>OX336392.1:307941976-309317309 GCA_946902985.2 Meconema thalassinum | reverse complement strand
TCTGCAGTCTTTACTTGAATTAAAACAGATAACACCACACTGATACAACCATCACAATTAACACCGGTTATCAGACAGATTCTACACACACCCAAAGTACACGGGGCCCCTAAACTAAGGAACCAACTAACCAAATTTTCAGGCTGGGGGCTCCCCCTTATCATAGTATACTTTCTTACTATTGGGTTGAATCAGGGTTTTCACTGTTGCCACTAATATTTCAAAATCACCATGTACGGAGAAAACTTGCAGACAGTGAAAGTGACACTTAGAATATAAATGTTCCTTGAAACTTTGTTGTTTGAGCTTATCGTCATATGGCGTCATTCCAGGTTCGCCAATTGTTGCCAGAAAACAGTACGCAACATACACTGTAATGCAACGTCTGTTGACCAAGGTTCCAAGGTCGAATCCTGGCACATCAGCTGGCATTTGAGGGTGCGCAAACTCGAGGGAGCCGTTTCAGTAGATTTACTGGCACGTTAAATATCCCCTTTGGGGCAAAATTCCGGTACCCTGGCTTAAAACAACAAATAACATTATTATTATTATAGCTTGCCACGGTGGGTGAGTGGATAGCGTGTCGTCTACTAACCCCAAAATTGCAGGTTCGCTCCTGGCCGTGGTAAGTGATTTTTGAAAGGCGGCAAAAATACGACACGCATGTCATACGATGTTGGCATGTCAAATAACCCATTTGAATTCAGTAGACCGTGTTCATAATGGCAAAATTAATCTCGGGAGTTTCCGCCAACACAAAGTTCCTCATTTCTCTACTAGAAAGCGCTATAGTGTTCAAGGAGTTTAGATATCTAACCTCCTTGACTTTCATAGTGATTCAAGGAACAACGAAATTCGACATGCAAGCTACCCTCTGGGTGTCAAATTACAAAGCTTGCACCCGGCACCCGAGGCCATACGATATTATTATTATTATTAGTAGTAGTAGTAGTAGTAGTAGTAGTAGCCTCCGTGGCTTAGGCGACAGCACGCCGGCCTCTCACCGCTGGGTCCGTGGTTCAAATCCCGGTCACTCCATGTGAGATCTGTGCTGGACAAAACGGAGGCAGACAGGTTTTTCTCCGGGTACTCCGGTTTTCCCTGTCAACATTTCATTCCAGCAACATTCTACACTATCATTTCATTTCATCTGTCATTCAGTTAATCATTGCCCCAGGGAAGTGCGACAGGCCTCGGCAGCCGGCACAGTTCATATCCTCGCCGCTAGATGGGGGCTTCATTCATTCCATTCATGACCCGGTCGGAGACTGGAAGCAGGCTGTGGATTTTCATTTTCATTTGTAGTAGTAGTCGTAGTAGTATTATCGCCTGTTGATGAACATGGATACATTTTCACTTCAGGTAAGCTACCTATTCTACCTACTACATATTAGTGTACAACTAGCGGACTCGTGCGAGAACTGTCGCACGTGCAAAAGAAAAACCACGCACCGGCTTTATTGGTTTGCGGGCTCGACGCGACACAATTCTGGCAGTGGTTATCGTCTTGTTCATTTGTTTAAACGCACTTTTTAAGCAAATTGTTGATATTTATGAAATCAGAGTGCAATTCGTCACTGCTGCGAGTAATTATCTTTCTTTTGATTGCTCATCTTTTACGATCAGTTACTCGTGCGCGACCCATGTGTAGGCCTATATACCACCGTCCTGGCTTTACTGTTATGCGGTCTTGATGCGACACAGGCTATCGTCTTGTTTATTTGGTTGAATGCACTATAAACAAATAAATATTATATTTTCGTAGATTTTTCAATAAATGCAAGATTTTTCCTCTACTATTGAGACGATTTGGAAGTTTTGGGTGCAAACCGCACCTTCTAACTCCCTCTGATTTAAGATCTTCAAAATTTTCAAAACGTTCTTTTTGCGCCATAAATCTACGGAATGTTTGCTTCTTAACGGTAATTCATTTTATCATATCTCATTCTTGACACTACTTTCCTTAAACTTTCCCACAATCCTGCTTCCTATTAGTAAACCAACCAAAGTACATAATATATTTCTATCAGGCAATACAAAAAGATACATGGCAAAGGGATGTGAAAAGAGCAAACTGGTTGCTAGTGCTTCAAATGGAAGAAGAGGAATGCTATGTTATTGACATGTTATGTTGCTGTTTGATTCTTCAGTCCTTCTACTGGTTTGATGTAGCACTCCACGCTTCCCTATCCTGAGATAATCGTTTCATCTCTACATAGCTACCACACCCTACATCCGAGGCAATCTGTTTAACATATTCTAACCTTGGTCTACCCCTACAGCTCTTATCCTCGACCCTTCCTTCTATAACTAAGTTCCTGGGTGCCTTAGTAGGCCTGTGTGTCCGGCCAACCTATCTCTTCTCTTCATTAGCAGACGCCAGAAACATGTCTCCTCTCCCACTCGTCTTAACACCTATTCATTCGAAAACCTATCTACTTATCTGATCTTCATCATTCTCCTGTAACACCACATTTCAAACGCTTCAATTCTTCTCTTTCTGCTGCTCCAACAGTCTAAGTTTCACTTCCATGGAGTGCCACGTTCCAGACGTGTTCTAATAACTGGAAAAGTCTTTGATTCCGATTTCTCGCTAAAACGTTTTTCTACATAGGCCTACAAAATTTCCCTTTTTTTTTCCGAATATTTTATCGTATAAAGGTGATTGATACCTTTAGATGTTATCCCCCTTACATATGTTATATTTTAGTGCGGAATTGTAGGTCTACTTTAGTTTAATTTATCCAGATATAAATGTTCATGAATGTGTTGATTAAATTATGCAAATTTAAAATTAATATTAATGAAAATTCAAAAAATACGTTTATTTTCAAAAAGCATGTGTCAATATCTTGAAGAACATCCATGAAAAAAAAATATCGATTAGTTCTTTTTAATAGCTTCTGAGCAAAAGGTATATAAAACGTATGAAATAATCATGGGCAATATAGGCCTAAAGCCCTGCGAATATAGTTTGTATGGCTGTGCGGATAGTGGGTAATGGTTGGAGTAAATTTGCGGATAGTTTTTAGAATATAATCCGAACTTGTTGAATATCATTACTAGGAACCAGATATTTATGAGTTTTATGACATAACCTATCATATTTTACTGTTATATTTTTTTCATAACAAATATAAGATGATTTATGCTAATCTCATTCAAATTATGTCATTAAGCATAAGTAACATCCTGAACTGAAAAGGGTTGCAATACTAGTTGTATGCACTCATTTTAATCATAGCACATGACACACAGTACATAGTCTCAGGTAGCGATTTCTCCTCAAATGTCTAAATGTGTGGCTTTAATATTTTATGCTTTATCTAAAAATATTATTTTAATGCCAATTGATTCGGATAACAGTCTTGCAGATGCGGATAACGTTTTGTTTTTCCGCGCAGGGTTCTAAATATAGCACATTCCCGAGTCCCTCAAGAGTTTGAGTTTTGTGAAACACACTTACGTATTGTTTAATACACAGCTACCTCAAATATCCACAGAACCGTTTAAGATATCGGCATTCGGTTTTCAAATTCTTAAATCGTATTAAGGGGCTCATACAACACGGTCCGGTTTGCCCCCAGCACATACGTATTTACCGAGAAACTGGTAGCAACTTTGGTTTCGTAAATGGGGCGATACTGATTTCACCCTCTATAATAACTAAGAATCAAGTGGCAAGTTCATTGATGTGCTTATTTTGCAAATACGACGAGTACTCTTTGAGATATTAAAGGTTTCCATATGTGTCGGCATTAGACAAAAAGCTATGCGCTAGCCGCAGGAATTTCAAGTGTATGATTCTTTTGCGTGACCCACTCCTTGTTGACAAACACACATTCCGCATTTATTTCATTCATTGCATACTTTAATGTGTACATTTTCAAAATCCAGTCTCTTATGTACGTGTGCCTTTCTCCCTCTCCACCTCGTCCTGAATCCTAGAGGAAATATCTGAAAACACCTTAATGAAGATGATAAATAATAAGTACGGAATGTTTAGTTCATTGCGAGCGTCTCGTCTACTGTTAATTCTTACGAGTCTGGTTAACCATCAAACATTTTGAAAATGTACACATCACAGTAAGCTATGAATGGAATAAATTTGGTATGTGAGGAGGCTACCGTGGCCTTAGGTTAGGAACCATCCCGGCATTTGCCTGGAGTGGAAGTGGGAAAGCACGTAAAATCACTTCCAGGATGGCTAAGATGGGAATCGAAACAACCTCTTCTCAGGTTTGCCTGACGAGGCTGAGTGTACCCCATTCCAGACCAGAATTAAATTTCTTGGCAGAAACGTGGATCAAACCCGGACCTGTAGGGTGAAAGCCAAGAACGCTAGCCGCTACTCTAGAAGGAGGCTAAACTGATTGTTGTGATCTGCATGAATATGATATAAGCGCTAGCCCCATTATTAAGGTCGTATTGGCACATGTGGTTTGCCTTGATTGAGGCCGTCGATTCTAAGGTTACTTTTCTGTTGTAGGAGGCAATTTGTTTGAGTCATGTTAATATTTGTCTTTGTTCTTGGCCTCCATTTTAAATATGCATTTCTTTTCTGCATTGCGTGATATTTTATCCTCTGGCTTCTAAAATCTTAAATGATCTCTCTTTATGGCCTCTGCACCTTATGTTTAAATCCAGGCAAGACAAGCTCTCTTCTTGGTGTGATATCCGTTATGACTGATTAAATATACTCACTGAGTGCAGTTTCAAACACCTACAAACACTTGCCAACTTTCAAGCACAAGCAATAAGAGTATTCACTACAATTACCTATCTCAACAATGGGTATCCATGCTGTTGTTAAAAATTGGCGGGAAACAGTTGGTAGCTCTGTATTACTTAAAAAACTAAATGTGCCTGCTTGTGCATTAATATGCACAAGACTGTGTATACATCTTAATCACGTGTTATTTATTTCAGGTTGTTTTTCACATAGTCCATTAATAGGAATGATTTATGTGTTGATCGGCTGAAAACTGCAATATTAATTGAACATTGAAAGGTTAAATGTTGGCATTGTAGCTCTATTATGATTAAATGTATATGCTGTATTATCGCATTTTGTTAGTAATACTTGCTGCATATCACTAAAATATTTTCCCGTGTTTAGGCCATATTCAGCTAGTTTTAGGGCAAATTCGCTTGTATATTGTGTACTTCTTTTAGGTCTGAAATTTCCAAACTCTAGTAATGACTATAGCAATGTGTGCAATTGGCACTATTAGGGTACGTGCCCTAAACTTGCATTTGCCTGGTATGGAAAACACGATGATAAACCTCACTCAGCACAGTTATTGTCTGTGCTGAGATTCTATTGAAGTGCAGTCTAGATGTGTGATTCAATGAGCTAGGCTATTCTGTTGGGATATCAATATTTAAACGTAGCTATAGCGTGCCGTAAGAGAGAGAGAGAGAGAGACGAGCGTCTTCCCTTGAAACAACAGTATAAAATATTAACAGTGCCGGTATTACGACATGCACGTGCTGCCAGGAATATCGACGACGCGACCTGGCCTTGTCGCTAATCTAATAAGAGTCTCTGATGCAACTCACGTGTCACGCTCTGAACACTCCGCCAAAAAGGTAAGAGTTGTTTCTTTTGAGGGGCTTGGACAACGTGGTCATTTAGCCCCGTATAACTCAAGCACTGCGAGGATTCGGATATCCGTGGAGATCCGCAAAATTTTTCGCCGTGCGGATATGCTGCGGATAATGTTTGGAGTCAATTTGCGGATAGTTTATAGAATACAATCCGAAGTTGTTGAATATCATTTACTAGAACCCGGTTGTTTATGACATATTTTTGTCCGTTATATATTTTCCATGATAAATTAGGCCTAGGTCATTAAGCATAATATTAACACTCCGAACTGAAAAGGGTTGCAATTCTGGCCGTATAACGTTCATTTTAAGCATAGGTGCATAGGGGAACGACTTTCGCCTAAAATGTCTAATTGTGTTGCTTTAATGTACAGTATTAGGCTATGCTTTATCTAATAAATTAAAAGTATTCTTGTAATGGCAGTGGATTCGGATAACAAAAGTGCGGATGTGGATAACGTTTTGTTTATCCGCGCAGGGCTCTAATCATAACCTGTGTTCGTTGTGTTGGCTGTATTTGTAATTCAGGTGAGGATTGGGAATGAAACAGTCGTGGCCTTAAGTTAGGAACCAACCCGGCATTTGTCTGGAGTAGAAATGGGGAAACCACGGAAAACCATTTCCAGGATGGCTGAGGTGGGATTCTCACCCACCTTTTCTCAGTTTTACCTCACGAGGCTGAGTGTGCCCTGTTCCAGCCCGCAGGCCAGAATTACATTCCTTGGTAGATCCGGGAATCGAACAGGAGTCCCAGTACATTAGAGTTTCCAATCGTAATTGTGATCATAGTGTGTATATGGTAGGAAATCAATTTTGGGGGCTCTATAATGACCGGGTAGTGTATTCTCTCCTACCATTTTGTTTCCATGCTCCAATTTTACAGGTCATTACCGGCGAACACTTAATACTCTCCAACTTTTTCACATGAGCAATAGTTTTTTTTAGCCTACTTTACACATTTTGTAAAAATGAGGAAAAAGTAGACTTATGGGATCGATCCGGGCAAATGTGTGTCTGTGTCTGTCCATCTGTCTGTCTGTGTGTGTGCCCCCTCTATCAACCCATAAACGGCTGCAGTTATCGAAACCAAATTTGGTATGAGTAACGATCTAGACTATATTTGAAATGTCAGTGCTACCAACTGCTGAAAAATCGCAATTGAAATTTGAGCTAGATTTTAAATACGTAACAACCTTCTTCAATAATTTCTGCAACATTCGCTACTGGTTAGATCTCTGCCACTTGAGTAAGAAATAATATATGATTAGGCCTATACCTATTTGAATATTATTCTCTGCAAGAATAAATTCAATAACTAGGTTCATTTCTTTAGAAGATCACTGCAACACATTACCCATACTGATTGAATTACCGTATCTAAAGCTTGATACAGGATTATCTTTTAAAGGTAGCCTATATTTCATTGAGACAATATATCACACGTTTTTTAACTTCGAGAATACTCACCATGAATAATTACTTCGCTGATTAGGCTACATCTTGCACACGATAAAAGGAATAATTTCATTATTTGAAGAAATATTTGATATTATTTTTCATGATAAGATTAGTTAATATAGGCCTAATACAGTTACTAAGTTAATAATTGTATTTAAAAAATTCAAGGCTGTTTTGCAGAAATCATAATTACATACATCTTTATTTAATTATTATCTCTGTTATTATTAACATATTTATTGAAATTGTAACAGATCGGATTTCTTTAGATTACTTTTTAAGGTTTCAAGTTCAATACAGTAGAACCCCTCTGGTCCGCCGTTCCGGTTGATCCGACCGTGCTCGAGCCGGTTGGCTTTACGTCATTGTTCTTCTGTGTTCGTTACAGTACTGTACAGTAATTTGTTTTATGGATATTGTGTGTACTGTACAGTTGTGTGTGTTTTTTCAACATGTCGGGAGTGTAACGTAAACACGCTACTCTCTCATGAAATGAAAAATTAGTAATGCTACGAAGACTGCTCAAAGGGGAATCACTCCGAAAATTTGCCAAGGAGCTCAATGTAGGCGTTACGACAGTAAAAGATTGGCGAAGAAAGCGGAAAGGCATTGCGTCATATACAGTGACGATCTATATGGTGAAAACGCTCATAGGAATCGCATAACATTGAAAAAGCCTAAACTTGAACTGCTTGACAACGCATTGTGGATGTGGTTCAACCAAGAAAGAAGGAAAGGAACCCCGATATCTTGCGTTCAGAGATTGTTTATTTTTATGTAAATCCTTGTTTTTCTGTATTTTCTGATAATCAGACCTTTCTTGCGTTCCGACCATACCCTCAGTCCCAAAGGTGACGGATTACAGGGGTTGTACTGTATTTTTATTCCAAATTCGCAACCAAGAGGACGTTTTTGAATCAAGTAAACAATAGTGCACTTGGCACTGCCATCTTGCCAATTGACACGGCTGCGAACAAGGACATTCTACCGGCTCTTGGTCTGGATTTGGTTCATTTTAATATATCTTTGCCTCTGTTATGTGACTGTTATTTTTACAAGCGTGAAGTGCTCACATAGATTTAGTTTGAGCTTTGATTGATAAATAAATAAATAAATATTAATGTAATTAAATTATATCTCGAGATATATCATATAATAATGGTTTACGAACAGACTATGTCAATATGTAATACTCTCTTTTTTTAGATTATGTTTTAATATACTAATACTTAATTGATTACGCTGAAGAAGGACTTACTATTTAGTAGACTACTAATTAATACGTATCGGACCACAATGGACAAGAAGAGCAAGAGACAGACAAGAGTGGAAGACCCTTGAAAAGCTCCTTTTCAAAACATAGTATATGCGAGGAAAGGAACAACTCAGTGCAACATAGTGAACCTTTAAATACAATAGCGATAATGTATTGAGGACAGTTAAAACTCTACCGAAAATAAAGTGAACGTGCTAGAAACATTAACAATTTTGCAAATATTAGATATAAGAACAGGAATACATAACATAGAGAATACTGTAACTAGGTTAGGAATAGATACAGTATATCAATAGCTAAAAGAACAATTCAAGAACAGAGACTAACAAGCCAGAAAAGTGCACCACTAGGTGCCCCACTACTCTCTGGGACTGCTCACCTAATGAGTGTTTTTTTTTCTTCTTTCTTAGTCGTTTACCCTCCAGGTTGGTGGAACCCACGGACTCAGCGAGGGAACTCCCCACTACCGCCTCTACGGGCAGTGTCCTATTGACGTCCGAAACGGGGGAGGAGCTTACGGTCAGCTGTTTGCAATATGGCGGCGATATAGTGACGTGAAGTAATTGGGTGTGCGTTTGTTATGGCAAAATACTACATATTTCCTTTCATTGATAGAAATACTTTTATAATCAATATAAATGCAGTGCCTAATTACTACCAGTTAAAAATATTACCCACATGTAGATAGTTAATTTACTGTCTGCTGTTACATATATGAAGCCTGTACTTGGGAGCCTAGCGGTATCGATGTTTTTATTAATTTCACAATATATATATATATATATCACATAACACAAAGGACAACTCCCTGATAATAAATTGAATCAAGCAACCCTGAATTTGCATGAACGTTTTGGGTTCAAAGAAGCGTTACTTGGGATGCTCAAATCATACTTCAAAATTGCAAATATTGACCTACATACTTGATGTTCAAAGGCAAGAATGTTAATTTATCAATCTCTTGCCACAGGCAAGTTAAAATGGAGACATCCTCTTTATCAATATATTTAATTAAATATTTAAAATACAGATATTTAACAAAGCTGGAGTCTCCATTTGAACTTGTCATAAGCAAACGGAACAGATCAAAAACTACACTTTAAGCCAAACCAAATTCACTCCTCAGCTTGACATAAACCATAATACTAATTAAAACCTATACAAAACATACTCTCCTTACTGTTGTACAACTTTCAAACCAACTATTCGCACTCAAAACTGTAAAACCCTGAAATGGGAACTAATTAAAATTAGAATAGCCTAGGCCGATCCGGTCTCCTGCTACATTACCGCATATGTATACTTAACATCACTATAACTTCAAAATTACGGCTAAGTGACCTATCTGCCTGAGTAGTATAGGTGTTGCCGGCCTGCCTGGGATGATGGGTCACCAAACCGGTACTTAAAACTAAGATTTTACATTTTAATTAACTAATTCAACAGTAGGGAGATCATAGCCAAAAACACAATTTAAGCCAAATCATACTTCAATGACCTACATACTTGCTGTTCAAAGGCAAGATATAAATTCTCTGGCAAATTAAGGCTAGGAACAGCATTTTTCTTAAGTTTTCTAACCATTCGGCTATTGTCAATCGGAAGAACCCCTAAAATAAGTTTACGAAGAGCGGATTACATTCTTTGTACGGCACAGAAGTAATAGGCTATAAGTTTATCAGTATTTTTGATGTAGCTAAATCCATGTGAATACAAATTAGATACAATAACTATCAATAATCAACAGTACCGGTGGAAAGAAGAAGTCTTCACAAAAATGCAGACTGCACACTGTCATGTAACATGTAACACGTTTTCCAATTGACAGCGCCGAAGCCCATCTTTCTCTCTGAACTTTTTGTACAGGAAAGTAGTGAAGATATTTCGTAGCCGTTTTATACGATTTGCAACCGTATACAGAGCAGTACCTCCTCGAATTTGACAAATTTCTTTCTGTTTCCATCACGACGTCAATGCTTCACCATCTAAATAAATCTCACCAGTCACAATGTTACAGCTTCAACATTGTGCCGCGTGGCTGCGCCATCCAACTTTTCTGACGTCAATAGCTGGGAACATCTAATCGGAGTGGATACAACTGGTGAGGTGGGATTGGCACCTCGCCCAGGCGGCCTCACTGCAAAGCGAACAGGGGCCTCATGAGGGAAGGTAAGGGATGGTCAGGATGGATAGGTAAGGAAGATGGAAGGAGGAGGCCGTGGCCTAGAAGAAGGTACCATCCCGGCATTTGCCCGAAGACGAAGTGGGAAACCACGGAAAACCACTTCGAGGATGGCTGAGGTGGGAATCGAACCCCCTCTACTCATTTGGAACACCCGAGACCGAGTAGACCCCGTTCCAGTCCTCATACCACTTTTCAAATTTCGTGGCAGAGCCGGGAATCGAACCCAGGACCTCCGGGGCGGCAGCTAACCATGCTGACCGCTACGCTACGGAGGCGATCCTAATGAGAGTAATGGGGCAAAATCCTTGCCTATAGGCAGGAGGCCACGGCCCTTAGAGGATTGAAGGGCAGTATTTATTATTATTATTATTATTATTATTATTATTATTATTATTATTATTATTAATAATACGTATCGGCTAATGGTAGGCCTAGGCTATTTACTAACAATTTATTGTTAAATTGAACTGTCGATAAGAGAATACAACTCTGATTAATTTCATATCAATCTATAATAATAATAAGAATAATAATGAAGGAATCAGGAAAGAAAAAGACAAAGGCCAATTAAGGCAAGCCCTAACACCGTTGGGATTTGCAAAGAACAATAGTTGAGCAAAGGAGGTCGACAGGAAAGGTGAAAGTGAGGAGCAATGCTGGACTCAGCTGGGTTCCCGTGGTCGCCAACTCACGTTCCAGTAGATGTGATCCTCTGGGGGACATGTCTGTGATTATTCAATATTAAACTGGAGTGTCGCTTCTGGAGAGCAACTCGCTATTGTGCTGTGTTTTCAAGCACATAAAGGTCGTTTCCTGTTTGTAAACAAAGTGAAGTGTCAG
The DNA here is from genome assembly GCA_946902985.2 of Meconema thalassinum. Taxonomy (NCBI): domain Eukaryota; kingdom Metazoa; phylum Arthropoda; class Insecta; order Orthoptera; family Tettigoniidae; genus Meconema; species Meconema thalassinum. The sequence goes on along the minus strand of OX336392.1, from coordinate 309,305,940 downwards.
CTGCAGCTCCCGCAAGTCACGTGTACCAGTCACACTCACAGTTTGTGCTCTTGTGCGCCACGACCGCAACAAGTCTTGGTCTCAGTCTACAGTAGGCGACCGTGGCCTTAAGTTAGGCTCAATAACGTGTGACCAATACAATAACAGAAACATCCGCCTATGTTGAAGATATTCAATAACTTCATTTTAACTTTAATATATTCTGACAGCACCTTACGTTGTTTTGTATCCTTAATGAACAAAAGAAATCTCTCTCGGCGCCTCCGGAAGGCGGACGTAAATTAAACCGGGCAAAGAAAAATATTTTGGATTCTCGGATTTATATGAAGCAAAAACATTGTCAACCGCCAGGTGCTCGCTTGGATGGTATCTAGTAACCAAGTCCGCAGCTAGGTGTCGTGTACGGTGGCATTTGGTAGCAAAAGTAGGAACTACTTGAAAAATTGATCGTTGCAATCTTTACCTGAATCACAGATAACAAACACTATAACATCCATCAAAATTAACACCGGTTATCAGACATATTCTACACTATATGACCGCGTTGTCGCAGCCCCTATGAGGAACCAACATTTTTTTAAGATTCACTATATTTGTTAATTATTGGTGTATAGCCTACCTACAAATGTTCCACATGTTTAGCATAGGCTACGAGAAACCCCATCCTTTTATAATTCCGAAAGAATTTTGCTCATCCCTTGGCATAAGGGTGCGTCATATTAACAATTCCTTCAGACAAAAGTTTTTGGTAAATTTAAGAGGACTATTGAGAATTTCAAACGGGTTTGATATTGAGCTTATTAGGGGAGGTTTGGTTTTTTCTCTCAAAACTCCATTTTCCCACCCCTTTGATCAGTGGTTGGTGCTGTCAAAACACGTAACTGATATAAGTATTTGGTCCTTATCCGAAGAACAGTACGAACTTTAAATGAAATCGCGTTTTCACATATTAAGAAAGTTATAGCATTATTTCACTTTTTTTTAATGAAAAATAAAAGACCCCCCATTTCCACCCCCTTGATCTGATTTTATCCATTAATGAACTCAACCGAGATTTTGAATGGTTATACTTTATCTATTAATTTGAAGTGATAAGTGCAAATTGGCGGTGGTTATCGTGTCCACAAAACACTGATAAAAAGTATATATAAACTTTTGAATTGATGGTGGTTTTGGGGTCTGGGAGATGTGAAACGCGAAGGTATGTCGAAATTATTCGAAAGTCACAACAAGATGCAGCACTGAGATGCGGGTAGTATCTGCGCGCGCCCGCTTAGGAGCAAGGTGCGCGGCAGACCGTCACACTTACTATATAGGCTAGTGTATAACGCAAAGTTTGGCTTGGCTCCCAGTCCAGAAACTCTACTTTCCTTAGCAAAGACTGTGTAACATAATTTTAAGTACCGTACTTAACTTTATATAGAATAATATTTAGTCTATAATAATAATAATAATAATAATAATAATAATAATAATAATACTTTAAACGTAAGTAAATAATGTCGATATATGTTTCTCATAATTAGTTTATTGCCTGTTAGAAGCTCTATAAATAAATAAATAAATAAATAAATAAATAAATAAATAAATAAATAAATAAATAAATAAATAAATTGGGCACGATACGCCAAGTTCAGAGCGCAATTTAAATGTACACGTTGGAATACCGTAAATTGTAATGTTTAATTTTTTCTCTAATGTCATATACCGGCCACGGTGGCCGAGAGGCTAGTCCGGCCCTATGGCTAATAGGTTAGCCCGAAGGGTCCCGAGTTCGATTCCCGGCCGGGCCATGGGGAATTTAATCTCATGTGGTTAATTCCTCTGGCTCGGGGACTGGGTGTTTGTGACGTCTTCTTGTACAAGAAAAGTAAACAGAAACAAGTAAAAAAGGAAAGGAGACAACTGGATCATCAATGATGGACCAGAAGGAAAAAAAATGAAGGAGGCTTATGCGCTACCTTGTGCCTTGCTGGCATCGGCAGAGCGTGGGTTGGAATCCCATATCGACCGTCCTGAAAATGTTTTTTTGTGGTTTCCCATTTTTTTCACCACCATGTAAATGTCGGGACGGTTCCTTTCAACCGGTCCACGACCGACTTCCTTCCAAAATACCTTCCCTGACCCTTTCTTAATGAAACCCAAGTTAGCAGTCACCTGTCGCCATCCCTAGTTGTATCAGCTGAGAGAGTGTGTTGAGCTTCCAGACATCGTCCTTTCGACGGTAGAGGATGAGCCCTCGCTAAGCCTGTGGATGAAGCCAAGCCGGGATAAGTGATTAAATAATACCATAATAATAATTATTATTTATTTATTTAATCGAATAACACTTCTACACAGCACGTTAAATCAGTACGTTAATTCTTGCTAAATGTCTTCTTCCTCTCTGCCCACATTTGTTTCATCCTCTCTGATCTCTGCGTAGTAATAATAATAATAATTGGAAAGTAATAGTTAAAATACTGCATATCTCATATTTCTAGACGGAAGCAGTGTGAGAATTGCGATAACTTATGAATGCTATCTGACACCGAGCTCTGATTTGTTTTAAAATCTATTTCCGACATTTATAAACATATCTTTTCGCTCATTCACTAACGTACAGTGAAATAAAAAAGCGTTTCTCGCGTCCTGTGTTGCCATACGACAATTTTCGAGTGGCATTTAATTTTAAAACATGGCTGTAGCTTTCTTCTTATATAAAATTCATTGATCAGGAAAAGAGTTTCATATATTGTCAACATCAGGCCACCGAATAAAATTCTTAGTCTGTTTTGATGTTTTTTTTATTTATCTCGTGGTGGTTTTTTGTCTTCAAAATATAGATTTGCGCCAAAAGAACGTAATTGCAAAAAATTGGCTTTGAATGAATTATTTATGACCTTATTTAGTTATTGTTGTTTTAAGAGCGAACATTTTCTCTAAGACTAAGCAATAATTTTATTAGATTTACCACTTTGCATTATTAGAAATAGGCAACATCGCGGGGGGAGAAAATGGCGCGGCTAAATGCAAAACAGAAAACGAGTGAGAGTGAAATCCAAATAAAATTTAGAAGTATTACTCGTCTCATTGGCGCTCGTATGTCTTGCATACTGCATCTATGACCAGTGGCGTAACTACAGCGGATTACCAGGGGTAGCAATCCTCCCCAAGAGCCAAGTAATGAAAATATGAAATTTAATGAAGTTTTTGATTTTGAATTAATTAATTTCGGATTAATGATTGGATTGTGTTTGAAAGCAATTTTGTTTTCACTCGTATAATATTTTTAGTACTGTATTATCCTAACTAAAAAGGAAGCTTGTAGTTTTACGTGACCGTTAATCTCACGATCATGAGCCACTGGGCTTAGGCTACTTTTTACGTGGAATCCGAACCTCATGCATTAACCGGGAATAGAATCCTGTCAGCCTTGATGAGAGGCAAGAAGCTTGACCAGTGCACCATCACGCCTCTTCGTGACTTAACACTTAAGTTACCGTATGAGCTAAATGGTCAGCTGTTCAGTTAGCCAGAGGGATGGCAGTGAGTTGGTTCTTTCCTCAACCCTTTCCTAAAATACATCACTTGCTAGTTAGTATGGGAGTACAAAGATTTGGTGCTTTTCAGTCGGTCAACACGAATGTACCCAAAAGAGTTGGGTTATACCCTAATCCTGAAAAAACTTACATGAGATTAATATATTATGTATTAATTATGTATTTATTATTTATTAATCCAACTCTTTTGGATACATTCGTGTTGACCGACTAAAAAGCACCAAATCTTTGTTTACTAAGGCAACACTGAAAAATGGCTTCAAACCCCATAATAATAATAGCTTATTATGGGAGTGTAAGAGCCATTTTGGAAAGAAAATATTATTGTGTTAAGTGGTATTGCTGTTTTAAGTTAAACTTTAGTTTATTAATATTTATTCAATATTGAGGAATAGAAAGGGCCAGATGATTTAGAGGGGAAAAAAACTGGACTTTATATCAACAAACTGCTAATTTTCGAGCATTGATAAGTGCAAATGCAACATATCAAATGCTAATGAAATAACTACCGGTACGAAAAAAAGTATAGATGGGAGGTTTTTATACTACGGGATCGTTTAGCCCATTAGCTTTCATGGATTATGTCTAGGGAACCTGATTTATGGTCATATAATAAGCTTCAAAGCGGTTGAAATAAAATATCCATAGCGATGAAATAAAAAAATGTGATGTGCGTGTGCTTAATAACTATGTGAACGGTGCATGGATTTGGTTAAATAATGAACACTATAGAAACATTTGGAGGAATAATAAACAATTTATTCTAGTTTTTTCTTAATGTTTTTTTATTTTTGTTATTTCAAAAGAACTAAAACTCAAATTAATTATATTTTCTGTGTTTAATACCTAACCTAACTTTTACTTCAACATATATTCTCCATGACTACCATAGTTAGTAACTCGTGAAAGTTATGTTGTCCCTAAAGTATAAGCAGAGCACTGCTTCCATGATTTCAGAACTTATCCCCTATCTTATGAAACATTTATGTTTAAGATTTCTTATTTTTTTTATCAAACGACAAATAATGGAAGTATTTGAATTAATAATAAAGTCAATATTTTTTAAAAATATCTTACTACCAGCATTTCTTTGGTATTAAGCATTTTAGGGTGAAAATAACACATTTCGCAAAATAACTTTATTTCACGATATTTCGCGGCTTTAATATAGAAGAAAGTGGCACATATATCGTTGTGATAACATATATTATATGCTTTCTGAAATACTTTGCGGATATCGTTAAAACCAGAAATCCGGAACTTAAATTATGTCTCTTTATGTCGGAGTTCTCACAGCCCCCAAAATAATATTGACTCAGCTCGTCCCCTAGTTACGCCCTGTGTAGGACCATACTGTCTCTTAAGGTGAAATCGCACTGTAGTTCTGGAGCAGACAGCTGGGGATGGGTTGAAGAGACAACACGCCCACAGTCTCCCCCACACCGGAAGCGGCCACCATCATGGAAAAAGAACTCCCTCAGATAAGGATGTCTGCGCCGTATCCAGATTCAGCTTACAAAGAGGAGAACAATGGCCCCCCATACACAATTCAGCGGCAACATGTAAATTAGAGTTATTGCTGTTGCTGTTAATTCATCTTAGGGGCTTGGCCGTCAGCTCCGTGTACTTGGGTGTGTGTTGGATTAGTCAGTAACTGTAATTAGGGCCATGGACTGGGTAGGCATTTGCCTAGAGGGTGTGTGGAATAAAATACCGGGAAAGCTACACTCAGGATGGTTGCTATCAGCGCCGGGATTCGAATCACCGATATGTAGACTTGCTGCAGCTCCCTGTCGCAATCGTGGTGCAAGATTTAACGCGTACGGCTACGCCGCGGGTTATCTAACTACTGTAGAGGCACAGAGAGGCGTATAAAATGATCTTGTAGGTTTTCAGTTTGTTGTTGTTTCTTATTTTTGGGGTTCTCCGACAACGTGATCATGCAGCCCGTGTACTTGTGTGTGTGAATGTGTGTAATAACCTGTGTTATTGTGATGGCTGTAGTGTGTGTGTTTGTAAATTGGCGATAGGAATGGTTGATTGTGGCCTTAAGTTAGGAACCATGTCTGGAGTAGAAGTTGGAAGCCACGGAATACCACGTCCAGAATGGCTGAGGTGGGAATCGAACCCAGGGCAGGGTGCCATGGAGGACTGCATCAAACCAGTCTAAAGACTGAAGACTCAAACTACAACAAATGTTGAAAAACGGACCTGTTGAAATATAACACATATAAGTAGGAATTACTTCTAAACATTTCAGCTCTGATTTTGGAAACTTCCGAAAAAAAAACGGAAAATTTTATATCTAGAAAAATATTTTAGCGAGAAATTGCAATCAAAGATTTTTACGGTTTTTAGAACTTCCCATTATCATAGGATTCTTCTTCTTCCATTTGAAGCACCAACATCCATTTTGCTGTTGTTCCATGTCCCTTTGCCCTTGCTTCTAACGCATCCTCGTTTTTAAGAGTTGTTTTGACTGGCTCCGTGGTTCAACAGTAACGTTATCGTCTGCTGTGTCCAAGGTTGCAGGATCGAATCCTGGCGCAGTCAGCTGGTATTTGAGGGTGTGCAAATGCGAGGGAGCCGTGTCAGTTGAATTACTGGCCCGTTAAAGATCCCCTTCGGGGCAAAATTCTGGCACCCCGACTTCTCTAAAAGCCTCGATAGTTAAAAGGGACGCAAAACCAATAACATTATATTATAATTGGTATTTTGTATCTATCGTCTAATAGAAAATAAAAATAGAAATGTACCTTGGTGGGTTTACTAATAGGACGCACGATCGTGGGAAAGTGTAACAAAAGTCGCCTCAGGAATGAGATATGAAAAAACTTAATGTGCAGTTAGAAAGCTAAAGGTCCGTTAAAGCCGTAGATTAATATAGCGCAAAATTTGGAAACATTTCAAGATTTTGTGCATTCCAGGGGCCCTTAAATAAATAATTGAACGATAAATTTTGTGTGTTTCAGGGTCTTGGGGTACACCGTACCTTGTATACCACGCATGTTAAATTTTCAAAGTTATTACCCCGTTTTCTCAGAAACTACTGCATGAATCTTACTTTTTTTAGTGTAATTATAGAACAATAAATCTATTGACAATTTTTAGCCTACTGAAAAAATGAGAAAAAAGTAGACTTATGAGATCGATCCGGGAAAATGTCTGTCTGTCCTTCTGTATGTCTGTCTATCTGCGTGTGTGTGTCCCCCTATCAACTCCTAAACGGCTTCAACAATCGAAACAAAATTTGGTATGAGTAAAGACCTATACCTGAATATCTCAATGCCGTATTTGAAAATATTGTCAGTGCTACCAACTGCTGAAAAATCGCAATTGAAATTTGAGCTCCATGTTGGATATCTTGGAAGGTATGCATAGGAGCTATTTCAAAATTGGCACAGGTATGGATAATAATATTTCAGTTTAATTTCCAGAAGGACATACATGTCAGTGTTGCCAAAATGATTCTAAGCCTGCTGATAGGTCCAATTTTTAAATGCATATAACTTCTACACTATCAATTGGAATTCAGCCAAATTTTGTATGTACTATGTGTACATAAACAGATATGACTGAGCGTATTCTCAAGAGCCACCAGGGCTGCCAACTGTTTATGAATGCTCTCAATTTATTTTATCAAAATACCAACATATCAGAAAGTAAGCAAGCCGACAACTTTAAACTATGCATACGTATAGCACTTGACATTCTATATTAATTTGGATTAACTAATATACGTCAGTGCTACCAACATGATTCTAAGCCTGCTGATAGGTCCAACTTTAAATACATGTAACTTCTACACTATCATTTGGATTTCAACCAAATTTCGTATGTGCTATGTGTACCATAACAGATATGATTATGAGTATTCGTAAGAGCAACCAGGGCTGCCAAATGCTAATAAAAGCTGTCTCTATTTCTGTTTCCCTAATATTTAATAGTCCGTTGGCTCCTCTTAATACTTTGGTATGCATTATTGATTTATATTTAGTTATATCAGTTTTTTATTCACTATATTTTTTATTGTATACTAATGTCTGTAAATGAATTGTCCATTTATTATCAAAATGTTCGGGGCCTAAGGACAAAAACTGACGTGTTTCTTAAAAATCTACTTTGTTGTGACTATGATATAATTGTATTAACAGAGAGTTTCTTGGGTCAGGATATTATGGATAGTGAGTTATGCGATGATCGTTATGTAATGTTCAGAAATGATAGGGATATGTTTATATCTGGGAAGTCTAGAGGTGGAGGAGTAGCCGTAGCAGTCAAAAAGGGGTATACATCCAAATTATGTTCTATCTATAATGAACAACAATGCGAATCCTTAACTCTTTACATTCAGGGTCAATCTCGTAAATTATTCATAAATGTTGTTTACATTACCCCCTCCTCTGAACTCTCTGTATATGAAGGATACTTTAATTACATTGAAAACGTTGATAGTCTTATAACATCTGACTGCCTGATTGTGGGCGATTTCAACGTACCTGAAATTAGCAATGCCGGTTATAATTTTAATGAAGGGTCCACGGCCTGTCGTCGTTTATTCCAGTTCATCTCGTATCTTGGATTAACATCGCACAACAATATTCAAAATTCTAATTTCAAGACATTGGATTTGGTTTTAGGTAATATTCAAATTGATTTAAAGCACGAAGAATTCCCGTTGGTACCTGAAGACTTACATCACCCTGCACTTTATTTAGCAATACCACCCATTAAAAAGGTTCCATTGCTTCCTAGAATTAATCGTGAATATTACAACTTCAAAAAGGCTGGTTTTTTGAGACTCTATTGCAACATACGAGATTTAGACTGGAGTTTACTGTACACATTTAAGGATGTTGATCATGATGTTGATTTCTTTTATTCTTCATTCTACAAATGTTTTGAAAATTGTGTACCTAAGCAGAAATTCACGAGATATTATCCAAACCATAAAAATTAAGAAAAAGTGTGCTGCAAAAAGACGTTTTTCGAAATATGATGATGAAAGATTTAGACAGCTTAGATCGGAACTAAAAACAAAATTACGAATGGCTTATGCTGTTTACATTCATAGTCTGGAAAATGGAGTTAAGAATAACATTAATCAGTTTTGGACGTATGTTAAAAGCAAGCGGGAATCACGTACACGCGACTACACATTTATACTAAACGGAAATCATTATACAGCTGGAAGTATTGCAGATGGGTTTGCTGAGTATTTCTCTTCAGTATATATCAAAACGAATTTTACTTATAACGTGGATCATTTGTCTTTGAATGAATTTCCTGTTTTGCCCAGGGTTGATATGCTGAACGTGACTCACATAACGGTGGATGAAGTAAGAACAACTATAAATAGAAAATTAAAGCCTAAGAAATCCTGTGGGCCTGATGGCATACCACCTTACATAATCAAGGGCTGTGTGGACTTATTGGTTTCTCAGTTGGCCTTCATCTTTAATCTTTCTTTAAAGACGTCAAGCTTTCCTGGAAAGTGGAAAATGTCTAGAATTATTCAAATCCTAAAGGGAGGCAACTCTGAAATGATATCGAACTACCGCCCTGTCTCAGTGATAAATGCTATAGCAAAAGTATATGAGCACATTTTATATTCTAAGATTTACAATCATATTAAGGTTGAGCTCTCACAATATCAGCATGGCTTTATGCCCGGCAGATCAGTTATTACAAATTTGCTGGGTTTTACTCAAAAGGTTTACAATGCATTAGATACCAATAGAAGAACTGACGTGATATACATGGATTTAGAAAAGGCCTTCGACAAAGTAGACCATAAAATTCTGGTGACAAAGCTGTACCAGTTTGGAGTTGCTAAATCATTACTTCAATTGTTATGCTCCTACTTAAAATTTAGACAGCAATTTGTTTGTTTCAGAAGTGAAATTTCAGGTAATATTGTTAGTTCTTCTGGTGTCCCACAAGGATCTAATCTTGGGCCTCTTCTATTTCTAATTTTGGTTAATGATTTGCCTAATATTCTATGTTACTCTGACTGCTTATTTTTTGCTGACGATGTAAAGCTATATAAGACCATATACAACTTGAGAGACGAGAATGACCTTCAGAGGGATGTTAATAATATTGTAGCTTGGTGTGTTAGTAATAATTTAGTCCTTAATGTAAAAAAAATGTCAAGTCATGGTATTTACAAGGAAGAAGGAGTATATAAATCCTAAATATTGTATTGTAGAAACAGCACTCGAAATTGTACCGTCGATAAATGATTTAGGAATTATTTATGACAGCAAATTAACCTTTAATAACCCTATTGCAAATATAATTAGCTCGGCCAACAAGATGCTTGGTTTTGTCATTAGAAACTCCAAATTATTTACTAAAACTGGAGTAATTGTTAAGTTGTCAGTTTCAACCAAGCAAGCAAGGTGAATAGACGTGCAGTGAAGTGTAAGGAAGAATGGAAATCGCTATTCAGCAGTACCGGGCGGTCATCGGCCGCTGGCAGGCTAGAGTGAAGTGCGATTTCGGTGTCGGGAAGGTGATAGCGGGCAACGTTACTGAACAGATGGGGGTTTTGGCGATGGGGATGGTAGCGCTGGTTGTGGCGACGCTACTCTTAATTGGAGGAGTGGAGTCAAACCCAGGGCCTGGTCAGCTTGGATGGCAAGAAATGGAAAAAATAAGGGAAATTGTAAAGGAAGTGTCACAAAATGACCAGATCCGGGACATTCTTCGTGAGCAATGTAATGAATTTAAGGAGATGAAGACATGTATACGAGAAGAGATGGGAATAGTGACAGAAAGACTGACCGAGAATAGTAGAGAGATAAAAGACCTAAGAGAAAAGGTGAAGATATTAGAGGTGGAGGTAAATGAATTAAGGAAGGCCAAGCTGGATGAGAGAAAGAAAAACGTCTTCATTTACGGAATAAAGGAAGATGCCAAGGAAAGCACCGAGGATCTAACATCCAAGGTGCTCCGAGTGATTAGTGAAGGCATGCGGATAAACATTGGAGTCTCAGAGATTGGCAATGTGACCAGGATAGGCCGGGGAAGGGGCACGAGGCCCGTGAAAGTGTCATTAGTTTCTTCGCTGATGGCTCACAGAATTCTGGCGAACACAAAGAACCTGAAAGGGGAGAGGATATGGGCAAGGAGAGAAATGAGTAAAGAAGAGGCAAGCGAGCAACGGACCTTGCAGTTTCATTTAAGGAAGGCAAGGAGCTCTGGTCTCAAGGCTTATGTAAAAGGCAATAGACTGGCGGTTAGCGGCAACAACTGGGATCGGATTTGGACAGTGGCACAACTCCAGGATATGGAGAAGCAACAACAACAGGAGACAGTTAGACCTAGCAACCAGGTGGAAGCAGCTGTCGGTTCAGAGGGAAGTGCGGTGATGATTCAACAGAGAGCATCGACTTCCAATTCCAACACGGAAGTGGCGCGAGCAGGAACGACTAACGTCAGCGCCAGGAACACCGGACAAGTGCGTGGTTTGCAGAAAGGTGAGACTGTCAAACAACGAGTTACTAGTCTAAAAGAACTATGGGGCAAGAAAACCTTGACAGAGCAGTTCAATGTGGAGAAGGAGGTCATTTCTTCTCCAGGTGGCAGTATACTAGAGCTAGAGAAAGCTAGAGTTACTAGAAGTAAAGCTACCGCCAGCGAAGAGGGTAGGGGTAAAAAATAACTAAACTGGAATATTGCTAGCGTAAATATAGAGGGTTTTTTAAATAAGAGAGGGAACGATGTAGTTTTGACCCTAATAGAAGATATGCAGATTGTAGGATTTGTTGAGAGTTGGCTCCCTGTAGGTTGCGAGGTTAAAATAGATGGCTTCAATATATATACAAAACCTAAGATTAGGAAAGCTCGTACAGGTAGGTTCCCGGGGGGGATTGTTGTTTTAATTAAAGAAGAGGTGAGGGAATTATCAGAATTTATTAGTTCAGAACTGGAAGAAGTTGTGTGGGTAAAAGCAGATATTAGGGGGAGGGGGAAAGGAACGGTATGTTTCGGCTTTGTCTACAACCCTCCGGAGAATTCCCCGTATGCAAGAGAAAGCTTTTTCGATGAGTTAGCTATTGAAATAAACAGAATTCAAAATATATATGAAGAGGCAGAGATTATGCTTTTAGGGGACTTCAATGCGAGGGTTGCGGACAGAAAGCCCCTTTACAGCAAGGGGGTTGCCGAGGCCGTATGTGGGGATAGGCACAGCAAAGACAAGGAATGTAATAAGAACGGAGAAAAGATTTTGGAACTATGTGGTGCAGAAGAGCTATATATATTAAATGGTGTCTGTGTGGGGGATGAAGAAGGTAACCTGACGTATATAACTGAGATTGGAGGAAGTGTACTAGATTTAGCAATATGTTCCAGAGGAGCACTAGCCCTAATTAAGAGGTTCACTGTTGAAGAATGGGGGGAATCACACCACCTACCAATTGTCGTCAACATACAGGGAGCGGTGACAAAATCAAAATCAAAAGGGAACCCACAAGTTAAAGCTATAGAGAGAAACGTAAATAGATTCAGATGGAGGGAGGAAAACTGCAGAGAGTTCCAGAACTACTTCCAGGGAGAAAATTTTGAGCTGATAAAGGTAGGGATAAGTTTAATGATCAGTAATGATGAAATTGAAGGGGTAATACGTATGATTGAGAATGCAATTATGATGGCCGGGCGGAAAATGCGCGTGAAGGCTAGAGGAAAATTAGGGCGAATTTAAGGATGGTACGATGAATCTTGTAGAAGGAAGAAAACCGAAGTTATTAGGGCACTGAAGTTATACAAGAGAGGAGGGGATGATACGATGAGAGTAGAATTTTGTCGTCTAAGGAAAGAATATAGGGAACTGCTCAGCAAAATGAAAGATGAATGGCAGGGTAAGGAAGCTACAGCACTAAATAAGGATTCTAAAGCTAACGACTGTAGCAAAGTGTGGAGCAGGATAAATTTTTACTGTAGGGGGAGCAGAAGTGGTGGGGGGAGCTCTATTAGTGATGAAGTATGGATTGCATATTATGAGAATCTGTTAAATGCTGAAGATAATTGGAGGAAGAGGGATGAGTTTGGCGTCCCGAGGGGGCTGGAGGCCGCTCTGCCTATGCTGGACCAAGTCATATCGATAGAGGAAATTAAGAAAGTAATAGCAAAAAGTAAGGGAGGGAAGTCAGGTGCTATTTCGGAAATAACAAATGAATTTTGGCAAGAATTGAGTAACAATAGGTTCATGATGGACAGCTTGGTAAAAATCTTTAACAAAATCTTTGAAGGAGGTAGATTTCCGAGGGCGTGGCAGGAGGGGATAATTTGTCCAATATATAAGAAGCGTGGGGACAAACTAGACCCAGGCAACTATAGAGGCATAACTTTGCTTGATAATTTGAGCAAAATGTACACCGGGGTCTTATCCAAGCGTTTAATAGCATGGGCAGAGGGCTGTTCGGTGTTCTCGAGACTCCAGTCAGGGTTCAGAAAAGGGATGAGAACCAGTGACAATATAATGGTGGTTAAAACGGTGATGGACAAGTACATAAGAAGGAAAAGAGGTAAGCTGTATATCACAGCTATTGATTTGGAGAAGGCGTTTGATTCAGTGAGCAGGGGAGCTGTCATGGCTAAGCTGGGAAAAATCGGGGTGTCACATAAAATGATACGAGCAATTGAGAATGTGTATTCCGAAGTGAAATGTGCAATTAAAACTAAAGATGATGTAATTGAAGGAGAGATAACGTCTAATATAGTGTTACGGCTGTGAGTTTGCGTCATCACTCGCCGCATGAGTCACAACTGCCGCAGGGCTGGGCTGTGTCCTGCCTCCTGTATTGCGCGCGCCTTATACAACAGGGCTACTAAGACAAAGGGATAGTCCAGAATATTCGTGACTGGACCAGCGATGGAAACCTCGAGAAGCCGTGAACCCTGGATGGATCTAGAAGCATTTATTGAGTCACCGGCCTGCTATATAAGTGCGACCTGTCTAGCAGTTGTTGTTGTTGTGTTTTACGAGCTAGTGTGAGCGATTATTCTGAGTGACAGAAGTGTGGTGACTTGCGAAACCTCTAGTGGAGCGGGGAAGTGAGACTCCTACAGAGGAACTGTGTTTTGAGCGAGTGTGCTTACTTAGTGCGAAGAGAAGTGATTGTGCAGCATTGTGAAACAGTGAGTGACAGAGCTAGTGCAGCTATTTCCATCCAGCGTACGGGGCCACCTCATTACGAGGGATTAACTGTGGTCTGTTGACAAGTGAAAGGGGAAGTATTCTCGACTTGAGGAAACTGGAGTAAGGTAATAATTGCTATTTGCTGTTGAGTAGTGTATATTTCTGGCCACAATAAAGTTAATTATTTCTTTAAAGCAGTAATTGGTGTTGTGCTTCCTACCCACCGTAATCCAGTTAACAAAGGTGCCACTAGGGGGTGGCACGTAACAACTGGTGTCAGAAGCCGGATTACGAACTCAAGCACAACACCTGACGGTCCTGGTTTCAAAACCCGAGCAGGTCATTTTCTCTAATTTTCCTGTGAGTGCATGCCCTTTACAAGTCAAACAACTAAAATGGAGGAGAAATTGGCAGCATTGCTAGAAAAATTAAATGGCATGGAAACCAAGATAGAAGACGGCCAGAAGAAGCTAGAAGACGGACAGAAGAAGATGGAAGACGGTCAAAATAAGTTAGCGGAGGACCTGAAGAAGATGGAGGACGGCCAGAAGAAGATGGAGGACGGCCAGAAGAAGTTAGCCGAGGACCTAGCTGCCAAACTAGAAGACGGCCAGAAGAAGATGGAAGACGGTCAAAATAAGATAGCGGAGGACCTGAAGAGGATAGAGGACGGCCAGAAGAAGATGGAAGACGGTCAGAATAAGTTGACACAGGACCTGAAGAAATTAGAACTGGGTCTGCGTGAGGAAGTCACGGCAGTGGAAAAGAAGTTTGACGCCTTACAAGTGGAAGTTGCCGAGCTGCGCCAACGCCCGCTGATGGGGATGGAGGAGAAATTCAACGTCTTACAAAAGGAAGTTGCCGAGCTGCGCCAACGCCCACTGACGGGGGTGGAGGAGAAATGCAACGCCTTGCAAGTGGAAGTTGCCGAGCTGTGCCAACGACCGCTGATGGGGGTGGAGGAGAAATTCAACGCCTTACAAGTGGAAGTTGCCGAGCTGTGCCAACGCCCGCTGATGGGGGTGGAAGAGAAATTCAACGCCTTACAAAAGGAAGTTGCCGAGCTGCGCCAACGCCCACCCACCGTTACACCGGGAATATCAGGAACGAGACATAGCAGAGTGACGCCCCCAACCTTCGACGGAAAGGTCCCGTGGAGCACCTACTTACGTCAGTTCGAGGCGGCCTGTTCCATAAATAACTGGAACAACACAGAAAAGGCTACAGCTCTCATTGTAGCGCTAAGAGGTGACGCCCTTAACGTCCTTCAGGCCATCCCGACTGGATCCCAGGACTACGCTTCCCTGATCGCCCATATGGAGTCCCGATATGGAGATAGCCATCTTCAGCAGGCCTATCAGATGCAGCTCCGGACCCGGGTACAGAAGAACGCGGAAACCCTACAGGAGTTCGAGATGGACATCGCACGCCTCGTAAGGCTCGCCTACCCAACAGCGCCGGCCGACTTTCTGGAGCAGATAGCGACGCAGACTTTCACCGACGGGCTACGGGACTCGGACACTCAACAGGCGCTGCGTCTCGCGCGCAATAAGACCCTGGCAGATGCGCTGAGCCACGCACTTGAGTTCCAGACGGCAAAACAGGCATCCAGAATGCACGCGCGGGTGCGTCAAGTGGACGTCGACGAACCAGTCAAAACCAACGAGACCGAGCCCCTGGCCGACGAATTGATGGAGGCGCTAAGCCGTTTCTTCAAGAATCGCAGTACCACCAACAAAAACGTAGCCGGAGGACATCCGGAGAGGCGGCCCGGAAGAGGACTACCGACCTGCTGGACCTGCCGTAAGAGAGGCCACCTGAGCAAGGACTGCGGTGATCGCCGCCGCCAAGGGTTTCCGTCGGGACAGTCAGTCGTAGGGAAACCGCGCGGCCCAGGAAAGCAAGTTTCAGCCAGCCTAGGGGGGGAAAGCTTGACTTGTGGCAGTCGACAAGCCCCTGCAGCCCAAGTTCGTGTGACGCAGTTACGGAGGGATAATAGCAGCCTGATGGTCGACGGAGTCGTCAACGGAGAGAGCTGGCCCATGCTAATCGACACGGGAGCATCGAGGACCATCGTCAGCCCCACCGTGATCCCGAAGTGGAGAGTTCAACCCACACAAAGGAACCTCCAGCTAATAACCGCGACCGGAGAGACCACACCGGTACATGGCGAAGCATCACTGGAGTTCGTCATTGGTCGACGGGCGATAAAGCATCCAGTGCTTGTGGCCGACGTATCAAATGAAGTGATCATTGGACTGGACTTCCTGGACCAGAACAACATCATCTTGGATCTGAGTACCAACACTCTGCACTTCGGAGGTGAGGAACTTGCTTTGCAACCTGCGCACGAGTCCATCACCGCACGACGAGTAAGGCTGAGAGAAGACGTCATCGTTCCTGCCAGGACGGAGGTCAGCGCCGCCGTAATTGTCGACGGAACTGCTGAGGGAGTGGCGGCTGTCATCGAGCCAAAATATGAGGACATCCAGACAAAAGGATTGCTAGTTGCCAAGACCCTCATCAACACGACGCCTCGGCCGTACGTCCGCCTGTCCAACCTGAACGACTACGATATTACGGTTCACCGGGACACCAACCTAGGAGTCTGCGATCCCGTTACCTGGATTGCCCGCATCACAGAAACGACGGACGGACACCTGCAGACGGACAACCGAAGAAGACGCGCCCTGCCAGAAGAACTACAGAAGCTGTACCAAGGATGCCAGGACCATTTAGACGAAGAGCAATCACGCCAACTTCAGGACCTGCTACGCGAATTCCAGGATGTATTCTCCGTGGGGAGCAAAGACTTCGGCAGGACAAGCTTGGTCCAGCACAGAATCGACGTTGGGGACAGCGCACCGATTAGGGCCCCATTCCGACGTGTCCCGCTCGCCAAGCAAGCCGAAGTCGACCGGATGGTAGAAGAGATGAAGGAGCAAGGGGTGATCGAGCCATCACATAGTCCTTGGAGTTCTCCGGTCGTGCTTGTGAAGAAGAAGGACGGTTCCACCAGGTTCTGCGTGGACTACAGGCGGGTGAACGACGTCACGAAGAAGGACAGCTACCCTCTACCCCGGATCGACGACACGCTGGACACCATATCAGGGTCAAGATGGTTCTCCACCTTGGATTTGAAGAGTGGCTACTGGCAGGTGGAGGTCCACCCTAAGGACCGCGAGAAAACTGCGTTCTCTGTGGGCTGCGGGCTCTGGCAGTTCACCGTCATGCCATTCGGTCTGTGCAACGCCCCTGCGACCTTCGAAAGGCTAATGGAGTCCATTCTGAGGGGACTACACTGGAAGACCTGCCTGGTATACCTAGACGACGTCATCGTTCTGGGGAGGAGCTTCGAGGAGCACTACAGCAACCTGAAGGAGATCTTGTTGAAGCTACGGGCTGCCCAGCTGAAATTGAGCCCCAAGAAGTGTCAGCTCTTCCAGAAGCGGGTCCAGTACCTTGGGCATATCGTCTCCGAGGAAGGGGTGCGCACCGACCCAGAGAAGACCGCAGCTGTGAGGGAGTGGCCAGTTCCGAAGGACAAGTCCCAACTACGAAGCTTCCTGGGTCTCTGCACTTATTACCGTCGGTTCGTGAGAGGATTCGCCGACATCGCCAAACCTTTACATCGACTGACTGAGAAGGACCAACTCTTCACGTGGACAGCAGAATGCCACAGTGCCTTCGAACAACTCAAGCAGGCTCTGTCCACCGCGCCTATTCTGGCCTACCCCAGACCTGGAACAAGGTTCATCGTCGATACCGATGCCAGCGACTTTGGCATAGGGGGAATCCTGTCCCAAGTAGTGGATGGCGAGGAGAGAGTAGTGGCCTACTTCAGCAAGGCCTTGTCAAAGCCAGAAAGGAACTACTGCGTCACCAGGAAGGAGCTGCTCGCCATCGTGAAGACCATTGAACACTTCCACAAGTACCTGTACGAGCAAGAATTTCTCATCAGGACCGACCATGCATCCCTGCGGTGGCTCCTGAACTTCAAGCAGCCCGAGGGTCAACTAGCACGGTGGTTAGAGAGGCTTCAACAGTACAACTTTGAGATTCAGCACAGGAAAGGCCAGCTGCATTCTAACGCCGACGCCCTGTCACGAAGACCGTGCCCCGAAGACTCCACCTTCTGTGCCCGAAGGGAGGACAACACCGGGATACAGTGCCGAAGGACTACCGTGGAACTTCAAGGGAGCTGGATCCGCGAATCTTTCACGCGGGCACAAGCAGAAGATGATGACCTGGGACTGATAGCCGAATGGAAGCGGGCCTGTGTCCCCAGACCCGGGTGGAACATTGTGAGTGCCTGCAGCCCAAAGTTTAAGTCCTACTGGGCGCAGTGGGACTCGCTGATTGTCAGGGATGGCCTCATCTGCCGCGCCTGGGAGAGCACCGACGGGAAGACATCTCGGGAACAAGTCGTCGTTCCAAAGGCTATGACGGAGGAAGTCCTGAAGGAAGTTCATGGAGGATCGTCTGGTGGACACCTAGGGATAAAGAAGACTCTGGAGAAGCTGAGAGAGCGGTTCTACTGGATCGGATGCCGAACAGACGTGGAGAACCACTGCGCGAGGTGCCACGATTGCGCAGCCAGCAAGGGCCCAGGACGAAGACGACGGGGTCCCCTGAAAGCCTACAACGTGGGCGGCCCCATGGAGAGAGTGGCCATCGATGTTGCTGGGCCATTCCCGTTAAGCGAGGCAGGGAACCGCTACATATTAGTCGTCAGCGACTACTTTACCAAATGGCCGGAGGCGTATGCGCTCCCTAACCAAGAAGCCGCGACGATCGCAGAGGCCCTGGTGAAGGAATTCGTCAGCCGGTACGGAGTACCCCTGGAGCTGCACTCCGACCAAGGGAGGAACTTCGAGTCGCAGGTGTTCCAGAACCTATGCCAGCTGCTGGGAATCCGGAAGACAAGGACAACGCCGCTACACCCTCAGTCCAACGGGATGGTAGAGCGATTCAATCGCACCATCGAGAACCATCTCCGAATAGTCGTCAGCGAGCACCAGAGGGATTGGGACAAACATCTTCCACTATTTCTCCTGGCCTACCGCGCCGCCGTGCATGAAGCCACCTGGTGCACACCAGCCCGGGCCATGTTTAGGAGGGAGCTCCGTCTACCTGTCGATCTTGCCTTCGGCCGACCTGGGAATGATCCGATCCCGGTAAGCCAGTATTGTCAAGAACTGGTCGACCAACTGGAGGACGTACACGCGTTCACGAGGAGGAAACTACGGATCGAGACCGACCGAATGAAGACCCGGTACGACCAGCAGACGGATGCCGGCGGATTCCACGAGGACGACCTGGTCTGGCTCTTCAACCCATTACGGAAGAA
This sequence comes from Meconema thalassinum, assembly GCA_946902985.2. Classification (NCBI taxonomy): domain Eukaryota; kingdom Metazoa; phylum Arthropoda; class Insecta; order Orthoptera; family Tettigoniidae; genus Meconema; species Meconema thalassinum. The sequence continues at coordinate 309,286,901 of OX336392.1, read as the reverse complement.
AGGCCTGTCACCCAAACTGCAGAAGTCCTGTGAGGGCCCGTACCGAGTCGTGAAACGGATCAACGATGTCGTCTACAGGATCCAGCGGAGCCCGAGGGCGAATATGAAGATCGTGCATCGAGATCGCCTGGCAGCCTACGGAGGGACACAGACGGGCCAATGATTGATCGGGACGATCAGCCTTTTTAGGAAGGGGGTGGTGTTACGGCTGTGAATTTGTGTCATCACTTGCCGCAGGAGTCACAACTGCCGCAGGGCTGGGCTGTGTCCTGCCTCCTGTATTGCGCGCGCCTTATGCAACAGTGCTACTAAGACAAAGGGATAGTCCAGAATATTCGTGACTGGACCAGCGATGGAAACCTCGAGAAGCCGTGAACCCTGGATGGATCTAGAAGCATTTATTGAGTCACCGGCCTGCTATATAACTGCGACCTGTCTAGCAGTTGTTGTTGTTGTGTTTTACGAGCTAGTGTGAGCGATTATTCTGAGCGACAGAAGTGTGGTGACTTGCGAAACCTCTAGTGGAGCGGGGAAGTGAGACTCCTACAGAGGAACTGTGTTTTGAGCGAGTGTGCTTACTTAGTGCGAAGCGAAGTGATTGTGCTGCATTGTGAAACAGTGAGTGACAGAGCTAGTGCAGCTATTTCCATCCAGCGTGCGGGGCCACCTCATTACGAGGGATTAACTGTGGTCTGTTGACAAGTGAAAGGGGAAGTATTCTCGACTTGAGGAAACTGGAGTAAGGTAATAATTGCTATTTGCTGTTGAGTAGTGTATATTTCTGGCCACAATAAAGTTAATTATTTCTTTAAAGCAGTAATTGGTGTTGTGCTTCCTACCCACCGTAATCCAGTTAACAAAGGTGCCACTAGGGGGTGGCACGTAACAATAGGATTAAAACAGGGATGCAAATTATCCCCGGTGCTTTTTTTGCTATTTATCAGCGATATTTTCGATTCAAAGGGCTTTGAGCAACGGTCCAACCCTTGCTTGGACAATTATGATATCCCGGGCCTAGCTTTTGCTGATGACATCCTTCTGCTTGCTCTAACACCCTATAATATGCAATATAGTATTGACGATATTGTGAGATATTGTGAGGACTGGAACTTAAAAATTAACCCGAGTAAGACCAAAGTTATGGTCTGCAAAAAGGGAGTTAAACTGGCTAAGAACGAAAAGTTGGTCATGTATGGGTCGCAGTTAGAGACGGTGAAAAAACTTGAGTATCTAGGGACGATATTGGCGAGCAATGGTAAATGGACCGAACAAATTAAAAGGGCAAAATCGAAAGGGCTAGCGGCATTGGCGAATGTTAAAGTGTTAGAGCGTAGGTTACCGAATCTTGACTACAAAGTGTATAAGAATGTGTTCAACGCACTCATCGTTTCAAGAGCACTCTATGGAGTGGAAGTATGGGGTTTAGAGGAAGGAACGAAAACCCTGGACAGTATTGTAAGTAGGTTTGCCAAGATAATTTTGGGGCTACCTAGTTGCACGGCGAATTGTGGAGCGAGAATGTTGTGTGAGGATGTAAGCATTAGACAACATATCATAAAAAGGGTCATAAAGTCTTGGATTCGTTTAAAAGCAGGTGGAGGGGGGGAAATGCTTAAGGTAGCCTACCTGCACCAAATGAAACATCAGCAAGAGGGTTACTGGGTGGACGGGGTAAGAAGTGTACTGGAAAGATTAGGAAAGGGTTATCTATGGGATAGGGACTTACAAAGAGAGGAAGGTAGGGTGTGCAAAAAAGTGTGTAGAAGTGTTAATGACGTAGAGTTGCAGGTGCTAAGAGAAGAGTGCACCAGTAGGAGAACCTTAACGGAGTTCTGCGAAATAAGGAACTTTATGAGCATAAAGCCTCAATGCCTAATGAAAAGAGAAATGAGAGGGATAATTTGGTGGTTAATGGGGGTGTATAAGAACAAAGCGTTGAGAGAAGTAGGAAAAGAGGACATTTGCCTGTTTTGTGGGAAGGTTATGGGTGCAGCGCACCTGATCAGGGAATGCATGGAAATTAAAACGATAAGAGCAAAGTTTGTAGACAAAGCAGATCTAAACAGAATAGAAAATGAAAATGAGTATCACACTTTAATTAAATTACTAAAAAGGGAATGGGGGAAAGCAGGTCAATTAGGAAAATATTTTAATACCGTCAGGACAATGTGGAATAAGAAAGCGTCGGATGAGATTCAGAACAAAGATGCATATAAATTAAGCATTCAAGTACAGGAGACGGCTTCCTAAGCTATAAATCTTGTTAAAGCCTAGGAGAGCCTATCTGTATTAACTAGGTAGCCTATACGATTACTACAGTACAGCCACATATTGCTGTCTGTAGATTTTTCCTGTGAGTTTGATGTTGTTTTTTTTCCTTACTACAAAACTTATCAGACTCTTACAGTCAGTAAGGGCTCGATAGGGAAATAAAAGTAATTCTTTCTGTGATGTGTCTCCCATGGAGAACTGTCTAAAAATGAAGAACACTGTGTCCACATTTATGATTAAGAAAGAACTTTGTGCAGTCTCCATCAGAAAAGTTGCCCAGTGATATTGTGAATGAAGATAACTACTGCAAAGCATTATTAAGTTTTGAAATAACGTGGAAGCTATGAAATGCCGAATGAACATTTGGTTTAATTATTTAACGCCATACTGTAAATTTATGTTATATATGTGTTTATTGTCTGTATGTCACGATATGACTCTCTGAGTTAAAGTGACAATTAACAAGTAGATTTGGTTTAAATAAATAAATAAATAAAAATTGTTAAGTTGTATGAAAGTTTAGTTCGAAGCAAGTTAGAATATTCAGCAGTAATCTGGGATCCCTTTTATAAAGATCAAATTCATCACATTGAGATTGTGCAAAATAAATTTCTAAGATACATGTATTATAAGACGTTCAATGTATTTTGTCCATTTGATACTTCGACTCAGTTTTTACGAAATTTGTTCAATTTCAAGTCCTTGAAAAGTTGAAGGTCGTTAAGTTCTTTGCAACTGCTGAGGAAAATTTTAACTGGAAAAGTTGACTGCCAAGAATTATTTCAATTCATCACTTTTCATGTACCACAAGTAAGATCTCGACAGCAAGCACTCTTTCACATGCCAAGATCTAAAAGTGTTCACCATTCTAATTCGCCTTTAGTTAAAATATTATCATTTTATAATTCAATTGATGTTCAAGTAGATTTATTCGCTGGCGCTAACTTTTTCAATAAACAAGTAAAAGCAGCTGTTCCTTGAATACTGGGTACTCTTTTCTCCTTTTTAGCCTACTTTTCACATTTTGCAAAAATGAGGAAAAAGTAGACTTATGAGATCGGGCAAATGTGTGTCTGTCTGTCTGTCTGTCTGTCTGTCCTTCTGTCTGTCTGGCTGGCTGTGTGTGTGTCCCCCCCTATCAACTCCTAAACGGCTGCAGCAATCGAAACAAAATTTGGTAGGAGTAAAGATCTATACCTGAATATCTCACGGCCATATTTGAAAATGATGTCAGTGCTACCAACTGCTAAAAAATCGCAATTGAAATTTGAGCTCCATGTTGGATATCTTGGAAAGTATGAATGGGAGCTATTTCAAAATTGGCACACGTACAGACCATAATATTTCAGTTTAATTTCCAGGAGGCCATACATGGCAGTGTTGCCAAAATGATTATAAGCCTCCTGATAGGTCCAATTTTTTAATGCTTATAACTTCTACACTATCAAGTGGAATTCAACCAAATTTCGTATGTTGTATGTGTACATAACCAGATATGACTGAGCGTATTCTTAAGACCTACCAGGGCTGCCAACTGTTAATAAATGCTCCTAATTTATTTTATCCAAATACCAATATATCAGAAAGTATGCAAGCCGACAGCTTTAAACTATGCACACGTATAGTACCTGACATTCTATATTAATTTGGAGTAACTTATATACGTCAGTGCTACCAACATGATTCTAAGCCTGCTGACAGGTCCAACTTTAAATACATGTAACTTCCATACTATCATTTGGATTTCAACCAAATTTCGTATGTGCTATGTGTACCATAACAGATATGACTATGCGTATTCTAAGGAGCAACCAGGGCTGCCAACTGTTAATATGTGCTGTCCCTATTTTTGTTACCCTAATATCAATATATCAGAAAGTATGCAAGCCAATAGCTCTAAACTTTGCACACGTATAGTACCTGGCATTCTAGACGAATTTGGAGTAACTAATATACGTCAGTGCTGCCAACATGATTCTAAGCCTGCTGATAGGTCCAATTTTAAAATGCATGTAACTTCTATACTAACTAATGGATTTCATTAAAAATTGGCACAACAATAGATCATATTATTTCAGATTATTTCTGACCAATACATGCATGACATTGTTGCCAACATGATTTTACGCGCGCTGTTAGATCCAACGTTTAACTGCATGTAACGTCCATGCTATTCATTGGACTTCAACCAAATTTTGTATTTAGTAGCTTAAGAGACGGAACTAAGAATATATTCAGTCATCAGGGCTGCCAACTGTAGTGCTCTATTAGGATACATTATGCCAGGTATACAGTATTTCGAACTAATTGGAAATTTCGATATTAGCAACTTAATTTCGTCATTATTCTAGATAGGTTCATATTCTGTAGAATAATCATTGGCATGAAAAGTAGGCTGTATAGTTCTTCACGGAACTTCTTGTTTTATATTCTTTCTTTCTACTTTGTACAGTTTTGTTTTCATTTTATGGTTTATATTTTCACGATCTCGTTTGTAGTATTTATGTTCTGTTCTTCATTTGTGTAATTTGTGTAATCTGTTTTCTCTATTTTCCACTGATACATGTTGTTATTTAATCAGATAATGTCAAGAAGGAATGTATTTGGGCTGGTGCCTGTGTTCATTCATATTGATAAATAAATAAATAAATAAATAAATAAATAAATATATCAGAAAGTATGCAAGCCAATAGCTCTAAACTTTGCACACGTAAAGTACCTGGCATTCTAGATTAATTTGGAGTAACTAATATACGTCAGTGCTGCCAACATGATTCTAAGCCTGCTGATAGGTCCAATTTTAAAATGAATGTAACTCCTATAATAACTAATGGATTTCATTCAGAAAAGGGATGTAGCGGGAGAAAGTTCGCGCCAGATAGCGCTCGTGTAGTACTGGGTAAGCGCAAGGCGATCGTCATATGTTTCTCCCAGTCAGCTGCGACGAATGTGTAAATTGTGACCGAGTTCTCTAAGCTAAAGTAAATTATATCTTCTCTAATTTTACTCCAAGACTATATTAATTAATTCTATAGGTATATCTCCTAATATATGATAAACGATTTTCAGCGTTTAAGCGTTAAACAGCTGCAAAATGAGCTACGGACTAGAGGCACTAAAACCAGCGGGAGGAAGGAAGAATCAATAGCCTACAGCGGTAATAACAAAATTCTAACACGCTTTATTATTCAAATAATGAATATGAGTCAGCATGCTTTCTCCTAAAGAGTATTGTAGGCCTATATTGATAAATATATCTCCAAAAGACTTAAATCATAAATTGAGATTTAAATATTCACTTGCTCCCCCCGCTTACAGACTTCGATTCATGTATTTTTTTAGGTTGATAGCTTACATGAAACTGTCGTGTTTTAAGGTAAACATAATCAAAGAAAGTTGATACCGGTAATTAAATGTGTACCTCGAAAATGCATCGCAACGTTTGGTTCTTATGTAATTTTGTCAATTTCGCAATAAGAATCGTTCCCTTACCCCTGGGAAAGGACTTGAGGGTACAATTTTTTTAAAGTTTGTGAATCCCTGCTTAAGGGCCACGAACTGTTTCCATTCATCTGACTATGTCTCAAGAATGTAGAAGTCAGTCGCTACCACATTCTCCGTCAGGCAGATGGAAATTGACGATTAATTCCGATTTCAAGAAACCAACCATAATACGTTTGTGACTGTTAATGTTGCGACATTTATTCTTGAAGTATTTGACCGAGTAGCCTATTGATGTCTTTGAAAATGGGAGTCAGAAATGTTACTTTCATTTCTTCGTGTATATTGACGATTTCTTCCCGTACTTCAATGGAGATGATTTCTGCAGATTCCGATATTGTAGGCTTATCGTGATAATCCGGCAATTTTCTTGTGTATGGCCTCTTCCTAAATAACTATTTTTGTTGTGTTCGTGGTCCACGGAAAAAGCGGTAGAACAGCGCCCGGTTTTTATCTTGCTCTCTCACCTTCAAATGGGCCTACAAACGCATAAATTCAGTGGATGTTATCGAAATGTCTAATCAGTTTATAGGTACAAAATAGGAATTATTTTCCATTGTAAGTCACACTTATCGAACACAGTTTTCGTGAAGTCATCGGGTTGTAAATGATGGAAACACACTTTAATATATTCGGTCAGATTTATCTCACCGAAATGTTTCCTTCTAAAAGCATGTGACCATTTCTTTATTTTGTGGAAATTGGTGAAACGAAAACGGGCTTCCCTGATTTTTGCAAAGAGGAACACTGCAATAGCTCGGCATAGTTACGAAAATAACAATTTAAACAAATTAAATTCATGGATATTAGCGGCATGAGAACATAGGAGACAAATGAAGAGCGCCTTGCGCTTACCCAGTACAACAGCAGTGCGCTCTATCGGTGCTAGTTCTATACATCCCTATTGGCACAACAATAGATCATATTATTTCAGATTATTTCTGGCCAACACATGAATGACATTGTTGCCATAATGATTTTACGCGCGCTGTTAGATCCAATGTCTAACTGCATGTAACGTCCATGCTATCCATTGGACTTCAACCAAATTTTGTATTCTGTGCCTTAAGAGATGGAACTAAGAATATATTCAGTCACCAGGGCTGCCAATTGTAGTGCTCTATTAGGCTACATTTTGCCAGGTATACTGTATTTCGAACTAATTAGAAATTTCTATATTACCAACTTAATTTCGTCATTCTTCTAGACCATATAGATTAATCATTGGCATGAACCTTAAATTTTAAGAAAAGTAGGCTCTTTAGTTCGTCACGGAACTTCTTGTTTAAATTAATATTGGACTTAAAATTGATTCTTTTTAGTTGCGTTTTTTACGTTAAATTTAGACAATAAACTGCCTTGTAACTTAGCCTCATTCACAGGTATGACTTGAAAAATGTCCGTTGTTACTAAGTTAGCCCTTCTATATTGTGTTAAAATTTCAAGTTCTTGTGATTTATAGTTACTGAGAAAATGGGGCATTAGCATGGAAAAAGTCATTTCAGAGAAAATTGAACTTAAAGAAAATCCAAGCACCATAGAGCTCTTCACACATTTAAGACCTTTCTGGAGTTGCTAGAGGAAAAATAAGTACATATTCGGAAAGAACAGACACTACACTACCGAATTATGGCAAAAGACGAAAATTGCAATTTTCCCGCCAAAATAAGGTACGGTCTCCCTTTACATAAGTAGAGAACTCTTTATCTTCAACCTTGATGCTTGACTGTCCTACTTCTTGTCGGATCTCCTTGTGACCTTCTGCTGTGTCTATATTTTAGTCTCCTTCACTACTTGGTTACAACAGTGTGGAGCACCGAAATAAATTCTCTAAAAATATTTTACACACCGGTATTGGCTTACATATTTCGAAACGGGCCTAGGCTGCATATAGTGCTTCATTCGGCCTTACTGTAGCCTACGAAGTAATCTGTCTTCTCATGCACAGTCACGTTGTTATATTTTAACCACAAAATAGCGAGTTGATTAATCTTTGAAGATACATTTATTTACGGTCGGGATAATACTACCAATACTTTTTAAAAGTAAAAGTTACCATTACTTGCTAAAATCGTAACGATATTACCGTTACTTAGTCTAGTTCAGGTGTTCTCAGCCCTTTTGAGACTGTGAGCACCGCCCTATTACCATGCCAAGTGCCCGAGCACCATTAAATCGTATATAATAATAACTATCAACCCGCCCCGGCTTCTCCCGGTATCTATAACGGTATATCCAGCGTAAGATTGAAAGGTACACGGATCGCAGGCCCAGACGTAATTCAGAAAAGCCGAGGTGAACAGCGCAACTCCAATCACATAGACCTACACTCTTCTCTGAAGTCTTTACTCGGCAGTTTGATGCTGGCCGAAGCTGGGGTGATAGGATCGCTCCGAAGCTAGTAATTTAAATTTCCTCTGAATGGAGATTGTTGGAAGAAATGAAAAAGTAAATACATTTATAGTGGGCGAAGTATTAATGATAGATATATACTGTGGCGCGCAAATGTGAGAGAGCCGTGTCAGTATATTTACTGGAACGTTAAAGATTCCCTTCGAGGCACAATTCTGGCATCCTGGCGTCTCTAAAAACCGCAGTAGTTAAAAGGGACGTGAGACCAATAACATTATTATCGAGAATTTGAATTGAAGAATAGATCTCAGGGAAGCTTGTGCTCGCGAACACGTTTTGGCTCGTATGACGAGAGCACCAAATTTCATTTATAAAGCACCAGGTTGAGAACTTTTGATCTATACGGTAACAATTATAAGTTCGCAATGGATGCACCAATATCAGAATGTGTGGTTTAAGCCTTTTATTTGCCATTACAGTGACTACCAAGGCCTGGACTGCATAACTGTAGCTACATATAGTGCATGAACAGGTCAGATCATCTGGATCATTGTAAACAAGATAATCAATAACAGCTGTCTAGACCAGGAGTTCTCAAACTTCTTCTGTTGCGCCCCCTACTTTGAGGATCTCTCGTCTAGACGACTGCGCTGTAATATTGATCGTATGTCACTAACTTTAAAAGATTGCATAATATTTGACAAGAGGATGAACCGAACTTGAATTGTTCAGCGCATTAACTAATAGCTCAACTTTGAGCATAATTGTGCAATAGTTTTTGTTCCAGCGACTAAAATATTAATCTAAAAAAGAATTGCTTTCAGTCATTCAACACTTTAATGTGGCCACTTAAATTGGGCGGGAAATAGTAAATATTCATGCTAGACTACACCAAAGTCCAGATTATCCGTAATTGATGGGACCGAGAGTCATTCGGATAATCCACAAAACATTCTATTTCCGCGATAACGTAACGAGTGTGAAGCACCTACCCGCGCATTAACCCTAGAATGGTAGCGTTCGTCTCCACGACTTCTCCCTTTAGTCCAATCCTCACCTGTGTTTGGCAGTCCTAAAATACAAAGCAAATTAGGCAAAAATAAAATAAAAAACACAAAAAATAAGAATTAGTCAAAATCCATAAAACACCAAAACACTATCGAAATTAGTAAAAAATTGTCAAAAAGAGATCAAAAAGTAAAAAAAAAAGACGACAAATACTCAAAATCTAAAAAAAAAGACACCAAAAATAAAAATTAGTCAAAGTAAAAAAAGAAACAATTAAAATTAGTCAGAATTAGTGAAACCAGCTCAAAAATTCCAAATAAATAAATACAGTAATAAGAAAATAGTCAAAATCAACAAAAATCAAAATAAATTATTCAAAAACACTCTCCATTCTGCTAGCCTATAGAGTGAAATAAAAGTTGACGTAAGTGGTATTTATTATCAGTTTCTAGAATCGTAGTCGTCGCCGATGCGAAGCGCTACTGAGAACAACATTGCAATTAGCACTACCGTTCAAGGGGTAAATTCAATCTTAAAATGGTGGTTTTGAAACATTAATATAACGTATTTCATGATTGTGTTCGTTAAGTACAGACCCTCAAATGAGGTAACAACATTTTTTTATTTTTCAATTTGGTTAATCCGGACGTTCGGATAATCGTGTTTCCGATAATAAGTTACTTACTAACCCGGATACAATATCATGGAATAATTATACACTTTTACACTCTGATACACTTTCAAAATGAGGGGTTTAATTACATGGCATTTATCGTTCGTCAGGTGAACATTTTCTTTTAAAGAAATGTTTGAAATGTATTTAAAACTATTGCAAAACAATTCATTCAATTAATTATCTTTTAGCCGCATGACCATTTTGACAAAATTCCCAAAAACGCAGTTTGTTCACCGAAATGAAAAAAAATAAAATAAAAAGATTTACCCGATATGTAAATCACAAAAGAAGAAAATCCATACAGTCATACATTTAGAAATAAGATTAGAACAATACGGGGTTTTCAGGGGAAAAAAAAGACAAAAAGCACCCAACTGTTTGTAGGGATGAAGAAATACTGGAAAACCCTATAATCAAGAAAGAACATAAAAGTAGCATTAGTAAGTTATTTCACAGGGTCCTTAGATGGCCGAAATCCAAGGAAAAATAATAATAGACTAATAATATATTTACTTTGAAATCAGACTTGCTCGGTGACCACCGCGTAGTGTAGCGGCTAGCATGCTTTGTTATCGTCCTGGAGGTCCGTGTTCGATTCCGGGCTCTGTCAAGAAATCTAATTCTGGTCCGAGGATTGGAAGTCAGCCTCGTGAGGGAAAAATGGGAATAAATGGATTCGATTACCACCTCTGTCATCTTGGAAGTGTTTTTCCGTGGTTTTCCCGCGTCTACTCCAGGCAAATGCCGCGATGATCCCTAACTTTAGGCCACGACAGTCTCCTTCTGAATCCTCACTTGAATTACAAATACACACACTGCAGGCCGGACGTTTGTTTTAGACGAGTGAAAAATCCTAATGGAAGCCTGGAGGAGAGTCACTACAGTACCTGTGTTGTTGTCAGTTGCCCCATGTAGTCCGATGATGGACAAAACTATCGCACGCTACTGCCTGGAGTACAGTCATTGGCAAATACAGGGTGTAACGTGTACTTCGGCGTCACACAATACTTCGACGTGGACTGTACTTTGTGCACGGTGGTGTCGTCACATGCTCAAGTCTGGAATGTCATTATATCAGACCGGTGGTGACAAATGTGAAGCGAGTGACTGTGTCAGGCTCACCCGCAAGCTTCAAGGTCAAGGGCAATCGTCTAAAACAGGGTTTCCCAAACTTTTTCTGACCATCATCCACTTTCGAGATTTATAATTTTTTTCGCTCACCTCATTTCAAAAAATGCACAAATCTTAAAATTACTAACACATACATTCAAATACCTACATACTGTATACATTCAAATACCTACATACTGTATAAGTTGAGAAATAAGGATTTTTCTCTTAATAGGTACATCATGTTTATTTAGATAAAGCCTAATAACGTACATTTAAATTTTGTAAGTAATAGGTCTAAAAAGGAATAACAATCAATGAAATGAAGTAAGAAAAAAATTAAATTAAAACTACATGACTCTTTATATCTAGTTAATTAAGCAACATGAATATCTATGTCTAATTAATGTAATTTGATAAACTACTGTAGTTGTAAATAGATTAAAAATGAAACATAATTTGATATAATTAAATTACGTGTTTATTCCTTGTTTTTATTCCTTGTTTTATAGGCAAAAATTTCTCGGTCATATTGTATATATAAAGAACTGAATTATTTGCCCACCAATTTCTCGGTCATATTGTATATATAAAGAACTGAATTATTTGCCCACCAATTTTTTCAAATCGTCCATCGAATTCACATTCTGTCAGTTTCGCCCACTGTCGTGCTAAAATCGCCCACTACAGGGCGAATTCGCCCAGTTTGGGAATCTCTGGTCTAAAACAACCGTCCGGCTTGTAACAGACAAATCTTACACACATCGAAGTACACGGGGCTAAAGGGCCACTAAATTATTCAACAACAATAGACTTGGAGAAGGAAGACATTTGTTTTAGCTAATAGTTGTGTCCTTGCCAAATAGAGTCGTGTAATAGGCTAGCCACTGCCGCAGTAATAAAGACAGGCCTCGTACATCACAGCGCAGCGTGGCTCAATGGCAATATCTCGCAACCTTACGACTGGGCCATTACGTTCCACACATACTGGACATTATCTAGGGGTCTTCAATGTGTGTTATTTTAGTGTGTGAATGCACTTTGGCGAGCAGTCTGAACTTTTATTTTTAATGCTATTAATAGTTTCGACCGACGCCTTCTGTGGTACGTACTGTATTGGGAATCCGGTCCGAAAGGTCCTCGGTCCGTTTCCTGACACTGCCAAGAAATGTAATTCTGATCTAAGAGTTAAAACGGGGTACCGGAACTCAAAACCTCGTGTGGTAAAGCTGAGAACAGCCAACTTAGACCTGGTTTTCCATGAATATTTTTCACTTCAACTTTAGGCAAATGTCGGAATGATTCCTTACTTTTGGTGACTGTTTCCTTCTTCCCAACCCTATCTTCAGTTACAAATACGTTGTTGTTGTTGTTGAATTGAGGTGCTTTGCGGATGATCATGTAGCCTCGTGTGTGTGTGTGTGTGTGTGTGTGGGTGTGGGGATTTATTTGATAACCTGTGTTATTGTGATGGCTGTATTAGTATGTGCATTTGTAATTCAGATGAGGTTTGGGAAGGTGGCAACCGTGGCCTTCAGTTAGGAACCATCCCTGCATTTGCCTGGAGTAGAACTGGGGAAACCACGGAAAACCACTTCCGAGATGACGGAGGTGGGAATCGATCCCACCTCTTCTCAATTTTACCTCACGGGGCTGAGTGTACCCCGTTCCAGTCCTCAGACCAGAATTAAATTTCTTGTCAGAGCCGAGATCGAACCCGTGCCTCCGTGGTGACGGCCAAGAGTGCTAGCCACTACGCAACGAGGCGGGCATTTACAAATACGCCAACTGTTAGAGACACAACAATAGCACAGGCTACCTGACATATTCTGGTCTAAGTCCCTAAATTATACTAACTTACAACAATTTGGTGGAATTGCGTATTACTTAAATATAAATTATACGTACCCCAAAAATATTTATTTGAAATCCCGACCGGTTTCACCTTTCAGCAGGCAAAAGAGTACTGCATTATTCTATGACTAGCACCCCACCCCGGCTTCGCCCGGTATCTATAACTGTTTACCCATCGTAAGCTTAAAAGGCGCACGGACGGCAGGTCCCAGACGCAATTCAGAAAAGCCGAGGTGAACAGCGAAACTACAAACACATATACTCTTCTAAGTCTTAACTCGACACGACTCGACAGTTTGATGCTGGCCAAACACATGTACTCTTCTCTGAAGTATTAACTCGACACGACTCGACAGTTTGATGCTGGACAAACACATGTACTCTTCTCTGAAGTATTAACTCGACACGACTCGACAGTTTGATGCTGGCCGAAGCTGGGGCGATAGGCTCGCTCGCCAGCTCGTAAACTCGTTCCGAAGCTATTCATTTAAATTTCCGCTAAATGGAGTTTGTTGGAAGAAATGAAAACGTAAAAACACTTATAGTGGGTGCTGTATTAAAGATAAAAATATATACTGTCGCGGACTATTTTTGTAGAACTTTTCATGCAGAACAATTCTTACACTCATAGTGGGCTATATAAATATTTTAACGGTTTACCCAGCGTAAGCTTAAAAGGCGCACGGACGGCAAGTTTTTCTTCGATTCGATTCACTTCGTTTGGTCATAAATGAATTGTATTTGTGCAGAAACCTTCCTCGAGAAATCCTTTACATAATGGTGAAAGCCCCAGGGGTTCTCGAGATTAAGCTGTACATCCAAGAATCGGGAACTTTGTTTTGTACTCTGTAGGTGAAACCGATCAGGATTTCTATTTATATTAGTGAAAGTAGGGTGTTCTTATATAATTTCAGCTTTTATATTTTAATTTATGATGGTAATGAATTTTATTTTACAGTGCTGTATAACGAGTTTAAATGAAATCCCTTGTAGCATATTAACTTAAACGGAAACGAAAAAAATATTATAACACAAGGGTAACGAATGGACGAGGATTCGATTTCTTTAATAGTAGTTGAATTTAAGGCTGTGCGAGTTTTTGGCCCACAGCAGCCCGATCTCGGCGGTGGATCTGCCACCTAAAGCCTTCAAGCTTGCTGTTTTTCTGTTGGGGTTGTCTCCCTTAGCCTTTGTAGGTCCCCCTACGACTGCAAGGCAGCAGTTTAGAGTGTTTGGTTTGCGCGAGATATTTTATTTCACTCAAGTTCCCCGGTAAACCGGTGAAGATCCCCCTAACCGCCACCTGGGACGCGCCACGTAGGAGTTCACCTCTCCTCCTGTTACGACATCGTAACAGGTTCGTAGTGATGGGATAATATTACACCATGCTATGTCACATTACTGGGCCGTTCCCCAACATACTGTATTGATGTGTTTAAAAGGAGACTGACATTTTGTGTAAATACTCCGATGTAATTACTATAGTTCCCAAATCGCGACTTGTGTACATTAATTAGTGTGTTTGATATTAGCTTATTGTTGGTAATATAATACGCTAAGATGTAGGCCTATGTATCACAAAACTCAAGCTCCTAAACCAGAGGGAGTTAGAAGTTGTGGTTTGTACCAAAATCTTCCAAATGGTCTCAATAGTACAGGAAAAATCTCGCTTTTCTTGAAAAGTCAACGGAAATATATTTATTTGTTTAAAAAGTGTGTTTAAACAAATAAAGTTGAATCTAATAACTTCACGGACAAATTGTCGCTAGGCGACAACGACTAACTCTGTATCATGATAGTCAAAGCCGCACCAATACTGAACCTCACTTGATGGGCAGATTGACCGTCTTAAAGATTGTCGCTAGGCGACAACGACTTACTCTGCATCATGATAGTCCGGTAAAAATTGCTAAAGGACATTGCCCATCTTACAGAATATGGTTGACCTAGGCAACGCCGTGAATAGAAAGTTGAGTGCACAACTTCATCGTAGATTCAGCGACCCCTTCTAATACGTACGCTATTGGCAACTACCAAAATCTTCCAAATCGTCTCAATAGTACAGGAAAAATCTGGCATTTCTTGAAAAGTCAACGGAAATATTTTATTTTTCAAGATTAAATATTTACCTTGCGCTCACGAATCTGTGACTTTCCATTCAAACATGGCCGCATGGCCGAGCCACTACCCATTCTAATCTTATTATATAATACGCTAAGGTGTATGTTTCACAAAACTCAAGCACCTAAACCAGAGGGAGTTAGAAGGTGCGGTTTGTACCGAAATCTTCCAAATTGCCTCAGTAGTAGGCCTACATGAAAAATCTTGCATTTCTTGAAAAGTCAACGTAAATATATTTATTTGTTTATAAAGAGCTTTTAAACAAATAAACAAGGCGATAGCCTCTGCCAGAACTGTATCTCGTACAGCCCGCATAGCACTAGGGACGGGCGGGTAGTCTGTACACATGGGGCGCACACGTAGGAGTTCACCTCTCCTCCTGTTACGACATGGTAACAGGTTCGTAGTGATGGGATAATATTACACAATGCTATGTCATACATTACTGCACGGGTCCACTAGTTGTTGGTAATTTTCTGTACTTGTACAATTTGCCCCCATTTGCAACTAGAGTAAATGAATGAATGTAATTCTGTGTACAATCATATCAGTTGCAGGGTATATTTTCCCAGAAGGATTGAATCTATCGGGAATTAATAATCTAGTGTGAATACGTTGGTCATCAGCCTAATTACATTGGGCTGATGTCCAAGGTGTCCCAAGCCCCTAAAATGAATTAAAAGTTGTACGTATACGCTATACCAATACTCGACACTCCGATGCTACCTATTCCTGTTGCTATGGTGTCGAGGCATGTTTCAGGCCGGAAGGTAAGTAATGCATTAATGATACTTTTGAGGAGGAATACATTATATTAGTACATAATGCAACGAGGCTATAATGGCAATAATTATGACACGAGTATGTTTATAAAAAGAGCGAATGCGAGTTTTATAATTTCCATACGAGTGTCTTAATTACCATTATAGGCGAGTTGCATACGACTGTTTATGTTCGACGTTAATTATTATAACTATTTTATGTTCGAACAAAAATATTCATAAATATCTGTCGAGATTTCGCCAGTTTTATGTACTGTACAGAGCGCATGAGACGCAGAGAATGCCTGGTATTTAACCATGGCCTCCTCGATTACCCCACTATGACACTAGGCCACGCAGTGAAATTTAAATTAGAAGGACGTGGAACTCAGCGCAGGCACGATGCTATCCCAATCTAATTGGTCAAACAACTGTTTCTTGAGCTCTGATTGGTGGGAGAAACTGTTTCATAATGAAAAATAGTGTTATAATGAGCCTCATTATAGTACAGTTTTTTGACATATGATAGTCAGGGTCGAACATAAAGTTTGTTAATATTGTAGCTTTCAGTCGATCAACACAAACATCACTGGAATATGTGAAAAATAACCTCAAATAAATTACTTGTGATTAAGATTTATATTGTTATGAACTATTGACGAAGAAGAATACTAAGGGTTGACATGTTTCGCTCGTCAAGCGAGCATCATCAGATCCAAATATACTAGACAAATACTATAGCTCTACAAAACACCACCAAACCTACAGTGACATCTACAGACAGTCTCTCTGCCCTCCAAAAACAAAATACAAGAAAACTTAGTACGTGTGGTAATTATTACTGATAAATATTAAGACATGAAGCACCTAGGAAAACTAATACAGCCATCACAATTAACACCGGTTATCAGACAGATTCTACACACATGGGGCTACATGACCGCGTTGTCGCAGCCGCTAAACTGAGGAACCAACCAACCAACTACCTAGGAAAGAACTACAGTATTTAATGTTGGAAAACTTAGAAATGACTATCCCATCAACAAAAGCAGTCTTCCTCCCCCAAACTATTCTATGAAGATGTAGCTACTATTGCCGTGATATTAATACACTTAAGCAGCACGCCCTTAAAAACTACTGTAGACTATAACTGTAAACTAATATGCAGAAATGACCTTCAAGAACTCTGTTGTGATGGTTAAAAGCTTCTATAAATACAGCATACAGTAATGTGTTCCAAGATCTACTATTAATACTTACTAGCATTACCCGTCGCGGCTTCGTCCGCGAATATTCTAGTTGTAAAGAGTACACTTAGCAAAATCTCAATTATGAATGCTATGACTGATTTATCCTTGGTATGAATAATCAAACTTTATCAATTCAGCTACTGATGAAGTGGTTAGGGGTTTGTCATTCCTTCATAGATATATCAGAGCGAAGTTAGTTTTGTGGGAATATCACAGACACTGTTAATTTAAGGGCCTTTAAATGTGGTTTTCGGAGACCCTTTACAGTCGGGTAAAAAATTCTAGAGTGCCCCTTGACACCCTTAAACGCATCATACTGTATGTATTGATGAATTTTACAGCTTAATTTGGTTCAGTGATAACCTTATAACCGTCGGGAGACTTTCACAGTAATGTAATAATTGGAATTGCATTGCGTCTTACAGAAATAGATGGACCTGTGAGATTCTGTTACCATGGTTACCGTGTTGCATTCTTTCATTATTTCATTGTAAATATACATGTTTTAAGGTATTTATTTAATTGTGAGGCATTTAAAGAGTAAGTGGGAGAGTTTCGCTTACGCATTGGGTTATGCTGAACCTGTAGGTACCCCATATGTGTAGGTTGGTGTTAATGGGACCTTATTTTCGGTACGATACTGGAATGGTACCTTAGAAGAAGAATATAAGGAGGGATCTGAAGTTGTGGAATGTCTACAGGCTCCTCAGATGATCAGTTTTGGTGTATGTTTTCGTAAATTGTTTAAATAATCTGAGATCTTTGAATTTAATTAGCTTTCATAAAAGCATGTATCTCATGAATAGTCTTCGGATTATTATGTAGTATACGTAATTATATTATCCTTTTAATGTGATTACTGACAAAATTTATTGGAAAATATTTTAATTATCACCCTGGATTCCCCTATAGCATTTTAAAGATCATTAATGACTGAGTTAAAGAATACACTTTTTTTTGTTATAGTACGAAATATTTTAGGTGGTAAGGGAGCCCAATATGTTTAAAATCCAAGCATATTTTTTGACGTTGGTTGGTTGGTTCCTTAGTTTAGGGGCTGCGGCGACGCGGTCATGTAGCCACGTGTGCTTTGGGTGTGTGTAGAATCTATCTGATAACCGGTGTTAATTGTGATGGCAGTATTGGTGTATGTTACCTGTTTTTAATTCATGCAAGGACTGCAGACGATAATTTCAAGTAGTTCCTACTTTCGCTACCAGATACTACCGTCCACGACACCTAGCTGTGAACTTGGCTACTACTAGATGCCATCGCAACCACGGCCTGGTGACGAACGTTGGAACTTAGGAGCATTAATCAAACCTAACCTACAAATTTTGTTTCACACAAGTTTAGTTAGTGGAAGGTTCTTTTACATGCAACAAACCTATGCCCGTCGGCTTTACTTCCCCTCCGAAGGAAGGCATACTGAATGATTTTTAACGCTCTTAAAAATTCGACGACTTCGGCTGGGTTTGAACCCGCGATCTTGTGCATAGAAGCTCAGCATGCTACCAACTACGACACCGAAGCCGCCTTTTTTGACGTTATACGAGGATCATACGTTGCTTCATTTACTGAACTTCAAATATGCGTGTTTTTTTTTTGTTTTTTTTTCAGAGGTAACGTTGGGGTACGCGTATCCCTTAAACATTTTAAAACTGTTTAAAGAAAATATTGGTACTGTACCCGATATCCGGATAGTAGGCTGTCAGATATCCGCCCCCTCAATCGGATTGCCAATAATCAAACGCGCCGGCATAGCTACATCAATGAAAATGGCACTGACAGATACTATCGAGATTAGAGCACAATAGTTAACAAGAGAATTATTGTGGAACACACCAAAATATACGGGGGTTCATACTTACCTTTACTTACCTCTTAAATATATCTCGGGGACTGGGTTGTCAACTGGATCACTTAAAAGTATGTCCTCACAATAACCTCCACCAAGATATTTAAAATGAACCAGAAACGAAGACGAGAAACTTTAAACTGCACAATAATTTATTTCACATAAAGAATGATTTTTAACAAAAATGAAACAACAAAATATACGTGGCAATCAGAAGCCATTTACCACATAACCATGTCCTCCTGTAGGACCTGTATTCTCTACATATAATGTTTTAGCTTTCTCAAGCTTATAGCAACGAAAATATAACAATGCAATGGGAATGGAAACGGGATTTGGGATGAGACACACATATCAATTGCTTTGCGTGTTTATATACTGCACATTTTTATTTATAGCCACAAGGCTATTATGAAACGCCCTTGGTCTCAGTAACACAGTTGTCCGGACCAGCTGCAAAGCACCTGTGTCGTCAAAGCGGACAGCCGTTCGTTCAACCCTAGCATAAGCGTGCTACCTCAGAGCTCGGCTCTCTCTTTTCCAAACACGTAAATGTTCACATCTTAACTGAAATATTATCACGCAAATGTCTTACATGCTTCCTTCAAACACCAGTGGATTCCTCCAACAATCCCAAATCATGATTATTTGTTTAAACCAGTTGCATAACTTGCATTGTTTAGAGTATAAAAAAAACTCTAAATGTTAATAACAAAAGTTCATTAATTATTTATAACAATAACAAATTGTTTATAACAATGTCAAATGACCATTGAAAATTTAATACACGCTTCTATTAATCACTATCATTTCAAATTATTTAACAAAGATATTTACAAAATTATTTTACAATATTAAATTGTTTATATTATTTATACAAGGAATACATTGAACCACACGTCTATCCGGTTGATAATTACTCAAATCGTGTTGATATAATCGACCAATGAAGGTTAGTTATATTTAACTGTCAAATTCAGGTTTAATAATGTTTAATAATAATTATCAATATTTGTGACTGTAACCTCCATTCAAAATCTTTATCTCAAATTATTTAACACTCTTGTTAATTTTAACAGTATCTTCATATGAATAATCTTTCAAAGAACAAGAACAACATTCAGCGGGAAAATACTTCGCTCATAACGCACAAAAATTGCACAACAATTGGCCCAAAATTCATCATATATCTTCATATATATGGCATAAAAATCTTCCAAACTACACACAAAAACCTCCACTATTAATTCAACTTCATTAATTATTGTGGGAACCTCCTTCATTATTCAAGGGCATTACTCAACAGCGACTTTTACACGTCCACTGAACTATCGATTATACATCCATTGTTCCTCTTAAAAAATTCTTATATTCATCAATTGTAATAATGACTGTTATTATTTAACCTTCGTGGGTTTCATTCATGAATCGATATGAAGTAAAAATTTGCCAATCACAAATAAATTTTATAGCAAATACGATTAGACACTCCTGCCTGGTCTATCAAAATTGAGATTAACATCTTCAAAGTAACGCAATATAAAAATACTATCTTCAAACAAAGATCAACTAAACTGCAAAATAGTCGAATAGAATACAATTAGATTGTGGAATGCAAACATTATTGTTCCAATCTAGAATTGAGAAAAATTCCTATCTTCATTATTCATTACTATAGTGTATTCAATTAATTGTAATTAACGTTCGTATTTCATAAAATTGTCTATAATGCAATGATAAATGTCTATGTTGCAATCATGTTCATAAGACGACTAGTATTTCAAAGATCGTCGATATCGAAAAAGATTTTAACGCTCTAAAATCTTTTAATCATTCTTCTTTCTTGAGGATGACAGAAAATTGGTCAAAGTAATTAACTGATTAGAATTACTTTAATAAAATGACACGCTGTCTGAATTCAAATCTGCCATAGCAAATCGTTAACTTTACAGTCAAATCGAGACTACAAAAATATGCAAATTACTGAAAGAATCTAAATCATCAGTCTCAACTGATCCAAAATTATTTAAGTATGCCAATGACATAGCAATGTCTCAAAAATCGAAGAAAAAGGCATAAATCATCGAAGTGTACTGAGTACAAAAATATCAATCAAGAAAATGGGGCAAAAGGTAGGACAGAAAATATGGGAAAAATGTTTGCTCAGATATCGCTACGATACTCAAATAATACAAGAAACGTTCACGACTACCTTATCTGCCGATTGAAGTTCCAGAGGAAAATTCCCCAAAGAAGACTGCTGATGGATCCATTTCACCAAGTTAAAGATGAGCTCCATCCTCGAAACAGGAATCAGCGTCCTCGGAGAATCGAACTGCTTCCTCCTCCGAAATGGCACTGCTCCGTGGATACGAGAAACATCCTTCCGGCAAAATTCTTCATTGTGCGCCGGGATAACCCTGGCCTCTCTTGAAAGTTCTCTGAAGTTCTTGCAGGAAATCGTCATGAAGTTTAATGTAGTTATTTCCGCAGAAATATTCATAGTTGTGGAGTATGAAAATATTTCCACTGTTATCTGGTATAATTCAGCGATGGATTAACGATGCATGAGTGTAGTTGGATGTTCACTACATGCTCGCTTTTGTAGAAAGACGATTAACGAAGTTCCATGCTGTTACTTTACTCCAATGACATATGTCCCAATTGCATCAACGCCTTAGCCTTTCATCTCAACTACAGTTATAATGATCAAAAGCACTGCAATATTATACTGTTCCATAGTCGAATGTATCGTTGTAATACCAAACTGTTGCACTCCACGTGTCAGCCGTAGTGTATAATATGGAATATAAAAGTGTTTCTCCTGTGGCGAGAAAATCACTTTTGTTGGCAGCCTAAAAGTTCCAATATCTTTCGAATTATCACTGTGAAATTCTTCAAATCTTGTATACACCTTAATGTTATACTGCCTAATAGAATTATCAAAAAGGCTGAAGTTAGCGCTTGATATCTTGACTGGTGGAAACGTTAATGTGCGCGTTTCAACTTCACCTAGTTTTGAGCAGCGTGAAATGGAACTGCCCCGAGTTCGTTCGATGCGGCAAGGCTTTCTCCTCCCGCTAAAGGCACCTTACTTCACTGAACCACTTGAAAATAACTCTATATCACCAGAAATATATATATATGCGATCACAAGTATGAGATCTGAGTATGAGTATGAGTATGAGCTGAGTATGAGTATGTGAGCTCCTCTCTCCTGTGCACGACCTTTTATCAACTTCTTAAGGGGCGTAACCATCCCTTCCATAGCCTGTTGCTGCGTCATTGCTGGAAGTTTTAACTTTGGCTATACTTGACAGATTTCCAAAATTCAAAAACTCAAAATTAATTTCTTCAAAATTCCAAATCAATGCCATAACTGAAAATAGATTTCCATAAATCTGCATGCCAAAAGTAATCGAATATCGTAGTTTCAGCAATCTCCGTCTTCCTTCCAAACTATCGTTCATTGGTTCTCGTCTCTCCTCCTATAGCGTAGCTTCTTCCTTAGCACAATACCTTGTTTCCTGCGACTGCGTCGTAAATCTCGGATCTTTCTCGAATAAAATCATGACGTCACCAAGAATCTCAGCTCAATCAGCCTACTGGCATGAATCCTACGTCATCCGTGCCTACGTCATGAATATCCACGTCATAACTATGACATCCATAACTTTACTGATATTTTCCAATACAGCCATCGTGGTCTCAATATAATTCAATTTCCGGGGGCAGTACATTTGTACCTAGTCCGGCAAATATAACTTCCGAATTGAAGGTTCATCGATCAGCTGGCGTCAACACGCTGTTCACAACAGCTGGCGTCAACACGCTGTTCACAACAGCTGGAGGAGTAATCCTCGATTTAAATCGATATATCGAATCAGTTTCTTTTGGTCGGCAACTTGGCACTCCGTTCTTATAAGCACGCGGGCTATAGTTTGGACGCGGGGTAGATTGTTATTTTGTGAGTGTGGTTAGGTTTGAAGGATGAAGAAATAACGAACTATTTAACATCCACCCAGGCATCGAAAAAGATGAAAAGTTAATGATTCGAACACAAACAATGACTGGACTTGGCAAATTGCCGAAAATTGCAAGATCGTGATGTTTTGTCGACTACAACTGAGAGAACCCTTTAAAGTATTTTTTTTTTTAAAAAAAGCACTGTCTACAACCATATTAATAAATACAGTAGGCACTTGAACAAATGATTGTACATAATATGAACAATGCGCTGTATGCACTGATATATATTATGTCATTAAACAGTGAAATTTCCAGTTTATGTACCTCTTAATTTTTATTTTTATTTAGAAAAAAAAAGCGTAATTTAGTTGGGCAACAGCGTGTTGGGCGACTGAAAGTATAGATTGATAGACTGTACAGGCAACATTGAAATATGTTTCAAAACTTCACATGTTTTAATGCCTATTTTAAGATTTTTTTGCATCTATGGTGCAGAGCTGAATTATTTCTGGTCACAAGCTATTGGAATGCAATGCCAGTCAAAACTGTGAAGTATTAACAATGGACATTCTGTGCCAGTATACTTGGACACTGTTTTAATAATGTGGCTATAACGGCAAATCGTCATATTCGTGTTTTATTAAGCATTTGTTTCCGGAGTTGACTGACTTTATGAACCGAAATTCCAAGATTTTATTAACCATAAAATTAGTAGTTACGTATTACAGAAGATTTCATGGTTGATAATGAAATGACTGGCGAACAAGCGAGAAGTAGTGATAAAATAGAGACGTTAAAAGAGTTGTTGTTGTTGATTTTAGGGGCCTTGTGAAATCATAGTCATGTAGCCTTATGTACTTGGGTGTAGTTCACCACGCAAGGTACACTCCGGGTAACACCACGCGATCCATACCCTCAAGAGTTCATAGTCGGTGAGCTCGAGAGTTGGTAACTCTGGAAGGTACCTGACCTGTGTGCGTCTTTTGCCCTTTTTCCAGTGACTTTGGGGATAGGGACTCTTTCTTTCCCTTCCTATCTGCCTTTCGTGTCTCTTTTTCCTTACAAGTTTTCAAACCTCTTTCTTCGAGGGCTGATGGCATTTATCTATTTATTTATCTATCTATTTATTTATCTATTTATTTATTTATTTATCTGTCTATTTATTTATTTATCTATTTATTTATCTATCTATCTATTTATTTATCTGTCTATTTATTTATTTATCTATTTATTTATCTATTTATTTATCTATATATTTATTTATCTATTTATTTATCTATCTATTTATTTATTTATTTATCTATTTATCTATCTATTTATTTATCTATTTATCTATCTATTTATTTATCTATTTATCTATCTATTTATTTATTTATTTATTTATTTATTTATCTATTTATTTATTTATCAATTTATTTATTTATTTATTTATTTATTTATTTATTTATTTATTTATTTATTTATTTATTTATTTATTGCCACAGTGGCGTTCGGTGACCCTCGATCATAGTGAAGAACTGTATTAAAGTGAACGGCAAATAATTGGATAGTTACTATAACAACAACATTGTTATTATTGATAATATCATAGCGGCTTCGGTGGCGTAGTCGGTAGCATGCTGAACTGCTATGCTCAAGATCGTGGGTTCAATCCCGGCTGAAGTCGTCGAATTTTTAAGAGTGTTAAAATCCTTCAGTATGCCTTCCTTCGGAGAGGAAGTAAAGCCGTCGGGCCCTTGTCATGGCTGTATGGGGAAGTTAAGCCGTCGGGCCCTTGTCATAGATTTATGGCATGTTAAAGAACCTTCCACTAACTACACTTGTGCGAAGCCAAAATTTATAGCTTAGAATTGGTAACGCTCTATTGGTTCCAACGTTGGCCGCCATGTGCTGACTGCGATGCCATCTTTTAACCAAGACCGCAAGCTAGGTGTCGTGGAAGGAAGCATTTGGTAGCAAAAGTAGGAACTGCTTGAAATTATTGTCCTTACTTGAATTAAATCAGATAACACACACTAATACAGCCATCACAATTAACACCAGTTATCAAACAGATGCTACACACACCCAAAGTACACGGGGCTACATGACCGCGTAGCCGCAGCCCCTAATCTAAGGAACCAAGTACCAACCAACCAGATTTATGGCACGTAAAAGAACCTACCACTACAATTTGTGTAGAAAAATGTGTATGTTATATTTGGCTAGTTAAAAATGCTCTATCAAGTTCCAACGTTCGCCGCTAGGTGTTGGTGAGAGTAGCATCTGGTGGCCTAAGTTGGTAATACTTGAATCATTACAAAATAGATACATTGAAGTCATCTTCATGCGGTACAATTCAGTACTGCACATACAGCAGGATATAATTGTTATTATAATATTGTAATTCATTTTAATATAGGCTAATATGATATTTTCTGAAGATAAGTCTATACAGTGCTATGCCACAATTTTAGGATATATCTGTTTAAAAATGTGACAAAAGAATAAGTTAAGACATAAATTGCCTACTGTAAAAATAGTGGGGGTGATAAAACTATTTTCATGTGAATTTATATTCATCCTAACAGCTTTTGCATGAAACTCTTCCAACTCAGATGATAGCATGGCCCTTGCACTAACACAAGGTTGGAATATGCTATCTCCTGTTGATATCCAATATAGCCCTAAAATGTTCAACTCTATGCTGACCGGAGTGGCCTATCCGTGGGGTTCGACGTGAAAGTTGCCTCACCCTCTATTGAGTGTAGTTTTCGTCTGCTGCAATTTGTTAGAGATGAAAGGCACTAGGAAGTCTTGGAAACGAAATGATGCATGCTTCAGTTCGACCTGTTAGATTACAAGGCAGTGCTTTGCGGGTGTAGGACTTGTAGGAGTGAGTTTGTGTAACCTCGAACGCAGGGGTTCCCAACCTGGGGGGCGCGCTCCACTAGGGGGGAGCGTGGGGCTTTATCGTGGGGCGGGAGTAATTTCCTATTTTTTTAAACTTGAATGTTACAATTTTGTATAATAAACACTTTTCGAATCTCTCCAAGTGATTGCCGCACCAAGTCAATCGTTCAAAAGCACTGGTAATTGCCAACTGTCGGCACAAGCCTCAGCGGAGCCGCGAGGTTGGATGTAAAATACGGAATTTCTGTGTTGTAAAGAGCGAAATTGGCCAAGGATAAAAATCCAAACATAATGGAAACCCACTGTGTAATTCACAGTAGGCTTTGGCGACCAAAACCTTGCCCCAAGATTTTAATAACACACTAAAAGTCGCTATAAGAATTGTGAACTCTGTGAAGACAAGTTCTTTACAGACAATATTGTTTGAAGCCCTTTGTGTTAACATTCAAGCCGATCACTAGGTGGCTAGTTTGTTCGAGTCTGAAGTTGAAACTTTTCTTCTTAATGAAGATAAGAACGATCTGTATGAAGTGTTTACTGATGCCAATGTTATCGTCTCATTGGAATATCTTTGCGATTTTTTTAAAGCATTGAACAGTTTGAACTTAAAGCCCCAAGGCAAGAACTCCAATATTATGCTTAGGATACCATCAGAGCTTTCCTGGAAATAATACAGTGTTATGGAAACGCCGGATTTAGTTGAACAACTTCTCATCCATTCACCGCCTTAATGAAAGTGAACGTGATCATAATAAACTTAAGGTGCAAATTCAGTCACATTTGGATTCCTTGGCACAATAATTCAACTCCTACTTTTCTGATATCTCGTCGGATGAATGGTCGTGGATGTTAACGAGAAATCCGTTTGCCATTGACTGCAAGAAGAAGCCATAGATTTGAAGTGTGATTTAAAGTTAAAGATGATTCCAAAATATTAGGACTAGGTGACTTTTGGGTAAACTGTCATGCAGTGTATCCTGTAATAGCCAAAGTTGCATTGCGTGTGATTGTCCCATTTTCAAGGACATATTTATGCGAGTCAGGATTTTCAACGCTGAGTGTCATAAAAACAAAGCAGCGCTGTCGGCTTGATGCTGCAAGTGATCTCCGCTGTGCTCTGTCAAATATCAAACCAAACATTCTCTTACCAAGAGAAAGCAGTGACAACCCTCTCACTGACATTTGTTGACTAATTTAAGGATTTATTGTAAAAGTGTGTTCTTTGTATTGTTCTAAAATGAAGTTTGATGCTTTCGTTTACTAAGGCAACACTGAAAATGGCTTCAAACGCCATAATGAAGTTAGTATGCAATAGATATAAAGAGCGTACTTCATATTTTTTTCAGAAATAATTATTCCATTATGTAGCGTTATTAGGTTAGGTCTATATCCTCCACGTCAGTTTATCGAAGAGGTTATAGAAGCGACTTGGGAGAGAGGGGGTGATGACCACCTATATCTGAAAAGGGCGGCGTCAGCTGGCAGAGTACTCGCGGACAAGAGGAAAACTGAGCGCTCAAACAATTTGAGAGGAATTCCGGGCACTGAAGCAGTGTTTCCCTTGCACACCACTTGGTGCAGATAACCTTGACGTTCCGTCGCTTAGACAACAGTCACTGTCATTGTTGCCTTCAAGCACTGATATGTCTGAACGAAGCACAGGGCGTGCCTTGTGAGGGGTGGCTGAACTGTGTGTAGTAAACAAGCCAACATGTAGTACGAGGGTATTGATCAGACCGGCACTCACACACAGCAGCCGGTCGCCATGGTGACCTGCTCTATCCGCACTGCGACGATCAATGTGCTCTGTCTTCCCGCCTTATTATCTCATTCCACCACCAAGTAGTCTGTGGTTTGTTTTGTATTCATACCCACAACACTCCGACTCTCCCAGCAGACTTTCTTCTTTCGCTGCAGTGGAAGCTGATCGTCCAAATAAGAGAGTAGATAACCTACATGGCTCCAACACTACACTAGGTTGCTGAGGCCATACAATTATGATTATTATATAATTATTATCATCATCATCATCATTTTGTTTACGATTAATTCCCCTCTCCTCTCGTACACCCGCGGTATAGCCGTACTCGTTAATTTATGCACGACGGCCGCGAAGACAGCTGCAGCAAGTCAGGAGATCGTAGGTTCGAATCCAAGCGCTGACAGCGGCTATCATGAGTGTGGTTTTCCCCAGGCTTTTTGCTCTCTCCCTCCTGGCAAATGACATGATACCTTATTTCAAGGCACGGGGCACCTACCTCGTCCCTGTCCCTATCATAGATACACACTACTACAGTCATCACATAAATACATGTTATCACATACATTTTACTCACATCCAACTACACGGGGCTGATTACCAACTTGTCCCACGCCCCTAAAATGAATTAAGAATAACATAACGCCACTGGTCTAAGTCATCAGGCTACTTGTGGATGAACTCGTCTCGCTTCACGCCACTGTTGTTGATTAGAAATAATGTTGTTGATTCTTCTAGGGGCTTTGCAACATCGTAGTCATGTAACCCAGTGTAATTGGATGTGTGAAATTTGTCTGATAATCTGTGTTATTGTGGTGGCTTGCTTCCAGTCTCCGACCGGGTCAGGAATGGAATGAATGAAGTCCCCATCTAGCGGCGAGGATATGATCTGTGCCGGCTGCCGAGGCCTGACGCACTCCTCTGTGGCAATGATTAAATGAATGACAAATGAAATGATAGTGGAGAGTGTTGCTGGAATGAAATGTTGACAGGGAAAACCGGAGTACCCGGAGGAAAACCTGTCTGCCTCCGTTTTGTCCAGCACAGATCTCACATGGAGTGACCGGGATTTGAACCACGGACCCAGCGGTGAGAGGCCGGCGTGCTGCCGCCTAAGCCACGGAGGCTTCCGGTGGCTGAGTTAGTATGTGTATTTGTAATTTAGATGAGGATTGGGAAGGAGGCGGTCGTGGCCCTAACCATCCCAGCACTTGACTGGAGTAGAAGTGGGGAAACCACGAGAAACCACTTCCAGTATGGCTGAGGTAGGAATCAAACCTGCCTCTTTTCAGTTTTGTCTCACGAGGCTGAGTGTAATCCGTTCCAACCCTCGGACCAGAATTACATTTCTTGGCAAAGCCGGGAATCAAACCCGGACCTCCGCGGTGACAGCCCAGAATGCTAGCAACTACGCAACGAGACGGAGTAGAAAGAATGATGCTGTGTTCAGTGTATTAGTGTGCAGTACTCGAACGAGAGCCCGCTCTGTTGCAAATTCGGCCTAGACGTATGTAAGTAAACGGTTCATACCGGTGATGTGCTGAATTAGTTGTATAAATAAATAAAAATAACCGCTGGCACTGCAGCCCATGAAGGACCTAGGCCTACAAGCGACCGCTGCTCAGCCATTTGGCCTGCAGATATTGGGGTGACGC
Organism: Meconema thalassinum; assembly: GCA_946902985.2. Lineage (NCBI taxonomy): Eukaryota > Metazoa > Arthropoda > Insecta > Orthoptera > Tettigoniidae > Meconema > Meconema thalassinum. Next base: position 309,257,864 of record OX336392.1, on the reverse strand, counting down.
GTGATCAGCGCATCGGGTCCCCTCGGCCGTTAATCTTGGTTTTCGTGATCGGGGCGCTGTCTCACTGTCAGACTGCTACTCAATTGTCCTCACGAGGCTGAGTGCACCTCGTTCCAGCCCTCACGTAAGTTTATAAAATTCCTGACGAAGCCGGGAATCGAACCCGGGGCTTCCGGGTGAGAGGCAGGCGCGCTACCTCACCACCATGGGGCCGGCTCGAATTTGTTGTATGTTAATATTTATATTGAAACAAAGTAAGATATGAATAGTGTCGTAGCTGTGCATTGCCGAGTTTATCGAAGAATGAAATTGAAGGATTCATTCCAAAAACCAGACAAGTCAAAAAATTGATATTTTGATATAAATACATCTTCTTCCTCTTCAAGGCCAGCTCCACGTATAGATATTATTGCTGTCTCCAAAAAACAGACAGGTTGGGTTATATACGGATGTGAAATATTGGGGATTTTACAAAAATAAGACAAGTGCAATGCTTTTTCAAGATAATTAAATACCTGGAATGTTTGGCATTCAATAATGATTTGTACTTGATTAGAATTTACATAATAAATAATCGAATTTGAGGATTAACATATTTTTCATTTTTGTATTCAACTATGATTTCGGCAAAAAACAGACTAGTCCAAAGGTTTTTATTTTTTGGTTTTCTAAAATATCCTCATAAAAATATATTTCCTTTATGTGCAATGTAAAGTTGGTAGTGAAACAATAGGAACTTTTTATTTCATTCTGTACACCTACAAATGAAGTTTTTATTATTATTTTTATTTATTTATTTATTTTCTGAACAATATAATTTTTGAACTTGTCTAGTTCTTGTAATGAACCCTTCAATTGCAATTCTTGGAGATGTTGTACCTTACGTGGACTAGGCCTACCTGGGAACGGGCGTGGAAATTGAGTTTACGCGTATAGTGACATAATTACTGTGTTATATTACTCTGTTGAACTGTGTCCTGTAGCGAAATTTGTTTTCCATGGCCAGTTTCTTTTGTTATCCTTCATACCTCTGATCTAAGGCCATCTCCAGATTGCTCCTTATTGAAAAAGTAACGAGTAAGTTCCGGCGTTACAGTTACTTAACCCACGAAGTGCTATAGTCTCACTACGAGACTATTCGGACCCCCGCTGAAGTGCTAATCGTCTCGCAGTGAGACTATTCGTAAAAACGAAATAACAAATCGTAAAATCTATATAACAATCGATTTTACGAATATTCACGCTGTGAAATGAAATTCTCTAGCTGGTAGACAGTGCAAGTTGTTTTTGATCTCCTAAAAAAAATGACGACTTTCTACTTATACAGTAATACTTTTATTGCAGCCAACTGGTCATACAATACAAATTATTCAAGTAATTTAAAGTTTGCGTTCTGGTGCCTTGGTTTGCATATTCTGTAAGTGATTGGGTTCTGTTTTTTGCACAATTCTATGTGGTAGCGTTCTACCTGTATGTATATGTGATTGAAATTCTGTGAAAAATTATATGGTTAGACTTTTTTCCTGTGGCTTTTTTATTATTCATTATTCATCAAAGTTTCTATTATTATACATCATTGCGCTTGTAATGAAATTTGGCACACTTTGTATATCTTCGATTTTTATTTCAGAAAAAGTAGTGCATGTGGCCAACCTCTAAATTTTTTTTTTATCTGACTAATCATCCATTATAATTTTACTGGATACTTTTAAGAAAAAAAAACTATTATTCTCTTATTCTCTAATTTTTCCTGAATATATTGATACATAATATGCCATATATAGTTACAAATTTGTATTTATTATATTATTTTTTTCAAATATATCTGCATACTGCCTTAATAATGCTTAGCACTTAAGAGTGAAACTTTCATCACTTGGAGGATGAATGAAGTTGTTATTGCCTAGTTATCGTAATAAGCAACGCGTAACTGCCCAGTCCCCAGTCCTGAGAGCTACCAAAAGACGAAATCTTGATTCCCTCCAGATATGGGATGTAGCGCAAGGTCTGCTATCCCAGCGGAGCCCAGACGGGATGTGCCAACCTGCAACATACATGGCAAAAACCTAGATTAATTGCCGGAACTTGGACGTTAAAGTATTTGATTTCTATTCTAAATCAGCCAACCACTGTGTAACATCCAGTTTGTGCACGGAATTAATGACCCGTTCTGTTCCACATCCTTGCATGCTGGAGGACAAGATGTTCAGGCCACCCATGCAGAACTTGAACCGTTACTTTTCCTGCCGTTTTCACGTACTCATTGTATTTTTATCACGGTCATTGGAGGAACTTTCGCCTCCAAGGTAATGATATCTTTCAACACATCTCATCGATTCCCTCGTCCAGTTCGTGAGACATGCTCTGGCCTGGATCTCATTCCCCACGGCCGGCATGGTGCGAGACAGATGCCTTCTTCACGACGCAACGTGCCCACTTTCCTAGTCCTCCCCCTCCTCGGCATTTCCTCCAGCTGTTCCTGGAGGGGATCATAGGCCTACTATGCGCGCAATTTTTGCTGTGGTAAAGAAGGAGTTTTGGGGAGTGGAATACGCCTTCCATACCTAGGCTTGCCATACGTCCCGGTTTGACCGGGGCAGTCCCGGTATTTTGCTCTTGTCCCGGTGTCCCGCCCGGTTTTATCGATGTCCCGGAAAATGGCTGTAAGATGTAAAAAGGGAAAGGGTGTTTTCTCTAATGAATAATGCCTGATCATTAATGAAAGAGTCCACTGCAAGAGCATTGATTGTTTGTAAAACCAACTTTGGCTTTTTTGCTATGATTTTTATGAAAAGGTCAACAAGCTTAAGAAACACATTTTGAAAAAAGTGCATTCAAGTCAAAAATATGAGTGGTTTGAAAACAAAGATTAACATTGTTAACTCATTAATTGATTGTTTTTGTAGTTCTTGATGGTAGACCAGAAAAAAATATCATTGAAAAGGAAAAATTATATATTTTTATGTAGCAAAAATTTCCTTTTTATTCTTAAACGGTGTGTAGAATTAACAATTTAGGATGCCAGATTCCCCCCTCCCGTCACTTGCGAGGCTAAAAAAAAGGCTTAAAACTCACCATTTTGCTTCTAATATTTAAAGAAATTCCCGGGGGAGACCCCCGGACCGCCCCAGGCCCCCTGGTAAGGCCATCCCCTATTAATGTGTCCAGGTTTCACTCACCAAAAATATGGCAAGCCTAGCCATAGTGCTAACCTTCAGGCACCACTAAACGTCGAACCTCGATATCTCGAGTCGTTATGAGATGTCAAAATCTATTCGACTTATCGAAAATTCGAGATATGGAGATAGTAAGAATAATTTTAAATTTGCGATATACTGGTCGTAAAATACTGCATGTAAGCTTGCAACATAGTTTTCTAAATTTATGTAATAACGATGGATATTCGTAATAATAGCAGCTTTATCTCTACCTAGTATAAAGCAAAGTCCCCGATTCTTGGATGTTCCGGGCAATCTCGAGAACCACTGCATGGATTTTAATGCGCTCTTCACCATTCTGTAAAGGATTTCTCGAGGAAGGTTTCTGTAAAAAAAAAAAAAAAAAAAAAAACCATTCATTTATGACCAAAGGAAGCCGAGCAGTAACGATTTCAGTGAATCGAGTCGAAGTAAAACCTGCCCTCAGTGCGCCTTTTAAGCTTATGCTGGGCAAACCGTTAAAAATTTCTATATAGTCTAATATGAGTGTAAGAATTGTTCAGCATGAAAAGTTCTACAATGAAGTCAGCGACAGTATTGCTCTATCTTTAATACATCGCCCACTATAAGTGTGTTTACGTTTTCATTTCTTCCAACAATCTCCATTCAGTGGAAATTTAAATTACTGTTGAGTTAAGATTTGGAGTTGCGCTGTTCACCTCGGCTTTTCTGAATTGCGTCTGGGACCTGCCGTCCGTGCGCCTTTTAAGCTTACGCTGGGTGAACTGCTAAAGATACCGGGCGAAGCCGGGGTGGGTTGCTAGTTACATTTTATAAATACGTCAAATTTAACAATACAAAATACTAAATTGTCGATAAAGTACGGTACTAGCTGGAATACCATATCCTTGTACGATATCTTTGTTCTTCTTGTTCTTCTTAATTTTCTTTTTTCATCCTTTCTCTACTTCTTGAATAATTTTAACTTTGTCACTCAAACTGATTTTAGTTTTCTCTTTTGTAGTATGCGACGTTTGAACGGGACAATGTGCTCTATAAGGCAGAAAACGGCAACGATTGAAAGCAAATGTTGTGAACTCAACTCAACTATTATGCAACTACCAGTTCTGAAGTGTTGCCAATACTGTATCAGCGGATGCTCTAGGCTAAACATGGAGGAACATAACTTACATTTCTGCCATATGAAAGAAGTAAAGGATTAATTGAAAAAATGAAAATCCACAGCCTGCTTCCAGTCTCCGACCGGGTCAGGAATGGAATGAATGAAACCCCCATCTAGCGGCGAGGATATGAACTGTGCCGGCTGTCGAGGCCTGACGCACTCCTCTGGGGCAATGATTAAATGAATGACAGATGAAATGAAATGATGGGGGAGAGTGTTGCTGGAATGAAATTTTGACAGGTAAAACCAGAGTACCCGGAGAAAAACCTGTCTGCCTCCGTTTTGTCCAGCACAGATCTCACATGGAGTGACCGGGATTTGAACCACGGACCCAGCGATGAGAGGCCGGCGTACTGCCGCCTAAGCCACGGAGGCTTGCAAAGGATTAATTACAGTTCATAAAAATTACTGTAAAAAAAGAAAAGGAATTACCTAATAAAAATAGCAATAACATTCGACTTGTAATACTTACGAAATTTACGAAAACCGGCAAGTGAGAACAAGTTGCAGTGTAAAAATACGTGAATGTTCGAGATTTATTTATTAATTTAGCGTATGGCTCTTAGTGCCGGTATGTCTGAGGACAGGTTTGGCTCGCCAGAGGCTGTAGCTGCTTCAAGCGGACACCCATGGGGTGAGCTACAAGTTCCATTCAATTTGAAGTAGTTCCAACTTTTGCTACTAGATGCCACTGGCATTTAGTGGTGAACGTTGGAACTTTGATAGAGCGTTTCAACGAAATCTAACCTAGAAATTTAGTTTCACATAAGTTTAGTTAGTGGAAGGATCTTTTACATGCCGTAAATCTATGACATGGGGCCGCCGGCTTTACTTCCCCCTCCGAAGGAAGGCATACTGAAGGATTTTAACGCTCTTAAAAATCCGATGACTTGGGCAGAGCAGTTCGACATGCTACCAACTACGCCACCGAAGCCGCTATGTTCGAGATAAAGAACAAGATTATGTGCCAAGGATATAATTTAGGTTTCAAGATAACGAAAAATTCGAGTTATAGTCTAGAGGTTCGAGTTATTGACTGTACAACTTAAGGGCTTTAACTATAATGCATTTGTATATTGGGCTAGGTTTGGGAAGGAGGCGACCGTGGCCTAGCATTTGCCTGGTGTACTCAATGGGCACACAGGATGTCTGAGGTGGGAAACAAACCCTCTCTTCTCAGTTTCGCCTCACGAGGCTGAGTGTACCCCGTTCCAGCCCTCAGACCAGAATCAAATTTCTCACCGGCTACTATGCCACAATGAAGACTTGGAATTTGTATGATAGCGTCCTTTATGTTGTAACTGAGGCTAAGGACCGTTGAGGTCAGTTTGTTAGCCCCACCGTATGAACCAAACCCGTCAAGGGCGGGTACGCGGAGTTAGTTGTTTATGTTTGAACCGTATCGATTGCATGCGTCGGGAGAGCGCCGCCCCGCCGCGCCGCGCCGTGTGTATCATAGTATGTGTACGTGGCCTGCGCACTTCGTTTGTTGTAGTCTTATCGCGTCCCCAATATAGAGTGCAGCCCGCGCGGCGCCTGGCCCATCCAGGGATGTCCAGCCTTTCAGCTCCAGAGTAGCAGACTCCATGCTAATGCTGCGTATGACGTCCGAAACGGGGGAGGAGCTTACGGTCAGCTGTTTGCAATATGGCGGCGAGATAGTGACGAGAAGTAAGCAAGACAGTGATAGGGTGTGCGTTTGTTATGGCTTCTAATTTATTTTGGTAAAATACTACATATTATCTTTCATTGATAGAAATATTTTTATAATCAATTTAAATGCAGTGCTTAGTTACTACCAGTTAAAAATATTACCCACCTGTAGATAGTTAATTTACTGTCTGCTGTTACATATGTGAAGCCTGTACTTGGGAGCCTAGCGGTATCGATGTTTTTATTAATTTCACAACATATATCTCTCACATAACACAAAGGACGACTCCCTGATAATAAATTGAATCCAGCAACCCTGAATTTGCATGAATGTTTTGGGTTCAAAGAAGCGTTACTTGGGATGCTCAAATCATACTTAAATATTGCTAATATTGACCTACATACTTGCTGTTCAAAGGCAAGAATATAAATTTATTAATCTCTTGCCACAGGCAAGTTAAAATGGAGGCATCCTCTTTATCAATATATTTAATTAAATATTTAAAATACAGATATTTAACAAAGCTGGAGTCTCCATTTGAACTTGTCATAAGCAAACGGAACAGATCAAAAACTACACTTTAAGCCAAATCAAATTCACTCCTCAGCTCGACATAAACCATAATACCAATTAAAACCAATACAAAACATACTCTCCTTACTGTTGTACAACTTTCAAACCAACTATTCGCACTCAAAACTGAAAAACCCTGAAATGGGAACTAATTAGAGTTAGAATAGCCTAGGCCGATCAGGTCTCCTGCTACATTACCGCATATGTATACTTAACATCACTATAACTTCTAAATTACGACTAAGTGACATATCTGCCTGAGTAGTATATGTGTTACCGGCCTGCCTGGGATGATGGGTCACCAAACCGGTACTTAAAACTAAGATTTTACACATTAATTAACTAAATTCAACAGTAAGGAGATCATAGACAAAAACACGATTTAAGCCAAATCGTACTTCAATATTGCAAATATTGAGCTACATACTTGCTGTTCAAAGGCAAGAATATAAATTCTCTGGCAAATTAAGGCTAGGAACAGTATTTTTCTTAAGTTTTCTAACCATTCGACTATTGTCAATCGGAAGAACCCCTAAAATAAGTTTACGATGAGTGGATTACATTCGGTTCTATGTACGGCACGGAAGTATTAGGCTACAAGTTTATCAGTATTTTTGATGTAGCTAAATCCTTGTGAATACAAATTAGAGACAATAACTATCAATAATCAATAATAATGGAAAGAAGTCGTCTTCATAAAAATGCAGACTGCACACTGTCATGTAACGTGTAACACGTTTTCCAATTGACAGCGTCGAAGCCCATCTTTCTCTCTGAACTTTTTGTACAGGAAAGTAGTGAAGAGATTTCGTACCCATTTTATACGATTTGCAACCGTATACAGAGCAGTACCTCCTCGAATTTGACAAATTCCTTTCTGTTTCCATCACGACATCAATGCTTCAGCATGAAAATAAACCTCACCAGTCACAATGTTATAGCTTCAACATTCTACCGCGTGGCTGCGCCATCCAACTTTTCTGACGTCAATACTGTAAGCATTCCCCACAGCCACTCTGTTGTTTACGAGCAACCATGTAGAGCCCTGCGCGGATAAACAAAACGTTATCCCCATCCGCCCCGTATCCGCACGATTTTTTTCCGCATTCGAAAGTTTGTTATCCGAATGTACTGGCATTACAAAAGTATTTTTAATTAGATAAAGCATAGATTACTAAAGTTAGGCGGCTTCGGTGGCGTAGTCGGTAGCATGCTGAGCTTCTATGCCCAAGATAGCGGGTTCAAACCCGACCGAAGCAGTCGGAAGTTTTAAGGGCGTTAAAAATCCCTCACTATGCCTTCCTTCGGAGGGAAAGTAAAGCCGGCGGTCCCATGTCATAGATTTATGGCATGTTAAAGAACTTTCCACTAATTACACCTGTGTGAAACTAAATTGTATAGGTTAAGAATGTAAACAACGCTCTTAGGTTGCTACGTTCGTTGCCAAGAGCCGACTGCGGTGGCGTCTAGTAGCTAAGTTCTGAACTAGGCCTAGTAGTCGTTGACGGTGGCGTTTGGCGGCCAAAGTAGGAACTATTTGAAAAATTCAAAGTTGGAGTCCTTACGTGAATTTAAAAAAACAGGTAACACACACTAATACAGTCATCAGAATTAACACCGGTTATCAGACAGATTCTACACACACCCAAAGTACACGGTGCTACATGACCGCGTTGTCGCAGCCCCTAAACTGAGGAACCAACCAACCAAGATTACTAAAGCAACATATTTAGACATTTGAGGAAAACGTCGCTCGCTTAGGCTTTGTATGTCATATGCTATGTTTTAAATGATAGTTATACTGCCAGAATTGCAACCCTTTCCTGTTCGGAGTGTTAATTCTTTCCTGTTCGGAGTGTTAATTATGGTTAATAACATTATTTGAATAAGATTAGCTTAAATCATCATCTTACATTTGTTATGAAAAAAAAAACAGAACGGAAAGATATGATACCATGTCATAAACATCTGGGTTCTAATAATAATATTAAACAAGTTCGGATTGTATTCTAAACTATTCGCAAATTTTCTTCAAACATTATCCACAGCTTATCCGCTATCCGCACAGCCATGCAAACTATATCCGCATGGCGAAAAATGTTGCGGATATCCGCATCCGCGCAGGGCTTTAACCATAAGGAGTGGCTACTGTGCTGTCCTTTCGTGAAGGCAGAGAGGCAGCAATGTGCATACAGAACCCATGCAATGGATGTCCACAAGATAGACATATTTGGAGTTTGTATTGACAGTTGGTTGACAATGCAATGAAATGAAGCAAAGAATCATATTGGCTGGCGAGCAAACGTAGTTTATATCATTATATTCACTGCGCCTGCAAAATCTACAGTGCCTCTCACTTCATTCTTTCCCTTAACACTATAGTCACATACCAACCGAATAATTAACTTTGGGTTAGTTTTCTCTGTTTATGAACATAGGATACTGAGCCTTACAAAATACACTCATCGGCATAAAAAGCGCAAAATTACGAATTTCAGACAAAACTCAATATTTGACCGTGTCAAATCTGGTATAAATTGAATGCTGTGACTAACAGCGATATGGCAATGTGTCCTGAGTTAATCATGAGTTAATTAGCTTATTTAAGATATTTCAGAGCAATAATTGATACACATTTTTGATCGTGACAATCACAACACCGATAACTTACTACCGTTTCCCGCCTTTCGACAAGAATAACCAATAACGGCTGTTTTGAGGTTTATTGTGCACTGTTGTGATAGTCATGATCAATAATATTTACCAATTATTGAGCTAATTAGGGATGTATCTTATGATACATTGCCATATTGTTGTTATGTCATAGTATTTATTTAAAACATGGTTTGGAACGGTCCAACACTGAGTTTTGTCTGAACTTGGTAAAGAAGGCATGGACACAAAAAGAATGTGGAATACAAGACAGGGAAAAGAAATACCCTCACCCCTCAAAAAATGAGGATTGAGTGATTCGGAAATAAGTAGAGCCATGAAAGGCAGATACGAACGGGGAAAGGAGGGTATCCTCCTCAAAATGAATGGAAAAAGGAAAATAAACCGGACCCAACTCATAAATCCTCTCGGCTCGCCATCTCCCGAGCTCACCCGAGGGTGTAGCGCTATCCAAGGTGCACCTTGTGTGGTGGGGCTACACATACCCTGCCTTCTTTAGGGATCTCTGACAGTAGGCAGGATGCACCACGAAAAGCAAGAGGAAGGAAGGAAATTTGTAGTTTTACGTGACCGTTAATCTCGCGATCATGAGCCACGAGACCTCTTTTTTACGTGGCATCCGAACCACATGACATGGCATTTCACTTTGAAAATTTCACATGCATTGACCGGGAATCAAATATTAGAAAAGATGAGACAAGGGCCGATTAGGGTGGGAACAATGAAAGACACCCTAGTCCTCAGATACCCTAAAACCGTCGGCTTAGAAGGGAACAAGAGTTGATCAACGAAGGTCGACAGGAAGGATGGCCAGGCGCAAGTACAGTAAGTGGAAGCAATGACAGACTCAGCTGAGGTCTCTTGGTCGCTACACCACGTCGCATTAGTTTTTATGGCCATTGGCTGCAATTCATTGTATTAGTTGTGAACCTCAATCCCCTGTAGTGCCGATGTCATGTTAAATTGGAAGCCTCTATCTTCCACAGTATGAGAATGGAATTTGACTCATTCTGTATACAGTATTACTGTATTTGATTTGTTTTTCATGCAGCTTAATTACATTGGGTTTGGGTTTTGCATATTAGTTGCAAGTAAGTCATTTCCAATATAGGTCTGTGAATAATCGCTGTGCCCCACATTACGGTGGAGCATTACTAGCGTGGGAAAACAGATTGGGCATCACTGGGTGGGCTGAAATTTGTGTGTCATTGGCACTACTCAGAGCAGGCACCGCCCGGTCATTCTCTTTCAAGGTTTCCTGTTTGAGAGCGTGGGCTCATTTGGGACTGTTCATAGTCGTGTAATGAGCTTTAGAACCCTGCTACTACTACTATGGAACATTTTTCTAATGGTACTTTCAAAGAACATTTAAAACATCAAAAGGAAACAAGATTTAAGAACGCACATTTTGTAATTCCTAAAACAAATAATGATTTTAGCAAAATATCATTAGCTTACATGGTGTCATTTCTATTTACGAAGCTACCTCATTCACTGCTGGTCTTTGAGAGTATGGGAAAAACAAAAGGAAGGTATACAACATTGGACATTAAATAAGTCCTTAAACTAAGTGGACAACTGGTTATATATTAAAAGTGTACAACTGCTTGTATATGTAATAGACTCCATAAAGTACGTGGACAACTGTTTGTATATGAATATGTAATATACTCCTATTCATAGACTGTGGCAATATGAAAGGAGGAATTAATTGAACATGACAGTAAAATTTGTATTTTAAGTTTTAAGTTAAGTTTTACAAGAAGTTCCGTGACGAACTAAAAAGCCTACTTTTCTTAAAATTTAAGATTCATGCCAATGATTAATATATATGGATCATCTGGAATAATAACGAAATTAAGTTGGTAATATCGAAATTTCTAATTAGTTCGAAATACTGTATACCTGGCATAATGTAGCCCAATAGAGCACTACAGTTGGCAGCCTTGGTGACTGAATATATTCTCAGTTCCATCTCTTAAGGTACAGAATACAAAATTTGGTTGGAGTCCACTGAATAGCATGGACGTTACATGCAGTTAAACATTGGATATAACAGCGCGCGTAAAATCATGTTGGCAACAATGTCATGCATGTATTGGTCAGAAATAATCTGAAATAATATGACCTATTGTTGTGCCAATGTTGAATGAAATCCATTAGTTAGTATAGAAGTTACATGCATTTTAAAATTGGACCTATCAGCAGGCTTAGAATTATGTTGGCAGCACTGACGTAAATTAGTTCTTAAGAATAAGCTCAGTCATATCTGGTTATGTACACATACAACATGTGAAATTTGGTTGAATTCCAATTGATAGTGTAGAAGTTATTTGCATTTAAAAATTGGACATATCAGCAGGCGTATAATCATTTTGGCAACACTGCCATGTATGGCCTCCTGGAAATTAAATTGAAATATTATTATCTATACGTGTACCAATTTTGAAATAGCTCCCATTGATACCTTCCAAGATATCCAACATGGAGCTCAAATTTCAATTGCGATTTCTCAGTAGTTGGTAGCACTGACATCATTTTCAAATATGGCCGTGAGATATTCAGGTATAGATCTTTACTCCTACCAAATTTTGTTTCGATTGCTCCAGCCGTTTAGGAGTTGATAGGGGGGGGGGGGCACACACAGACAGACAGAAGGACAGACAGACACACATTTTCCTGGATCGATCTTATAAGTCTACTTTTTCCTCATTTTTGCAAAATGTGAAAAGTAGGCTAATAAAAATAGTAACGACATAACTGTTGTATTAAGGTAGGAAGAAAAATACTCTAGTATACTACAATTGCTTTATTGTATTAATATTAACATACTATAATCATCATGAGGTGATTGAATATGTTGGTGAATTATTATTAGCGGCACTGTATAAAAAAATTGGAAGGTGAGAGATTGGACTGTAAAGTAGTAAATCTAATTGTTTTTGTTAACATACATACCGGTATTGTAGTTATAAATGGCACCTGCCGACAAGCGTAAGCTTGGCAGGACCAAAGAATGTAAACATTGGCTTAAATAAACAAACTGTAAACTACTACTAACTTAATAATAATAATAAGAAGAATATAAGAACAGAAAGAAGAACACACAACTTATACAAAAAATACCATCTCAATATTAGCTAAACTCAGACATTACAATACGGGGATTAAACCCCAGTGTCTCTATGGAAGTGAATGCCTCCGAATTACTGGAAGGGCTGGTCAGAGGGAAGCACAGAAGTTTGAGAGAAATATCCTTAGGAAGATAATGGCCCCGAATATCGTGACTGGACAACAGGTTGCGAGGAAGCACAGAATCGTATCAAAGTAACGAACGACTGTTGGAATCCATAAAGAGAGAAGATTCAGATTCTATGGTCAGCTATTTAGAATGGACGAAAGGAGGTTGACTATTAGAATTTTCACCACACTTGATGGCAGACCTAAAACCTGTGATATGTGGTTCAGGGAGGTCAGGAACGATCTGTAGAAAATCGGTGTGGAGCGCGAAGACATCGCTAATAGAATCAAGTATCGGCAGGAGGTCTATAAAATTTAAGGGCGTTCACGAAAAAGGCGAGGTGGAAAGGAGGCAGGCTGCCAGGGAAAGAATGCAACGATACTGACGAGGGAAGTATTAGATAAGACAGGTCGAAACCTATCTTGAAATTTTGTGGACGCAATCGTTGTACTATAAGAGGACAATCAGCCGCCAGATTGAACTGCAAGGCTCCAAAATCGTACCTGACATCCTGATACGCAGGCATAGCGGTTGCTGGAGCTGGACATCCCTGCATCACTCGTTATTGCTGTTGCTTGTTATTGCTGGACGCAGTGCAACACGCCCCAGCTTGACGTGGTCTCTAATAGCTCTAATGGCCACGAACGAAATTTAAAAAAATAATAACGGGAACTGTTCACGCTGAAAGCGGATGGAAACTTCAGAGCAACAAAGAATTTTACCAGAAGGTGGAAAGAATCTCGGAGAGCATGAAGAAGAGGAGACTGGCGTTCCTGCGACACTGTACAGAATGAACGACAAAAGACTTACCAAACAGATATTTGGTTTATTTTGGAGAAAACAAAGACCACTATAGCATGAATTATGGAAACGAAGAAGGATATGGAAAGGTTCAACATCTCAGACGTTCAATCGTTTGACAGAAACACATTTAGGAACATAGTTAAAAATTTGGAAAGGGTTCCAGCCGAAGAAAGAACTAAGAATATCGGACGAGCCTACAGAAGAACAAAGGAAGCAGACCAGCGAACACCTGAACAAGTATTGGACTCGGAGACAACTTCCCGCGGAGAAAAAGAAGTGAAGTGATTCTAAATGGTCAATTTGCTTGTAAATAATAATAATAATAATAATAATAATAATAATAATAATAATAATAATAATAATAAATAATAATACATCATAATAAACCAGTCATAACTTAAAGTGTCAAGGCGTTGTTGTTGTTGTTGTTGTTGTTGTTGTTGTTGTTGTTGTTGATTCTTTTAGGGGCTTTGTAACATCGTGGTCATGTAGCCTCGTGTATTTGGGTGTGTGTAGAATTTGTCTGATAACCTGTGTCACTGTGATGTCTGTGCTAGTGTGTGTATTTGCAATTGAGTTATGATCGGGTAGGAAGTGACCGTGGTGTTAAATGAGGAACCATTCCCGGCATTTGCCTGGAGTAGAAGTAGGAAACCCTGGAAAACCACTTCCAAGATGGTTGAGATAGGAATCGAACCCATTTCTTCTCAGTTCTCCTTCACGAGGCTCAGTGTACCCCGTTCCAGCCCTCAGACGAGAATTAAATTTCTTGGCAGAGTCGGGAATTGAACCCAGACAGCCAAAAATGCTAGCCGCTACACCACGAGGTGGTCGACATTTAAATAAGAAACGATCGGCCCAACTTTCTACAAATGGAGAAACCTACCCTACTGACCAGGGTTCCAACTAGACCCTTGCGTGATCGACGGTGATCCGCAGAGGAATGTTTTGATCGTGGACCCAACTCAAACGTGTTCGAAGCTGCGATCTTGGGATCAGGAGCATCCCACTGAGAGTGAGTCAAGCTTGATAACGAACAAGAGAGGGCACGCTCCGCGTGTTGTATCTGGATATAGCGCTGATGGTTCAATGGTACAGTACTCATCCTTGGACGTGTCTACGTGCCTCTTCATTGACACCACACATGGACAGTCACCGCGGTGCAATGTTGCCATGTATATTTATTGATACTAGCGGACCCGTGCGAGAACTCTCGCATAATGGGTTGTGTGCGCCCCATGTGTACAGACTACCCGTCTGGCACTCTTGCTATGCGGGCTTTACGCAATGCCAGGCGCTATCGTCTTGTTTATTTGTTTAAAAGCCCTTTATAAACAAATAAATATATTTTCCGTTGATTTTTTTTTCAAGAAATGCAAAATTTTCCCTGTACTATTGAGACGATTAGGAAGATTTTGGTACTAACCACACCTTCTAACTCCCTCTGGTTTAGGAGCTTGAGTTTTGTGACATACTCCTTAGCATATTATATAATAAGATTGTAACTTTCAGTCGGCCAACAGAAATAATTCCAATTACTGGAATATGTGAAAAATTAACTTCAAATAAATTACAAGTGATTAAGAAGGAAGGACACGTAGTTTTACGTCACCGTTAATCTCGCGATCATGAGCCACGGGACCTGCTTTTTACATCGAATATATTATATTGTTATGGATTGTTGAAGAAGGAAATTTTCTGACGTTTTGTTTTTGATTTTGGATAGCGGACACTGTCTGTGGGTGTCACTCGGGGTTTAGTAATGTTTTGTAGAGCTATTTGGATCTGATGATGCTCGCTTGACGAGCGAAACATGCTACCCCCTTAGTTGTTTCCTTCTACATACAGTAGTACGTATAAAACCAAGTCCCCGATTCTTGGTTGTAACGGGTAATCTTGGGAATCACTGGATGGATGTTGATGCGGTTTTCACCATTCTGTAAAGGATTTCTGGAGGAAGGTTTCTATAGAAAAAACATTCATGTATGACCAAAGGAAGCCGAGCAGTAACGATTTCAGTGAATAGAGTCGAAGAAAAACCTGTGGCCCGTGCGCCTTTTAAGCTTACACTGGGTAAATCGTTAAAAATATTTATATACTATGAGTGTAAGAATTGTTCAGCATGAAAAGTTCTACAAAAAGGCCGCGACAGCATATTATCTCTATCTTGAATACATCGCCCACTATAAGTGAGTTTACGTTTTCATTTCTTCCAACAATCTCCATTCAGTGGAAATGTAAATGACTTGCTTCGGAGCATAGGCTCCCCTACAACACCAATGTCATGTAGTTCAAAATGTGGCTACCAGACGCCTCTGTCACTGACACCCAGAGGCGAACGTTGGAACTTGATAGAGCGTTTCTAACCAATTAACCTACAAATTTTGTCTACACACTACCAATTTTAGTGGTAGGTTCTTTTTCATGCCATAAATCTCTGACATGGGCCCGCCGACTTTACTTTCCCTCCGAAGGAAGGCATACTGAAGGATTTTAACGCTCTTTAAAGTACTGTACTGTGCAGGATTTTATTATTATTGCATTTATTTACTCTATTATTATTTATTATTATTATTAAAAACACTATTACAGTGGTCTTTTATTTTACAATGTATACAAAATATCCCTCGTTTTTGACACGAAAGTAAAAGCGCTATAAGTGAGATTTAGAAAATGTTACAGGCTAATAGCGTAAAATCATGCAGTATTATTAGGGATCGTGATTATGGTAATACTGTATAAAAGGCTTCAAAGCGGTGAAATAAAAAAAGATTTGATTAAATAATGGACACTATAAAAACATTTGGAGGAATAACAACATACCATATATCCTAGCTTCCTCTTTATTTTCTTTCAAAGAAGTAAAACTCAAATGAATTATATTTTATTTTTAATACCTAACCTAAAATTCGCTTCAACAAATATTCTCCATGACTACCATGGTCCTTTTCTAACTAACTCGCGACAACTATGTTGTCCCCAAAGTATAAGCAGAACATTGTTCCCATGATTTCAGGACTTCAACCAATCAAGCTCGAGAAGAGACAACATTATCATTTATATTTAAGATTTCTTATTTTTTATCAAACCACAGATTGTGGAACTATTTCAATTACTGTAATTTTAAAGTAAAAGTTTCATTAAAAAAATCTTATTACCAGCATTTCGTTGGTATTTAGCATTTTAGGGTAAAAATAACATATTTCGCAAAATAACTTTATTTTGCGGCTTCAATATCGAAACAAATGGCTCATTTGGGGTAAATATATACAGTAGTTGTGATAACATTATGTTTTATACAATATTTCGCGGATACCGTATACATCCGGGACTCGAATTATTGTATACGAATCGTCTAGGGTCCTTACAAAAAGAGCGTAATAAACGGGATAGCGCAATAAGCGGGGTTTTACTGTAGTTACCCCGCCTAATGGAATTGGGCCATGGTTATCGACCGACTGAAACTTATAAATTGGTAGTTTCTACATGCAACACTGAAAAAAAAGCTTCAAAACTTCACATATCACACAACAAAAACAATTAACCTCACCATTAGAAGCCGATAAGTTAGACGTTAAGCCCTGTAAAACAATTACTGTATCACCATCATGATTGGAACGCAAGCTGGCTGGCTCCTTGAAATGTAGGAGTATCAGTGAACAGGCCGCCAAAAGGATGAGTAATGGGATTTGCCAAGGCGGGCAGGACGCGCTGGAAATCAATAGTGCGATACATTCCTCGCTTACTGTACTTTGGCAACTCCGCCGTCTGGTCGCCACTCCTGTTTTGGTTTACTTCTGTCTGGCACGGAGGTCGCTGACATTACATTAAACACACCAATAAAACACACACATCCTGTTCACCTCTGGCGGCCTTCTAGGTACTGGCTTACATCACAGTTCATTTGAAATTTGAAGACTTTCGTTTAATTATATTATTTAGAGGGCTTCTTGGATTATTTGGTGTGGCTGGGAAGTGACGTGGCATAATTAGTATATAATTCATCCTTTCATATACCGTACGTAAAAGGCTGCAATTACAGTACGTGTCTAAAGTTAACATCACTGTAAACAAGATGTTCTGTAAAGAATGCACCAGCCTACTTTCCATGTAAAGAAGTATAGCCGTAAAGTTGGTAACAGCTAGTACAGTACTTACAAGTACCAGCTAAAGCATGATATTGTTCCTAATGTGCGCTTTGTTCCTTCAATGTTTCGTCAACACTGTATATGTTCATTACGAATTATTCACCGCAACCGTTACTTTCTATTCCTTACTATTGATAATACTGAAACGGACAAAAATGCGTAAATCGTGTATTAAAGAACGAGGGGTGATCACAAACTAAGGTTACAAAGCCTACAGTGGAACGTGTACATTTTATTTTAAACAACCAATACAGCCAACTGATAGTAAACTCCTGGCACTACAGCCCGTGAAGGGCCTAGGCCTACCAAGCGACCGCTGCCCAGCCATTTGGCCTGCAAATATTCGGGAGATGCGTGATCAGCACATCGAGTCCCCTCGACCGTTAATCTTGGTTTTGGTGATCGGGGCGCTGCCTCACTGTCAGACAGCTACTCAATTGTCCTTACGAGGCTGAGTGCAGCCCGTTCCAGCCCTCACATCAGTTTCTAAAATCCCTGACAGAGCCGGGAATCGAACCCGGGGCCTCCGGGTGAGAGGCAGGCGCGCTACTCCTACACCACGGGGCCGGCAACTGATAGTACATACGTTAGGTTATTTTTAGACATAGTCTCCATATCGGTTTAGGCTCTTGTCGCTTTGTGAGATAAGTTTGAATATTCCCTCATGGTAACAATCTTTTCTTTGCGTGTTCAGCCGCGTTCTTGCGAAGTGTTTGACCTGAAGTGAATCGTTGACCTCCTATGTGCTCCTTCAAGTGAGGAAACAGGTGAATTTCGCTTGGAGCGAGGTGTTGGTTGTAGGGAGGATAGTCACTGATGTCCCTGTGAAACCGGTACAACAGCGTGGTGGTCTTCTGGGCTGTATGAGGTCGCGCGTTGTCATGAAGATAGATGACGCCCTCGCCTCGGTGAGAAGTCCTAACCGCGGATACATGTTTAGCCCACAGAAATCGTACAACTGAGCGGATTTCTTCGCGAGACTAGTTTTCCTAACGAGTCGCCATTTTGTTTACCTGCAACGAGCGCTGTAGGTGTTGGGTGGCTGAAACTGTACACAGTTACGAACCATAATGTATTCTAACTACCCCACACTACTAATTTCTCTATAACAAAAGAAACTCCAGGAATATCGGCCTTTTAACCTTAGTTTCTGATACCCCTCGTATTTCCAACAAAAGAAAGGATCTGATAGAAAGCGTCACCGTCGTTCAACAGTCGATTATTGCTATTTGAGTGTGGCATGTTATTATAAGAAACACGGACTAGGCTGCCAAACCTACTGACGCCTTCCTCCGTATATTCAGTTGCCAACGCGTGTAACGACGTCCCTGAGGACAACAAAAAATGAGAAGATAAGATTTACTGTATGTTTCAATTTATAGCACAAATAATGTAGGACTAACTTAAAACAATAATGCTGAATCTACTTAGCCTATCTGTGGGAGATAAGGCAAGTAAAGTGTACGATTTAAATGCTTGTGCTTTGTGAGGGCTATCTCCGCCGTGTGTGTACCCAAGTTATAATTTCTGCGCTCGTGTTAATAAGCTGGATATTAAAATCCATAGCACACTTCTTAATTTGTAATTTAACATGGATATGCTTTTGGGCTGTGGGTCAAACCAAAATTTGCGTGATGCACATTGAAAGTATCAGGGCCGGCGAGAATGAGCTAGTAAGGGCTCAGCCACTTCCCCTCGATACGTGCTGCCAGCCGGTTCAACACTGTGACGTCACAGGGTTGTCACTCGCGTCAACACTGGCATACAACCACCACTGCTTTGCATTAGCCGGCAGCAAGTATTCAGTACTTAATGACCCCCATGATGCCATTCTACCCCTAGTGGCGCACTGATATTATACACTTTCAACAGTCAATAAGTAATGCTTTAATTAAAGGCTAATGCACCTAGACAAGGTAAAACGTTCGAAATCACAACAAATCAGTTACAGATATGCTTACTTCTTGGATCTTACCCATTTGATAGATAGATTTGATAAATGTGTTTTCTCTCACTAAATTTGTTTCTATTAACTTCTCTAATTCTAATAAATGTTCTAAGTCTTGCATACACGTTAATGGCTTCTTTTCATACACTCGGGAATAGCGAATGCAGCCTATTTTTCAACACTTTCACTATTCCCGTTTGCCGATTAAACCCGAATAGAGGACCATGAATTTCTAAAAACATCTTTTCAAATTCTTTCACTAAACTAAACCACTGACTGGTCACTTGGTTCAGTAAGGCAGCCGTATGATAGAGTTCGTATCCAAGATGGCTGCCCCCCTTCCAGATTTCGAGCGAATTTTGTAATTCTTCCAAGGCTAGGGTCAATATCCCAAACACGAAAAAGCAACGTAGCCAGCCCATGTAATTTCGCCCTCGACATCTTGATCTTCTGCAATAAAACAATACCAATACACACATATGTTTTTATACATAAAACTATATAATAAATAAATACATTGCTTTATAAATACTTTAATATCACTATTTAAAATATTAAAAACAAATTCAATATAATTTTCATGAAACTATGAATGTACAAATTATGTAAAAAACTAACCTAACCCCGTGGCACTACAGCCCTTAAAGGGCCTAGACCTATCAAGCGACCGCGGCCCAGCCAATTGGCCTGCAGATATTGGGGTGACGCGTGGTCAGCGCGTCGAGTCCCCTCGGCCGTTAATCTTGGTTTTCGTGACCGAGGCACTGTCTCACTGTCAGACAGCTACTCAATTGTCCTCACGAGGCTGAGTGCACCACGTTCCAACCCTCACGTCAGTTTTAAAATCCCTGATGGAGCCGGGGATCGAACCCGGGGCCTCCGGGTGAGAGGCAGGCGCGCTACCCCAACACCACGGGGCCAGCTGTACAAATTATGTAAAATGTATTAAAAACTGTTTTGTGACGTCACATTCTCTGGAATTGTCAATATCCTCAGTACAAATAGCCTGCTTTTTTTTTAGGACTTAACTGTGCCAACCTTACTATAGCTGAAGCTCTAACGGCTCTGTTTCTTCTTCTGTCTGCCCTAAGTACAGAGGTTTGGCTTAGTGCACTATCATTGGGCAGATTTTGAGAAGGGACTGCATATTTACTTAGTACTCATTTCAATGGAAGTCCTAAAAGGCGGTTTTTCATATCATCTTGATAATCAGTAGGCAAGAAATGCTTACTACAAATTCGTGCATTTTTACGTTAATACTGTCTTTCCTGTGGCACTTGGTAACCCATTGCTTTAAAATATCACTATCACTTGGGAATCGGTGGTAAATGACGCCTACCTCACAGTCCTTGGTGTTGCGGTAGGTATTTCCACAATTAAACAAGATGTTCAGTAAAGAACATATAGCCTACTTTCTCCTAAATGCATGGGTATTGTTATAACTCTTTGTCCTTTTCAAGGAGTATAATTGAATGTTGGTTGTAGTAGCTTGTTGAAATACAACGTGCTATAGGGATATTAAACATGAATATGAGGTGCCCTTTGCTAGTGCTACCTCTGTAAAAAGAATTCATTCAATTCGGTTTCACCGTGTTTGAATTGATCCGGGGAATGGATTTGCACACATACATGGCTGCTATTTGCAAACTATTGGGCTGATGACCTTGTAGTCAGTCATAAGATGCTTTCCACAAAAAGGCATGTTGTTGCAAAATCCGGTAGAGATCAAATTATTAGGAAGGTCGAAATTTGATTTAAGCTTTTAACATTTGGGTGGCCGTCATTCCGTTTCCGTCAAGATGGCGGCGATATAAAACATGACACTGAGGTGCCTTTTGCTAGTGCTACCTCTGTACCAAATTTCGTTCAATTCGGTTTCACCGTGTTTGAATTGATAGGGGGAATCGATTTGCACACATACTTGGCCACCATCTGCAAACTATTGGGCTGATGATCTAGCAGTTTGGTCAGAATATGCTTCCCACATAAAGATTTGTTGTTGCAAAATTTGGTAGAGACTAGATTTTTAGGTTGGTCGTAATTACATTTTAGCCTTTAACATTTGGGTGGCCGCGATTACGTTTCCGTCAAGATGGCGGTGATATAAAACATGACACTGAGGTGGCCTTTTCTAGTGCTACCTCTGTACCAAATTTCGTTCCATTCGGTTTCACCGTGTTCAAATTAATAGGGGGAATCGATTTTCACACAAAGATGGCCGCCATACGCAAAATATTAGGCTAATGACCTATTAGTTTGGTCAAAGGATGCTCCCTCCATAATGGTATGTTGATGCAAAATTTGGTAGAGATCGGATGATTAGGTTAATCGTAATTTGATTTAAGCTTTGAATATTTGTGTGGCCGCCATTACGTTTCCGTCAAGATGGCGGCGATATAAAACATGACACTGAGGTGCCCTTTGCTAGTGCTACCTCTGTACCAAATTTCATTCCATTCGGTTTCACCGTGTTCGAATTAATAGGGGTAATCGATTTTGACACAAAGATGGCCACCATCCACAAACTATTAGGCTAATGACCTATTAGATTTGTCAAAGGATGCTTCCTCCATAAAGGTATGTTGTTGCAAAATTTGGTAGAGATCGGATGATTAGGTTAGTCGTAATTTGATTTAAGCTTTGAACATTTGTGTGGCCGCCATTACGTTTCCGTCAAAATTGCACTGATATAAAACATGACACTGAGGTGCCCTTTGCTAGTACTACCTCTGTACCAAATTTCATTCCATTCGGTTTCACCGTGTTCGAATTAATAGGGGTAATCGATTTTGACACAAAGATGGCCGTTATCCGCAAACTATTAGGTTAATGACCTATTGGATTTGTCAAAGGATGCTCCCTTCATAAAGGTATGTTGTTGCAAAATTTGGTAGAGATCGGATGATTAGGTTAGTCGTAATTTGATTTAAGCTTTGAACATTTGGGTGGCCGCCATTACGTTTCCGTCAAGATGGCGGCGATATAAAACATGACACTGGGGTGCCCTTTGCTAGTGCTACCTCTGAACCAAATTTCATTCCATTCGGTTTTACCGTGTTCGAATTAATAGGGGTATTCCATTTTGACACAAAGATGGCCGCCATCCGCAAACTATTAGGCTAATGACCTATCAGATTTGTCAAAGGATGCTCCCTCCATATAGGTATGTTGTTGCAAAATTTGGTAGAGATCGGATGATTAGGTTAGTCGTAATTTGATTTAAGCTTTGAACATTTGTGTGGCCGCCATTACGTTTCCGTCAAGATGGCGGCGATATAAAACATGGCACTGGGGTGCCCCTTGCTAGTACTACCTCTGTACCAAATTTCGTTCCATTCGGTTTCACCGTGTTCGAATTAATAGGGGCAATCGATTTTCACACAAAGATGGCCGCCATCCGCAAACTATTAGGCTGATGACCTATTAGGTTGGTCAAAGGATGCTGCCCCCTTAAAGGTATGTTGTTGCAAAATTTGGTAGAGATCGGATGATTAGGTTAGTCGTAATTTGATTTAAGCTTTGAACATTTGTGTGGCCGCCATTACGTTTCCGTCAAGATGGCGGCAATATAAAACATGACACTGAGGTGTCCTTTGCTAGTGCTACCTTTGTACCAAATTTCGTTCAATTTGCGCTCACCGTGTTTGAATTGATAGGGGGGGACAGACATTCAGAGTACACACACTCACACACACACACACACACAGACTCACACACATACACACACAGACAGACACACTTTTTTTCGCCCTGTAGTGATCTCATAAGTCTACTTTCATTTTTTGCAAAAATCGAAAGTAGGCTAAAAATAGCACAGCTCATGTTTCATTGCGATTCTAAAATACTAAATCGTTTACTTATATAATTAAAGCTCGAAAACTGTAACGAATTATTAGACAATAACCTGCTTAAACACTGACGATGAACAACGCTCATGCAAAACACACACAAGGAACCGTTCTGTAAAACTGAATCAAACAAACAGGTGATTCCATGGGAAAAGCCAAATGGGCAAGCTCGGCTTACAACCGTGGCCCACGAAAGAAACTGGCCCCAGTGCGAGCAGCCATCTTGTCTGTGACGTAGGCGAAGTAGTGACTCCGGTTGAGAAGACTTGTTTGTGAATAGCAGTGTGAGAATAGTTAGTGTTTTATAAAGTGTCATGTCCAACTTTACATCCAACTTGTGTTGTGGTGCATCATGTAGCTGCAATAATCACGTAGCCTACAGGGTAAGTGTTAACACTTTATTTCTCATTAATGACACAGGTTAATCAAACGCAAGTGTGGTGCAGGTTATGTACGAACTTACGTTAGCCTAATATTGTGGATGTTAAGGACTATTAGAATGCATGCTAAGTTAATTATCTGAGTTAAAGTTAGATATTTAATGAATGTGTCTCTTTACAGGAAATCAAAATGCCGAGATGCTGTAATGTGGCTGGCTGTAAGAACAATTACAGATCCCAGCATGAAAATGTTTCTACATTTTCTCTCCCAAAGGACGAAAAATTAAGAAATATATGGCCTAGAAAAATTCCCACTGACTTCTCTAAAGTGAGCAAGCCTATAATTTGTATAAAACATTTTCCTGATAGCTCTGTTTTCAGGACAGAGCAAGTTGATGGGGAAATAAAGACATTTGCTAGGAGTTACCCGAAGTTGAATCCTGATGCAGTATCTTCAATATTTTCGAATTTGCCAGAATAGCTATCCATTCCTGGGCCTTCTTCTAGAAGACTGTGTGATGCAGAGGTAGAAAATCTCGGATAAAGTCATAGAAGCGAGCTTGGAAGACTTCAGACACTACGAAGAAGAGAATTCTGTGCACAGTCTATCGGATATATCTGAACACTTCTCCTCCAACAGGAATAAATTTAAGCAGGAATGGACACATATCAAGACAGAAGACAAGTTGGTGAAGTACTTGAAGAATTTGAGTGATGCAGTGCCCATAATTACAGGTTCTGTGTGTATTCTAAATAACCTCAGCATTGAGTCAATGGGTTGCAGATTCCCAAACATTAAGTTCCACAAAACTTTCTTTGCATTACTGATAAAAATTCATTTGATGAACTAGCCTACTTCAGTTCATTGAAAATTCTGAGTGCGATGAAAATGGAAGAAAGTTGTCAGTAGTGAATGCTCCTGTGAACACCCTACAGAGAAGTTTTTCGAGTGATGATTGCACACCCTTATAATTTTTAATAGAGCAAATTAATTTTTTAGATGTTAGGTAAACAATCGTAGGTACAGTGGAGACACGTTACTCTTGGCAGCTTCCATATAATATGTTCACTTGTCATCAGTGTACAAAAAGTTACATCGGAGTGGTCATATTTATCTGCCTCATCCATCAAATCTTCAAAAGTTGCTTGGTAAGTTTGATTTGAGTACTTTTGACATTATTGGGAGTATTGAGTAGCCTATCTCAGTCTAAAGAAGAATAATTTCTTGAAAGATCATGAATGTTCATAAATTACTTTTACCGTAGTTCATTTTAATGGAAAAGTTGAACTGTACTCTTCTAAAGTCATGGCGAGACAAAGCCATTGGTCGCTACTTGGTTAGGCGACTATCTGGACCAAAATTATTGTTAGTAGGCCTAGTACAAGCAAGGAGGTCTGGGGTTAGGTTTGTGTTTGTACGCAAAGAATACTCTGTATTGCCGGTACCAATAATGAGCACTGGCAGTTGTCAAAGCTAACACGTGAGGAAATGCTGCGTTGCCACTGAGGCAGATCATGACTCATAACATTCCAAGAAGTTTCCAGGAAGACACAAATACTGGGATCTGTGGTGTGTCAGCCGTATTCGTGTGAAGGGTCAATTAAACATTGCGATGCACGCGAGTTTAGGGGAATTTTTAGTTGCCTAATCGCTCTAGCTGCTACTAACTTAATTATGGGTCTATTCCTTTCATCGCCCCCTCTTCGTCACTTGTGTCTGAATTGGATCTGGAATTGCTTTCCAGGGAAACTATGAACCAATCTACCCTATCATCGAGTATACATTCACGTTTCGTAGCCTCATCCAGTTCTCGTTGCACTATTAACACAAAACGCTTCCAGTTTTATGAAGTCACTTCCCTAATAGCCTAAACGGTAAGCTTCTCAACCTCACGGAGTGTGAAATTCTTATTATGCCGTGCTAGATAACCCTTCACTTGACCCCATATCATTTCTATAGGATTGAAGTGGCAATGATATGGGGCAGCGTGATGATCTCATGGCCATGCTTTCTCGCCAGTTCATCCACGTGGTAGCCTACATGGGTTTAGGCTTGCGCTGCTGTATAAGGTTGAGAAGGATATTAATTCTGAATGAAAGTGGAACGCGGCTTATACACTTGTAGCAGACATTAATGTACTTTTACATACCTTGTGTCCTTGTTTCATTTTTTGGGCGATATTACGTATTGAAATTAGGAACCCTAATTAAAACTTACTACTGAACCTCATATATGTGCTAAAGTACGTAAATATGTGTTTTTGTTTTTTGCTATTTTAAAAACAGCTGCCATGCTTCGATAGCACTTGATCTCGTTTAACCGTCATCAAGGCTCACTCTAGCAGCACGCACCGAGGCACACATGTGAGATACAAAATCACTGTTGATAGAAAGAAGTGGGATGCAAAATCACTGTTGATAAAAAAAAAGAATCATCGGGACACGTTAGGCAGTAACCATTGCCAAAATTCATTGATCTGGGCGCGTTAGGCTGTAACCATTGTCAAAAACCATTGGATTGGACAAAGTGTAGGTAAGAATGGTCGGGTGTAGGTGCAGCCTTGGCCGCGCGCTACTAGCGGGGCATGGTTGACACAAAACCATTGATCTGGGCGCGTTAGGCTGTAACCTTTGTCAAAACCACAGTTGTGCGGGAAAAAATACACATACTTATTACAGGAGAGCGATATACTGCATAGTTATTACAGAGCAGATAACAAAAAACACTCATTTCAGCCGTACAGAGATGCGAAATATTGCACACACTAGCATAATTAGAGTCGTGAACTGAGTGCAGCGAACGAATGATGCCCACTAGAGAGTAAATTGGGCACTTTTTTGTTTCACATAGTACCGTAAGGGCGAGGTTGGCAGTACTGTTATGGTACTTTTTTGAAGATTGATTTGAACAATGGCGCTCACTGCTGTAATTTTCGCTATATTTGGAATGGCTGGGTGGGTCACAGACGGCGGAGGAGGAAACATCTATTAAAACATTGCTTCCTGATTTATTTCTCATCCTTTTATAAGGTATTTTGGCGAATTCATGTATTATATAGAATGTTATCGCTCGTTCTATGTTCATTCAGCACTACCGAGAAGGATTCCATTTGTCCGAGAGCTGTCGCATGGTAGGTTACACGATGGTGGTCCAGCCATTCCAACATTCGTAACTTCGTACTTGAAGTTGTTGGAGCTTATTCTATCTGACCTATGTGGTACGAAGCATTGTCCATTACAATAACACTGTGTTCAGGGATGTTGGGTAACAATTGTTCCTGGAACCATTTTAGTCCATGTCTTCATGGTAATCACGAGTTCTTTTCGACCTAAAGAGCAAAAGTGTATTATTAACAAAGCCGTGTGATAGCCCGGCATATAGAATAATGAATCGACCCCCTCTGCCTGACGGCCCTTCCTTGTCCCCTGAACTGAGTTGTCACTCCAACCCTTAGATACTGTGTGACCAGCATTGACCCTCATTTCACCTAACCACACAATATCGATAACATTTTTGCCCTATTAACTTAAGTTTTGAATTTTCCAGTAGCCTATTTTCACCCAATTTTCACCAAATTTTGAAGGTTCTTTAAAGTGAGCATAATTAAGGGAATTCTAAACTTTGGAGCTATTTGGTTCAGTCATTTAGAAATTATAACATTTTATGTAATAAATATGCAAATTTTGAAAATGTCCCAGGTAAATCAAATTTAAAGTTATCAATCTAAAACTTATATGGAATGATCATCAATGGTCTACAAATAAAAATTGGTATTACTTTTAAAATCAGTGCAAATGGTTTATTATTAAAATGTTTTTTATCTTAGAATGACCTGTTGTTCTGTTAAAATATGTCATTTTTTTCAAATTTGAACCTAAATATTTCTGAAAGTTATTAATATTTTTCAAAATGGATTCCACACATTATTAAGACCACAAAGTTGTATGTGCAAAACAAGTTTGAAGGTAATGGGATCAAAAGGCAGGCAACTGGAACATTTAAAATGCTGAAAAATATAGTATTGAGAAAAACCTAACTTTATTAAGAAAAACAGTATTTTAGTGGAATTTCCTGCATCAAGACTTCCCTGAGTTGACAAATCACTTTTCCCACACTTCAGAGGTAACTTATTACTAAACCCATCTTTCTCCCTGACGTTGACACGAAGATTTACTGCCACATTCACCACACAGTTCTGTAAACAAATTTTGGAGGGCACCCATATATGAATGAGAATGTGCTTGTCATTAACACTAGGTCTAACAGTATTCTCCTCACTAAAATAGGCCTATTCCAGTTTTCTGACACTGGCAGAAGAAGTAGTTGCAGCTGTTGAACTTGCATTACTTAACTTCACATGTAATATCACCCCACTGTTTGTCAACATTCAAAATAGCACTATTCCATTTCTTTGTTTCACAGACTTTCGGTTTACGCCATCGACTAGATACAGAATACATCTAATAAACTGCACACAAATCTCTAAAATACCATTAACTTACACAAGTTCCACCACTCACAGTAAACCAATAAAAATATAATTCTTGCGAATAAACTTCACTAAAGCCACTGACCATCAAAATAAACAAAGACGCATGGTTCCACTATGTATCCAAAATGGCCTATACTTTACTACAAACCAAAATACTTCTGTTCGATGTTAAATATGTGCATGTGTATAGTAATGATATTCTTTTAGTGAATGCCATACAGCTAAAAATTATATGGGATAAGAAAATAACATGTACGGTAAGAAAAGTTTCACACTTGACAAACATTGCCTAGGTTACTCATAACTGATAAATTGACCAACAGATGGCACCATAAGCTTGTATTCAGATGATTGGCATGATAATCTTGGCCAAGAGTATGAAATTACAACAAAATTGAGGGGGTTTTTGGTTCTAGGAAGTAGGCGTTGCCCATATCAAGACCTAAGCACGTGTTCTTTAAAAGCCCCCGTAAGGTATTTAAAAATGGCCGTACATAAAAAACAAATGTATATTTAAGTGCCCCAAGTGATAAGGTAACTTCTAGGGCATGAAACCAGATTTTGGTTTTTTGTTTGTAATTTTTGGCCTACAACTCAGTAGGGTCTCCCCATTTCATGTAGGAACTGACACCTCAAAGCCACAATATCTGGCCTCTCCATGATCACCTTCCCCCCATTAATTTTCTTATATTTAAATCCCAGATCGTGCAACACTTTCAGTGAAGAAAGGCTTCCTTGAAATAATTGTGCCTCTCTTAGCAAAAACAAGAAGTTTGCGACATGTTGGAATTTCTTTCCTAAAATAATATCTATAAATATGCCGTCTAACAGCATCTTGTTGAAAGCCATCTAAATTAGTGACCACCCCTTCTCTATGCCTCTTCTTCCCTGGAGTTGATAGTTTAGACGGGCCAGCATCATCAGACAGGAACTTCCTTTCCGTCACTCAGTATGCAGTGATTTCACTCACACCAAGAGTCTTGGAAATTCTTTTCCTCACCTGAACAAATGGAATCAGAGGTTTCTCCCGTAAGCGCATACTTTCCTCTTCTTCCTCCATAAAATTCCTCACCGCACATACCATCTCCTTTACTTGGCTATGGAGAGTCACACCACGGCCTGAAGTTGTTCTGTCGCAGAGAATGGATCCTGGGCCTTCCGCGAGCATGTACCGATGCCATTTTTACACAACGAAAATAGACACGATGA
Organism: Meconema thalassinum; assembly: GCA_946902985.2. Taxonomy (NCBI): domain Eukaryota; kingdom Metazoa; phylum Arthropoda; class Insecta; order Orthoptera; family Tettigoniidae; genus Meconema; species Meconema thalassinum. Next base: position 309,228,552 of record OX336392.1, on the reverse strand, counting down.
TGCAAATAAAAGAAATAAACTCAAAATCTGTATATACACACGCTTCCAACAAAAACAGAAGGATAACGTTTACTGTAGCCTATGAAAGAATAAGCAAATGCACTTCAATATATACACGGGATATTACTAATGGCAGTGACGAGTTAGTTCACAGTAGAACACTGCGTCAAACCATGTGCTCACTGTTGTGTCAGCATTCATTGCAACACTGCTCGCTGTTGCTATGGACACAGTTACCCCTCTTGTCTCCACTCCTCACCTCACTATTCAAGCGGATGGCAGCTTGCACCGTTCATATTTTGTAAATCAGAGTATAACACATAGAATTTAACATGTATGCAGCGTTTAAACCCTAAGTGTTGTCCACGTTGTCATGGAAGATGCAATTTTGTGTCTAGGGGAATTTTGTAAGTGTGAATTCCATTCCATGTCCACATTAAAGCTATTGACACAAGTTGGCAGGCTTGTTTTGTTGAGATAAATTAGAGATGAAAATAGTACAAGAGTCAATACAAGACTCTATCGTTGCCAAGGCTGCAAGATACCAATATAATTGATAGTGATTTTGTACTGCATAAGGAAACAGTAGCAAGGCAGCTGGAATCAAGTTAGACATGTCCAGTCCTCAAATTGTGTACATGCATCTTTGTAACGATGAATTTGTAACCCACTAAGCTCCAGTGAGATTGAGAAATGGTGTCAGAAAAATTTAAAATCCTGAAGAGATCATGAATCATCAGCAGGGTATAATGGCTGTAGGCCCTATGTGCAGTGCAGGATTTTTTGAGAATATTAATAGCTGGAGGATATTAGATCCTAATAATCGTCAGTAATATATCCAAGATCAGCAAGATATCACCTTTATAGCCTACTTGGTGAAACCTGCAAACTTCATTTTCTACATTCTAAGATTCTTCCAGACAATGTGTTAATGTGCTTGAGATGCTTATATTTATAACCAATATCCTAAATAAAATAATGTCTGTAATACATTTTGTGTGTGCTTATTATAATTTAGTGTAAACATTACTGTGTCATTGGAGGAAGATTACTTGCAATTTGCTAGTGTTCTTGAAGATACGGGCATAGTTTTGTACTCCAGGGCCCTACCAATCACCACATCCATAATTCTCTGTTAAAGCTCTAGATTTACCCATTTCAAACCGATTTACCCAGTGTGTAGTACTGTTAACTGCTTATTTTCCATGTGGCCTGCAAGGATGCCCATGTTCTTTTTCAGGGGGAATGGATGTGGTGAGGATTATGCGATATTTTCTGGGAGGAAGGGGAAGGGGGGGACTGGGTATGTTATAAAATTCTTCATCCCTAGACCACCAGGGTGAAACAAAAAATAGAAAAAATAATTCAAAGTTGAGGAATGCTTTCATTTGAATAATTTGAAGGGTCTCGTTTGACATTTGGTGGAGATCTTGGACATCTTATTGGGAGGGAGATACCATGTCCGTGTAGCCAGCATAGATCCAAATTACAATGGCAAGTATGGTCTTTCTTTAATTTTAATAAATGGAACAGTTCCACCTACATGGAGTAGGGGTAAGTAAAGTGGCTTCTTGTCCAGATGACCTGTTTTGCGAAGGAGTATTTGAAACCTGATATAGGATTTAGTCTTCAAAGCTTCGCACAAAGGCTCTTGATAGAATGATTTGAATCCCACTCCTTGCATCCTGGAAGTGTCTTCCCAACTCAACTGTAAATAAAAGCTAACTGAAAACCACTACCATATCCTTTTCTATTACAAGTACAGTACACACATAAGTGCATGGGGCTGATATCCACGACATTTCAATCCACTGGATTAACTCACAATGAATAAGTTTCCAAGGTCCTTCATTTGTAGTAATATACTTCGTTATAAAAATCTTGAGCCCATAAAACCATAAATTTGACCTAAGCCTAACTGGGAACGGGAGAGAACCGTTAAACATGTCCAACATGAAGGTAGTTGCCACAAGAAGTAAACCTGCCACTGTAGGGGATTGGTGTCAGATAAAAGGCTCTCTGCTAAAGGAGGTAAGTATAATCTCAGCAATTCATATATGTATCTAAAGTAGTCCTATGCATTAAATTTTTGTTGTTGAAAAAGATTGTCTTATGGTAGGCCTTCTCAAAAAAGCAAAATGCTAAAAACCACGAGTGTAGGCTCAAATTTCTTATATTCGTTTTTATTATTTTGGGGCATGAATGACCCTTCCCTTGCAATAAATGAAGCACTGAATACTTTCTCCTAATGCAATGCTTGGTTGTTTCTTCTTTTTTTAAAATTCCAGCTGCTTTTAAAGTTAAACTCACACGTAAACTGGTATATATGGAAACAACTTATTGATGAACGAAGATAAGAGGATAATATGTACAGTTTTGTATATCTGCATAAACTGGAACATCCATTCAACGTTTGTATTACACTGCTTAATATTCTACTGCTCTAAGGTTTTGAGCTAGTGATAGGGGTGGATTTCTTCCACAGCTTTTAACTTTATTTTTGAGTATCCTTAAATTCACAATAACAAATTACTCGGCTATTGGTAGGCTTCTATAGATGAGAATACCTTGGTGCAATCAATGCGGCGAGGCGAGCGAGCGACACCACTCCTCTGACGTCACAGATCCGCGCCATGGCCTGTCTTTCTCGTCGGCCACGCTTACAACCCTATGACGTCACACGGCCAACGTCCCCCTCCCGTCACCGGCAGCAGCGGCTTCGGCCAAACTTCAAAAGAGTGGCAGAGCCCTTACTAGCTTTCGCCGGCCCTGGAAAGTATGACGGTCTACCGCGCACCTTGTCCCTAAGCGGGCGCGTGCAGATACTATCCGCATCTCATCCCTGCCTCTGTCAGGCGAGCGAACGAATGCGTACCACACAATTCCTATATTTCTCAGAGGTGATCTCAATATCGGCGGCTTCGGTGGCGTAGTTGGTAGCATGCTGAGCATCTATGCCCAAGATTGCGGGTTCAAACCCAGCCGAAGTCGTCGGATTTTGTAAGAGCATTAAAAATCCCTCAGTATGCCTTCCTTCGAAGGGAAAGTAAAGCCGGCGGGGCCATGTCATAGATTTATGGCATGTAAAATAATCTTCCACTAACTACAATTGTGTGAAGCTAAATTTGTAGGTAAGATTTGGTTATTGCTCTATTAAGTTCCAAAGTTCACCGCAAGGTGCCAGTTGCGGTGGTATCTAGTTGCCAAGTTCACAGCTAGGTGTCGTTAACGGTAGCATTTGGTAGCAAAAGTAGGAACTACTTGAAATTGATCGTTTGCAGTCTTTACCTGAATTACAGATAGCACACACTAATACAGCCATCACAATTAACACCGGTTATCAGACAGATTCTACACACACCTAAAGTACACGGGGCTACATGACCGCGTTGTCGCAGCCCCTAGACTGAGGAACCAACCAACCAATTATAAAACTCGCTTCGCTCGTTTTATAAACATACTCGTGTATTAATTGTTCCCATTATAGGCTTGTTGCTTAATGTAATTTTATAATTTATTTTGCTGCTATTTTGAGCAACATCTGTCACACTGTGGCGAATAAACTGTGATAAAGTCGTTTCTTAATTTTTGTGAGTTTTCCCAGGCCGTTTAACATTATTTCTTTTAATAAGAAGATCTCTGGTCGCTGCGAATGACAGCATGGGTTTTCCTTATGAAACTGGTGTTATCGTATCGTTATTCAATCTGTGCGTCACAGCGCTGCACTGCTAATGAATGAGCGTGACGTAACCAACTTTGTTTTCCACCTTGTAGACGCTTTGTGCACAGATCACGTGCTGACGTCAGCCATATTTCCAAATAGAGCCGAGTTGAAACAGGGCGCGGTCGTGAAAAACATGTGACACACACACAGACAAACACCGTACGGAGCCTAGCGGAGCGGATCATGCTATTGATTTATCTGCCAAGTGCTCGTTTCCTTGTTTGCTTCAAGAAACTCCTCTCAGTGCACACAAACTCTCCGCAAATGTTTTCATTTGTGATAGCAACACTTTATCTTGGGGTGCTTATTGAGACTACGGCCCCAGGGACCCTGGGTTTTATTCACGGTTCTTTAAATAAATATAATTTTAGTCTGAGGGCTGGAGCGGAGTTAGCTCAGCCCCGTGTAGATAATTAAGAGTAAAGATAGCTTTGACGCCATTTTTTCAGTGTTGCCATCTTAACAATTATTATTGTAGCTTTCAGTCGGTCAACGCAAAAATCATTCCAATCACTGGAATATGTGAAAAGTAACCTGAAATAAATTACATGTGATTATATATACAGTATATATTGTTAGGAACTTAACGAAGAAGAATACTAAGGGATGGCAGATTCCGCTCGTCAAGCGAGCATCTTCAGATCCAAATATGCAAGACAAAGCTCTACGAAACACTACCAAGCCTGCAGTGAAATGCACAGGCAGTCTCTGCCCTCAAAAAATAAAACACAAGAAAACCCCTCAGAAAACTTAGTAAAATAATAATATCGTATGGCCTCGGGTGCCGGGTGCAAACTTTGTTAACTGGCGCCTAGAGGGCAGCTTGCATGTCGAATTATGTTGTTCCTTCAAGCGCTATGAAAGATATCTAAACTCTTTGGCACTATAGCGCTTTCTAGTAGAGAAAGGAGGAACTTTTGTGTTGGCGTAAAATCCCGAGATTAATTTTGCCATTATGGACACGGCCTTCTGAATTCAAATGGGTTCTTTAACATGCTATCAGCGTATGGTAATTATTACCGATAAATATTAAGGTATTAAGCACTGAAAGAAGAACTATGTATTTTAATGTTGCAAAACTTAGAAATGACTATTCTATTAACAAACAGTCTTCCTCCCCCCAAACTAATGTACTGTAGCTACTCTTGCTGTGATACACTTAAGCTACCGTACAGTAGAATTGTAAGCTAATATGCAGAAATGAACTACAAGTACTCTGCTGTGATTGTATGAAAGCTACTCAAATTCATAGAACTCAGTTCAATTTTAAACATTTTACACAAAACTAATTATCTGAGCAGCCTGTAGACAATGCACAAGCGGCTTCGGTGGCGTAGTTGGTACCATGCTGAGCTCCTACGCCCAAAATCGCGGGTTCAAACCCGGCTGAAGTCGTCGGATTTTTTAAGATCGTTAAAAATCCCTCAGTATGCCTTCCTTCGGAGGGGAAGCAAAGCCGGCGGTCCCATGTCGTAGATTTATGGCATGTTAAAGAACCTTCCACTAATTACACCTGTGTGAAGCTAAATTATATAGGTCAAACATTTGACACACGCTCTTAGGTTCCGACGTTCGTCGCCAGGAGCCGACTGCGGTGGCATCTGGTAACCAAGTTCTGAACTAGTTGGTCGTTGACGGTGGCGTTTGGCGACAAAAGTAGGAACTACTTGGAAAAATTGAATGTCTGCAGTCCTGACTTGAATTAAAACAGATACACACACTGAAAATGATATTGGAAAAGCACTGGGAGAAAGATCGTAATTTGACATTTGTGTTTTTAGACATCGAAAAAGCATTCGATAGTGTCCCTAGAACAACTATATGGGAGTGTCTTAAAAAGAAAAATGTGACTATGGAACTCATTCAGAGAGTAAAAATGCTTTAAGGTGACTGCTACAGCTGTGTTCAAGTAGGAAATGGATATTCAGATTGGTTCCAGACATCTAGAGGAGTGCAACAAGGCAGTGCCCTTTCACCATTACTATTCATCACCATCATGGATGAAATCATAAAGGAAGTGAAGCAGAACACCAGTATGGATCTTCAAGCATTTGCTTTTGCAGATGATATAGTTATCTGGGGAAATAGTGAACTGGAAGTCCAGGAAAGGCTGAACGTCTGGAATGTTCATTTGAAAAAATGCTACAAAAACTGCTGCAATGTCTGTTAACAGACGGAGAAGTAAAGATAATATAATGCTGGAGGGTGTACAATTGGAAACAGTAAACCAGTATCAGTACCTTGGATACTTAATATCAAGTGACAACAGAATACAGCTTGAATTAAATAACCGTATTCAGAAATCAAGTCTATTCAATCAGCAAGTTCGATATCTACTCTGGAATAAGCAAGTGCCACTAAGATCAAAACAAACTCTGTTTCGAACATACTTTGTCCCTATATTGACTTATGGGTTGGAAACATGCACAACTACCAAAAAAGATGACAGCAGACTTCAGGCTTCAGAAATGAAGTTTCTAAGAAGCATGCTTCAAAAAACTAGGAAAGACAAAGTAAGAAATGAGAGGATAAGAGAACAAGCTGGAATAAATCAGTCCCTGAAGGAGACCATAACTAGGGCACGTTTGCGATGGTTTGATCACGTCAAATGTATGACAGAAGGAAGAATTCCAAAACAATGGTTACATACTGAGATTACTGGAAAGAGACCTGTTGGAAGACCTAGGAGGAGATGGCTGGACCAAGTGAAGGAAGATATCACATCCAAGGGAATCAGCTGGGATGAAGTCTTGAAGGAGCAGTGGTACATGTATCGACCAAAATGGAGAGCGGTCGTAAACCACACCCGGGAAACTGGAGTGAAAACTTGATGATGATGACACACACTAATACAGTCATCACAATTAACACCAGTCATCATACAGATTATACACACACCCAAAGTACACGGGGCTACATGACCGCGTTGTCGCAGCCCCTAAACTTAGGAACCAACCAAGACATTCCACAACTTCAGATAAGTAACTTTATCAACATCAGATCTTTGAACACATTGCCACGGTGCGTGAGTGGTTATCGTGTCGGATTACTAATGCAGGTTCGCTCCTGGCCGTGGTAAGTGACTTTTGAAAGGTGACAAAACTCACGGCACGCATGTCATACGTTGTTTGCATGTTAAAGAACACATTTGAATTCAGTAGGCCGTGGTCATAATGGCAAAATTAATCTCGGGATTTTCCGCCAACACAAAGTTCCTCCATGCTCTACTAGAAAGTGCTATAGTGTGAAGGAGCTTAGTGTGACTTTCATAGCGTTCTAAGGAACAACATAATTCGACATACAAGCTGCCATCTGGGCGTCAAATATCAAAGCTTGCACCCGGCACCTGAGGCCATATGCTATTATTATTATAACACATTACTAGTAGGCAAACAATATTTTATTTTGTAGTTAAGTTATAGCTTTTTCGTGATTTTCCATGTGTACTCGGGGCAGATGCTGGGATGGTGCCTAACTTAAGGCCACCTCCTTCCCAATCGTTGGCCCCAAAACAGTTGCCACAATTCTGCATATTATCATACATATTCTATACACACTTGGGTATAGAAATAATTCAGAAAAGTATGTAGTATATTATGATAGGTGTTATGCGTGTACCTGGGACTGATGACCACGATGCCACAAGTCACCAAACAAAACAACAACAGAAAAGCGTCATCATATTAATAAAAATAAATGTTCGATATTTGAGATATTTTACGTGTACGTTTGTCTCGCTGATACGTTATATTTCCCTTTGGTTGTACTGTAATTGCATGTTACGATAATTTCGATGCCTTCACCACAAAAATGTTGTCTCTTTATAAATGATGCGTGGACTCTTAGCAAATGATTATTTTGGCAGAACGCCACAAGCGACGAGAATAACGATCTTTTGTAGTTCAGATGAGTTATATTTTTAACTGTAAAGTAATACGCTTGTCGTTCGATGGTCATATGTAGAGCTGACTGACAGCAGTTCTAAGATTTATGACAGATGCTTCAAGGAATCTGAGAAGCTTCAAAGTTCATTGTCCTCTAGAAACAAACTTCAACTCAAGTGCCAAAGAACTGTTTTAGACACGTATTCAAGTGTCTACGTACTCGACGTAGCATGGAGTCCATGAAGGTGTTCTTGTTGTTGATTTAGGGGCTGTGTGAAATCGTAGCCCCGTGTACTAGTGTGTGCATTTGTAATAGGGGAAAAACATTTGGGTGGGAGGCGGCCGTGGCTTTAATGTAGGTACCATCCTGGCATTTGTCTGGAGTAGATGTGCACCAACCACTTCAGGGATGGATGAGGTAGCAATCGAATCCACCTCTTCATAGTTTTGCCTTACACGAGGCTGTATGAAACATATTCCAGCCCTCAGACCAGAATTAAATATACTGTATTTGCATGTTTGAGATTTGAACCCGGACCTCCGCGGTGAGTCAAGAATACTAGTCACTACACTACTAGACGAACTTTTTTACTCTTCTTTGTTGAGGAGTGTGAGTACTGTACTAAACTGTATAGCCTATACTCAGTAGAATTTACGTTGTTCGGGAAGGAGAAGTAGAAGAATGGGGGAGTCTATATTGGTTTCGATGAAATGACGCCGCTGATGTAAGCTCAGTATTGCCAAGAGTAGTGTAATTTCACGAAAGCGTGTGATTTTGAAGCAAGGGTGTAATTTAGCGTGTAAATGAAACTTTGTGAGGGTTCTGGACTTAAATATTTTATTTTAATTTGTTATGGACCTAAATTGAGGCTCCAGCTAGAAGAAGTGCCTATATTAGTATGGGCCCTTTTTGCGGAGACTTCAGAAATCGATTCTCCCTACTCCATTCTATCTGTCTACAAAGTTTCATTGCCAATGGATATTTTGTGTTATGAGTTTGGCAGAACGATTTTAGTCAGCTGGTGTCGTGTTTTATTCTTTTCTTTTAGCAACAGGTTAAAATGCCAATGCTAGTGATGAAGACTCACTTAGAAGATGATTGTGTCATCGAGGAAGATTAAAAGTAATAAGGTACTGCAGTAACATTTTAACTAAAAGTAATTTACTACACATTATTGTGGTATATTTAGTTAAATGGACTAAGGGAAAATAAATATTGTGTCATTAATATTGCTTCAAGTAAAAAAAAACTTTTCATAGAGGTTTCGTATTTTAAGTATGAAAAATTAATTAAATACGAAGTAAAAACAGTGGTGATTTTTTAATTTCCTTTTACAAAATTATGATGTGCATATTTTCAAAATAATAAGCAATCATTTCTTAGGCCCTCGTTCAATAAACCAAACAATTCAAACCCCTTTGGTCTATTTAAAAAGGGCATATGGCATGACCTTAAGAAATATAAAAAATAAATTCTTGTTGAATGTTCCTGCCAACAGAAATATAAATGTATTTTTATAAAGAATGATAAAGTAAGACATATTTGTTTTTATTGTTGAAACGAAGGTGTAGGACGTTTTGAACACATGACAAAACGTATTTATCTCAAAATACATTTTGGACCATATGCCCTTATTCTAGCTACATTCATTTGCAATTTTAGAAAGTTTTTAAAGTCTCTCAGATCGTATCGCTCAATTAGCCTACACAACACAGGACATACTTAAATCAACAGATTATTTAATAATGCTATTGGTTTTCGTCCCTTTTAACTACTGCGGTTTTTATAGATGCCATGGTGCCGAAATTTTACCTCGAAGGGGATATTTAACGTGCCTGATACGTACTGATACGGCTCCCTCACATTTAAGCACCCTCAAATCCCAAATGACTGCACCAGGGTTCGATTCTACTACCTTGGATAGTGCAGGTGAGAACGTTCCGCCACGCAGCCAGTCAAATCAGCAGACAAATGCGAAGCTTGTACTTGTATTGCGTGAGTCTTAACTTTGCGATCATGAGCTATGGGACCTCCTTTTTACTTCGAATTCGAACCACTGGACGTAACTTCGAAAATTCTCATATGGATGAACCATGATTCGAAACCTGGTGGCCTTGACGTCTGACCCTTCTAAACAGACAAATTATACTGTGTATCATTCCCTGAGAAGCCTCCGTGGCTTAGGCGGCAGCACGCCGGCCTCTCACCGCTGGGTCCGTGGTTCAAATCCCGGTCACTCCATGTGAGATCTGTGCTGGACAAAGCGGAGGCAGACAGGTTTTTCTCCGGGTACTCCGGTTTTCCCTGTCAAAATTTCATTCCAGCAACACTCTCCACTATCATTTCATTTCATCTGTCATTCATTTAATCATTGCCCCAGAGGAGTGCGTCAGGCCTCGGCAGCCGGCACAGTTCATATCCTCGCCGCTAGATGGGGGCTTCATTCATTCCATTCCTGACCCGGTCGGAGACTGGAAGCAGGCTGTGGATTTTCATTTTCATCATTCCCTGAGGACTGTATGGGAAGGGAGACGAAGGAGTGTTGCGTTGGGTTGGAATTTACGAAAATAATCACAAGCAAGCGACCGAAAAGACCTAGACCTTCAGACAATGTTACTCAGTGTTGCATCATGCAGCCTTATGTGCCGACTCATGTTTGATTGCAAGTAGCATTTGTTTTTCATCGTAATACCGACAGCATAGAATTGTTGCCCACTCTATGCTACCTAGAATCCATTATACGAACTAATTACAGTATGATGGGCTGGCATCATAGATGCATCATTGCAAAAGTGAGAATTCTATTGCCCCCCCTAAAGCTCAGTTCGCCGGCCTCGTGGTGTTAGGGTAGGGCACTTACTTATCACCGGGGGGTTCGATTCCCGGCTCCGTCATGGAGTTAAGAAACTGACGTGTGAGCTGGAGCGAGGTGAACTCGTGAGGACAATTGAGGAGCTGTCTGACAGTGAAGCAGCGCCCCTGTCACGGAGGCCAAGATTAACGGCTGTGGGGAACCGACGCGCTGACCACGCGTCATCCCATAATCTGCAGGTCAAATGGCTGGGCAACTGTCGCTTAGTAGACCTACAAGGGCTGCAGTGCCACGGTGTTTGATTTTTTTTTACTTAACACTTGCTGAATGAGCAAAATGGGCAGCTGTTCAGTCAGCCAGGGGGGCGGTATTTGCACTATCTTTCCTCATCTCGTTGCAAACAACACCACTTGTCAGTTGCCATTCTGTTAGTATCCGACTGTGAGTGTCATTTTGGAAAGTGTGTTAAGTTGTATTACTGTTTTAAATTAAACTTATACAGGAGCAGATGACCTCGCTGTTTCGCCCCTTAAAACAATAGATAACTAACTTAAATTAAACTAAAGTTTATTAAAATTTATACAAAGTCGGAGAATGACGAAGAATATAAAGGGCCAGACGATTCCTCGAAAAAAAACGGGACTATATCATTTAATATCGACGAAATTGTTATTTTTTGAGGATTTGCACCTCGTTGCGCGGTGGCTAGCATTGTTAGTTGTCACCCCCGAGGTGCCGGGTTCGATCCCCGGCTCTGCCAAGAATTTAAAAGTCTTGGTATGGTTTGGTACGGGGTCTCCCAGCCTCGTGATGCAAAATGGGAACCTGTAACTCAGGATCGTAATATTAGCTCTCATTGATTATTTCAAATTTTAACTCAGCTCATCCCTCTCCAGAAGTAAACCCTAATTACGCCACTGATTATCTTAAATGCTCGAAGGATTGTGAATCCCCCCCTTTCAATAACCGAACACAACTATGAGTTTAAATACAGCTTGCAATAACCATAATATATCCTTTTATCATTTCTAGTGACTGGCACTTTTCTAATCGTCCGATGATCTCTCTCACGCAATATGAGAGCACGCAGGTCCAGGACCACGGTCACTCCTGCAGGTATTACGCCTCGCTTATACCATGGACTTTTCCACATCGCATCGCCCTGGCACTGCGTTCACTCTAACTTCCCCAACTGCCATCGAGTTAATTCTGCTTCAACAATAAGATAATCGCTTTGAGCACGGCCATTTTAACGTTTAGTGCCTAGTTGAAGAATTATTCAATAAAGAAATAACTCTCATCTTTAAAAATCGTCAATTTTTCTAGGTTTGTCTTGTGTGGGGTTTCGCCTAGGACACCAAGCAGGCTTATCAGCGGGCTCTGAATTGCAAGCGAATTTTGTAGCGTGGAGCGTGAGCAAGGGTGAATATATGCAACCATGAATACCTGTTCACCGGGCGGGACTCGGCAGCCCCTGCTACTGAAATGAAACGTAACTGTTGCCACCATATTGCAACGGTGAAACATTTCGAAATGGCAATAGTCCTACGTTTTTCCTTGATACATAAACTATGTTTATGCAGAATTTCAGCTAAATCGGTTGACTAGTTTTTTCGTGAAAGAATAATAGACAGACTCCAATAGACGTTTATATACTGTAATTAGTTTACAATGCCGTTTGTACTTCCATTAAAATATACAAGCTGCGTTGCTCTATTTGCCAACAAGCATACATAGGACAAACGGGGAGTAGTTTTAAGAAACGGGTCGAAGAACACGGCAGGAGTTGGACTCGAGTGTCCACCCATAACATCCAGTCACGTGGAGTACAGTGTCTTCCATGTTAACACCAAGAGTCGCTGTATCTTCTGGAGATGCTGAAGATCAAGAGGATTGTTTGCGAGGGTCATTCATTAGTTTTAAACGACCAAATGAATTTATAAAAAACTTCCTGTTACTCTCACCTATGCTGCATCGATTTGAACCTGTCTCCCGACAATCTGACCTTGTTTCTTACTCTATCTGTTTTTCGCGTGTGTTTTATCACAGCTGATCTAAGCCTACTACACTCCCCGCTGCCTTGATACTCTAACATGCACTGGTCTCCTCCCTCTTTTCTAAGCCCTCTAATGAAGAAAGGTGAAATCGACAAAACAAAATAATAAAAGTGGAAGTATTTGTATAAAATGGTTACAAATACTCCGCATTGGCATTTTTGACGGGAATAGTCAAAGCTGTAATATAATTATCCTAGACCAAGTATTATTTCATTATAATATACATGCGAATACATACTTTCGTTACGGTAATTACTAGGGACCGGATTTTTAGGTTTCTTAAATTGTCATTTTAGGTTTTCGAAATCATAAAATATATATAGGCTATATTTTTTTAGGTATTTAAATAGCATTTTAAGTTTAAAGTGTAGCAGACGTTGTCATAAACTGCTCAAAACTTAAAATTAATGCCTTATTGTTAGTAGAAAATCTGATTGCAACGAGAGTGTAAATATTTTACATAATGATACGTCATCAAATTATCACCGAGAACTTCACATTTTAGGCAATATTTGCTCTCCGTAAATATGTTAATTATTCAAATTCAATTCAACCAAGGATGTCAGAGGTGATTTTCAAACTGTATGCCGTTTAATTAACTTTGTTTATTTAGAATAATTCTTGGAATTAATAGGAGATTTATTCACACTAACCTGACAGTAAATAACCACCAATCAATAAAACATCAGCTGAAAGTGCTGAAACTTCTTGAATTTTCTGGCAGGTAGGATTTCTCTCAATCAACTAGAGTTAGGAATACACTGTCTTAAGGTTTACTTTTAAAAATTATGGACTAAAAATTCAAATATAATACAATGAATGGAACAAAACTGCAATTAGGTATTTTAGGTACTCGCATATCATTTGGTTTATTTTAAGCACTACAGAATTCTTTTGAGTGTGATTCGGAAAAGTATTTTTGTTTTATTTAGAAGTAAGAAAAAAAAGGTATAAACTAAAGAATCCAGTCTCTAGTAGGCTAATAACTTAAGATCAATTATTTTTTAAAGTAATTAATTTACATTTACCGTTACTTACCGAAAATAGTAACGTTGTTTGTGCGAGAAAAAACTGCGTTACAGTGGTTGAAGCAACGCATCGTTATTTCTGTGGTTATGTAGCCCCTTGTACATCGGTGTGTATACAATTTTTCTGATAACCAATATTATTATGATGACTGTACTAGTGTGTGTATTTGTAAAAGACGCTAGGGTTCGGAAGGAGGCGGACGTGGCCATAATTTAGGCACCAACCTGGCATTCGCCTGGAGTAGAAGTGGAAAACCCACGGAAAATCACTTCTAGGATTGGTGAGGTGCGAATTAAGCCCACCTCTACTCAGTTTTGACTCACTAGCCTCCACACCTGAATTAAATTTCTGGGCAGAGCAGGAAACCGAACCCGGACCCCAGGGATGGCAACAAAGAGTGCTAGCCACTGCGCCACGAAATGGTCCCTAAACAAAAGCATATTCAGGGTAATAAATGTGAAATCACACCGATGCTGGCCCAACAAGGTCCGCTAACTCCGACAGCCCATCTACGACTTCCCTCTTCTTGTTATTCTCGTGAGGTGGCGCAGCGGTCAAACTCCTTGCCTCTCACCGAGGCTGACCGGGTTCGATTACGGGTCAAAGCTTGTGAGATTTTCGAAATGAAATGCCTTGTCCTGTGTCTCGGATTCCACGTACAAAGAATGACCCGCTCATGATCGCGAAATTAACGGTCACGTTAAACTACAAGCATCCTTCCTCTAATTTATTTCTCGGGAGCGATGACGTCGGACGGGTATACTAGTTTTTGTTTCGTGCCGTTTCTTTTTCTTTTATCGCCTATCCTCCTAGTTCGGCTTCACCCACGGACTCTCCGAGGTATCATTCCTCTACCGTGACTGAGAGATACAACTGAGGATGGTCGTCCAGACGACCGCTAGCTTTGGTCTAATGAAGGAATGGTCAGAGAAGGCAGGGAAGGGAGTGGGCTTGTTGAAAGGAACCGTCCTGGCATTTGCCTAGGGGTGGAAATGGGAAACCTCGGAAAACCATTTTCAGGGCTGTCGACGCTCTCCTTATACTAGCGAGGCACGTTTAGCGCTCTCGACCACCGTGGCCGATCAAAGGAAATTTTACAAATGATAAGTTTGAAGAACTAGAACCATGATTGCAAGCCATCACATCTTCTTCAGTTATGTTTAGTTTTAAATCTTCAATAGTCTATTCATAATTAGGTCGTCAATGTACTATATAGTACCATTTAAATAATCGTTTGGCGAACGTGAAATTGAATGTAAGTTTCAGAGGCGGAATTCTTCGTCATAATTGGAACCCAAAATACCTTGGAGTCATCTTGGATCGTACACTATCCTTCAAGCAACACCTACTGAACTTGGCAAAAAAGCTGAGGACTCGAAACAACATCCTCCATAAGCTGTGTGGAACTACCTGGGGATCTTCAGCAATCACCTTGCGATCTTCAGCCTTGGGTTTGGTGTACTCAAGTGCTGAGTATTGTGCACCTGTTTGGTTGAACAGTCATCATACAAGGCTTGTCGATACCCAGCTTAATACCACAATGCGCATCATATCTGGCGCAATCATATCTACTCCAGTTCATTGGCTTCCACTGCTAACCGGTATAATGCCATCTGATTTACGTCGATCTAATGCCCTTATGAGGGAATTTCACAAGATCTCCAGGAATGCTAGTCTACCCGTGCATAGTGACCTGCCACTTTTGAATCTTAAAAGACTAAAATCACGCCATCCAACTCTGCGTGATGCTGCTGACATGGATGCTAAAGTTTTTAATTCTCTTGAACAGTGGATAGGTCGGTGGGAAGCAGCAACAGATGTGCGCCTGCATACTATCTTCTCAGGTCCCAGACTTCCAAGTGGATTCCATCTACCACGCAAGACCTGGACCGCCCTGAACAGAATCAGAATAGGCCATGGCCGGTGCAGAGACGCCCTCCACAAGTGGAAAAAGGTACCTAATCCAGACTGCGACTGCGGAGCTCCACACCAGTCTATTCACCACATTGTCAAAGAATGTAAGATTCGAGCCTATCACGGTGGTGAAGTGGACTTCCTGCTGGCAACTCCAGATGCTGTACGCTGGATTGAAAACTTAGACATTCAATTGTGAAGCACAAATGACTTTGTTTCTCGTCTGTAAATATGTACATATATATTACCGATATTGTCTTATAAGCCATACGCTAAATAAATAAATAGTACCATTTGCTTAATATTTCATTTTTAATTGTAATGTTGGTAATATTGCGTTTCAGTAACTTTTTTCTTATATAGGTTATGGTAAATTTTGATAACAATTGATTCAATACTGTAGTTTGTGTGATAGGATCATATTAAGAAACCGAACTGTTTTGTTCTACTATACAGTTAGCGCCACCTTAAGAATCTTTCTATATATTATATAATATGCTAAGGTATATGTTTCACAAAATTTAAGCTCCTAAACCAGAGGGAGTTATAGGTGTGGTTTGTACCAACATCTTCCACATCGTCTCAATAGTACATTGCATTTCTTGAAACGTTAACGGAAATATATTTATTTGTTTATAAAGTGCTTTTAAATAAGTAAACAAGACGATAGCCCCTGGCAGAACTGTTTCGCGTACAGCCCGCATAGCACTAGCGCACATGTGTACACATGGGGCGCACACAACCCATTATGCGAGAGTTCTCACACGGGTCCGCTAGTATTATTATAATACGCTACGGTGTATGTTTCACAAAACTTAAGATCCTAAACGAGAGGGAGTTAGAAGGTGTGGTTTGTACCGAAATCTTCCCAGTCGTCTCAATAGTACAGGAACAATCTTACATTTCTTGAAAAGTCAGCGGAAAAATATTTATTTGTTTATAAAGTGATTTTAAACAAATAAACAAGATGATAGCCCCTGGCAGAACTGTGTCGCGTACAGCCAGCATAGCACTAGTGCCGGGCGAGTAGTCTGTACACATGTGGCGCACACAACCCATTGTGCAGCCAGCAGCAGTGATGAATTGCTCTCTGATTCCATAAATATCGATAATTTGTTTAAAAAGTGTGTTTAAACAAATAATCATATAGAAGCCCGCATAACAGTAAAGCCAGGTGGGTAGTTTATACACATGCGAGAGTAATCACACGGGTCCGCTAGTTTTTATTTGTTTAGCGTATGGCGTTTAGTGCCGGGAGTCTCCGAGGACATGTTCGGCTCCCCTAAGGCTGTACTGCTCGGGTCTAAGCTGCGTGAACCTGAGAGGAATGAGCATCGCGGACTATGAGAAGTGGTGTTGACGAGTGATGAGGTTTCTTGGTCCGTGCATAGTACAGAACCAAATACATTGGTCGGTGACTCCCTCACGCATTCGTAACACCACAGTGGTTTGAGCAACGGCCCATGTTAGCAGTATTGGAATAGAAAGTAATACCACCAGATATCACAGCGGGCTGTTGACAGACCCTTCTCTTCTCGCCTGACCCTTCCTTGCTCTTTCCCCTCACCCTGCAAGTTCCTAGTGCCTGGACCCGAGCAGTAGCTGCTTCAACTACAACTTTCGCAACCTGATGTCACTAACACCTAGTGGTGAACGTTGGAACTTAGAGCGTTTCAACGAAATCTTACCTGCAAATTTAGCTTCACACAAATTGTAGTTAGTGCAAGGTTCTTTTAATGCCAAAAATCTATGACATGGGCCCACCGGCTTTGCTTCCCATCCCAAGGAAGGATTTTAACGCTCTTAAAAAATCCGACTTCGGCCGCGTTTGACCCTGCGATCACTGGCATTGAAGCTCAGCATGTTACCGACTCCGCCAGCAAAGCCGCTTAGGAATGACATGCATTGATAGAGATGTAGAAATTAATGCAACGTGTTTGATGTTAAGCACGCTTTCTTGAAAATAAGTTGTAATATACCGGGCCACGCAGCCTCCGTGGCTTAGGCGGCAGCACGCCGGCCTCTCACCGCTGGGTCCGTGGTTCAAATCCCGGTCACTCCATGTGAGATCTGTGCTGGACAAAACGGAGGCAGACAGGTTTTTCTCCGGGTACTCCGGTTTTCCCTGTCAAAATTTCATTCCAGCAACACTCTCCACTATCATTTCATTTAATCTGTCATTCATTTAATCATTGCCCCAGAGGAGTGCGTCAGGCCTCGGCAGCCGGCACAGTTCATATCCTCGCCGCTAGATGGGGGCTTCATTCATTCCATTCCTGACCCGGTCGGAGACTGGAAGCAGGCTGTGGATTTTCATTTTCATACCGGGTCACGAGTGGACTCCTGGACATATGCCAGTCCAGCCGCCCCTGTTTCTGAGCGTACTGGAACTCGCCGAAAGTAATGGTTAACAGTTGCCAGTGAATTGCTAAGAATTATTGACTGTCGAAGTCCAATGACTATTTCTGGGTATTCCACTGTTCACCCGAGTGCTGAACGCAAGAGTTTCTCTGATAGGAGTTCTGGGAATGCTGGCTGTGAGTGGGCTTGTTTGAACGCGTGAATCATGCTCGCTTGTCGGTCGCCCACGCAAACCTCTCTCCCCCCTCCGCCTCCGGAGAACAGGCGGTGGTATCCCAAACACGGTCTGTGTGTCTGTCTCTATCGGTGACCTTGCGACTCGCCCTCGACCGTTGCTCGTAACAGTAACAGTACATTGTCATCCTGTTTTCCTTCACATTTCCCTCAGGACACGTTTGAATACATTGTGGCACACTTTATATTCGCGACCTTCACACCAAAGTGATGAGCACCATACCATTATTATTAGTACAGTATAACCTGCCTAAAGCGAAACGCAATCGTTCCGGATTTATTTTTCCGGTTTAACAGGTTTCCGTTTTACAAAGGGTTGAGTTTTAATAAGACAAAATACACTACAAATAAATACTGTATTATCGCATATAATTACAATGAAATTAGTACATTATGCAACGAGCCTATAATGGCAATAATTAAGGCACAATTTTGTTTATAAAACGATCGAGGCGAGTTTTATAATTTCCATACGTGTGTCTTAATTACCATTATAGGCGAGTTAATTGGTTGGTTCATAAGTTTAGGGGCTGCGACAACGCTGTCATGTAGCCCCGTGTACTTTGGGTGTGTGTAGAATCTGCCTGATAATCGGTGTTAATAATTAATTGTGATGACTGTATTAGTGTGTGGTATCTGTTTTTTAATTTAAGTACTGCAACCTAGAATTTTTCAAATAGATCCTACTTTTGCCGCCAAGCGCCACCGTCAACGACTACTAGGCCAAGTTCAGAACGCCACCGCAGTCGGCTCTTGGCAACGAACGTAGAAACCTAAGAGCGTTGTTTACATCCTTAACCTATACAATTTAGCTTCACACAGGTGCAATTAGTGGAAGGTTCTTTAACATGCCATAAATCTATGACATGGACCGCCGGCTTTACTTCCCCTCCGAAGGAAGGCATACTGAGGGATTTTAACGCTCTTAAAAAATCCGACGGCTTCATAGGCAAGTTGCATACGACTGTTTATGTTCGACGATAATTACAACGATTTTATGTTCGAACATAAATATTTGTCGACATTTCGCCAGTTTTATGTACTGAACAGAGTGCATGGGACGCAGAGAATACCTTGTATTTGACCATGACCTCCTCAAATACCTCACTATGACACTAGCCACGCAGTGAAATTTAAAATAGGAGGCCGTGGAAGTCAGCGCAGCGCAGGTGCGATGCTATCCTCATCTAATTGGTCACACAACTGTTTCTTGAGCTCTGATTGGTGGGAGAAACTGTTTCATAATGAAAAATAGTGTTATAATGACTCTCATTATGATACAATTTTCTGACATATAATATATAGGTCTGTAAATAAAAAAAGAAAATAGGTTCACATGTATTACACTGTATTTTTATCTTACGTACAATAATTTCAGTTTCTCTGCATGTTCCTTTGTTTCACATGTCTTTGAAAGTGCATTGCCACGACTTCTTTACAAGAGAACGTTGTATTATCTCCTTTGCATCCTGCATTAACTCCAGGAGTTCTGGAACATTCTTGGAAGCTGTAAATTCCTGAAGGTCACTCACAACAGATAGTACTTCTCCTAATGTGTGTATTTTTAGCTCCCTTTCGTTTCCTTCATCGTCGTCGTCGTCGTCCAATTCTTCCATGACTTTGCACCTGCTGTTTTCGCCAGCAATATCAGCAGCACTTTGAATGTCTTCAGTCGTGAATGTTTCCTAGAACTTTGGTGCAAGTACAGGCGCGCTCAAATTTTAGTACTTCACATAGCTTTGTATTGCGAATAAGGTAATCCGTCTTAGTCAGGTTATGTACGCCTACAGTTCCAGAATGTCTTTCCTTTTCCGCGTTATGCAGTTTTCCGGTTTACAGTGTCATTTTACATAGGAAATACCTCCGTTCCGAATGTTGTTTTCCGTTTGTCCCGGTTTCCGGTATATAGAGGGTCCGGTTTAGGCAGGTTTTACTGCATTATATTACATCGTTATGCCCCTCTGTGGAGCGTGATAAAACTTTTTTTTTTTCATCTCTCAAAATCTCTTCATCTGGGCACGAAAGTTCTTCCTCCGTTCTTCACTCCATGATTTCTTGGTACTGTTAGTAATTTTCTCAGAGAAATGATGGTTGTTGATTAATGTTCTGAACTGTAGGCTAGTCGATCTTGTAAATTTTCCTCCATTATTATTATTATTATTATTATTATTATTATTATTATTATTATTATTATTATTTTGACGACGTTATGCCAAACTAAGGAGTGCGATTGAACCTATTTCACCGTTGAATTTGAATTAGCTTTCTTGTCGACCAAAAATCTCTTCATTCTCTGACTATGATTTTTCTTCCTTCCTGCTGTCCATGCTGTGGTGGCCCTCATTCGGGGGTTTGCAGCAAAATTATGTTTGTTCATCAACGATCTGAATCTGGTCCTGCCCCATAATATTTCGTCTGTTACGTTGGTCATTTTCAATGCCTATTATCCAGTTATTCTTGGTTTTCAACAGGGAGGCATGATTAAATATCCATTTTGTAAGTCTTTAATTGTCCATTCTTTGAATATGTCCATAAAATTTGAATCGTCTTTTTTCTAATAGTTTCTGATATTTTCTCGAGATGTTGGTATAATAATATATTTATTCATTTCGTATCACCTATCTATGGACCATGTCATTTTAACTGTCTCATTCTTCGGGCTTTATGTTTGCCCAGTACGCCCGCATTCGTTGTCTGTGGGTTTCCTTCCTTTCCTGGATCCAAATCTTTCCCGTTTTCAGCCTCAGTTTTGCTTGGAATCCTTGGCATGCTTGAAGTTTCCTCTTCAGGGGGATGCGCTCCTGAATGTAATGTGGTGTAATCCCTACTTCCTTTGTATCTCTATCTAGTTCGACGAACAAGGCTCATTTGATTTTCCTCTCCTGTGGTTGGTATGTAAGGATCTCTTCATTCGCTTCACATGTCCATAAAAGTTGGTCATTCTTTTCCGAATGGTGTCAGCTATCTTCTCCATATGTGTATACAGTTCATGGTTATGACGTCTTCTATATTCGCTATTGTCTTTGACAGGACCCAAGATCTTTCTCAAAATGTTCCTTTCTTTGGCCTCTAGTTTTTCGACCAAGCCTTTTTTGTTCATCGTGAGGCCTTCGGAAGAGTACAAGACCACAGGACAGATGACACGGCAGTAATGATTTAGCTTTGCGTTGAAGGATATTGACCGTTTGTTATAGACGCCATTGGTTAAATGATAAGCCATTTCCATTTTGCTCATGCGCGATGCAAAGGCTTTTTCTCTGATACATTGGGTGTTATCATTTCTTCCAAGTATTTAAATTATGCCACCCTCTTCATTTTTCCATCTTCCACTACAAGTTGTTACGGCACCGGTTCAATATTGGTTATGAACTCCATCTTCTCAAAGGAGGTCTGGAGTTCTGCCTTCGCTGCTTGGGCACTAAGCTGATTTATCTGTTATTAAGGGGCAGATGACCTCGTAGTTCCGCCCCTTAAAACCTCAATAACTAACTATCTGTTATTATTATTGCGCTTACACTCTCTCAGCATATTTCTGGAATTACATCAACATAGTCCCAAATATTCAATATATCACAACGATTACATTCTGTAATGGATAATGTTGAGTTTCTTCAACCCATTGATGACTGACCCCCTCTATTTCTTCAGTTGTCTGATTCCCCGTGAACAATTCTGCTCGTAGAAAAGATAACTGACTTTTGCATTGCATTATAAAGACTTGGGGTCCAACTTCAGTTCTCGGAGACTATTCTAAGTCGGATTCCAACTTCAGTTCTCAGAGACTATTCTGTAATATTGGATATGATAATAGACACTGTTCTTGTTTTCCCCATGTGCCATTGCTTCCAGACTAATTTTCAAACTTCAGCATATTTTGTGATCTTTTCAACGTGTTCTGTTTGCAATATTATTATCATCATTATTATTATTAATAGTACCCTGATTTTGGCCAAGTGCCATGAATGAACACGTGGCTGTCGCAACTATCTGGGGCCGATTATAAATGAATGGTTATGGAGTTACTGAAATAAAATTGACAGTCCACTTCGTGGCGTAGTGGCTAACATTCTTGACTGTCACCGTGGAGGCCAGGGTTCGATTCCCTGCTTTGCCAAAAAATACTAATTCTGGCCTGAACTCTGGAACAGGGTACATTCAGTCTCGTGAGGCAAAACGAATAAGATATCCTAGAAGTGGTTTTTCGTCTAGATATGAAAATGGGAGGCAAAACTGAGGAGAGGCGGGTTCGCTTCCTAGCTCAGCCATGCTGGGAGTGGTATTACGTGGTTTCCCACTTCTATTCCAGTCAAACGACAGACCACGGCCACTTCCTGCCCAAATTCTAACTGAATTACAAATACACACACTAGAGTAGACATCACAGTGACACAGGTTATAAGACAAATTCTACACACACCCAAGTACATGGGGCTACATGACCACGACGTCGTAATGCTCGTAAAGAATCAACAGCTACAACAGAAAAAATACCAAATAATAACAATAAGTATATTCACTTTAGGAGTCTATACTTGGAAGGTTTTGTTTTCAATATCGGTAGCCGACTCGCTTTTTGTTGAAAAAATTATTTTGGACACATAAAAAATTCATTATTCGATATCTCCGAACAAATACTTGGTGGTCTTTTAGCAGTTGATACTGCCACACAGATCGTCCCTTAAAACTTCAACGTTAGTAAGCCTACCGTATAAAAATATGTGGACTGAATTTCAATTTAGTGCAAACAGCAAATAAAAAACTTTTAAAGTATTCAATTTCACGAAAATTGGTGGAAATATGGAATCCAATTAGTGATTAAAATGAATATGTCATCCCAGTTTCACAACTGATGAAGAATTCGCGATTTCAGTTCAGCTCTTGAAGAAGGTAGAGTGACGTTGTGTCACACAGTTTAAACATCTAGTGTAAAGATATGAGCTGATTAATTACACATTCGCTCTATGTAAACACGATGATAAGTATTACGACATTGTCATGTTTGATAAGCATATCTACGAATGAACGATGTGACTTGAACTTGGATTTTGTTCTCGGTTCAATAGCTCTAGAGTATATAAATTGCATCAGCTGCCTCTATAAATATGTTTATTTATTTACACTGACCGCTAAGGTGCAATGTCATAGGTTATCACCGAACCCCACAATCGGCTGTCCTTGGAATAGTTTTTTGTATGTTTCCCTTCACCGACTCCACTCGAATGTCTAATTGGCCACGGCCACCTCCTTCCATATACAGTATCAGTTCAGTTTCATTCATTTCTAACGTCTCTGAAGAGGTTGGCATCAGGAAGGGCATACAGCCGTATAAACCATCCGCCACTTAGAAAACCCATCTCACCTCACCCGGGGCACCGTACTAACGTGAAGGTTCTTTTTATTTATTTACCGGTATTGAAAGTGTTAAGCATGCTAGACTTTTTTCATTTTTTGTCTGAAGGGTCCCACGTTCGCTTCCCTGCCGTACAATGGGAATTTTAATCTCTTACGATTAATTTTACCTGACGCGGGGACTGGATGTTTTTGATGTCTTAATAATCACTTCATTCTCATCACGACTCGCAGGGTATCCATGGTCATCAACTCGCAAGTCCTTTATTACGCCTCCCAATAGGTCACACGGCATTTGAAGTCCATAAGTTTTATAATTGGCTTCTTTGACTTAAATACAGCGAGGGAAATGAGAGAACTATACGTGAGATATGGCAGTTCCTATTGGTTAGACCAGGCGTTCTCAACCCTTGTGAGCACCACATTCATGCCATACCAAGTAGGCCTATACCCAAGCACCATTAAATCGAAAAAAAAAATAGAAAAAAAATATAATAATGATCACACAGCAGGCCGGATCTGGTGGTTGTCAGCAAGAAAATCAAGCAAACTACCTTGATTGATGTTGCGATTCCTAACAGCAAGAAACTCCAGTAAAAACACATAGAAAAGATCAGCAAATACAGCGAGTTGGTCGACCCTATCAAAAGACAATGGCATGTAGAACGGTTAAGACCATATCTATCAATGTCTCAACTAAGGGCGTGATCCCAAGTACCTTGCTCCAAGGCCTTAAAAAACTGGATCTGGATTCGCAATTGTACAAACTAATGCAGAATGCAGAATCGTCCGGAAGTTCATGGGTAGCGACATTCCTGCTTAGAAGTTGCTGTTTCAGTAACTATACTTTGGTTCCCTGAAGCCCGTATAGTTATGTTGCAATGTAGGCCTACCAGCAATGTGTTATATATAATAATAATAATAATAATAATAATAATAATAATTTTTTTTTTTTTTTTTTTTTTTTTTTTTTAGGGGAAGAAATGCATTTACGCACAGAGTGTCGGGCTCCTGCTCCTGAGTAGCAGACTACCGACTAAAACTCCCCCGTTACTTCTGAACACTAGCCTGGAACCGTTTAGCACATTACTTCAGGCTAGAGTCATTTTATATTTGCCTGTAGGGCACTCTTCCGTAATGAATCATCTTCAGTGGCGATCCAGATCCGTCTTCTTTGTTCGGAGGATATCTTCAACAAAGCTTGCTACCAGTTTCCAGTTTTCCTCATTTTGTAGCATCACTGCAACAATATTGTCCGGGGATATCTCTACATCAATGTGATCTTGAAGAGACTGCCTATTTTGGACCCACCGTCCACAAGAGAAGAAGGTGTGATTAGCATTATCTAATTCATTGATACAGTAGATGCAATCTGATGAATCCACCTTCCCCATCTTCTTAAGATAGGAACAGAAGTACCCATGGCCAGTCAAGAACTGAGTGAGATAGTAACCAACCTCACCATGTTTCCTCTCTGTCCAAACCTGCACCTGAGGGATCATTCTCTTAGTCCATTGGCTTTGATCTCCTTGCTCCCATTTGATCTGCCAATTTTGAAAGGTTTGTACTCTTGCCGATCGTCTTGCATTTTGTAAACCCATATCAGATTTCCTCAAGTAAATGTTCTTGCGTTCTTTCGCAAGAAAAAAAATCGGAATAATCCCGGCAATAACGAGAACTGCTTCCTCAGAGACCGTGCGATATGCAGATGCCACGCGCAAAGCCCCCCGCCTCTGCACTTGCGCCAGTGGCTTCCTATAAATTTCCTTATCCAGGGCATCCGCCCATATTTCCGCTCCATACAGCAGAACTGAATGGATGGCTGTCATCAATAGTCTTCTCTTACTAGATTTTGGCCCACCAACATTGGCCATGAGCCGACTGAGGGACGTTACTCCTCTGGCTGCCTTATCTGCAGTCCGTCTAATCTGTTCTCCAAAATTCATTTTACTGTCGATCATGATGCCCAGGTATTTTGCTGCTGGCTGCGTCTCTACTTGAATTTGTCCTACCTGTATTGGAAGTATTGTCTGAATTCTCTTCTTTGTTAGGATGACAATTTCCGTCTTACTAAGTGCTAGAGACAGACCATGTTCCTCCATCCATCTATTGATTTTGCGCATTACCATATTGAGTCGCAACTGTGCCTGCTCGACACATCTTCCTGCTACAAGAGCAGCAACATCATCTGCATATCCTACTAGAATAGTTTCTTCAGGCATTTCAAGCCTCAACAAGCTGTCGTATGTAACATTCCAGAGATCAGGTCCTAGAATCGAACCCTGGGCAGCCCCAGCCGTGACTTGTACTCTACGGATCCCTTCTGTAGTATCGTAGAGCAGAGCACGATCCTTCAAGTAAGAGTCTAAGATCCGAAGGAGATACCTTGGAACATGGAATGAAAATTCTAGAGCATCCATGATATCAGTCCATTTGACAGAGTTGAAAGCGTTTTTAACATCCAGTGTAACAAAAAGAATCACCCGGCGAGAGTAATGATTATAACTCTCCGCTCTTCGTACTTTATCGGCGACTTCTTGCACTGCATCCAGTGTCGACCGGCCTACCCTGAATCCAAATTGTCTTGGTGATAAATCGCCGGCTGCGATTATTGCTTCAAGCAATCTCCGTCTTATGAGTTTCTCAAATAGTTTGCCTGTTGTGTCAAGCATACAAAGTGGGCGGTACGATGATGGTAACTCAGGGTCACCCATGCCCTTACTAATGAGCACTAAGCGACAGATCTTCCAGCGAAAGCTAAAGATTCCTGCTTTCATGCACACATTGAACATTCTCAACAATAACAACAACATATCTTGATCAACTATTATTTTCAGAACCTCATTAGGAATCCCATCCGGCCCCGGAGCCTTGTTGTTCCGTAAAGAATGCGTTGCAATCCGAAGTTCATCTTCAGTAAACAGTGTGAAATCTAGATCACATTCAAAATTCCTCTCAGGTCTTGTGGGATGAGTTGGAAAAAGGGTTTGAACAATGGTGTTCATAATATCATCCTCCATGATGCACGATGTTCTGTGACTTCCAAGTTTCTGTGTTACAATTTTGTAACCCAAACCCCATGGATCAGTGTCAATATCTTCCTGAAGCTTTCTCCAACTCTGAACCTTGCTCGTAGTTATGGCTTTCCGAAGTAGCTTCTTTGCTGCTTTATGCTCCGCTGATTTTTCATTAGCTTCTTCCCGATTTCTTGCTCTCTGGGCAAGACGGCGAAGCCTGAGGCAGTTCTTCTAATAATAATAATAATAATAATAATAATAATAATAATAATAATAATAATAATAATAATAATAATGAATGAAAATCCACAGCCTGCTTCCAGTCTCCGACCGGGTCAGGAATGGAATGAATGAAGCCCCCATCTAATAATAATAATAATAATAATAATAATAATAATAGTAATAATAATAATAATAATAATAATAATAATAATAATAATAATAATAATAATAAAGCAAATATGCGCCTCCCTTTCCTTTTCCTATCTCTCTCTCCCTCTGAAGTGCTGAAATATCCCGGGATTACCGCTCACCAGGCATGCTGCAACTTCGTGAATGACTTATGCTCAAGATACATTTGCGTGCGGACAGTCGAGTCGAATCAGCATCTTTCGTGCTACTCATAAAACAGGGATGTCCAATAATTTTTACTGTAGATATTTAGCATTTCACAAAATGATAAAACTTCTCACTGTCAAAACTAGTACTAATGGAAACACTATTATTCTGGTTCGTCCAACACAATTTGAATTGAAGAATGAAACTCAGGGGAGCTTGTGCTCGCGAGCATTTTTTGGCTCTTATGACGAGAGCACAAAATGAAATTTAAAAGAGCTCCAGGTTGAGAACGCCTATTACTGTCCTTTGGATACAAGATGACCAGTTAGGAATGTTGCGCTTTTAGTTGATGTTAGAGATACTGTATATCTTGTGAAAAATATATTCATTGTCATCAATTATTTTTGCAGAATAAACAAAAAACAACAGGGGCCATGTGAGTATCTTCTAGTTGTTTAATGGAATCACGTTTTCTGCTGTATTGGTTAACTGCCATAATTATATTTTATCTTTTGATTAGCTACTACCTGTAAGATAGCGACCTTTCCCTTGAATGACAGGACTTTACTGATGACATTATTGTTCGGTGACTTACGAGGAAATTGCAAAGCTGTTAGAACCATTTTATAGATAATATAAACAATGAGGCCTATTATGCATCACGTTTTTGTGGCAAGCGTTCTTTATCTAACAGCCAATCTCAGTTCAATGGCAACGAAGTACACATGACGTGCTGCCAACTGAAACTCACCGAAAATCAACCAGATAGTATCTAAAGGTCTCGATAGATTCTTGTTATTTCTGTCACTAAACATAAATCAAAAGATCGCTATTTAAACAATATTACAAAAAAGAAATAGATCAACAACCCATTAAGTTAGGAACCATCCCATCATTAGCCTTGAGTAAAAGAGTGGAAACTATGGAAAACCACTTCTAGGATGGCCGCGTGTGACGCGTTCCAACACTCAGATCAAAATTAAATTTCTTGGCAGAGCCGGGAATCGAACCCGGACCTGAGGGGTAACATCTAACCGCTACACCATGAATGGTCATAGTTATGGTATTTTTCAGAATTTAACCTTGTCTGTTAAGTAGAAAACTGAATTTAGAAGTTGCAACTAATGAAATAGGATCAATTTTGTTTTTCCTTTAACCTTATTATCACTCTGCGGCGTAGCCTGCTCGTTAAATCGTGCACTACGGCCATGGGGGCATCTGCAGAAAGTCCATAGATCGGAGGTTCGAATCCCGGCGCTGAAAACGGCTATCCTGTGTGTGTTTTTAGCCGGGGTTTCCCCACCTCCCTCCAGGCAAATGCCGGGATAGTACCTTACTTCTAGTCCCAGTGCACCTACCTCATCCCTGTCCCTAATAAAGCTACACACACTACTACAGTCATCACATAAATAGGCTACAGGTTATTATACAAGCTTGACACACACCCAACTACACGGGCCTGATGACTAAGGTGTCCCAAGTCCCTTAAATTAATTAATTAATTAATTAACAACAACTTGATTATTTATCTGCGTTTAGTTTTGAGCGAGAAGAATACAAACATGCCTGTTAAGTAAGTTTGTCATTCTTTACTTTTAAGCTTGAATGTCGGTGTAAACAGACGTCGAGAAATGGATCTTTTTCACATTCACACACACATTATTTTAGCGTCCTCCCTCTCTCCGGAGAAATTTGGTGGCACGACCCTGACCATAGCTTTGAAGTACGAATATAAGAATGATTATTTATTAACCGCTATAGAGGACCTCTTGTCTGTAATCTATTCGGAAGCCTATCGCGATTTCAGATTCAAGGCCAGCGAGGCAGTTGTTCAAGTTGTGTTTAAAGTATCTTGTTTACATACTGGCGCGGAATATCGTTTGAACACGTGAGTGGTATTTATAAACAGCACAACACGTGAGCATGCGTGTGTTCAGGCACATGGAGCGTCACAGCTCCTGCCAGCTTGTTGTTGTTGTTGTTGGTTCATTTAGGGGCTTTGTGACATCGTGTACAGATCTGGTCAAATTGTGATGTACACCCAAAATGTATCAACCCCTAAAGTACAGTGGTCTGTGAATAATTTATTCATATGTTAGGGGTCGTCCATATATTGAGATGTCTAATGTCGTTTTTAAAATTTGGTGTTTTATAAAATAGAAATGATTTTCTTTGATTCGCCAATGCTATTTACAGGAGGCCATGACTAGAATTGCGTATATTGATTGATTTTATTTCCACAGCTACACTTAGAGCATAAGACCTCCTTTTAACAGTAGCGCCCTGCATTAAATAAGATTAGGACTTATATAAATAAAACAGTTCACTTACATTCACAATATAAATAATAATAGTCGAACAATGATAGTAACTAAAAGACAGTAATAATAATACAATAATAATAATACAATAATAATAATAATAATAATAATAATAATGAAAAATGAAAATCCACAGCCTGCTTCCAGTCTCCGACCGGGTCAGGAATGGAATGAATGAAGCCCCCATCTAGCGGCGAGGATATGACCTGTGCCGGCTGCCGAGGCCTGACGCACTCCTCTGGGGCAATGATTAAATGAATGCCAGATGAAATGAAATGATAGTGGAGAGTGTTGCTGGAATGAAATTTTGACAGGGAAAACCGGAGTACCCGGAGAAAAACCTGTCTGCCTCCGTTTTGTCCAGCACAGATCTCACATGGAGTGACCGGGATTTGAACCACGGACCCAGCGGTGAGAGGCCGGCGTGCTGCCGCCTAAGCCACGGAGGCTTTAATAATAATAATAATAATAATAATAATAATAATAATAATAATGGAAAAATTATATACAAAAGAGTGCATAGAGACACAGTGCGAGAATGTATCATCAAAAGATACCATACCTCGCCAGATTAAGAAAGTTGGGAAATCAAACAGAAGCTGGTAGATCTGTACCTCATGAGTTGACCCCTGAACAAGCTCAACGTAGAGTGGATATCTGTCGTTAGCTTATCGATCGGTAACCCCATGGATAATAGATTTATTAGGAGAAGTGTCATATGTGATGAAAAATGGGTCTATTAACGCAACCCTGACGCCTCGTAACAGTGGCTCAGTCCCCATCAACCTGCCATAGTCATCGTTATAAAGGATCGGTTCGACCCCAAAGAGATGTTGTGTGCCTGGTGGAATTTTGAAGGAGTGATTGATTCACTGGGAGTTTTTTTTTCCTTCAAACGGTCGTGCAGTCAATGCGGATCATTATTCTCAACAACTAGTAATAATAATAATAATAATAATAATAATAATAATAATAATAATAATAATAATAATAATAATATCGTATGGCCTCGGGTGCCGGGTGCAAGCTTTGTTATTTGACGCCCAGAGGGCAGCTTGCATGTCGAATTTTGCCGTTCCTTGGAGTCAGAAAGGTTAGATATCTAAGCTCTTTGACACTATAGCGCTTTCTAGTAGAGAAAGGAGGAAAATCCCGTGATTAATTTTGCCATTATGAACTCGACCTACTGAATTCAAATGGGTTATTTAACATGTCAACAATGTATGACGTCCGTGCCGTGATTTTTTGTCGTCTTTCAAAAATCACTTACCACGACCAGGAGCCAACCTGCAAGCTTGGGGTTGATAGTCCGACACGATAACCACTCATCCACCGTGGCAAGTGGAACAACTGGAACGAGTTCATGAATTTTTGAGACGGAGATACCCGTAATTAGTTAATCGAAATAGAGTTATTTTGCAGCAGGACAATGCGAGACCTCATAATACACGAACAACCATGGAAAAAATGCAGGAATTGGGAGGAGTCGAACTGCTACGAAATCCAGCATACAGTCCCGCGCCTTCAGATTACCATCTTTTTCAATGCATGGCCCATTTCTTGCATGGAAGAAATTTCGAAAACATGGAAGCTGTGGAAGTGTGTCTCGCTGAATTCTTCGCATCAAAACCCAGAGACTGGTACCGTCGCGGGATAAGAAACCTCGCTCAAAGATTGCTCAAGACTATAGAATGTGATGGTTTTTACTTTGAAGAATAGTGTAATTTCTTGTCAGAAAACTTTCCACGACATAACTTATGAGACATCCACTATATTTCATAATCACGTTTTGGTCGATCTTTGGTCCCCGGCCATGTGATCACGCATAATCATCGCATCGACCCCCTCCCCCCTTTGTATAACGTAATCACAAAGCAATACCTAACATTTCTGATTTCGTCACGATTTATCCTTATAAATAAATGAAACAAGGAACACAATGTCAGAGACATCAATTACTGTAAAAATATAAGGCTGTAGTTGACGAAATTAATTATAAATATGTATATAATAGACGGTGTTGCAGGTAATTTCTTAATTGCCCAGCGGCGTAGCCGTGCACTTTAAATTGTGCAGCATATCGTCACGAGCAGCTGCATCAAGTCCGGAGATCGTATGTTTGAATCCAGGCGCTGACAGCGGCTATCCTGAGTGTGGGGTTTCCCCGTATTTTTCACATTCCCTCAAGTCAAATGCCGAGATAGTACCTTATTTTTTAAAATCCCAGGGCATATCCCTATCCTAGCTACACACACTACTACCGGCATCACATAAATGTAGGTACAGGTTATCAGACAAATTCAACACACACCCAATTACACGGAGCTGATGATCCCCCAAGTCCCTAAACAGGAATTAACAACAAATTTCTTAATTAGGGAAATATTTTTGTGTTCTGTCCATACTAGACAAAGGCATATGATTGTCATACGATTCTATTTTACTCATATCCAGAGCAGGACATTATTAATACAGAATCGCGTTGTTGCTTTATTTAGTGGCTTTGCAACATCGTGATCAGGAAGCCCCGTGTACTTGGCTCTGTGTGGACTCTGTCTTGTTGTGGTGGCTGTATTGGTGGATGTACGTACAAGTCAAGTGAGGATTGGGAAGGAGACGGCCGTGGTCTTCAATTAGGAACCATCCCAGCATTTTTCTGGAGTAGAAGTGGGGAAACTGCTGAAAATCACTTTCAAGATGACTGAGGTGGCAATTGAACCAACCTCTTCTCAGTTGTGACTGGTTGCGTGGCTCAGCAGTAACATTCTCACCTGCTGTGCCCAAGGTTGCAGAATCGAATCCTGGCCTTGTCAGTTGGCATTTGAGGGTGCTTAAATGTGCGGGAGCCGAGTCAATATATTTACTGGCACGTTAAAGATCCCCTTCGGGGCAAACTTCCGGCACCCTGGCATCTCTAATAGCCGCAGTAGTTAAAAGCGATGAAAAGCCAATAACTTTATTATTATCTTGTCAGTTTTGGCTCAACAGGCTACTAAGAGTACTTCATTCCAGCCTCAAATGAAATAACGTGTTTACCCCTGTAAGGCCAGGTGCCTGAAGCAGCTCTATCCCCCCTTCCCCTTTTAAATAACCAAAATAATAATAATAATAAAATTAGCATACCAAAAATATAATTTAGAACACACAGAAACTGCCCTAATTTAGGTGACTCGGTAGGCCAGCTGAGTTCACAGCAAAAACCTAGGAGTGAATGTTCCTATTTTCGTGATATTCAAGAACACCCTGATTTAATTTAGGATAAGAGATCAGGCGGGACGGAACTAATGTCAATACCAGCTTGTTAAGAGGAAGGCCTGATGCGTACCCAGTTAGGCCGATGATTTTGATCTTGCCACACATGGTGAAGGAAACAGGAATAGTCTTCCTACTGACTACCAGTATTAAATAAAAAGACAACATCCAAATGTCAAAGTATAATAAAATCTAGAAATGATACAATTAAATTACAATTAAAACCCTCAACCGCTTAACCTAACGTTTAAAAGGTAACACAGAAGAAAGTTTCACCCAATACTGTAAATAGAATAAAGTCAGTCATTGCCCAGTAGGCAAAATTTCATTTCCCCATCAAACGATTAATTGAATTACTGAACAGAGAGTAGTATCATCCGCAAAGATAAAAGTAAATATAACATGAAATTCAGGCCCGGTGCCATTTCACAAACAAATTGCATAAAGCAACAAACGTGTTCCTTAGGGAACGAAAGCGTCCAACAAGCTTCATAGTCCACCACTGACTGTCCTTTGAAGCCTGTCTGACCAAAGTTAAATCCACGAGGTTCCCACCCAGCTAACAGGAAATAGGACAATGAAATAACCCACCCTGCAGTAAACTACAAATAACAGTATGACCAAATTATACAAGCTCTTCCAAAATATTACATACTAATATACTGAAAATAATAATAAAAAAATAGTCTGTATCTAGATATGAATATGGTCCATACGACACATGGCCTCGAAATCACATTACCAAAATATCTTGCAGTCAAAGTTTGTGTTCATTAAAGAAAGTTTCTTTCGGTTGCCCCTTGTATTAAGTTAAGATTGTACCACCTGGTGTCTTCCAGCCCTCCGAGGAAACTGCACAATGAGTTTCCCCGGAGGCAATTGCTTATGAGTCTCGTTGTCAGCAAGGTCCTTCACAAAACTGTCTTTGGAGTCACAGGCCGCAACCCTCCAGCCCAATGCACCCCCACCACACTACTCCAGTCATACCAACTTGACTAGTGGTGCAAACATCCCAAAACAAAGCCAGAGTCCAAGGTTTACAATTGGTACCTCGAATATCACCCCACACAGTTAGTGCGTAGAATCTTCCCAAGAGTTGAGTTGTTCCAAAAGGTTCTGCAAAATATTTTCTTAGAACAAGGGCTTGGCCAATGTAGCTGACAGGGAGTGTTCACATCCCCAATGTTCATAGATACAAAGCTTGATATATCTCCCTCGCCAAGTTTCCATTAGCGATAATACTTTAAGTGGCAGGACACACAAAGGGTAGAATTCCTTGCAGAAAGGGGCTTGGCGAACCCATTTCACCAACAGTCAGGTGCCGGAGGGGCGAAAGGAATTCCCAGAAGAGGCTTGGTGTATGCTCCCATGATAATCCGGTCAGACCTGGAGTTCTTACTGCGTCTCGAAGATAAAGATGAATATGTACTGATTTACAAAATCGGTACAATTATCTTGTCAGTTTTGGCTCAACAGGCTAATAAGAGTACTTCATTTCAGCCTCAAATGAAATAACGTGTTTACCCCTGTAAGGCCAGGTGCAGATCTTTCCGAGGGCGACCTTCGCGTTGTGATGGAGACATCACAAATATTCAAATATATTCTACACTCACTGGCAAAACAGAAAAAAATCGAAACACTACGAATTTCAGACTGAACTCAATGTTCGACCGTTCCAAACCTTGTAATAATCAAAGACTATGTTATTACAACACAATGGCTATCTGTTGCACTGTCTTATTATGATTGTTGTAGACAAACTGTAATGTCCACAAAAGTACGCGACACTTCTCTTCTCTTAGGTCTTCCTTCATCTTGAAACCCTTCCAGATTTTTCACTTTACAGCAATAAACTTTAAGACAGCCGTATTATCGCTAATGGAAACTTGGCGAGGGAGATATATCAAGCTTTGTATCTATGAACATTGGGGATGTGAACACTCCCTGTCAGCTACATTGGCCAAGCCCTTGTTCTAAGAAAATATTTTGCAGAACCTTTTGGAACAACTCAACTCTTGTCGAAAGGCGGGAAACGGTAATAAGTTATTGGTGCTGTGATTGTCACGATCAACAATGTTTATCAATATTGCGCTGAAACTTCTTAAATGAGCTAATTAACTCATGATTAACTCACGACACATTACCATATCGCTGTAATCTCAAACTTGGAGACGCCATCAATGATGACGTCTCGTTGAAGGAGCTGGTGCTCCTTACGGTGCTCCTTTTATCCTTTAGATATGAGGGGAATTTAGTTTTTGATAATTTTATGTTCATGTGTACCTAGTATAAGGTATCACATGAACATTTAATGGTGGAATTATGTTAAGTTGATTTATATTATATAATTATGTGTTTTTTTGATGAAGGGGAGATTACACATCGCGCCAACCTGGCTCGCTGGCGCATGGCTAATTGACACATTTTTTTCCATGCGAATTGACCACTTAGGATCACGCAATAACTTCATTTCATTTTATTTTCCTTTGCCTGGAGTTTCCTCTGTCTCCAATATTCCTTCATGCGTTCACTGGCGTGTTTCCTTTGATCTTCTGTCCAAGTTCGTCCACTTCTCTTAGGTCTTCCTTCATCTTGAAACCCTTCCAGATTTTTCACTTTATAATTGACACATTATATAGTTGGTAACTTATTTGCAGCAGCATCGGTTTGGTGAATTCTTATTGAATAATAAAATCCAACAGTGTTGACTGATGGAAGTGACTGGGTTGAAGACTGCCCATTTGAGATGTTATTTAGTAAATATAGTCCCATAGTGCGGCCATTGTGTATTTATGGCTTATTTGTGCAATGGGGGCATTATCAGGTGATAGTGGGGAGGGGTTGATAGTTGGTAAGCCCCAAGAGTAATACTCTGCTTTCACTAGTAACCGCGAGCTATAATTGGTGGGTTGTGGTGGGAGTTTTGAAATGGAGGTCTGTGATTGGTGTATTTCTTTATGGGGGTTTTGGTCGATTTTGGTGTTGTTGTTGGTGGTGTATTGTTATGTTTTGCGTTGTGTTTAGTTGTTGGATGTAGTTGGGTTGAGTTGGTGTTGGTTTGATTATGGATTTGTTGTTATTTGGGGTTTTAGTGAGTCGGACGTGTTCACCCGTTCGGGTGATTGACTGATTATGATTTTTTTTATTTGGGGTTTTGGTTAGTCGGACGTGGTCACCCATTCGGGTGTTGACCACGTACAATGTTGCTTAACTATTGTTGGTGTTAGGTGTTTTAGTTTTGTAAAATTTCTTTTAATACGAGTTTGGGTTGTCTTTTTTTTTCCTGTTAACGTCAGAGTCGTATTTCTGATGAGAGGGTTTGTTTGTGTGATTTTTGGTGGCGAGGTCTAAGTATGTATGTATGTATGTATGTATGTATGTATGTATGGAATTTCTAGTGTTAGTGTCTTTCTTGGATGGTAGTTAGGCGGTGGGGTTGTTTGATTGCAAGTCTGAGCATGCAGCTCTGAATTACTTGGAGCTTTTTGATGTTTTTAATTGAAATAAAGCCAAAGGCTTATATTTCAGTTCATTCGTCCTTTAAGTGTGAGCAATGATTTACGTTAGAAAATTGTTACGAAGATGAAAAAAATGGAAGTTCACTCTCAAGCAGTGTTGTAACCTTAGATTTGCTAAAAATCTTTAGTACCGTAATAGATTTATCAATAGTTACATAGAGCTATATTTATGTCGCCAAAGGGATTTTAAAATATCTGTATTGAAATAAAACACTTACAATCAGTCGCCAAAATATCACTAGATCTAGTGACTTGTGGGGGCGCGGTCAAGCCTCTTGCGAAGGTTGACCGCGTTCGATTCTCGGTTAATGCATGTGAGGTTTTTCAAGTTGAAATGTCACGTTAAGAGATTTGGAGGTCCCATGGTTCATGATCTTGAGATTAACAGTCACGTAAAACAAACTTCCGTACTTCCTAGTGTCCTGTCGCTAAAGTTGGCAGCAGTGTTCGCGTCGGAGGATCGCGGGGTGAAGTTACCTGTGTTATGCACGGATCACGTGAGAGCTACAAAGAGCTACACGCTACTATAAATATCCCGTGCCCTATCAGCAGCGCTGGCATTCACAGCCAGAGTTTTTATTTTTAAATTTTAATACTTTTTCGTTTATTTTCTTAAAGTCACGTTTTGTGCCAAATATATCTGGAAAATTCTTGGCAATATCAGACTTTGTAACAAAAAGGTTCTTATTTTGTCCTATTATGAAGAAACAATTCTTCCGTATTCAGTCCAGTTCATGGCATAGTGACTAGCATTCTTGACTGTAATCGCAGCGGTCAGGGTTAGATTCCCGGCTCTGTCATGACATTTAATTCTTGTTGTTGTTAATTCATTTTAAGGGCTTGTGACACCATCCCCGTGTAGTTGGGCGTGTGTCTAATTTGTCTGATACCTGTACGTGTGTAATGACTGTAGTAGTGTGTGTACTGTAACTATATTATGGACAGGAATGAGTTTGGCGACCCGGAACTTTAAGTAAGGTACTATCCCGATATTTTCATGGCGGGAAGGGGGAAACCTCGGAGTACCACTTCTAGGATGGCTGTGGTAGAAATCGAACCGCCTTTTCTCATTTTTACCTAGCGAGGCAGAGTGTACCCCTTTCCAGCTCTCAGACCTGAATTAGATTTCTTGGCAGAGCCGGGAATCGAGCCCGGTCTTCCGCGGTGTCAGTTAAGAATGCTAGTCACTACGCAATGAGGCGGACCATTGTTGTTTTAAGGGGCGACACATCTAGGTCATCCGGCCCTAATGATAAGGATGATAATAAAATGAATGCTTGCGAAAAGACTGTTACATTGCAACCTACATACCAAAACAAGAAACGGACAAAAAGTAAAGGAATGTGGGAAATAAAAGAAATGTTCCAACTTTCGAAGAATGAGGATTGAGCAGTGGCGTAACTACGGTGAGTGATTAGGGGGATCAATCCCCCTCGCAGGCAAATGAAAAAATCCACAGCCTGCTTCCAGTCTCCGACCGGGTCAGGAATGGAATAAATAATTTTAAAAACACGTAAATTGATGAAATTTTTATTTTGAAAAAAAAAAAAAAAAAAAAAGCCAATTTTCGGATTGTTGACAAACGACTTAAGAACATTTATCTTCACTTGTGTAAAACATTTAGTGTTATTCCTAGCAAAACTGTTCATTTCCGAGCTTTTCCACATTGAGGGGTGCAAATAAAACGTATCAAATACTATGGAGATCAAACCTGAAAACGTGTAGGTTTGCTTTCACTGAATGCCTTATCCCTCCCCCCCCCCCCCCCCCCCCCCCACACACACACACACACACACACACAAAGTAAAAACAAACGCCGGACCAAAACAGAAAGCAAAATTCAAAAACAAAAGCAGGGATAAAAACACAAAAACAAAAACCACAAAGCAAAACGCAAAATTCAAAAACAAAAGCAGAAAACAAACAACACAAAGCAAAATTCGAAAACAAAATCAAAAGCAGATAACTTAAACACACAAAAAAGAAACAGAAAGCAAAAAACAACATTCGAAAACAAAAGCAGAAAACAAACAACACAAAGCAAAAAGCAAAATTCGAAAACAAAAGCAAAAGCAGATAGGTAAGTTAACTTAAACTCAAAAACAAACAAAAGAACAGAAAGAAAAAAACAAAATTTGAAAACAAAAGCAAAAGCAGATAACTTAAACACAAAAACAAAAACGCAAAAAGGAACATTCGAAAACAAAAAGCAAAAGCAGAAAACAAACACAAAACAAAAAACACAAAGAAAGAAAGAAAGAAAGAAAGAAAGGCAAACAGAAAGAAAGAAAAGTAGAAAACAATAAACACAAAATCAAAAACGCAATTAGTTGAGATTTGACTCCGCTCATCCTCCTCCAGAAGTAAATCCTAGTTACGCCAATGGGATTGAGGTATAGTTTTTGGAAGGAAGTAGATCCATGAAAGGGGGAGAGGTTCGTCCCAATGTCACTGGAAACAGGTGAAAAATGGACTCAGCTCTGGAATCCGTTGGGGTCGCGGACTCCCGAAATCACCAGCTGTTACCCGTTGAGGGTGTAGCGCTAACCAGGAGCCACCATGCGTGGTGGGGTTAACTACACCATGCCTCCTTTAGGGCCCCAATTACCTCGTGGTTCAGCGTCTAGCATTCTTGGAGTTCCAGGTTCGAGTTCCGGATCTGCTTAGAAATTTAATTCTGGTCTGAAGGCTGGAACGGGGTACACTCAGCCTCCTGAGGTGGGCTCGATTCCTTCCACAGCCATCCTGGAAGTGGTTTATCGTGGTTTCCAACTTCTACTCCAGGAAAATGCCGGCATGGTTCTTAACTTAAGGCCACTGCCGCCTCCTTCCCAATCCTCAGCTGAAATACAAATACACAATAATACAGCCAACACAATAACACAGGTTATCTGTCAGATTCTTTCTTTCTATCTACTGTATATATATACCCAAGTAAACGGGGCTAAATGACCACGATGACCAAGCCCCTCAAATGAATCAACAACTTTAGGGCCCCGTAGAGAATTATGTGAAAGAGAAGGAATAGATTTGACCCCTCGAAAAAAAAACAGACAAGGGGGAATTATGGAGGTAAAATGAAAGACACCCTAGACCTCGGATATCCTAATTTCCTCAGGGTCGGAAGAGAACAGGAGTTACCAATGGAGGCCGACAGGAAAAATGGTAATGAGGAACCCAGTACAAGTAAGTGGATGTAATGCCGGACTTAGCTGGTATCCCGTGTTCGCCAACCCATGTCCCACTAGTCGTGAGCTCCTGGGGATTACTAATGCCACTCATCTTTCACGCATAGTTTTTCAGAAAAGAAAAAAAAAACGGAATCCAAGATCTTCCGATAATCGCCAGCCTAATTGCTAGTGTCTCCTATCACCATTCAGGCGCGCATAGCCTTAATTTGTACAGCATTCTAGTGAACCTGTGACTAATAACTTGAAATGTCAAATGAATACTGTCTATCGATATTATGATCTGTCATGTTTCAATCGATAGGTATGGTTCTTGCACTTTCCTCGTTAACGTGCGGCTCGCCTTTGAAATCTAGCTGGGGGGATATGTGAACATTCCATGGCTGCCTGGAGCCAAGGCTTTCCCAGCGCGAGTCACAGCGTTGTCAACTTTCCACCGTAGCCACTAAGAGCAAGCAGCGAGACTGGACAGAACTACGTGCAGATGTGCAACACTGGACACCTGGCACCTGCGTGACTCGCGAGCTGGCCGCCAGGGCGGTACTTTGGAGTCCACGTGGAGTGATAGAGGAAGCATTCTATTGGTCAGTAGCGAACAATGGTTATTGTCGGCGCGTGCTACTGCCATACGTTTGAGTCGCCGCTTTTTAACCAAGAAAGTGAGGGAATTATTTCGACTTTATTCAGGGTGTAAAGTATGGCGACGGGAGACCTGACGCTTGGCAAATGGAGTATGAGTGTTCGCTATGCGCGCGGCGAGATCTCTGAAGGTGGTGCCCGTCAAATGTTAGAAGCTATTTTTCAGTATTGCCTGAATAATTACAGAATTGTTCTTCAGTCTGTCTACTCAAGAGTGCCCAAATAGAGTGGGTGGAAAGAGACGACAATTATATCACCTTATTATGTGAAATGCATGCCTACCTGCCTCCATTTCCATGAGGTCGACGATGAGGTGGGATCAATCTTCTGTGTAGTAGATGTTTTTGTAAGGCCGGATGTCGTTTCTGACGTCAATCTCATCACAGGAGTTAATGAAAGCTGAAATAAATGAAGATGAACCTGTTGAAAGATTTGGAAGGAAGCAGCCATGGGCTATAAGAAAGTATCTCGCGGCATTGCCAGGAGTAAAATACAGAAACCCCGGCAAAACTATCTCAAGGACAGCTGATGGTGGAGTTCGAACACATTCGTCTTCCAAGTCCGTAGATAGTCGGTCCCTAGACCAACCGTTATTACTCTATTGAGCACGTGGCGACCGCTATATTTAGTGTTTGTATACGAACTCAAGAGTAATATTTACAAAGCAAAACCACGTGACAATAGTGTCTATTGTGTTGACCCTGCACCTAAATAATTGACTAGCGGCTTTTTCGACAATAATTAGAGAATCATTTTGTAACGTGGTCATAGTTCTGTTCCCAATAACATTATTATTCAAATGAGGTATAATTGCATTTGTTTCTGTAGCTAGTTGAGGGATAATATTTATTTAATTTTCTTCTTCTTCTTCTTCTTCTTCTTCATTTCCCGTTACCAGTTCCCTGGATCGAGTTGCGAATCAGGACCTCCACCATTCATTTCCTTTTTGAATACTTCTTTTTCTTTTACTCCTCTTTTCTCTATGCTATCCTTCACCGTATCTATCCACCTCTTTCTGGGCCTTCCTCGTGGTCTTCTTCCTGGTATTACTCCATAAATATTATTTTTGGTACTCTATATTCTTCCATTCTCATCATATGTCCGTACCACTTCAGCTTACTGGTCTCTATCTTGTCTTGCAGTTTTGGGAACTCAGTTCTCTTCCTAATGTCCACATTTCTGATTTTATCCCTCCGTGTCTTCCCAATATTATTCCTCTAAGGAACTTCATCTCGGCTGCTTGGATTCGGCTTTCATCGCGTTTTGTTGTGGTCCAAGTACCTGCTGAATATGCCAAAATTGGTGTGTAATACATTGAGAATAGAACTTTCTTGTATTCCTCTGGGACTTCCTAGTTCCATACTAAACCTCTCACTCACTAGTAAAACCCATTAGCTTGTTGGATTCTCTTTCCAATTTCTTCATATATTGTACCATCTTCTGTGAGTTCGCTCCCCAAATATTTAAAGCTTTTTACAATTTCCAATGGATTTCCATTGACTTCAATATTCTGTCTTCCTTCTCTCTTGTTTCTTGTCATTTTGTTTTTCATATTAAATCAGAGTGCAATTCTGATGAATGCTATCTGCATCCCATATTTCCATGCTATGGATGCTCTGATGACCTTTTCACGGTTCATTGCACCTCAGAAAACAAATTAACTGCCTTGTAATATGACATTGTTCCCAAATATAGCCTACATATAAGTAATGCAAAACAAGCAACACGTCCTACTGATTATCCTGACAAGAAGGTTGGTGGGGGAGGGGTGTGAAATTTGGAGGTTATGGTAATAATATATCATAATATCGTATGGCCTCGGGTGCCGGGTGCAAGCTTTGTTATTTGACATCCAGACGGCAGCTTACATGTCGAATTTTTTTGTTTCTTGAAGCACTATGGTCAAGGAGGTTTGATATCTAAGGTCCTTGACACTATAGCGCTTTCTAGTAGAGAAATGAGGAACTTCGTGTTAGCGGAAAATTCCTATATTAATTTTGTCATTATGAACACGGCCTACTGAATTCAAATGGGTTCTTGAACATGCCAACATCGTATGACATGCGTGTCGTGATTTTTGCCGCCTTTCAAAAATCACTTACCACGGTCAGGAGCGAACCTGCAAACTTGGGGTTAGTAATCCGACACGATATCCACTCACCCACCGTGGCAAGCAGTAGGTTATGGTAACAGAACGTTACGAATAGCAGGATAGTTCACATTTTACTGTATTATTAAACAAAATTCAGACATTACAAAGAACGATTCTCCTGTACTCCCACACTCTCTATAACTTAAAAAGAGGCAAAGAAAAAACAGCGAGTCATCCATCTATATTAGCAATGTCTCCAACATTGTGGAACAAAACTAGTGAACAGATCTTAATTTCCGCAGGCACATTGCTTCCTAAGATTACAGAATCTGTATTTATACGTTGTGAGTTGTAATACACAAATCGCTTGTTTAATACAATCAGTAATGATCTATGTTCGTGATAACTCTCGTTCACTTTCATTGCATAAGTTGGCATTTACAGTCGGCCAAACCCTCCTAGATCCTTCAGTTATATTCTTTGCTTCGAAGATAGTTCTTGCTTCTAGGAGGCGTTGGAATTCGCCATGTGCGCAGCGTTCGTACCCAAACAATTACGTCATCACCTTGTATTTAAGAATCTTAGATCTACTCAAAGAGTCCATACTCCGTTTTATGCTCCTTGCCCTAGACTGGCTGCGTGGCTGGCCTGCTATTCCCAAGGTTGCAGGATCGAATCCTGGCGTAGTCAGTTGTGCATTTGAGGGTGCGTATATGCGAGGGAGACGTGTCAGTACATTTATTAGCACGTTAAAGGTCCCCTTCGGGGTAAAATTCTGGTATGCCAGCGACTCTAAGAGCCGAAGTAGTTAAAAGCTACTTCGGTCGGTCAATATCTTAGTGCATTTGCTTAGCACTGTACTTTTAAGAGCATGTTATCATACATTATTGTGTGTATTTCTTATCTAATGATGCATTGGTCTGTTTGTTACAGGTAAGTGCCCTGATAACTGATAGTCATCACGGTGAGTCTTAACCAGCTGGAATCACACTTCTATAGGCTACCTCCCATAATACCTCCTACGATGCTGCTAATTATTCGTACCTGATACAAAATGACGTATCTTCAAATGTTTAAAGCATAACATTGAGCGTGAAAGGTTGTAAGTGCTGCGGAAGTGAGCACAAGAGCAGTGTTGCCAACTTATATATTCTGAAGCAGTCGCTAGATTCCTGTTATCAAAAGAGAAATTATTGCTAGAACAAATAGATGGGAGCAACGGAATGGACGGTACTCTCTAGATCAGGGGTCCCCAAACTAGGGCCTGCGGGCCAACACCGGCTCGCGAGCACCACCAATGCGGCCGGACATACCCGGTATCCGGCCCGCCATAGCTTATATAGATTAGGCTACATTTGCAATATAAGTAAATCATACAAATTATAATCATAAGTTTTTATTTAACGACCAATTAAGAAACACAATAAAACTGGCATACATAAAATAGTCAACATTTTAACTGTAATTATTGGCATGCGATTTATCCTAAAAACTCAACATGTATGTGAAATGCATAGGTAGGCCCTAATTCACATAATTAAATTATTATGATGATTATTATTAATCTTATATATATAATGCGTTTGGCCCTCTAAGGAGCACGTAGAACCATTAGTTAACATTGGTCTTCTTGTTCTTCTTATCTTCCCAAAACTTCCTCATCCTTTCGCTATGTGCCTGTCTTCTTTCTTGTGTCCATGCAGCTTTAAGTTTCAAATTCTGTCCCGTAGGGATCTTGGGTGGAAACTTATAAGAATTTACTTTTTGTCTATATGCAGTCCGCGTAGTTGTCAGTGGGTCAATATTGATTTCAGTGAGGTCCTTTTGGGTGTCTGCTAGCCAGCGTACTTTGGTTTGTCGGTTTCCATTGACTATGAGGAAGATTTTCTTGGTCAGTCGGGAGTTGTCCATTCGAGCTATATGTCCGTAGAATTTCATGCGTCTTTACGTGCGAGTGAGGCGAAT
Organism: Meconema thalassinum; assembly: GCA_946902985.2. Taxonomy (NCBI): domain Eukaryota; kingdom Metazoa; phylum Arthropoda; class Insecta; order Orthoptera; family Tettigoniidae; genus Meconema; species Meconema thalassinum. The sequence continues at coordinate 309,184,637 of OX336392.1, read as the reverse complement.
CGTTCAGTCCGTGAATACAGTTCGTCTGAGCTTTTCCTCATCCAGATACCGTCCTGAAGCTTTGGTCCAAAGATTTTTCTCAGTATTTGTCGTTCTATCTTTTCAATGTATTTGATGTTGATGGTTAACGATGACGTCACAATCGCATAGAGTGCCTCTGGGAGGATGACTGTGTGGTAGTGATGGAGTTTGGTTTTAGTGGAAAGTGATTTCTTGCTGTAAATATTCCAAGTTATTGTGTAAGCTTTGCATAATTTTTCTGCACGTGTTTTGTTAGCCATTCTTTCGTTACCAGTGTTCCCGATAATTTCACCTAGGTACTTGAAGTGCTTAACTTGTGTGATGTCGCCATATTTGGTTGTAATTGATGCCAGGTTTGTGCTCTTGGAATCCATGTACTGTGTTTTCTCGTAAGAGATATGGAGGCCGGTTCTGATTGATATCTCATGAAGCTTCTCGATGGCATGTCTGGCTTCTTCTGGAGTCCGGGTAATTATTGCTAGGTCGTCAGCAAAGGCGAAGCATTTTATGTTGATTCGTTGTTATTTTGTTCCCATACTTATTCCAGGTATTTCTTTCTCCCATGTTCTGATGATCTTATCTAGTACCAGGTTGAATAGGAGTGGGGACAACCCATCACCCTGTCTTACGCCTGTTCTAATGTGAAAAGGTTCGGACACTTCACCCATAAATTTAACTTAAGAAGTTGTATCTGTCAAGGTCTGTTGGATTAATGTAGTTGTTTTGTTGTCCACACCATATTCACGAAGTATATTAAACAGAGTTGCGCGGTCGATTGAATCATATGCTTTCTTAAAATCTACGAAGGTGACAACTGTGCGATTCGACTGGCGATGTTGGAGTACCATCTTGAGGTTCCAGATCTGTTCTGCACACGATCGACGCGGTCGAAATCCCGCCTGATATTCACCGATCATGTGCTCTGTCTGTTGCTCCAATCTGGTGAGGAGGGCACGTGAGAGTACCTTGTAGGCGATTGGCAGGAGTGAAATGCCTCGGTAATTATTCGGATCTGTCTTGTCGCCCTTTTTGTGTAGTGGGTGAATCAAAGCAGTTTTCCAATCAACCGGTATGGTGTCACTCTCCCATATATTAGCAATGATGTTTTGTAGTCTTTCAGTCAAGAGTTCACCTCCAATCTTGAGCACTTCGGCGATTACACCGTCTTCTCCTGGTGCCTTGTTGTTTTTGAGATGTAATATGATGTTTTGTATCTCATCATATGTTGGTGGTACTGAGTCCTGGTTTGGGGCAGTAAAGTGGAGTTGGAGATTCTCTGCAGGTGGTTCACAATTGTGAAGCTCCTCGAAGAACTGTTTCAGGATATCACAATTGGCCTTTGTGTTTGTCTCAAGTGTGCCATCAGGGCGGCGAAAACAAAGACTGGGCGGCTTGTAGTTCGTCAGTTCTTCCCTAAATGTCCTGTGGAAATTTCGTGTGTTGTTTCTCTTAAAGTCATTATCGATTTCTTCCAATCGTTTGAAGTGGTACATGTGTTTAACTCGTCTGATTGTTTTGGATGTTTGCTTCTGCGTTTCTAAAAAGTTCTGCCAATGTTCTGGTGTTCGGTTGCTATTCCATGTCTTCCAGGCTCGGATTCGGGACTCTAGGGCTTTATCACAGTCTATGCTCCACCATCTGTGTTTTCGTTTCCTTGGTGGTTTGCCGAGTTTTCTTGTCGATTCTTGGATGGCCTTGAGAAGTTCATCCCATGTTTCCGTGTTAGTCTGTAATGATTGTGTAAACTCCTGTGCGTGTTCTTTTAGGTATTCCGGATCTATACGTGGGAGTTTGGAATTTGGACGCTTTTTACGATTGGTTATGAAGCGGACTTTGATCTGCGAGAGATGATGGTCGGACTCTACGTAACCTTTGCGTACCCTCACGTTCATGATTTCTGGAGAGAATTGTCTGGTTATTGCTACATGATCTATTTGATACTCCCCGATGTGGTTTATGGGAGATTTCCATGTAGTCATTTTTCGTGGTGGTTTCTTGAAATGTGTGGACATTAGTTGTAGGTTGGCCATTCCACATATGTTGATTAAGCGAAGCCCATTCGCATTCGTCTTTTTGTGTGCCGAGAAATTCCCAATGATATGTCTGTGTTCCCGTTCTCTGCCAATTTGCGCATTGAAATCTCCGAGGAGGATCTTAATGTGGTGTTGAGGAATCTTAGTAAGTGTCCGTTCAAGTTGAGACCAGAACTTCTCAACTTTGTTTTTGTCAGGATCATTGTTAACTGGAGCATGTGAGTTTATCAATGTATAGGCCTTATTGGCGCATTTAACTGTGAGTAGAGAGAGACGATTCGAAGGTGATGTGAAGTCTATCACTGAGTTCTGGATACTGTTGTGCACAAGGAATGCTGTTCCGAACACATGTAAATTACTATTTCTTAGCTTAGTTGCTGGTTTTCCCTTATAGATACGGTATCCACCGGAGTCGAAGTGATCACAATCACGGAATCGTGTTTCTTGTACTGCAAGTATGAGAATTCCGAATCTGTCGCTGGTGTCCGTCAGTGTCTTGAGTTTCCCAGTTTTGGTCAGCGTCTGTACGTTTAGTGTACCAATGAATTGCGTTCGCTTAGGTTTGAGGGGTTTTGGGAAGCTCCGATCCTTCCCGGCATGACGTCCTGGTCCCCCAGAAGCCGAATGACCAGGTTCGCCTTCGCTCTTCTTAGCTCTGGCCTGAGGTAGTTGCTTCTTTGCTTGTGCTTCCATCATGCTAAGTTCGTGGTTGATTTTAGCTGGTGGGCGTGAGCCCAGGGCGAGTGAATCGCTGATAATCCATAAAATTCACTCTCATCGTAAGGATTGTTAGTTCATACGGCAGCTGATGTTATGCTGTGGTTTACTGGTGCCTCTTGGTGTTCTGGGCTGAATATTATTTTACGGCTTCGAGCCAACCCTCCTCCTTTACCCGGACTTGGGACCGGCAACAGCAACGACTGAGCTACTCAATCCACCCAGTAGTTGCTGCAGGTGGAGTTTATTATTAATCTTATTATTATTATTATTATTATTATTAGGGGGCTGCGTGGCGCAGTCGGTAGAGGCGCTGAGGTACTAACTGAAAGGGAATGGGTTCGATCCCCACCCAGGTAGTGGATTTTCGAAACAAAACTACCACTTTCGGATACGCAAATAGCCCTGGGATTCACTGAGCCTACACCAGAAGTGAGTACCAGGGTAATTTCTGGGAGCAAAGACGGCCGGGCATGGAGCTGACAACTCCATCCCATCTAGTGCCGATGTCGCAAAGAGTGGGAGCCTCTACCTTCCACTACTCCCAGGGCCTCCATGGCCTGTACGGAGTTGGCTTTGCTTTTTGCTTTGCTTTGCTTTGATATTATTATTATTATTATTACTATTATTATTATTATTATTAGACTACTATGATTCATGAGAATTATACAGCTGAATGAGAAATGAGGAGGTGCTAAGAAGAGTAGGGTAGGAGAGGAGAGGAGTTTCATGAGAATGATACAGAGGAGGAACAAATCTTGGATGGGTCACAAAGAATCATGGAAGGAAAAAGAGAAGGTAAAAGAGGGAGAGGAAGAAGAAGGGTTGGAATGTTAACAGATGTGAAGAGGGGAAGAATGAAAGAGGATGCTCAGCACAGAGAGAACTGGAGGACGTCCAGTTGAAACCTGTCTGCGGACACATCTACTGAAAGAAGAAAAATCTCAAAATGGCCACTGTGTGCTATGTTCAGTGTGAAAGACGTTTGACTGTCGCAAATGGAAACCCTTATGGTACTCAACTCTTGCCAAGATTCGTCTTAATTGAGAATTTGCATTCTGAGTTTTCAATTATATTTTAATAGTTCGCGCAGACGCATTTTTAACCTGCTTTCGATTTTTGCAAAAAAGTAATGAGATCTAAACAGGGCCCCCATCTGGTTGTCGAAGTTGGAACTACAGGGTCTTTATTTTTGCTCGGCAAGGACATTCTCGCTCACGCGCTCCGCCAGTGACAGCTCAGTTCCCGGCGACCGCGGGCGTTTGTACGGCAGGATGTTGTTTGTTGTTTGAGTCTTCAGTCTTTTGACTGGTTTGAAGCAGCTCTCCATGCCTCCCTGTCCTGAGCTAATCGTTTCATCTCTACATAGCTCCGACACCCCACATCGGAGGCAATCTGTTTGGTCTACCCCTACAGTTTTTGTCCTCGACCCTTCCTTCCATAACTAAGCTTGCTATTCCTGGGTGTCTTAGTATGTGTCCTACCAACCTATCTCTTCTCTTCATTAGCAGTCGACAGAAACATCTCTCCTCTCCCACTCGTCTTAATACCTCTTTGTTTGTAACCCTATCTACCCATCTGATCTTCATCATTCTCCTGTAACACCACATTTCAAATGCTTCAATTCTCCTCTTTTCTGCTGCACCAATAGTCCAAGTTTCACTTCCATAGAGCGCCACGCTCCAGACAAAGGCTTTCAAAAATGACTTCCTAATACCTAAATCTATATTCGATGTCAGCAGATTCCTTTTTTGTAGAAATGCTTTCTTTGCCTGAGCCAACCTACTTTTAATATCCTCTTTGCTTCGTCCATCACTGGTTATTCTGCTTCCTAAGTAACAGAAGTCTCCTACTTCCTTCAGCTTTTCACCTGCCAATTTGATCTCCATAGAGGTTTCTGATTTATTTCGGCTGCATTCCAGTATTTTTGTTTTACATTGATTTATTTTCATCATGAATTCTTTCCGTAAGACGGAGTCCATACCATTCAAAAACTCATTCAAATCCTCAGGCTTGTCGGCCAAGATGACGATGTCATCAGCAAATCTCAGAGTTGAAATTATTTCTCCTTTAATCTTCACTCCCACTTTAAATTTTTCTCTAATTTCCTTCATTGCTTGTTCAATGTAAAGATTGAAAAGTATGGGTGATAAGTTGCAGCCTTGCCTTACACCTTTCTGAATACCAGCTTCTCTCTCATGTCCTTCAACTCGAATGACTGCTGTCTGGTTTCTGTACAGATTGTATATCACCCTCCTATCCCTGTACTTTATTCCAATTGATTTCAAAATGTCAAACAATTTAGTCCAATCAACGTTATCAAAAGCCTTTTCTAAGTCTACAAAAGCCATGAACGTTCTCTTATCTTTCCTTATTCTACCTTCTAAAATCAGCCTAAGACTTAGTACAGCTTCCCTTGTTCCTACATTTCTCCTGAAACCAAACTGGTCTTCACCCAACTCCGTTTCTATCTGGCTTTCAATCCTCTTGTAAATTATTCTAGACAGGATCTTTGAAGCATGAGTAATCAAGCTGATTGTACGGTAATCTTCACATCTGTCAGCTCCCACTTTCTTTGGTATAGGGATGATTACATTCTTCTTGAAATCAGGGGGTACCTCACCTGTCTCATAAATCCTACACACCAAGTGAAATAACCTGATCAGACCTTCATCTCCTATGCAGCGTAGCAACTCAATCGGTATATCATCTATGCCTGGTGCTTTGTTCCTGCTTAAGTCTTCCAAAGCTCTATCAAATTCTGATCTCAATATTAAATCTCCTTTCGCATCCTCATCAATTTCCTCCTCCCTTTCTATTACATGATTCTCAATCTCCTTTCCCTTATACAAACTCTCTATGTAAGCTTTCCATCTCTCAACCTTTTCTTCCCTATCTGTTAGAGGCTTTCCATTTGTGTCCTTAATATTACAGCACTTAGTCTTCTTTTCCCCAAAAGTATTCTTAATCCTTCGATAAGCTGTGTCTACTTTTCCTAATTTCAGACAATTTTCTATACCTGCACATTTCTCTTTCAACCATTCTTCTTTCGCTTCCTTGCACTTCTTGTTAACCTCATTTCTCAGACGTCTGTATTTTGCTTTCCCCTTTTCATCTCTTAGATTCTTGTGTTTCCGCCTTTCATCCATCAATTCTAGTATATCCTGAGTGATCCACGGTTTTCTACCTATTCTTTCTTTCCTACCAATGTTTTCTTCTGCGGATTTTGTTATTTCATTCTTCAAAAGTGCCCATTCGTCTGCAATTGAAGTTTGTTTAGGGTTTTTCATTAGTCCTTCCTTTATACTCTTCTTGAATCTTTCGGCAGGATACGGCGCTTAAAATCAGTATCATGCATTTTTACTCACCATGCTTACAGTAGATGCTGAAAATGTTCCCCATCCGCTGCCAAACATAACAGCATCCCCTTATGAAGTTTCCGGTTACTCCGGTTAATTTAGCTTCAGTAAGGAAATAACGGCATTTTCGTCTATTTGTATTGTTTACTGATTTATTGTCCGATTTATAGGAATGGGTCTCCCTAGAAATATCATTCGAAACTTTTGTTTTGTTCTAGCGCACGATATCCTGCACTTTATGTACGTATTGTGCAGATATACACGTTCACGTAAGGAATATTTCACATAAGGCATTACGGCACTATACACAATCACAATAAAACACTACACAATAAGATATACAGTACCGGTACACAGTAGCTTTATAAAACACTGAAAGACTGATACACCCAATTAGCTCGGAGCTCACACGTCTACAGAAGAGCGAGGGAATACCCGGGCAATAAGGCTGGAGACCACGCGCCGGGGATCGGCGGCCAAGGTCGAGCGAAGGTCTCCACAATACGTGCCCGAACATTCGACGAAACATTCGGACGAATGTTCGGCGATAGTGTACTGCCCACGTAAGAAGTTATTGAGCTCGGCTGTAGAGCGTAAGAGAAACAGAGGCGATGGTTGGATTCAGTGTTTAACGATTTCAAAGTGAGAGGTGTAGAAGCAGAGTATCCCGCAGTGTTAACTGATAATAGGGGATCATGGAGGCGACTTGTTAACAAAGAGATCCCCCAGGGGCTCACATCTTGTGGGCGTGGGTTGGCGACCACGGGGCCCCAGCTGAGTCCGGCATTGCTTCCACTTACTTGTGCCGGGCTCCTCTCCGTCTTCTTTCCTGTCGACCTCACTTGGTCACCTCTTGTTCTCTTCTGACCCCGACGGTATTAGGGTATCCGAGGCCTAGGGAGTCTCTTCCTTTCCCGCCTTAATTGGCCCTTGTCTCATCTTTTCTGATACCCTCCTTCTGCGAGGGGTCAGCCTTCTTTTTCTCTTCCTTTTACCTCCTGCCTTGTGCTCTAGGCCCTTCAGGAGGCCGGGTGTATGTAGCCCCACCACTTCTGGTGCACCCTATGTAATGCTACACCCTCAGGGGCTCACGGCTGGTGAGTTCGGGAGTTGGCGACCCCGAGGGATTCCTGAGCTGAGTCCGTTTTCCCCTTTTGTCCCTTACCTTTGGGGCGGACCCTCTCCTCTTTCACTTTCCTATATGCCTTTCATGGCTCTCCTTCCTTCCAAGTCCCTCAATCCGCCTTCTCCGAGGGTTGAGGGCATTTCTTTTCCTTCTGTCCTTTTATTTGCCTTATTCTCCTTTTGTTTTCCATTTCTTCTTCTAGTATGTAGGTTATTAGTTAGTTTTAGTTTTAGGTTCGCTTTTCATTTTCATCTTCACGATCACCCAAACCATCAGGGGCCGATAGCCTAGATGTTAGGCCCCTTAAAACAACAATTATCATCATCATCATTAACAAAGAGAGGCTTGCAGACTGGACTGGACGCTGAAAGGCAAAACAGTCTCAAATGAAAATGTATGTATAACAATGGCATCAGGATAAGGGATATACCAAAGCTTATGTTGTGTAATTTATTGTGGATACATACTTTACAAATATAAGTAAATTGGAGGCAGATCAGGTAAGGTTAACTGTACTGAATTTGCAGGAAAAAAAATGGGTTTGGAAGTAATCAGAAAACAGTACATATGTAGAGGTACGCCCTTCTTACCGGTAGCCTGGAATCTGTTCACCTTGGTCGACATTGACATTTCCGATGACGCTCTCTGAAAATGTATCAATATTAATGAGAAGCACAAGACATTGAAATGAATTCCGACCAGATTTTATCTTGACTTGCAGATAGCTGAGGCATGCAAAAATGTCACGTGTTACCTACTGTAGCTGCCAACATGTGCCTACGTGTCGAATGCGTAGGCTACGAATTACAACTGTTGGAAATACCTTTAACTAGGGGACCTGTGCGCTCATTAACTACCCGCCCGGCCAAACTGTTGTACGGGCTTCTATAAATATGTTTATTTGTTTAATTTATCGCACTTTTTAAACAAATTGTCGATATTTATGAAATATGAATGCAATTCCTCACTGTTGCGAGTAATTCTGTTTGCCCAATGCACAATGGGTTGTGTATGCCCCCTGTGTACAGACTACCTGCGCAGCTCTAGTGTTATGCGGGCTGAACATGACACAGTTCTGCCAGGGGCCACCATCTTTTTATTTAGTTAAACACACTTTGTAAACAAATAAATATATTTCCGAAGGTTTTTCCTGTACTATTTGGAAGATTTTGGCACAAACGCACCTTCTAACTCCTTCTGGTTCAGAAGCTTGAGTTTTTTTTATCGGATGAACTTAGCGTATTACATAATAGATAATTAGAGGAAAAGTACCAAATATGGAATACGTTCCTAATATGGAATACCCCAATATTTGTTAAATTAAACTTGGCAGCGCTGCGTGGAACAGGTACGAAGATGCACAAGGAAGGTCTCTCTGGTGGTGAGTTGAGGGGAGGCACTTGAGCTGCGTTCTTTGTCCGTGATAGTCGAATGAGTGTTTTACAACCTCCAAGAAGTTTTGGGAACGTAAGAATTGCAGTCGTTTACAAATTAAGGCTTTATCTAAATTCCAAAACGTCTGTTAGCGTTACGTAGAGTGTGCACTAACCATACAAACTATGCAGCGGACAAATACATTTGATGAACTGGTATACATATTTTGTAAGGTGCAAATTAAATGCTGCTGGGAGCCTAATATGGAATACTGTGGTGTTCCTATTATGGAATAGTATTCCATATTTGGAACCAGACTTTTCCATATTTACAGGCAGTTTTTCTTTTCTTTAGAACCATGGCCGAACGGAAGGAAAATTCGGAGGGAAAGGTACGGAAGAAGTGGAAGGAAATAGATATGCAACACTCTATCACTACAGTATGGACAGGGAAAATGGGTTGCAAATTGGCAGCAAGTGCATATGGTGTACCAAGAACAATTGTTTCCTTTAACAACAAAGAAAAATACAACAGTAAAGGAAGAAGAAGTGCTCTGCCCCAAAAAGATCCAAATGCCATTAGGAAACATAATGGAACCTGATCGTAACAAGGGGCAGATGACCTCGTAGTTCCGCCCCTTAAAACAACAATAACTAACTAATCGTAACAGGATAAAGTTGTCCGGTTCCTAAATTAGCAAGGCGAAATGGTCCTCAACTAGGAAGGGCTCCAGGGAAGGCTGAGATTGTAACATCATCATCTTACAAAGATAAACTGCTGGACTCTCAGATACTTTCCTCAAACCATGTGTTCAAGTGCCGAAGGTGGCACATTTGTTGGTAAACATTGCAAATAATGAGTTATTATTTTAAATTTTGTTCATGTGTTTCTTATTTTAAGCATAAAGACTATGAATGTTTATTAAAACAAAATGCTTAGGATACAAATAATAGTATTCCATATTAGGAACACTTTTTTCAGAACAAAAAAATTACAGTTTTTATTCTATTTCGTAATTTACAAAAAAATTAAGTGTTAATCAGAATAAAAATAAATAGCTGATAAAATAGACAGATTGTAGCAACGTAACATGTATTTAGAATTTAACAATGTCAAAAAGGAGGTCGTCATTTTTATTAAAATAAAAAGGTATTCCATATTTGGTACTCTTCCTCTACTTTTTCAGTATTTCGTACTTGTGATGGTGATAGTTGTGATAGGGGTGGAACATCGAGGACATCTGTCCCTACGATGTAGATGATGATGATGATAATGATTACTACTATTAACTATTTGAAGAATAAAAGGATGAAACAATAGAAAAATAAGGAGAATAAAGAAGAGGGAAGGTAGGCCTAAATGTTTTCAACCCTCGAAGAATGAGTATTGAGGGACTTGGAAGGCAGTAAAGCCATAAAAGGCATCAAATACACCTGTGTACGTACCTTTCTCAGAGCGCTCCCTGGAAACTTGTTGTCTCCGTTAATTTTGCGATTATAGGACCATTTATTTGCATATCCCCATTTCGCAAAAGTTACTTCATAAGATTTTGGCAGTCTTTGCTAGGTTCAATTTGCCGTTGGTAATAGTGCGTTTTTTAAAATTTTCATTCCCATATATTGTTAATACCAAAATATTAGTGTTACATCCCCCATGGTTTCATCCCTAGTGGGTCGTGAGTTGGTGGCCACGGAATCCCATCTGAGCTTGGCATTGATTCTGTTTACTTTTGCCGGGCTTCTCTTTAATCTATCCTCCCTTGACCAACTCTTGTTCTCTTCCGATCCCGGCAGTCTTAGTGTATCTGAGGTCCAGGGTGTCTTATTTTCCTGCTTTTTTGACGCTTGTTTTCTCTTCTCTGGTACCCTCATTTTTCGAGGCGTCTGACCCTCCCCCCCCCCCTCTTTTTACGGTGTCCTCTGCCTGCTCTAAGAGGCCCTACAGGGGCAGGGTGTGTGTAACCCGCTACGCTTGGTACACCTTTTGTAATACTAAGCAAATGGGTTCACAACTTTTGAGCTCGGAAGTTGGTGACCCCTAGGGTCCTTTGACAGGTTCCGTTTTATAACTTTTTCTCCTTTTCCAATGATCTTTGGGTAGACCATCTTCTCTTCCCCTTCTCTGTCTCTATTTCCTTCCAAGTCTCTCAACCCTCATACGTTGAGGGTAATTCGTTTTTTACATTTTTTTAATGTCCGCTTTTTCCTTTTGTTTTGACCATTTCTTCTCCTTGTAAGTTAGTAGACGCAGTAGTGGTATTCATTCCCTTTCTTATCATTAAGGGCATACTTCATGTTCCGCTCCTCAAAAAATAACTACCACTTTCACTATTACAATCCTACAAATAAGTTGTCTGCTTTACGTTAACATATTAAAGGAAGTGAATATCAGTAGCGTAACCAGTAACCAGGATCGACCAATGGGAGAGGTTATAATAACTGGGGGTGGGGGGGGGGGGGTGGGGGGGAGGGGGGGGTAAACATAATCCGGGGAATTGCAGGACATAGAAATATGAAACAATTCACACTCAAGAAGTTAACAACAATGCCCAAATGTGTGTTAATGTAACCATAGAATTATATAGTTCCTTACTGTATTATTATTATTGGGCTATTATTGTTTTTGTAAAAAAATAAAATTACATTAATTTATATACAACTTCCCTCCCGTTAAGAAAAGAAATAAAGAAAGCTAATTACCCCGCTAGGCACGATTTAAAATTATCTGGGGCTAGGTTCCGTTTGAAAAAAGGTATATTTAGCAGGGAGAAAGCTGGGAGGACGGAGTAAAGCGTTGTCATGAAGACGTGTTAGAGCAGGACTTCTTAACCCTTTTAATCTCACACCTCCCCTTAAAGTAAACTTAAAAATTCACCTCCCTCCCATCTTTCACAAAGTAATTAATAAGGGATCAATTATGTAAAAAAAAAAAAACCTTCTCAGATGGTTACACAAAAATATTCCTGGAGTTTGGCAGGCCTCATATTATCATTGCAAAGAAATTTGGCACATAAGAAGCACTGCGTTGTTGGTTTTTTTTTTTTTTTTTTTTTTTCATCACCACCAAGGTTGCATGGAACCCATATTTAACATATTCATCACTATACTTCCTTTTCTGTGACATTTTGTTTTATTAAGACATACTTTTGATAGTAGTGGAGATAATAATGAAACAACTTCCTACTTAAGTAGTAAAGGCAAGCTGTTGTTGATTACATTTAAATAAAAACGGTCTTGTAAAAATGTATTGTTTCACTCATGCAGGTTGTGCATTTCAATAAAGAGAAATACTAAGCATTCTTACTGGAAGAAATCCTAGATCTATTGTTGTGATAATTTGTATAAAGAAGAAATTCTTATAACTTTATGTTTTAGGTCCAGACTGCTGTAAATTGTGAAAAGCAATATTACAAAATTATAGAGGACAGTCAAACCTCTTTGCACCTCCTCAGGGGAAGCACGCCACAGGTTAAAAAGCCCTGTGTTAGAGTGTATAGCCTCAATGGGGAGCCGGGCCGAAGGGCGACAACAGTACATCACAAAGCAGACGCGCCGCGGTGGTGATGCAGACACAAATCACAACCATACCGATTTCCCACAAAGCATGAATTATAGAATCAACAGAAAGTGTCATTAAATAATTTAAGACATGTTTATTTAGCTTATTATATATACACCGCGGACAGGCCAACAAGGACAACGTAAATATAATTTCTTTATAGGTCTAGTTTCCTTCTTCCTCTTCCAGAAGTCTTTCATCCTGGTCGACTGCGTAGCTCTTCTTTCAGCAGTCCATTCTCCTCTGTTGAGATTCTTCTTCTCCCCGACAAGAATTTTTAGGCCAACATTTTTTTTTTCTGTACTCTATTCGATTTAGACAATCTTCTTCAGTAATTTTGAATTTTTGAAGTTCTTCTTTCATTTGTTTTACATAGCCTCCTTGCCCTTTATAGTTCCAGATTTTATCAAAAATTTGTTTGTTTAACCTTGAGCAATCCATGCGGACCATATGTCCGTAGAACTGAAGTCGCCGTTTCCTGATCATCACTTCAAGGTTGTAGATTTTACTATAAATTTCTGCATAGGATCTCAGTCTATAACCTTCCTGTGTTTTCCTAGGACCATAAATCCTTCTTAAAAATCTTCTTTCTATATTTAGCTTATTAAATATTATCAATTCCTGTTTTCTTTTGTAAACATTACAAAAAGGGGTAGGGGTAGGGATCAAACCGCCAGTAAAACCCTCCTGGGTACGACGCCATTGGTGAGTGTGTGTGCTTGGGAAGATTGGGCTATCCATCTTGATCTGCTACTGATAGTGACACTGTACAACACTAACTAGACTGGTAATACGCCTTTAGCAGCATCCCAATTGCACTGGCTTCAACTAGTGCAACCTTTAAGCGATCGGCGCGACGCGACGCGACGTCCTTCACGAGGTTTCCCGCGCTAAACGGATCACTCCGTCTTACATAATGCAAGGTGTTCGACGCAGATGACGGTTGGAGGCTAATGATTCAGCATTGAACACCAAGGTTATCCTTTTCAAGACAAGTAAAACACAATAGACAGGTGAACAGGTACAGTTGTGATTCGTTTGCTGGAACTTGTTGGGTTTCGCGGCGAAGCTGTGCTCGTTAAATTGTACACCACGACCACGTGGGCAGCTGCAGCATCTCCTGAGATCGTAGGTACTATCCCCGGCGCCGACAGTGGCTATCATGAGTGTGATTTTTCCATGGGTTTCCCCATGCTCCCTACAGGCAAATGATAGGATACTAGGCCTACCTTATTTCAAGTCTCAGGGCACCTATCTCATCCTCGTCCCTAATACAACTACACCCACTGCTACACAGTCATCATGAAAAGCACAGATTGAAATATTACAAGTCATTTTGCAGTGTTGCCTAATTAGTATATCAGTAGAAGCTTTTCAGTCTTACATATTAATATTATCAATACCTGTTTTTTTTTCTTCTTTTTCTTGATGCAGTAAGATACTATCGCCACATTTGCCTGGAGGGATTGTTGTAAAACCCGGAGGAAAAAAAAAAAGAATAGTTGAAGAGACAAGGGAAGTATCAGGTAAGACAGGTCGAAACCTATCTTGAAACTTTGTGGACGCAATCGTTGTACTATAAGAGGACAACGTGCGGAAAATTGGCCTCCAGATTGAACTGCAAGGCTCCGAAATCACGAGGCGAATCTCTCAAATGAATCAATGGGAAGTAGCGAGTACCGTACATGTTGGCAGGGACAGCCCTGACGGCACAGGCACTCAAGGCCGGTTGGAAGCTACCACACGCTCCAGTCAGCATATACGCCCCGCCACGATACTCCTCCGAATGCCGCAGGGATGTCCAGCTCCGCCAGCCGTCATGCCTGCGTACCAGGATGTCAGGTATGATTTCGGAGCCTTGCAGTTTAATCTGGTGGCTAATTTTCCGCTTTTGCCCTCTTATAGTACAACGATTGCGTCCACAAAGTGTCAATACAGGTTTCGATCTGTCTTACCTGATACGTCCCTTGTGAGGAACATGGAAACATGGATATGTTTCAGCGTTGGAATTTGAACCTCTAATCTCTGGACTTGATGCAGCTCTCCATCATGGTCATGGTAAGCGATATAAAGCGCACAACTTCGTAAGAAAATACTTTATAGAAATGCATGGTAATCAAACGATTTTACGATTCCGCTTGTGTCGAACCTACGTGAGAGGTGAATCCCTAGCTATTCCAACACTTCTGAGGGAGAGAGAGATAAGAAAGGCAAAGAGAGGCGTATGGTGTTTGCACCATTATAATACCCGGCTGTCAAACAAGTATAAGTTTCCTTGTTACTGAACATTGTGTTGAAACCTGTTAGTGTTATATTGTGGTTTGATATCAATGGTATTTTATTTTCCCTCAAACCACAGAGCACGTTACGTAATTCAATGACCACTTCCCGTTAGCTTTTATAGTCATTATATGAGCTTTTCCTTATGACCGTAGTTCCAGCTTCCTGCAATTCGTGTGGGTACTGTTCCACAGGCGTTCTCAACCTGCTGCTCTTCAAATGGAATTGGGTGCTCTCGTTATACGAGCTCACGAGCACAAGCTCCACTGAGATCCATTCTTCAATTAAAATTATGTTGCTCAAACCAGAATAATAGTATTTTCATTACAAGTTTTCATTTTGTGAGATAGTTATTTTAATCCGCAGTAAAAACAATTGGACATCGCTGTCCTATGAGTCTACTCGACTGTCCATACATAAATGTATGTTTTCTGCATCAGTCATGCAAACAGTTGCAGCATGCCTAGTGAGCGGTGAATCCCTAGCTATTTCAGCATTTCTTGGGAAGAGAGAGATATATAAGAAATACAAAGAGCGGCGCATGGTTGTTGCACTATTATTTATTTATTTATTTATTTATTTATTTATGTGCTTTTGAAAGAAAGGTACTTCGAAAGATATATGGGCCCGTCTATAATAACATGGAAGGTAAATGGGAGAGAAGAAAGAAAGAAGACCTGTACCAGAGGTTTGGAAAGTCACACATTGGACGGATAATGGGACAGAGGCGACTACAATGGTTTGACACATCTTACGAGCGGACGGATCCCTTCCTAAGAGAGTCCTCCAATCTCAACCCACGGGAAAACGTCCGAGAGGACGCCCAAGAACACGATGGAAGGATCGAGTGACGACGATCCTTCAAGAAGTGGAACCAACCGCTGTGGAGGATGATGCTAGAGACAGGAAAAGATGGAGTGTCATCTGCAGCAAATACCTCCTCTCATGATTTACTGACTTCCCTTTTATTGGATCCTTTTTGTGTTTTGTAATAATTTTCCCTTTGTAATATTTGTAATATTTATATTTTCCTTTTGTTATTCTGCTGTAGGCCTCAATGGCCTGTTTAATGCAATAAATGATGATGATGATGATGATGATTTATTTATTTATTTATTTATTTATTTTAAGCGAATTCTCCCAATAAATGGAATTTAAGTTATTATTATTATATTCGATTAATGATGCTCGGGTCATGAGGGTGGTGCTCACGTCCTTTTTAACTACTGTGGCTTTCAGAGACGCCGGTGTGCTGGAATTTTGCCCTGAAGGCGATCTTTAACGTGCCATTAAATCGACTGACACGGCTCCCTCGCATTTGCGCACCCTCAAATGCCAGCTGACTGCGAAGGATTCATCCTACAACCTTGGGCACAGCAAGTGAGAACGTTACCGCTGAGCCACGCAGCCAGCCAATATATGGATATATTGAGAAAAAAATAATATAGTGTACATACCATATTCAATGTTGTATTTACATATTTCTACTACTGTATCACTTTTATTCTTGCGTTAAGATCAAGCTCAACTCTTGCTTTCGAAGCCATAATGTTTGCTGATGAACTATGTCGGTAATGTAGGTTTAGAAGTGCTTAGTTAAAAGCTGACTGACAAAGGCCGAGATGAAGACAGGCATGTGTTGACTGCAACGAGCTAGAGAAAGGTATATACCTTTCTCTAGCTCGTTGGTTGATTGACTGCTCTGCTGAGAAAGGTTTGGGGTACGGGAAAAAGGCAATTAGCCGTACACTTTGGCATGTAAGGTGGAGAACAAAAGAGGGAAGACATATTTGTATATTTCTTGTTAGCTATAGAAACACTGCATTCCGGAACTTGGAAATTTTGATTTTCGTTTCCGCGTAACACAGTTTCCGTTTAATGAAGGAAAATTCACGCCTAAGTTCGAGGGATCGTCAAATATTTCCGGTTAAGACAAGTTTCCATTATTTTAATGAAGGGTCCGTTTAAGGCAGGTTTTACTGAAGTCAATTCTCCCACGATAGCCGGCAGTAGTATGGTGCTTGTGGCACTGCTATAACGACCATTTTATAGTCGTGCGCATTCCACATCGCCACATTGTAAAAAGTACAGTGCTGATCAAAACGATAGGGATACTTCTTAATGGTTGTCGACCTCATGATTCCAGGATCACGGGCTTGATTCCTTGTTGAGGACGTCGGACTTTTGAGGAGGGCAGAAATCCACGGCATTCCGACTGATACAATGTTGGCTTGATCACATCTGGTTATTACAGTACAAAATTAATGACATCTCTGCCGTAGAGGTTTGGTTTGGCGGCTTCGGTTGCGTAGTTGGTAGCATGCTGAGCTTCCATGCCCAAGATCGCGGGTTCAAACCCGGCCGAAGTCATCGGATTTTCAAGAGCGTTAAAAATCCCTCAGTATGCTTTCCTTCGGAGGGGAAGCAAAGCCGGCGGGCCCATGTCATAGATTTATGGCATGAAAAAGAACCTTCCACTTACTACACTTGTGCAAGCTAACAATTTTAGGTTAGTTTGATAACGCTATATTAGTTCCAACATTCGGCGCAGGTGCTGGCTGCGATGGCATCTAGTAGCCATGTCTGCAGCTAGTTGTCGTGGACGGTAGCATTTGGTAGCAAAAGTAGAAACTACTTGAAAAATTGATCGTCTGCAGTCCTTCTACCTGAATCACAGATAACACACACTAATACAGCCATCACAATTAACACCGGTTAGCAGACAAATTCTACACACACCCAAAGTACACGGGGATACATGACCGCGTTGTCGCAGCCCCTAAACTAAGAAACCAACCAGAGTTTAGGTTTCTTATTGGTTGGCAGTGCGAAGGGAACGTCGCAATTGTAGAGTAGACCGCCAAATTGCTCCAAATCAAAACATCGTCACTAGGTTGCTAAGGCCATTCGATTATTATTATTATTAATCGCCTATCCTCCCTGCTCAGCTCCACTCACTGACTCTACGAGAGATCATTCCTCTACAACTGGGGATGGTGACAGACCGACCGCTAAAGTAGGTATAATTAAGGAAGGGCCAAGGAAGGGCTTTTGGAAGGAGGTGGGCCGTGGACCTGTCGAAATGAACCGTCCTAGCATTTGCCTGTGTTGAAAATGGCAAACCACGAAAACCATTTTCAGGATGGTCGGTGTGGGATTCAAATCCATGTTCTTCCGATGCCAGCGAGGCACGAGCTAGCACGTTAGCGCTCTCGCCCACCGTGGACGGTGTTATTATTATTATTACTATTATTATTATTGTTATTATTATTATTATTATTATTATTATTATTAGGCCGAGTCCAGAAATAGCCTGGCCTCATTGCTTTGCGTATAAGTAATACAAACTATTAATAATAATAATATGGGTTTTACGTTTCTATTATGCAGCTTTTAATAGGCACCGGGGTGCTGACATTTTGCCCTGAACGGGATCCTTAACTTGCTAGTAAATATACTGACACGGCTCGCTCACATTTATGCACCTTGAAATGCCAACTGAGAGCGCTGGGCTTCGATCCTGCAACCTTGGGATCAGCAGACTAGAAAGTTACCGCTGCGCCACTCAACCAGCCTGTAGCTTCAGGTGATAGAATCAGCGATAGAATCAAGGGTGCCATATTTATTGCCATCTACCCTCAATATAACCTTGAAAGTTGTATACGCTAATTAATTTCTTCTCAAAGAGTTTTTGGTATTAAACACTATAGACAGTATGTTTGGCCACTCGGGACCCCATACACATAGCTATGAATAGGAAGTTAGAATGCGCTTGGCAATGGTTGAAATTCACAGTTAAATTTCCCGGAAAAGTAAAAGCGCATCTCTAAAATAAAAATACACGAACTATCATGAACTTGAAATTAATTTTAGCTCCACATACGGAAAATATTATGAAACTGCTGACATGTTTTCTTCGTATTTACTCACAATAATGCCCGCAAGACCTTGTAGAACAGACACGAAAATCATATTTGGAACCGCCTCCGGAGCCCCCTCCCCAATCTTCACCTAGCTTGTAGATGTCAACAATAATCTAGAGCTGATGTTGCATTTATTTGATAAAGGGTTCTACAAATACCAATAGGGGCCTGTTACCTTAAATAATATGTAATTCGTACAATATATTTTTAATTCTGCCAGCAAAGACCTTTTCAACGATGCGCTACTTGATATTGTAATATAAGGAAACATTTACACCGCTCCATGGGCTTACAACTAGTAGGGCGTAGTTTGGTGACCACGGTACACCAGCTGAGCTCATACTTATTTTGTCTTCTCTCAGTCATCTTTCTTGTCGACCTCCCTGGTAACTTTTTCGACCCCGATGGTGTCTTTTATATTCTTGCCTCACATGGCATGATTTTTCTTTCGTTGCTGATAACCTCATTTTTCGAGAAGTCGGACCTCTTCTGTTTCTTGGGTCAGTATCCTCTGTCTATTGTCAGACACAACTTAAGGGGCAGATAATGATGATTGTACTTTTAAAGTGCCTACCATCTGAATTATCGGCCCCTAATGGTGGGGGTGAGAGTGAAATGAAAGAAATGGAAACTATAACCTAAAACCAACTACAGACTTACATACTAGAAGAACAAATGGAAAACAAATACAAACAAAAAGGAATAATTGAAATAAAAGACGGGAGGAAAAGAAATGCCCTCAACCGTCGAAGAATGAGAATTGAGGTACGGTACTTGCAAGGAAGGAGAGCCACATGAAGGCAGATAGGAAAGGGAAAGAGGAGAGAGTCCGTCCCAGGGTCACTGGAAAAGGGGAAAAAAATGGACCCAGCTCAGGAATCCCTCGGGGTTGCCAACTCCCGAACTAACCAACCGTGAACCCTAAAGGGAGTAGCACTATCCAGGGTTCACCATTGTTTGTAGCCCACCGTACGCCGTGCTTCCTGGGTAATACTATAAGTAATACCTTGAAGGGCTCACGGTTAGTGAGTTCGGAGAATTGGCCATCCCGAGGAATTCCAGAGCTTGGTAAATTTTTCCAATAACATTTCCTTCTTTTCCTTCCCTTTCTGCCTCATTTCATGGTTATACTTCCTTTCAAGTATGCCAATTCCCATCTTCGAGGGTTGCGGTGATGATCTGTTACATGTTGCATCGATTGGGTACGAACTGGCGCAATGTCGTTAGCGAGCTCATTTGCATGAACAACGTGCGGTTATTGCGCTGCTTGCCAAGGACGGCCCCCATACAGTTTCTATAAACAATGTATTAGTTGCCGTTGTCAAGGGCAGCTGCCAGTACTCGCTCCACGTGGCAGGCCCGGGACGTTCACCCCAAAGTCTGCCTACAGGGGCCCCAGCCTTGGGCCACATGCTCGCCAAAACATGCGCCGCGACGGGGACGGGGCGCGCCACCTTTGTTTATCATTACGCTAGACTGATTGCTTTGGTGTTGCTAAACACGGCGTGGGCTATGGAATTTTAAAATATACTGTAGATAATAATAACACTAATACACCAGCCTTCAACGGTCACTTTATTAACTTGTCTTAAACGGAAATATATGACGGTCTCGTGAACTTAGGGGTTAAAAAGAAACGTGTTAAATTCCCTTCATTAAACGGAAACTAGATTACACGGACAACGGAATTCCAAATACGCATTTTAATGGAAAATGTCCAACTCCCAGAATACAAAATGTTCAGGCACCCTGTGAAAGTCTACATTGGCTGCTGTAACAGTTGATTCTGTAGCTAACAAGGAATGTAAAAATAGGTCTTCATCATTTTGTTCTTCAACTTAGACATCAGAGTGTACGATTATTTGCCTGTTTCCTATTGTCCAAGCCTTTTTTTAATGCTCATTACCGATTATTATTATTATTAGTTTTGTATGGCTAATAGCTGCAATAAATTAATTATTTCATGAGCTGTCAACCAACAAATACCTGTTTTTATGTTCATTGTAAGTTTTGCTTGTACAGTACTGTATTAATTTGTAGCAAAAATATTTAAACATTTAATGCAGCTAAGTGGCCATAGGTTTACAAAATTACTATTTATAAACACTTAATTTCTATTGATTCGCATAATGATTGTCCTTGTTCTTTTTGTACAGATTTCCAAGTGGTCATAGTGATCGCATGAATGTCCACACAGTTGACACTGGCATGTACTGTAATTGAAGGCTCATGATACGTCTTGTTGTGACAAATGATGTGATGGAAGCCGTGTACTGCCATTATTGTATAGACTTGACGCATTTCAAAATTGCTTTCGTCCATGATCGATCAATCATGGCGCCAGATGCAAAAAACTCCGGATATACGTCTTCTCGCGAGTGTTGCCAATAGGTTCTCTGATGCATTTGTGTTGGGTAGATGTATTTGTGTCCTAAGATCTTCTATGAGGAAGGATTCTCTTGCCAGGAGATAAACTAATCTGGATCTTGTTGTCTTTGAAACTCCAATTGCTTTCTTAATGTATACTGATTTTACTCTTTCTAATGTGGAGAGGTTTTTCATTGAGAGAAATATGTAAACACAACACTGAATGTACACCATTTTATTTTTTCTGAGCATGTCCATTACATGCCTGTATTAATTATTTTAGCATAGGCCCACCTCCGTTAACCGGAAACCTATGTTTATCGGAAAAATTTTTGAGTCCCGTTCGTTTCCGTTAAAGTCAGGTTTCACTGTAATAATAAAGACTTAGCGATACAAGAGAGGAAAATCCTTGGTCCAGTGTGCTCGGAAGAATCCGGTTGAAATGGAAGTGTCGGGAGCTTTATCAACATTTTGAAAAGATCACTGACACATTCAGAAAAAGGCGATTGAAGTTTTACGGCTACATTCTAACAATGAAGAACGACAGGCTGAGCAAAATGATTCTCAACCTTGCTAACTCATTGAAAGTCAAGAACAACTAACTAGCGTAGTGAAATAGAAAAAAGACCTTTATAAAATTGGTATCACAGAGGAAATTATACAAGATAGACTCCAATTCAAAATAGTAATCAAAAACCATCATTATGTTGAGAAAAGTAATACCAGGACCAATACATTATGGACTGAAGATCACAGGAAGATTTTCAGTGTCCAGATGAAGAGATTTTGGGAGAAGAAAAAAATCAGCATCATCAGCGAAAAGCGAAAGTTCTATCACACTCCACAGATGGGCAAGACTATGTAAAATAATAATAATTAATACAGTGAGTCCGGGAATGTTCTCCGCAGCGCCTACATGCGTCTGCGAGAGCTAGATACAGCAGTTATGTTGGTAGCACGGCTGCCGCTTGCAACATAACAAATAAACAGTAAACTTTGTACTCACCACAGCCATTCATAACAGGTGCTGGAACCATTCACAGTACATCACTCTATTTCCGTAATCAGTTTGTTTTAATTCATGAACCACGGTAACTTTATAAGGGAACATACAACTGAAGCTTGTCCCTTACTGCTTTATGTGCTCTCGACTTAGAGATTCATGTTTGTTGAGCTAATTTTCGTGTTGATTTACTTGGACTACGCAGCATTATATCGGAGATTTCATCAAGTTTTTCGTCCGTTAAAAGCGTAGGCCTGCCTGTTCCCGGTACATCGTGAACTGAGCCAGTCACACGAAATTTACTTATCAAATCCCGAACAGTATCACGGTTTGGACACTTTGAATTAGGAAACCGCGCCTGAAATCTTAATTTTACATTTTCTGTAAACCGATCGCCTTCGCGGAAAACGTAATCCACAAAAAAAAAAAACTCTCTCTTCAGTAGTAGACATTACCGCCTGTATACTGTTGCACTCTTCCAAAATCTATCTGAACGCTCTCTGACTGTAATACACACTGAAGACATGCAGGCTCGCTCGCTTATCGCAATACACACTGACAGCCCACGTGGGGGAGTCCCGCTTTCAAGGACACAGTGCAGCCAACTAAACTCATGACTCAACCACTCACAGCTGCACGTACCCACTGCGGAGAACCTTCTCGAGCGCCCTATAGAATAACTGTCGTGATGAGGAAAAGGAGGATTTCCTTTCTATGGCCATATAACTCTAATGAAATCAACACGGCTATCCAATGGAATTTTTGCTTTTCTCCATGAGAAAAAGACAAAGGGGGCCTGGTTCAGTGAAGTAGAGATAGATCTGTTGGAGATTGGGATAACATGTGAAGATATCCAGGAGCGTGGCCCACTTAGGGAAAAACTTCAAGAACATCAGAGTATTCAACCTAAGCCGAAACTAAAAACCGGGAAGGCGTAGACAACGGGGAGAAAGGTGCAACATAGATTGCAAATGAAAGAGTAAGTAATGAAGTAAGAAGAAGAATTCATAATAATCGCCACTTGCAAACAAAATCACAATAGAAGAACAGGAAATTAAAATTGTGGACAGATTTAAATCCTTAGGAGAAATCATAACATACAATCTTAATAAGAAACCAACATGGCATAACAGAATAAGCAAACTGACCAGAGCACAATATATCACCAAGAACATGATGCCTCTCAATAGACACCAAATTAAAACGCTATAAAAGAGTTACGCAACCAGAAATAACATACGCCAGTGAAATCGTTTTTAAAACAACTAACACTGTAGAAATAGACAGAATACACTAGATAGAAAGAAGAAGAATAAGTACATATAGAAAAAAAAACAATACCAAAGAAATGGACAATGGAGACTAGCTTCCAATGAAACAGTTTACAACGAAATGGAACCGGTAATGGGCACAATTAGGAGAAAGCGCATCTCATTCTTCGGACATCTCATCAGGACGCCAGAAAACAGGATCAGTAGCAAAATAATAGAAACAAATATGGAACAGTAAGAGTAATATTGGGTGGATTGCGGAAATCAAAGAAGATATGAAGGAACTACAAATTACAATTAAAGATTTACGAAACAAAACTGAAAAAATCAAGAGACTGACAAACAAATTAGATTAGTAACCGAGATCAACAAATAGACAAGGGGGGTTTCAAACGAAGAAAGGAAGTTACGATCTGAGAGAATGAAGAAGTACTGGGTTAACAGGAAACTGAAGAACCCTTTGTATAAAATTGACTAAAGTGGTCCTATGAAGGCCATAAATAAATAAATAAATAAATAAATAAAATAAATATATAAATAATTAAAAAATAAATATATAAATAAATAAATTAATTAATAATAATAACAATATTAATCAACAACCATCATTTTTCTTAGAACATTACTACCAGGACCAAGAAATCATGGAGTGAGGAACGGAGGAAGATTTTCAGTGCCCAGATGAAGAGATTTTGGGAGAAGAAGCTATTTATTTAAAAAAAAACAGATACACACACTAATACAGCCATCACAATTAACACCGGTTATCAAACAGATTCTACACACACCCAAAGTACACGGGGCTACATGACCGAGTTGTCGCAGCCCCTAAACTGAGGAACCAACCAACCAACCTATTTATTTATTTGTTGATGGTACACAACAGGGCTCAGTGTGGGCCCCAATAACAGTGCACCTACACAGTAAGATACATTTCCTGATATGTCTACATTAAGTATTAACATCTTAATGTAATTCTTAAAAGTAGGAAGTTCACACAGATCAAAATGCTTAGTAGTAAAACGCTTAATCTAAAGATAATATAAAAACTAAATCTAAATTTGATCTAATGTCAAATATGAAAACAGGTTTTGAAATTATAACATAGTAAACGATAAGGTAACATTAATAACTAGGGAACAGGCCTTTCCACATATACATATTATATACATCATTAGCCAATTAGTCCACAGATAGGCACAACGAAGTAAAATAAAGCATGTGACCTTCGGAGAAGCCTGATGCAGGTTTTACCATTCTGTACCTCGCGATGACGGTGATATTATGGAGACGTTGTTGCAAACACTGAGTCCCCGAGTGGAAGGAATTAACTCAACCTACGAAGTTAAAATACTACGACCGGTCTGAATTCCAACCCGATTACCTTCGGGCCAAACTTTAGCGTGCTACCCACTCAGTCACGAAGAATGACAATAGTAATTTCCTAAATACATTACACTGTTTATTACTATTAATTAAAATCATCTATAGTGTCATCCTGGACGATTCACCAGAGGACTTAGAGGAGTTAGTTTTTAAACAGTCAAGACTTAGTCTTGAGGAAGGAATTCGTGATGAAATCGCGAGTGAGTCCAAGGTGGATATGATCTACGGCACTTACTGACAAGGTTCTCCGTTCATGAGTTTCGTCCTAAAGTATGCAACATACAGCATTATCATGAACCAGGTTCGAATTGCGTCTGCTTGAGATGTGGTACACACTGTACTAGATACCATGTGTCAAGTTTCAATCAACGATTGGAATGTTATACTGAAGATTGATGTCATTTTAATCTATGCACATTAAATTTAATAAATGAAAAACAAAAATATTGGAATGCAGCTGGAGGAGATCATAAATCCTTAATGACATCAAACGGGCTTTTTTTTATTTATTTATTTATTTATTTTAACAGCATGTTCCATTACAATGAAAGTAATACTACATGCTATGTTTAAAAAATATTTACAATTTTAATAGCATAGGCTATGAATCTGTTCAACTACTTGAATTGTTTTCTAATTCTATTAAATTAAAATATAAAATTAATTCTTTTACATAGTGCTTCATTAGCTTGGCTTTTTCGAACGTCTATTTTCCATGTTTATTTACCATATTGTCCTTAAACAACTGTCTTTCTTTTTCCAGTTTCACGCATGTAAATAACAAATGATCAACTGTTTGTTCTTCATTGCCACACGCACACAATGAACTGTCTTTTATTTTGAAACGAAACAAATACGAATTTATCTTGCCATGTCCTGTTAAGAAAGTAATTACATGGCTAGTTAATGGGAAGTTTATTTTTAACCTATCCTTGACACTAGGATGAATGATTTTGTCACTGTACCATTTAAAGTATTCTTACGTTCGTTTTCCCACTTATTTATAGTCTCTGCTTGCAGTTCACTTAACACAATTCTCGCTGGTTTACGGTTATATCTCACAAATAGTTATATATCTTCTGCTGCATCTGAAAAGCTAAAAGAAATAAGAGACTTAGCTACTTAGGTAGCACAATAAGCTATGATGGACAAAGCAAAGAGGATATAAAACTCGATTGGCATAAGCAAGGAAAGCTTTTATACAGAGGACATCTGTAAACATCAAATATAGATTTAGGTAATAGGAAGTCATTTTTGAAAGCCTTTGTCTGGAGCGTGGTGCTGTATGGAAGTGAAGTTTGATCTGTTGGCGGAGCTGAAAAGAGGAGATATTTGAAATACGGTGTTACAGGAGAATTATGAAGTTTACATGGGTGGATAGAGTAACAAATGAAGAGGTATTACGAGGAGTGGGAAAGGAGAGATGTTTCTGGTGAGTGCTAATGAAGAAAAAGTTAAGTTGGCAGGGCACATACTAGGGCACCCGGGTTAGCAAACTTAGTTATGCAAGGAAGGGTCGAGGACAAGAACTGTAGGGATAGACCAAGTTTAGAATACTGTTAAATAGATCGTCTCGGATGTAAGGAGTGGTAGCTATGTACAGATGAAACGATTAGCTCAAGACAGGGAAGCCTGGACGGAGATCTGTATCACACCAGTCTAAAGCCTAGAGACTGAAACAACAACAAAAAATAGTGTTTTAACTACTTAATGCGCTGTAATAATACATTATTATGACCAATACTCATATCTGTAAAGCCTCCGTGGCTTAGGCGGCAGCACGCCGGCCTCTCACCGCTGGGTCCGTGGTTCAAATCCCGATCACTCCATGTGAGATTTGTGTTGGACAAAGCGGAGGCAGACAGGTTTTCCTCCGGGTACTCGGGTTTTCCCTGTCACAAATTTCATTCCAGTAACACTCTCCACTATCATTTCATTTCATCTGTCGTTCATTTAATCATTGCATCAGAGGAGTGCGACAGGCTTCGGCAGCCGGCACAGTTCATATCCTCACCTCTAGATGGAGACTTAGGGTCAGATGACCTCGTAGTTCCGCCCCTTAAAACAACAATAACTAACTAACTAACTTCATTCCATTCCCTGACCCGGTCGGTCGACTGGAAGCAGGCTGTGGATTTTCATTTTTTTCATATCTGTCCCCCAGGGGCTCACAACTTGTGGGACGTGGGTCTGCGTCCACGGGACGCCAGCTGAGTCCGGCATTGCTTCCACTTACTTGTGCCGGGCTCCTCTCAGTTATCTTTCCTGTCGACCTCCCTTGGTCAACACTTCTTCTCTTCCAACCCCGACGCTATTAGGGTGTCTGAGGCCTAGGAAGTCTTTCAATTTCCCGTCTTCATTGGCACTTCTCTACCTTTGGGTATGGCGAACCCATCGTACATCGGATGGAAGTCCTTGATTCACGCCCCGACCCAGATCACTGGAAACGGGAACTGAAGAAGAAGAAGACTCATATCTGATTCTGTAGCATACTGTAGTAGTTCTACCTACTCGGTACCACTGGCCCTGAGCCGTCTGTCGTCCTGAGGAGGAAGTCAGGTCTGCACGTGGCAGTCTATTATACTGTATTAATGACATGTGTGTAACATCCCATTATCTACTAACGGTTCTCAGAGCGGCATAGCCCCTCATGAAGACCATTTTGATAATATCCGTTTCTGACAAATTATCCATAATTAGTGGAGAGAGCCCAGTATAAAACGCTTGAATAATAGCTGTAATGGTCTAAAAATATATCCGTGTTGATTGAATTAAAAAATGAAATAGAAATAAATCCGTCAAATCTATACTAAGCATTTATTTTGAAAGTTTAATAAGTTAATGGACATGTTTCGACCTAAACAATGAGGTCATCTTCAGTTCAGCTGAATTAACATTAGATCTAATCTTATATCTAACTAAGTAGTCTATAATAGGAAATGTTGTAAGGATATCCATCTTCTATTATACGGCACCTCTATAGTAAGGATATCTATTTCCTATCATACCTATTTTGTAGGATATCAATTTTCAATTAGGGGCAGATGACCTCGTAGTTCCGCCCCTTAAAACAACAATTAAAAAACAATTATACCTATTTTGTACGGATATCCATTTGCTATTATTATTATTATTGGTATTATATGATATGGACGTGTTGGCGTGACTACAGTACAAGACGCCACCTTCTATCTTATCGAAACATGCCAATAAGGTCAGTGGAACGCCATTTCACAAACCTGCCGTGTCTGGCAAGTGCTGCAATTATGTAAAATTATAAAGAAATAGTGACACTTTCTACTTGCATGTAAATCACAAGATTCAAGCGCAAAACCACACTTACGTTAAATAATAATAATAATAATAATAACTAGCGGACCCGTGCGAGAAATCTCGCATGTTCATAAACCACACTTTCCCCAATAGGTTTATAATGGGACACTTAAGGAGTAAGGTTATGTTTTTATTTCAACCAAGTGATTATAGAACACTATTTACATTTCAGGATAAAGGAAAGATCTCAGAATGTTAATATGACATGAAACAGGCGTCACAGTGGCCCGTGGACAGCAATTATGGAGCGTATTTTCCTACATCAACGGTGTTTGCAAATCGCACACTTCGTACAATTTTTTAAAGTAATTTTTTAAAGAAATTATAGATATTTGTGAAATTATAGTGCAATAAGTCACTGCTAATGTCTATTCTCTTTCATTTGAATGCTCATTTGTCACGATCGGTCGCTTGTGAGCGCCGCAGGAGGGATGCATACTACTGAAATAATATATATGATCATAGTAATGCAACATTCATGCACCTCTCTTTCGTACTGTAGGCCTGTATCTCTCTCAGAAGTGCTGAAATAGTCAGTGATTCACCGCTCACCTGGCATGCTACAACTGCTTGCAAGATACATTTACGTATGGACAGTCGAGTCGAATCAGCATCTTTCTTGTTACTCATAAAACAGGGATGTCCAATTATTTTTACTGTAGATTAAAAACACTATTTCACAAAATGATAAAATTTCTGACAGTCTAAACTTGTAATGAAAACACTCCGGTTCGTGCAACAGAATTTGAATTGTATAATGGACCTCAACGGAGCTTATGCTTGCGAGCACTTTTTTAGCTCGTATAACGAGAGCACCAACATTCTTATCTTTCTGTTCTTTGATACAGGAATGTGACCTATGAACCCCTTTACGATGGGTACATACAGTATATAGGAGAACATCGAACCAAGTTTTATGCTCATGGGATGTTTAATTTCCTAGAAAAAAAAGTCGATAAAACGACATATTTAACTCTCCTATTCCTGGGCAGAAGAGATCCTGAGGTACAGCTGGTAAACCCTGGTCGAGGGTACATATTGAGACTCCTGTAAACTCCTTTGTGTTCTGATAAGACTGCTCCCATTTGGCTGTGCTAGATACGCTCCACATATCACTGTATAGTATGAGGATGTAAACAAGCTGCGCTAGATACGCTCCACATATCACTGTACAGTATGAGGATGTAAACAAGCTGTGCTAGATACGCTCCACATATCACTGTACAGTATGAGGATGTAAACAAGCTGTGCTAGATACGCTCCACATATCACTGTACAGTATGAGGATGTAAACAAGCTGTGCTAGATACGCTCCACATATCACTGTACAGTGTAAGGATGTAAACAAGCTGTGCTAGATACGCTCCACATATCACTGTACAGTATGAGGATGTAAACAAGCTGTGCTAGATACGCTCCACATATCACTGTACAGTGTAAGGATGTAAACAAGCTGTGCTAGATACGCTCCACATATCACTGTACAGTATGAGGATGTAAACAAGCTGTGCTAGACACGCTCCACATATCACTGTACAGTATGAGGATGTAAACAAGCTGTGCTAGATACGCTCCACATATCACTGTACAGTGTAAGGATGTAAACAAGCTGTGCTAGATACGCTCCACATATCACTGTACAGTATGAGGATGTAAACAAGCTGTGCTAGATACGCTCCACATATCACTGTACAGTATGAGGATGTAAACAAGCTGTGCTAGATACGCTCCACATATCACTGTACAGTGTAAGGATGTAAACAAGCTGTGCTAGATACGCTCCACATATCACTGTACAGTATGAGGATGTAAACAAGCTGTGCTAGACACGCTCCACATATCACTGTACAGTGTAAGGATGTAAACAAGCTGTGCTAGACACGCTCCACATATCACTGTACAGTATGAGGATGTAAACAAGCTGTGCTAGACACGCTCCACATATCACTGTACAGTGTAAGGATGTAAACAAGCTGTGCTAGATACGCTCCACATATCACTGTACAGTATGAGGATGTAAACAAGCTGTGCTAGACACGCTCCACATATCACTGTACAGTGTAAGGATGTAAACAAGCTGTGCTAGACACGCTCCACATATCACTGTACAGTATGAGGATGTAAACAAGCTGTGCTAGATACGCTCCACATATCACTGTACAGTGTAAGGATGTAAACAAGCTGTGCTAGACACGCTCCACATATCACTGTACAGTATGAGGATGTAAACAAGCTGTGCTAGACACGCTCCACATATCACTGTACAGTATGAGGATGTAAACAAGCTGTGCTAGACACGCTCCACATATCACTGTACAGTATGAGGATGTAAACAAGCTGTGCTAGACACGCTCCACATATCACTGTACAGTATGAGGATGTAAACAAGCTGTGCTAGACACGCTCCACATATCACTGTACAGTATGAGGATGTAAACAAGCTGTGCTAGACACGCTCCACATATCACTGTACAGTATGAGGATGTAAACAAGCTGTGCTAGATACGCTCCACATATCACTGTACAGTGTAAGGATGTAAACAAGCTGTGCTAGATACGCTCCACATATCACTGTACAGTGTAAGGATGTAAACAAGCTGTGCTAGACACGCTCCACATATCACTGTACAGTGTAAGGATGTAAACAAGCTGTGCTAGACACGCTCCACATATCACTGTACAGTATGAGGATGTAAACAAGCTGTGCTAGACACGCTCCACATATCACTGTACAGTATGAGGATGTAAACAAGCTGTGCTAGACACGCTCCACATATCACTGTACAGTATGAGGATGTAAACAAGCTGTGCTAGACACGCTCCACATATCACTGTACAGTATGAGGATGTAAACAAGCTGTGCTAGACACGCTCCACATATCACTGTACAGTGTAAGGATGTAAACAAGCTGTGCTAGACACGCTCCACATATCACTGTACAGTATGAGGATGTAAACAAGCTGTGCTAGACACGCTCCACATATCACTGTACAGTATGAGGATGTAAACAAGCTGTGCTAGACACGCTCCACATATCACTGTACAGTATGAGGATGTAAACAAGCTGTGCTAGACACGCTCCACATATCACTGTACAGTATGAGGATGTAAACAAGCTGTGCTAGACACGCTCCACATATCACTGTACAGTATGAGGATGTAAACAAGCTGCGCTAGATACGCTCCACATATCACTGTACAGTATGAGGATGTAAACAAGCTGCGCTAGATACGCTCCACATATCACTGTACAGTATGAGGATGTAAACAAGCTGCGCTAGATACGCTCCACATATCACTGTACAGTATGAGGATGTAAACAAGCTGTGCTAGACACGCTCCACATATCACTGTACAGTATGAGGATGTAAACAAGCTGTGCTAGACACGCTCCACATATCACTGTACAGTATGAGGATGTAAACAAGCTGTGCTAGATACGCTCCACATATCACTGTACAGTATGAGGATGTAAACAAGCTGCGCTAGATACGCTCCACATATCACTGTACAGTATGAGGATGTAAACAAGCTGCGCTAGATACGCTCCACATATCACTGTACAGTATGAGGATGTAAACAAGCTGTGCTAGACACGCTCCACATATCACTGTACAGTATGAGGATGTAAACAAGCTGTGCTAGACACGCTCCACATATCACTGTACAGTATGAGGATGTAAACAAGCTGTGCTAGATACGCTCCACATATCACTGTACAGTATGAGGATGTAAACAAGCTGTGCTAGATACGCTCCACATATCACTGTACAGTGTAAGGATGTAAACAAGCTGTGCTAGACACGCTCCACATATCACTGTACAGTGTAAGGATGTAAACAAGCTGCGCTAGATACGCTCCACATATCACTGTACAGTATGAGGATGTAAACAAGCTGTGCTAGACACGCTCCACATATCACTGTACAGTATGAGGATGTAAACAAGCTGTGCTAGATACGCTCCACATATCACTGTACAGTATGAGGATGTAAACAAGCTGTGCTAGATACGCTCCACATATCACTGTACAGTGTAAGGATGTAAACAAGCTGTGCTAGATACGCTCCACATATCACTGTACAGTATGAGGATGTAAACAAGCTGTGCTAGATACGCTCCATATATCACTGTACAGTATGAGGATGTAAACAAGCTGCGCTAGATACGCTCCACATATCACTGTACAGTATGAGGATGTAAACAAGCTGCGCTAGATACGCTCCACATATCACTGTACAGTATGAGGATGTAAACAAGCTGTGCTAGATACGCTCCACATATCACTGTACAGTGTAAGGATGTAAACAAGCTGTGCTAGATACGCTCCACATATCACTGTACAGTATGAGGATGTAAACAAGCTGTGCTAGATACGCTCCACATATCACTGTACAGTATGAGGATGTAAACAAGCTGCGCTAGATACGCTCCACATATCACTGTACAGTATGAGGATGTAAACAAGCTGCGCTAGATACGCTCCACATATCACTGTACAGTATGAGGATGTAAACAAGCTGCGCTAGATACGCTCCACATATCACTGTACAGTATGAGGATGTAAACAAGCTGCGCTAGATACGCTCCACATATCACTGTACAGTATGAGGATGTAAACAAGCTGTGCTAGATACGCTCCACATATCACTGTACAGTGTAAGGATGTAAACAAGCTGTGCTAGATACGCTCCACATATCACTGTACAGTATGAGGATGTAAACAAGCTGTGCTAGATACGCTCCACATATCACTGTACAGTATGAGGATGTAAACAAGCTGCGCTAGATACGCTCCACATATCACTGTACAGTATGAGGATGTAAACAAGCTGTGCTAGATACGCTCCACATATCACTGTACAGTGTAAGGATGTAAACAAGCTGTGCTAGATACGCTCCACATATCACTGTACAGTATGAGGATGTAAACAAGCTGCGCTAGATACGCTCCACATATCACTGTACAGTATGAGGATGTAAACAAGCTGCGCTAGATACGCTCCACATATCACTGTACAGTATGAGGATGTAAACAAGCTGCGCTAGATACGCTCCACATATCACTGTACAGTATGAGGATGTAAACAAGCTGCGCTAGATACGCTCCACATATCACTGTACAGTATGAGGATGTAAACAAGCTGCGCTAGATACGCTCCACATATCACTGTACAGTATGAGGATGTAAACAAGCTGCGCTAGATACGCTCCACATATCACTGTACAGTATGAGGATGTAAACAAGCTGCGCTAGATACGCTCCACATATCACTGTACAGTGTAAGGATGTAAACAAGCTGTGCTAGATACGCTCCACATATCACTGTACAGTAAGTTATGAGGATGTAAACAAGCTGCGCTAGATACGCTCCACATATCACTGTACAGTATGAGGAT
Organism: Meconema thalassinum; assembly: GCA_946902985.2. Lineage (NCBI taxonomy): Eukaryota > Metazoa > Arthropoda > Insecta > Orthoptera > Tettigoniidae > Meconema > Meconema thalassinum. The sequence continues at coordinate 309,151,485 of OX336392.1, read as the reverse complement.
GTAAACAAGCTGCGCTAGATACGCTCCACATATCACTGTACAGTATGAGGATGTAAACAAGCTGTGCTAGATACGCTCCACATATCACTGTACAGTATGAGGATGTAAACAAGCTGTGCTAGATACGCTCCACATATCACTGTACAGTATGAGGATGTAAACAAGCTGCGCTAGACACGCTCCACATATCACTGTACAGTATGAGGATGTAAACAAGCTGTGCTAGACACGCTCCACATATCACTGTACAGTGTAAGGATGTAAACAAGCTGTGCTAGATACGCTCCACATATCACTGTACAGTATGAGGATGTAAACAAGCTGTGCTAGATACGCTCCACATATCACTGTACAGTGTAAGGATGTAAACAAGCTGTGCTAGATACGCTCCACATATCACTGTACAGTGTAAGGATGTAAACAAGCTGTGCTAGATACGCTCCACATATCACTGTACAGTATGAGGATGTAAACAAGCTGCGCCAGATACGCTCCACATATCACTGTACAGTATGAGGATGTAAACAAGCTGCGCTAGATACGCTCCACATATCACTGTACAGTATGAGGATGTAAACAAGCTGCGCCAGATACGCTCCACATATCACTGTACAGTATGAGGATGTAAACAAGCTGCGCTAGATACGCTCCACATATCACTGTACAGTATGAGGATGTAAACAAGCTGCGCTAGATACGCTCCACATATCACTGTACAGTGTAAGGATGTAAACAAGCTGTGCTAGATACGCTCCACATATCACTGTACAGTAAGTTATGAGGATGTAAACAAGCTGCGCTAGATACGCTCCACATATCACTGTACAGTATGAGGATGTAAACAAGCTGTGCTAGATACGCTCCACATATCACTGTACAGTGTAAGGATGTAAACAAGCTGTGCTAGATACGCTCCACATATCACTGTACAGTATGAGGATGTAAACAAGCTGCGCCAGATACGCTCCACATATCACTGTACAGTATGAGGATGTAAACAAGCTGCGCTAGATACGCTCCACATATCACTGTACAGTATGAGGATGTAAACAAGCTGCGCTAGATACGCTCCACATATCACTGTACAGTGTAAGGATGTAAACAAGCTGTGCTAGATACGCTCCACATATCACTGTACAGTAAGTTATGAGGATGTAAACAAGCTGCGCTAGATACGCTCCACATATCACTGTACAGTATGAGGATGTAAACAAGCTGCGCTAGATACGCTCCACATATCACTGTACAGTATGAGGATGTAAACAAGCTGTGCTAGATACGCTCCACATATCACTGTACAGTATGAGGATGTAAACAAGCTGCGCTAGATACGCTCCACATATCACTGTACAGTATGAGGATGTAAACAAGCTGTGCTAGATACGCTCCACATATCACTGTACAGTATGAGGATGTAAACAAGCTGCGCTAGATACGCTCCACATATCACTGTACAGTATGAGGATGTAAACAAGCTGCGCTAGATACGCTCCACATATCACTGTACAGTATGAGGATGTAAACAAGCTGCGCTAGATACGCTCCACATATCACTGTACAGTATGAGGATGTAAACAAGCTGCGCTAGATACGCTCCACATATCACTGTACAGTATGAGGATGTAAACAAGCTGTGCTAGATACGCTCCACATATCACTGTACAGTATGAGGATGTAAACAAGCTGCGCTAGATACGCTCCACATATCACTGTACAGTATGAGGATGTAAACAAGCTGCGCTAGATACGCTCCACATATCACTGTACAGTATGAGGATGTAAACAAGCTGTGCTAGATACGCTCCACATATCACTGTACAGTATGAGGATGTAAACAAGCTGCGCTAGATACGCTCCACATATCACTGTACAGTATGAGGATGTAAACAAGCTGTGCTAGATACGCTCCACATATCACTGTACAGTGTAAGGATGTAAACAAGCTGTGCTAGACACGCTCCACATATCACTGTACAGTATGAGGATGTAAACAAGCTGTGCTAGATACGCTCCACATATCACTGTACAGTATGAGGATGTAAACAAGCTGCGCTAGATACGCTCCACATATCACTGTACAGTGTAAGGATGTAAACAAGCTGCGCTAGATACGCTCCACATATCACTGTACAGTATGAGGATGTAAACAAGCTGTGCTAGATACGCTCCACATATCACTGTACAGTATGAGGATGTAAACAAGCTGTGCTAGATACGCTCCACATATCACTGTACAGTATGAGGATGTAAACAAGCTGTGCTAGATACGCTCCACATATCACTGTACAGTATGAGGATGTAAACAAGCTGTGCTAGACACGCTCCACATATCACTGTACAGTATGAGGATGTAAACAAGCTGTGCTAGATACGCTCCACATATCACTGTACAGTATGAGGATGTAAACAAGCTGCGCTAGATACGCTCCACATATCACTGTACAGTGTAAGGATGTAAACAAGCTGTGCTAGACACGCTCCACATATCACTGTACAGTATGAGGATGTAAACAAGCTGTGCTAGATACGCTCCACATATCACTGTACAGTATGAGGATGTAAACAAGCTGCGCTAGATACGCTCCACATATCACTGTACAGTATGAGGATGTAAACAAGCTGCGCTAGATACGCTCCACATATCACTGTACAGTATGAGGATGTAAACAAGCTGTGCTAGATACGCTCCACATATCACTGTACAGTATGAGGATGTAAACAAGCTGCGCTAGATACGCTCCACATATCACTGTACAGTATGAGGATGTAAACAAGCTGCGCTAGATACGCTCCACATATCACTGTACAGTGTAAGGATGTAAACAAGCTGCGCTAGATACGCTCCACATATCACTGTACAGTATGAGGATGTAAACAAGCTGTGCTAGATACGCTCCACATATCACTGTACAGTATGAGGATGTAAACAAGCTGTGCTAGATACGCTCCACATATCACTGTACAGTATGAGGATGTAAACAAGCTGTGCTAGACACGCTCCACATATCACTGTACAGTATGAGGATGTAAACAAGCTGTGCTAGATACGCTCCACATATCACTGTACAGTATGAGGATGTAAACAAGCTGCGCTAGATACGCTCCACATATCACTGTACAGTGTAAGGATGTAAACAAGCTGTGCTAGACACGCTCCACATATCACTGTACAGTATGAGGATGTAAACAAGCTGTGCTAGATACGCTCCACATATCACTGTACAGTATGAGGATGTAAACAAGCTGCGCTAGATACGCTCCACATATCACTGTACAGTATGAGGATGTAAACAAGCTGCGCTAGATACGCTCCACATATCACTGTACAGTATGAGGATGTAAACAAGCTGTGCTAGATACGCTCCACATATCACTGTACAGTATGAGGATGTAAACAAGCTGCGCTAGATACGCTCCACATATCACTGTACAGTATGAGGATGTAAACAAGCTGCGCTAGATACGCTCCACATATCACTGTACAGTATGAGGATGTAAACAAGCTGTGCTAGATACGCTCCACATATCACTGTACAGTATGAGGATGTAAACAAGCTGCGCTAGATACGCTCCACATATCACTGTACAGTATGAGGATGTAAACAAGCTGCGCTAGATACGCTCCACATATCACTGTACAGTGTAAGGATGTAAACAAGCTGTGCTAGACACGCTCCACATATCACTGTACAGTATGAGGATGTAAACAAGCTGTGCTAGATACGCTCCACATATCACTGTACAGTATGAGGATGTAAACAAGCTGCGCTAGATACGCTCCACATATCACTGTACAGTGTAAGGATGTAAACAAGCTGCGCTAGATACGCTCCACATATCACTGTACAGTATGAGGATGTAAACAAGCTGCGCTAGATACGCTCCACATATCACTGTACAGTATGAGGATGTAAACAAGCTGCGCTAGATACGCTCCACATATCACTGTACAGTGTAAGGATGTAAACAAGCTGTGCTAGACACGCTCCACATATCACTGTACAGTATGAGGATGTAAACAAGCTGTGCTAGATACGCTCCACATATCACTGTACAGTATGAGGATGTAAACAAGCTGCGCTAGATACGCTCCACATATCACTGTACAGTGTAAGGATGTAAACAAGCTGCGCTAGATACGCTCCACATATCACTGTACAGTATGAGGATGTAAACAAGCTGCGCTAGATACGCTCCACATATCACTGTACAGTATGAGGATGTAAACAAGCTGCGCTAGATACGCTCCACATATCACTGTACAGTATGAGGATGTAAACAAGCTGTGCTAGATACGCTCCACATATCACTGTACAGTATGAGGATGTAAACAAGCTGTGCTAGACACGCTCCACATATCACTGTACAGTATGAGGATGTAAACAAGCTGTGCTAGATACGCTCCACATATCACTGTACAGTATGAGGATGTAAACAAGCTGCGCTAGATACGCTCCACATATCACTGTACAGTATGAGGATGTAAACAAGCTGTGCTAGACACGCTCCACATATCACTGTACAGTATGAGGATGTAAACAAGCTGTGCTAGACACGCTCCACATATCACTGTACAGTATGAGGATGTAAACAAGCTGTGCTAGATACGCTCCACATATCACTGTACAGTATGAGGATGTAAACAAGCTGCGCTAGATACGCTCCACATATCACTGTACAGTATGAGGATGTAAACAAGCTGCGCTAGATACGCTCCACATATCACTGTACAGTATGAGGATGTAAACAAGCTGTGCTAGACACGCTCCACATATCACTGTACAGTATGAGGATGTAAACAAGCTGTGCTAGACACGCTCCACATATCACTGTACAGTATGAGGATGTAAACAAGCTGTGCTAGATACGCTCCACATATCACTGTACAGTATGAGGATGTAAACAAGCTGTGCTAGATACGCTCCACATATCACTGTACAGTGTAAGGATGTAAACAAGCTGTGCTAGACACGCTCCACATATCACTGTACAGTGTAAGGATGTAAACAAGCTGCGCTAGATACGCTCCACATATCACTGTACAGTATGAGGATGTAAACAAGCTGTGCTAGACACGCTCCACATATCACTGTACAGTATGAGGATGTAAACAAGCTGTGCTAGACACGCTCCACATATCACTGTACAGTATGAGGATGTAAACAAGCTGCGCTAGATACGCTCCACATATCACTGTACAGTATGAGGATGTAAACAAGCTGCGCTAGATACGCTCCACATATCACTGTACAGTGTAAGGATGTAAACAAGCTGTGCTAGACACGCTCCACATATCACTGTACAGTATGAGGATGTAAACAAGCTGTGCTAGATACGCTCCACATATCACTGTACAGTATGAGGATGTAAACAAGCTGCGCTAGATACGCTCCACATATCACTGTACAGTGTAAGGATGTAAACAAGCTGCGCTAGATACGCTCCACATATCACTGTACAGTATGAGGATGTAAACAAGCTGCGCTAGATACGCTCCACATATCACTGTACAGTATGAGGATGTAAACAAGCTGCGCTAGATACGCTCCACATATCACTGTACAGTGTAAGGATGTAAACAAGCTGTGCTAGACACGCTCCACATATCACTGTACAGTATGAGGATGTAAACAAGCTGTGCTAGATACGCTCCACATATCACTGTACAGTATGAGGATGTAAACAAGCTGCGCTAGATACGCTCCACATATCACTGTACAGTGTAAGGATGTAAACAAGCTGCGCTAGATACGCTCCACATATCACTGTACAGTATGAGGATGTAAACAAGCTGCGCTAGATACGCTCCACATATCACTGTACAGTATGAGGATGTAAACAAGCTGTGCTAGATACGCTCCACATATCACTGTACAGTATGAGGATGTAAACAAGCTGTGCTAGATACGCTCCACATATCACTGTACAGTATGAGGATGTAAACAAGCTGTGCTAGACACGCTCCACATATCACTGTACAGTATGAGGATGTAAACAAGCTGTGCTAGATACGCTCCACATATCACTGTACAGTATGAGGATGTAAACAAGCTGCGCTAGATACGCTCCACATATCACTGTACAGTATGAGGATGTAAACAAGCTGCGCTAGATACGCTCCACATATCACTGTACAGTATGAGGATGTAAACAAGCTGTGCTAGATACGCTCCACATATCACTGTACAGTGTAAGGATGTAAACAAGCTGTGCTAGATACGCTCCACATATCACTGTACAGTATGAGGATGTAAACAAGCTGTGCTAGATACGCTCCACATATCACTGTACAGTATGAGGATGTAAACAAGCTGCGCTAGATACGTTCCACATATCACTGTACAGTATGAGGATGTAAACAAGCTGCGCTAGATACGCTCCACATATCACTGTACAGTGTAAGGATGTAAACAAGCTGTGCTAGACACGCTCCACATATCACTGTACAGTATGAGGATGTAAACAAGCTGTGCTAGATACGCTCCACATATCACTGTACAGTATGAGGATGTAAACAAGCTGCGCTAGATACGCTCCACATATCACTGTACAGTGTAAGGATGTAAACAAGCTGCGCTAGATACGCTCCACATATCACTGTACAGTATGAGGATGTAAACAAGCTGCGCTAGATACGCTCCACATATCACTGTACAGTATGAGGATGTAAACAAGCTGCGCTAGATACGCTCCACATATCACTGTACAGTGTAAGGATGTAAACAAGCTGTGCTAGACACGCTCCACATATCACTGTACAGTATGAGGATGTAAACAAGCTGTGCTAGATACGCTCCACATATCACTGTACAGTATGAGGATGTAAACAAGCTGCGCTAGATACGCTCCACATATCACTGTACAGTGTAAGGATGTAAACAAGCTGCGCTAGATACGCTCCACATATCACTGTACAGTATGAGGATGTAAACAAGCTGCGCTAGATACGCTCCACATATCACTGTACAGTATGAGGATGTAAACAAGCTGCGCTAGATACGCTCCACATATCACTGTACAGTATGAGGATGTAAACAAGCTGTGCTAGATACGCTCCACATATCACTGTACAGTATGAGGATGTAAACAAGCTGTGCTAGACACGCTCCACATATCACTGTACAGTATGAGGATGTAAACAAGCTGTGCTAGATACGCTCCACATATCACTGTACAGTATGAGGATGTAAACAAGCTGCGCTAGATACGCTCCACATATCACTGTACAGTATGAGGATGTAAACAAGCTGTGCTAGACACGCTCCACATATCAATGTACAGTATGAGGATGTAAACAAACTGTGCTAGACACGCTCCACATATCACTGTACAGTATGAGGATGTAAACAAGCTGTGCTAGATACGCTCCACATATCACTGTACAGTATGAGGATGTAAACAAGCTGCGCTAGATACGCTCCACATATCACTGTACAGTATGAGGATGTAAACAAGCTGCGCTAGATACGCTCCACATATCACTGTACAGTATGAGGATGTAAACAAGCTGTGCTAGACACGCTCCACATATCACTGTACAGTATGAGGATGTAAACAAGCTGTGCTAGACACGCTCCACATATCACTGTACAGTATGAGGATGTAAACAAGCTGTGCTAGATACGCTCCACATATCACTGTACAGTATGAGGATGTAAACAAGCTGTGCTAGATACGCTCCACATATCACTGTACAGTGTAAGGATGTAAACAAGCTGTGCTAGACACGCTCCACATATCACTGTACAGTGTAAGGATGTAAACAAGCTGCGCTAGATACGCTCCACATATCACTGTACAGTATGAGGATGTAAACAAGCTGTGCTAGACACGCTCCACATATCACTGTACAGTATGAGGATGTAAACAAGCTGTGCTAGACACGCTCCACATATCACTGTACAGTATGAGGATGTAAACAAGCTGCGCTAGATACGCTCCACATATCACTGTACAGTATGAGGATGTAAACAAGCTGCGCTAGATACGCTCCACATATCACTGTACAGTGTAAGGATGTAAACAAGCTGTGCTAGACACGCTCCACATATCACTGTACAGTATGAGGATGTAAACAAGCTGTGCTAGATACGCTCCACATATCACTGTACAGTATGAGGATGTAAACAAGCTGCGCTAGATACGCTCCACATATCACTGTACAGTGTAAGGATGTAAACAAGCTGCGCTAGATACGCTCCACATATCACTGTACAGTATGAGGATGTAAACAAGCTGCGCTAGATACGCTCCACATATCACTGTACAGTATGAGGATGTAAACAAGCTGCGCTAGATACGCTCCACATATCACTGTACAGTGTAAGGATGTAAACAAGCTGTGCTAGACACGCTCCACATATCACTGTACAGTATGAGGATGTAAACAAGCTGTGCTAGATACGCTCCACATATCACTGTACAGTATGAGGATGTAAACAAGCTGCGCTAGATACGCTCCACATATCACTGTACAGTGTAAGGATGTAAACAAGCTGCGCTAGATACGCTCCACATATCACTGTACAGTATGAGGATGTAAACAAGCTGCGCTAGATACGCTCCACATATCACTGTACAGTATGAGGATGTAAACAAGCTGCGCTAGATACGCTCCACATATCACTGTACAGTATGAGGATGTAAACAAGCTGTGCTAGATACGCTCCACATATCACTGTACAGTATGAGGATGTAAACAAGCTGTGCTAGACACGCTCCACATATCACTGTACAGTATGAGGATGTAAACAAGCTGTGCTAGATACGCTCCACATATCACTGTACAGTATGAGGATGTAAACAAGCTGCGCTAGATACGCTCCACATATCACTGTACAGTGTAAGGATGTAAACAAGCTGTGCTAGATACGCTCCACATATCACTGTACAGTATGAGGATGTAAACAAGCTGCGCTAGATACGCTCCACATATCACTGTACAGTATGAGGATGTAAACAAGCTGCGCTAGATACGCTCCACATATCACTGTACAGTATGAGGATGTGAACAAGCTGTGCTAGATACGCTCCACATATCACTGTACAGTATGAGGATGTAAACAAGCTGCGCTAGATACGCTCCACATATCACTGTACAGTATGAGGATGTAAACAAGCTGCGCTAGATACGCTCCACATATCACTGTACAGTATGAGGATGTAAACAAGCTGCGCTTGATACGCTCCACATATCACTGTACAGTATGAGGATGTGAACAAGCTGTGCTAGATACGCTCCACATATCACTGTACAGTATGAGGATGTAAACAAGCTGCGCTAGATACGCTCCACATATCACTGTACAGTATGAGGATGTAAACAAGCTGCGCTAGATACGCTCCACATATCACTGTACAGTATGAGGATGTAAACAAGCTGCGCTAGATACGCTCCACATATCACTGTACAGTATGAGGATGTAAACAAGCTGTGCTAGATACGCTCCACATATCACTGTACAGTATGAGGATGTAAACAAGCTGTGCTAGACACGCTCCACATATCACTGTACAGTATGAGGATGTAAACAAGCTGTGCTAGATACGCTCCACATATCACTGTACAGTATGAGGATGTAAACAAGCTGCGCTAGATACGCTCCACATATCACTGTACAGTGTAAGGATGTAAACAAGCTGTGCTAGATACGCTCCACATATCACTGTACAGTATGAGGATGTAAACAAGCTGCGCTAGATACGCTCCACATATCACTGTACAGTATGAGGATGTAAACAAGCTGCGCTAGATACGCTCCACATATTACTGTACAGTATGAGGATGTGAACAAGCTGTGCTAGATACGCTCCACATATCACTGTACCGTATGAGGATGTAAACAAGCTGCGCTAGATACGCTCCACATATCACTGTACAGTATGAGGATGTAAACAAGCTGCGCTAGATACGCTCCACATATCACTGTACAGTATGAGGATGTAAACAAGCTGTGCTAGACACGCTCCACATATCACTGTACAGTATGAGGATGTAAACAAGCTGCGCTAGATACGCTCCACATATCACTGTACAGTATGAGGATGTAAACAAGCTGCGCTAGATACGCTCCACATATCACTGTACAGTATGAGGATGTAAACAAGCTGCGCTAGATACGCTCCACATATCACTGTACAGTATGAGGATGTAAACAAGCTGCGCTAGATACGCTCCACATATCACTGTACAGTGTAAGGATGTAAACAAGCTGCGCTAGATACGCTCCACATATCACTGTACAGTATGAGGATGTAAACAAGCTGCGCTAGATACGCTCCACATATCACTGTACAGTGTAAGGATGTAAACAAGCTGCGCTAGATACGCTCCACATATCACTGTACAGTATGAGGATGTAAACAAGCTGTGCTAGATACGCTCCACATATCACTGTACAGTATGAGGATGTAAACAAGCTGCGCTAGATACGCTCCACATATCACTGTACAGTATGAGGATGTAAACAAGCTGTGCTAGACACGCTCCACATATCACTGTACAGTATGAGGATGTAAACAAGCTGCGCTAGATACGCTCCACATATCACTGTACAGTATGAGGATGTAAACAAGCTGCGCTAGATACGCTCCACATATCACTGTACAGTATGAGGATGTAAACAAGCTGCGCTAGATACGCTCCACATATCACTGTACAGTATGAGGATGTAAACAAGCTGCGCTAGATACGCTCCACATATCACTGTACAGTGTAAGGATGTAAACAAGCTGCGCTAGATACGCTCCACATATCACTGTACAGTATGAGGATGTAAACAAGCTGTGCTAGATACGCTCCACATATCACTGTACAGTATGAGGATGTAAACAAGCTGTGCTAGATACGCTCCACATATCACTGTACAGTATGAGGATGTAAACAAGCTGTGCTAGACACGCTCCACATATCACTGTACAGTATGAGGATGTAAACAAGCTGTGCTAGATACGCTCCACATATCACTGTACAGTATGAGGATGTAAACAAGCTGTGCTAGATACGCTCCACATATCACTGTACAGTATGAGGATGTAAACAAGCTGTGCTAGACACGCTCCACATATCACTGTACAGTATGAGGATGTAAACAAGCTGTGCTAGACACGCTCCACATATCACTGTACAGTATGAGGATGTAAACAAGCTGTGCTAGATACGCTCCACATATCACTGTACAGTATGAGGATGTAAACAAGCTGTGCTAGATACGCTCCACATATCACTGTACAGTATGAGGATGTAAACAAGCTGCGCTAGATACGCTCCACATATCACTGTACAGTATGAGGATGTAAACAAGCTGTGCTAGACACGCTCCACATATCACTGTACAGTATGAGGATGTAAACAAGCTGCGCTAGATACGCTCCACATATCACTGTACAGTATGAGGATGTAAACAAGCTGCGCTAGATACGCTCCACATATCACTGTACAGTATGAGGATGTAAACAAGCTGCGCTAGATACGCTCCACATATCACTGTACAGTATGAGGATGTAAACAAGCTGTGCTAGACACGCTCCACATATCACTGTACAGTATGAGGATGTAAACAAGCTGCGCTAGATACGCTCCACATATCACTGTACAGTATGAGGATGTAAACAAGCTGCGCTAGATACGCTCCACATATCACTGTACAGTATGAGGATGTAAACAAGCTGCGCTAGATACGCTCCACATATCACTGTACAGTATGAGGATGTATGCGCTTGATATAACAAACGATCAACAGGATGCAAAGCTGCAATGTGGTTTCCGGTTACTTCACGGATGGGATGAATGGATTAGCATCGTTGTGCTAAGGTTTCACATTTGCCTACCTAACTGCAGTAGTCATAAATAATGCGTCATTCCCATAGAAGCCAGAAGAACATTGTAAAAAAAAATGATGTTAAAGTTTGTCTTTAAACTCTTTTTTGAACGAGGAGCATATTAGAGGTTGGAAAATTTACTAAAATTAAAACTGGTTCTTGAGCAAGTACAGTACTTCTATTCAAGACTGAATTATTTGCAGCACTTAATGCTTGCTATAGGAGAAACTAGTTCCAGTTCGTATTGCAGTTTGCATTTCCACCATCCAAAAGGAACTGTCTCCAAATAGCATTTTCATATACAAAAGGAAACTAGTTCCACTTGACGTTTCCTCAATCCAGAATAATAATAATAATAATAATAATGTTATTGATTTTACGTCCCTTTTAACTGCTCTGGCTTTAGAGACGCCGAGGTGCCCGAATTTTGCCCCGAAGGGGATCTTTAACGTGCCAGTAAATCTACTGACACGGCTCCCTCGCATTTGCGCACTCTCAAATGCCACCTGACTGCGCCAAGAAAACCTGCAAACTTCGGCCCAGCAAGCACGCCGTCATTCCAATCTATAAGAAGAACTACTTCCAAGTCACTTTTTCTCAGTCCAGAAAAAACTAGTTTCAGAGTCACTTTTCTCAGTCCAGAAAAAACTAGTTTCAGGTGATGTTCTAGCTATCCAAAAAGAAACTAGCGCGTTCCCTTATCCAAGAATTAATTAATTGATTAATTAATCAATTGGTCAACACAATTACTGAGACCGTTTGTTGAACCAAGGCCGGTAAAGAATAAGAGTGTTGTATTCCAGTGAATGATTACCGACAGTAGTGGCTACGCTGGCTAACGTGCAGCATTAGGTCATTGGGCCAAGCTCTCTGCTGACTCGGTAGACGCGTGGGTTCGAGCCCCACCGTCGGCCGTCCTTGAAATGGTTTTCCGTGGTTTCCCCATTTTCAACAGCAGGCAAATGCTGGGACGGTACCTTCTGACAGGCCACGGCCGCTTCCTCCCACATCCTTGCCCAGTTTCATTCACCATCATTCATTTCATCTCTCATTAACTCCTCTCATGAGGTTGGCGTCAGGAAGGGCTTCCGGTCGTAAAAACCATCGCCACATAGACTTCCATCGCATCTCATCCCCGACCCCGTTGGAAAAACGGGAATAATAAGGGGTAGACATACATTCCAGTGAATGATTCTGTGTACATTATAGTGTTTGAAGCCATTTTCAGTGTTGTCTTAGTAAACGCAGTTTGATGTCTTTCAGTCGGTCAACACGATTGTACCCAAATGAGATGGGACATAAAAAGTGTGTAGCCTAAGTGTAATGGATCTGATGATGATCGCTTGACGATCGAAACTCTGTATTTATTAATCTCATGTACATTTCTTTCAGGATTAGGGAATAACCCATCTCGTGTTGACCGACTGAAAAGCATCAAACTTTCGTGATTCTGTGTATTATTGCGAGAAACATGTTTAACAGTGGTCATGTAGCCCTGTGTACTTGCGTGTGTGTAATACTGTAGTTGTCTGATAACCTGTTTCACTGTAATGTCTGCATAAGTGTGCGTATTCGTAATTGAGGTGTGATTTGGTTAGGAAGTGACCTTGGCCTTAAGTTAGGTGTCTGGAGTAGACGTGGGAACCATGGAAAACCACTTCCAGGATGGTCTCTTCTCAGTTTTGCCTCACGAGGCTGAGTGTACTCCGTTCCAACCCTCAGTCCAGAATTAAATTTATTCCCAGAGCTGAGAATTTAAAGCCCTACATGGCTTTAACGTTGACATTTGAAATACACTGGAAATAACAACCGCAGCCGACAACACAAAATCACTCAGCACACGCATGGTTGCACATTACTGTAGTCTGTTCTGCTACCCACGCTCCCGAATTAGTTGCAAGCATAGGTGTCTCTCCTGGAATGTGGCTATTTCAAACAAGTAAGGACTGAACAAAGTTACTTTACTCTTCAGATCGAAAATGAAGTGTGAAGATTCTCATGTCTACGTGTTCGTCCTCACTTTATATCCGATAATACGGTATCCAATACAATTCGCAAAAATGCGTCCAAGCACTTGAAAATATGAAAATATGACTCAAAAACTATAAAATAGTCTAATAAATTCCAAAAACTTAACATATAATGATGTACACTTTAAGAAATTACCTCAAAATAAAAAAAATGACTAAAATGACCGAAATTTGTCGTAATAAATTAGTATTTCTGCAATGTGGGAACTATGATCAGAATTTCTGTATAAGTTAGCAATGTCTGTGGTGAACTAATAGAAAGATGACATGTCATCAAAATCCGAGTCCTGGTTATAACGCTAAAATTGTAAACATGCAATTCTGTATTGAAATAGTTTAAGAAATAGGCCTACAGCCTTAAAAACCAGTTCCAGTACTTATTTTGGAGACCCTCGGACGTCAATAACTATGCTTCCAGGATGGGCGAAGTGGGAGTTGAGCCCAGGACCTAAGGGAGCGGAGTCTCAATACGTACCTGAAGGACAACCTCGTATTTTAGTGACTAGAGTTCTTGGCTATCGCCATATAGGTGAATAGCAGGACTAGGATGTAAATACATATTCTTTCCTTTTGCTTATACATAACTATAAATGATAAATGACCATGAATTAGAACCTAAGCTATCATCTAATTACATTATTGTTACATATTTGATTATAATGACATTAGTTTAACATATTTTTACTTTTTAATGCAAAATTACATATTTTGTGAATTACTCTAAAAAAACTTTTTGCAAGTGAAATATACGGTAGTTCAAAAATAGATGGTATTTCAAAACAGTCTGTATGACAATATTTGTTCACTGGCAACTCAGGTAGGTGAAACGGATTTTCCAAACTATTTATAAGCTGCTGGGAAAGGGACAGGGAAGAATTCCAAGAAAGATATTAGTGCAGATAAGGGGAAGGGAATTCACGTCACACCCTGCTGGAGACTCAAGTGACTGGACTTCAGTTTATTTCAGTTATTCAGTCAGTGCCTGAGATTCTACTTTTCAACCTGCTATATTTCCTCCCACCCCGCATCAAAAAGTGCCCCTCACAATACTTCGTACTCATTTTTTCATACATAATAATGGAATTTATTTAAATTAGCTATAATATGGACATGCTTAATTAATTATACCACACTTTATTTTGCAAAAATATATAATGAATACAATGAGGAATCTTCAAGTACTATTATGTGCAATATATCTTTTATATAAAATTAAGTTAAATTAATGTTACATAGCTTGCTGACAAAAGATGCTCAATTCACAAATTACAGAATTGTAATGGCCAAAGCCGCATTCAACAAGAAGAGGACTCTGTTCACCAGCAAGTTGAGTTTAGAACCAAGGAAGAAATTGGTGAAGTGTTACATCTGGAGCATTGCACTGTACGGGGCAGAGACGTGGACGATGAGAAAGAGGGAAAGAAAATTCTTAGAAAGTTTTGAATTGTGGTGCTGGAGGAGAATAGAGAAGATCAAGTGGACAGATTAGGTGACAAACGATGCTGTACTGAGAAGAGTAGGCGAAAAGAAAACTTTGCTGAATACAATTCTTCAGAGGATGGCCAACTGGTTTGGACACATACTTCCTTATATTACTCTTCATAAATTCTTCATCACACTGTACGTTTACAGTGGTCATAGTTTCCGATAATCACGAATGAGAGCTCCAAAATGAGATCAAGTTTCCTGCTGTACGTTTATCCTGGGCTGAGAAAACGTTACGTCAGAAAAAGTATAAGAACTTTTTATTGGGTGGTTGAAAAAAATGAAACTTGAGATTTGCACTACCAATACGTGTGCCTATCACATATAAAAATTGCATTACCCTCAGCCAAGTAGTTTTCCATGTATATAGTTTTTAGTGAGTGGTTCCTAGAAAAGACGTCTAAAACACGGACAATTTTTCCTACAACCACAAATAAATAAATAATTAATAAACTTGAAAATAATTGGCTTATATAGTCTAACGCAGAATTAAACAAGGAAAATATTGGTATAACACGTTTTACAATAGGTCTGTTGGTTTGGTTTTAATTAAGGCCTCGATTATCCATAATAAAAAATCCGATGTTTAGTAGACATGAGGGGCTAATGCACGACGTCATTGAAGGGAAGATCAAAGGAACGACAGGACTGGGAAGAAGAAGAATTCAACATCTGGATGACATGAAAGATGGAAGGAGTTACTGCAGACTGAAGGAAGAAGCTGAAGACCGGGAACATTGGCATCAGAAATTCTCTGTACGAAGACATGGACCTGCCACTAGGCAGAATACTGTATAATATAATAATAATAATAATAATAATATTACATATTTTAATTTTTAATGCAATATTACATATTTCAGGTAATAGTATTACATAAATATGGACACATTTTGCATGTTTTACTTACATAAAAATCCTAGCCCTAATCAGTTTATGAGACAAATTCTGCACACACCTAAGTACACGGGGCTGAAATGATCGCGATGTCCAAGTCCCTGCATGAAAGCAAACACGCACCTGGAGGTCATAGAAGGCGGCTAGTGAATAGTTTTTAACTGGAGAGATGTGCTTGGGTTAACAGCCCGCTACAGTACCCTGAGGTACCAGGATTGTTTGTACTCTGTTAAAAAAGAACTTGTTCGGCGAGTTGGCAACTCAGCTTGGAATGTTGGCTGAGCAACAAAGTGGCTGCTGTTGAGTAAATATTGTCTCGAGTTAATGCATTCTAGGTGTCCTTCATCCTCGTGGAATTTGATGAGATGAGACCAATGTAACATCCAGTCTGTCTGTTTACCATCCATATACTGCTTGAACCACTTTCAAGCTCTCCAGGCTATAGCCCTTAACTTTGACAGCCACAAATTTATTAGCGGCAGATGACCTCGTATTTCCGCCCCTTAAAATAATAACTAACTAACTAACAAATGTATTAAGTTGCTTCGGAGCGAGCCACAATGTTAAGATATTAATAGTTTACAAAATGAAGACATTTTTATTTATTTTTTAACAAAGAAACTTTTTTTTTTACTTTAATCATAACATTATTGTTTAATTATACAACAAGAAATGGTAGTTTACTTTTGAGAAGTGCTTTTTCGAATGTTCATTTTTGCTGTTAGTTGTTTGAAATCCCGCTGATTGCTTTAAGAAGTTGCAACATATTGATTAACGCCTATTGGTAGATCTTAGCGACCGCATCATTCCTTTGTGTTCCGGATATGCTGTTTGGTTTCTGACTCAGAATATCTATAAGGACACTCATCGTCTTGATGTGCAGTGGGATGACTGTCTTGGATTGTAAGTATAGTTTACATACAACTTTCTGTATCCGGAAATGTATGTCCTGAAGTGAGTCAGAAGTTGATGCTGTCATATTGCTGTCTCACCGTTAAGATGCTTTCCACACACACAAATGCCGGGATGATACCTAACTTAAAGTCACGGCCGCTTCCTCCCCAAAGCCTGTCTCAATTATAAATATATACAGACATCACAGTGACACAGGTTAGCAGACAAAGTCTACACACACCCAACTACTCGGGGGTACATGACCACGATGTCGCAAAGCCAATAAGAGAATCAACAACAAAAACAAACCTTCCACACAGTGGCTGCACCATCCATAACTATAATGTTTTAGGTTACTGCACGAATGATGTGATATTTTTAGTCGTAGGAGTTGCAATCTGGGAAGGCGCGCTTTGATATTGAACCACGAACAGTGGGGTTATTTTCAATCCAGGCATTGCAGAGTGACATACCTTCGCTTAGCTTGTCATTGTTATTAATACATCACAATTTTAAATAATTTAATTGGTATTCTGCCCGAAACCAAATTCTGACTGCGCCCAATGTTGCTTAACTGCGGAGTTCTCATGGGATCCGGTGTTGCAACACGACTAGGCCGTTGGCACATCACAAATAACACCGGTTACCAGACAGATTCTACACACACCCCAAGTACACTGGACTACATGACCACGTTGTCGCAGCCCCTCAACTGAGGAACCTACCAACCAGTCTGTATTCAGTTATAAATTCTAAAATTGAAATTATAAAAAAGGAAGGAAGCTTGTAGTTTAACGTGACCGTTAATCGCGAGATCATGAGCCACGGGACCTCCTTTTTACGTGGAATCCGAACCACAGGACATGGCATTTCACTTCGAAAATCTCACATGCATTGACCGGGAATCGAACCTGGACCGCCTTGGTGAGAGGCATACAGCTAGACCGCTGAGCCACCACGCCCCAATTGAAATTATAATATTTGTATAAAGTTATTGCTTATTGGGCTTGAAATTTGAAAAACTCCCGGGCCAATGGCCAGGGCGTGGTCACGGTGGTGGATAACAAATTTTTATGATTTCGTCCCATGAGCTCATGCATTCTGTCGCGTTTTGTACATATATGTGTCTAGTGTGGAAGGGAAGAGCGTAAGCTGCTGTCGGCAATCAGGCAATTTCAGTTCTTTAAGGCCATCAATGGAACTACATGAAACATTATCAGTAGGGTTCGGATGTTTAGGAAAAATCATATTTTTTTCTTTGCCTCTATTTTCACGCCCAATTGGTTTCTGATGCAAATCAAGTGATTATCGTCACAATACAATGGTTTTCATTTGTCATATAAATGCATATTTTGAACATTTTTTTTACAATTAGGTCATATTTTGAGCAATTTTGATAAGAACGTCATGTTTCGGTAGTTTGATGGCAGCTGTAGGTGTGCAATCATCCTCAACTTACCGAACGGGAACTAGTGTTTACAGAAATAGACTGTATATAACTACTTTTAAACATGTATATTCAGAAAATTAATAAAAGATAGGAATAAAGAATTTAGTATATAAAGAATATCGTATGGCCTCGGTGCCGGGTGCAGCTTTGTTATTTGGCACCCAAAAGGTAGCTTGCATGTCGAATTTCGTTGTTACTTGGAGCACTATGAAAGTCACTATACTGTGTGAAGCTAAATTAAATAGGTTAAGAATGTAAACAACGCTCTTAGGATCCTACGTTCGTTGCCAAGAGCCGACTGCGGTGGCGTCTAGTAGCTAAGTTCTGAACTAGGCCTATTAGTCGTTGACGGTGGCGTTTGGCGGCAAAAGTAGGAACTATTTGAAAAATTCAAAGTTGCAGTCCTTACAGTACTTGAATTAAAAAACAGATACACACACTAATACAGCCATCACAATTAACTCCGGTTATCAGACACATTCTACACACACCCAAAGTACACGGGGCTACATGACCGTGTTGTCGCAGCCCCTAAACTGAGGAACCAACCAAACACACAAAGTCACTATAGCGCTTTCTAGTAGAGAAATGAGGAAATTTGTGTTGGCGGTAACTCCCGAGATTAATTTTGCCATTATGAACACGGCCTACTGAATTCAAATGGGTTCTTTGACATGCCAACATCGTATGACATGGTGTCGTAATTTTTGCCGCCTTTCAAAAATCACTTACCACGGCCAGGAGCGAACCTGCAAGCTTAGGGTTAGTAGACCGACACGTTGACCACTCCCCCACCGTGGCAGGCTAAGAATTTAGTTAACAATTAAACTCGAAGGGATTTTTGCTTGGATTTATAATTAAATAAACGGCCATATTTAAATCAGTCATTTTCAGGTGATATTTTGTCTTTTTTGAGTCATATTTCGTAATTTTTAAAGTCATATTCAGGCTATTTTTAATTCTTCAACATCCGAGCCCTAATTATCATTAATATGAACGAATAAATCATGAGATATAGCTCCTGGCTTTTAATATTCTGAATATCCAAATCAATTCTCAATGTTCTATGTTAGGTAACTGAGAGTTTTTATGTCCAAGTTCCTACAAATATTAAATGATATGGAAGCTTTATGGTAGCAAGACTTGTAATTCAGAACTTGAAAAAAAAATATTTGCTCATAACCGTCCCCTTGACGTTATTTGCGTCAGTGATCTTCTCTTTTATTCCCTGTGCTTGCTTTTCGGTCCATATTATTCTGTTTCTGTTTTATTCAGTCGTCAACCCGCTTCTGTATTGATCCAAGCTATTTTTGTCATTACATTTCCGCGCGTCTGAACGGTGTTTGTTTTAAAAACCTCATTTATCTTCATCTGTCATTGGTTTTAATACAAATAGATTCGTGTGCCCTCTGGGGAGGCCTGGTGCAAGTCTTCGGAATTGACTCCCTTAGGCGACTTGCGAATTGTAGTGAGGATGGAATGAATGATGATATCACAGACATCCAATCCGCGAGCCAGGGGCATTAGACGAAGTTATAATCCCACCACCCGACCGGGAATCGAACCCGGTACCATTTGATTCAAAAGCTTTATTCCTATCCATTTAACCACGAAGCCGATCATTACTTATGGTGTTATTGATGATGATGATAATAATAATAATAATAATAATAATAATAATAATAATATTGATAATAAAATGCTTAGGAAAATCCTGAAGTGTGGTTGAACTGATGAAGAAGAGGATATAACAGTTCTATGGACACCTCCTGAGAATGGATAGCAACAGACTGACGAGAGAATTTTCGAATCTTTCAGGAAGAGAAAGACAGAGCTCAAATGGTTACGAGAAGTGAGAACGGACCTAGCTAAGATAGGGGTACAAGAAGACAACATAGCAGACAGGGAGAAATTTAGACGACTTCATAATAAAGGAGAACAGACGTTTCCAGGAGCCAGTGAGTAAGAAAAGAACCTACGCAGAAGAACAGAGCAGGGAAGTGGGAGAAAGGATGAGAAGATACTGGCAGAGAGTCAAGGCAGAGAAGGCAAAACATAATGTAAAGATTGTTAAGTGTGGTCCATACAAGGCCAAGACGAAAATAAATAATAATAATAATAAATCCACCGTTGGGCCGTTGCCGACTGGTAAATATAGTAGTTTTCCAGTTATACAGACACCAGAACAATAGACAGGTTGTCGCTCACCCAAATACACGTCCCAAGCCTATAATAATTATTGAAGCCACATGGAAAGCTCCAAACTTCTAGCTCAGACATGTCTACACAAGTTTCGCCGCCCACTGGAAGATCTGCACGACTGACGGCCACCACACACCGGTTGACAACTGCAAATGCCAACTGTATGGAATGAAATGGATGCAGTACCACCTGAGGAACTGCTCTAAAAGGACTATTGCACTCCCCAATTACGCCAAAGACCTGTAAATTCATGTAAACACGCCTTATGTGCACATTGTGCTTTGTATATAATAAATAATTGAAGCCACAGCAGCACCTATGGCCACAGGTGACATGAGTTTGCACACAACATAGTTCGACGGTCGCCCAATTATTATTGCACCGTGTATAGCCGGGGTGACCAGGCTCCTTGGAACCAAGCTCAGAATAAAATAATGCACATTTTAAAAGGTACCGGTACACAAAGAATTTGTAGCCTATATAAGTGTATAAAAGGACTGAAACGAAGTGGCTTTTCGTCCATTGAATTTTGGAAGAAAGTTCCACAAGATAAATACCCGCTAACGAAAGAGTGTGCTAAGAGACTTATCTTAATATTTGGGACTACTTACTAAGAAGCACTGAGACAGCTGGAGCCGAACAGAAATCAATAAGTACCAAACAGGACAGAAAGACAATGGCTGTGAGTGCAATATGTGAACAGTACAGTGCGGAAGTGTAAGGAGATTGGTACAACTAAAGTGATAAAAGTGTTCTAAAAAAAGAGATAGAGACAGGACGAAGCTTCAAAAACAAGACAAAAGCACCCAAGGATTGCTCACCTTCGGAGCCTAATCACAAACACGTCCCTGTGCAAACAGGAGGCCTTTGCCCATACGGGATGTCTACAGGCTAATTTTATTATTATACTGTGTGTGAATCACTGTACTCAACGCTTACGTTCATTAAATGTAAATATCGAACTGAACTAATTGATGAACATTCAAGTGGACTCCTGCGAGCTGCGCTTATCAATTCACCAGCCAAAGTTTAAAGAACTAACAGCAAAAATAAAAACTCGGAAAATCACTTCTCAAAAGTAAAATCCTATTTCATGTTGTATAATTGAACAATAATGTTATATGTAGAGTAAACAAGTAGTTCCGTGAAGAACTATACAGCCTATTTTCATATATCCTACTTATGTTAATTGCCACTATCAACATACACAATTTCTGTTTGATTGCTGTAATAGATTCGTAGATATTAAGAACCGACTAAATATTTCGGATGGTCGCCATGTTGGATTTTATATATGTCCTAGAGTTATGTACTGTTACATGCAGATTATTGTGAACGTGTAGTATTCAAACTTCAATCGCATAATTAGGACACAAGAAAAAACAAGGAGATTTTAAATTTTTTTACAGCTGCCATCTTGAGGTTATGGAAACAATTGAAGTAAATTAGATGCCAGTGGATTAACATTCGTATAAGGATTTACTGTACCAAGTTTCACTGCACGCGGATGGTTAAATTGCGAGAAACGTCCATGTGAATATTTATAAATCGCGTCACCGCCATGTTGGATTTGTGATCACCAAGTTATTTAAAGTCCTATAGGTGAACTTAAGTTCATAGCCCCTATGAACATTAAAAAATGCAGTTTGATTGCTAAAATAGATTCGTAGATATTCAGTATCGTCTAAATATTTCGGATGGTCGCCATGTTGGATTGTTAAATGTATAGGCCATAGAGTCATGTACCATTAAAGGAAAATTATTGCGTAGGTTCATTATTCAAACTTTCACTTCGATCGCATGACTACATCACAAGAAATAAAAACTTAATTTTAAAATTCGCACTGCCGCCATCTTGAGGTTATGTAAACAATTGAACTAAATTAGATACCAGTGGATTACAATGCGTAAAAATATTTCCTGTACCAGGTTTCAGTGCGCTTGGAACATTAAATCGCGAGAAATGTCTATTTAAAATTTTCAAATTCGCTTGGCTGCCATGTTCGTTTTGTAGTTAACCGGTTTTTGAAAGTCTTATAGATGGACTTCCAGTAGTGCCCTTTATCTCCGTACAAAATTTTAGGGAGATACCGCTAATAGTTTCAGAGATATAACTTAGAATGCCGGTGAAATATTTCGCACATCCGCCATCTTGTGATTATGTAAACAATTGAACGAAGTTAGATGTCGGTGCATTACAATGTATATAAATATATACTGTACCAAGTTTCATTGCGTTTGGTTGGTCAAATCGCGAGAAACGTCTATTAAAAGTCACAAATTCGCTTGGCCGCCATGTTCGTTTTGTAGTTACCAGGTTTTCAAAAGTCACATAAGTGAACTTATAGTAGTTCCCTCTATCACCATAGAAAATGTCGGGGTAATATCGGTAATAGTTTCGGAGATTTTGAATGCTGGTGAAATATTTCGCACAGCCGCCATGTTGGATTGGTGAGTCGTAACAAAATTTGAAGGGCACGGTCGAGGTCGCCGGGAATAGTGATATGAACTTTCCGAGTGTCATTGAAATCGCTCCTGCCGTTTAGATTTTATTAGGGGGGGGGGGGACACACACACGAATCACACACACACACACGCACACACACACGGACAAAAGGTGGTCTCATAAGCCTATTTTTTCAAAATTGAAAATAGGCTAAAAATAAATGTTTCTCTATTTTTTATCAAATGAAAAATATGCCTTAATTTTGTAAACCATTAATTTGTTAACAATGTGGCTCGCTTCGAAACGGCTTCATACATCTGCGGCTCCTAAAGTTAAGGTTAGTGGCCACCCCTGGTAGGCTATATCCCATTGCTTCCCCTAGAAATGAATTTATTCCATCAACTGCTTTAGCAAACACTGTACTGGAATGCATGATTGAATATTTCACTTTGAGAGATTAATGAAAAAGGCTTGAAAATGAAAATCCACATCCTGCTTCCAGTCTCCGATCAGGTCAGGAATGGAATGAATGAAGCCCCCTTCTAGCGGAGAGGATATGAAAAAGGCTTATTACTCATTATAAATTAAAATTCAATTCCGTTGTAAAATAAAATCCTCGCTGATGTACTTTATCACTTATAATTATATGCGTGCCTTAAAACTGTACGCATTTTGTGGAATAACGTATTTTGGCTACACAAACCGTATAGCCTTGCTGATTTCTCAATTGTACTTCTACTAGTAATATTGTTTCGATACATGTTGCCAACCTCACTGATTGTGTAGCAGATATTCAGTTAGTGAACAATTTAATTGAAAGGAAATGAAAGCACAAGCTGGTTTTAACTAGCGATTTTACATGGAATTGAATAACAGGCTTTACCCATAAATTCCACAAATGCTTGGCTAATTGCATTGTGTGTTTTTATTAACGGAAATACATGCGAGTAAGCTGTTATCTGTACAAGACCGCGTTATCGCGTATGCTTTAAGTGGGTTGCAGAATGACTTCCTGTAAAAGTATTTCCAATTATTCTCCCCTCAGTCCACAGCATTGAATCTACTACAGCTTGTGCTAATAAATAATAATAATAATACCGGTAATAATAATAATAATAATAATAGTAATTTAGAAAGAGCTACCAAACTTCAGAAAGCATACCGAATAACATGGAATCACTATAATAAAAGAGTGATGTCACGAAATGCAAAACTACGGCACTACCCGACAGTTGTTCTTCCGGAAGCATTGTACGCCTCCGAAACTATATCTCTCGGAGGCCACTCTCAAATTGGTGAAATCGAAATCCAGGAACGTAAAATTCTCAGGAAAATATATGGCCCCGTTTATGTTAATGGTATATGGATTAAAAGGAAAACCACAGACTTGTACACAGTAGGCCTAATCAATAAGTCCACTGATACCGTGCGTAAGAGACGATTGAAATTTTATGGTCACATCTGCCGAATGGACAACACCAGATATGCAAAAAACTGCTTGATATAATTAATTTGAAGAAGGTCAAAATCAGTTGGTTAGAAGAAATCAAACACGACTTAAAGGAAATAAACATTACAGAAGATATCATCATGAATCTTAAGACTTTTGGAACTCTAGTTACAAATCACTCTTTCACCGAAAAAGCTAAAAAAAAAACACCGGAAAAAAATGGACGGATGAACGTAAGAAGGGGCATAGTGAGTTCATGAGGAGATTTTGGGAGGAGAAGAAGAGGAAAGCTCTATCAACCC
This sequence comes from Meconema thalassinum, assembly GCA_946902985.2. Lineage (NCBI taxonomy): Eukaryota > Metazoa > Arthropoda > Insecta > Orthoptera > Tettigoniidae > Meconema > Meconema thalassinum. The sequence continues at coordinate 309,126,509 of OX336392.1, read as the reverse complement.
GAGTCAACAAGTTCAAGCGCGCTCCCTACGTGGGCAAAACGAAGAAAGAAGAAGAATATTAATAATAATAATAAATAAAGAACCTAAGTATTGTTCGCAAGTCACAAAATACGGGTGACACGGGAGTGTAAAACAGGTAGAATATTGCCAAAGTTACAAATCCCAATAGAAATACGATTTGTATCTTCCACGTGTAACTAATTTGTAATACATATAGGTAAAGCCCTGCGAGGATGCGAATATCCGCCGCGGGTAACCGCCAAGTGTTTCACCATGCGGATATTTGCGTGACTGTGAGGATAGCGGATAAGCTGCGGATAATGTTTAGAGTAAGATTGCGGATAGTTTTTAGAATACAATGTTGAACTGAATCTTTTAAAAATAATTTTAGTTTTTGCTTTGATCTGCGTCGTTCACGTTTCTTGTTATTTCCCTATTTGCTTTCGCTTGGATTGTATGAGAATAACAGAGAAGTGAGAAAAGCCAGTCGTGGAAATACCCTCAATTAGTGTTGACGTAAAAAAAATCCTTTATACCTGCGCTTGGCCAATGGCCTAGCCGTGTTGAAACACCGGAGTCCATGAGAACTCCGCAGTTAAGCAACATTGGGCGCAGTCGCAACTTGGATGGTATGCCGGTTCTAGGCACTACGCGCTGTTGGCCAACATAAGGAGGAGCGCAAAGGCCCTGGTCACCCTACCGCACGTAAACTCTGGCTGCGGGTAGCCTCTTCGGAGGCTCGGACCTGCAGAATACCAATTAAATTAAAATACCTGCGCTTGCCAGCGTGGGTATATACGACAACAAAGTGCTATAACAAGAGTTTTATTGCTTTTCAGTCGGTCAACACGAATGTACCAAAAAGAGCTGGGTTGTGCCCTAATCCTGAAATAAATTACATGAGATTAATAAATACACTAGGATGACCAGTTTCGATCGGCAAGCGATCATCATCAGATTCATTACACTTAGGCTATAAAATCTATGTTTGAAAATGCAGGTGAAAATATTTAGAATATGTACAATTATTTAGTTGCAGTTTTGGTAATGCAACTGTCGGTGTACCGTAAGCTAAATGTAGTATAAGTTATATGATGTTAGGTGAAATGCTAAATGGTGATAGAAATGCTATAATTAGCCACCCGCTTTTGACTTGCCGTTACTCAGAGGGACAATACCCAGTCAACATTCCCTTGCGATTCATAGCCTAGGGGAACGAATTTCTCCTCAAATGTATAAATTTGTTGCTTTAATACTTAACGCTTTTTATCTAATAAATTAAACATATTATTGCAATGTCAGCGGATTCGGATAACAAACGTGAGGATGCGGATAACAGTCGTGCGGATGCGGGACGGATGCGGATAACGTTTCGTTTATCCACGCAGGGCCTCAACATTATAGGCCTACCGAAATGTTGAGGTCCTTGCTAATGATTTCTTGGATAATAGCGATGACATCCCGAGTACTGCGGGATAGTATTACTATGTATGGCAAGGAGCTATGTGCTAAATAATGCAACGGAACATCAGTTCCAAGTTTATAGATGTACCTGTGTCTGATAAAGACATGTTCGTTCACTTCCTCAGTGTTGTTCATATTTGGGTACCTACTGTATGTGGGAAGCAACTTGGCATACTTCACTATTTTTTTTATAGATTAACGTGGCAGTTACAAGTCCAAGGACAAATAACGCTCATGCATGAATGGTCTGTTAAACGCCGACGGGGTTAACTTTGTGTACTGGTGTGTGGCTGGTACTGGAGTAATGAGGGGAAGGAGGCACTCGCATCGAATACTGTACATATTATATGTGCTTCATTTTTCTTTCCTTGATTTAATAAACTTACCGTTGTCGGTAAAGTAAACAACTTTCTTCTCATCAGCTTTTAAGGTGGCGCTAACTTTACGTGAACAAAACAGTTCCGTTTCTTAATATGCTCCTACCGCACAAACTACTGAATCAATTCTTATCAAAATTTACCTTTATAAGATCAATTAGTTCAGTTACCACTGTTACCAACATTATACAGAGGTGTGCAAATTATTTGACTCGATGGTTGTTTACCAACATTTACTTTGTACGTTTTGTGACTTAGCCTAATATAGTAGAAATGTTTTGCAAGGCGTTAGAACTATTTCAAATGTTTAATCAATAGTCTTACTAATATTTTTTTAAAGAATCAGACAGTAAACTAATTTTTTACAGTTTCCACTAAAATATGACCCTTGTTAATACAGAATGTCACACATTTTGTTTTGATTACTTTATTACAGTTTTCGTGTGACTTTAGGCCAGAGAGATTGCAAGTCTATTATTACTAACTGTCCACTCTTGAACTATTCAAAGATTCGTGGACAACGGATTGAAATCATCTGATTTATAGGATACATTCCAAAGTTAATGACAAAAAAAAAGAAAAAAAAACGGCCCAGCTCAGGTGTCCCTCAGAATCTCAAATTTCGAAAATGTTCAGATGCAATTCCTCATGGGAAATGTTCTAAGTCCACAGGGTAGAAAACATTACCAGTACTAAAAAGGTTATAAAAAGAAAAAGAAAATGAATGAAAAATTGTGACTGCTATAAATTCTTTATTTGAGTCTAATAATTTGCTCACATCTGTAATTAATCAATTCTTAAAAACAAAAAAATTAGCAAATGGTAGATTTGAAACTAAATACATTTGAATAAGATTTCATGACTTGCAATCCAACTTAGAATCATGGTTCTAGTTCTTTAAACTTATTGTTTGTAAATTATTCTTCGATACGTTAAAACAAACGAGCTTTGTTTTTGAAGTAATTTATAAATACTGCAGCCATTATTTTAGGCCTGATTATATCACAAATGCACATAAAGTCACTGTGAAAATGTCAAGTAGATCGATACAGTAATTTCTGAGATAATGCACCTTTTTAGCATAAAAATGAAAGTTGTAAGGAATGGCTGTCAAAGAAATGTCTTCAAATAGATTAATAAAGATTTGGTAGATGCTTGCCGATGTTAACAAACTTCAAAAACCCTTATCTCGGAAACAGATTAACATTTTGCTCCAAACTAACTTCCTATGATATTCCAATATGCTGACAACCCAAAACATAAAAAAAAAAAAGAAGTTGTTTATTTTTCCCATCACAACCTAAGTTAGCGCCATCTTAGGCCTGAGCGGTATACCAGTATTTCTCATACCGGATGGCGGTATTAAATTCCCCCAACTACCAGTATACCGGTAATGTGCATTAATTCCTCGCACTAGACTCGAGAATTGAAAAACCTTCGTAACACTTCCCTCAGAATTAGTCAAATCGTCCAGTCGTCACAAACATTTATAAATTTGAGGTGCAAAATCGTTTTAGAGGGTCAACATTAAAAAGAAACTCTGAACGTTTATTTTTAGGAACCGTTCAAACGTGTTTTGAAAAACACCGAAACACAGGTTATCAGACAAATTACACACACGCACGCCGGGCTCATGACGAACATCAACAATACTACTATTTTGCCGCCAAAGCTGATGTAAAATCGCTTGATTTAGAGAGTTGGCAACACTGGACGGAGTAAGGTACGTTTTCAGCTATTTGCGGACAAGCGCCTCCTCCTCCTCAAGGCCGTTAGCTGCCACATGCCGAGACCCTTCGCTCTGACCTTCACAAACGTATTTACAGTAAACACGGCGCTGCGCGGCGTGAGAAACTCTATCTCCATTGAGGGAATAAAAACACGTGATTGTTGTGAAATATTATCCTGATCATCGGACTCATCCAATTAGTGTCGTTCAATCAGGCATGAGAACTGGCGTGAACATATATAGGCTACTGTAACACGAGGACTGGCGCCGGGTCATTTTGACCCATAGTGTGTCATACGGATTTTAATGAAGTAATTTTACACCTGGTGTCTTCCTATGAATTATCCCCAGTATAAAATGTGGTTTATTTATATTTTTGAGATTTAACATGCAGACAATTTCCGTAAGTGTATAATTGGCCTTGATAGTGGTGCAAAGCAATCATCTTAATTTCTTTGAGCTGATGGCCAAGGTGTCCCTAGACCCTAAACATGGATCAACAAGAACGTGAGCTAAGTGATTGTACTGCACCAAAATAGCTGCATTTTCCCCCTTATTTTTTAGAGATTGACCCGACTAACGTAAGCCGAAAATCGTCACACGAGAACTGGCGCCATGGGTAAATCTGACCCGACCGAAAATAATATAGAAATAACTTGGGTGTTCACAAGGTAATGGACATGTTACTTTTGTAGGGCGAAGTTCAAGGCTAGGACGGAAGGTACACTGAGTGTCAGGAAATGAGGGCTGACCCAATCGAAAATATAGAGCATTATTTAAGCCTCGGGTAAGCCTCCGTGGCTTAGGCGGCAGCACGCCGGCCTCTCACAGCTGGGTCCGTGGTTCAAATCCCGGTCACTCCATGTGAGATCCGTGCTGGACAAAACGGAGGCAGACAGGTTTTTCTCCGGGTACTCCGGTTTCCCCTGTCAAAGTTTCATTCCAGCAACACTCCCCACTATCATTTCATTTCATCTGTCATTCATTTAATCATTGCCCCAGAGGAGTGCGTCAGGCCTCGGCAGCCGGCACAGTTCATATCCTCACCGCTAGATGGGGGCTTCATTCATTCCATTCCTGACCCGGTCGTAGACTGGGAGCAGGCTGTGGATTTTCTTATTTAAGCCTCGGGTCAAAAATGCCCATGCGCCAGTCCGCGTGGGTTAAAAGAGAGTATAGTTTTCGATGTAATATTTGCCTCTCATTCGCATTTGTATTCATTTTTTAACAGCCTCTCCCCTCTGTTCCTCCTGTATCTTGTGTAAATATATATTTAACATTCCCCAAATCTCTGCTGTAAATAATGTACTCATAGCTCGATTCTCACTAATTGCCATGTTGTGTATATGTGTAAATATAATTAGAGACCGGGTGAGTTAGCCGAGGTCGTTACGGCATGACTAATGGAAGTCGCTCACATCCGGGAGGCGAGGAGGTTCGAATCCCCCCGCCGGCAACCTTGAAGATGGTCTTCTGTGGTTTCCCATCTTCCTTCCAGGCAAATGCCGGGGTTGGTCCCTAACTATAGGCCACAGCCGCTACCTTCCAACTCCTCGACCTTCCATCCCAACTTTCCTCCCCAACGGTACTTGTAGCTCACCCATTGGGTGTCCGCCTCGAAGCAGCTACAAAACTGGCGAGCCGAACATGTCCTCGGACACTCCCGGCACTAAAAGCCATACGCTAAAAAAAAAAAAAATATATATATATAATTAGAGCACTGCGTGGATAAACAAAGCGTTAATCCGGATCCGGCCTGCATCGGTACGACTGTTATCCGAATCCGCTGAGGTTACAATAATATTTTAAACTTTTTAGATGAAGTATTAAAGCAACACATTTAAACACTTGAGGAGAAAGTTGTTCCCCTAGGCTATGTGTGTAATGTGCTATGTTTAAAATGAATGTTATACCGCCAGAATTGCAACCCTTTTAAGTTCGGAGTGATAATTATGCTTAATGACATAATTTGACTGAGATTAGCTTAAATCATCTTACTATACATTTGTCATGAAAAAAAAAACATAACGGAAAATATATATGGTACGGTATGTCATAAACATCCGGGTCCTTGGTATTCAACAAGTTCGGATTGTATTCTATAAACTATCCTCAAATTTACTCCAAACATTATCCGCTTTTCCGCACAGCCATGCAAACTATATCCGAATAGCGCCGCGCAGGGCTTTAAATATAACCCAGTACATATAGTGGGGGCTGAGACGTATCTCAAATGCGAAGTGGGTCTTTGCTCTTTTTAGAGACCCCCTGTACTGTAAATAAAACTGTATTGCACTGATTACTAAATACATGAAATAAAACGTGACGTACAATTAATTTACTCCGACCTTTTCTACTCCATGATGTCTGTTTCCTGTCCCCACGTTAAATAGTGCACCACGGCCGCGAGGGCAGCTCCAGAAAGTCTGGAGATCGCAGGTTTGAATTCCGGTGGCTATCCTGAGTGTGGTTTTTCCATGGGGACTCCCTCCAAGCAAATGCCAGGATGGTACCGGGGCGCCTACATCATCCCTGCCCCTGTGACTACTACAGTCATCACATAAAATAATACAGGTTATCAGACAACTTCAACACACACCCAACTACACGAGGCTTATGACCAAGATGTCCCATGCCCCTAAAATTAATTATTGTCAATAACAACAACAATGTCTATTTCCTAAAACTGCAAACTCATAAATCTAATAAATTGATTGCGCGGTCTTATAGGGCATTTTTTGCTCTCTCTCATTATATAAAATTGAAAGTCATAAATAATTAATTAACAACCAATTTAATTAAAAGGTTATTTGGTGCAAACCTATATTTTTAGAGAAATATTAATAATGTTATTGGTTTTACGTCCCATTTAACTACTCTGGCTTTTAGAGACGCCGGGGTGCCGGAATTTTGCCCCGAAGGGGATCTTTAACGTGTCAGTAAATCTACTGACACGGCTCCCTCGCATTTGCTCATCCTCAAATGCCAGCTGACTGCGCCAGGATACGAACCTGCTACCTTGGGCCCAGCAAGCGAGTATTTTTGGAGATAAAATGTTATCATACGATAGATAAATACATGATCAAAAATGATTAATTGTTTTGGGATTTTGTGATGTTGATAGCAAAACGTTGTTGTTGCTGTTGTTGTTATTGTTGTTTGAGGAGCTTTGACATCGTGGTCATTCAGACCCATGTAGTTGTTTGTGCGTGAGGAATTTGTGATGGTTGTATTCGTGTGTAGCCTATATTTGTAATTCATGTGAAGATTGGGAAGGGGGCGGTCGTGGCCTTATGTTAGGAATCATCCTGTCATTTACCTGGAGTCAAAGTGCGAAACCACGGAAAACCACTTCCAAGATAGCAGAGGTGGGGATCATACCCACCTCTTCTCAGATTTGCTTCTTGAAGCTAAGTGTTTCCCGTTCCAGCCCTCAGACCAGAATTAAAATTACTTGGCAGAGTTGAGAATCGAACCCGGACCTCCGGGTTTGTCAGTCAAGATTGCTAGCCGATACACCAGCATATAGTCTGATAGAAAATAATTTCTTTCCCTGGACAATAAATTTTGCATAAGAACATAAATACCGGTATCTTCTTTTTATTAATTGCCCTACTACTTGAAATTACAGAAACCCTTTTGTCATTTACTGTACTTTGGTGACTAGGCGACAAGAAATGTTTATAAATGCCTGAAATATTTTTAATACAAACCAGAGCTCGGTGTCAGATAGCATTCGTAAGTTATCGCAATTCGAGCACTTCTTTCCGCCTAAGTTAAAAGTACATCACTCTCTGTGATGTATTTTAACTATTATTTTCCTAATATTAACATATTCGTGAAAACGTCCTAATACTGTCCGAGTCAGAAGAAAACAAGAGTTGATCAAGGAAGGTCTACAGAAAATATGAAAGAGAGAAGTCCAGCACAAGTGGAAGCAATGCTGGACTCAGGAGTCCCATGGTCATCAACCCCTTTTCTACTAGTTGTGAGTCCGCCTCGTGGTGCAGTGGCTAGCATTCTTGACTGTTATCCCTGAGGTCCGGCTCTGCCAAGAAAATTAGTTCTGGTCTGAGGGCTGGAACGGGATACACTCATCCTCACGAGGCAAAATTGAGAAGGTGTAGGTTCGATTCCCACCTCAGCCATCCTGGAAGTGGTTTTCAGTGATTACCCTCCCCACTTCTATTCCAGGCAAAAGTCGGGGAAGTTCCTAGCTTAAGGATACGGCCGCCTCATTCTCAATCTGAATTACAAATACACACTTTACTACAGACATCACAATAACACATGTTATCACAAAAAATGTACATACCCAAACACACCCAAGTACACGGAGCTAAACAACCACGATATACAAGTCCCTCAAACGAAACAACTCTACTTGTGAACCCCTGGGGAAAAATTGTGATATTGACCAGAGTCATCAAAATATTCAAATTAAACCAGATGGTATGTATTTTTATGAGCTACGCAGATCTAGTTACGGACATTCCTTATCCCAGCTATAAACATGAAGTGTATCGGTTTGTATCTAACCGCCAATGAGTAACACAGCTAGTGGCATAAAATGTGAAGGTCAAGGGCGAGTAAAAAACACGTGATTGTTGTGAAATATCCCACGGACCATCGTGTAGCTGTGTGACTCATCACAGTTTTAGAAACTATGAATCGTTGAATACGTACAACCTAGAAACCTATCTTTATGAATGTATAATATTCTAGATTGGAGTTTCACGACCGCGCGATGACCAAGAAGGGTTACCCCCCTTGCGAACTGCTCTGGAAGTACTAAAAACAAGTACACTCACCGTCATTAAAAAAAATAAAAAAAAAATCGGGGCGTGGTCAGCTGTAGGCCTCTCACCAAGGCTGAGCGGGTCCGATTCCCAGTCAATACATTTGAAAGTGAAATGCCATGTCCTGTGCTTCGTATTCCGCGTAAAAAGGAGGTCCCGTGGCTCATGATCGCGAGATTAGGCGTCCATTAATTACGCGAGGCGTTTTGGGGGAGAGGGGAGGATGTCGTGCAAATCTCACCCAATCTCACGTGGGGGAGAGAGGGGACTCGGCAAATATCACGTAATTTTCCCCCCGCAAGAAACGGTGAATATTGCGAGAAAACTGGGTTAAATTATGTAAAAAATGTTTCTCCATTAAAATATGGCTAAATAATATATAATATTTATCGCGGTTGGTTCCAGTAGTCACTCTTTAGATTATAATGAGTCTCCGTGGACTGAATTAGAATGAATATTCTTTTACGAATTTTAGTAGTTCCTACTTAGTAAGCCTCCGTGGCTTCGGCGGCAGCACGCCGGCCTCTCACCGCTGGGTCCGTGGTTCAAATCCCGTTCACTCCATGTGAGATCTGTGCTGGACAAAACGGAGGCAGACAGGTTTTTCTCCGGGTACTCCGGTTTTCCCTGTCAACATTTCATTCCAGCAACACTCTCCACTATCATTTCATTTCATCTGTCATTCATTTAATCATTGCCCCAGAGGAGTGCGTCAGGCCTCGGCAGCCGGCACAGTCCATATCCTCGCCGCTAGATGGGGGCTTCATTCATTCCATTCCTGACCCGGTCGGAGACTGGAAGCAAGCTGTGGATTTTCATTTCAGTAGTTCCTACTTAAGTATTTTATTGTTCAATTTTCTCACTTTGATTCTAGACTACGTCCTTAGAAGTCTTAAATACTAGTCTTAAATAACAATTTAAAGAATTAAGCAAATTGTTTTTAAATAAATCCAACGCAATCAAGCACTGATTAACTTATTTACATTGCAAATACGCATTTTGAAAAATGGGGGAGGAAGTCGAGCAAAATCTCACGACATCTCACCAAGGGGTGAGGGGGTCGAGAAATCGCCAACATCGCCTCAAGTAATGAATGGATATCCCCTTTACGGTCACATAAAATTACAAGCTCCCTTCCTTTACCGTCATAAACAGTGACACTCAACGAATTTCAGACGAAACCCCAATGTTTGACCGTTTCAAACCTGTCATTGAATGTTGTGACTTTGCAGCGATATGGTAATGTGTCGTGAGTTAATTAGCTCATTTGAGAAGTTTCAGCGTAATAATTGATAAACATTGTTGATCGTGAGAATCACAGCACCAATAACGTATTACCGTTTCCCGCCTGTGGACAAGAATTACCACAAACGGCTGTCTTGACGAACATTGAGGCTACATATACCAATTTAAAGAAATTCCTGCCGGATCCCGGACACACGTTTGAATTGTAGGACATGTCCGGACGTCTCGTAACCTTATTGAAGACTCCATTGCACCACGATGCGGTCATAAAATTGCTTTGCTTGGAGGTTATTAAAAGTGGCAACACTGCTATGAAGGGCATGGAGGAGGGAGGAGCAGCTGGAGCACAGGTCTTTGTTGTGGACAAGTTGTAAACAGTAGGTCTGCCTGGGCAGCTGGCAAGCACCACACACACACACGTGCCGCTAACACGCTTTATGATCATTTAAACGTTATTTTCTTCGAGGTCACAACTCCTGCCTGGTGCGTGATCATATAAACTCTACCAGGTGCGTATTCAGGGACTCACGACTTGATGGCGGGCGACCACGGAGCTCATTTCATTAGTATCTGTCATCTTTCCTGTAGACTTCCATTGGTCAACTCTTGTTCTCTTCCTACACCGACGTATTAAGGTATCTGAGACCTCGAGTAGCAAGGTTTACTATCCTAACGTCTCGCGGCGTAGCTGTGCTCGTTAAATCGTGCCGCGCTGGCAGCTGTCCAGAGACCGCAGGTTCGAATCCCGCCACTGACAGTGACTATTCTAAGTGTGGTTTTCCCTCAAACTCCTTCCACGCAAATGCCGGGATGTCCCGGGGCACCTACCTCATCTCCGTTTCTAATACAGTTACACACACTACTACAGTCACCTGAAAAACATAGGTCATCGGACAAATTGAACACACACGCAAATACATGGGGCTGATGACCAAGTTGTTCTACCAAGCCCCTAAAATTAATTAATAATATTAACAAGCTGATAGGATATTCCCTCAGTTGGTTCACAGCAAAATGGAACGATAGAATGAGAAATGAGGAGCTGCTAAGAAGAGTAGGAGAGGAGAGGAGTTTCGGTCTTATAGTTTAGGGACTGCGATAACGCGGCCATGTAGCGCCAGGTACTTTGGGTGTGTGTAGAATTTGTCTGATAGCCAGTGTTAATTGTGATGGCTGTATTAGTCTGTGTTATCTGTGATTCAGGTAGAAGGACTGTAGACGATTTTTTTTCAAGTAGTTCCTATTTTTGCTACCGTCACGACACCTAGCTATGGACTTGGATACTAGATGCCATAGCAGCCAGCACCTGGTGACGAACGTTGGAACTAATATGGCGTTATCAAACTAACCTACAAATTTTAGCTTCCACAAGTGCAGTTAGTGGAAGGTTCTTTTTCATGCCATAAATCTATGACATGGGACCGCCGGCTTTACTTCCCCTCCGAAGGAAGGCATACTGAGTTTTTTTTAACGCTCTTAAAAAAATCGGACAACTTCGGCCGGGTTTGAACCCGCGATATTGGGCATAGAAGTTCAGCATGCTACCGACTACGCCACCGAAGCCGCAGGAGAGGAGTTTCATGAGGAAGATACAGAAGAGGAAGACATCTTGGATGGGTCACATACTACGTAGGAAATGGAAGAGGATACTCAGCACAGAGAGAAATGAGGATGTCCAGTCGAAACCTGTCTACTGAAACAAGAAGATACTGTGTATAAAACTTAATCACATGCAATTTATTTCAGGTTATTTTTAACATATTCAAGTAATTGAAATGATTTTGTGTTTACCGACTGAAAACTAATATATTAATTGTTACTTAATGAATGAATAGAATAGTCAGCTATTCAGGAAACCGGAGAGGTGGCAGTAGCTATTCTCATCATTTTACAAAAGAAAGTATCATTTGTCTGTTGCCATTCTGTTAATATCCGAGCGTGAGTGTCTTGTAGGAAAGTGATCTAGGTCAAGAATCCTAGACTTAATATCAACGACATTGTTAATTTTCGAACATTTGCTCAACGTATCAAACGCTAATAAATCAAACACGGAAAAAGAAATAGATAGTAGGTTTTGAAACTTCGGGATCATTTCATTGATTATGTTTCATTATGTTCGAAACTTTTCCCCCTCCTCCATGTAATTTTAACTCAGCTCATCCCCCTCCAGAAGCAAACCCTAGTTACGCCACTGTATACATATTCTGTGGGATATTCGGTAATCAAGGCCTGCAGGAGAATATTAGTTAATAACAATAAGAAATATCGCTACGTTGAACTGAAGTGTCTGGCATAGCCTATGTATTCCACCAGAAGTGTTCAACAAATCGGCGCCTCTGCTAATAAGCAGAATATATTATACCAGTTAGAACGATAGTCGTGCAGGGCTAATCCACGCATAGTCGTGCAAGACTAATACACAGGGCTTGTTGACCCAGACGAGACGACAGGTGATAATCATTAAAACAGCAGAATACTAATTGCAAGTGGAGCCACCTGCCATTGCGTAACTCACGTTCAGTAGTACATCTTTTCAGATATAATTACAGTATAGGGTATTTCACCACTGTATGGTTTGTCCGTTTCAGGCGAAGCCAATACCACAACAGTGGCTTTTAGCCAAGAGAGTCACTGCGCAATATATCCTACAGTATTGTTACATCCTACATAGTGTGCATAGAAATTCTGTAAAATATGCCTGTGTTTGAATGTACTTATACATAAGTATTTTGCTTTGTGCTCAATTTTTAATTAGTCTACTAATACGTATTCAATTAACAACTCGCTCTTTTCCTTTGAATGAGATTTCTGGGACTTAACGCAAATGGGTATGCTGGGTACGCCATAGCTAAACAAACGAATAAATATGCATTCTACAACTACAGTAGCAACAATCAATCAATATGCTCTTTTACACGTGTAAAAACAAAAATGTTATAACATGAATCACAAAAAGCATGGGTCTCTTCTTCCAAGGAAATAAAGAGTCATTCGTGTCAGTTCGTAGTCTCGTATCTCTCACTTCAAGTTAAATAAGGAATCATTCGTGCCAGTTCGGAGACTTGTCTCTTTCCCTTCAAGGGAAATAAGCAGTCACTCGTGCCAGTTCGGAGACTTGTATCTTTCCTTTCAATGTAAATAAGGGGTCACTCGTATCAATTCTGAGACTTTCGAAGGAATTCGGTTTATGGCGACTGGACTGACCGAAGCCCTGCGCATCCATTGTTTCCCATCAGCAGTGATGAGGAGTCTCACAGGCTGGTCTGCGTTCAAAAGTGACAACAAAACGTATTTTTACCCCTGTCGTTTGCTATTTTGAAAATGGATCACATAATTGTCAAATTAGATGCTTTCTTTTTTGTATCTTTTTTGTTCCCATTTTAGGTTCTTTGTTGCCTCAACACACGCCACTGGAGCACTACACAGCGACTCACTGTAACTAATGGACCCTAACGAGGTTACCCCTGTCTCTTGACATGATGCAACTCTTTCTACTTTCCAATAGCGTGGTGTAGGTGTCGAGGGAATGAAATGGGATGCAGCATAATGAGAGAAAGCCATGTGTCTGTTGACAAACACAGCCTCGGTAATGAATGTAATATACACACTGCTAAAAACAAATATCCTAAACCAGTCGATTTCTGCCTGGGATTTTCACAACACATGTTTATTAGACTATAATAGAGGTGTTCAAGACCACAATTCTACGCTCCTATTCCTTTGCTCCTGAACGGAACTGGATGATATATTTTTTTTTTTTTTTTAAGCGTATGGCTTTTTAGTGCCGGGAGTGTCCGAGGACATGTTCGGCTCGCCAGTTTTGTAGCTGCTTCGAGACGGACACCCAATGGGTGAGCTACAAGTACCGTTGGGGAGGAAAGTTGGAAGGGAAGGGCGAGGAGTTGGAAGGTAGCGGCTGTGGCCTATAGTGAGGGACCAACCCCGGCATTTGCCTGGAAGGAAGATGGGAAACCACAGAAAACCATCTTCAAGGTTGCCGGCGGGGGGATTCGAACCTCCTCGCCTCCCGGATGTGAGCGACTGCTATTAGTCATGCCGTAACCACCACGGCTAACTCACCCGGTTGGATGATATTATTTTGACCTAACTCGCTTGAAAGGTTGGGGGTGAACAGACGGGTTTCGTGGTGGTCCATAGCACATTTCTACGGATTGGACAGAATGATACTCTTGAGTTTTCGAACTCATTCATCCACGTTCTGTTGCTTGTTGGTGCTATTTTGCCGAGACACTCCGTATACAGTAGGCATAAACCCCTCCCACACAGAATGAGGTTCTGCCCAAGAAGTTCCAAGAGCGAGAGCACGATAATCACGAAGTGTTGCAGAGAATATTACAAACAATACAATGTTACCCCCATAATAACAAAATAAATTCGGTGTTTACTTTAGACTTTACAATACATCTACAACATTCCATTGTTTCAAATCCAAGGTGAACGTATATTGTTGATTCAAGAGTAGACCTACTGAGAAGGAAACAAATTTGCTGTGTTTCAGTATTGTCGCTGGGCCTATTGACTTTAAATTCGCTCTTGTTAGGGTAAAAGGGTGTACGTCAAAATAATATTAAAACTAAGTTATGACAATTCCCTACCAAACAATTGTATAATCTCAGTTTAGGTATTCTTTTCACTTAAACCCTTTTGCCCAAACAAGAGCGAATTTCTTTTAGAGATAGAATATAATAATTTGTCTATTATTAAAGTATTAAGAAAAGGAAGTTTTTTGGGTACCGTACATAAATAATAATTTATTTATTAAAACAGGAATCCAGCGACATTTGTGCTGAACATACTGATTTGCGTAAATTTATGCTGCTCGGAGTGTTTGTACGAACGCATTTAGTCACCACATCTATTGGAATTGATTGTGTTAGTTATCGTTGTTTTAAGGGGTGGAACAGCAAGGTCATCTGCCCCAATTGATTGTGTAGGCGTTTTAAAATTGGTAAAGAATAGTGATATTTAAATCTCTCGCCCTCCCCGACCTAATTATTATCCGCCACCCCACATGCCCCTCTAGGGGGGATTCTGGTGACGCTACTGAATACAGAGGCTCGAGTTCTCTACCAGTGACTCCGAAGCACTGTTGTTAATTCTCAGTTGGGGGGACATCGTAGTCATCAGCCCCGTGTGGTTGGGTGTGTGTTGAACTTGTCTGATAACCTGCATTGCTGTGAAAACTGTAGGAGTGTGTGTAACTGTATCAAGGACAGAGATAGCGTAGGCACCCTGTGACTTCTATGTACTATCCCGGTATTTGCCTGAAGAGAGTGTAGAAAAGAACGATGAAAAACCACACTCAGGGCAGTGCCGGGATTCGAACTTCCGATCTCCGGACTTTTTTCAGCTACCCTCGTGGCCGTGGTGCACGATTTAATGAGCACGGCTACGCCGCTGGGGCATTAGAAAATAGGCTAATGCCTTGCTCTGTCATCAGGGATTTCCCTTACTGTAAATGGTGAAATTAATTACAATATTGTTATTTCCTCTTTGATCGTTTTGTTATGTTCCTTTTCATAGGCTTTGTAATAGATTCTTAAGTTTGTTTTTAAGATGTTATCTTCTCTTGAGGCACATTCCAGCCAAGTTCTTCCTCATCGAGCATAACGCGAGTCGGTACGAGTTTTTGTTGGTTAAGATGTGCCCGTCAAAATCAAAGATCGTATTCTTATATACACATCAAAAAATGTTTTGCATAACACTTGTTTGCCATGATGCAGAGCGTATTTGGGAATGTGGGCGAGGTTATTACAAAAGAGACGGCATTCTGACAAATCCTGCACACTTGATTCATATGTGAAAAGAAAATTACAAAGAGGAAGACATTTGACCTGTTAAACAGGGACTGATATGTGTTGTAATCTTGCCATCCTGTGACGTTTCAATAAGGAACATGGCCACCACGGGCGTCCAGCAGGGCTCTTACTCGCCGTGTCATACCACAGATCAAGTTGTCCAGGTCCTCTTGAGGCAGGCGATCCCACTCTTCGACGGTGGCCTCTATGATTTCTTGGCGGGTTATGGGAGGGCGTGGGCGCTAAGCAATAGCACGCTTCAGCATATCCCAGACATGTTCGATACAGTTCATGTCCGGTGACATCGCAGGCCATTTCATTCGTGCAATGGAGGACTCCTGGTGGAAGTTTCGCAACACCGCCAGTTGATAGGGTAAGTATATGCAAAACGTTTTTTGATGTGCATAGATGGCTGTTATTTACCCAGGCCAGTTAGTTAAGATGGATTTTGTATTAGGCTATTAAGGAATCACTGTTACTAATAATCACCTGCATCAGTTGATGGTTGCAATAAACAATACTCTCGTTCCAATCTCTGTCTATCTGAGATTCGGAACAGAGGGTATTTATTTCATTCTATTCTAGTTAGTTAGTTAGTTAGTTAGTTAGTTATTGCTGTTTTAAGGGGTGGTACAGCGAGGCCCCTCTTAACACAGATACAATTATACAAATTTAGGGTAATTTAAAATTTAGAGGTGGACGCATAAACATGGAAAGAGTCTTAATATAATAAAACAAAAACAAAAATGTAATAATAAAAAGATACACGGAAAATAAAAGATCATAAATAAAAAACATGTTCTTTGAGTACCTACACACGAGAATTTATTTTGTTCGGCCTGTTACAGGGAGTTATGAACGATGTGTGTGGCCCATCAGTATTATACTGTAGCCAATATGCACACAGTACATTGATGAAGCTTTTCCCTACTACACTATTAGGTAGTTAGCCTGAAGGCTGGCCGGATCCTCAAACGGCACCGTCATTTTGTGGTAGAAACCAAAAATGCAAGGCACAGTCATAATGAGGCGTACTAGGCAAGGTGAGGAGAGAGGTACTTTGCATACAATCTAAGCCATAAAGAAAAATTAGACATCAGTGAAAACCCATATTTTACTCTAGCTTGTGCCAACAGGAAAACGCAATGGTACTGCATTAATCAAGAGATGGCAACGGGCAGGTGAATTTCTGTTTTTATGTTAGGGTTTCGGAGTTCTTGCCTGGAGCAGGGAAAGAAGGAAGGAAGAATCCAAACCACTGGACGTAACATATCCCAAGGAAAATATCACATGACCGGGAATCAAACCCAGAGGCAAGCAGCCTAAGAGCAACCCTGTCAGACGTTTAGATCGGGGATGAACCTTGCTCAAAATGTCTACCAGATGTTTGAATGTTCCTCTTGCCATTTAGTTTCCTACCTCGAAAAGGCGATTAATATTCTGATGTAGGATATTACGGCTCACCAACTCGTGGTGGCAGTGGCTAGCATTCTTGCCTGTCACCCCTCTGGTCCGGATTCGATTCCCGGCTCTACCAAGACACTTCATTCTGGTCTGAGGGTTGGAACGGAGTACACTCAGCCTCGTGAGGCAAAACTGAGAAGAAGTGGGTCCAATTCCCATCTCAGCCATCTTGGAAGTGGGTTTTTGTGGTTCCCCACTTCCACTTCCAGGTATATGTCCGGATGGTGCATAACATAACGCCACGGCCTCCTCCTTGCCAATCCCAGACCCCATGACAAATGCACACACTAATACAGACACCACAATAACACGATTATCAGATGCATTCAAGTACACGGGGCTAAACGACCAACACCATCAAATGAAACAACAACTTTAGGGCCCCGTAGGGGTTTCTATGAAAAAGAAAGAATAGATCCGTCCCCTCGAAACATAATGGTACCAGAAAAGAACAGACAAGGGCCAATTAAGGTGGTAAAATGAAAGATACCGTAGACTTCGGATACTCTAATTCCGTCGGGATCGGACAAGAACATGAGCTGGCCAAGAAAGGTTGACAGGAAGACTGAAAAAAAAAAGATGCCAGGTACAAGTAATTACAAATTACAAATACACACAATAATACAGCCATCACAATAACGTAGGTTATCAGACAAATTCCACACACACACGCACGAACATACACAAGTAGGCTATATGGGGCTAAAGGACCACGATGTTGCCGAGGCCCTAAAATCAATCAATCAACAACTACAATATGAACAATACACAACAAATGTTTAGAAATGCCAGTAGCACTTGCTGGACATTCGTTAGAGAAGCATTTTATAATACCGACAGTACAACACGAAAAGTCGCTCTGAAGAATTCATATAGCCTACAGTACTCTAATTATCCTCATTAGCGACCGGCTCGCTTTTAAATTCTAGAGACATACCTTCAGTAGAGGGGGAGGTTCTCTTTTGGCATTTCATGTCTGCCCCCACCCCATACATCAGAGGGTGGCGGGGTAGGTTAATTTAACGTAGGTGAATGGCACAATTATAACCTTTAAACTTGTATATGAAATACTCGTTCGTATAGATTCCTCATTAACGACCTGCTCGCTTTGGAGACCCAGCTGGGCGGCCGTGTTTACAGAACATGTTTGCGTGGAGCCAAGACTTTCCCAGCTCGAGGCACATATTTGGCGACTCTCCACTCGAGCCACTGAGAGCAAGCAGAGCAGCGAGATTGGACAGAACTGTGTGCAACTGTGCAACACTGGATACCTGACAAGCGAGCTGGCAGCCAGGACCAGACTCTGGACTCCACGTGGACTGGCCAAGATCATTCAGCTATTGGTCAACAGCCAACTGTCATACATAAGGTTCGGATGTTTAGGACCTAAAGAAATGCAGGCAAATATGTCCTAAAATGCTGAAATATCATACAAATACGGTACAGTATGACCTAATACACACATCAAAAAAAGTTTTGCATCACCTCGGTTCCCAGATCTCCGGCATATAGACGTTGACTGTGTATATTGTATCCAAGATACAGTCCCTTTGACTGTTCATAGATGTCACTAAAACTGCTCAAAGATGTAAACAACCATGCATGAGCAGGGCCTATTAGACGGAGGGGGTACGACAGCCGATCAGTTCCAGTCATTCCACCAGGACGAAGGTACGCTGCTCATGTTGTCTGTAGTTCTACCATGCCTAGAAGGTCAATACCGCAGTTCGATCGCGTCCGCATTGTTACTTTGTGTCAAGAAGGGCTCTCAACAAGGGAAGTTTCCAGGCGTCTCAGAGTGAACCAAAGCGATGTTGTTCGGACATGGAGGAGGTACAGAGATACAGGAACTGTCGATGACAGGCCTCGCTCAGGCCGCCCAAGGGCTACTACTGTAGTGGATGACCGCTACTTACGGATTGCCGCTCGGAGGAACCCTGACAGCAATGCCACCATGTTGAATAATGCGTTTCGTTCAGCCACAGGACGTCGTGTTTCAACTCAAACTGTGCGCAATAGGCTGCATGATGCGCAACTTCACTCCCGACGTCCATGGCGAGGTCCAGCTTTGCAACCCCGACACCATGCAGCGCGGTACAGATGGGCCCAACAACATGCTGAATGGACCCCACGGAATTGGCATCACGTTCTCTTCACCGATGAGTGTCGCATATGCCTTCAACCAATCGTCGGAGACGTGTTTGGAGGCACCCTGGTCAGGCTGAACGTCTTAGACACACTGTCCAGCGAGTGCAGCAAGGTGGTGGTTCCCTGATGTTTTGGGGTGGCATTATGTGGGGCCGACGTACGCCACTGGTGGTCATGGAAGGCTCCGAAACGGCTGTACGATACCTGAATGACATCCTCCGACCCATAGTGCAACCATATCGGCAGAATATTGGAGAGGCATTTGTCTTCATGGACGACAATTCTCGACCTCATCGTGCACATCTTGTGAATGCGTTCCTTCAAGATAACGACATCGCTCGACTACAGTGGCCAGCATGTTCGCCAGACATGAACCCTATCGAACATGCCTGGGATATGTTGAAAAGGGCTGTTTATGGACGTCTTGACCCACCAACCACTCTGAGAGATTTACGCCGAATTGTCGTTGAGGAGTGGGACAATTTGGACCAACAGTGTCTTGATGAACTTGTGGATAGTATGCCACGGCGAATACAGGCATGCATCAATGCAACAGGACGTGCTACTGGGTATTAGAGGTAGTGGTGTGTACTGCAATCTGGACCACAAATGCTGAAAGTCTAGCTGTATGATGGTACAACATGCAATGTGTGGGTCTCATGAGCAATAAAACGAGCTGAAATGTTGTTTGTGTTGATCTCTATTCCCTTTGTATTTAACGGTTCCGGAACTCTTGGAACCGAGGTGATGCAAAACTTTTTTTGATGTGTGTATATGTATTTACATACACGTGTTATTAATGTAGTGACATGCTATTTGTATTATTAATTCTAAATTAAAACCTAAAATATTGTTAAAATCTACGCTGATTACATGAATAGGCCTACGATAAAAATATTTCCCATAATTTGTATCGCAGGATGTTTCAAGAGACTCGCGAAAAGCAGCATATTCTCTACCTTTTCTCGCGTTAAAAACTGCGGCACAAATCCCATTTCCTGTTAAAAAAGAAAGAAAATGCCCTAAGTTAAAAATACTACCAATTTTGGTTACAGTTTTTCTGATAGTCTGCAACAATTGGCATTTTTTTTTTCTTTTCTTATCGCCGCTAACGCACAGAAACCTTGCAGCGGCCAGCGGATACCATTTTTAAGTCCACCAACTACCCCTAAAATATTACCAAAATATGGCCTTAAAACATTAATATTGATAAAATATGACAATAACTACGAACATGACCCAAATATGCACTTTTATGCTCTATAAATTTCACCTAAAAAGAATCAGGAACTCGTGCTTAAGTACAGTATTTAATGAAAATGTTGTCAAGGAAGAAAATATGACATTTTCTAAACATCTGAACCTTAGTCATAAATACAATTCTCAACAAACGTTTGGTCTACCACCATCGATTGTATGCTGACGCTGCCATAGAGGAGTGGGACCTCTTACCCCAGGATAAACTTGATGGTCTCATTCAGAGCATGTCTCCTCCGGATGTGGACTGATCATCATGAGACACAGATTTTCAATGGTTTTGTTTTCGAACGGGACACTTAGAAGCGAGTTCGCTTTGTTTTTGTACCATTTCATTGTTATCTAACCACGATTGTTATTGTTTTCAGAAAGACTGATGTTTAGTTTGTTAATAAGTTACCTGTGCGAGAAATCTCGCATGCTCATTAACCACCCGCTCGGCTTTACTGTTATGCGTGCGTCTATAAATATGTTTATTTGTTTAAACGCACTTTTTAACAAATTGTCGATATTTATGAAATCAGAGTTCAATTCGTCATTGCTGCGGGTAATTCTGTTTGAATATTCTTTTCAATGCGCCCTATGTGTACAGACCACCCACCCAGCCCTATTGTTATGCGGGCTGGACCCTATACAGTTCTGCCAAGGGTTATCGTCTTGTTAATTTGTTTAAACACACTAGTTAAACAAATACATATATTTCCGTTGACTTTTCAAGAAATGCAAGATTTTTTGTGTACTATTGAGACGATTTGGAAGATTTTGGCAGGAACTGCACCTTCTAACCCTTCTGGTTCAGGAGCTTGAGATTTTTGTCGGATGATCTTAGTCTATATATATAAAAATCAATGTAACGTGATAGTTTGTCTGTCTGTGGGTATGTATGTCTCCTATGCGTTCATATACCATTCGTCCGATTGCGATGAAACTTGGGTGAGATGTTGAGTATACTCCAAGGAAGGTTTCTGACTTAGTAAATCCATTTTACAATAGGTAGCGCACGCGTAGATTCAACAAATGAGCGACGATGCGCGAAGCATTTCAACAATGTCCCGTATGTGTTCATATACCATTCGTCCGATAGCGATGAAACTTGGGTGAGATGTTGTGTACACTTACGTGAAGGTTTCAAAATTAGTGAATACATTTCACAGTAGATAGCGCACGAGTAGATTCAACAAATGTGCGACGACATTCAAAGCGTTTCAACAAAGTCCCGTGTGCATTCATATACCATTCGTCCGATAGCTATGAAACTTGAGTAAGATGTTGTGTACACTTCAGGGAAATTTTCTGGCTTAGTAAATCCACTTTACAATAGGCAGCGCACGAGTAGATTCAACAAATAAGCTACGACGCGCGAAGCATTTCAACAAAGTCACGTATGCGTTCATATACCATTCGTCCGATAGCGATGAAACTAGGCTGAGATGTGTGCACTCCAGGGAAGGTTTCTGGCTTAGTAAATCCCTTTAAAAATAGGAAGAGCAGGAGCAGAATCAACAAATGAGCGACGACGCGCGAAGTTTTTCAACAAAGTCTCATATAAGGTCATATACCATTCATCCGATAGCGATGAAACTTGGGTGAGCTGTTGTGTACACTCCAGGGAAGGTTTCTGGCTTAGTACATCCATTTTAAAATAGGTAGCGCAGCAGTAGATTCAACAAATGAGCGATGACACGCGAAGTGTTTCAACAAAGTCCAGTATAAGGCCATATACTATTCGTCTGACAGTGATAAATGTTTGGTGAATTGTTGTGTACACTCCAGGAAAGGTTTCTGGCTTAGTTAATCCATTTTACAATACGAAGCGCACGTTTGGATTCAACAAATGAGTGACTATGCGCGAAGCGTTTCGACAATGTCCCGTATACGTTCACATACCATTCAACCGATTGCGATGAAACTTGGGTGAGATGTTGTGTACACTCCAGGGAAGGTTTCTGGCTGAGTACATCCATATGACAATAAGTAGCGCAAGAGTAGAATCAACAAATGAGCGACGACACGCGAAGCGTTTCAACCATGTCCCGTATGCATTCATATACCATTCGTCCGATAGCTATGAAACTTGGGTGAGATGTTGTGTACACTTCATGGAAGGTTTCTGGCTTAGTATATCCACTATGCAACAGGCAGCGCACAAGTAGATTCAACAAATGAGGGACGACGCGCGAAGCGTTTCAACAAAGTCCCGTATAAGGTCATATACTATTCTGCCGTTAGCGGTGAAACTTGGGTGAAATATGGTGGACACTCCAACGGAAGGT
Source organism: Meconema thalassinum (assembly GCA_946902985.2). Taxonomy (NCBI): domain Eukaryota; kingdom Metazoa; phylum Arthropoda; class Insecta; order Orthoptera; family Tettigoniidae; genus Meconema; species Meconema thalassinum. Next base: position 309,103,934 of record OX336392.1, on the reverse strand, counting down.
TTCTGGCTTAGTAAATACATTTCACAGTAGGTAGCACACGAGTAGATTCGCAAATTAACGACGACACGCGGAGCGTTTCAATACACTCCCCTATGTCTTCATATCCCATTAGTCCGATAGCGATGAAACTTGGGTGAGATGTTGTGGACACTTACGTGACGGTTTCTAACTTAGTAAATACATTTTACAGTAGGTAGCGCACGAGTAGATTCAACAAATGAGTGACGGGGCACGAATCGTTTAAACAAAATCCGGTATGCGTTCATATACTATTCATCCGATTGCGATGAAACATTGATCAGTTATTGTGTACACGCCAGGGAAGGGTTTCGACTTAGTAAATCCATTTCACAATAAGTAGCGCAAGAGTAGATGCAACAAATGGGTGACGACGCGCGAAGCGTTTCAACAAAATCCCCTATGCGTTCATATAACCTTCTTCGATTGTGATGAAACCTTGATGAGTTATTGTGTACACGCCAGGGTAGGGTTTCGACTTAGCAAATTCATTTCTCAATAGGTAGCGTACGAGTAGAATCAACAAATGAGTGACAGCGCACGAATCGTTCAAACAAAATCCCGCATACGTTCATATACCATTCATCCGATTGCGATGAAACTTTTGAAAGTTGTTGTGCACGCTCCCACGATTGATTCTAAATTAGAAAATCCATTTTACGATAGCATAGGGGCAGTTAACGGAAATTGAAAAACATGTTGTGTATCCAAAAGCACTTCAAAAAACAGAATTTCAACGCCAACACTTTCTTTGATTGGCATTGCAACGCATGCCGGGTACAGCTTGTGGTTTATATAATATATAGATTGTATGAACCTCAATGGGTTTATTAAAATAAGTCATTGTAGTCAAATATAATTCCAAACTTTTGTTGAGTAGTGTATGATTATTGTTGGTGCGTGGTAGCCTACTGCGTAATGACTCGCTGATCTTTAACAATGTCATTGAGAGAACTATACCCTAGCCATATAGGGCACTAGTACGGTAAATCCTGTATCGCGATACGTCAGTGGCGATCAACGCTATATGGAGGTATCATTAAACCCAGTTTGTATTATATCTGTTTGCAGTAATCTTGGTCTCTTCTTTACAGCTTGTCGAAGGTCGTCACAATGACTCAGTCACGGACACCCACATTATATGGTGGATATGTTTATGACATTCTTGTTCGATATGATCATCTCTTCATATTCTGTGGGTAGCATCCATACATAGACAGTAGATGAGTTCACTAGGGTGCCCTTTTGGGCAAGATAGTGTGAGAGAAAGACAACTCTCCACCCACCCACTCCCCATTGCTATTATAACTATTGATTTTTTAAGTGCGAGGTTGAATATTCTGAGTAATATTTATTTCCGAAAAAAAATATCGAGAATTTACAGTAGCAGTTTTTTTTTTATCGTTTATCCTCCCAACTCAGCTCCTGCGAAGGATCATTCCTCTACCGTCGCAAGAACAATGTCTGGGAGCTGAACACACTTTGTCAGCAGATTGGGTATGGTGACAGGGCGATCACTCAGGCGAGCGCTAACTTGGGTCTAATTAAGGAAGGGTCAGAAAAGGAATTTTGGAAGTAAGTCGACCGTGGACCTGTTGAAAGGAACCGTCCCTGTATTTGCCTGGTGGTGAAAATGAGATACCACGATAACCATTTTCAGGACGGCCGAGGTCGATTTCGAACCCACACTGTCCCAATGCCAGTGAGGCACGAGGTAGCGTGTTAGCTCAAGTCGACCGTGACTCCTGGAGACTTCGTGGATGGAGTGCCTCCAAATGTTTCTGTTTTCCACGAAACATCTCGGATCTTCCAGTGATATATATCTGTGATGGATTCGACTGAACATTCTTCTTCAGCATTTCTACCAATCACTTTGAAAGAGGGGCAACAAATATGTTGTTGTTAATTCATTTAGGAGCGTTGTATGTTGCATTTACTACAATAAATAATAAGCAATACAATACAAATAAAATCTGGGTGTGGAAACATGTAGTTTCAATTAATTATAATTTTGTTTTCTATGGGGTAATGTTTAATATGCATCTTTAGACTTGCGCACTTCCTGTAAATTCTTTTAATTTTATTGGGAGAATATCATATATAATTTTGGTGAGAGTTACAGAAAGTTACATTATTCTATATTTAAATTAGGTTGATATAAAATAGGGTAATTCGCTATTATAAACTCTCTATATCGCCTCTGATGTTTCACTTGCTAGGAGAATCTTTTGAATTCTACAACAAAAATTTGCGAATAAGAACGCCCAAATCGCGACGTGGCTTAACTACCCAAGCTTAATAGTAGTTCAATTGTTCTTTTCTATCTCGCTAAAGCATTTACCGTCATCTGAGTTGCCTGTTGAGTATGCTAGGACTCCCGTCGTCTCCTGCTCCAACGTTGGACGTCGTCCTCGATGATTCCCATTATTTTCTTTAAATACATTTGGTCGTGAAGAAACTCTCCCGTATCTTGCTGCATGTTTTAATCATGTCTAGAATTCCCTATTTTAATATTTAATCAGCCAGAACTCAGAATTATTGAGCTCTGCGTCTCCTCTCATAAACGTACGAAGTTCGAACCGTAGTTATACTGTACCTGGATTCCTTATTTGAAAAAAAAAAAAAAAAAAATGTCAAAAATTATCATTGCAAGCACATTGCCACTCGTATAAGTCACTGCACTGTACTTATTCCACTGAAGTGAGGAATATTTTATGTTCCTCGCCATACACCCTAACATGCTTTTAACAACACAGCTGATCTGAACTCCGTTAAAATGTTCCATATCGCAGTTCCTTACGTATTTATAATTTCTGCGTGGAAATTTAATTTCGTTCGCGGTACATCAGCACAATCTGTATACGTTTGCTGATTTTGCAAAGCCCGATGCAAGCTCCTATTAATAACTACTAAAATACTACACAATTTTCTAAGTCCAATGTTAACTCATATTTAAACTTCGCCCAAACATTCCTCGCGACTCGTTTGAACTGCATCTCTTCCAACAGTTGACTGCGCTATAACACTGTGAACTCGCAATAAGGGAGGAGAGGAGAGGAATGCCCTTCTCCCTTGAAGAATGAGAATTGAGGGACTTGGAAGGAAGTAACGCCATGCAAAGGAAATACAAGAGGGTCCAATCCTGAGTCAAAGGATAAAAGGAAAAGTGCTGTATGACATACGAGTTGATTGGCGTTCTGGAACGTTCGCAGGGAGGACTGAGTATTTTTCTCAGTCCTTCGAAAAGTCATCCCTGAACTACTGTGCCAGGTATTCAAAAGAAATAAATCATGGCTCTTTTTTAGTTTTGTTTGTATTTGTTATATATCAAACAATTCAGTCCACCGTTTTCTGCCGGTCAGCCCTGGATGCGCATCGGGATATCATACGGTCTGCGAGCCTGAAATTCCAGTTCATGCGTCATGATACGTAAATTGTCAGAGCCTGGTCACAATCGTGTAGAAACCAAGTGCTGTGTGCTCGGCTGTTGACCAACTGCGCCTCCAGAGGGCTGTTACTATGCTCGCTATAATGCGCGAGCTCTCAAGGACACCAGCAATAATCCCTAGCCTGCATCCACATCGGTTCTTACCGACTATTAAGTTGACGCAACACGGTATTTCCCACCGCATCGTCCTCTCCAATAACAATAGGTAGACTATCTTATAGCTTGATTTGTTTTTCACGAAGTACATCCGTCACGACATTTGACTTCTAATAAAGGTGCTGTATTTTCCTTTTCTTCCTGGTATTCTCAGTTACAAGGCTTGAGAAGCCCACACGCTTTGATGTGTGTTACTTTGCGTGATAACCACAGTTTACCTTGGGAGTGTCTTGCATCCACATTCAAGGCGGATAGGCGCGTAGGATGCGACAATAACAGGAAACGTTATGTAAAACGTCTCGGGGCTATTGTGTAGAGGTTTTGTTTTTTACTTTGGTTAACCATTACCAGATATGTATAAGGTATGCATTTCGAACAGCGCCGGCTCATCATAATGGGGTTTGGGGTACAGCGAGACAGCTGCTTGCCGTACTACGCCACAGTACTGCTAAAGTACAGTATAGCACGAGCAGTTCAGAGCCAAACTGTGAGAGACTGGAACTCTGCGTTGCGATTGCTGCCTTGGGGATTGGTGTTTATGTTGTCTTAATTTGTATGTTCATTTTACCTTGTTATCATCGTGAATTATCAAATCAAAATGACCCCAACCTAAAATGGAAATCACAACAAACTGAACCACTTCATGGTGTAGCGACTAACATTCTTGGCTGACGCCCCGGAGGTTTGGTTTCGATTCCTGGCTCTGCCAAGAAATTTTAATTCTGGTCTGAGGGTTGGAAAGGGGCACATTCAGCCTCGCGAGGTAAAACTGAGAAGAGTTGGATTCTATTCCAATCTCAGCCATCCTTGAAGTGGTTTTCCTTAGTTAACCACTTCTACTCCGGGCAAATGCCGGGATATTTCTTAACATAAGGTCACGGTCGCCTCCTTCCCGACCCTCATCTGATTTATAAATACACCCAATGACACAGGTTATCAGACAGAATTACATAAATACACGGGACTAAATGATCACGATGTCCAACCCCCTTAAATGAAACAACAAGGTGTATTTGGTTTCGCCACACTCTTCATTAGCAAGGTGAGACACAGGCAACCAACACTGTTTGCACGCGAAATAGAAAGTCGGTCAGGAGATGGCGTGACTACTGTTCATTGAGCAGATACTGTTCTCGGAAATACCGTATTTTAGCAAGGATTACCAGCTCGGATGACTGAATTAGAATCTGACACTTCGGCATAGCCTTGACAGGGTTCTGGTTTAACTGTTGTTGTTGTTTCATTGTTTGTAACACTCCATAATAATAATACCGTACATAATAAATAATAGGCTATACGACCGGACGTAAGAAATTGGAATGTGGATATGAAACTGTGGACATCTACACAATCTATTAGAAAACTGCATTAATGCCATATGCAAGAGATGTTTGAAACTCTATGAACATATCTACAAACTGGACAAGAACACGCTCGCCAAAAGTTAATATAACTAATTCGCAGACATCGAAGATAAGCTGGTTAGAAGAAATAAAGGAAGACTTACACAAAATCAATATCAATGAAGGGAACATAAGTAATCGCGAAACCTATATCAGTAAATAAACACATATTTTAGAGGAATCCAAGAAGAACGCTGGTAAAAAAAAATGGCCAGAGGAACATAAGAAACAAACAACACAGCGAATTGGGGAAGAGATTATGGAAGAACAGGAAGATGATAGTCAAGCCATCAAGTCAATTGACAACTTCCAACGCATTCTTTGAATGAGCAAAACGATAGTAAAAATAATAATAATAATAATAATAATAATAATAATAATAATAATAATAATAATAATAATAATAATAATGAAAATGAAAATCCACAGCCTGCTTCCAGTCTCCGACCGGGTCAGGAATGGAATGATTGAAGCCCCCAACTAGCGGCGAGGATATGAACTGTGCCGGCTGCCGAGGCCTGACGCACTCCTCTGGGGCAATGATTAAATGAATGACAGATGAAATGAAATGATAGTGGAGAGTGTTGCTGGAATGAAATTTTGACAGGGAAAACCGGAGTACCCGGAGAAAAACCTGTCTGCCTCCGTTTTGTCCAGCACAGATCTCACATGGAGTGACCGGGATTTGAACCACGGACCCAGCGGTGAGAGGCCAGCGTGCTGCCGCCTAAGCCACGGAGGCTTTCAATAATAATAATAATAATAATAATAATAATAATTATTATTATTATTATTATTTTCCTCCAGTGGGTGGGAATCAGGTACATACCCACGACGTTCTCTGCTGTCGTACTCGACAACTAAAGGGGTAAGGTGTGAATAATCCTTCATGTATGGTACACCCTGAGTAACACTAATTGTAAGTTGGTCTTACACACTTACGAGCTCACGGGTGGCGAGAAATTCTTAGCTGAATCCATTTTCCTCTCCCCCCCCCCCCCAATTTCCTTCTAAGTCCCTTGTCCCTCTTTCTTTGAGGGTTAAGTCATTTCTTTTCACTGTCTTTTCTTTTTCATGTACCGGATACTTTATTTTTCTATCTTTTTTTTAGTAAGTATGTAAGTAAGTTGTTAAAGAAAGAAATTAAAATCTATCTTAATATTAATAAAACAAAATAAGAATGATACTTAAAACTAAAATGCATTTTAAAAATGGTAACAGTTTTATCCGTATTGCCTGATTGTAATATGTAATTGTGAAATCCGCCTAGTCAATACTGTGAAAATGATGTTTAATAAATATTTAAACGTACATGTTTCGGTATGTCGCTGATACCTTCTTCAGCGTAATTGAATGATATTAAATTCTTAATCTAGGTTAACAATGCTAAATATAAATGGATATCCTTACAAAAAAAATTGAATTTAAAATAAAACGAAAAGCTCACAAATAGATTAAATGTCATATAATAGAAAGAAGTTGATAGTTAAAATATGATGTTATGAAAATATGGTGAAAATGTATAAAAGAAAATATTTGAAATCTACCTTACAAAACTACGTAAGTTACACTCCTTTAATTTGGTTCACTAACGTCTTCTATTACTACGTTAGTGAACCAAATAGTAGAAAACTGTTATTATAATTATTATTATCATCATTAATTTCTAATAATTAGCCTATGGTACAAATCAGTTTACAATATACGGTTTTGGAATCAAGTATCCTGTAAACTTATTACTGAGATAAAAATAACCTGACAATATGGCACGTATCCAGCAACACTGCCTACTGTATTCTAGCAATTAGGTGTTTCATTATCAGTTCCTCCAAAGCCATTGCCAACGTCTTTGGAACAACTCCCGTGGAAGAGATCACCACTGGCAAAATTCTCGCGCATTTTAGTCCCCATAGTTTTCGAACTTCTTCCGCCAACGGTGCGTACTTGATTGTCATTTTAGCTTGGGTAGTTTGCATATTTTGGCTAAGTGGGACAGCAACGTCTACCAAGTAGGCCTTTTGCTCTATTTTATTGAGATAGACAATATCAGGTCGATTGGCCAAGATTTTCTGGTCGGTTAAAATAGGCCTATCCCAATACATCTTATAATCCTCATTTTCAAGCACGTTGGCAGGCTGGTAATTGTAGTACACCATGCTCGTATCCAGAAGTCCAGATTTTATAGTGAACCCAACGGGGTTAGGCTGACTGGTGTCGAACGTGGATCTCTGAGATAATTGAGCTCAGAATAGAGGTTCCAGCAAGGAACGAATACGAGATCTTTTGAGGGAGTTTAAGCTATAAAAACCCCTAGAGAAAATACATATTAAATCACTGTTGTGATATGAACTAATTCTGACATTATTTGTTAATATAATGCAGGGAATAATAGCAGAATACTGCATTTATGGGCTGTATGGAGTATACTATTCTGGACTTGAGCACAAAAAGTTTGAGCGCTTGACAGTTGTCAAATGACTCTGGAATAGGGGCGTGTTTTCTTGGAGCCGTGTCACTCTATGTGACCTACTTAAGTCGTATGGAGCAGGTCAGGAGGGTAAAATATTGTCAAGTTATTCCCCGTTTCAGAATAGAGAGGCCAGTGGAGTGAGAAGATACCAGCGTAATTTAATGATTACTCGTGAATGGAGTAACTCAGAGACATGAGATTTGCACCTATGTGAATGTATAGCCGAGAGGCTAATTATCAAGCCATTAAACATTGAAATCGAGGCAGATGTAATGGAACGCGCAGTGACACAGTAGGTTTGTGGTTAGCGGCGAGATCTGACCAGGTCGCCGGGGATTTTTAGGTGACGCCGCGTGGGCACGCGCTGGCAAAGGCAATTCATATTAATTAATTGGCCGATCGATCCTCGAGCACGCATACAGATCTGTGATCAGCGAGGGAAAAGGAACCATATAAACGTTAATTCAAGACCAGAATCATACTGTGAGAGAAGATGACGCTGCAGGGAAATTCTCGGTCTACTTTTTCTCTCCAAACGGATATAAGGGTTGGACGCAGGACAGAGGCGGTCAGTTAAACCACACTTGAGCGCAGGGAGCACGTCACCCGAGCTCAGAGAACAAAGGCGCGAACTCTAACAGCTTAAGTGCAGCAACATAATAATCATGCAGTAAGCCATGAATTAATAACGATTAATGTAGTCAGATGAATCGCAGTTTAATGCGAAATGCACGTTACCGAATTCAGAGTAGGGACGCGTGGACTTTTACATGAAGAGCCATGCAGTAAGGCATTTATTAATCACAATTATTAAGGACAATCGTGCCATACTTTTATAGTCGGCATTACGAGGGACTATTATCGAGCACGCAGGAAAGGTACCGTGTGATATACAACGTAGGACAATTGACAGTGGTAATCTTTACAAATACAATGTACAATGGTTGAGCGCAGTATGTAAACTATTGGTTAGACATATCTTAGGATGTCGGATTGCGCAGATATAAACTTTGTTATGCGATTGGTGAAATTTCGCAGGGATACCACTGTAATTAATGCACAGGACGATATGTAAGCATATTTATGCGATATCCGGAAATTTTTCTAAGGATAGAAATTGATAGACAGTGGGGGACCGATAGGAATCCTTAGGCAGAGAATCGAGACTTTCAGACGAGATGCGGGAGAGTATTGGAGGAGAGATCTTCAACTTCTGCATTTCTGATATTTTGCCAGGAAAAGTCAACCACTAAGAAATGTAAATAGTGATCGTGTGATTTTAGTGATGATCATTTAAATATATGTAAAATCAATAGTGTAACAAGTGCTATAAAGTGTTGTGTGAATAAGGAGGCGACAGCTTCAACATGGGAAAAAAAATGCCGTGTGTTTTGTAAGGCAAAAGTTATGTATAATGTGTGTGAGAAGTGTAAGAATGCCTCGCTAATTTGCATAATGGCGGGCATTACTTGAGGAAATGCGTGGTTGGAGCCACCAGATTAGCCGATGTAAGTACCCAAAAACCATGATTTTGTAGCAATTATAGTCCACTGTATGTTGAGTGATTTCACAATTTATAGTATATGCCAATAAGAGTCAATGTTAGGAGGTAGAGCCTCAAATTATTATTGTTGTGTTGATTTTAGTCAAGTTGAGATGTCTTTGTGCATCATTGAGTGGATAAATCGTTACCACTATCGTAAAATGGCAATTCAGTTATATAAAAACTTAACCTAACGAACACGGATGTTCGGTTATTAAAATGGTTACGTTGTGTCGGGTGATGGTAATTCATGTCAGTAATAATAATAATAATAATAATAATAATAATAATAATAATAATAATAATAATAATAATAATAATAAACGAATACACATCAGGGAAAAATGGTTGTAAGCAAAACATATATGCTCATTGGAATATTTCTCTATCCAAGCAGTAATATTATACATGAAGGGCTAAGCAAAAGCAATTTAATATCAGAGTATATTATGATAATGGAAATAAATATGCAAGAATCTAGGAAATGGAAGAGTTTAATAGAGAATTGAATTTGCAGCTTGTGAATAAGCTTGTAAGAGTAATTGATAGATTTATCTTACTAATTAAAGGACGAGATAAAAGCACAATGGTCAGGGAAGCCAGGTAATCTATCCGACGTGTGAAATCTCGTATAGCCTAGGGCGTACAGAGATATTTATTATGGCCAGAGCGTATTTTAGTGATTGACCCTAGCTCTGTGGATTGCCATGAAATGTTCCGGGTTCGAATCCAGTGGTGGATGCGAGGATAACAATGGAAACCTCAACATGACACCTGATGTCGACCGAGAACTAGCTATTGAAATAATTCAGCTCCTGGGAAGTGAATTTAATTGGCGGCAGGATGTGCCTGACCGTAGCATTTAATAAGATGCCGGCTAGCCAGTTTGACCGGTGAATGATGAATCTCGGTCCTTCATATTATGTAATGGACCTGTTGAGGCCAGTTATTAATATCCTAAGGTTGGGAATAAATGTTTAAATACGCCCATAACATGTCTTGCATACAATTTAGTTTAAATCATATGGGATATGTGGGTCATTGAGACTGCACTATTGTATTTAAAGTCACAAGTTACTGCTTGGAGGTAAACAGAGAAGGGAGTTAGAGACAGAGCACGTGGTTTTGTGACCGCCTGACTCAGTCCCATTGTATACAAGTAGAACCGAGGGGGAGATGTTAAACGACCCTTGAAGGTTGACATTTAGAATGGACAGACTTTGAAACCCTGTTTGTAATGAAAGGAGTCGTTGTTGTATTGTATAATGAATTTGTGTGGTTTGAAACACATTGATAATTAAGGATCATCCTGATGATTTAATATTTAGCAAACTTACGAGTTGTTGAAAGTTGCATTTTATACTGACAGTGTCACGGTGTTCTAAAGGTCGACACTAGATGCCATAGGCTATGCCCACGCAAGGGTAGCATAATATATCATCCGACACAGCGGTAACGGCATTTTTGAAATTGAAATCACAACGGAATACAGTGGAACTGTAGAAAAGGGGACTGCAGAAGGGAACTGCAGAACGGGATATGATTACAAATAATTGTGGAGTTGCAAGTAAATTTGATGTGCAACCCATAAATTGGTTAATGCATGGTAAAGCATTTGGTGGGAAGAGAGATACAAAACACAAGTGTACGCATAATGTAAATTAAGAGGTGTTGAGAGTAAATAACTAAGATTGTATTTATCTATTTTATTTATCTAAGATTGTGAAATTAAAGAGGTCACAACAGGTGACATAAGATTATAAGTAGGCTACAGTTGATGTGTAATTTACATGTGCATCAGCGCACTTGAGAATGAATTTTGATGTCAATCTCATGGTTAATGAATGAATAATCAGTTGGATGTGCAAGGATAAAGTGCGAATATTAGTGGATTGTAGGAGTAAATTTTGCATTGTTTTGTGTTATATTGTTGGGATTGTGTTTTTGTGTGTTTGAAGCCATGATTTAGAGCTGAATTAAAGTCTTTAGAATAGAGTTGTCCTTTATCATTGTAGAGTTGATACCTTTTAGTCTCAGATCAAAAATATGCAACTGCTCAGTGGGTGGACGGTACACGCCTGAGGATTGATGCTGGCTGGAGGCAGAAGCATGTTTTCCATGGAAATTACTCACATGGGTACAATAGCTAGCTCTTGATGTAAGATCTTAGCAACATCATTGAGCCTCTTGGTATACTCTATACCAGCCAGCGTAGAGCAGCCACCGATGATATGATCGATGGTTTCCAGCGCTGAGGTGCATCTACGACATCGATCATCTGCTACATTCTCTTTAAGGATGTGCTTTCTATAATTTTTGAAGTGTAACATCTTTCCGCTCGGTTGCTGGATAGTTTTGTGGGAGTGATTTTGAAAATTGAGGACGGAAGTGAATCGGGCGGAAGTGGATCGAACGGAAGTGGATCGGACGGAAGTGAAGACGCACTGCCAGAAAAATGGGACGGAAGTGAATCAGGCGGAAGTGGATCGAACGGAAGTGGATCGGACGGAAGTGAAGACGCACTGCCAGCTGGATGTACAATTGAAAATGTGTGTATTGGAAACAAGGCAGTGTGTGCTCTGTAGCGCGAGAATGTTATGGCAATACAGTAGGCAGTGCATTTAGCAGGCACAGGTTTGACGAGCACAGTGGCAAATGTTTCACCGACTTTCATTTGTCATTGAGCAGTTTATGAAGCTTCACGTTCAAGGTTGAATATCACATGGGGTAGGACAAAGACGACAAACGACATTTAAGTAAGCGGCATTATTGTCAAGCTGTGGGTGAGTAGTCAAATATTAAATGCATAACTGAATGTTGTTATATGAGTGGAATAAAAGCTGTATTTTCATCATATGTGAGACTAGGTCATTTCATGATTGTAGGAAGCCATGTTTTGATTGTTTACGACGAACTGTATGAGAGCCTTGAGAATAATGATTGTTATAGTTACTGAGGAATGTGCTCACAGTATTTGAGAGTACTGTCGACGTTGTGTGTCACTTTGTTATTATGAATTATTAATGTAAAAGGAAGGAAGAAGGCTTGTAGTTTTGCGTGTCCGTTAATCTCACGATCATGATCCACGGTACCTCCCTTTTACGTGGAATGCGAACCACATGACATGGCATTTCAATTCGAAAATCTTACATGTATTGACCGAAAATCAAACCCGGTCTACCTTGGTGAGAGACTAACAGCTTGACCGCTGCGCCACAAATGTGACAGTAGCATATCTCCAATTCAAACTATACATTCATCATAGTACCAGTATGAAAATGGAGTGTAAATTAACATTTTAAGAATGTCCAAGCTGTGTAGTATACGAGTAGGATAACATGTCAGATGTTACACGTCATATGCGACTACTGTAAGGCTCGTATCTTTTTTGTTGCAATGACACGATCCTGTATCGCGATTACAAAGCTCTCAGTTTCACTGAAGAGCGAACCATGCTTCAACCATAAGTTCGACAATGATTGGTCGACATGATGTTGGCTGAGCATGTGAGGATGTACACCATGCAGTTCTTTTCGTAACCATGCCATCTGGCGCAGTTCAAACGAAGTAATGTGCTCTATTGTGTCATTATTATTGTTATTAATATTATTATTATTATCTTTAATTTCTCGTAATTATGGTACAATTCAGTTTACAAGGTACGGATTTGTTAATCAAGAACCCTGTAAACCTATTACTGGGATAAAAATAACCTAACAATATGGCACGTATCCAGCAGCACTGCCTTCTGTATTCTGGCAATCAGATGTTTCATTTTCAGTTCCTCCAAAGCCATTGCCAACGTCTTTGGAACAACTCCCGTGGAAGAGATCACCACCGGCAAAATCCTCACGCATTTTAATCCCCACAGTTTTCGTATTTCTTCCGCCAACGGTGCGTACTTGTTTGTCTTTTTAGCTTGGGTAGTTTGCATATTTTGGCTAAGTGGGACAGCAACGTCTATCAAGTAGGCCTTTTGCTCTATTTTATTGAGATAGACAATATCTGGTCGATTGGCCAAGATGTTCTGGTCGGTTAAAATAGGTCTATCCCAATACATCTTAGAATGCTCATTTTCAAGCACGTTGGCAGGCTGGTAATTGTAGTACACAATGCACGTATCCAGATGTCCAGATTTTATAGCGAGCTCTTGATGTAAGATCTTAGCAACATCATTGTGCCTCTTGGTATACTCTATACCAGCCAGCGTAGAGCAGCCACCGATGATATGATCGATGGTTTCCAGCGCTGAGGTGCATCTACGACATCGATCATCTGCTACATTCTCTTTAAGGATGTGCTTTCTGTAATTTTTGGTTACAATGACACGATCCTGTATCGCAATTACAAAGCCCTCAGTTTCACTGAAGAGCGAACCATGCTTCAACCATAAGTTCGACAATGATCGGTCGATATGATGTTGGCTGAGCAAGTGAGGGTGTACACCATGCAGTTCTTTTCGTAACCATGCCATCTGGCGCTGTTCAAACGAAGTAACGTGCTCTTTTGTGTCATATTGCATGTCTGCAAGTCGTAGTGGTGTGAATCTCTTATCACTTTCAACAATGACTTCATACAGAGGAGTATTTCTTGCGCCAAAGAAGTACTCTCGCAGACGTTCCACTTGCTTACTTTGGGCGATTGCGAGATCAATGACCCCTCGACCGCCTTCGCTGCGTGGTAGTGTGATACGCTCTATCGCTGCCTTTGGATGATGAAGCCGATATTTTGTCATTGAGACTCGTACTCTCCGTTCTATCTGCTCTAAATCTGTCTTAGACCACTTAACGATCCCGAACGAATACATAAGTGCAGGTACTGCCCAGGTGTTAAGGGCTTTGACATTCTTGCCTGCATCCAAGTATGATTTCATAACTATATCCACTCGATTAAAGAACATTTTCTGTAAATTGGCTTTAATTTGTGTGTGTCGGATCCCACGAAGCTGAAGAAAGCCCAAGTATTTGTAGGTCTCGCCCTCATCTAAACACTCGATTAGCTCATCTAGACCAACATTGAAGCCCTCTGCCCTATCAAGTTTCCCTCTTGCAAGTATGATCGCCTTGCATTTTTGAAGTCCGAATTCCATCGCTATATCGTCGCTAAACGCCTGCGTAATATCTAAGAGCCCTTGCAGTTGACGCCGTGTGCTTGCATAGATTTTTAAGTCATCCATGTACAGTCTATGTGAAACCTTGTGCTTCACCTCACCAGCTCGCATTTCAAATCCCAATCCACTCCTATTTAACTGCCCACTGAGCGGGTTTAAGCACAGACCATAGAGGACTGAACGAATCTCCCTGAAATATTCCACGGTTAATTCGAATTGCACGGGACGGAGTGACTTGGCATCGGTCTTTTAGATGAAATTTCACATTCCATCTAGACATGATAGATTGTAGGCATTGGACAATGATGGGATCACACTTGTAGATTTTTAATATTTCGATCAAATATGAATGAGGTACGGAGTCATAGGCTTTCTTGTAATCAATGTAGGCCATACACAAGTTTCTTTGTCCTTATTATTATTATTATTATTATTATTCATGTGCCTTACTCAATAATATTAATATTAAAATAATTAATTTGTTCTTTAAGTTATTTATTGTATTTCAAGAAATTGTTTCATATGTAAGCCTACCGGTACCATATTGCGTGGTTCAATGTAAGAGAGGGCCAAGAGTCCTAACTTCGCCACTACTAAAGACATGAAATAAAATAAATAAATAAATAAATAAATAAATATTTAATAATAAAGATTATACAACACAACAAGATGGATCCAGGGATACATTGAGACGGAGGGCTATTCCCTCAAAGGATGGATGAGTGTGCCCAGTGTGTTTGTCGACCAAGTGAGATCCCCGATTACATGAAGGGATACATTGGCTGCCCGTGCACGTGTTCCGTGGAGCATAAGGCGAGCGTTCTTTCACTTTGTGGAAGAATGACGTAAACAAAACTGAGCACACATCCAGGAATTAGCACCGTGCTAATAGTCTTCAGACTCCCGTAGGCCTATATGAGATGTTAAACATCGTCATCATCAAGCACCGGATTTGTAGGTTATAAAAAGTTAAAATTATGTTATAATCTATCAGTAAGTATTTTGTAGGATCTTATATGTTCAATTTAGGAATTTATAGGATTTTTGGAATACCGTATATATTTGTATAAATCAGTTGGCATGTCATTGTGCTTAAAACACTGTGACTTTAAATTGTAAAATATTAAATTAACTATAACTTGCGTATGTAATTGAAAGTACCAACTTCAATACACCTACAATTAGTATGGCACTGAAAATCACATAATTGCATTTCAAACACTGCACGCCCAAAGACTCGCAGTATGCTCATTTTGCTTTAGCATGACACTGAAAACAACAGAATTAATTTTAAACAATACATGCGCAAAACGTTTTCAGTACTCAGAGGCACTCCTGGTATGAAATTGAACAATGAAGTACTTTGAAAGATCCTCGGGTGTAAACCCTCTTCTGTCTTCCGTTAAAATGAGCTTGAAAACGGTGAAACTGCGTTCCACTTCACATGAGGTAAGAAGTGTGCACGTCATTATTTTTAGGCTCTAACACGCAAAATAAGTCCTAACCTAAAATTAGCTCAATTTAGGCTTTATAGTATTGAAGTATATTACTCGTTGGTACATACAACATTAAAATGAACTGAAATTTGGAGAGTAAGAGGTCAGGAATAAAACAGGTCATAACCTAAGAACCCAGGGCTTGGTCATCATCAATATCATTAGAGGTCTTTCTTTTTGGTTTGACGTGATTGTTTTTAACGTATTGCTGTCTACTTTCTCCTATTGTTTCAAAATCTAACTGTATGGTTTTGAGAGTGTAGGTACCAGAGGGATGTTTGTACAACTTGTCACGAAATCGGGCTGATTTTTAATATTTGATAACTGTTTGTATCGATTGAGTCTCGTCATGGTGAGCCTTGACACGCCATATGCCACTAACAAGTTGCAAGGTTGTACCGAGTAGAGTACAATGGCTTGTGGAGGACGTGCCACAGTCTGCACAACTTGATGACATAAAAACTGTCGCCCCAAGGTTGGCCTCCACATCCCTTTTTAATTTAAATAACAGTAATCACGATCTGTGATGAACAGACGTTATATTTGTTATGGACTATAGAAGAGAGAGAAAGGGCCATTATGTAAATTAACTATTTTATTTATACAGTAAAACCTATCCTTAACGGAACCTTTAATAAGCGGAATCCTATCCACAAAGAATAAAATCACTGGTCCTGTAAATTATGGCCTATTATTCCTGTTAATTTACCTGCTTTTGGTGGTACCTGTCTAATGCGGAAACAAATTACCGTTTGTTTATTGGAAAATTATGTGTTTAATCCGGCCGAATTCGACAGATTTTTGAGAGCACTAAAAATACTTCAGTATGCTTTCCTTCGGAGGGGAAGTAAAGTCGGCGGGCCCATGTCATAGATTTATGGCATGTCTTCGGAATCTTCAAGACTGGACTGGCAAAAGAACGAACCGCTATAAGCCTACCATGTTGCTGAAGATGAACACTATTCATACTGATCGCCAATGTCCGGGAGACTCGGCAGGGTATATACAGTAGAAGAAGAAGAAAAAAAAACCTACCACTAAAATTGGTAGTGTGTACAGCCAAATTTGTAGGTTATATTTGGTTAGAAACGCTCTATCAAGTTTTAACGTTCGCCGCTAGGTGTCAGTGACAGTGGCATCTGGTAGCCAAAGTTGGAACTACTTGAAATTGAACTTGCTGGAAGCCTACGGGCGTTCAAATAAAATACTCTGCTATGGCCATTGGCTGCAATTAATGCAATTCTACGGAACAGGAATGTTTTACGAACTCATTCAACTTCCCTTTAAGTTTACCTTGCGTGGTTAGGACATCCCTTGGCGAGATTTCTCAAGTCGTGTGCGACCTTCACTTGGCAAGGGAATGCCCGAAATTCTTGTGAGGATTAACGTACAGGGGTAATGTGAAGGAATGCCAGGTCCAATGAATAAACCTGAACTGCTTATCACACAATACTGTAAAATTCTTATTTAAAGCCATTCAGTGACCAATTTCTTGTAGAAAGTCGTACTGATGTTAGGGCCGTAAGTGATGGAAGGAGAAAATCGCGTTGTTTTAGATTTAAAGGCTAAAATTAAAGTTATTGAAGGTAGCGTTAGGAAACATTGCGGAATTTGTCGAGCATTACCACCAAGAAAGAAAACCGGAGGATGACGCCGGCGATGGCAATGAAGATGATGATGATGATGATGACGTAGAATGAGTGTGGTTTGAAGACATACGGAGAAGCCCCTTGAGCGGTAAAAATAATGCAATCTTTTTCATTCGCGAAAAAATGATGCGGAGTCGTTTGATATTGTTGGTGGCGCTCGTATCTTAATTGAAAGGTAAATTGTGTTCAGCGCATAATCTTGGATTACTGGAAGAAGTAAATGATTATGCAGCATATTGTTTTAAAATACTGTAACTATTTTAGTACAACACTTGTACAAAGTTTAATTCTGTAAGTGATATTTATGCGCCCGATTCTTAATGTCACATCTGTGTTTAATGAACACAATAACTCTGCTGTGCGATTTGTTTTAAAGAACAAATTGAGTAAATATTTATTTATTTATTTATTTATTTATTTATTTATTTATTTATTTATTTAGTGATATTAAAACCAAGCTATACAAATTACATACAGTAATAACAATACATGGAGTTTTACTATGGTCATTCACTCACACATTAGTTAGTTATTGTTGTTTTAAGGGGCGGAACTACGTGGTCATCTGCCCCCACTCACACAACCATAGACAAATTGTTGTAGTTGGCCTACGAATTCAAGAGTAAAGTTGTTAGGGATGTGCAATTTACGTCACGAGGACAATTATTCCAAATTTAGTGTGCTAGTGTTTTAGCGTGTAATTGGAGTAACCCCTGTATCTGGATTATTACAAACGAGATGTAGCAGACCACAGTGTTGTATTTACACTCGCAAATGATTCTTGTGATCACCTGTATTGACCGGAGTCCTGTCTATAACGTAAATATTTCTCGGTCTCTTAAAGATCCGTTCAAGACAGGTTTTACTGATATAGGGGAGACTGAACTAAATCCACAATATTTAGGGGTTGATGGAAATCATGTGGAATTAAGGGAAATAATTTCAAAACATCAACATAGATAGGCTGTTAAGATTACTACACTTTTGTGACAAATTCTGTTCTTACAATTTCATCTGGCATCTAGGAGAAATTTGAATTTGGCAACTTTTTAGGTTCTTTTCTTGATGATACTAGTGTTACTAGTGCTAAACCTTGTCTAATAATACGCTTCATTACTACCACTGCCGCGTAAATACATGAGATTTTATAAATTCTTAACAATCTTTTTTTTTTTTTCGTCGTGTGGTTTCCTGAGAGACCGAGTGCAGGTCTTTCTAGTCGACGCCCGTGGGCGACCTGCACGTCGGGATGAGAGATGGAATGGATGAAGATGAATGAAACTTGACAAGGATGTGGAAGGAAGCGTCCGTGGCCTGTCAGAAGGTACCGTCCCAGCATTTGCCTGGTGTTGAAAATGGGAAACCACGGAAAACCATTTCAAGGACGACCGACGGTGGGGCTCGAACCCACGCGTCTACCGAGTCAGCAGAGAGCTTGGCCCCATGACCGAACGCTGCGGCTTAGCCAGCGTAGCCACTGCTGTCGGTAACATACAACGCTGGCATCCAAGATTTTACCACCAGGTGGTAGCACTTGTCGTTTAAGATCCAAAGTAAGAGAAATTAAATTAAACAATTGACTCAACACAACTGGTGAGATGTACTCGTATCTTGCACTGGGACATCTCTGCAGAAAAAGTAAATTTCAAGTATTGCGCAATTAGGCGTGATGCGAAGTTAACAAAGTCCCCTTACATATAAATTATATCTTAATCACGTGTATTTTTTTCTGGTTATTTTCCGCATATTCCAGTGATTGGAATTATTTTGTGTTGACCGACTGAATAGTTTACATTATCAATTGACAATAAGGTAACACTGAGAAATGGCTTCAAAGCTATGACGTGTTTTGAAGATGCAGTACATGTAGAACTGCTAATGGGGTGTGCACACGATTATGTCATGGTTTTTCTCTATTTATGAGCGATATGATATGAAGGCCATAACATTAATAAGCTAACACTGGCGTCCTTGCCCGATTTGCATAGTAAACATTGTGCTGTTATGTGATGTCGCCTTTAGTGAGTTCACGACATCTTGGCCTAGATATTGGACTTGAAGGAAACTGAGCTGACTAATGATTTTATTTATTTATTTATTTAATAGTCATTATAGATACAAACATTAAAGGGTCATTTTACACTAATAGTTTAACAAATCTTAAATAATATTAACAATTACAACAACAAGTAACAAATGACAGTGATGACAGCAAGGGACAAATCTCGGAACGGCCGCAGGGAATGATTGAGGTATTGGGTGATCAGTAGGGGGAGAGGGAAGGAATTGAGGATGAAAGGGATCTTCTAATGAAGCTCAAATCATAATATTGCATTGATAATGAATGATGGAACACGTAGCTAATAATTCTAATAATCTCCCTAAAATTCAGAGGAAAATAACAATTTATTTATTTATTTTTTGCGCTTGTAGCTGGTTCTTTTATTTTCTACCCAATTTCTTTCTGTCAGTACAGATTGACTCAAAGGGGCGTGATGGCGCAGTGGTTAAACTGCTTGCCTCTCACCAAGGTGGACCGGGTTCAATGTTTGGATGGTGCATGTGCGATTCTCGAGTTGAAATATTAGATAGATAGATAGATAGATGGATAGATAGATAGATTTATTTACCATCAACAGGATAGGCACCCAATTACAGATGATATAATACAACATAATAAACATTAAATTTACTTAAAAGCAACTATTTAACTAACCTAGAAACAAACATTGATTCAAGCTTATAAACTAAGTTCTCTATACACTTAAATTAAAATAACAATTATTACACACTATATATACAACAAACACCTACGATCTTGAGTTCAACAATGATCTACGAATTTCCGTAGGCTTCGAGTAAAATATATCTATAGCGCTATCAAGATGGTTTAGAGAGCGCAACGCCATCAATAACCAGGAATTGGCATGGGCTACAGTTCTACACTTCTGGATCCGGAAAGTGAGTCTTTGCCTTGTATTGCGGCCTGGAACATGAAGCGGAATCAAACACAAAAGGGGCGCACAGTCGATTCTATTGGTCAGACACTTATATAGAAACATGGCGTTGGCACACATGCGGCGAGACCTCAAAGACCGCATACCCATGGTTCCACAGAAGGTCTCATAATCCAATGTAGAGAGTCAAATGCCCATATACCACCAGCTGATCCACTTCATGAATCTCACCTGCACTCTCTCTAACCGCTGAATAGCATATTGCTGAGAAGGCAGCCATACCTCACAACAGTATTCAACAGTCGACCTTACATATGCTAAAAATAAAATTTTGAGAGAACCTATATTGGCGAATTCACTACAATTTCTCTTCAGAAAACCTAGTAATCTGAACCCCTTACTTGTCACCTTATCTACATGTTTTAGAAATGACAGCCCGTCATCGTTGGTAATTGTTATACCTAGGTCGTTTACTTCATTCACACGCACTAATACAGAGTTACTTATACTATAATTCCTCATGACAGGCGCCAACTTCCTAGAAAATGTTATCACATTGCATTTTGATATATTAAGGTCAAGTAACCACTTAGTACACCAATCTGTTAGTAGATGTAGGTCTAATTGAAGCAAGTCACAGTCTGACTCGTGGTCTATTACTCGAAACAGTTTCAAATCATCAGCGTATAGAAGGCAGTTACTATTCTTGAAGACCCCAGTTAAATCATTAATAAAGATTACAAATAAAAGTGGCCCCAAGATGGAACCCTGAGGAACACCAGAAGTTGGAAAGTATGGATTTGAAGTTTGACCATCGGATTTAACAAAGCAAATTCTTTCAGTGAGATAGCTTCTAATCCACTCTAAAACGCTGCCGCCTATTCCATACGCCGACAATTTGATTAATAATGCCTCATGTTGTACGGAATCAAAGGCTTTGGAAAAATCTGTGTATATGGCATCTACTTGTTGACTCCTGTCCAAGGCATTTGATATGAAGTTGACGTACACTGCCAGGTTCGAAACAGTCGAGCGCTTCTGCACGAATCCATGCTGAGCAACATTAATGTACTGGCCGACTGACCTGTATATTCTATTGTACACAATCTTCTCCGCCACCTTTGATAGGAGGGATAGCAGGACGACTGGCCTATAGTTGTCAAATACCCTTTTGTCACCCTTTTTGAATACTGGAATTACGTATCCCTTCTTCCACTCACACGGAAAGCATCCAGATTTAAAAGATATATTTAAAATTGCACCGAGAGGTATCGCCAACTGAGGAGCACATTCTCTAAGTACAAGACCTGGTATCTCATCAGCCCCAAACGATTTTGCAGTATCCAATGATGACAGAATCTCACACACTTCAAAGGGCGTAGTCCGGATCGACATCAATCCCTGATTACACACGATTGGGACAGACGAATGACACGGCCTCGCAGGAGAGTGATACTTCTTGAAGCCCTCTGCAAATTTATTAAGAATAGTTTTCTTGTCCTGGATTTCGATTCCATTCTGAAACATAGTGGATGGTAAACGTGAAGATTTTCTTTTATTGTTTACAAAATTCCAAAAATGCTTTGGATTGGTGGTTAATTTTGATTCAACTGAGATCACATAGTCTTTGTATTTTCTGTTCTGGAGTCTCTTATATTCCCCCCGTATCACCGAAAATTGAACATAGTCACACCAAAAGCCCGATTTCTTGAACCTTTTTCTGACTCTCTCTTTCCACGTGAAAGAGACGTTTTGTGGCTTATGATCGCGAGGTTAAGAGACAACAAAATACTGTAATATTGTAAATTAACCATTTTATTTATTTATTTATTTATTTTCCATCATTTTATTGCCCATAACGTCAACCAGGTAGCCAAACTGCTTTCAATGTTCCTGCGCGATGTTCCTTACAAACTACAATGCTCGCATTCTTTATTGTGTGACTGTACAAGAAATGCAAGTATGCACCGTATATTCATTAGATAGTTTTTCTGACCACCTCAAGGTGTAGCGGCTAGCATTCTTGAATGTCACTTCCACGTCCGGGTTCAACTCCCAGGTCTGACAAGAAATTTAATTCTGGTCTGATGGCTGGAACGGGGTACATTCAGCCTCGTGAGGCAAAACTGAGAAGATATGAATTCGATTCCAACCTCAGTCATCCTGGAAGTCGCTTTCCGTGGCTTCCCACTTCTACTCCAGGCTAATGTCGGGATGGTTTCTAACTTACGGCCACGGCTTTCTCCTTCCCAATCCTTACCTGAATTACAAATACCTCCCGTGTGGGTGCGGGATAGAATACACCCACGGTATGCCCTGCCTGTCGTAGGAGGCGACTAATAGGGTCGACATGGCCGAATAACTTGCCAGTTTTTGATTTGTTCAGATCCCCTGTGGATGGGGAGGGCAGAATTCATCCACGGTATCCCCTGCCTGTCGTAAAAGGCGACTTAGAGGGGGCCTTATAAAGGTCGATTTTGGTTTTCTGGTCCCAGCTCTGGTTTGACCAATAGAAACAAACATGCATGCTGTTAGGGGAAGGGCCACCAGCTTGGCCATCTGGCCAGAAAGCCTAGACGGTATGCCCCATCCCGTCAGGTGGGTGCGCCATGTACCCTACAGTAGTATCCGCCTTACAACGAAGGTCCCTGCATGGCCGAATACTGGAGCTGAATAAATCCTGTGCATGCCGAGGGGGAAGTGCCTGTTCGAGGCACTGGGACCCCGGGCAATATCTGCTATGCCAGGTAGGTATTGCCTTGGCTGGGTGGCGCCCACAGTGATAGCCCCCGTTCGGAGTGGGCAGTATTCGGGGAGGATTTCGTCCGGGATGCGTAGTAAACGATCACGGACACCTGTACAGGGTGGCACCCTTAAAAAGCCGTCTCTGGAGTGTAGACCGAATCCCAAGGTGTATACGCCTTGGGATGAGGCATTTAATAAGAAGTTCCCTGTTGACAGGTCTCCTCGCTACCTGGTAGCTACCAGGACAGACGGGGGAGATTTTAAACAGGTAAAATCGATCCTATTTTCAGAGGAAATCGAGGGGAAATATCGCGACCTTAACGGGATTTCCAAGCTCCGGAACGGGCAGCTCCTGCTGCATACCGTTGACCGGCAGCAAACCGAAGCGTTGCTGGAATGCACGCATTTCGGCGAAATTCCCGTTAAGGTTGAGAAGCACGATACGCTAAATGAGGTCCGTGGAGTTATATTCCATCGCGACCTCATTTTAAACAGCGACGCGGAATTGATGCGGGATCTGGGGAAGCGAGGCGTCACCAGGATTAGGCGCATCACCCGGAAAATTGGAAATGATAGCGTCGATACTGGCGCTTTCATTCTTCATTTTGAGGGTGATGTAGTGCCTAGGCAGGTGAAGGTCACGTCGTACCATTGCGACGTTAGACCGTACATCCCTCCACCTATGCGCTGCTACAATTGCCAGAAATTCGGTCATGTTTCTGCCAGGTGCACTGCCAAGGCGGTGTGTAGAGAGTGTGGCAAGGGGACACATGACGGTGTGGGGTGTACGCCTCCCCCGACGTGTCCTAACTGCCAAGGAAGTCACTCTCCGCGGTCGAAGCAGTGCCCTGAGTTCTGCAAGGAAGCAAAGATCCAAGAAATCAGAACATTGGATCGGCTTTCATATCACGACGCTCGAAAGAGATACCGTGATATGACTGCACCCGAATTTCCGGTATCTTTCGCGGCTAAGGTGACGCCACCTATCACCCCTGCCACTTTCGTTCCCCGTGCTGTACCCTCGACGACGAACTACTCTGAGATCGTAAAGTCTCCCCTCGCTGTCCAAGCGAGACCTGTCAGCCCGAAGAAGGTTAAACAACCTTCTTCGGCCATTGTGATAAAGGCGCCGGTTATACCATCTAAACCGGCGCAATCGGAGAAGAAGTCATCTTCCTCTCCGAAACGGTCGGAGAAGAAGTCTTCCCCTGCCAACGAGGCAAAGAAGACTTCTGCGACCGGGGCTGGATGACGGGGCTGGATCGTCATCCAGCCCATCTGATAAGACAAAGGTAGTGGAGAAGAGGGGGACGGTTCGTCGCCGTCTCTCTCGCCCTCCTGCTGACGGGGTGGCTACTGTCTCTGCTGGCCTTTCCGCTCCCACTACCACCAAGGGAGCGAAGCCTGCTGAAGCCAAGCCCGTCCGTATGGAGGAACTCCCCTATAGAAAAGAAAATAGATCGGCGGAGGAGAGGGGAGCGGTTCAGCGCCGTTTCTCTTCCTCTCCTAAAGGCAGGGCTGCTCACGTATCTGCTAGCCATCCCGCTCCCACCACTACCAGTGGAGCGGTGCCAGCAGGAGCGACCTTGTTTTATAAGGACCCGGCGTCTGTGGGGAAGGGACCATCTACTTCCCCAAACACACGTCGGCGCCGATCCAAGAAGAAGTCTCTTCGGGGCGTGTCGGGGACAGACACCCAGTCTTCGGACCGGGAGAAAGTCCCTCGACACCGCTCTCGCTCTTCCCCAAGGGCGAGACCCGTGAGGTCCGACGACGACCGTGCGCAACCCAAGAGAGCGCCCGCTCCATTTTCTTCGTCTTCGGACAGAGATGTGGAGATTGAGGTGTGCTCTCCTGCCCCATCATCTCCAACTAGAGATGGGGAAGGGTGGCAAACGGTCAAGCATAAGTAGAAGACCCACTTCTACTTAAGTCCACACCATGGCACTATTACAATGGAACTGTAATAGCTATTCTGTTCATCTCGCTGAGTTACGACAATTAATATCTTCGTTTTCGGCAACCATTGTCTGTCTTCAGGAATCCAGGTTTCGTCCTGGACATGAGACAACAATGCGTCACTTCAAACTCTTCTCTAAAGACCGGATGGACGGAGCTGTGGCCGCTGGTGGCGTCTGCACTCTCGTCCACTCTAGCCTCTTTAGTGAAGAGGTGCCGTTGCGTACTCAGCTAGAGGCAGTTGCAGTTCGTACTTCGTTGCCAGTAATGGCAACAGTATGTAACGTGTACATCCCACCTGATTCTCAGCCGGATTACGACCAGCTGGTGGATCTAGTCTCTCAGCTCCCCCCTCCTTTTCTCCTTCTGGGAGATGTTAATGCCCACAACACCATCTGGGGCTCCGCTACCACTAGCGGTAAAGGGAGAGATTTTGAGAGGCTGATCAGGTGGCTGGACCTGTGTCTGTTGAACACAGGGGAGCCTACGCACTTCTCTATTGCACACGGTACTTATTCAAGTATCGATATTACCCTGTGCAGTCGTGCGCTGGTTCCCCTACTACAGTGGGGTGTACACGATGACCTTTGTAATAGTGACCATTTTCCAATTATCGTTACTCTTCCGAACCAGAGAGCCATCGAGTTACCAAGTCGATGGCTTCTCCGTCGGGCTGATTGGCCAACTTTCACGGCACGTGCGGTGTTTGCCGAAGATACCTTTGAGAGTGTCGACGATCATACCATTCACATAACGAATGGTATTTTGACTGATGCTGAGGAAACAATACCTTCCTCATCCGGCAACTCACGCCGGAAGCTTGTCCCTTGGTGGACAGCCGAGATTGCAGCAGCCATTAAAGATCGTCGACGTGCTTTCAAATGCTATCGGAGGCAAAACACTATGGCCAACCTTATCACCTTCAGAAGGATGCGTGCTAGAGCCCGATATCTGATTCGGGAGAGTAAGAAAACGACGTGGGAAAAGTATGTGTCGTCCATGACGGCGCATACTCCTTCATCTCAAGTGTGGACTAAGCTTCGTCGGATCTCCGGACTCCCGACATCACTATCGATACCCGGAGTGTCCATCAATGGGGACATCATCACGGACCATCTCGCCATTGCCAACAGCATTGGCTCGCACTTCTCCGATGTATCCTGCTCCGGGAGTTACGATCCTACATTTCTGACTCTGAAGCGGGAGGCAGAGACTCACCCCTTGTCCTTTGCCACTGCTGCTTCGGAGTCCTATAATGTACCATTCTCTGAATGGGAACTGCGCAGTGCGCTTGCACTGTGCAGGGATACGGCTCCTGGACCGGATAACATACATAATCAAATGTTAAAACATCTGTGCGAATCCAGTATGAAAGAACTGTTGATCCTCTTCAATCGTATATGGATTGAAGGGGAGTTTCCATCTCAATGGCGAGAGGGGATCGTGATACCGATTCCTAAGGCTGGAAAGGATCCCAAGTTTGTAAGCAGCTATAGGCCCATTTGTTTGACAAATGGCCTATGTAAGCTGCTCGAAAAGATGGTGAACCGTCGACTGGTGTGGTTCTTGGAGGATAAAGGTCTCCTGTCTGAGTACCAATGTGGATTTCGCTCTCATAGGTCCACCACTGACCATCTGGTGCGACTTGAGAGCGCCATACAGGAGGCTTTTTTCCGGAAGCAGCACCTAGTCACGGTTTTCTTTGACCTCGAGAAAGCCTACGACACCACATGGCGCTACGGGATCCTTTCCACCCTTCACAAGTGGGGACTCCGTGGTAACTTACCGACTTTCATTGCGAATTTCATGTCCGTCCGACTCTTCCGTGTAAGGGTCGGTAGGACATTATCGCAGTACTATACCCAAGAAAATGGAGTTCCTCAGGGTTCAGTGCTGAGTGTCACCTTGTTCGCGATTGCCATTAATGGCATTGTTGCCGCCGCCGGGTCCGCGGTAGTTCCATCGCTGTATGTAGACGATTTAGCTCTGCATTACAGCTCTGGAAGTATGGCAGTCGTGGAACGGCAATTGCAGCTAGCCATCAACCGGGTCGACAGGTGGGCTCACGACCGGGGTTTTCGTTTTTCAGCAGCGAAAACCTCCGTCGTCCATTTTTGTCGGCTACGGAGGCTACATTTACACCCTGAACTACATCTCAGGGATGCTGCGTTGCCGGTGGTTGACACTTATCGCTTCCTGGGGCTCCATTTTGACAGCAAGTTAACGTGGCAGCACCATATACGGCAATTGAAAATGACATGTCTCAGGAAACTGAACATGCTCAGGTTTCTTAGTGGCACTACGTGGGGGGCTGACCGTGCGGTGCTGCTACGGTTCTACCAAGCCCTCGTCCTGTCCCGGCTAGACTATGGTTCTGCGGCATACGGTTCAGCAAGGCCGGCAACCTTGAAAATGCTGGACAGTATCCACCATAGTGGCGTTAGGCTGGCTACCGGTGCCTTCCGGACCAGCCCGATACCCAGCCTACTCGCCGAATCGGGTGTTCCACCTTTAAATTATAGACGCCAACATATGCTGTTAGCATATGCTGCCAATGTGCGTCAAATGCCGCAACACCCGACCTATCAAGCTCTCTTCGGTACCCAAAACCACCAGGGGTACGCCAACCGGCCTCGTGCCACTCGGCCGGTTGGTATTAGACTTGATAGCTCGTGTACCGAAATAGGAGTGGCTGTAGGTCCCTGTATGATCCGGACATCTAGCGAGGTGCCTCCGTGGCAAGTCCCGCGTCCGGAAATTCGGTTAGATCTGCACCGAGGTCCTAAGGTGAACACGGATGCCTCCGTTTACCGGAGGCAGTTCCACAGCATAGTTCACCAATTTCCGGACGCTGGCATTCTATACACGGATGGTTCGAAGGTGGACGAAAAGGTGGGTTGTGCTTACGTTATTGATGGTGCAAATACCAAGATCTCTTTGCCTGAGGCCTGTAGTGTGTTTACTGCGGAGCTCGTTGCCATCTATGAAGCTCTGCAGTTTGCACTACAGGATGCTCGAATCCACTTTCTCGTGTGTACCGACTCTTTGAGTTCGTTGCAGTCAATTGCTACATGTTTCCCGCAACACCCCCTAGTGCAGCGAATCCACGACCTACTAGCCGGGCTGTGCCACGCTGACACTCGAATCACCTTTCTGTGGCTTCCAAGCCACATGGGAATTGCGGGAAATGAGTTAGCAGATCAAGCTGCAAAAGAGGCGGTATCACTACCACCTCGACCAATGGAGGTACCCGCTAGAGATATTCGCTCTCAGTTACGCCTACAAGTTCTGGCTTTTTGGGAGAGTCAGTGGCTAGCTGACCCACTGCCCAGTAAACTGAGAGCGATCAAGGGAACTACTCGCGTTTGGCGGAGCTCCTTCCGGGCCCGGAGAGAGTCCGTCATTTTGTGTAGGCTAAGGATAGGTCATACAAGATCCACCCACTCGTACCTAATGAGAAGGGAAGACCCCCCACTTTGTACCTGTGGAGCCGTTTTCACCGTGGCCCACATTTTCACCGAGTGTGTGGATCTTGCTGACTTACGAAGAAACCTTGGTTTGCAGACGACACTCAAACTTATATTAGCCGATGACGCGGTGGCTGCTGATCGCGTTATCCGCTTTATAAGTGAGAGTGGGTTAGGGCCAGCAATCTAAATTTTCCAGTGAACTTTGACTCAACGACTTGTTCGTTTTTGAATGATAATGTTTTGTTTTTTCCGTAATTTTTGTTTATGTTTATATATTTTTTTTAATTGTTTGTTTTTGTTTTATTAATTTTTGGTCTTTTTAAATTTAGATGTCCACCTCAAAATTTTAAATTCAATTCAAAATTTGTATTCTTTAATCTGTGTTAAGAGGGGCAGATGACCTCGTAGTTCTTCTTCATCTTGCACAGTTTCCAGCCACTGGCCGGGTCTGTTTGGAACACAAGCCTCTCCAACGTCCTCTGTCTTCCCACCATCTCTCAGCCTCCACCCTTGTCCAGTCTTCTCCTCTCTTCTTCACGCTTTCTTCCACCCCCTTCAGCCACCTGTCTCTCGGTCTTCCTCTCGGTCTCTTTCCTTCCCACTTCGTCTCGTGTATCCTCCTGGGTATCCTCTTCTCCTCCATTCGTTTTACATGTCCATACCATCTAAGTCTAGACTTCTCTATACCATCCTGTAATGGTTCCTCCTTCATTAATTCTCTGGTCCTCTCATTTCTTATTCTGTCCATCTTTGTAGTTCCAATACTGCTTCTCAAGAACCTCATCTCACTGGCCTGTATTTTGCTCTTCTCCCTTCCTTTCATAACCCAGGTCTCCGAGGCATACGTCAGGATAGGGACATAGTACGTCCGATATATGATCTTTTTGCTGTTCTGAGGGACATCCTTGCTCCATAACATGCTTCTCACACTCCTCCGAAATGCTTCTGCCTGCCTCCCCCGCTCATTTATTTCTCTATCGTTTCTTCCATTCTCTTGTATCAGGCTTCCTAGATACTTGAAACTCTCCACTTTCTTCAGCTGTTCCCCACCAATTGTTATTCCCGTTGTGGTTCTTTCCTTCTTCCTTGTTGTGATCACCATCTCACTCTTATTTATGCTAAATTTCATCCCATATCCTTGTATTATTCCTTCCCACACGTCCAACTGTTCCTGTACCTCCTCCTCCTTGTTTCCCCAAATCATCAAATCATCTGCAAACACCATTGCTTTCATCTTTCCTTCCCCAATTACTTGTGCCACTCGGGTCATTATGTCATCCATCACCAGAATGAAAAGTAACGGTGACAAGGCACTTCCTTGTTTCAGGCCGTTTCTCTGTTCCAACCAGTCTGATCTCTCTCCTCCCACTTTCACACAGCTCACGCTTCCCTTGTACATCTCCTTTATCCTCTTTATAGTCCATTTCTCTACTCCTCTATCCGCCAGGGATTTCCACACTTTGTTTCTGCATACACTGTCATATGCTTTCTCAATATCCAGGAAGGCCATCAGTATATCTGTTCCATACTCATAGTGCTGTTCTTGTAACTGCCTTACAGCAAAAATCAAATCCACTGTAGACCTTCCTGGTCTGAAGCCATGTTGTTCTTCCCTCATCCCTCCTTCTATCCTTGTCCTAATTCTCTTTTCCAAAACTTTCTCGAAGATCTTTGCACAATGACTCATCAGTGTTATTCCCCGATAGTTTCTGCAATCTGTTCTACTACCTTTCTTGAAGATCGGGACAATTATTCCTTTTTTCCAGTCCTCTGGGTCTTCCTTTCCTTCCATGCTGTCCTCATCACTCGGTACAACCACTGTATCCCCACCTCTCCTGCTGCTCTCACCATCTCCACACTCAACTCATCCACACCCGGTGCCTTCCCTCCTTTCATCTTGTTCACTGCATCTTCCACTTCTTTCCATGTTAAGTCCTTTTCTGTTTGCAGTTCATCTTCCTCTTCCCCGATTTCTTCCTCCTCACCATCTTTTCCATTCGGGTTCAGAAGTTCTTCAAAATATTCTTTCCACATTTTCTTCAGTTCTTCCCTATTTTCTATCTCTTGCCCCCTTTTGTTCACCATTCTAACATAATCCGTAGGATCCTTCCGCCTCTTAGTTTTTACCATCCCATACAGGACCTTTTTTGTACCTTCACTATCCTCCTTCATCATCTTTGTCCACTCTTCCATCCACTTTCTTCTCTCCTCAGCCACTACTCTCTTCGCCTCCTTCTTTCTTTCCTGGTACTCTTCCCTTGTCTCTACCGTCCTATTTTGATACCACCTCCTAAAGGCTCTATTCTTTTCCCTTACTATATCTTTTGTCTTCTCATTCCACCATGGTGTTTCCTTCCACCTCTTCTTACTACTTGTTCTTCCACATACTGCTTCTGCTGCACCTACTAGTGTCTTCTTAAATCTAGCCCATTCCTCTTCCACCCCTCTTTCTTCATCTGTTGGAATCCCTTCCTTTACCATTTTGAGGTACTCGACCCTTCTATCCCCTTCTTTCAGTTTCCATATCCTTATACGTCTTTCCTGGTTCTCAGTCCCTTTCTTCTCCTTACTCCCTCTCAGGTTCATTACCAGCAATCGATGGTCGCTATCCAGGTTCTCCGATGGTATAACCTTGATGTCCGTGATGTTCTTATTTAGTTCTTTCTCATACAGTATATAGTCGACCACCGACTTCCTGGTCAAGTCATCACTTTACCATGTGATTGTGTGGCTCTGAAAAAAGAATTAAATACAGTAGTTACAGAATTGTGTATTGTGTTCAGTTTTTTTTAAGATAATTTTATTTTCATATTGTCTATTGTCCGGTTGGTGAATTAAATACGGCATTGCAGCTCTCACGAGGTTAGGAATCTGACCCTCAGAGCAGTGCAATTAGAGGCGATGTCCCAGCTGCAATCAGACCGAACTGAATACCTGAATAGTTAAATACACGCGACCACAAACTGGTTGTAAGATCAGCCCAAAATGTCACCGAGGAAATAATCTGGGAGAGGAATAATATTCACCTACCTAGATCCCAGTATATAATGTTCATGTTTGCCCTTAAGGTTTCTCTTGATGTGCATATTAAGTTAATACTTGTTCCTGCTAACTTTGAAAATGTGTTTGTGATGAGCACATTTAACTGTCGTTTAAGGCTTATTCCCCGTAAAGTTTGGAAATGTGTTTGTGATAGCACATTTAACTATCGTTTAAGACTTATTCCCCGTTAAGTTTGGAAATTTGTTTGTGATGAGCACATTTAACTGTCATTTAAGGCTTATTTCCCGTTAAGTATGGAAATGTGTTTGTGATGAGCACATTTAACTTTCGGTTAAGGATTATTCCCCGTTAAGTTTGAAAACTTGCTTGTAATGTATCCGTTAATCTCTCGACTCGAGCTTATTCCTCGTTAAGTATGAAAATATGTTCCGTATCTTGTGCACGTTAATGTCGGGATGAGGCTTATTTTCCGTTAAGTTTCAAAGTGTTTTTGTGATGTGCACGTTAAGCTCGGTTAAGGATTATTTCACGTTAAGTTTGGAAATGTGTTTGTAATGTATACGTTAAGCTCGGTTAAAACTTATTTCACGTTGTTTGAAAATGTGTTTTTGATGTGCACGTTAATCTCTCGGTTAAGGCTTGTTGTCCGATGGGTTTGTCCTGTGCACATTAGTTAACCCAGAGCTTAACGTCCCCAAGTTGTTGTTGATTGATTTAGGGGCTTCCATTTTCGAAGCCTTGATATGGCTTCCCACTTCTACTCCATCTAAATGCTGGTTCCTAACTTAAGGCCACGCCGTCTTCTTTCCAATCCTGAATTATAAATACACACACTAATACGGCTATCACATTAACACAGATTATCATAAAAATTCCACGCGCACCCAAGTACAGGAGGCTACATGACTACGATGACGCTAAGTCCCTAAAAGAAACAACAACATAAACTCTCTTTAAGGAGGCTAGCTTTCGAAGTTCTTACTGAAATGGGAATACAGTAGTAACTTATTCGGAGTTCTCCCTACATGCTCATGTGCGACTTTATTAAAAGAATCAGAGACATCTAAGAATAAAATGGATCAATCCTTTTGAGTTCGTGCTTAATCAGCCAGAATGATATTGCCTTAGTTTTAACAGTCTACGTTTCACACCATAATTCATTATCCATTGATATTTTGTGTATCAGACGTACACGAACGGACATATTATTGGAACGGACATATTATTGATGGATAACATTGGCCCATTCACCCAAAATAGTTTCATTAACTTGTATGTCCACAGCAGTCCTCATTGAATGCTCTAAATTCAGTGGTCAGATATTATGCAATGTAGCTGGATCTTCTTGCCGACATTACAGTACACAATTTCGTTACACCACTAGTCCTCACGTTACCAAATACTATAGAGAAGGCGTTCTTAACTTTTATGAAACTGTGAGCACCCTCTTAATGCCATATCAAGTACCCGAGCACTATTAAATCGAATTTAAATTTAATTCAGACTGCCTGGTGCGTGACCAGAAAATGTATCCCACTGTACAGTAATCATCGAACAGGCAAAAATTCAAGGAAGAAATTAGAAAACATTCGTTGAAAATAAACATCTCTAATAACAGTATCACGTCGTGTGTGGCTGTTGGGTTCTCCAAATTTGCTAGTGGATCAGTTCAGTACAAAAATGCTCACACACGCCACAACACGCGAATGAATCAGTCTTATCTCTTGAAGTAGCTGCCATCATGCGTCTGCTTAGTCATAAAAAAAGATGATTCGCGGCGTGTTCTTTCCACAGACACGTCACCTGTTTGTGTATCAAGGTAAACATTACAACAGGTATTTACTGATAAAGCGCGCTGCATTGTGGCACTCGGTACACACATGCCAGATAACGATATTTACCAGCAGCAACAACACTGCTATTCGCTGGTTCTTGTACACTTACATCAGATTATACATCAGTACGGTTGAGTTTTTTTAGCAACCGAAATAAAGCTCCGATTTATTGTTGCAAATCCAAATCTACATTGTTAGGCAGGTCATTTGACGACAACAGTTAAGGAAAGGATGATCATTATGATGATAATAATTGTAATTTAATGCGCTTATCGGCCCCTAATGACGAGGATTAGAATTAAAAGGGCGTGCCACATGAAGGAGTCAAACCCCGCAACCTTCGGGTTTGGCCGTTAATGCTCTGCCAACTAACTGAATGAGGTGGTCACGTAAATTGACATGGCAAGGATGCATCAGTGATGCTATCATGTGACGACATATTCATTCTCTTATTAGAAGTTTTTGTTTAACCAAACAAATGTTGTCCCTGAGAGTTGGACAAAATACAGGGAGTGGCAAAAAGATCTGACGGTTTTTAAATCACAACAACACAAACATTTTAAATGATACAAACTCTTTTATTACTTATAACATCAAGGTGTACATGTCAATTAATGGAAAACATGAAAGAACAATAGATTTTAACTTTTAAGATTTGAAGATAACGTCTTTCAGATGATGCCCATCTTATGCCATGCTTTCTTCCAGTCTTGCCCTGAAGCTTTGCATAGTCATTAGGCTTCAACTGCTGGACAATAACCACAGCTTGCCTCACTCGCTCAACATTTTCTGGTGTCCTTGCTGACCTTGGACGGCCTGTCGACGTACGTTTTAAGGCTGAACCTGTAGCTCTAAAATTACTCACCCAAAACAAAATTGTGTTACGAGATGGAACGCGTCCTCTTCGACTCGCTCAGCCGTAAAACGACATAAACCGTCAGATCTTTTTGCCGCATGGCAAAAGATGGGCATCATTTGTAAGACGTATCTTCAAATCTTAAGAGTTAAAATCTATTGTTCTTTCATGTTTTCCATTAATTGACATGTACACCTTGCTGTTATAAGTAATAAAAGAGTTTGTATCATTTAAAATGTTTGTGTTGTTGTGATTTAAAAACCGTCAGATCTTTTTGCCGCTCCCTGTATTATGACTGTAAACAAAATTAAAGGTATCTTTTGTATGAAATTCTTTTTTTCATGCGGTTTAACGCCTGGCTTTCTGAATTTTGCATAGCAGTTGTTTGATTCCCCACATTACTAAAGCCTCAAATCCTTTCGTGTGGATTGCTCTAATCCTGGCGTTCTCAACCTGGTGCTATTTAAATGAAATTTGGTGCTTTCATCATACGAAACAAAAAGTGCTCGCGAGCAAAAGCTACCCTGAGCTCCGTTCCTCAATTCAAATTTTGTTGCACGAACCGGATCAATAGTATTTTCATTGCAAGTTTTGACAGCCAGAAATTGTATCATTTTGTAAAATAGTATTTATAATCTACAGTAAAAATTATTGGACATCCCTGTTTTATGAGCAACACGAAAGTTGCTGATTCGACTTGGATGTCCACATGCAAATGTATTTTATGTGCATGAGTGACGCAAGCAGTTGCGGCATGCCTGGTGAGTGCTGAATCCCTAGCTATTTCAGCACTTCAGAGGGAGAGAGAGATTGGAAAGGAAAAGAAAAGAGAAGAGAGGTGCACGCTTGTTGCATTATTATTATTATTATTATTATTATTATTATTATTATTATTATTATTATTATTATTATTATTATTATTATTTTTATTTTTATTGTAATCACATTCATTTCACCACATAAGTGGGGCAAATCAACATATCGTCGGCTTGTTTGCAAGACGGTATGACAACTTATTTTAGGGTGGCACATTGAGAAACGAGCGAACAGGTCTCCAAGATGACGGCCTTCTGCATGATGATATGTAGACCAGGATGCATTCCCAATATTTCAAGATTACGAGCCAATGATTGTTATCATTATTGAAAAGGCCAAACATAGTGTAAAATGATGCAGATTCTTCAGGCAAATATGCACAGGAGTCAAACTGCAAATGACCTATTGACGTACTGTAGATGACCTATGAGATTGGAGCAGACATCCTTATTGTCAGCGAACAGTATCAGGACAGAGATCACTCAGGAATTGAAGGAAGACGAAGAAGCAGCATAAGAGGCTTCACGTACGACACCGCCCTGAAGTAATACGAGAGCGGTTCCTGGGCGGAGACACTCGTCGTGGGAGAAGGGTGTGTGGTTTTTAGTGGGTAAGAATCCCACATACTTGTGGAGTACGGACTCCCACAAGCGTCTCAGGCAAGATTTTCCACATTCCCTAAAAAATAAAAATATTTATATACATACATTATTATTAGGGATCGGAAGTTTAAGACCTAAATAAGTACAAAATATGCAAGCAAATATGCTCTAAAACTATAAAATATGACCTAAAAACATGGCATTTCCTTGTTTGCTAATTGCTTCTGAGCTAAATATATCTACTGGAGTGATATTCTATTGAAATGTGGAAGCACACTATCATCATGTTGCGTGACCTCATGCGTACTCGCAATCTATCTTGTCCAGAAAGATGTGCTAAAAGACGTGCGCAGAAGAGCGCCTTCTTGGAATCAGGTCTTCTAAACCTGCTATCTGCCCGTTCCAGGTAAAGGAAGAAAAATATATCTACTAGACTATTCGGAAATCCTGTGTTTGAAACTCGATGCAGATAACATGTACCTTGTTAACGACGTCTCAATTTAAACAAAAATGCTGAAATTATAACCAAATATGACCTTATATCACTAAAATATGACCAAAACAATTAAAATGGCCGAAATATGCATTTATAGGCAACATAAAATTGCTTTAAACGTGGTCAGGCACCCGTCATTCAAACTTATTTTTCAGATATCGGGTAAAATGAGCTCAGGAAAAAATATGACTTTTCCTTAACATCCGAACCTTAATTATTATATTCTGTTTTATAATGGTGCTCGGGTTCTTGATATAGCATGAAAATGGTGTTCACAGTCTTTAAAAAAAGGGCAGATGACCTCGTAGTTCCGCCCCTTAAAACCTCAATACCTAACTACAGTAACTAGTTTTTAAAAGGTTGAGAACGCCTGCATAGATCAAGTCTGATAAAATACAGCATCAATGGGCGTGGCTTTTAATTTTAAATTATTTTATAATCATTAAAGACCGGACCCTGTGGCCGGGAGCGCTAGCTCCTGCCTCGCTGGCATCGGAAGAGCGTGAGTTCGAATCCCACCTCGGCCGTTCTGAAAATGGTTTTCATGGTTTCCCATTTTCACCACCAGGCAAATGCCGGTCCACGGCCGACTTCCTTCCAAAATTCCTTCTCTGACCCTTCGTTAATTAGACCCAAGTTAGTGGTCACCTGGGAGATCGGCCTGTCACCATCCCCAGTTGTATCTGCTTACAAAGTATGTTCAGCTCCCAGACACCGTCCTTGCCACGGTAGAGGAATGATCCCTCGCAGAGTCCATGGGATGAAGCCGAGCTGGGAGGATAGGCGATTTTAAAAGAAGAAGCTCATACGATTCCCATTAATGAAAACCCCCATTTTTACGCACCCGCTTATTACGTTATCCCGTTTATTACACTCTATTTTGTAAGAACCCTGGATGGTTCGTGTAAAATACTGCATAATTTTATCCTATTATGACGCGTCTAAATCCAAATTATGGAGCTTTTATCTATTTCGAAATAAAAAGGAAAAATTCCGGATAAATTGTAAAAGAAAGCAAGCTACTGTTTTTGACATGTATTAATAATAATAATAATAATAATAGCGTAATAATACAGTAGACTAATAATAATTAATGAGACAGAAAAATAAAATACTGTGCATTACTGTTCCAAATTGTTTTCCCATCTCACAAACCATTTCCCGTATATAGCGTTGTCCCGATTATTACGCGTTTAAACCACAGTCCCTCGAAGAGCGTAAAAACGGGGTTTCACTGTATATTAATTTGTCTTTTTCAATGAAATAGCCATCCGGAATATCATTATGAGCATACTAACATATCACAGAATTAATCCTCTGACACTACAGTGCAAGTCCTTTATCGAAAGGGAACACTTGTTATTATACAGATTTTCCAACAGAAAAAGGGGAAAGGTTTCGCTAAATTAAGAGCTGAGACCTATAAATATTTTCTTAAAACTTGGCCTCCAGCCACTGCCGAAGTAACAGCGACAGTATCATGGCGGACCATTTATCTGCGTGCTCTCTCATTTTCCTCGTGTCAAGGCTGCAGATGTTCGATAAGCTCCATGTCTGTATTTTTTGCTACGCAGGTGCGTGTCTTCGTGCGAGGACACAAGGCTTGACGTCACACATGCCATTTGCAAGTCCGACACTGCTCGGAAACGTATCTGTTCAACTTTTCTTAGTTAAATAATGTTTCTTTACCTGAGTAAAGTTTTCAAGCCAGTATTTCAGTGTTGCCTATATGAACTGTGATTTGAAGCTCTTCAGTCGGTCAACACAAGGGGAGCGTGATGACGCAGTGGCTTAACTGCTCGTCTTTCACCCGAATGGTCGGGGTTCGAATCCCGGTGACAGCTGGGTGGAATTTTCACCTGAAAAATCACGTGGCGTCAGGAAGGGCATCCGGCCTTAAATCCCCACCCAAAACCAATATGAGCCTGGTTGGCTCCGGTGACCCCAATTTATTGGGAAAATCCGAAGAAAGAAAGAAAGAAAGAAAGAAAGAAAGAAAGAAAGAAAGAAAAAAAGAAAAGTCGTTCAACATGAATTTGCCCAATGACTGGGCGGGGTACAATGTACCGGTTTGTAATATGTATAGTAAATAACACTCGTGGAAAAAATTACATGTATTAATTTATGATCAAAGCCTCCGTGGCTTAGGCGGCAGCACGCCGGCCTCTCACCGCTGGGTCCGTGGTTCAAATCCCAGTCACTCCATGTGAGATCTGTGCTGGACAAAACGGAGGCAGACAGGTTTTTCTCCGGGTACTCCGGTTTTCCCTGTCAAAATTTCATTCCAGCAACACTCTCCACTATTATTTCATTTCATCTGTCATTCATTTAATCATTGCCCCAGAGGAGTGCGTCAGGCCTCGGCTGCCGGCACAGTTCATATCCTCGCCGCTAGATGGGGGCTTCATTCATTCCATTCCTGACCCGGTCGGAGACTGGAAGCAGGCTGTAGATTTTCATTTTTCTCAATTTATGATCACCATTATAATGGGGCAATTTTTAGGATTACACGTTTCGACCTTCAGGCGATCATCATCAGATCCTGATCACGGTGTTGGAAGTTTAAATTTATAAACTAATATACACTGCTCAACAAAAGTTTGGACTACGCTCATCAATGTATGCTGACACTGCCATAGAGCAGGGGGACCTCTTCCCCAAGATCCGTGTGCGGGGAGGACTACTAAAGACTGATACTGATCATCATGAGATCTTACCCAGCCAGGGAATTGCTACCGCAAGACGTGGAGTGGGGCTGTTGTGTTTAAATTACGTCACTCGCCACGTTATGGCCGCCTAGGGCGGGTGCGGAGCAAGAGGGAGAACGCATGTACAGCCATACAATGAGAACACACCGCACAGCGCACGACCCAGCACGAAACATGCACACACACAACATGCGAGGAGGTTTCGCTGGCGACAACTGCACGTCTATCGCAGGCGTGTGGTTAGACGGAGCACAGTATTTCCGATTTCAGCCACCGGCAACAATTCGCTGGTAGGGTAGTGCAGGTTTTGAATGTTTTTGTTTTCAAAAGGGACACTTATATGCGAGTTCGCTTTGTTTTTGTACCGTTCCATTGTTACCTAACCAAGATTGTTATTGTTTTCAGAAGGACTGATGTTTAGTTTGTTAATAAGTTATTGTATAAACCTCAATGGGTTTACTAAAATAAGTCATTGTAGTAAAATCTATGCTATTCCAAACTTTTGTTGAGCAGTGTATTAGGCCTATCTAACTACACAATTGTAGTGTGTCTTGGTGTTTATTATACGATTTGCAATTTGAATCTCATTGTGGGGTTTGAAGCCATTTATTAATCTCATGTAATTTATTTCAGGATTAGGGCATAACCCAGCTCTTTTGGGTACAATCGTGTTGACCAACTGAAAAGCACTAAACTCTAATTTGAATCTCGTTATAAGGTTGGTTTGTTTTGCTTTAATGATTTGTAAATTACGTATGAGTAATGGGATTATGTACGTGTGTACAATTTAGACGAGATTCAAATTGCGAATCGTAATACAAACACCGAATTTGGAATACCCTGGCCCCATGTTGCTACCCCTTATCCTAAGCGAAGAAGGGTTTTCAGCCCGATGAGGCGGTCAGAAGCTCAAGTTGATTTGTACGGTGGCCAGTTTTGGTCGTAAACGATTACAGTTATAACTGCTGCGAGCCATAGTCATAATTACTTAGATTATTGCTCCACAGATGTCTCCCAAACCCTATAATGAAACAAACAAATAAACAAACAGGCAAAAATAACAGCCCTAGTTACAGTATGTGTAAATTGTTTCGCTGTGCCTAAGGTTGTAACTGTTCTACTCGGGTCGTTGTTATATAGCATAAGAGGGAGATGAATAATTATTATATTCCATTTATTTTTCATCTTCACCACACTTATCACCAAAGAATCTCCTTACAACGACTAGCTTCAGAAAAAACTTTTCTAACTTCCATCCTTATAAGCAACTTACATTTTTTTTATATAACACTCCCATTAAATCTCACCAAGAACAATAATCTCCACAGATAATCTAACATGGCTTCCTTCAATCTCCATAGAAAAAAAAACCTCTCTTACAAAATCCTCCAGTATGGACCCACACAAGAAGTCAAGACATTTTAGATTAATTTGGAGTAACTCATATACTTCAGTTCTACCAACATGACTCTAAGCCTGCTGATAGGACCAATTTTTAAATACATGTAACTCCTATACTATCAGTTGGATTTCAATCAAATTTCGTATGTGCTATGTGTAACATAACAGATATGACTATAAGTATTGTTAAGAACAATCAGGGCTGCCAACTGTTAATAAATGCTGTCTATATTTTTTTACACTAATATCAATATATATGAAAGTATGCAAGCCAACAGCTCTATACTTAGCACACGTATAGCACCTGACACTCTAGATTAATTTGGAGTATTTAATATAAGTCAGTGCTGCCAACATGATTCTATGCTTGCTGATAGGTCCAATTTTAAAATACAGGCAACTTCTATACTAACAAATGGATTTCATCCAAAATTGGCACAACAAGATATCATAATATTTCCGATTATTTCTAACCAGCACACGCATGACATTGTTGCCAACATGCTTTTACGCGTGCTGATAGATCCAATGTCTAACTGCATGTAACGTCCATTGATTTCAACCAAATTTTGTATTCTGTACCTTAAGAGATGGAACTAATAATATATTCAGTCACCAAGGCTGCCAACTGTAGTGCTCTATTAGGCTACATTATACCAGGAATATTTCGAACTAATTGGACATTTCGATATTACCAACTTAATTTCGTCATTATTCTAGATAGGTTCATATACTGTAGAATAATCATTGGCATGAAAAGTAGGCTCTTTAGTTCGTCACGGAACTTCTTGTTATTTTTTTCGTTCTTCTTGTTGTTCCAATAGGCTTTCATTCTTTCCGAGAAGACTTGTTTACGTTCTTCCATTATTATTGTTTTTATTATTCTTTTTGTCGAAAGTACAGTAAATCGGCCATCAAGTGAAGTAGTCTGTTGCGATAAGATAAATGTTTTGTCATATGTGAGTTAGCAATTCACGTGACTTCGCCCATCCCAAAGCCCTCTGCACTACGCATTCCTCTACACGTGACTTCGATCCAGTTGGCCATGATTGACCACACGTGTGGCCAATGTATTGTCGAGAATCCCTGTCTCCTGCGCTGATCATTCCTTTGCACGTGACTGTAGGTGCCTTGGATCCAGTAGATCAGTCTTACCCAGGCAAGAGCATCAGCTCTGGAACCGCTCAAACCTTGGGGGCGGAGCAAAAATCCATGAGTGACGATCACTTTGACAAGTGACGAACGCGCTGTGACATCACAGCGTAGGGCTGACCATTGGGTCTAGTTGCCCAGTTAGTATGTGGTGTTCACACCATAGGAATGGAGATCGTTAATACGTGTCATGAAACGATTAGCTCAGGACAGGGAAGCATGGAGGGCTGCATCAAACCAGTCGTAAGACTGAAGACTCAAACAACAACATCAGTGTGGTTATCACTGTTAGCTAGTTTTTTAATAGGATTATGAATCATGAAGCTCCATCTCAAGCTTTTTCAGCATATTAAAATATCAGCCTATATTAATTTTAAGACAAATGACCTAGGTCAGCCTGTTCCAGCCGAGCAACTCGCCAGTGAGCAGCGGAGTACTCGCCGCCTTACGTGAGTAAACCTGCAACATGCAATACAGCTCTGCTGTGGGGGGCTGCCGTCACTTCGCGGTGGATACATCAAAACTGTCAGGAAGCGCATTGACTTGTGCTATGACCTTCGCCCAGTGACGTATTGGCTCTCACCCCCCAGTCTCTCGCTAAGCGTGCTCCGAGCATTACTGCTGAGTACTCGCGTGTAC
Source organism: Meconema thalassinum (assembly GCA_946902985.2). Taxonomy (NCBI): domain Eukaryota; kingdom Metazoa; phylum Arthropoda; class Insecta; order Orthoptera; family Tettigoniidae; genus Meconema; species Meconema thalassinum. The sequence continues at coordinate 309,062,002 of OX336392.1, read as the reverse complement.
GCATACTCAAACTCATGGATTTGGAACAGCCTGACCTAGGTACTTAAACTACAATCACCACCACTTGCTTATTTTCATATATCATTATCTATTTTGACATTTTGTAAGTATTTTCTATCTAAATTGCATTTTGTAAATATTGTCAATTCAAATAAAAGTACAGTAAGTATGTAGTTAGTTTTAGTTGTAAGTAGGTAGTTAGTTTGTCTATTAGATATATGTCATTGTTCTATTAGACTGTGGTGTGTGAGTGTGTCTGGTAGCAGTTGCATTGTTTATTAGTTATAGTTCATTGTTTCAGTAGACTGTGATGTGTGAGGGTGCATGTGAGTGCGCCTGTTGACAGACTGTTTTAGTGGTAGTATTTGTTGTTGGTGGAACTTAAGTTTTTTGTTAGTAGAGTTTTGGTATTTAATTGTTAGTACGGTAGAAGGTTAGTATTTTTGTTAGTAGAATTGCTCTTTACTTATTCTGAAAGGGAGTAGCAGCCTTTCAGAATAAATCAATTCTTTACTAGTCTTATAGACGGTTAAGATATTGATAATATAAGCCAATAATGGCTACACTGCGTCCTGCTGCACGGCTGAAAGCAACGGGAAACTACAGCCGTATGCTATTCCCGAGGATATGCACCTCTCTATGCATAATTACATGTGATGATGGCCTCCTCCCTTGTAAAATTTCAATCCGGAGGTAAACTAGTCCCCCGTTCGGATCTCCGGGTGGGGACTACTCGAGAGGGGGTTAACATCACAGAAGTGACAAAGAGGAAATCTGACATTCTACGGATCGGAGCGTGGAATGTTAGAAGTCTGCTAGGAAGTGGAAGGTTAGAAAACTTAGAAAGGGAAATGGATAGGTTGAGGTTGGATTTGGTTGGGATTAGTGAAATGCGCTGGCAGGAAGAACAGGACTTTTGGTCAGGAGACTATAGGGTCATTAGCACTAAATCAAACAATGGCCAAGCAGGGGTTGGCCTCATATTGAGTAGGAAACTTGGACAGCGGGTGGAATATTATGAGCAATATAGTGAACCGATTATTGTAGCAAAAATCAATACAAAACCTACCTGCACTACAGTGGTACAAGTCTATATGCCTACCAGTCAAGCTGATGATGAGGATGTTGAAAAGGTCTACGAAGAAATAGACGAAATTCTGAGGTATATCAAGTGTGATGAAAATGTTATAGTAATGGGAGATTGGAATGCTGTGGTAGGAAAAGGGAGAGAAGGGAAGATAGTAGGAGATTTCGGATTAGGTGAAAGGAATGATCGAGGAAGCAGGCTGGTAGAATTCTGCACCGAGCATGAATTGGTCATAGCTAACACCTTATTCAATAACCACAATAGAAGAATATACACATGGATGAGACCAGGAGATACAGGGCGTTACCAAATCGACTTCATTTTGGTCAAGCAGAGGTTTCGAAACCAGATTTTGGATTGTAAAACATATCCTGGTGCTGACATAAACTCTGATCACAATCTGGTTGTAATGAAATGCAGTTTAAAGTTGAAGAAAAGTCAAAAGCCAAAAAGGTGGGCAATAGACAGACTGAAAGAGAAGGATGTAAACGAAAGATTCAAGAAGAGTATAAAGGAAGGACTAATGAAAAACCCTAAACAAACTTCAATTGCAGACGAATGGGCACTTTTGAAGAATGAAATAACAAAATCGGCAGAAGAAAACATTGGTAGGAAAGAAAGAATAGGTAGAAAACCGTGGATCACTCAGGATATACTAGAATTGATGGATGAAAGGCGGAAACACAAGAATCTAAGAGATGAAAAGGGGAAAGCAGAATACAGACGTCTGAGAAATGAGGTTAACAAGAAGTGCAAGGAAGCGAAAGAAGAATGGTTGAAAGAGAAATGTGCAGGTATAGAAAATTGTCTGAAATTAGGAAAAGTAGACACAGCTTATCGAAGGATTAAGAATACTTTTGGGGAAAAGAAGACTAAGTGCTGTAATATTAAGGACACAAATGGAAAGCCTCTAACAGATAGGGAAGAAAAGATTGAGAGATGGAAAGCTTACATAGAGAGTTTGTATAAGGGAAAGGAGATTGAGAATCATGTAATGGAAAGGGAGGAGGAAATTGATGAGGATGCGAAAGGAGATTTAATATTGAGATCAGAATTTGATAGAGCTTTGGAAGACTTAAGCAGGAACAAAGCACCAGGCATAGATGATATACCGATTGAGTTGCTACGCTGCATAGGAGATGAAGGTCTGATCAGGTTATTTCACTTGGTGTGTAGGATTTATGAGACAGGTGAGGTACCCCCTGATTTCAAGAAGAATGTAATCATCCCTATACCAAAGAAAGTGGGAGCTGACAGATGTGAAGATTACCGTACAATCAGCTTGATTACTCATGCTTCAAAGATCCTGTCTAGAATAATTTACAAGAGGATTGAAAGCCAGATAGAAACGGAGTTGGGTGAAGACCAGTTTGGTTTCAGGAGAAATGTAGGAACAAGGGAAGCTGTACTAAGTCTTAGGCTGATTTTAGAAGGTAGAATAAGGAAAGATAAGAGAACGTTCATGGCTTTTGTAGACTTAGAAAAGGCTTTTGATAACGTTGATTGGACTAAATTGTTTGATATTTTGAAATCAATTGGAATAAAGTACAGGGATAGGAGGGTGATATACAATCTGTACAGAAACCAGACAGCAGTCATTCGAGTTGAAGGACATGAGAGAGAAGCTGGTATTCAGAAAGGTGTAAGGCAAGGCTGCAACTTATCACCCATACTTTTCAATCTTTACATTGAACAAGCAATGGAGGAAATTAGAGAAAAATTTAAAAGTGGGAGTGAAGATTCAAGGAGAAATAATTTCAACTCTGAGATTTGCTGATGACATCGTCATCTTGGCCGACAAGCCTGAGGATTTGAATGAGTTTTTGGTATGGACTCCGTCTTACGGAAAGAATTCATGATGAAAATAAATAAATAAATGTAAAACAAAAATACTGGAATGCAGCCGAAATAAATCAGAAACCTCTATGGAGATCAAATTGGCAGGTGAAAAGCTGAAGGAAGTAGGAGACTTCTGTTACTTAGGAAGCAGAATAACCAGTGATGGACGAAGCAAAGAGGATATTAAAAGTAGGTTGGCTCAGGCAAAGAAAGCATATCTACAAAAAAGGAATCTGCTGACATCGAATATAGATTTAGGTATTAGGAAGTCATTTTTGAAAGCCTTTGTCTGGAGCGTGGCGCTCTATGGAAGTGAAACTTGGACTATTGGTGCAGCAGAAAAGAGGAGAATTGAAGCATTTGAAATGTGGTGTTACAGGAGAATGATGAAGATCAGATGGGTAGATAGGGTTACAAACAAAGAGGTATTAAGACGAGTGGGAGAGGAGAGATGTTTGTGGCGACTGCTAATGAAGAGAAGAGATAGGTTGGTAGGACACATACTAAGACACCCAGGAATAGCAAGCTTAGTTATGGAAGGAAGGGTCGAAGACAAAAACTGTAGGGGAAGACCAAGGTTAGAATATGTTAAACAGATTGCCTCCGATGTAGGGTGTCGGAGCTATGTAGAGATGAAACGATTAGCTCAGGACAGGGAGGCATGGAGAGCTGCATCAAACCAGTCAAAAGACTGAAGACTCAAACAACATTTTGACACTATTTTCGCTCACGCGCTAGGATTTAATTTTAGTCTACCCTGTAGTTTTGTTGTTGTTTCGTTTGAGGGGCTTGGAGATCATGATCATTCAGCCCAGTGTGGCATTGTGGTCTGATAACCTGTGTTATTGTGATGGCTATATTAGGGTGTGTATTTGAAATTAAGGTGGAGATTAGGAAGGAGGCGGCCGTGACCCTAAGTTAGGAACCATCCCTGCATTCGCCTGGAGTAGTAGTTGGGAAACCATGGAAAACCATTTCCAGGTTTTTCCACATGAGGCTGAGTGTACCCCGTTCCAGCCCTCAGACCAGAGTTGATTTTTCGTCAGAGCCGGGAATCGAACTCGGACCTCCGCGACGACAGCCAAGAACGCTAGCCGCTACTCCAGGAAGGCCTGTAGTTTACTTTCTTGTTCAAAAATTGTATTTCTTTTTGATTTTTGGTTGACTCTGTGGAGCAGTGGCGCTGTGCCCAAGGTAGCGGGATTGAATCACAGCACAGTAAGTTGGCATTTGGAGGTGCGTAAGGTAATCATATAGCTCTGAGTTGGCATATGGGGATGGATATTTCACTTTTGTTTTATATCCAGACGAAAGCTTAATCCTTCTAATTGTTTACGAAAATGTATAGCTTTTACATGTTTCAAGCGTAGAATATGCTCTGAAAATTGATTTAAATGGAACAGGGTGCGCGTGTCTAATCATAATGCAATACTTTCAATTTAATTTACTCAATAACTAAGAATTGTGTTTTTTACAGGTTCACACATCAGTAAGTCAAGTTCTGATTCACCTATCAACCTCAACAAGGTCTCAAATTAAAGATCATTAAATGAGGAACGTCCTGTACTACAGCTGAGAAAAAATATGTCCCCATTCAAAAACTGATTATGAAGAAATTAATAATTTTTTACTTTTGCATTTTTAAAATACTTTTTACTTTTTCTTGGTATAATAATGATCCACTAATACATTTAGTAGGGGACATCAGAAACACTAGCTTGCCACGGTGGGTGAGTGGATATCGTGTCGGTCTACTAACCCCAAGATTGCAGGTTCGCTCCTGGCCGTGGTAAGTGATTTTTGAAAGGCGGCAAAAATACTATACGCATGTCATACGATGTTGGCTTGCCAAAGAACCCATTTGAATTCAGTAGGTCGAGTTCATAATGGCAAAATTAATCTCGGGAGTTTCCGCCAACACAAAGTTTCTCATTTCTCTACTAGAAAGCGCTATAGTGTTCAAGGAGCTTAGATATCTAACATCTAACCTCCTTGACTTTCATAGTCAAGGAACAACGAAATTCGACATGCAAGCTACCCTCTGGGTGTCAAATAACAAAACTTGCACCCGGCCTCCGAGGCCATACGATATTATTATTTATTATTATTATCATCAGAAACACTAATGTGAAAGATATGTTGAAATAAATCCATTGTGGTACGGTAGTTACTAGGCGATCTCAATAATAATGCCAATTTGTTTAACAAAAGAAAATGTTTGGACACCCCTTTGTAAATTAATCATTCTATTTCCATAACAGCCTTTCACTAAAACAATTTCAAAAAAATTGGTTTAATAATGGAAATTGTTTTGAAACGTAGTCTATTTGATTACCATAAGTCCGAGGGAGAAAAGCCTCCGTGGCTTAGGCGGCAGCACGCCGGCCTCTCACCGCTGGGTCCGTGGTTTAAATCCCGGTCAGTCCATGTGAGATCTGTGCTGGACAAAACGGAGGCAGACAGGTTTTTCTCCGGGTACTCCGGTTTTCCCTGTCAAAATTTCATTCCAGCAACACTCTCCACTATCATTTCATTTCATCTGTCATTCATTTAATCATTGCCCCAGAGGAGTGCGTCAGACCTCGGCAGCCGGCACAGTTCATATCCTCGCCGCTAGATGGGGGCTTCATTCATTCCATTCCTGACCCGGTCGGAGACTGGAAGCAGGCTGTGGATTTTCATTTCCAAGTCCGAGGGAGCCGTTTCATTAGATTTACTGGCACGTTAAATACCCCCTTCAAGACACAACTCCTCTAAAAGCCGCAGTAGTTAAATGAAACTTAAAACTAATTACGTTATTCTTCTTCATTCCGATGAGGCTTGCTGTGGGCCACGCGCCAGTTTCAATTCTTCACACTTTGTTGTTTTCACTCTTTGACTATCCTGTTTCTTTCTGTCCTCATACCATTTCGCCCCAGATTTAATTTCCATTTCTTCTCTGGAATCCTTCCATACTTAACAGCTTCTTTCAAAAAATCTCTCTGTCCACAGTGTCTTCTTCTCTTGTATTACAGGGGGCGTGGCGGCTCAGCGGTCAAGATGTCTGCCTCTTAGCAAGGCATACTTCCTTCGATTCACGGTCAATGCATGTGAGATCCTCGAAGTGAAATTCCATGTCCTGTGGTTCGGATTCCACGTAAAAAGGAGGACCCGTGGCTCATGATCGCGTGATTAACGGTCACGTTGAACTACAAGGTTCCTTCTCTTATTTCTTTCTAAATCTTTCTTTACCTCTTGAATCCAGCTAGTCGTTGACCTTTTCTCCCAAAGGTAGGCTACTTGAATATCCTTTTTCTTAAACTGGAATCATCCATTCTGTAAACATAATAGCATTATTATTATTAGGCCTATTATTATTATTATTTTAAATTGTGTAAGCCTCCGTGGCTCAGGCGGCAGCACGCCGGCTTCACACCGATGGGTCCGTGGTTCAAATCACGGTCACTCCATGTGAGATCTGTGCTGGACAAAACGGAGGCAGACAGTTTTTTCTCCGGGTACTCCGGTTTTCCCTGTCAAAATGTCATTCCAGCAACACTCTCCACTATCATTTCATTTCATCTGTCATTCATTTAATCATTGCCCCAGAGGAGTGCGTCAGGCCTCGGCAGCCGGCACAGTTCATATGCTCGCCGCTAAATGTGGGCTTCATTCATTCCATTCCTGACCCGGTCGGAGACTGGAAGCAGGCTGTGGATTTTCATTATTATTTTAGTGTATCTGATAAGTCTATTTGGCATCTTTTTTGTACAGGTAAACATAATACACCCGTGTTGGAGCTCAGGTTCTTTATATGTATTGAACCCAACGGGGTAGGCTGACTGGTATCGAACGTGGATCTCTGAGATAGATGAGCTCAGAATTGAGATTCCAGCAAGGAACGAACACGAGATCTTTTGAGGGAGTTTAAGCTATAAAAACCCCTAGAGAAAATATATATTAAATCACTGTTGTGATATGAACTAATTCTGACATTATTTGTTAATATAATGCAGGGAATATAGCAGAAAACTGCATTTATGGGCTGTATGGAGTATACTATTCTGGACTTGAGCACAGAAAGTTTGAGCGCTTGACAGTTGTCAAATGACTCTGGAAAAGGGGCGTAGTTTCTTGGAGCCGTGTCACTCTATGTGACCTACTTAAGTCGTATGGAGCAGGTCAGGAGGGTAAAATATTGTCAAGTTATTCCCCGTTTCAGAATAGAGAGGCCAGTGGAGTGAGAAGATACCAGCGTAATTTAATGAATACTCGTGATTGGAGCAACTCAGATACATGAGGTTTGCACCTAGGTGAATGTATAGCCGGGAGGCTAATTATCAAGCCATTAAACATTGAAATCGAGGCAGATTTAATGGAACGCGCAGTGACACAGTAGTTTTGTGGTTAGCGGCGAGATCTGACCAGGTCGCCGGGGATTTTTAGGTGACGCCGCGTGGGCACGCGCTGGCAAAGGCAATTAATATTAATTAATTGGCCGATCGATCCTCAAGCACGCATACAGATCTGTGACCAGCGAGGAAAAAGGAACCATATAAACGTTAATTCAAGGTCAGAATCATACTGTGGGAGAAGATGACGCTGCAGGGAAATTCTCGGTCTACTTTTTTCTCTCCAAACGAATATAAGGGCTGAACGAATGACAGAGGCAGTCAGTTGAACCATACTTGAGCGCAGGGAGCACGTCACCCGAGCTCAGAGAACAGACGCGCGAACTCTAACAGCTTAAGTGCAGCAACATAATAATCATGCAGTAAGCCATGAATTAATAACGATTAACGTAGTCAGTTAAATCGCAGTATAATACGAGGTGCACGTTACCGAATTCAGAGAAGGGACGCGTGGACTTTAACATGAAGAGCCATGCAGTAAGGCATTTATTAATCACATTTATTAAGGACAGTCGTGCCATACTTTTATAGTCAGCATTATGAGGGACTATTACCGAGCACGTAGGAAAGGTACCGTGTGATATACAAGGTAGGACAATTGAGAGTGGTAATCTGTACAAGTACAGTGTACAAGGGTTGAGCGCAGTATGTAAACTATTGGTTACTATTGAGGTCGGACTGCGCGGATATAAACTTTGTTATGCGATTGGTGGAATTTCGCAGGGATACCACTGTAATTAATGCTCAGGACGATATGCAAGCATATTTATGCGATATCCGGAAATTTTTCTAAGGACAGAAATTGATAGACAGATGGGGGACTGATAGGAATCCTTAGGCAGAGAATCGAGACTTTCAGACGAGATGCGGGAGAGTATTGGAGGAGAGACCTTCAACGTCTGCATTTCTGATATTTTGCCAGGAAAAGTCAACCACTAAGAAATGTACATAGTGAGCGTGTGATTGTAGTGATGATCATTTAAATATATGAAAAATTAATAGTGTAATAAGTGCTATAAAGTGTTGTGTGAATAAGGAAGAGACAGCTTCAACCTGGAAAGGATAAGTGCCGTGAGTTTTGTAAGGCAAAAGTTATGTATAATGTGTGTGAGAAGTGTAAGAATGTCTTGCTAATTTGCATATAATGGCGGGCATTACTGGAGAAAATGCGTGGTTGGAGCCACCAGATTAGTCGATGTAAGTACCCAAAAACCATGATTTTGTAGCAATTATAGTCCACTGTATGTTGAGTGATTTCAAAATTTATAGAATATGCCAATAAGAGTCAATTTTAGGAGGTTGAGCCTCAAAATAGTATTGTTGTGTTGATGTTAGTCAAGTTGAGATGTCTATGTGCATCATTGAGTGGATAAATCGTTACCACTATTGTAAAATGGCAATTCAGTTATATAAAACCGTAACGTAACGAACACGGATGTTCGGTTATATAAATGGTTACGTTGTGTCGGGTTATTGTAATTCATGTCAGTAATAATAATAATAATAATAAAAAGAATAAACGAATACAAATCAGGGAAAAATGGTTGTAAGCAAAATATATATGCTAATTGGAATATTTATCTATCCAAGCAGTAATATTATACATGAATGGCTAAGCAAAAGCAATTTAATATCAGAGTATATTATGATAATGGAAATAAATATGCAGGAATCTAGGAAATGGAAGAGTTTAATAGAGAATTGAATTTTCTGCTTGTGAATAAGCTTGTAAGAGTAATTGATAGATTTATCTTACTAATTAAAGGACGGGATCATAGCACTATGGTCAGGGGAGCCAGGTAGTCTAATCGACGTGTGAAATCTCGTATAGCCTAGGGCATACAGAGATATTTATTATTGCCAAAGCGTACTTAGTGGCTGACCCTAGCTCTGTGGATGGATATGGAATGTTCCGGGTTCGAATCCTGTGGTGTATGAGAGGATAACAATGGAAACCTCAACATGACACCTGATGTCGACCGAGAACTAGTTATTGGATAAATTCAGCTCCTGGAAGCGAATTTTGGCGGCAGGATGTGCCTGACCGTGCCATTTAATGAGATGCCGGCTAGCCAGTTCGACCAGTGAATGATGAATCTCGTTCCTTCATATAATGTAATGGACCTGTTGAGGACAGTTATTAATATATCCTAAGGTTAGGAATAAATGTTTAAACACGCCCATAACCTGTCTTGCATACAATTTAGTTTAAATCATATGGGATATGTGGGTCATTGACACTGCATTATTGTATTTAAAGTCACAAGTTACTGCTTGGAGGTAAACAGAGAAGGGAGTTAGGGAGAGACAGAGCACGTGGTTTTGTGACCGCTCGACTCATTCCCATTGTATACAAGTAGCTCCGAGGGGGAGATTTTTAAACGACCCTTGAAGGTTGACATTTAGAATGGACAGACTTTGAAACCCTGTTTGTAATGAAAGGAGTCGTTGTTGTATTGTATAATGAATTTGTGTGGTTTGAAACACATTGTTAATTAAGGATCGTTCTGATAACGTCTTGGCAAACTTATGAGTTGTTGAAAGTTGCATTTTTTACTGACAGTGTCACTGTGTTCCAAAGGTCGAAACTAGATGCCATAGGCTATGCCCACGCAAGGGTAGCATAATATACCATCCGACACAACGGTAACGGAATTTTTGAAATTGAAATCACAGCGGCATACAGGGGAACTGTAGAAAAGGGGACTGCAGAAGGGAACTGCAGAACGGGGTATGATTACAAATAATTGTGGAGTTGCAAGTAAATTTGATGTGCAACCCATAAATTGGTTAATGCATGGTAAAGCATTTTGGTGGGAAGAGAGATACAAAACACAAGTGTACGCATAATGTAAATTAAGAGGTGTTGACAGTAAACAATTAAGATTGTAAAATTAAAGAGGTCACAACAGGTGACATAAGATTATAAGTACAGTTTATGTGTAATTTACATGTGCATCAGCGCACTTGAGAATGAATTTTGATGTCAATCTCATGGTTAATGAATGAATAATCATTGGGATTTGCTAGGATAAAGTGTGAATATTAGTGGATTGTAGGAGTAATTTTGCATGGTATTGTGTTATATTGTTGGGATTGTGTTTTTGTGTGTTTGAAGCACTGATCTCTATACATGGATCGCTGATGGCAGCTCTCCGCTGCACGAGAAAGTACGCCAGGTTGAGCGCGTGGTCCGCCATGTTGGTGTGCCCATTCTCGAGACATTCTTATGGGGAAGCAATGATAATCTAGTCAATTTTAAATCGTAATTAATGGTGCTTTGGAACAAATAAAAATATAGAGATATGTCCACTCATAGCATAAGGGCATTGGAATCACTGACACGTCATTCCGAGGTCAGTAAATCTCCGGAATAGCAATAAAAATGAATGTATAATAACGGCTGACAAATATCAATTTAGGTGCTGAGTACACGCAATTAGCGATCAGTAACAGAGTAACGAGTGAAAAACAATTTCTGGAAACTTTCTTGTAAATTGTATAAATATATATGCCACGAAATTATGCATTCTTCAAATGATGTACCTATAAACGTAGCTCACTATACACTCGACATATCGTAATCGGTTCTTGGTAATGAATTTCTGTTTCCATGAAATAACGCGCAGTTTAATTTATAAAATGAAAATATCATTTAAGCAAATTGTACGCATTTATGAAACCAGCAAATATTCAGACCTTGTCAATATATCACATAACCAGCAGCTTAATTGCCACAGTAAAAATTACACAAAAATAAATGTACCGGTAGCCTATCTAATTATCAGGGTGCGAAATCGGAAAGAAATGGTGAAGGGGGGAGAAGGATTACAGCGCTTAATTACTAATCCCAGCACTCTACATCAAATACTACAGCTTCTAATCACGCTAGCAGCACAATAAACTTAATAATAAAGGGAAGTAGATCTAGGCCAAACTGTACTTTAAACCAAACCAATTTCACTCCTCAGCTCCTCATTAAAGTTAACACAACTAAAAATCTACTCAAAATATACTCTCCCCACCGTTTTACAACTATTAAGCGAACTATTCGCTCCCTTAACCGAAAAACCCTGAAATAGGATCAAATTTAAAAACGCTATGGCCTAACCGATCACGTCTGCTTCAGCACCACTGCATATGTATACTTAACTTCACAATAACTTCAAAATTACGGCTAGGTGACCTGTCTGCCTGAGAAGTAAAGGTATTACCGACTTGCCTGGGATGATGGGTCACCAAACCGGTACTTGAAACTAAGATTTTACGCTTTAAATAACCAAATGCTGAACACTGCGGCATGTTGAAACCTCATTCAGAATTCACATGAACACATAGTACACATTGAAATTGAATCTTGTAAAGTATACTACTAGACATCGAACCTATATTCGCAAAATACACTACTACTTCTTTTGCATTAACACAACACAGAACACTCATGGAACTACAATCAAGAGGCCTGGCCACTGGGCATGGCGTCACTGAATAAGACAAGAGCGCTCTACGGACCACGTGGTCTACGAGCAATATTGCACCATGCGCTCGCTGCCATCTTGCTATACCTCCTGTCATCGTCTATTCGGCTTACTGCTGCCTCAGCTACCAGCCAACCATGTATAGAGATCAGTGGTTTGAAGCCATGATTTAGAGCTGAATTAAAGTCTTTAGAATAGAGTTGTGCTTTATCATTGTAGAGTTGATAACTTTTAGTCTCCGATCAAAAATATGCAACTGCTCAGTGGGTGGACGGTACACGCCTGAGGACTGATGCTGGCTGGAGGCAGAAGCATGTTTTCCATGGAAATTACTCACATGGGTACAGTATCGTGATCGTAATAATTATCAACATAGTCATTCACGAAAGTATACGAGTTCGATGATATTCTAATAGGCAACCATGCTATTAGATTTAACAAAGACATGGCTTAGATAGACTATACAAGCATATACGGCATTTGTTTAGAGAAAAATGAAAATACAGCATCGTCTTCTCAGCACGTGACATTGGTTTTACTGATAGAATGGAGCATTCATGATTTACTGTTATTGTTGCTTCATTTCAGGAGCTTGGACATTGTAGTCATTTAGCCCCGGATGAGTTGCTGTATGTAATTTTGTGTGATAACCTGTGTTATTGTGATGGCTGTATTAGTGTGTGTGTTTGTAATTGAGGCGTGGATTGAGAAGGTGGCCGTCGAGGCCTTAAGTTAGGAACCATCCCGGCATTCGCCTGGTGTAGAAGTGGGGAAACCACGGAAAAGTACGTCCAGTATGGCTGAGATGGGAATCGAAGGCGTTGTAATGGCTGATAACAGATCAAGCAATAGTTCGAGTACCCAGGAGGTGACGTAGGGGATGTATTCCCCTAGGTTGGTTGGTTCCTCAGTTTAGGGGCTGCGACAACGCGGTCATCTAGCCCCGCGTACTTTGGGTGTGTGTAGAATCTGTCTGATAACCGGTGTTAATTGTGATGGCTGTATTAGTGTGTGTTATCTGTGATTCAGGTAAGGACTGCAGACAATCAATTCCAAGTAGCTCCTACTTTTGCTATCAAATGCTAACGTCATCGACACCTAGCTGCAAACTTGGCTACTAGATGCCACCACATCTGGCACCTAGTGACGAACGTTGGAACTAATAGAGCGTTAATCAAATCTAACCCACAAATTGATCTTCACACAATTGTAGTTAGTGGAAGGTTCTTTTACACGCCATTAATCTATGACATGGGCCCGTCGGCTTTACTTTCGCTCCGAAGGAAGTCATTATGAGGGATTATAACGTTCTTAAAAAATACGACGATTTCATCGGGGTTTGAAACTGCGATCTTGGTTATAGAAACTCAGCATGCTACCAATTACGCCTCCGAAGCCGCCTGTAACCCCCTAAAAGTCTGATTTGTCACCCCTAGTGAGGCCGCTTAGTCAGTCGCTACATAAGGCAGTCTATACCTACAGCCAGACCACTATTCCCCTAGAAATTATTCTCTTGGAACGCCCCTGAAGGAAACTTATTTGAGTACATTTGTGTGTTAAATGTAACCCAATGTAATACATTATATGGAACCAATAGGTGAAGGGGGAATATATTTAATTGATTTAGGGCCTTGATGTAGAATGAAACTAAGAAGTGTGAAAATTACTCAGCACACGGGCTGTTTATTCACAGCAGTTTAAAGGATAATACCATTCCATTAAATTACCAACTGCTATAGGGGTATGAAGTGGGCACAACTTCTATCTGGAGATACGTCAATAAAAGGGTTTGATTACCACTGGTCTACAGCGTACACTGTTCAGAGATAATATTTTCCCCGCTTGCATCACGAAAGATGAGCTGGGCAGTCAGCAGTTAACAATATGAAACCTTTTGTTTATCATCCAGAACAATAGACGCTCCACTTGTTTACTCTGTTTTAGCAACGCTTTCATTTTGTTATTTCTCTGCGACACTGATCTCGCTAGTATAAGACAGCGGATGTTGACTAATAACAGTGTGCCGAACGTTGTTTTATGACCTTTCACGAGGTCAATCTACATTGTGCGCATTAACACTCCCTCCAGGCAAATGCCGGGATTGTATCGTATTTCAAGCTCCGGGGTAACTACCCTATTCCTAGAATCTAACAATTACAGTTACACGGCTTCGGTGGCGTAGTCGGTAGCATGATGAACTGCTATGCCCAAGATAGCGGGTTCAAACCCGGCCGAAGTCGTCGGATTTTTTAAGAGCGTTAAAAATCCTTCAGTATGCCTTCCTTCGGAGGGGAAGTAAAGCCGGCGGTCCCATGTCATAGATTTATGGCATGTAAAAGATCCTTTCACAGACTTAACTTGTGTAAAGCAAAATTTGTTAGGTTAGATTTCGTCAGAACGCTCTATCAAAGTTCCAACGTTCGCCACTAGGTATCATTGATATCTGGTGGCGAAAGTTGGAACTACTTGAAATTGAACGGAACTGGTAGCTCACCCTTTAAGGTGTCCGCTGGAAGCAGCTACAGACTCAGGCGAGCCGAACATGTCCTCGGCCACTCCCGGCACTAAAAGCCATACGATAAATAAATAAATAAGTTACACACTAGTCCGGTAACCACGGAAACACGAACTTATTGAGACAAATTCAATACACGGGGTGATCCAAGATGTAAAATGTTCTAATAATGGTTTTCGTGTTTTCCATTTTCGCCACCAGACAAATGCCGGGACGGTTCCTTTCAACAGGTCCACTTCCTTCAACTTCCATCCAAAATCCCTTCCCTGACCCTTAGACCCTTAGACCCAGGCCTGGGTGAACTGCCTGTCACCATACCCAGTTGTTTCTGCTTCCCACACACCGTCCTTGTGACGCCTCCAGGAAAATGGTGGGATTGTACCTTGTTTCGTGACCCTGCTGTTATTCACACTACTACAGTCACCACAGAAACGAAGGTTATCAGACTAATGTTTTTTTTTTTCAAAAATCGGGCCCTTAATCATGAGCTATTGATAAACATGAGATATTTAAACAGGAAGGAAATCACTGATATTACTGTGATGATAAATTGATGATTATATTGTTGTTTTAAAGCAAATGTTCTCAACCTTGTGCTCGCGAGCACCACGGTGCTCTTTAAATGAAATTTGGTCTTCTCGTCATACGAGCCAAAAAGAGCTCGCGAGCACAAGCTCTCATGATATCCATTCTTCAATTAAAATTCTGTTGCACGACCTGCAATGATAGTGTTTTGACAGTCTGAAATTTTATTATTTTGTGAAATAGTATTCTTTGGTTGGTTGGTTGGTTCCTCAGTTTAGGGGCTGCGACAACGTGGTCACGTAGCCCTGTGTACTTTGTGTGTGTGTAGAATCTGCCTGATAACCGGTGTTAATTATTGTGATGGCTGTATTAGTGTATGTTATCTGTAATTCAGGTAAGGACTGCAAACGATCAATTTCCAGTAGTTCCTACGTTTTTACCAAATGCTACCGTCAACGACACCTAGCTGTGAACTTGGCTACTAGATGCCACCGCAACCAGCACCTGGCTACGAACGTTGGGACTTAAAGAGCGTTAATCAAATCAAATCTAACATACACATATAGCTACACACAATTGTAATTAGTTGAAGGTTCTTTTACATGCCCTAAATCTGTGACATGGGACCGCCGGCTTTACTTCCCCTCCGAAGGTAGGCATACTGAGGGATTTTTAACACTCTCAAAAATCCGACGACCTCGGTCGGGTTTGAACCCGCGATCTTGGGAATAGAAGCTCAGCATGCTACCAACTACGCCACCGAAACCGCCAGCTATGACGTATTCTTTAATTTACAGTAAAAGAAAAAAGAAAAATTCGACATCCCTGTTTTATAACATTAAATATGCTAATAATAATATTATCGTACGGCCTCGAGTGCCGGGTGCAAGCTTTGCTATTTGACGCCCGGAGGGCAGCTTGCATGTCGAATTTTGTTGTTCCTTGGAGCGCTATGAAAGTCAAGGAGGTTATATTTCAAGCTCATTGACACTATAGCGCTTTCTAGTAGAGAATGGAGGAACATTTTGTGTTGGCGGAAAATCCTGACATTAATTTTGCAATTATGAACACGGCCTACTGAATATTAAATATGCTGATTTGATTCGGCTGTACATACGTAAATGTAGTTTATCTTATCTGCATGAATCATGCAATCAGTTGCAACGTGCCTGTTGAGCGGTGAATCCCTGGCTATTTTAGTAGCCTACTTCTGAGGGAGAGTGAGATAGGCAAAAGAAAGAGGAGTATGATTGTATTATTATTATTATTATTATTATTATTATTATTATTATTATTAATGTATTCGAATTACAGGTGCTCGGGTACGGTACTTGGAATGGGATGAAGATGGTGCTCAGAGTCTCAATAAGGTTGAGAACGTCTGTTTTAAAGGGTCTAACGTCTAGTTTATCGGGCCAATAATACTTAGTATAACCATCGTCACAAACTCAGCATTATTGCAAATTAAAAGTGCGCAATTTACGATCATTCTAGATTAACATTTTGCGAATATAGGCTACCGATGAAAGATTTAATCTTAATATTCGGTACAAGCACTTCTTCACAAGCCTCACCAAGGAAAGAAACTAAAGGTCTAATTATCTGTTATTTTCTTTGATTAGGAATAATCCATTATTTTAGTTCTTATGTTGAAGTGCCCATGTTCTTTGGGCAAGAGGATGCTAAAAGTCACGTTTTTTGATCGAACCACCATGAGAGTTTGTAATGGCTATCGAGACTATGCCAGGAATGCTGCCGTAAACCGGATCAATGGGTCTGTTTTTTATATTATTTATGTTTATTTATCACCTCGTGGTGTATGGGCTCAAGCCAAGGTCGCTTGTAGACACGTGCACCGGCGAACGGCCATGAACGACATGGTGCGTATTGCGTCTCGTCTCATCCATGACCTTGGCAAAGAGCGCAGACTTGCCCGCCTTATCATAATAAACACTACTTTATCGGTGCTGCCTACGTGCTTTTTGAATAGTTTGCAACACCACGTGTTTTTGACTGCGGGCCAGAGGATCGTATTCACTGTCTGTTATGGACACTGTTTCGGTAAATTTAAACAGAGTAGAATAGAACTTTGGCTGTATTCTTTTTGTGTTGTAGCGTTAGGAAAAGCCTGGAAGGAAGAAAAGAACAACAATATTGATCCTACAGCAAGATTCGAAAGACGCGGATCACGAGATTGATAAAGCGTCATGAACCAGGGTTGTTGGTTATTTGTTAGAAAGCCGGCCCCGTGTTTTTGGGGGTATCGCGCCTGTCTCTCACCTGGAGTCCCCAGATGCGATTCACAGTATTAGCAACTGACGTGAGAGCTGGAGCGGGGCGCACTTAGCCTCTTGAGGGCAAATGTGTAGTAGCCTGTTAGTGAGGCACTACCCCGGTCAGGAAAACTAAGATTAACTGCCGAGGGGACCCGACGCGCTAACCATGCGCCACTCCGCAATCCGTAGGTCAAAACGGTTGGGCAACGATCGCTTGGTAGTTTTAGGGCCTTCATGAGCTGTGGTGCCAAGGGGTTTGGGTTATTGGGAAGAAAGCTATAGGCTATATTACGAAATGATCTATAGGTAAACAACTGGCATCTCAAAGGACTGCCTAAAACTGAGTGGAGGAAACAGAGTTGCTACTTTTCTTTCTTCAGTGTTCATTTATTTAAGTAATAAGTCAGATCTTTGCTCATCTCTCCACGTTAACAAAACAAGAAGCTGCCTTTAAATATGTTCAACCCCGTGTCTTAGCCGAGTTCGTTAAGTCGAGCACCATGGCCGCGAGGGCAGCTTCAGCAATCTGGAGATCGTAGGTTCGAATTCCGGCGCTGACAGCGGCTATCGTCAGTGTGTTTTCCCACACTTCCTTCAGGCATCAGCTGGGATAGTACCTTAGGGCTTAGGCTACTTCATGTCCCGGGGCACCTACGTCAACCCTATCCTTAATACAGTTACGCACACGAATCGTCTTCACAGGAATGCAGGTTATCAGACAAAGTTCAACACATACCCAACTGCAAGGGGTTGGTGACTAAGATGTCCCAAACCCCTCAAATGAATTAACGACAACAGGTATTTTCAGGTACCGTCCTGCTCTTACTGGTGCGGTGTGTGTCAAAGAAAACTCCATCGCGAGCAAATGCTCCCCTGAGATCCATTCTTCAATTCAAATTCTGTTGCACAAACCGGCATAATGGTGTTTTCATTATGGTACAAGTTTTGACAGTCGGATAGTTTAACATTTGTGAAATAGTGTTTTTAATGTGCAGTAAAAATAATTGGACATCCCTGTTTTATGAGTAACACGAAATATGCTGATTCGACTTGACTGTCCATACGTAAATGTGTCTAGCAAGCAGTGTAGCATGCCTGGTGAGCGGTGAATCACTGGCAATTTCAGCACTTCCGAGAGTGTGAGAGATAGGAAAAGGAAAGAGATGTGCATGTTTGTTGCATTATCATTATAATATAATTAGACTATTATTAGAATTATTATTAATATTATTATTATTATTATTATCTAGCGGATCCTGCCACGATGCGGGACAAACGCTAAAGCAAAAGAAGAAGATTATTATTATTATTATTTGTGTTCATTCTCCTTTAAGGACAGCGCTAAAAACACAAAAATCTAGCTTTTGGTGGTGGCTCCTTTCTTCTTTTTATCTTCCCAAAAACCTTTCATCCGTTCACTGTGTGCCTTCTTCTCTTCATCTATCCATTTGCGCCTATTTCTTTTGGGTTGTGGTCTAAATTCAAATTTCTGGTTTCTGATTTTGTCTCTACAAATGCTTTGGTCGTGAATGTCATCTATGGTGATATGTAATTGTTGTAAGTCAAGGGGCCGATAACCTAGATGTTAGGCCCCTTAAAACAACAATTATCATCATCATCATGTTGTAAGTCTTCCATAGTTTCATTGTACCAAGAAGTACCCAATTTTGACGTGGAAATTATGTTGAATATTCTTTTAGTCAGTCTGGTGTCGTTCATTCTGGTGCTATGTGTAAAGAACTTATTATTATTAGACTATTATTATTATTATTATTATAGTTTATTGTTTGACAACATTATCACGGCAAATACCGGCTACATTTTCTGTTACAGCCTGGTTCGGCCTTAGCAAGGAACCATCTGTATTGAGATAATTACGATTACACTGTTCAGAGACTTCACATCCATGTCGTGCCCGCAGTCTTTACGAGTCTCCTTCATTTGTAGGATGAGCTAAATTTCCATCTGGATCATCGAGCCTTGCTGAGTATTCGGCCAGGGTATTATCACCAAGGAACTTCCTAACAATATGGCATGTGTTTAACAGAACTGCCTTCTGAAGTTCAAAATATATCTGCGGGTGCAGATTCAAAATTGATAGACTACTGTGGAGAGTTTTCGGTATAACACCAGTACACGATACAATTAATGGGATGGTAGTCACCGAATCAAGTTTCCACATCTGCTTTATCTCAATTGCCAGCTCTGTGTACTTAGATATTTTAGTAGCAGCTGTTGTTTGGATGTTTCGAGTGTTGGGACATCCGATATCTATCAGTAATGCCTCTTTGTGTACTTTATTGATGTCAATGATATCTGGCCGGTTGTTACTGACTGCGACATCTGTCACAACTCCTCTGTCCCAATAGAGCTTGTGTGTGGCATTTTCGAGTACTGCAGATGGTGTGTATTTCCAATAGGGGACGGAGCTTTGAAGAAGTTTGTACTTCAAGGCCAGTTTCTGGTGGATAATGTTGGCAACTTGATCGTGTCGATGTTTGTAGTCAGTGTTGGCAAGGTGGGAACAACCTGATATAACGTGTTGAATGGTCTCACTACATTTGCCACAGCGGCGACACTTCTCACTCTCTGTTGTTGGTTCTTTTATGATAAATTTCCGATAGCTTCGAGTAGCAACAACCTGGTCTTGGATAGCTACAACAAATCCCTCTGTTTCCGGAAAGAGAACCGAGTGGGTCAGCCATGCGTGCGACGCTAACTTGTCGATGTGAGGCTGGTCCAACTCATGTGGAAACTTCCCATGAAGCGCCTTCTGTTTCCAATTCCCGATCTTTTATTCAGTAGTTTTCATTTCTTTTACTGGTGGGTCTAAAGATGACAGATGGAGCGGTGTGTAATTATCATCAGCTGAAGATACAGCGTGATGGAGAGGGGATGTTTCTCCTTTGTTGTGGAAAAATGCACGCAGATTTGTCACTTGTTTTGTATGAAGGTTCATGATATCTATCAGTCCTCTACCAACTTCAGACCGAGGTAGAGTCAAGCGCTCTGTTGCTGATTTCGGATGGTGCATACGATGGCGTGATAAAAGCACCGATGTTTTTCGTTGCAGATCGTGCAGTTCAGTTTGAGTCCACCTAATTATACCAAAGGAGTATGTAACTACGGGCATTGCAAATGTGTTAACTGCCTTAATGATATGTTTAGCGCTACGTTTTGAAGAGAGAACACTGCGAAGTCGTGAAGTATACTGCTCAGTTATGTTCTTCTTGATATCATCATGTCTGAGACGGGTATTCTGGGCGAACCCAAGATATTTGTACCATGCGCCTGGGTAGATTATTGGCTGAGGAATAACCTACCCACCAAGGGAAGATGATTAAGAAAAGGAGGTGGGTTTCGGACTGGAGAAAAAGGATAGAAAGATGGGAGGAGAGTCCCACAAAAGTTATAAATTTAACCTTAAATGCACTTAGAGGCGGTTGCCACTGCAAATCCACTCTCTGATACCTAAAGTGGGTACGGGCTTGGTCGAAGCTGACGGGAACCGCAGCTAAGACTTGGGCGTTTTGCCAGAGAAAGGCTTTAGTGTATTTCCTCCCAAGCATGCATAAGACTACTATGGGGAAGGGTGATAGTCTGGCAAGACAAATAGTAAAAGCTTTATTCTGTATTAACGATGGCATGAACTGAGGAAGAGTTAGGAAAGCCAGGATCTTGCCTAACTGTAGTATTTGCGAAATGATAAATCCAAAAACAAATATTTAATTTATTTAACAATTCAAAGAAGTTTAATGAATTTAACAAGTATGTAATATCTTTTTGACAAATATAGATCATTTAAACTTTTTAACAAATGGGGTCGCAGACCTCCTAACATTTAGAGATTGCTCCAGGCAAATAACAATCCTTTAGGTTTCAAACCTTATATATGTTCTAAAATCTTAATAAGATTTGAAAAAAGACAAATGAAGTAATTAAAGTTTAAACATTAAATTGAGTACTTTAAGAAATTCCTGAGAGAATATTCTAGAGAGAGTGACAACTTCGAAAATAACAAAAGGAAAAACATGAAGAATAAGATAGAAGTTCCTACAACTTCTTATATTTGTGCAGAATTACTTTATAACAATTATACAAAAGAGAGCAGGTCACTTACGGTGAAACCTGAAGAGAAAGTCAAAAGGAAGGTTCTAGACTTCCTATGTTTAAGTAGGAATCACGAGCCAAATGGGGCAGTTTCCATTTCGTGAGACCTAGAAATAACTCACTCAAGAGTTGAAAGAATTGTTTTCCCTGATTATAGGGAAGAAACATTGTAAGTTTGAACCGTGTATAAAACACTTAGTTATACAGAAATTAATTAATGATAAACCAGCAAAATGGAAGGGCACTTCGTGAGTGACACCTTATAGAAAAGTTACAATTTTATTAATATGGTTTGTTAGTAGAAGGTTTAGGAAAGATCGATTGGGATTGAGGATAAATGTTTATGGCCTTATTTAATGTAAACGGACGATCGCGACGCGGTAGAAAAGTGGAACAAGCACTAGTTTTCACTATAGTCTGTAAAATGGATGCAAAGTTCACTGTAGAAACACGGAAGTTTATGGGAAAGAAAGTTATTGCAATGATGAAAATAACTGGTTGCACCAGGTAGGCGAGAGTCTATTTCTTGAGAAGTTTGTGAATTACAAATAAATGTGCCATAGAAAATTCCAGCGGTGGAAGAAAATTCGCTATTGCAGTAATTTATAAGGAAGATTCCTCATTTTAAATAGTATTTCCACAAGTGAGTGAAAAATACATGACGGCAGGACTTGTAGATAAAGTACAGGATCTGGAAGGTTCCAGAACGATCTTAATAGAAGAATGGGGTCAAAGAAAATCCAGCGGAGGAACTAGCTTGGTGAATTATAGACAGCGGGTATTAGATAATATCCCACGTAGTGAGAAGATTTCCCAATTAAATAGCTTAAGAAAAGCTACTTTCTATTAAGGTTGGCTTAGACAAACAAAAGCTCAACATGGCAAATCCCACGAAGCATGATTTTTGCCCCAAAATAAGTAATCTCACGCTGTCTATAAAATATCGTTAAAAGTATGTAGAAGTTAAAACCGATGAAGATGAAGTTAAAACTTGAAGTAGGTACTTATTTTTGTTGCATGGCGAAGGTGAAGTTCCCTTAACAGATACTTAAAGTGCCAACATGGCGTAGAACGTAGAGAGTGTCTCCTGGTTTGAGGAGACTGGCTCGAGTTGAGCCTTGACTGACCGAGTCAACTGCCGACTTAGAAGTGAGACCTGCTCAGCGAAGCACGGAGAGACCAAGGAAGGGAAAGAGTGGGGGTAGGAGACAAAAGGAATACATATCAGAATAACCAACATAAGAAATTAAATTCTCTTGAGGAGATGGTCTTCAAAGAGTTGATAGCAGGCGATACTAGCACAGCATGGTGAGTGAAAAAGTAGACGAAGTTCTCTTGCTCATGGAGATAATAGCTGGCGATGGCAACGAGAACTGGTGGCCAGATGGAAAAGGAAGTCCTCTTGCACCAGGAAGAATTGAGGAGCTTCAGAGATTCGCTGCTAGATGACGCTAGGAGGGTCATGGAAGATATATATCTAGAACAGACTCATAAAAGATATAAGCGACATGATCACCAAAGAAAAAATAGAAGATCACTGTTGGTATTTGACAAAGAGGAAGGAATGAACATGCAAAAGCATTAAACTTTATATCTCTCGTACCGTGTATTCCATGAATACGCCATACTGGGAGGAGCAAACACCAACAGAGAACAAATAAGCAGTTAAACATTTAAAGGTAATGGAGCGATCAAGGACAGTGGTCTTGTGATCGGACCATTAGTGGTCAAGATTTTGGCCACCCTGACTCTCCCATCCCTTCCAGGATAACACTCGGTCACTCTACCAGAGGTCCAGACTAGAGGGGGAGAAACATCCCTAACCAAGACCAAGTCCCCCACTTTAATGTCGGGACTGGAAAGAAACCACTTCTGTCTCCGTTGCAAGGAAGTTAAATATTCCAAGTTCCACCTCTTCCAAAAAGAATTACGGAGGGCTTCAAGTTTACGCCAAACAATAGGTAGATTAGAATCCCTGTAAGAATTGGGAAGAGGAGGAGGGGCAGAGAGAGAAGTGCGTGTAAGGAAGTGACCAGGTGTGAGTGGAAGCAGGTCATCAGGGTCATTGGAAAGCGAAGTTAAAGAACGAGAATTAACAGCACCTTCAATCACAAAATAGCTAGAAGCTGAGGGAAATAAAGCACTAGTAAAGATTGCGATAAGACGCAAAAGAAGAATTAACAAGTTTAAACAAAGCGTATAGAAACAAGTACATCTATTCAGGATAATAATATACCAAATAAACAAAAGAACTATGCGAGTAGAAAGCAAGAACGCCATAGGTAACAATCTAGTAGCCATAAACAATGATCTTAAGTTATAATAAGTATCGAAGGGGTTAATTAGAAAAATACTTAAGTCAGCGAGAAACGTGACGTGGCAAGTATAAATACAAAAACACATCGAATGTGACGACGAGAAAAAACAAGTTTGTTCATCAATGAACATTAAAGGTGCAAAATATGTAAGCAAGGAGCAATACATGAACGCGTGAAAAATACGCAACGATGTTGTGAAACAAGAATCGAAGCAGTTGTAGGATACGAGCGTGAGTAAGTGGGAGACGTAAGCATGAACGACCTTGACCCACATAGTACAACGAGATAAGGAATATAAATATCTGAAAGAGTCCTTGAGCGGAACAAGTTTATTTTGGGAAGTAGGTGAGCGGCTTCTGAATTTACGGAAGCGACTCGCAAGACAATGGTTGGCAATCAGCCAGAGTTGAGATAAGGGAAAGTTGCTCTGACTTTTGGCAAGCGTACAGGAAATAAACAACAACTTGGCCTTACTCAAGCTTGTATACAAACAAGTTTGAAAAACAAGCAGTTCGAAATAAACAAACAACACAATTGACATCAGCCGTGACTTAAAGCGGAGCAAGTGACACGACATGCAGTCATTCGTGGCTTGGACGTGAAAGAGCAATTTGGAGACATAAGCAATAAAGTAAGAAATCAATTTCGCATAATTGAGAGGATTACGGAATCCGACAATTTTCAACAGAAAAAAAAGCTTGATTCTTCCGAAAAAGGAAGAGAAGCCGGGACATTGAGAAGGAGTTTATGCGTAAGAATAGTTATTCTAGATGCTAGAGAATTCGGATTTTCAAGCGGTTTCAAAAGCGACTTCCAATTGTGAGGAAGGGGGTAGGAGCCGGCCGTGGCCATCCTTCTAAATAGCGAAAGAAGTGAAACATAGCTTACAGCGAAGTGATGGAGACTGATAGCCATGGTTTTACACAAGGGGAAGATAGTTTTCGATAGAAATTTTAAGCAATTACCTGCTATAAAAAATGACATGAGAAAGTAAACTATATAACACAAAGTGCGGCGAACTTGAATTGCTATTTTATGCGGGAAGAAGGCAAAACCATTTAAACAACTTACAAAGATGGCGTAGTTGTTCACGATGAGACATCGTTTCGGCAAGTGTTTTTCAAAAGTATCGAGATCGAAAACATGAGCGTTCTCTTTTTCAGAAATGGGATTTATATCAGCAGTAACAAAATGACATTGCGATTTGGTTTGAAGACTGGGTTGTTGGATTTCACCAGTAATAACCCAACCAAAATCGGTGTCTCTGGCGACCACGTTTGAGGATAACTTGCGAACCTGTTTACGGAAGCAATTCCAAAAAACATTGGCACTGAAAAGTACATCAATGGGACCTTGAGCATTAAACTGAGGATCAGCTAACCTTAAATGCGAAGGAATCTTTAAACCGGAAGTATTAATAGAGCTGCTAGGAGTGTCCTTGCCAATACTGGTAAGAATGAGACAGTTTAAGTTAAGATTGGTGTTTCTTTGGCAAACGTCTCTGATTTTCAATTTTGAAGACTGCAAGACTTGAGTTTTCAAATTGTCAATGCCGGATAAATTGATAGAAATAGGCGATGACGAAAGACCTAGTTTTTTAATTAACGATTGCGAAACAAAGTTGTGCGTTGAAGCGGAATCGAGAAGACCGCGGGTTCGAAACCAATTTCCAAATTTATCTTGGATTTCGAATTGTACAGTGGACAAAAGAACTTGCGCACTGTAAGAAGTTTCGGCGTTAGAAATGCAGGAAGAAGCATTAGTTTGTTCGGAGCTGCTGTGCATGGAGTTTGAAGAAGCGGGAACTGATGACCTCGATTTATCATGAACGTGCAATAAAGAATGGTGCGGTTTTTTTACAATGGAAGCAGAGGTTGGATGACGTGCAGTTTGAAGAAGAATGCTTAGGTGACAAGCAGTTGAAGCAATGTTTGCTATTGAAGACAAACTTCCTTCGATCTTCGACAGACAATTCTTTAAAAGATTTGCACAAATACAAAATGTGCAACTTTTTGCAGAGCATGCATTTTAAAGATTTGTTGAGCGGCCTGATATGTTCTCTTGGATGGTTGAAAGAAGCGGAACGAGTTTGCTTGTTCTCGACAGATGGGGGCTGATGACCCTTTGATGAAGCAAGGTTTTTCTCAAAAATGTGACACTGATTACTCGTTTCGACATTTTCGCACTGAAATGAGAGTGCTGTAAGGACTTGACACCGGCTGTTGAGAAACGAGATGAGGTGTTCGAACGAGTATTCCTCCTTGCGAGCGAGTTCGATCTCCCAAGTCTTTAAAGTCGAAAAATCGAATCTGGATGTAGCTAGATGAATGAGTATGGTGTCCCATGTTTGGACGGGCTGCTTAAGTTGATATAATGCTCTAACATTTAACTGCATAGAGTCTAACAGGTCTCTTAAAGAGGTGACGTCATTAGGTTTGACGGCTGGCAGGTTGAATAGACAGCGGATATGGCGAGCTACACTCAAACGTAAATTGCCATATCTCTCTTTAAGGAGATTAAAGGCGATGTGGTAGTTATCTGCGCTCAAAGGAAGTGACTCCACCAAGGCCGAGGCCTCGCCTTCCAAAGACGTACGCAAGAAGTAGAATTTATGAATGTCGAGAATGTCAGTAATTTCATGAATAAGTGAGCAGTAAAGTTCATAAAAAGAATACCATTCACCTTCCTGGCCTGAGAAGTGAGGTAGGCTTATCTTTGGAAGTAACGGTTTCGGTTTATCCTTGTGAACTGAAGCGGGTGCGAACTGGGCCGGATTGATGACCCTAGTGTCCGGTTCTGAGATACTGTGGATCAGTTGGTGGGCCTTGGCAATCCCTTCAAAGTACAAGGGTTCGACCTCGTCCCGATCCGATTGAAGTTCTGGGCAAGCGGATTCAATCTCGGTTTGAATTTGATCGTAATAATCATAGGACCGTTCGTACAACTTAAGACGTTGTGTCAAGATATCTAGATCACACTCGTCGGGATTTAATTTGTTGATGAAATTTCTGAATCTGGTGAGTTGCCCTTTATAAGAAGAACGTCTGGCAATGAGAGTTTCATCCTTTTCAGTAGGAGCCATAACAAAGAAAATAGATTGAAGTGTAACTCACGAGACTGTGGAACCTTGGAGATGCTGTCAAGCTGGCAGCAGCGAATAAGTTGAAAGAAAGGGACACACCAAAGGAGACAGGAGCGGCCTCTTTCCCCTTCACAGGCTTTGCACAATGTAGTTATAGCTGAAAGATTCAAAGCAGATATTAATAATTTGCAAAGTATTGCCAAATAACACTTGACAAAGAATAGAAATGGCAAATGGACTCTCCCGGGTTTCTGGTACCAAATTTTGGGTAGATTATTGATTGAGGAATAACCTACCCACCAAGGGAAGATGATTAAGAAAAGGAGGTGGGTTTCGGACTGGAGAAAAAGGATAGAAAGATGGGAGGAGAGTCCCACAAAAGTTATAAATTTAACCTTAAATGCACTTAGAGGCGGTTGCCACTGCAAATCCGCTCTCTGATACCTAAAGTGGGTACGGGCTTGGTCGAAGCTGACGGGAACCGCAGCTAAGACTTGGGCGTTTTGCCAGAGAAAGGCATTAGTGTATTTCCTCCCAAGCATGCATAAGACTACTATGGGGAAGGGTGATAGTCTGGCAAGACAAATAGTAAAAGCTTTATTCTGTATTAACGATGGCATGAACTGAGGAAGAGTTAGGAAAGCCAGGATCTTGCCTAACTGTAGTATTTGCGAAATGATAAATCCAAAAACAAATATTTAATTTATTTAACAATTCAAAGAAGTTTAATGAATTTAACAAGTATGTAATATCTTTTTGACAAATATAGATCATTTAAACTTTTTAACAAATGGGGTCGCAGACCTCCTAACATTTAGAGATTGCTCCAGGCAAATAACAATCCTTTAGGTTTCAAACCTTATATATGTTCTAAAATCTTAATAAGATTTGAAAAAAGACAAATGAAGTAATTAAAGTTTAAACATTAAATTGAGTACTTTAAGAAATTCCTGAGAGAATATTCTAGAGAGAGTGACAACTTCGAAAATAACAAAAGGAAAAACATGAAGAATAAGATAGAAGTTCCTACAACTTCTTATATTTGTGCAGAATTACTTTATAACAATTATACAAAAGAGAGCAGGTCACTTACGGTGAAACCTGAAGAGAAAGTCAAAAGGAAGGTTCTAGACTTCCTATGTTTAAGTAGGAATCACGAGCCAAATGGGGCAGTTTCCATTTCGTGAGACCTAGAAATAACTCACTCAAGAGTTGAAAGAATTGTTTTCCCTGATTATAGGGAAGAAACAATGTAAGTTTGAACCGTGTATAAAACACTTAGTTATACAGAAATTAATTAATGATAAACCAGCAAAATGGAAGGGCACTTCGTGAGTGACACCTTATAGAAAAGTTACAATTTTATTAATATGGTTTGTTAGTAGAAGGTTTAGGAAAGATCGATTGGGATTGAGGATAAATGTTTATGGCCTTATTTAATGTAAACGGACGATCGCGACGCGGTAGAAAAGTGGAACAAGCACTAGTTTTCACTATAGTCTGTAAAATGGATGCAAAGTTCACTGTAGAAACACGGAAGTTTATGGGAAAGAAAGTTATTGCAATGATGAAAATAACTGGTTGCACCAGGTAGGCGAGAGTCTATTTCTTGAGAAGTTTGTGAATTACAAATAAATGTGCCATAGAAAATTCCAGCGGTGGAAGAAAATTCGCTATTGCAGTAATTTATAAGGAAGATTCCTCATTTTAAATAGTATTTCCACAAGTGAGTGAAAAATACATGACGGCAGGACTTGTAGATAAAGTACAGGATCTGGAAGGTTCCAGAACGATCTTAATAGAAGAATGGGGTCAAAGAAAATCCAGCGGAGGAACTAGCTTGGTGAATTATAGACAGCGGGTATTAGATAATATCCCACGTAGTGAGAAGATTTCCCAATTAAATAGCTTAAGAAAAGCTACTTTCTATTAAGGTTGGCTTAGACAAACAAAAGCTCAACATGGCAAATCCCACGAAGCATGATTTTTGCCCCAAAATAAGTAATCTCACGCTGTCTATAAAATATCGTTAAAAGTATGTAGAAGTTAAAACCGATGAAGATGAAGTTAAAACTTGAAGTAGGTACTTATTTTTGTTGCATGGCGAAGGTGAAGTTCCCTTAACAGATACTTAAAGTGCCAACATGGCGTAGAACGTAGAGAGTGTCTCCTGGTTTGAGGAGACTGGCTCGAGTTGAGCCTTGACTGACCGAGTCAACTGCCGACTTAGAAGTGAGACCTGCTCAGCGAAGTACGGAGAGACCAAGGAAGGGAAAGAGTGGGGGTAGGAGACAAAAGGAATACATATCAGAATAACCAACATAGGAAATTAAATTCTCTTGAGGAGATGGTCTTCAAAGAGTTGATAGCAGGCGATACTAGCACAGCATGGTGAGTGAAAAAGTAGACGAAGTTCTCTTGCTCATGGAGATAATAGCTGGCGATGGCAACGAGAACTGGTGGCCAGATGGAAAAGGAAGTCCTCTTGCACCAGGAAGAATTGAGGAGCTTCAGAGATTCGCTGCTAGATGACGCTAGGAGGGTCATGGAAGATATATATCTAGAACAGACTCATAAAAGATATAAGCGACATGATCACCAAAGAAAAAATAGAAGATCACTGTTGGTATTTGACAAAGAGGAAGGAATGAACATGCAAAAGCATTAAACTTTATATCTCTCGTACCGTGTATTCCAAGAATACACCAGCGCCTTCCTCCAACGGCTGAATACTTCTCCGTCCCTCTCCAACAGGTATTCAATGTGCAGAGTGCGAGCCTCTAATAACAGTCTGTGTTCTGCACTTATCAAAACCAAACTCCATATGGATATCTGAGGAAAAGGTCTGAGTGATAGAGATGAGATATTGTAGGTGCACTTTAGTTGATGCATACAGTTTAATATCATCCATGTAAAGAAGATGGTTCATCTTGTACGCTTCACCATGATTACCCTTAATACTAAATCCGTAGTTGCTACTGTTCAGGATTTGCGAGAGAGGATTCAATGCCAGACAAAACCAGAGTGGGCTTAGCGATTCTCCTTGGAAAATTCCTCGGCGAATCGGTATTAATGAGGACGTTAAACGAGTGCCACCCACTTTAAGTTGGAGGGCAGTGCTCCATGAAACCATTGCGCACTTCAGGAAGTTCACTATAATAGGGTTGACCTTGTAAATCTCCAAGCTCTGTATAAGCCATGTATGAGGCACGGAATCGAAAGCTTTTTGGTAATCAATAAAGCAGGCATAAAGATTTCGTGATCTACGACAGGCCTGCTCTAATGCCACGGCATCAATAGTGAGCAGTTCCTTACATCCTTGAGAATTCCTTCTGCAACCCTTTTGCTCCTCTGCGAGAGTGGCGTTTTCCTCACAATGCGCACGAATTCGATTTGCAATAATGGATGTAATGATCTTATAAAAGTTTGGCAAGCAGGTGATGGGGCGATATTTAGATGGGTTTGTGATTTTAGAGTCCTTTGGCTTGAGATAGGTTAACTCTCTGGCTAGGAAAACTGGAAATGCAGCAGAATTTTCCAGAAAACATTGTATGTGAATAGCCAGTAAACGGTGGGTACATGTGAGCCTTTTATAGTAGTAATTATGGATCCGGTCAATTCCAGGTGCTTTCCAATTCTGTAGGCTGATGATGACCTGGCGTAGTTCCTCAACATCAACGTCGGTATGTGCCATTTGATTTATTCGTCTGGTAGCATTCTCTTTTTCCTTAAACCACGGAGCTTCATTATTGTGTTCTTCCGGCCTAGACCATATTGATGACCAGTAGTCGGTAACACTCTCCGCTCTGGGTCCTTCTGGAGAATCATTCTGAACTTGAGGTGTCTTTTTCAGGTCTTCATAGAACTTTCTCTCATTTCTCTTAAAGTCATTGTTCTGTTTCTTCCGTTCGGTAGTGTTCTGGTATCTCTTAAGACGCTTAGAGAGGGCTGCAAGTTTTTGTTTATAAGTATCAAGTACTTCTGTTATCACTGCGTCCTCGGGGACCTGAAATTCTTCTAGTGAGGAGTCCATCATGATCCTTCGTATTCGGTTGTTCAGACGTCTACTTCTCACTCCATTCTTATACTGTTGCAGTCTATTCACATTCTGGCGTAGTTGTTCAATGCGTTGTTTTAAACGTTTTGCCCACGGTGGATCGCTGGGTTTCCTTGCAGCAGACTGTTGGTTTGGAGGGCGTGGCCCTACCCCCATTAATTCGTACTGCAGCTAGTGCTGCACAATAGATAGCAGTATGAACCTCCATGAAAGATTGGTGCTCTTCTAAATAGTTGGGAAGTACGGTTTCGTTCAGTTCTTTCAACACCATGGCAAACTTGCGGGAAGACTGCTGCGTCGGAAGTATTGGACGTTGGGTAGGGTCGGTACCTGCATATTCAAGCAGAGCTGAATTAAATTCGTCTTGGATCTTGGAATGATGGCTTGTTTCCCCATTATGAAGTTCATTTACGCGAGTCGATTCATTCATGGAGACCTCATTATCAGTATTTATTTGGCTAGTTTCACCACTTGCAGCTGAGGGATATAGTTCATGAGATATCTCCTGTCTGATTAGATCCAGAACATGGTCGGGAACTAAATGATTCTTTACAATTGCTCTTCTTTGATCCGCGACTCGTTGCTCAGTGATGCTAAACATAGGATACTGCTGCTTGAAATCCGCATGCAGTGCTTGGCGGTAGTTTGTTATATCTGTTTCAAGACGAGTTATTCGATAATATGCCCGCATGATATATTCATTCACATGAGATTCCCATTTCATGCGTTTTCTGGGCTTACCTGCGAGAGTGGTTGTATTTATTACAAAGGCACTGCCGTCAGGTGCGGTGCGAGACTCGAGATTTTGTGTACCGCCAATATCGTCTTGAGCTGCTGGTGCTTCTTCGGGTCTACTTGTGGGTGGACAGCAGCTGTCATCCCACTGCCACCGGTTTGCGTATTGTCACCTCTAGTGGTGGTTCTAGATGTAACCTGCCGTATCACAGGCAGTGACATTTCTTAAAGCAAATTACTATTATTGCCTTTCCTGTGTGCTTTTTATACCTTCAGCCAGGTATTGCCTTTGATACTTATCGCAAGGTTTACAACACTCCTGTGAATGCTAGTGTGTTATTTTGATTGATCGACGCAGATTCTTTGTAAATATGCGATCCAACTGATGTAATTTAACTCAACCCTAACCCCTGTTTCTAACGAAATAAACGACATTACACAATTAATATCTGTTATAGGGGCCCAAATGGACTAATTGAGTAAACGGAGTAATAAACACACAATACAGGGCTTAGTTTGAACTATTTAAAACGGATTATTATTATTATTATTATTATTATTATTATTATTATTATTCGATCTAATGGTGCTCGGGTGGTGCTCACAGTCCCAAACTGGTTGAGAACGCCTGGTTTAAGCTAATGATAAATGATAATAAAGATGACTGTTGAAACTTTGAATACGCAATTCTTTTACCGTTCTGACATTGAAATATCTTGGATAGATGAGCGACACCAGGTGTTTTGTAAACCATATCACGTCCGTTATTCCTAAAGACAAGTCGGAGCAGTTGTGGCAAGTCAACCACATACATTCCAAGAAACTTGTTCAGGAGTAACAGTACGGTTCCTCAACCCAGCAAACGTTAAGTGAACGTAAGCAGGGCAGGTTGACCTTTGTTTGTTGAGTTTTCAGCCGTGAGGCTGGTTTGATTTTCTAAAAGGCACCGGCATTTGTTATGAAGAACCCAAAACAGTGCTACGCTAAATTAGAAACATTAAGCATAATTAAGATACAAGGACATAGATGTCGAAATAATTACAGAACAATGTAAAGGTGGACCGCAAGACAGTACGCAAAACATCAAACTCAAAGACGTGCTGTTAGCAAAGTACACATTGAAAAACAAATTACCAAATCTCAATATGTTGTGTACAGAACTCTTGAACCAAGCCTAGGATTAGCATGTTTCATAGCATCCACAATCACTAGCTGTCTCTCAATTACCGCAGTAGCTTCCTTATAATCACAGCCATATGTCAGACTGAGACATCGGTGAAGAGCCACATATTGCTCTAGCATGTGCCAACAGAGAGATAGCATTCATCAAGTGAATAGCCTACTCTAGCGGAGAAATATGGTTACGAATTGTGACAATTTTAATAACCGGTTTTGCGAAATGTAACCATTTTATAAACTGGTTCTACGAACTGTGAGAATTTTAATAACTGGTTCTACGAATTGTGGCCATTTTATTAATCGGTTTTGTGAACTGTGACCATTTTATTAATCGGTTACCAGTTCCTTGAACTGTAACCATCCTAATAACCGGTTCTACGAACTGTGACCATTTTAATAACCGGTTATCAGTTCTACGAACTGTGGCAATTTTAATAACCAGTTCTACGAATTGTGACCATTTTAATAACCGGTTATCAGTTCTACGAACTGTGGCAATTTTAATAACCAGTTCTAGGAATTGTGACCATTTTAATAACCGGTTATCAGTTCTACGAACTGTGGCAATTTTAATAACCAGTTCTAGGAATTGTGACCATTTTAATAACCGGTTTTGCAAACTGTGATCATTTTATTAATCGGTTATCAGTTCTGCGAACTCTAACCAATTTAATAACCGGTTCTGCGAACTGTGGCCGTTTTAATGGCCAGTTATCAGTTAAGCAAACTGTGACCATTTTAATTGCCGGGTCTCTAAAATGTCATGGTTTTAATAACCAGTTTTGTAAACTACGAAGGTTTGACAACCGGTTCGAAATAACCAACCGAATGGCACCAGTGATGCCTTCTTTTGGTCCTTCATTGTCTTTCGATGGAATTCATATCTGGGAGCATTCCGAGATCATTGACCGTAAAGCACAGCCCAACATCTCTCTTTAATCACCAAACACATTATCTGAGCAAAGGAATTGTTTACACTCGTGTTTGTCCGTTCCATGGAGTACCAGGTCTTTTGTTATCTATAGCCTTGGTTGGTATTTTCGTCTCGTCCTATTTGTAAACGTGACGTCTGTTTCAAATTACTATATACATTTTTATCACTGGCGTTCCAGCGTAAGCGCTATCTGAATCTTGGACTGTAGGCGGTGCTTTCCGTTGCTCTTATCAGCAGCATTGATAACATTCATGCAGTAGTGCTAACAAATCGTTAACATATACGGGGAGGCTTGAGTAATGCCTGAACTTCTACAATTTAAAACCAATTAGCTCGAAATTTTAATCACTTCTGTATGCCCTTTGGATTAATCATCACACAAAGTTTTGAGAAAACCACTTAATTAGTTTTCGAGTTACCGGTATATGTCTTTTATTACTTTTTACCTTACATCACGATTTTAAAAACAGCTTTAAAAACAGTTTGTTGTTTTTGAAGCTGAAATTTTCAGAACAGTTACTAAACACACATTATTTAATTATTGTTATTATGCACATTTGTTATTAGACAAGATATGTAATAAATACATTTTCTTCTAACTTAGTAGATTATAAAATCTCAGTTCATCCCTATTTTAATCGGGAAAAGCAGGTTGTAATTTTTAATTGACACAAAAATGCGAGGTAACTTTTAATATACACTGGAAGACTTACTGTAAACTTAAAAATATGGAACGAATTCTTCAAATTAGACAGTATTTTTGATTATAATTAACATTATTTTAAGCACAATTTTTAATAACTTATTTTGGAAGATTAGAAATAAAACGTTCACTACAAAAACTTTATCTTCAGTAATCGTAGACTAATGGTCAAGCGGCTTCCGTGGCATAGTCGGTAGCATGCGTTCGCTACCAGATGTCACTGATACCTAGTGGTGAACGTTGGAACTTTGATAGAGCTTTACAACGAAATCTAACCTAGATATTTAGCTTCACACAAGTTTAGTCTGTGGGAGGATCTTTTATATGCCATAAATCTATGAAATGGGACCGCCGGCTTTACTACCCCTCCGAAGGAAGGCATACTGAAAGATTTTAACGCTCTTAAAAATTCCGACGACTTCGGCCTAGTTTGAACCCGCTATTTTGGGCACAGCAGTTCAGCATGCTACTAACTACGCCACCGAAGCCGCTAAGAATCCCTCAGTATGCCTTCCTTTGAAGGGGAAGTAAAGCCGGCGGTCCCATATCATAGATTTATGGCATATAAAAGATCCTCCCATTAATTACACTTGTGTAAAGCTAAATTATAGGTTAGATTTAACTAACAATCTTACGTTCCAACGTTCGTCACCCGGAGCCGATTGCGGTGGCATCTAGTAGGCCTAACCAAGTTCACAACTAGTTGTCGTTGACGATAGCAATTGGTAGCAAAAGTAGGAACTATTTAAAAATTGAATGTGTGCAGTTCTTACCTGAATTACAGATGACACACACTAATACAGCCATCACAATTAACACTGGTTATCAGACAGATTCTACACATCTACACACACCCAAAGTACACGGGGCTACATGACCGCGTTGTCGCAGCCCCTAAACTGAGGAAACAACCAAACTCCCCCCCCCCCCCCCTTAATATTAAAAATATAAATAAATGTGGCGCCTCCGCTAGAAGCAGTTGTAACAACGCTGGATGAGCAGGACTCTACCGTGACCTACTATTGAACAAATCCTGTCACTCTCATGCCGGAAGAACTGTCTAATAATGTAGACCGTTAATTAATTTGTTGATGCGGTGCGGTGCGGTGCGGTATGGCAGGTGGTTGTTCCGTTAGCGGCTCCTACCCCAATGATCACATTGGTGACAGATGAACTACCGGAAGTCTGCGGTCATTCACCTGAATGCGCGCCTTGCGCAAACTGTCTCACCATATCTCACAAGTGTAGTGTTCGTGTCTTCAACTTGTTCCATCTCGTAATAGTTACAAGCCCATTTCCTAATCAGTTTAGCCAACCGTGAAGACTTATGGCTGTTTTCATGTCGGGACGTCAACACAGATTCACGAATGCAGATCAAACCGTGTGGACTTCTTATAATGCCCCTTCTAATACATGCATACCTTTTCATTTGAAACTGTTTTGTTTTTCAGCATCCAGTCTAGTCTGCAAGCCTCTGTTTGCGATCAAGTCTCCTCCATGATCCTCTATTAGCAGTTAGCACTGCGGCCTCCTCTACTTCTACACCTATTCTACCGATTCAGTAGTATGGTACTTGTAATTTGCTGAACCGTAAAATAAAGGAAAAAAACCCTTACCCTGTACCTAAAAGAGCCTCCGATGCCCGTGGCTTAGGCGGAAGCACGCCGGCCTCTCACCACTGGGTCCGTGGTTCAAATCCCGGTCACTCCATGTGAGATTTGTGCTGGACAAAGCGGAGGCAGACAGGTTTTTCTCTGGGTACTCAGGATTTCCGTGTTACAAATTTAATTTCAGGAACACTCTCCACTGTCATTTCATTTCATCTGTCATTCATTTAATCATTGCCCCAGGGAAGTGCGACAGGCTTCGGCAGCCGGCACAGTTCATATCCTCGCCGCTAGATGGGGGCTTCATTAATTCCATTCCCTCACCCTGTCGGTCGACTGGAAGCAGGCTGTGGATTTTCATTTTCACTCTGTACCTAAAATAGACTGGTTGGTTCCTTAGTTTAGGGGCTGGGATAACGCGGTCTTGTAGCCCCGTGTACTTTCGGTGTGTGTAGAATTTGTCTGATAACCGGTGTTAATTGTGATGGTTGTATTAGTGTGTGTTATCTGTGATTCAGGTAGAAGGACTGCAGACGATTAATTTTTTCAAGTAGTTCCTACTTTTACTACCAAATGCTACCGTCCACGACACCTAGCTGCGGACGTGGCTACTAAATGCCATCGCCGTCAGCACCTGGCGGTGAACGTTGGAACTAATATAGCGTTATCAAACTAACCTACAAATTTTAGCTTCCACAAGTGTAGTTAGTGGCAGGTTCTTTTTCATGCCATAAATCTATGACATGGGACCACCGGCTTTACTTCCCCTCCGAAGGAAGGCATACTAAGGTATTTTAACGCTCTTAAAAAATCCGACGATTTCGGCCGAGTTTGACTAAAATAGACTCAGTAAATACTTTGGAATAAAGTTACAATTTTGAAGCATGTTGTGAAAAAAAATGCAAGGAGGAAGTCACAGCGAAAAGTAGTAAGGAAGCATACAAAAGAAATGTTAACGCCACGGTTTTTGGCCGGTCAGTCCCGGTTTCACAGCCGTACAGAGGGCAGTCTGCGAACCTCACGCATCTGCAATACGTGAGTTTTCAGTTGCGTGTAAAGCAACTCACATGCCTGAGATTCACCACCTGTCCTCTGTAGCCAAAAGCCTTGGCATGAACTGTAGTCTACTATAGGCTTGTGGGCTGCCTCGTGTTGTACGGCAGGTGAGACTTATAGGCCAGGTGGAAGGATATGCTCCTCGCCGAGCCGTTAGCTCTGTTCCGAGAATTGTTACAGTTATCCTCATAAATATTGTAATGTCGCCACTATACCAGTTTCAGCACATATCAGCGCCTTACTCTCTAATGGAATTTGAAAACAAGGTGTTTAGTATAGAACATATAGCCTACTTTCTCCTAAATATATGGGTATATTTATAACACATTGTCCTTATCAAGGAGTATAACTGAATGTTGGTTGTAGTAGCTCGTTGAAATACAACATGGGAGTATTATACAGTACGTTGATTCATTGATTGGACGAAAAAGTGAGATCTACTGTCCCAGTTTTACGTCTACCATGTTATACTATGCTGAAGACGTTCCTTATTTCCAAACATACGGTACTTGCTGAACCTATTATCGCATTCTTAACTCAATGTGGTACTTACTAGTCAAGTGGTCTAGATGCTTGGCACTCACTCGTGTAGCCGGATTACGAATATATAAAACATGTTTTTTATTTGTGTTTTGTTTTGTTTTATTTATTTGTTTTATAATTACCCATACAATAGTTTCTAATGGGAAATAGATACGCATTAGACCTACACAGCACAGCAAGCTTCCATAACAAAGAGGCTAGTTCATTGGCTAAGGATTCCTACACCAGTCCCTTTGCCAAAAAATACATTTTCTATTAGTAATTTAAAGAACACTATTCGGTTTACGTTCTCACAAGCTATATAAGCTTAACATTGTAACAACAGAATGATTATAAAACAATACCGTAAATATAAAAAAAAATCAAGTAAAAGAGTTCATGGAATTGAATCCCGGTCCTCCCTGTGATAGACTAGCACGTTAATCCTCAACTACATGTGCCCAGTTGCTGAGAGAGTGTTATCAATAGCCTTAATATAACTTCCTAGCATATAAAATCTTGTAATGAACGATTTAATTAGCATATTATGCCATTATTATAAAACATTTCATACTTAATTTAACCTATATTATTTTGTTCAGTACATTCCATAAAAGAATTTCAAGCTACTGAAATATGGACCAGCAAATAATAGTCGCCATTTTGATGATTGAGCTTGAAGAGAATGGCACGGCTCGCACAGCCTGCACGGCATGGCTGGCTGATCATTAGTCATTGCTGAAGTATAATATTCTAATATAAAATTATAATATCCCACGGTCACCTCCTTGAAGATAGTTTAAACCACTCTCTGTACGATAAACTGAACTGATGAAACCAGGCGTTATTCGATAATATTTTATGGATAAGCCTTTAATGCTGCATAATTCACACGCCCGCCATCTTGAAAATATTTGGCTGATGACATTGTAGTTTAGGAGACAGACGCTTCCCATATAATGGTATATTTTTGCAAAATTTGGTAGAGGTCGGATGATTATTTTAGTCGTAATTTGATTTTCGCTTTGAACAATTGGGTGACCGCCATTTCTTTTTTGATAAAATGGTGGTGATATAAAACATGACACTGAGGTGTCCTTTGCTAGTACTGCCTCTATATAAAAGTTGGTTCAATTCGGTTTCGTCTTGTTTGAATTGTTGGGGGGAAATGACATGCATGGCCGCTATCTTGAATTTATTAGGCTGATTACCTTGTAGTTTGGAGGACCAACGCTTCCCATAGAAAGGTATAGTTTTGCAAAATGTGTTAGAGATGGCGGCGATATAAAACATGACACTGAGGTGTCCTTTGCTAATGCTACCTCTGTACCAAATTTGGTTCAATTCGGTTTAGTCATGTTTGAATTGATGGGCGGGACAGACATTCACACTCACACTGACAACTCTTGCCCCGTGTAGATCTCATAAGTCTACTTTCATCCCTATATATATTATAATTGTGAAAATCTGTGTGTCCGTGTGTGTGTGTGTGTGTGTGTGTGAGTGTGTGTGTTAGTTTGTTACCTCTTGACACTAAAACGGCTGGACGGATTTGGATGAAATTTGAAATGGAGACAGCTTATACCATGGGATAACATATAGGCTGCCTTTCGTCCGGAAATAAATCATTGTTCCCGTGGAATGGGCAACATAACTGAAATGTCACCAAAAATACTCAACCAGGACAAAATATCGAAGTTGTCGCATAAAGACCGGACAAAGCTCATTTTACTCCCCTCGATGCAAGAAACAATACTCGGTGTGTCCCTACGGGACACCGAAAACTACATTTTAAGGCTCTAAAACCAACAGTTTCAAAGATATTCGCAGAAAACTATCTTCGCTCTGATTGATGAACTAATCGCAAGTCCGTTTCCATGGCAACACTACCTCAAGGTATGACATCCGATTTTCTATATATCTCTCTAGGAGGTCATGCCAATTCATTTATTATCTTTTTCAAGATATATATAAACACAATAAGAACAGTGTAGCGCACCTGCCTCCCGTCCGGAGGCCCCGGGTTCGATTCCCGGCTCCGTCAGAGATTTTAGACACTGACGTGAGGGCTGCAACGGGCTGAACTCAGATTCGTGAGGACAATTGAGTAGCTGTGAGGCAGCTCACCGGTCACGAAGAACAAGATTAACGGCTGAGGGGACACTATGCACTGACCACGCGTCACCACAATATCTGCAGGCCAAATGGCTGGGAAGCGGTCGAATGATAGGCCTAGGCCCTTCATGGGCTGTAGTGCCAGGGGTAAAAAAATTAGGGGAAGCGCCTTCTAATACCACCTTTAATTTTTAAACACTACAGTAGCGGCTATTAAATAAAGGTAGCGATAGAGCTACGTTCAATTTCATAAACACTGGGCTCACAAATCCCGCATAGTTAAGTACAAATATCGGTCTGGTCATAATTTCAATAGCAACGAAGCTCTGAGGCGGCTATTGCCGTTTCCTTAACACTTAAGGCATCCCGCCCTTATATACCTCAATGTGCACTTACCAAATTGTGAACCAGTCTATTTTACTGAAAATAATTTCTACTAGCGAGTATCCACTCCGGCAAAAACCACACTCACTACATTTTCCAATATGTACACAAGACATGATTTTTAAAGCACTCTTCTGTATGTTGAGGTACAGAGACATACCACATGGAAAGATACAAGAAAATGTTGGCAAATTGAGTTCAAGGAACTGCTGTCCAGAATAGGCTTTCGGTACAGGTTATGCGGCCCATGTTCGTAACATGGAATGTTTTCCTTTGACAATGCATCAACACCATGTGCGAGGGCAACGCATTTCAAAGATCTCTAAAAACACAATAATCAGGAAATTGGAGAACAATTTAAAGTCGGAGTGAAGATTCAAGGAGAAATAATTTCATCTCTGAGATTTGCTGATGACATCGTCATCTTGGCCAATACTCCAGAAGATTTGAACGAGTTTTTGAATGGTATGGACTTCGCTTGATGAAAATCAATAAATGTAAAACAAAATTATTGGAATGCAGCCGAAATAAATCAGAAACCTCGACATCAAATTGGCAGGTGAAACGCTACGGGAAGTAGGAGACTTCTGTTACCGGTACTTAGGAAGCAAAATAACCAGTAATGGACGAAGCAAAGAGGATATAAAAAGCAGGATGGCTCAGGCAAGGAAAGCATTTCTACAGAAAAGGAATCTGTTGACATCGAATATACATTTAGGTATTAGGATATCATTTTTGAAAACTTTTGTCTGGAGCGTGACAATATAAGGAAGTGAAACTTGGACTAATGGTGCTGCAGAAAAGAGGAGAATTGAAGCGTTTGAAATGTGGTGTTACGGGAGAATGATGAAGATCAGATGGGTAGATAGGGTAACAAATGAAGAGCTATTAAGACGAGTGGGAGAGGAGAGATGTTTCTGGCGACTGCTAATGAAGAGAAGAGATAGGTTGGTACGACACATATTAAGACACCCAGGAATAGCAAGCTTAGTTATGGATGGGAGAGTCAAGGACAAGAACTGTAAGGGTAGACCAGGGTTATACAGATTGCCTCGGATGTAGGGTGCGGTAGCTATGTAGAGATGAAGCGATTAGCTCAGGAGAGCGAGGCATGGAGGGCTGCATCAAACCAGTCAAAAAACTGAAGACACAAACAAGAACAATCGGGAATTCTAATTACTTAGAGAGGCATGTGAGGCAAAAGTGTTGTTGGAGAATTTCAATCCCTGGGATGTAACACGGGAAGAGACTGCATAATGTACATCAGCGGCCAAGGTGAGAGATATTTTACTATAGGTCTATTAAAAGCGACATGTTGACGTTCAAATCATCAATAAGTGTGGCAAAATTATACCCAGAATAGCTTAAGGAAAAATACTTTTAATTCCCCATATTCCGATAGATTTGCCATTCCAGGTGTACGTTTAGACAAAACCATTGTTTCCCATGGACAACTGTATGTGGCGTGCTGGCGAGTATCCGGACAACAAAATCGTTATGTCTCAGCGGAAGATGGCAAAACCAAAACCAAAATTTTCAAATGTGTTCACATAATGTAACATCGTACCCTGCAGACTTTCACAACCCTATAAAATTCCCACTTTGCTGCTCATATCAATATACTGTATGTATCAGAATTTTCTGAATTAGAATCGACCCACCTGTGGCCGCGATTGCTGTAATAGAATAAACCAATTATCAGCAATAATGCATCGTCCCCATTGTCTTGATCGCGAGCGAAGCCGCGGGTACCTGCTAGTATTTCATAAAAATCAAAAGTAGGCTAAATACGCCTGAATGGTCCTAATGTCGCCACCATACCAGTCAGTGTCAGCACATATCATCGGCGTAATCACACACTATTAAAAAAAACTTCCGTGACTATAACGGCAACTCGTTTCTACTTTTGGCAAGTAACGGTAAATTTAACTACGGGGGGTGATCAGGGAGATCAATCTCCCCCAGAGCCAAATAATAAAAATATGAAATTTGTTGAAGTTTTTAATTTTGATTGCAGCCGATATTCGGTCTCCGGCGCAGTCCAATTCGGCCAGTTAATTACATTGATAAAATCGGACAGACTTTTCTGGCCACCATGATCTGCCCCTTTGATAATTCATAGTCCAATTCGGCCAGCGATAGCTCATTAGCAACCTCCCCACTCTGCAGCCAACACATACCATACTGTACACACGTTCCAACATTTTGTCATTAAACTGTTGGAGGGGAGGTGACTCTCAGTTTGACGGTCCCAGGGGTGTCAATTACTATAAATTCACATATGTATGACCTAGCTTTCTGGATATGGTGACAACTACTGCCTGTGGAGGAGCTTTATACAAAGAATACGATATGTCCTCAATAGTTTCACAAATATGGACATCCATGAGATTGTGTTCGATAAACTGACAGCGTTAATATAACCTACTGTAAGTGCAAGCTCTAACATTTTACCCGATCTTCTTTGCATACACTAATAAATGAACAAAATTAAATTTTAATAAACCAAGTGAACAATTTTCATTGAATACCCTAACCTATTAGATGAAATTAAAACATACTTAATACCAGTACCATAATTAATAGTTGGAGATTCATTTTAAGGGCTGGGGTAGCTTGGCAATCAGCCCGGTGAACTGAATTTTTAATTGGTGTAAATTATATTTATATACTAACCAAGGGTCACAATATTATTTAGCAATTATATTTCGACCATGCAGCCTGCCTGAAATGGTTTTCCGTTTTTTCTATTTTCAACTCTGTACAAATCCAGGAACTGTCCCTTCCAATAGGCCACGGCTGCTTCCTTCTTTAGTTCATTAATTCGAATGACATTTTAACTGCCATTTCCTTGTTAAGTTCAAGTATATTTTAATGAAAGTTAGTAGTTTTTTTCTTTATTGCCTATCCGGGAAGTTTGTTTTATTGAGATTTAAATTAATATGGTTCCAAAAAAACACTAAGATTAAGAATAACATTTTAACTGCCATTTCCTTGTTAAATTCAAGTATATTTTAATGAGAGTAGGTAATTGTGTAGTGAATAAAACAGGATTCCTTCTATGAATCCTCTGTAAAACTGTCGCCATATTTCAGTTTGATGGAATAGTTTTTTAAAAGTCATTTTCATTCATTTTAGTAGTTTTTTTAGATGACATTTCATTGAGCATTATATGTCCGCCTCGTTACGTAGTGGCTATCACCGCGGAGGCCCGGGTTCGATTACCGGCTCTGCCAAGAAATTTAATTCTGATTTGAGGGCTGGAACGGGTTATACTCAGCCTCGTGAGGTAAAACTGAGAGGAGGGGGAGGGTTCGTCCCACCTCCGCCATCCTGGAAGTAGTTTTCCGTGGTTTCCCACTTCTACTCCAGGAAAATGCCGGATTGAGCCCTGACTGAAGGCCACGGCTGCCTCCTTCCCAATCCTCATCTTAATTACAACTACACGCAATAATACAGCCATCACAATAAGACAAGTTATCAGACAAATTCCACACACACAACCAAGTACACGGGGTTACAAGACGACGATGTCGCAAAGCCTCTCAATGAATCAACAATAATGGTCTAACAAACCCGTGGTTGGGAGCACCCAAACATCAAGCCGACTGCAACCCAGTTCATAGCCTACAAATTGTGGGGGACGAATAACCTGCGCGACGACACCCTTAGCCACATCACTTTGATTTTAGATCATGGACCACTACTTCTCATATCAAGCAGGTACTTAATTGTCCTCACGAGGCTTTCCTTCTCCTGATGCAGAATTGAGAATAGGCGGGTTTGATTCCTACCTCAGCCAGGCTGGAAGTGGTTTTTCATGGTTTCTCATTTGTATTCCAGGCAGATGCCTAAATTGTACCTAAATTAAGGTCATGGCGCCCTTCTAACCATATCCTAGCCAAATTACAAGTACACAATAGAACGCTACAGCAGTTACAATAACACAGATTATCAGACAGATTCCACACACACCAAAGTACACAGCACTACATGATCACCAAGCCTTCAAAATGAATAAACGACAATTGTTTCCAGCCCTCAAATCAGATGTTAAGTATGACTGGCTGCGTTGCTCAGCGGTAACATTCTTGCCTACTGAGCCCAAGGCTGCAGGATTGAATCCTGGCACAGTCACTTGGCATTTGTGGGTGCGTAATTGCAATGGAGCCGTGTCAGTAGGTTTACTGGCACGTTAAAGATCTTCGGGACAAAATTCCGGCACCCCGGCCATAGTAGTTAAAAGGGACGTAAAACCAATAAAATTATATAGATCTTAAGTTTCTGGCTGGAATCTAATCCAGAGCCTCCTCGGTATGAGAAAAGCGTGCTATCCATACACCACGGGGGACAATAATAATTAAAATAGTAATAATATTAATAATAATGTAACGGGTTTAAGGTAACTTTTAACTTTTTTTTTTTTTTTTTGCGTATGGCTTTTTTAGTGCCGGGAGTGTCCGAGGACATGTTCGGCTCGCCAGTTTTTGTAGCTGCTTCGAGACGGACACCCAATGGGTGAGCTACAAGTACCGTTGGGGAGGGATGGAGGGAAGTTGGAATGTAAGGACGAGGAGTTGGAAGGTAGCGGCTGTGGCCTATAGTTAGGGACCAACCCCGGCATTTGCCTGGAAGGAAGATGGGAAACCACAGAAGACCATCTTCAAGGTTGCCGGCGGGGGGATTCGAACCTCCTCGCCTCCCGGATGTGAGCGACTGCCATCTGTCATGCCGTAACCACCACGGCTAACTCACCCGGTTAACTTTTAACTGATGTGGCCTTATAAAAGAATTAAGGCATAGGCTAATGTTTGTTTCAGTGAATTGTGCAATTTATACAGCCCTGCATGGCAGAGTGTTTACAGGAAATCCCAGAGCCAGCGGGTCATTCTGCAAGAACAAATAAGTTACCATAGATTTTGGGGTTTCACAATGGTAGGGGTGGGGGA
This sequence comes from Meconema thalassinum, assembly GCA_946902985.2. Taxonomy (NCBI): domain Eukaryota; kingdom Metazoa; phylum Arthropoda; class Insecta; order Orthoptera; family Tettigoniidae; genus Meconema; species Meconema thalassinum. Next base: position 309,017,140 of record OX336392.1, on the reverse strand, counting down.
CGGAAGGGAGGATAATTTCAGCGGAAGAACCAGAACTTGGCCTGGGGCAACTGGCGAAAAAGGACTGTGGGATGGAATGACAAGATAAGAAAGATCCACTCGGAAGATTAGCTGGCTCAATTCGCCAACCCCCTCGGTCTCATGACAAATGATTGGATAATACTTCATCATCATCATCTTGCACAGTTTCCAGCCACTGGCCGGGTCTGTTTGGAACACAAGCCTCTCCAACGTCTTCTGTCTTCCCACCATCTCTCAGCTTCCACCCTTGTTCAGTCTTCTCCTCTCTTCTTCACGCTTTCTTCCACCCCCTTCAGCCACCTGTCTCTCCGTCTTCCTCTCGGTCTCTTTCCTTCCCACTTCGTCTCGTGTACTCTCCTGGGTATCCTCTTCTCCTCCATTCGCTTTACATGTCCATACCATCTAAGTCTAGATTTCTCTATACCATCCTGTAATGGTTCCTCCTTCATTAATTCTCTGGTCCTCTCATTTCTTATTCTGTCCATCTTTGTAGCTCCAATACTGCTTCTCAAGAACCTCATCTCACTGGCCTGTATTTTGCTCTTCTCCCTTCCTTTCATAACCCAGGTCTCCGAGGCATACGTCAGGATAGGGACATAGTACGTCCGATATATGATCTTTTTGCTGTTCTGAGGGACATCCTTGCTCCTTAACATGCTTCTCACACTCCTCCGAAATGCTTCTTCTTGCCTCCCCGGCTCATTTATTTCTCTATCGTTTCTTCCATTATCTTGTATCAGGATAATACTTAATAATTTGAAAGCATTTATTTTCACTCGTGTAACTTTATTTCAACGTTACCCCAACCTAACATTTACTGAGTGAGCAAAATGGTCAACGGTTCTGTGGCAGTGAGATGACTGTGGCACTAACTTTCATCATCGCTCTCCAAAAATACACCACATGTTAGTTTGCCATTCTGTTAGTATCCGAGTGTGAATGTCATTGTGGAAAGTGTATCATACTGAGTTTACTAGTATTGCTGCTGTATGTTAAGCTTTAAGTTTATCATTATACAATGTCACAGGACTAGAGGGGCTATCCTCTTGTTTATACGTTTAAACGCACTTTATAAACAAATAAATATTTTTCCGTTAACTTTTCAAGAAATGTAATATTTTCCCTGTACTATTAAGATGATTAGGAATATTTTGGTACAAACCGTACCTAGTGAGAACAATTGAGTAGTTGCTTTATATAAGAAGTAGAGTCTGAATTCTAAAGCCAAGGTAATAAGGCTTAGGGGGTTGTTACGTTGGCCAGGCGCGTCCCGCGTAATTCGCAGACTATACACTGGGCTGCAGTCATCCTTGGATGCGCGTGGTTCTCTTAAGTCTAATCGCAGGGTTATTATTATTATTATTATTATTATTATTATTAACTTATTATTTTTATCATACCGATGGTTGAGATAGATACTGAGTTTTGTAAATGAAAAAAACTGGTTGGTCGTCGGCGGTTTTGATTCTCTTTTCGGTAATGCAACAGAGACTCTTGTTATAAAGGAGCTGGAGATGGTTGAAGGCGGCTTCTTCAATGATTGCTTGTTGTGTTTGTCCCTGTGGCCTTGAAATACCATTCCTTGTCTGACAGACATAAACAAGCTTCATTCTGGTAATAAAATAGCAATCAAAACTCCCATTAAAACATTAGACCTTTAAATCGTACGCTTGTAAAACTGTGGAATCGTGAATCATAACCGGACTTGTAAAGCGACATATTTGGGATAATGAGAGAATGTGTACTTAAATGGTTGCTGTGGAACTTGCTGGCATTCATAAGGTAATGGAGTGCAAGAATCTTCCTCCTCATTCCCCCAAGCCACGATTTAGGTACAGGTGCTTTTCAGTCGGTCAACACGTTAACGAGAGCCCAATTAACATTTTATTGACAATAAACCAGCTATTCTATTAAACAATAACAAAATATTAAAATTGTGAACAAGTTTCAATATCTTGGTGAAATTCTCACTTGGAACTCCAATGAAAAATAGTCAATAGAAAGTAGAACATTAACATTAAATTAAAAAAAACCGCAACGAATTGCTTGGCCAACATACAAGAAGAAATCTCTTTCGATAAATGCTAAATTTTAACATAACTGTTCCTTCGTTAATCCTGAAGCGACTTACGCTTGTGATATATTATTTAAATGAAACACCAAGCCAACGATCGATCAACTGCAGAAGGTTGACAGAAGGATAATTAGAGAAATCATTAATAAAAATACACCAGGTAGATGAACAATGGAGATTGTTTCCTAATGCAGTTGTTTATCGGGAAAGTGATACAATAGTAGACACGATGGGGAAAAGGAGAATTGCCTTCTTCTGTCATTTATCGAGTTTACATGACAATAGCCTATTAAAACAAATACTTAACTACTTTTGGAAAGGTAAAACAAAAAATAATTGGTCAAAGAAGTTCAAAATGATTTAATAATAAAATATTTATTGCGGCCAATGGCCATAGATAGGAACAACATTATAACAATATGAAAAATTGAATCAATCGTGTACCTAGGTAACACCAGAGACTTGTGTTCATCGAGTCCGTTCACCCATTCCACTACACTACACTTTGATCAAAACAACTTAATCAGTCCTCGACTAAACAAAACTGAGTGAGTGATACTAGTCTTCTACTGCATTCCATTGCGTGATATATATCGCACTGATTGTTGCATAATCGGCAAACACACTCCTGGCTGGGCTGATGGAAGGACTTCCTAGTGCAGATGCGATGGTGGAAGCCATGGATCGCAAATCTGGTCACAAGGTGCCTCAGCTCATACTCTGGTCGCATCCATTCTTTATGTAACATTGCATGTGTTGCGAAGAATCTTTCTGGGATGGAGTCTCTTGTTTTAGATCCCTTATTTGGGGGTGGATCTAAAAGGGAGAGTTGCTGTACTAATTTATGAGTTTGTGCCTAAAGAAGGGTAGCTCCCCTTGACAGGGCAAGCTGACCAGTGTAGTGTGTTGTGGTGTGCTAGGAACTAGGGGGCGTTCCTATAAAGACTGTAAATGTGGTTTAAGGGATGTAGCCTTAGCACGCGGGTCGGTGTACTAGTCGCCCAGCCGGCTACTTATTATATAATCACCTTGCTAGTGTCAGCGGTTCGGCACGCGCTTCCTTTGAGCACGCGAGCCGCTGTGAGGAATACAAGGACGTCTGAGTTGGCGTTATTACTACGGTGTGTCACGTCTGACCGTGACGGGAGTAAGGAAGGACGTGGGGACGTGAAGAAGAGTGTAGATCAGTAATGCAAGTGTAAGAGACTGACCAAGTGTTTATTGGTCAGCAATGAGTAACTGTTAGTCCCTTTTAAGGGATCTTGTGATGTTATAATGTGAGTACAAACTGTGGGTGTTAGGTTACAAAAATAGGATTCTGAACACTGACTGACTGACTCACCTCGGTTGACACTGTCGTTAGCCTCCGGCTGTCTCGTCGAAGCACTGATGATGGAGAGATTCTCGTGACCCACTTAAGGCACCTTTTATACCTTTAGCCTCTGTTCTGTCAGCGCGTTGTGGCATAGTTGAACCAGTTTGTAGTATGTCGCTGTGTGTCATAATTACGCAAGGGTTGAGCTGCTTTATGGAGTAGCCAGCTGCCCTTATAGTATTGATGGATATTGGGTAGGCTTTTAAAGGGTTGCCTTTTATGAGATTTAGACAGATGATGGGGGGGATGATCTCTAAGGGGTGCATACCCCTTGGGTATTGTACAAGCCTCTTCCTCCATTTGGTCGCGTCCTCGCGACCGGGAAGGGCACTTGGGGTTGGGATGTTGTCGTAGTAGTTTTTGAATCCCCCTCGTCTCTTCTGGTGGTGGCGTCGTAAGCGTCGTCGTATGGAACGGGTGTCGTCGTGCAGAAGTGTAGGTGTGCGGTCAGCCCGTGTTCAGAGGGGAGGGTTATGGGGTGTACATAGATATATATGTATATAAATTTTACATTGCATGGTGAAATGTGCATTAACATTGTTGAATAAAGAAAATAATTGCTATTGAGGCACAATCGCCATTGCCGTTGTCGGCATAAAAAAGAAAAAAAACATGGTTATACATGGTTACATAGTTGTGCAGGGAGGAAAAACCCAGGGCCGAACGGATGATTGCGTCGTCCGCCCTATCTTGGGGAAAAAGTGCTCCCCGCAATAAAGAAGATAGGAGAGAATAGAAAAAAATGGGTGTTCCAGGGTATAATTTAAAGGAAATATTTAAAATGTATTTATTGGTGTGGGATAAAACGGAACACCCTGACAAATGGGGAAGTTAGAAGAGAGAAAAATGAAAGAAAACAATTCACAGACATTGGTTACGTGTTACCTTAGCAAACGAAACAAAACAAAACAAAAATATAGACATCGTGTACACGTGAACTTGATAAACAGACAAAAATATTATGTTGCGATGCTGACATTTAGGAATTTCCATTGGAATAATTGCCCGTGGGCGCATGAATATGTATGTAGTTTACTCTTTAAAATTATGAACTACAATGACCTTATGTCTACTTAAGCGCGCTAAACCCTTATAATTCTAGTTTTTATTTGGATCCTCGCGTGCACGCTACCTGTTTGTACGTACGCTTGCCGTATCACGGCTGATCCTATACGGCCACCTCTTGGCACGGTTGAGTGGTCGTACCGCTTGCAGTGTATTCTTAATACCTAGTCTGTGAAGCATCCTCTGTGGGTGAATGCTTGCACACTTGGCCATGAGGGTCGCCGCCACATGCCGGTTGCGCCCTCATCGCCGTAAGCTGCGTCGCATTTTGACGCTTCAAGTGTTTTTGTTTTATGTAGATCTGCCAGCAAGCTTGATGCCCCACAGGCATCATTCCCGCTGTGCAGATTATTGACGTGTAGCTGTAAAAAAAAATGTAGTGAGTGTGTAAGTGAGAATGAATGTTAAATGGAGGTTAGTATGCACAGGTATAATACTACAATAAGGGGGCATTAAATAGCATGTTGCTGCTATCTGGCAGCAAAATCATAATTACACGTGTCATATTCTAGGTGACAATGCCTGCAAAAAAAAATGGAGAGGTTAACAAAACATTGAAATTCCCTATTCCATATGCCGCTTCCTGTGGCAGCGTTGCCACAGTCTGAAGCCCCTTTTTACCTGTGAAAAGAATGGCATGGTTATTGTTACTCGATATATGGCCGGGCTTACCCTATATGGTGCCGTGACGTCATTTCCTAATGTGTTGTAGTATTGGGCTTACCCTGGCAACGAATTTGGGCCGCCAGGCGCCGAAATTTTACCTCAATATATGTATTAAAAAAAATTGTCTTAAATGTAAGACTATGCTACATTATAATAACTTATCATGAATTATCGGACTTACCCTGATGACGGATTTGTGGGTCATCAGGCGCCGAACGGCGTTCTCTTATACTACTTATTCTACTTATGGTATATATAAAAAAAAAACTACATCTAAGCCGAGAGGGTTGCCTTAATCTATTGCCGAAAGATTCTGTGCTGAATTGCAACAGTGTTCATTAAATTTGCTTAATCCTAGGTTGCGTGTCAAATGCAACCGTCTATAACTAAATTTGGCCTAGGACGATCGCCTGGGGCAATTAAATCCCCAGATCACCACCCGCACGAGCCCCAGAAACACCGGTTGTCTCTAGGGTCGCTAGATTCCGTCCCCTTAAGTCTAGTGTCGACGTCTATTACTAGGATTAATCTATCCGCGGGCGGCTTACGGTGCCACTAAGCTAACCGTTCCGCCCGCTGTAACTTCCTTGTCGTGCTCGTTTTGCCGTTCCGATTAGTCGTAGGTGAGCCGCCCACTTGGCTCCTGTGAGGGGCGCGCAATGCCCCATCTCTTAATGCACTCTGACTGCCCGATGCGTCGTCATTTATGTGGGCATTGGACAGTGTGGTCCAATGGCATAATATTGTCTCCGCCTTAATCGGCCGTCGCAATCTGCTTTCGCAGTGATATTTGCCTCTATGGGCCGCCGTAGTATGCATTTTCGCATTGATATATAAAGTTGCCTCTATGGGCCGCCGTAGTATGCATTTTCGCATTGATATATAAAGTTGCCTCTATGGGCCGCCGTAGTATGCATTTTCGCATTGATATATAAATTTGCCTCTATGGGCCGCCGTAGTATGCTCCAACGCACAGGAGTTTTGCTTCCCGCCATGGAAGCCTTGCCTACTTAAATTTAAACTTAACTAGCAGTCTAGTCATAATGGGGTCGTCTCTAGGGATAGCTCCCGAGGCCGGCGCGGAGTGAGCTATTTCTCCCGCCATTCTCAGAAAGTCTCCCTGCAGGTCTTGGCTTCGACGACCGTGGCACAAAGTGGGTTTAGCATCCCTTCCTCCCAGGGGCGGTTTATGCGCACCTAGGATTCCAGAGCTTGCCCGACCAGGCCGCGAATGCTTTGACCTTACGTGGTTCGTCTATTTGGTCTAGTCGTCAGTAATTTGATTTGTCGAGCCAACTGGGGTAAGGGTTGTCATTACCTACCCCAGTTCTGCCCCTGGTGTTGTGCTTTTGACCTTTGGCTAACGCCGGTATCATCAGCCAGGGTGTTTCAGATTCCCTTTTTTTTTTAAATATAGGTGTAACCTGTGTAAAAAGTGTCAAATGTAAAATACTTCCAGTGTGGTGGGCTGGTAAAACCTCTACATACGTAGACTACTTTAGGCTACCTGTGCTATATCAGCTTCTCCAGCGATAATGCTCTTTTTTAACCTTGATGGAGGTGTTAGTAGGGTCTGTGGCGTCAGGTACCCTGTTATTGTGATCTGGGGGTAGTTATCTGTAGAGTGGGTTAAAGCAGGGTAGGAGGAGGTTGCGCACTTCCGAATTCCGCGTTAGTGGCGGCCTGGAACCGGTTTTTGTGCTGGGATGCTCCTACAGTGAGTGGAACGGGGCAGGTAATTCCCGGGGTTGCAAAAAATAAAATAAAAATCCATGCCGGTCTGATATCAATATCCCCTGGTGAATGGATGGGATGTACATGCATGCGTCTGGATATGAGGCGTTTGCACTCATGTATGGATAGGTGTAGGTTGAGGCATAATACTAATATATTTCCCTCTCATGCGGGATGATTTAAATTAAAAAAAAATGGTTAGTATTTATTACTTATGGCCTCATCTCTCAGATGGAGATGTGCATTACGCTTAGTTGTTGTTGGCCGATGCACCCCTCTCATTCAGGTGATAGCGGTGGGGCTCAGGGCGTAGCATGCCCTTTCTGTAAACACATGAAGTTTACCAACCCTTATGTATACTTTGTAGTGTAGTGTAGCTGTTTATGGTCGTGTAGATGTGTTTGCGTTGTTTATGTCTGGACGTGAAAAGGTTATGGGAAGGGAGTAGAGTGGGACGCTGTTAGCATGTTCTCTTGTCATCCTCCCTTGGTCCATGTTGGTTTTCTATCCGCGCTTTGGGATAGCGAAGCTTCACGACCTACTCTGGTCCGTTATAGGGCTAAGTCCTAGTCGCCTGGAATGATTTGTTTCGGGACTAGGGTCGCAAAAAGAAGTTGTTAAGGGGAGGTCCCGTTTCCTCAAAGTCCCTATGTTCGCCCCTGATTGGTGAGCGCGTTTGTGTGTGTGTGTGTGACTACGCTCCGCTACACCACGCGGACGCCTGGTCTGCTGTAGAGCTAAGTCCTACTGTGTATATTGTGTATGGGTAGGAAGCGCCCGTGGCCTGCCAACGTCTTTACGAACGTGCTACTCTGGGCCTGCGACAAGTTTTGGTCTGTGACGTCTGCTTGTTGATAAATGCTTTCGCAGTGTTGAAAAATGTATAGTGTTATGATTGTTCTGCATTTGTTTATTCATGGTCACTGCCACTACACAATCGCGTTTTGTCATCGACAGTGTTGCAAAGTGGCTAAGTCTGCAAGTCATCAGTTTGTGTGTGTAACTTCAGGCCGGGATTTTATGTAGGTTAACCACTGTTGCGCGTTTATCTGCACGTATGCCAGTGTGGTCATTGTGTTAAATTCCTGGCGGCCCGATGTGGTAATCCGCCCTGCTACTATTGCCGTTGTGTGGCCATTATTCCGTAAGACCGTTGTCTTACGAAATTTATATGTCTCTGTCTGGAAAGTCCATTTTCCCTGTCAAGTGTATTTCTGGAATTTTATGCCTGTCATTTGGCCGCAGGAATGTAGTATTATCTGTCTAAGCCGTTATATGGGCCAATTTTGGTGTGATTGGAAGGCCGTCTGCTTGTTTTTCCCTGGCGTGCAATTTTCTCTGGGGTTCGAACCCGTGTTCTATGTAATTCTCTGTGTTATATGTCTGCGTTGTTCATGTTCTGCGGGCATTCTGCCTGTATTTTGTTTGTGTTTCTCGTACCGAAAATACCGTTGTTTAGTTAGTTTTCGGTACGAGGTTTTTGTGTGTGGACATGGGTTCGAAGCCGGTTGTCTGTAAAGATTTGGTGGCCATTTCTGTGCCGCCTACACTATGGCAAATGGGCTGTGTGTTTTTCTATGCGCAACCCCTAGTATACCTTCCTGCGAGGAGTTTGCTTATTTTTGCCCTCTCCTCGTAGTGTAAATTTTGAAGATATAGGGTTCTTAGGTTGGCTATGAATGATTCCGTGCAGTGTGCTTTGGGAACTGTCGTCTGTAAGGCTCGCAGTTTATCACGGAGGTCTGCTTTACTGCTGAGTATGAGGGTGTCGGGTTGCAATGTCTTGCGCGGTCGCTTGTTTACTTGTTCCGATAACGCTGTGTATCCGAACATGTGTTCTTAATCAGCCTGCTTTTCTGTTAGTGCTCTTCGCATTATAAAAAGGCAAGAGGGGAATTTTGTGGTTTAACGTGACCATTTCTAGAGATCGTGTGCCACGGGATTTCCGTTTTACTTGGAATCCAAACCACAGGCCATGGCATTTCACTTCGGAAATCTCATATGCATTGGCCGTCTGCAAAAGAACCTCCCATTGACTACACTTGTGTCCCCGAGTGTTGTGTTATGTATACCTATGTGTAAAATATATATATATATAGTTTATTTGGCCATTTTTCTTTCTTGGGCTAAATGTGTGAAACAAAAAAAAAATTATTTATGCCCCGCTCTGCATTAAGAGAGCACATTGAAAGAAAATAATAGTAGGTGGCGTTAGTCTCTAAAAATTATGTCGTGAGCACTATGTGTTTGAAAAAAAATGGTGATTGGGACCTGAGTGTAGTATTTACCAATTTGGTAACGTGAGTACTACCGTAATCTGGTTACGTCTCAGGGGAATCTACCGACACTGTCTAGTACACCTTAGGAAGGCCATTGCCAGACGTAACTGATACCCTTGTATCCACGTCACGAGCAAAGCCAGTGCACTGTGGGAGTCAAACCTGCCTATCAAAGTAATTGTAACTCACCAAAATGACAGTGTCTCATCCCGGTGTGCAATTGGGCTTTTTAGTTGGTTAAAGCACACCTCCCAAAATTTTTTTTTTGAAACTAGTTTGAGATTCTTAATTCTTGCCACACTTACGGCTTTCGCCCGCAACAGGAGAATCTATCAAACTGTGGAACCCTAACATAGAACGTTTAGTCATTTCTACTTAGAAGGAAGCCGGCGTGCTGCCGCCTAAGCCACGGAGGCTCCTCTGATACCCCCAATACCCTTTTCAAATACCTTGATTTCAAACTTTCAATGTCTTTTAATTGTCTGATTGATAGATAAGTCCATATGACCTCTAGCCCGTATGTGAGCGATGGGAGTACTTTGACTCTGAAAAGTTCCATAGCTGAATTTACTGACATTCTTTGTAAATGTCTGATGTCGCTTATATTTCTAAGTGATGCTTCAAGTCTCTCCTTTATATGAACCATAAAGGAAGTCCCTGTGATTTGCATAGTAATTCCAAGGTACCATACTTAAATTGTTTTTTCGGCGTTAGTATGTGTTCCCCGTAAACAATGTTGTCATCCTTCCTCAACCTTCCTCCATTTCTGAATATCATTAATTCAGTCTTCCGAACATTCATCCTGAGTTCATTCTCCTCCGCCCATTTCTCAACAAGATCTATTCCCTTCTGTAGTTCCTCTATATTATCGGAGGCCAGGGCCATGTCATCTGCATAAATATATTATATTTACTTTCTGTGTTCCCTCCTTTAATTTGAAGACAACATCGTGGGTCATGATATTGAAGAGTAACGGACTTAGCGGGTCTCCTTGCAGTACTCTGATTGTCTGGTCAATCCAGTCCGAGTGTGCAATACCATCATGGATCTGAACTCGATTGTCCGCCAGAATGTTCGATATCAGTCTTGTCATGTCAGAACGTCCTAGTAAGTTTTCTAATTTTATGACAAGTTTCCTTCTATTGACTGTGTCAAAGGCTTTGATGTAGTCGATGAAAATTTCATATTTCTTCCCTTGAGCTTCAAGCGTGTCCTATATGTCCTTTAAGAAACATTCTGCAGCCAATAGAGTAGATCTGCCCCTCCGAAATCCAAATTGTTCTTCTGGAAGCAGGTATCTATTCTCCGAGTCAGGAGCTTGGTAAGCAATTTGCATGCAACCGATTCCAACGCCACACCCCTATATGATTCATGTTTACTGACATCGCCTTTACCCTTGCATAGCAGTTTGATGATGGACTTACGCCAAGTACTGGGGATGGTTCCAGTCTCTAAGCACTTATTCACTAACTCTGCCCATACGTTTTCCATGAAGTGTAGTGAAATCTTCAAATGTTCATTACATGATTTAGAAGGGTTGAATATTACAATGCAACAAATTACAAATAGGGAAGAAAACAGGATTTAAGAATAAACATATAAGACTTACAGGAAAACCATATGTCATATCTGATGAGGAAAGGTCAGCCAGAATAAAGAGGTTTTGGGAGAGGAGGAAGATGATAACTACTAAACTCCCTGTTAATTCTTAGAATACATAAATGTATTTGGTTTGATTTAAGTGCTCCAATGTGAGTGTAAACTATATAATAATAATAATAACTAATATTTATAATAACCCCTGGCACGACAGCCCATGAAGGGCCTAGGCCTACCAAGCGACCGCTGCCCAGCCAATTGGCCTGCAGATATTGGGGTGACACGTGATTAGCGCATCGGGTCCCCTCGGCCGTTAATCTTGGTTTTCGTGATCGGGGCGCTGCCTCACTGTCAGACAGCTACTCAATTGTCCTCACGAGGCTGTGTACCCCGTTCCAGCCCTCACGTCAGTTTCTAAAATCCCTGACGGAGCCGGGAATAGAACCCGGGGCCTCCGGGTGAGAGGCAGGCGCGCTACCCCAAGACCACGGGGTCGGCATAAACTATATAAATAAATAATAAATAAATAAATGAATCAATAAATAAATTAATAAATGAGCCAATCAACCAATAAATAAATGAAAGAAAGAATGAAAGAATCGATCGATCAATGAATGAATGGATTAAATGAAAAATGAAAATCCACAGCCTGCTTCCAGTCTCCGACCGGGTCAGGAATGGAATGAATGAAGCCCCCATCTAGCGGCGAGGATATGGACTGTGCCGGCTGCCGAGGCCTGACGCACTCCTCTGGGGCAATGATTAAATGAATGACAGATGAAATGAAATGGTAGTGGAGAGTGTTGCTGGAATGAAATTTTGACAGGGAAACCCGGAGTACCCGGAGAAAAACCTGTCTGCTTCCGTTTGGTCCAGCACAGATCTCACATGGAGTGACCGGGATTTGAACCACGGACCCAGCGGTGAGAGGCCGGCGATGAATGGATTAAATAAATACATAAATAAATCAACCACTTTTGCTTTAATTCAGTTGACCACTCTCATAACCATATTTCAGTTTCTCTGTACTCTTGCTAGTATCACATTACAGACATGGCTGTACACAAGCACAAAACACACTCAGTGACAATGAACAAAGCGGCCTGACAATATTGCAAAGCCTCAGGCGACATTGTGTGTAATTTTGTGTATTTGGCGACAAACCAAATTCAATTCAGTGTGAGTTGTTGGTGTTATAAATTCAATGACATGTTGGCTAATTTAACTCTCTATAAAAATGTGTTTGGAATTTTCTGCTAATACTCCGTATTTATCCCGAACTGGAAGTATAATGATCAAAATACCCACAGTTTAATATTTGCCTGTCTGTTTGTTAATAGTAGAAGAATTAGTAGTCTATGGAAGTCGAGGGCATCCTTAGAATAAAATTAAACTGTCAATTATTTACGTGATGCAAAGGAGTTAGGGGGTTAAAATAGGTTCCGAATCGTTTTTCATTCTTCCATGGAGGAAGACAATTATTGCGCGATTACATCCATCTGTTTTCCCCAGACATGACAGGGCTTTGATGACACGAGTTTGGTGACTTACTACTTTTGATCATAACATCGCGAAAGTTGACGGCATCTTCCTGGCGTAGAAGCAAGTTCTTTAGAACATTATAGCAAATCATTCAGTGCACTACACTGGACCATAGGTGATGGCGAAACAACGTTTACGTGGCCTAATAACTCGAAAAGCCGTTCTGAAGATATCTCAACCGTCCGTCTGCTTGGTTCGACAGCCTAGCCAAAACTTCCCTTCTCCCTCCAATAGCTGAGATTCTACCGTAAGAATACGCTAATGTATGGTGTTTGTTTTTCACGATGATACTGATGCACTCTTTTTCAATTATTATTACTAATACTAGTCTATTGTTACTATCATTGTTAGACTATTATTATTTATATTGTGAATGTTTTATGCAACGTATTTTATACTATTATACAAACTTAACTGGCTGCTTATGATACGATACGATATAAAAATATAGCAAGATTTTAATTTTAACGAAATGTGTTATGTTTTCTACTTCTTGATATGTTTATAAGCCCTATTCATATTGTGTTTAGGGCGCTACTGTTAATGAGCTTTTAAGCTCTAAGTGTAACTTTGGAAATAAAATAAAATCAAAACCTCTCTCGGTAGCGGTGATGTCAGATGAATTCACTATTTCTCAGAATCCGTCAACGATAGCTAATAAAAGCTGGCAACTCTTAAACATTTACCTAGAGACTGCAAACAAAACAACAACAACAACAAAAGCGTAAAAAGCGGCGTTGTTTCAACAAAGATGGAGAAGTGGAACTTACGATATGGCTTTATCGTGATTTAAGTTCCAATAAAAATTAAACTCTTGTAATATACTGTATATGTGACGTCCGAAGTTTATCCTGGTTTTGAGTGTTCAGAGAAGGGACCGTGACTGCGATGGCGAGAGCACTCCAATAAGAAGAAGAGATAAGATGCCGCAGTGAACGTGAAACTGGAACGAGGACAGCGGGTGGTAGGCTCTAATCAGGCCTTGTAGTGTTTACTGCCATCGTCTGGAGTTTAGCGCAATTTGTTTTCATGATTGCGAGCCATTTCATCATTCGACACTACAAACAAAGTTTGTGGCTATTAATTGTTACTCTCTTTCTTTATTAGTGTAGTTTGTAGGTCGACAGCATCCCTCTTGTCCTCCACCGCATTATTACTATTGTTATTGTCTTTCTTTCTTTCTTTCTTTCTTTCTTTCTTTCTTTCTTTCTTTCTTCGTCATGCCCGACTAAGGAGCGCGATTGAACTTATTTAGCTGATGCCATTGACTTTCTCTTCTCCCAAATTCACTTCATCTTCTCGCTGTGGCTTCTCTTGCGATCTTCTGACCAGGTTATGTTGGTGATAGTGCTTTGATGGTCTGCAAAGCGGTGATTATCGACTAATTCTCTGTCTAGTACAATGTCATCTGTGTTGCCTATTTCCTGAAGATCTTTTCCAAGCAGCCAGGTGTTTTAACTATCATTGAGAGGGCAAGGTTAAGAATCCTTTTGGTCAGTCTCTGATTGCCCATCCTGAGGATATGCCCGTAAAATTTCAATCGCCTTTTCCTAAATGTGTCTTGAGATTTTCTCCGAGTGCTGGTATAAGTCTTGGGATTTTCTTTTCATCCAAATTCTCCCTGTACAGACTGTTCCATTATTATTATTATTATTATTCGTTATACCCAACTAAGGAGCACGTCAGAACTTATTTAGCACAAAGTTTCCTCCTACCCCCCCCCCCCCCCCCCTTAATATGTCTCCATCCGTTCTCAGTGCACTTTTTCCCGTTCTTCTGTGTCTGTGTATTAGGATTCTAATTTTGGTCTATTGTGAATGATTTCTTCGTTGATACCAATTTCTTTTGTTATTTCTACCAGCCAATTGGTGTGTTTTTTCAGAGATAGTGTTAGGTTAAAAATTTTCTTTGTTAGCCATTTATTATTATCATTATTATTATTATTACTATTTATTATTTATTTAAGCGAAAATTCCCCTACAGGAGAGCGATTAAACTTGGATCGCATGATGTCATTTGGAGGCGTGTCTCCTCCGCCCCTCCCAAAATCTCTTCATTCTCGCGGAATGTTCCCGCTTCCTCTCATCCGTCCACTTTTTTCCAGGTTGTCGTAATGATCTTGGTTCGAACTTAACATTCTTGATTTTCGTCTGGCACTCAGATCGGTCTTCGAAATTTTGTATACTGATAATTTGTAAGTCTCTTTGTACCTCTTTAAGCCATTCTGTGCCGCATTTGCTCTGTGTTATGATACTGAGTAGTTTCTTGGGCAATCTGGAGGTGGCCATCCTGTGGATGTGAGTGTAAAATTTGGCTCTGCGTTTTCTAATTTCGTCTGTTATCGTATATTATTATTATTATTATTATTATTATATCACAATTTGTTCATTGAACACAGTTATTCTGGTCTTCGGCAAAATTTCGGTGGTCGTACACAAGAAGCTTTGCTGGTTCTCAATCACTATTCAAGAATTTCCTGACAATTTTCTGATGAATGTTGAATGGTAGATTATGTAAGTGTAGAGCTGTTTCGGTATTACTCCCGTGGCTGAAATTATAACTGGGATGATAGTGACTGTTTGTTGTTTCCAAAGGTGTTTTATTTCTGTTGACAAGTACATATATTTGCTTATCTTTCCGTGGGTCATAGTTCTGATGTTGTAGGAGTTTGGTACTGGAATGTCTATGAGCCATGTGCTCTTGTGCACTTTGTCTGGGACAATGAGGTCCGGGTTATTGGCAGCCATTGTCTTGTTGGTGATGACAGAGGGATTCCAATGTACCGTATTTTAAATGTGTCATTTTCTACAATGGGTTGTGGTTGTAGTCTGAAGTATGGCTGTGGATCTATTGGTAGTTGACACTGCTTGCATTAGCTACATTGTCATGTCGGCGTACGCAGTCCCTTTGCGCTAGTACTGGGCATGCTGATAGTATGTGATCGATGGTTTCAGTTTTGTTTATTATTAGACTATTATTATTATTGAATTGTTATTAATTCATTTTGGGGACTTGAAACGTCTTGATCATCATCCCCGAGACATTGGTAGTGTGTTTAATTTGTCCGATAAGTAGCATTTCTATGGTGACTTCAGTACTGTGAGTAACAATCACAGAATGCAGCAAGTTTTTCACCTCCACCAAGGCATTTTTTTAACCTCCCAGCAAGGCTTAGATTCCAGGTTAATGTGTGTAGGATTACATACTGTTTTTTATACATTTGAGAATGTTGACTAATGAAATTAGCCGTCTAAAAATACGTATGAAATGGCGAGTTTTCTGAGAGCACATTGTAGATGTGGGAGCAAGTCGAGTCGTACGGTATCTAAGGTTAATACTCCGAGTGTTAAAACTGATGTAATTTAGAAATACTATATCATCAATATTTTATTATTATTGTGAAGAAACACTTCTTCTCTTTTCGATAAGCTACTTAATTTGAAATCTTGAGGCATTTCACTACAAAAGATCTCATCTGAGGTTGAAAAGGATCCAAGTTTTCTATCGTCGAGATACCCAAGGAATTTCTGATATTTGAAAGAAGTGGTTCTTACAAGTAAAATAAAATGATAATCAACGTATAACAATGTTGGTTGGTTGGTTCCTTAGTTTAGGGGCTGTGACAACGCGGTCATGTAGCTTTGGGTGTGTGTAGAATCTGTCTGATAACCGGTGTTTATTGTGATGGCTGTATTAGTGTGTGTTAAGGACTGCAGACAATAATTTCAAGTAGTTCCTACTTTTGCCACCAAATGCTACCGTCCACGACACCTAGCTTGCGGACTTGGCTACTAGATGGCATTGCAGTCAGCACCCGGTGGCGAACGTTGGTACTAATAGAGCGTTATCAATTCTAACCTACATATTTTGGCTTCCCACAAGTGTAGTTAGTAGAAGGTTCTTTTTCATACCATAAATCTATGACATGGGACCGCCGGCTTTACTTCCCCTCCTATAAGGAAGGCATACTGAGGGATTTTTAACGCTCTTAAAAAATCCGATGACTTCGGCCGGGTTTGAACCCGTATAACAATGTATTTGTTCCTTCTCCACTCAGAGAGAACACTGACTGTATCTTTGCATTCGCTGCATGGCATCCAATGAAACATATTGCTCATCATCAGAAGCCAAACATGAGAGACTTAAACTGGGTGACGAACACATTCTATTGTACAGATGATTTCATAATGAGGAGCGTATGTATTGTGTTCTTCTTAAGCCGGATTGTTTGGAGCAAAATGTGGGCCATGAAATTGGAAACAAGGCCCTCTGATTCATTCGTGTCGGCTTATGATATCATTGCGTCATCATAATTATGAATGGGAGTGCTGCCTGTCGCGTCATTCTGTTGCTGAGATCGTGGTCACGTAAGGCAGCTTGTTTTTGTAAATGCTTTAATTAGCGGCTTGTGTTCTCCGAAACTACATATTCTCATTGCAGTCGTGTAGCGTGCCTTAAAGCGCATGCCTACGCTGCTGGTTATTCAAGAGGGCTTTCACACGTGTCTTCACGTGACACATGGCACGATGATTTCACGCCAAGCCCCCACAATGATGATTTCACACCACAAAATTAAAAAACAAACAGGAAATGCCATGTAACGTACGTTTCTCTGTTGTGTTTGTTATGTTCACAAGGAGTTGAATGATGATGACATAGTGATTTGTTGTTGTTGTTCCATTAAAGGGGCTAAGGTCCGAGTGATGAGGGCTTGCTACCCTCTTTGTCCTTTAGCCCACTTCCTCACCTCGCAAATATTTTTTTCCAAAGTTGAACTTGTGTTCTTGAATGCATGTAAATGATTAAACATAGACTAAGGTTCGGACTGTGGGGTGAAGCATTGTTCTAGTGTTGCAAGGGACGTGACCAATTGTGTGAGTGGAGGTGGAGGGTATTGCTCAAAGTCACAAAAGCTGACAAATCCAATAATTTTTAATACAACACAGAGTGTGTGAGTTAGTTAGTTAGTTAATTATTGAGGTTTTAAGGGGTGGAACTACGAGGTCATCTGCCCCTAAACACAGAGAGAAAAATACATTAAATAACTAAATAAACAAGGGGCATATGACCTCGCTGTTCTGCCTCTTTAAACAACAATAACTAAGTAACATAACTAAATAAACAAATAAGTTAGTAAATAAATGAATAAGGACCAATGGGCTCGCTATTCCACCCTTTAAAACAACAATAACTAACTAAAAAAAAAGAAGGAAGAAAGAAAGAAACACTTAACCCAAAATATTTGGCGTAAATTACTGTGCATCCTCTGCTTCACCTGACAAGTACTTACTGTGATGTAATCCATTTCGTTTACCTAATCATATGATGTTAACCTGTAGTAGACGCTGGACATGGCGATATTGAGAGTACTGTATGCACGGGGCCTCTTGAAGTGTTTAGGTGCCCTTCAGGATATTGTTACAAGTGACAACTCTACCAACCCTTCCCTAAATTTGGTCGTCTGACGCCAAACTTTAAGGGAAAGTACAGTAGTTGTTTCATTTATAGACAATGTGGTGATGAACAAGCTTACAAATCCCTGCACTTTGTAATGAGGGTATTAAAAGGAAGTAGTACCTCTGCTAAAGAATTAGGCTATTTGTCACTTGTAAGACCTATTCTGGAATATGCCTCGGCGGTTTGGGATCCATATCAAGTAGGGCTCATCAATGAGTTGGAAATGGTACAAAGAAAGGCCGCTAGATTTGTGCTCAGTGACTTTAATCCCAGGAGCAGTGTGAGCCGTATGTTAAAGAAACTTGGGTGGGAATCACTGGAGGCTAGGAGGATGAAATCTAGACTCGGCGCTATGTACAACACGTAGGCCTATACAAATCAACCAGCATGGGGTGAGCTTAGCAAACGATTGGGAAAGCCCACTTACATGGGTAGGAGCGATCATCCTTTCAAAGTTAAGGGCCGACCACAGCGAACAAATTATGGTAAATATTATTTTGTAAACCGTGCCATTGATAATTGGAACTCTCTACCTGCCGCAGTCTTAGAGCCTTTTCCCAAACATATAGGTGTGTTTAAGAAAAGACTGACTATTTGTGTAAATACTCCAGTTTAATTGTTGCATAATTGTTACGGTATTGAATTGTTATGTATAATTATTTATTTGTTATGTATATCCAATTTGCCACCGGGGGACACAGCCCCCATTGCAAATAAATGAATGAATGAATGAATGAACACCGTGTACTTGGATGTGTGTGTATAATTTGTATGATAATCTGTGATCTTGTGCGTCGGTAGTAGTGTGTATTTACAATCGAGGCTAGGTTTCAAAAGGAAGCGGCCGTGACCTTTAAGTTAGACATCTTCTCGGATTTAAACAATAGTAAATTCAAATTATTTCGCAGAAGTATATACAAAAATCACTAGATCTAAAGACTTGTTATCGTTGGCCACGTGATGTATGCTTGCTCGTTACTTAGGATTCCCCATGCTCTGCCCGAGATTTAAAATTTGACTAGAGGACTGGAACGGAGTGCATTCAGTCTCGCGAGGACAATCGAGCAGCTGCTTGATACGAGAAGTAGCTCCTCAAGGCCTAAAACCAAGGTAAGCGGTTCAGAGAGTCGTCGCGCTGGACACACGTCCACCACAATCCCCAGGTTATAAGCTGGGTGGCAGTCGTCCTTGGTTCTCTGTGCTCTATCGGGGGGGGATTTTATTATTATTATTATTATTATTTCATTTATGAAATCCTTTGTGGCACTCTATGAAAGTGAAAATTGGAGGAGAATAGAAGCACTTGTAATGTAGTTTTACAGGAGAATGATGAAGATTAATTTTATTAATGCAGCTAATGGCCATTGATTTTATTTTCAGGACGGCCGAGGAAGGATTCGAACCCACGCTCTCGGCCACACTCAGTAATTGCAAGCTTAGTTAAGGAAGAAAGGATCGATGACAAGAAATGTAGTGGTAGACCAAGATTAGAATATGTTTAACACATTACCTGCCTCAGATGTAGGGTGATGTAGTTAGGCTATGTAGAGATTAAACTGTTAGCTCAGGACATGGGGGGAACATCGAGAAGTGCATAAAATCAGTCTAAAGACTGAATTCTCAAAAAACAGATTATCATTATCTTATTAAATAGTACGCTAAGGTGTATGTTTCACAACACTCAAGCTCCTAAACCAGAGGGAGTTAGAAGGTGTGGTTTGTACCAAAATCTTCCAAATCGTCTCAATAGTACAGGAAAAATCTTGCATTTCTTGAAAAGTAAACGGAAATATATGTATTTGTTTATGAAGTGCTTTTAAACAAATAAACAAGACTGTAAGCCTTGGCAGAACTGTGCCGCGTACAGCCCGCATAGCACTAGAGCAGGGTGGTAATCTGTACACATGGGGCGTGGGTAGATTATAGGCTAGGGAATAACCCACCCACCAAGGGAAGATGATTAAGAGAAGGAAGTAGATTTGGGATTTGGAAAAGAAGGATAGAAAAATAGGAGGAGAGTCCCACAAAATTAATAAGTTGAGGTTTAAATACACTTAGAAGAAGTTGCCAATGGAAATTAACTCTCGGATACCTAAAGTAGGTACGAGCTTGGTCGAGGCTAACGGGAACCGCAGCTAGGACTTGGGCGGTTTGCATGAGAGAGGCTTTAGTACATTTCCTCCCGAGCATGTATAAAAGTACTATGGGGAAGGGTGATGGTCTGGCAAGACTGAGAGGAACAAATTTGCTGTATGTCTTCTCAAAGAAATTAGGTTTTACAAAGTAATTCGAAGAATGCCAATGATTTAACTCAAGCTTGGTATTTTCAATTTCCAAAATTATGGAGTTCCTGTAAGGGCGACCAAGTGTCTCTAAGAAGAAATATGATAAAAGATTATGCCTTATTGGGTAATCTTGGTAAATGAACCAATGGTTGCATTGGACAATGGCTAAGCTTTTACTCAGCGAGGAGCCGGCTAAAAGTTTAGACAAAAAGAAACACTTATTTTTTAGAAAACTGACCATAAGTTTTCGGAGAGGATCTCCACAAGCAGGTAGTTGGCTTAGCGAACTTTACTTGCCTTACTGGCCAATTAGAATTAGCTATTATCGCTAAAAAGAACTTTAGTGAGGTGAAAATTAAGAGTTCTTGCTCCAATGCAACAAATAGTGAAAGCCCTATTAAAGATTTTAATGTCATTGAAGTAGGAGAGTCAAGGAAGACAGGATTTTGCCTAAACTTTATATTCGAAAATGAAAAAGCAAAGGGAAAAGATTTGTTTATTTTACAATTAGAAAAAGTTTGAGGAAATTAACAATTATGCAATATAATTTTAATAAACATGGTTCATTTGAACTTTTTAACAAATAGGGTCGCAGACCTCTTAACATCAAACAGTTGCTCCAGGCAATTGACAATTTTTAAGGTTTTTTAAACCGTGTATAAAAATCTTGGTAAGATTTCATAAATAGGCAAAATGGAATAATTGAAGTTTTAACATTTACAGGAGTACAGGCAGTGTACTATACGAAACCTCCGAAAGAACATTCTAAAGAGAATAACAATTTCGAACATAGCAAAATGTAAAACATAAAGAACAAAAAGGAAGTTTCTACAACTTCTTATATTTAAACAGAATTACTATATGAGAATTATACAAAGAGGGCAGGTCACTTACTGTGAAACCTGGAGAAAGTGAAGAGGAAGTTTCTAGACTTCCTATGTTTAATTAGGAATCATGAGAAAAATGGGGCAGTTTCCATTTCGTGAAACCTGAACATGACTCGCTCAAGAGCTTAGAGAATTGTTTTCCCTGATTATGGGAAAGGAACAACGTGAATTTAAAACTTGTATCACACAAGCAATTATGCAGAATTTACTTAATGTTAAACTAGCAAAGTTGGAAGGGCACCTCGTGAGTGACACCTTATAGAGAAGTTTCAATTTTATAAATAATGGTTGTTAGTAGAAGGTTAAGGAAAGATCATTGGGATATAGGATCAATGTTCATGGCCGTATTTAATATAACCGGACGATCGCGACGCGGTAGAAACGTGGAGAAGGCACTGTTTATCACTGTAATCTATGAAGATGGATTCAAAGTTCACTATAGAAACACTAAAGTTCATGAAAAAGAAAGTTATTGCAATTATGGAAAGAACTGATTGCACTATATAGATGAGAGTCTATTTCTTGAAAAAGTTGTAATTTACAAATAAATGCGCCATAGAATTTTCCAGAGGTTCCAGCGGTGGAAGAAAGTTAGCTATTGCAAAAATTTATAAGGAAGATTCCTCATTTTAACTAGCATTTTCACAGTGCGTGAACAATACTTGACGACAAGACTCGCAGATAGAGAACAAGTTCTAGAAGGTTCCAGAACGACCTTAGCAGAAAATGGAGTTGAGAAAATCCAACGGAGGAAATAGTTTTAAAATTATAGGCAGCGGGTATTAGATAATATCCCACGTAGCGAGAGGATTTCTCGTTTGAATCGCTTAAGAAAAGCTCTTTTATAGTAAGGTTGGCTTATACAAGTAAAAGCTCAACATGGCAAAACCCACGAAGAATGATTATTGCCCCAAGTAAATAATTTCACACTGCCTATAATTAAAAGCACTTGGAAGTTAAAACCATGAAGATGAGGTTAAAACTTTTTTAAAAATGGTACTTATCTCGATTTCATGTTGAAGTCGGAGTTCCTTATGAAGACTATCTAGCCAACATGGCGTGGAATAGTGTGTGCCTCTTGGTTTGAGGAGGCAAGCTCGAGCGGAGCTTTGACTGAACGAGTCAACTGCAGACGGAGAAGTGAGAGCAGCTCAACGGAGCACGGAGAGACCAAGGAAGGGGAAAGAGTGGGGGTAGGAAACAAAAGGTATACATATCAGCATAACCAACTTAGCAAAAAATAATAATTTTCTTCTTGATGGATGGTCTTCTAAGAGTTGATAGATGATACTAGCGCAGCATGGTGAGTAAAGAAGTAGACGTAGTCCTCTTGCTCAAGGAGAAAATAGCTGACGATGGTAACGAGATCTGGTAGCCAAATGGATAAGTAAGTCCTCTTGCACGATGAGGAATTGAGTAGCTTCAGAGGTTTGCTACTAGATGACGCTAGGTGGATCACAGAAGTTATATATCTGAAACATACTCATGAAGACATAAGAGATATGCCCAACAAGGAGAAAACAGATGATCACTGTTGGTGTTTGACAAAGAGGAAGGAAGAAATGAACATGCAAAGAGCAATAAAAATTATATCTCAGGTACCGTGTATTCAAAGAATACACCATACTGGGGGGACAAACACCAACAGAGAGCAAATAAGCAGTTACACATTTATTGGAAGCGGAGCGATCAAAGACAGTGGTCTTGTGATCGGTCCATTTGTGGTCAAAATTCTGGCCACCCTGACTCTCCCATCTCTTCCAGGGTAACATTTGGTCACCCTACCGGAAATCCATACTAGGGGGGGTGAAACATCCCTAACCAAGACCAAGTCCCCCACTTTAATGTCGGGACTGGAAAGAAACCACTTCTGCCTCCGTTGCAAGGAAGTTAAATATTCCAAGTTCCATCTCTTCCAAAAAGAATTACGGAGGGCTTCAAGTTTACGCCAAACGATAGGTAAATTAAAATCCCTGTAAGAATTAGGAAGAGGAGGAGGGGCAGAAAGAGAAGTGCCGATAAGGAAGTGACCAGGGGTGAGTGGAAGTAGGTCATCAGGGTCATTGGAAAGCGGAGTTAAAGGGCGAGAGTTAACAACACCTTCAATCAGAACAGACAGAGAGTTGAATTCTTCGTAAGTCAGAATTCGATTACCTAAGACTTTTCTTAAATGACGTTTAGTGAGCTTTACGCAAGATTCCCACCTACCACCATGATGCGGAGCGTAAGGAGGTATGAAGCGCCATTTGAAACCTTTTGAATAAGAAAAATTAGAGATTTGTTCCATGGCAGGAGAGGAAGTAAGAGCTTTCTTCCACAGGGAAGCTGCGCCCTGAAAGGTGGAAGCGTTATCAGAGAACATCTCAGAAGGAACACCACGCCTAGCGGTGAAACGAGAGACAGCTGATAGAAAATAAGAAGTAGAAGCATTCGTTACTAGTTCCAAGTGGATTGCGCCGGTAACCATGCAAACAAAGAGAGAAACATAAAGCTTACCAAACAATTTGCGTTTAGCTTCAGGAGAGTTTCGTTGATATTGGAACGGACCCATATAGTCCACACCAGTTAAAGCAAATGGGCGTATAGGAGAAGAGCGAAAAGAGGGCAGATCGCTCATTAATTGAGTATTGATTTTAGGTTTAGCTTTAAAGCAAGGAATGCACTTGTGAATTACAGAAGAAACTTCATGAATTCCATTTATAATCCAGTACTTTTCCCTTAAAAGGCAAAGCAGAGTACGTGTACCAACATGCAGATTACGATAATGAAAGTCACGTATAATTAAAGAAGTAACGTGATGTTTGGAAGGCAAAATGACGGGATGCTTTTTGTCCTCAGAGAGTAAAGATTGCGAGAGCCTTCCACCTACCCTAAGTAATCCATGATCATCAAGGAACGGGGCTAAAGCACGAAGACGGCTGGATTTGGGAAGGTCTCTTCTAGAAGAAAGCAATGACAATTCAGAAGAAAAGGCTTCTTGCTGTGTCAGTTGTAAAATCTTAATGGTAGCGAGATTCAATTCATGATTGGTAAGGTGTGGTTTAGGGAGAAGAGGTTGGTCAACCACAAGATATTTCCATCTAAGGAGATAGGCAACAATCCGTATTAATTTATGGAAGGAAGAATAGCGTGACAACAAAGGATGAGATGCGTTGGAAACAAGACACGAAGCAATGGGTAGAGGTACTTTAGCGTCAGGCAAGTTGGAGTTTGTAGCTGGGGGTTTAGAAGGCCATGAGGAAGATTCGTCGATTAGCCACGAGGGCCCATGCCAGTACAATTGGGAAGCTGCCAATTGAGAGGGTAAACAACCACGAGAGATGATATCAGCTGGATTATCAGCACTGGGAACATGCCTCCATTGACATCCAGAAGAAAGAGTTTGAATTTTGGAAACCCTGTTTGCGACAAAAGTTTGCCAATGAGAGGGGTTTTTGGCGATCCAAGAAAGGGCGATCATAGAATCGCTCCAGAGATAGATTTGCGAGAATTCGACCTTTAATACTTCCCGTAATTTCTTGACAAGTTCTGCAGCCATTAGTGCAGCGCACAGTTCGAGCCTAGGTAAAGTGATAGTTTTAAGAGGAGCGACCTTCGATTTGGCACAAACAAGGTTAGAAACTGGAGATCCATAGAGTGAATCGTGATAAACTAAATATGCACAGCAACCATAAGCTTTTTCGGAACTGTCCGCAAACACATGAAGGAAAAAAGATGCATTAGAATGAGAGCTAATTAAATTCCTGGGAATTTCAATAAGGGAAAGATCCAACAAATTGCTGCGAAACGAGAGCCAACGATTAAGAAAAGAAAGAGGGACAGCGTCATCCCATTCACATTTAAGTGACCACAGCTCTTGCATGAAGAGTTTGGCTATAACGATAACTGGGGCAAGAAATTGAAGCGGATCAAAAATTTTTGCAATTTCAGAGAGGATTTGTCTTTTTGTATTAGGAAGCTCTTCTGCGAGCGTAACTTTATAGATAAGAGTGTCAGTGCTAGTGCACCAGTGAACTCCTAGAGTTTTTATAGATTCGGAGTTTCCACAAATTTCGACAGAAGAGGGATCTACGTCTTCGATGGGAAATTGGGCGAGAAACTCAGGGGAGTTGGAGTTCCACTTATGAAGTGGGAAACCTCCATTCCTTAGTAATGCTTGAAGTTCTAAAGATACAAAAGAAGCTTCCTCCAAAGAGGGGAAGGATTGCAAATAATCGTCAACATAGAATGACGTAGTTAGTGCTTCAGAGGCTTTGGGGTTAAATAAATGACCATCTTGTGAGGCAAGCAAGTGTAGGGATCGGATAGCAAGGAAAGCAGAGGGTTTTAAGCCATAGGTAACCGTTTTCAAGCGAAATACCTTAATGGGCTTATTGATTTCATCACGCCACAAGATTCTTTGAAGATCTCGTTGTTCTGGTTGAATTAACACTTGACGGTACATCTGTTTTATATCGGCTATGACAGCTATGGGAAATAATCGAAAGTTTAAAAGTATAGCAGATAAATCTGATTGAATAGCAGGACCAGAATAAAGAGTGTCATTAAGGCTGTTGCCATTAACGTCGGGTGATGAACCATTGAAAACAACTCGAATTTTATCTTTTACAAGAGGGTTTTTCCACACGGGATGATGATTTAAATAAACCGTTTCAACTGGGGGGTGCAATTCATCATTAGATTTGTTAACAACTTCCATATGATCCAAGCTTTCATACTCATCCATGAACTCAGTGTACTGCTTTTTGACGAGGGGTTCCTTTTTGAATTTGCTCTCGATAGCAAAGAGAGCTTTTCGAGCTTTAGGCTGAGAGTTAATAAGTTTGGGGGGATTGTGTAATCTTGGCATTTGAACAATGAACCGGCCATCAGAAGAACGAGTGGTGGTGTTCAAAAAAAGTTGCTCACAGAATTCATTTTCTGAAGAAGTTACATTAGGAGAATCAACATTTTCAAGCCTCCAAAACTGTTCCAGATCAGTATTGGAGAAGTAACATTGCGATGCAGGTTGGGGTGAATAATGGGGAAGTTGCCCTGTGACAATCCATCCAAAATTAGTGTCTCTAGCGACCACGTTTGAGGATAGCTTGCGAACCTGTTTCCGAAGGCAGTTCCAAAAGACGTTGGCACTAAAAAGTATGTCAATGGGATTTTGTGTGTTAAACGAAGGATCGGCTAACCTTAAATGTGAGGGAATGTTTAACCCCGAAATATCAACCGAGTGACTAGGAGTGTCTTCTCCAATGCTATTAAGAATTAGACAATTAAGTTTAAGAAAGTTGTTTCTATGACAAGTATCTCTTAAAGATAGCTTTGAGAATTGTAAAGCTTGCGATTTTGAGCTGTTGATGCCTGACACATTGATAGAAGTGGGGTTTACGGGTAGGCCTAGTTTTCTAATCAGGGAATTAGATACAAAATCATGAGTTGCCGCTGAGTCTAGAAGACCGCGTGCACGGACCCAGTTGCCAAAGTTATCCTGAACGTCAAATTGAACAGTAGACAACAATACTTGAGCACTGCGAATGGACTTAGCATTTTGAATGTATGATGAAGCATTAGAACTGTTAACACTATCATTTTTCGGCGAAGTAGATGCTGTCGATGACCTTGCCTGATCATGACGATGTAGCAGAGTATGATGAGCCTTTTCACAATGGTAGCAAAGTCTTGTGGATTTACAGTTAGAAGCAGAGTGCGTGGGCGCTAGGCAGTTGAAACAATATTTGTTTTGAGCGACTAATTTTCGTCTGTCATCGACTGACATTTCTTTAAAGGATTTGCAGAGGTATAGGGCATGGGGATCTTTACAAAGTATGCACTTTACCGGTTCGTTTAAACTTTTGCGAGGTTCACCTTGCGTGTTTAAAACAATAGAGCTAGCAACACGACGTTCACTAGACCTAGTTGGGTAACCAGTAATGTTTGATTTGAATTTGGATGAGCTGGACCCTGGTTTTTGGGTATTAGACGCTGAGCGTTCGCTTTTGGGTTTGATGGACATTAATTCGAATTTGGAACTAGGAGATGAAGGTTCGCTCTGATTGGCTAGCGCGGTTAAAAGTTGGCATCTAGCGTTTATGAAAGTGACTAAATGCTCGTAAGAGTAGTCGTCTTCCTTAGAAAGTTCAATTTCCCAAGCTTTGAGGGTAGCAGCATCAACTTTAGAAACTACTAAATGTATTAGGAAAGTATCCCAATGTTCAGTAGGCTGCTCTAATTGGGACAAAGCTTTAACGTGGAGTTGGGTAGTGTCAATTAAAGTACGCAAACTAGTGACGTCATTGTGCTGTGACGCAGGTAGGTTAAATAGAGCCTTAATATGGCGTTGAATACGTAAACGTGAATTTCCATATCTTTCTTTTAATAAGTTAAAGGCAATGGGGTAATTTTCGGCACGCAGAGGAAGTGCTTCAACTAACTGCAAAGCTTGACCTCGAAGGATAGATCTCAAGTAATGAAACTTGTAAATGACTTGAATGTCTTCATTGTCATGAACAAGGGAGCAAAATAATTCATAAAAAGAATCCCAAGTGGATTCATCTCCAGAGAAATGGGGTAAATCAATTTTCGGTAAAGTAGGTTTGGGCTTGTGAGTGCCCTCACGGAAAGAAGTTTGGGGTTCGTGAAGGGAACCAAGAACAGAAGCGTCCTTTTTCTGCTCCTCTTCGAGTTGGCGTATTATTTTGAAAGCAGAACCTATGCCTTCGTAATATAAGTTCTCTACTTCGACACGATCTTCTGTTTGATTGAGCATGCAAGTTTCAATTTCAGTTTGAATGTTACAGTAGTTTTCATAGGAACGTTCAAAATCCTTTACACGATGTTTCAACAAATCTAATTGCGCGTCTGAGGGATCTAATTCTTTTATGTACCTTCTGAATCGGGTAATTTGCCCTTTATAGGATGCTCGTTTAGAAGTAAGTTTTTCATCCGTATCCTTATCAGTGGGAGCCATATTAAAGAAGATAAATGAAAATGTAACTCACGAAACTGTGGAACCTTGGAAATGCTGTCAAGCTGGCAGCAGCGAATGAGTAGAAAGAATAGGACACACCATAGGAGACAGGAGCGGCCTCTTTCCCGTTCACAGGCTTTGCACGATGTGGTTATAGCTGAAATATTCAACACAGATATTAGAAATATGCAAAGTATTGTCAAATGACACTATTTTAAAAAGAGAAAAGAAAAAATGGGCTCTCCCGGGTTTCTGGGACCAAATTTTGGGTAGATTATAGGCTAGGGAATAACCCACCCACCAAGGGAAGATGATTAAGAGAAGGAAGTAGATTTGGGATTTGGAAAAGAAGGATAGAAAAATAGGAGGAGAGTCCCACAAAATTAATAAGTTGAGGTTTAAATACACTTAGAAGAAGTTGCCAATGGAAATTAACTCTCGGATACCTAAAGTAGGTACGAGCTTGGTCGAGGCTAACGGGAACCGCAGCTAGGACTTGGGCGGTTTGCATGAGAGAGGCTTTAGTACATTTCCTCCCGAGCATGTATAAAAGTACTATGGGGAAGGGTGATGGTCTGGCAAGACTGAGAGGAACAAATTTGCTGTATGTCTTCTCAAAGAAATTAGGTTTTACAAAGTAATTCGAAGAATGCCAATGATTTAACTCAAGCTTGGTATTTTCAATTTCCAAAATTATGGAGTTCCTGTAAGGGCGACCAAGTGTCTCTAAGAAGAAATATGATAAAAGATTATGCCTTATTGGGTAATCTTGGTAAATGAACCAATGGTTGCATTGGACAATGGCTAAGCTTTTACTCAGCGAGGAGCCGGCTAAAAGTTTAGACAAAAAGAAACACTTATTTTTTAGAAAACTGACCATAAGTTTTCGGAGAGGATCTCCACAAGCAGGTAGTTGGCTTAGCGAACTTTACTTGCCTTACTGGCCAATTAGAATTAGCTATTATCGCTAAAAAGAACTTTAGTGAGGTGAAAATTAAGAGTTCTTGCTCCAATGCAACAAATAGTGAAAGCCCTATTAAAGATTTTAATGTCATTGAAGTAGGAGAGTCAAGGAAGACAGGATTTTGCCTAAACTTTATATTCGAAAATGAAAAAGCAAAGGGAAAAGATTTGTTTATTTTACAATTAGAAAAAGTTTGAGGAAATTAACAATTATGCAATATAATTTTAATAAACATGGTTCATTTGAACTTTTTAACAAATAGGGTCGCAGACCTCTTAACATCAAACAGTTGCTCCAGGCAATTGACAATTTTTAAGGTTTTTTAAACCGTGTATAAAAATCTTGGTAAGATTTCATAAATAGGCAAAATGGAATAATTGAAGTTTTAACATTTACAGGAGTACAGGCAGTGTACTATACGAAACCTCCGAAAGAACATTCTAAAGAGAATAACAATTTCGAACATAGCAAAATGTAAAACATAAAGAACAAAAAGGAAGTTTCTACAACTTCTTATATTTAAACAGAATTACTATATGAGAATTATACAAAGAGGGCAGGTCACTTACTGTGAAACCTGGAGAAAGTGAAGAGGAAGTTTCTAGACTTCCTATGTTTAATTAGGAATCATGAGAAAAATGGGGCAGTTTCCATTTCGTGAAACCTGAACATGACTCGCTCAAGAGCTTAGAGAATTGTTTTCCCTGATTATGGGAAAGGAACAACGTGAATTTAAAACTTGTATCACACAAGCAATTATGCAGAATTTACTTAATGTTAAACTAGCAAAGTTGGAAGGGCACCTCGTGAGTTACACCTTATAGAGAAGTTTCAATTTTATAAATAATGGTTGTTAGTAGAAGGTTAAGGAAAGATCATTGGGATATAGGATCAATGTTCATGGCCGTATTTAATATAACCGGACGATCGCGACGCGGTAGAAACGTGGAGAAGGCACTGTTTATCACTGTAATCTATGAAGATGGATTCAAAGTTCACTATAGAAACACTAAAGTTCATGAAAAAGAAAGTTATTGCAATTATGGAAAGAACTGATTGCACTATATAGATGAGAGTCTATTTCTTGAAAAAGTTGTAATTTACAAATAAATGCGCCATAGAATTTTCCAGAGGTTCCAGCGGTGGAAGAAAGTTAGCTATTGCAAAAATTTATAAGGAAGATTCCTCATTTTAACTAGCATTTTCACAGTGCGTGAACAATACTTGACGACAAGACTCGCAGATAGAGAACAAGTTCTAGAAGGTTCCAGAACGACCTTAGCAGAAAATGGAGTTGAGAAAATCCAACGGAGGAAATAGTTTTAAAATTATAGGCAGCGGGTATTAGATAATATCCCACGTAGCGAGAGGATTTCTCGTTTGAATCGCTTAAGAAAAGCTCTTTTATAGTAAGGTTGGCTTATACAAGTAAAAGCTCAACATGGCAAAACCCACGAAGAATGATTATTGCCCCAAGTAAATAATTTCACACTGCCTATAATTAAAAGCACTTGGAAGTTAAAACCATGAAGATGAGGTTAAAACTTTTTTAAAAATGGTACTTATCTCGATTTCATGTTGAAGTCGGAGTTCCTTATGAAGACTATCTAGCCAACATGGCGTGGAATAGTGTGTGCCTCTTGGTTTGAGGAGGCAAGCTCGAGCGGAGCTTTGACTGAACGAGTCAACTGCAGACGGAGAAGTGAGAGCAGCTCAACGGAGCACGGAGAGACCAAGGAAGGGGAAAGAGTGGGGGTAGGAAACAAAAGGTATACATATCAGCATAACCAACTTAGCAAAAAATAATAATTTTCTTCTTGATGGATGGTCTTCTAAGAGTTGATAGATGATACTAGCGCAGCATGGTGAGTAAAGAAGTAGACGTAGTCCTCTTGCTCAAGGAGAAAATAGCTGACGATGGTAACGAGATCTGGTAGCCAAATGGATAAGTAAGTCCTCTTGCACGATGAGGAATTGAGTAGCTTCAGAGGTTTGCTACTAGATGACGCTAGGTGGATCACAGAAGTTATATATCTGAAACATACTCATGAAGACATAAGAGATATGCCCAACAAGGAGAAAACAGATGATCACTGTTGGTGTTTGACAAAGAGGAAGGAAGAAATGAACATGCAAAGAGCAATAAAAATTATATCTCAGGTACCGTGTATTCAAAGAATACACCAGGGCGCACACAACCCATTATGCGAGAGTTCTCGCACGGGTCCGTTGGTTATTATTATTATTTTAGCTTGCCATGGTGGGTGAGTGGTCAACGTGTCGGTTTACTAAGCCCCAAACTTGCAGGTTCGCTCCTGGCCGTGGTAAGTGATTTTTTTGAAAGGCGGCAAAAATTGCGACACCATGTCATACGATGTTGGCATGTCAAAGAACCCATTTGAATTCAGTTCGCCGGGTTCATAATGCCAAAATTAATCTCGGGATTTACCGCCAACACAAAGTTCCTCATTTCTCTACTAGAAAGCGCTATAGTCTTCAAGGAGCTTAGATATCTAACCTCCTTGACTTTCATAGTGATTCAAGGAACAACGAAATTCGACATGCAAGCTACCCTCTGGGTGTCAAATTACAAAGCTTGCACCCGGCATCCGAGGCCATACGATATTATTATTATTATTATTATTATTGTCGAATACATAGAATACGATGTGGTGGACTGTATAAAGAAATATATTTTACACTGTATGTACATGATTAAACACTGAACAAGTTCAGTAGATATTACATGCGTGCTATGACACCATGTCCGGTAGCCACTGCTACCTGCTAGCAAGTGAGTCCTGCTTGACGCAGGTAAGAAAACGACCCTTCCTCTTAATGGGTCAACAACCCTCCAGCAGGGGGACCAACTGTCATTAGAGTATGTACAGTGCCAGAGTTGCCAACATACTCCCCCCCTTGAAATAGCAAATATTTCAAACAACAATTAAATACTGTCACTTTGTTCTATTAACTGGAATAAGAGTTGAAATAAACACTATGTACACAAACATTTAAACAATTCACTTCTCTTCACTCAACAATGGGCAAAGTCTTGACACTGCTCTTTTCAAAAGAGCTCCGCTGGGTGTTTTGATGGTAACAACCCTCGTAACTCCGTCGGTTCCTGGATGCACTGCTGTGACACGGCCCAGTTTCCAATGAAGTGGAGGCACGCCCTCTTCCTTCAGAACAACCAGAGTGTCGATTTGTGGGGATTGTCCGGGCGACCGCCATTTAGAACGCTGTTGGAGTTGTCCGAGATATTCCTTGGACCATCGACGCCAAAATTGCTGGAACATAGCCTGAAGCAGTTGCCAGCGCTTCAGTCTATTCAAGGGAGTCTGAGACACATCTTCTTCCACAGGAAGATGAAATGAGCCACCGATCAGGAAGTGGGATGGGTTAATACTTCCGGATCATTGGGATCAGAGGATAGTGGGCAGAGGGGGCGCGAATTCAAAACTGCCTCCATCTGTACAAGCACTGTAGTCATTTCTTCAAACGACAATGCAGCATTTCCTACTATTCACTTAAGGTGATACTTAGCTGATTTAACTGCAGCCTCCCACAACCCTCCGAAGTGAGGTGAACCAGGAGGACTAAAATGCCACTGAATCCCCTTCTCAGTAGCAAAGCTTATGAGTGACTGCTTGGTATTCATATCATTAAAGAATTTCTTTAGCTCACGTGATGCACCTACGAAATTAGTTGCGTTGTCAGTGAATATGTGGGTGCAAGTTCCTCGTCTAGCCATGAATCTTTTCAGTGATGCTAAAAAAGCAGCTGTAGACAGATCGCTTACAAGTTCAATATGTACAGCCTTTGTGGCAAAACAAACAAACATAGCTGTATATGCCTTAATCCGAGCGCCCTTCCTGGAGGAAGGCCGTAAATATACTGGGCCACAGAAATCTATTCCTGAAGATGCAAATGGTCGACTGGGAACTACTCTCCTTTCAGGTAGCGATCCCATTATCGGTTGATACGGCCGAGACGAGAATTGAAAACACGTCTTACATCGATACACTGCTTTTCGAGCACCGTTCCTCCCACATCGAGGCCAGTATTGCTGCCGCATCATTGTCAATAAAGTCTGAGCTCCAGCATGAAGAAAAACAAAATGAAAATGATCAAATAACATTATTGTAATGCGATGATTGCCAGGTAATAAAATAGGATGTCTTCTGTTGACCGATAGTTTAGTATTTTGCAGACGGCCTCCTACCCGTAACAGACCCTGCTCATCCAAATACGGTGCTAATCCATGTAATTTGCTTCCCTTGGGTAGTGGCAAATTTTGTTTGAGAGCCTTTATGTCTTGTGAAAATTCAGAACCTTGCGCAATTTTACACCATAAATACTTAGCCTGCTCTAGTTCTACCGGATTAAGAGCACCTGTTTGTCTGTCTGTTTTAGTTTTAAGATTTTTGATAAATCTGAGCACGAGAGCTGTTATTCTAATCAGCTTGCTCCAGGAAGAGTATCTGTTAATCAGATTCGATCCAAGGGATTCTGTAGATGACACTAGAACGATTTTAGTTTTCCTAACTTCAGGTAATTCTTGAGAGCTATGCCTCTGCTGTGAAGGCCATTCGTCTTTATTATCTGAAAGCCAAGATGGTCCCGATAACCAAAATGATGAATTTAACAGCTTCTCCGCGGTAACTCCTCTCGAGATCATATCTGCTGGGTTATGATGAGTAGAGACGTGCTGCCAACAATCAATATTTGTCAACTGTTGAATCTGCGACACTCGATTAGCGACGTATGTTTTCCACTGGTGTGGATGGCCCGAAATCCATGCTAATGCTATTGTGGAGTCAGTCCAACAAAAACACTTGTCTTTAGTTACGTTTATGGATCTCATGACTCTTTCGACCAACTGAGCAAGTAATACAGCACTGCATAGTTCTAATCTTGGTAAAGTTACTGAGCCTAATGACGCAACGCGAGACTTGGAACACAATAAGTGAACTGTTATTTTACCATCTCCTGTCTGAGATCTTACATAAACACAAGCGCCGTAAGCAATCTGAGACGCGTCACAAAATCCATGAATTTCATACTCCACAAATTCTACTGCCCTAACATGACGAGGCACTTTGAACTCCTTCAATTTAGCAATATCCTGCATATAACGAATCCATTTAATTTGAAGTTCTATTGTGAGAACGTCGTCCCAATTTAAGTTCATTTGCCACAGTTGCTGGACGAAAATCTTACCCTTAATCAATACTGGGGCCAAAAGCCCTAAGGGGTCAAATATTTTAGCCAGGTCTGATAGAATTATTCTTTTGTTTATCTGTGTCGAACTGAAATCACTTCTCAACTCAAACTGAAAAGTGTCTGTGATGGGTTTCCAAGATAGCCCCAACAACTTCAAGTCTTCACCCTCATCTACCTTAATAATGTACTTGGGATCTGTTTCGTGGTTAGAAATGCTCGATAGTACATTGGGCTCATTCGAACACCATTTTCTTAGGGTAAAACCCGCACTGGATAAAATATCTGAAACACACTTGTGAGTGGTTCTTAAGCCGTCAGTTGATTCACAACCTGCCATTAAATCGTCAACATAAAAATCCCGCCGTATTACATTCGAAGCTTCAGGAAATTCCTCCTTAGTGTCATTCGCCAATTGAGAGAGGCATCTTGTGGCCAGGAAGGGTGCACATGACGTGCCATATGTGACTGTTTTGAGACGATAATGTTTAAGCTCGTCCTTAGGGGACTCCCTTCACACGATACGCTGAAAGTCGGTATGTGCAGGTTCTATGAGGACCTGCCGATACATTTTTTCTATGTCAGCGGTCAATACATAGCGATGCATGCGAAATCTAGCCAATATTGAAAATAAATCATCTTGAACGATCGGTCCTACTAATAACAAATCATTGAGGGATAATACAGAATCGCCCTTCGAGCTGCCATCAAATACCACGCGAGTGCGCGTTGTCAATGAATTACCCTTAAATACACAATGATGCGGAAGGTAGTACTGTAATGGTTTGTTTATCTCATTACTGGGAATTTCCTCCATATGATCCAGGTCAGTGTACTCTCTCATAAACTGTACGTACTCCGACTTGACTTGGGGCTGCCTTTCAAAACGCTTCTCTAGGCTGTGAAACCGTCTAATTGCCTCATTAACATTGCTACCTAGCTGACTCGGGTCCTCTTTAAGGAGTAGTGGGACTATGAACCTACCCTGTGGATTCCTTCTGTGACCGTCAGTAAATAGCCTCTCACTAATCTCTTGCTCAGAATGTCCTTGGCCAAGCAGTGCTTTCCCCGGCTCATTGAATATCTTACCTGACACAAAGAGGCAGGAAGAACTGTTATCTGCGTGCTTTTCAGACAAACCAACACTACCTGCTGCTACCCAGCCAAGAGCCGTGTTGCGAAACAACGGTAGTTTGTTTGAGAAACTGTCGAGCTGAAATTGTTCTGCGCCGATAAGATCGTAAAAGAATTCTGCTCCAATGAGAATGTCTATGGATGATGACACATTAAATTGAGGATCCGCAAGGTGGGTAGTTTATTGGCTGAGGAATAACCCACCCACCAAGGGAAGATGATTAAGAAAAGGAAGTAGATTTTGGATTGGAGAAAGAGGATAGAAAAATAGGAGGAGAGTCCCACAAAATTAATAAGTTTAACTTTAAACACACTTAAAGGTGGTTGCCACCGAAAATTAACTTTCTGATACCTAAAGTAGGTGCGAGCTTGGTCGAAGCTGACGGGAACCGCAGCTAAGACTTGGGCAGTTTGCCAGAGAAAGGCTTTAGTGTATTTCCTCCCAAGCACGAATAAGACTACTATAGGGAAGGGTGATAGTCTGGCAAGACAAATAGTAAAAGCTTTATTGAGTATGAACGAGGGCATAAACCTAGGAAGAGCTAAGAAAGCCAGGATCTTGCCTAACTGTAGTATCAGAGAAATGATGAATATTTAATTTATTAAACAATGCAAAGAAGTTTGAGGAGATTAACAAGCATGTAATATAATTTTGACAAACATAGTTCATTTGAACTTTTTAACAAATGGGGTCGCAGACCTCTCAACATTAAACGTTTGCTCCAGGCAATTGACAATTTACAAGGTTTCAAACCTTACATGTTTCTAAAATCTTTATAAGATTTAAACAAATAAACAATGAAGCAATTAAAGTTTGAACGTGAATTGGAGTACAAAGAGTGTACCTTAAGAAATTCTTGAGAGAATGTTCTAGAGAAAGTGACAACTTCGAATATAACAATAATGAAAACATAAAGAATAAAATAGAAGTTCCTACAACTTCTTATATTTAAACAGAATTACTATATGAGAATTATACAAAAGAGGGCAGGTCACTTACTGTGAAACCTGAAGAAAGTTAAAAGGAAGGTTCTAGACTTCCCAAGTTTGAGCAGGAATCACTAGCCAAATGGGACAGTTTCCATTTCGTGAAACCTGAACATGACTCGCTCAAGAGTTTAAAGAATTGTTTTCCCTGATTATAGGAAAGGAACAATGTGAATTTGAAACTTGTATCACACAAGCAATAATGCAGAATTTAATTAATGTTAAACTAGCAAAGTTGGAAGGGCACTTCGTGAGTGACACCTTATAGAAAAGTTACAATTTTATTAATATGGGTGGTTAGTAGAAGGTTGAGGAAAGATCATTGGGATATAGGATCAATGTTCATGGCCGTATTTAATATAAACGGACGATCGCGACGCTGTAGAAACGTGGAGCAAGCACTGGTTATCACTGTAGTCTGTAAAGATGGATGCAAAGTTCACTATAGAAACACTAAAGTTTATGAGAAAGAAAGTTATTGCAATTATGGAAATAACTGATTGCACTATATAGGTGAGAGTATTTCTTGAAAAAGTTGTGATTTACAATTAAATGTACCATAAAACATTCCAGTGGTTCCAGCGGTGGAAGAAAGTTAGCTATTGCAAAAATTTGTAAGGAAGATTCCTCATTTTAAATATTATTGTCATAAGTGAGTGAAAAATACTTGACGGCAAGACTCGCAGATAGAGTACAAAATCTCGAAGGTTCCAGAACGACCTTAGCAGAAAAATGGGGTTGAGAAAATCCAACGGAGGAACTAGCTTGATGAATTATAGACAGCGGGTATTAGGTAATATCCCACGTAGTGAGAGGATTTCTCATTTGAATAGCTTAAGAAAAGCTCTTTTTTTAGTAAGGTTGGCTTATACAAGCGAAAGCTCAACATGGCAAATCCCACGAAGAATGATTTTTGCCCCAAAATAAATACTTTCACACTGTCTATAAAAGTATCATTAAAAGCACGTGGAAGTTAAAACCATGAAGATGAGGTTAAAACTTTTAAAATGGTACTTATCTTGATTTCATGTTGAAGGCGAAGTTCCGTATGACGATAACTACTTTGCCAACATGGCGTAGAAGAGAGTATGCCTCTTGGTTTGAGGAGGCTAGCTCGAGAGGAGCTTTAACTGATCGAGTCAACTGCCGACTGAGAAGTGAGACCTGCTCAACGGAGCACGGATGGTCCAAGGAAGGGGAAAAGAGTGGGGGGTAGGAGACAAAAGGAAAACATATAAACATTGCCAACTTATCAAAAATAAATGTTCTTCTTGATGAATGGTCTTCAAGGAGTTGATAACAGATGATACTAGCGCAGCATGGTGAGTAAAAGAGTAGACGTAGTTCTCTTGCTCATGGAGATAATAGCTGGCGATGGCAGTAAAATCTGGTAGCCAGATGGAGAAGGAATTCCTCTTGCGCGAGGAAGAGTTGAAGAGCTTCAGAGATTCGCTGCTATATGACGCTAGGTGGGTCACAGAATATATATCTGGAACAGACTCATAAAAGATATAAGCAACCTGAACCCCTAAGAGAAAACAGAAGATCACTGTTGGTGTTTGACGAAGAGGAAGGAAAGAACATGCAAAAGCATTGAAAATTATAATCTCTGGTACCGTGTATTCAAAGAATGCACCATACTGGGAGGGGTAAACACCAACAGCGAACAAGAAAAACAAGTAAACATTTGAAGGTAATGGAGAGATCAAAGACAGAGGTCTTGTGATCGGACCATTAATAGTTAAGACTCTGACTACCCTGACTCTCCCATCTCTTCCAGGATATCACTCGGTCACTCTTCCAAAAGGCCAGACTAGGGGGGGGTGAAACATCCCTAACTAAAACCAAGTCTCCCGCTTTAATGTCGGGACTGGAAAGAAACCACTTCTGTCTCCGTTGCAAGGAAGTTAAATATTCCAAGTTCCATCTCTTCCAAAACGAATTGCGGAGGGCTTCAAGTTTACACCAAGCGATAGGTAGATTAGAATCCCTGTAAGAATTAGGAAGGGGAGGAGGGGCAGAGAGAGAAGTGCGTGTAAGACAGTGACCAGGGGTGAGTGGAAGGAGGTCATCAGGGTCATTAGAAAGCGGAGTTAAATAACGAGAATTAACAACATCTTCCATCACAAAATAACTAGAAGCTGAGGGAAATAAAGCACTAGTAAAGATTGCGTTACAATGCAAAAGGAGAATTGGCAAGTTTAAACAAAGCGTATAGAAACAAGTACATCTATTAAGGATAAGAATATTCCAAATAAACAAAGAAACTATGCGAGTAGAAAGCAAGAACGCCATAGGCAACAACCTAGTAGCCATAAACAATGACCTCAAGTCATAATAAGTATCAAAGGGGTTACTCAGAAAAATACTTAAGTCAGCGAGAAACGTGACGTGACAAGTATAAATGCAAAAACACATCGAATGTGACGACGAGAAAAAACCAGTTTGTTCATTAATGAACAATAAGATTTCAAAATATGTGAGCAGAGTGCAATACATAAGCGCGTGAGAAATACGCAACGAAGTTTTGAAAAAAGGATCGAAGCAGTTATAGAATACGAGCATGAGTAAGTGGAAGACACAGGCAAGCGCGGCCTTGACACACATAGTACAACGAGATAAGGCATATAAATAGCTGAAAGAGTCCTTTAGCGGAACAAGTTTATTTTGGGAAGTAGGTGAACGGCTTCTGTACTTGCAGGAGCAACTCGCAAGACGATCGTTGGCAATCAGCCAGAGTTGAGATAAGAGAAACTTGCTTTGAACTTTGTCAAGCGTACAGGAAATAAACAGTGACTTGACCTTCCTCGGGCTTGTATACAAACAAGTTTGAAAAACAAGCAGTTCGGAATAAACAAACAACACTTGTTGAATCAGCTGTGACTTAAAGCAGATATTCAGTTTGGACGGCATGCAGTCAATCGTAACTTGGACGTGAACAAACAATTTAAAGACGTATGAAACAGCGTAGGAAATCAATTTCGCATAATTGAGAGGATCACGGAATCCGACAATTTTCGACAGAAAAAGGCTTGATTCTTCCGAAATAGGAAGTGAAGCCGGGACATTGAGAAGAAGGTTATGCATAAGAATAGTTCTTCTTGATGTTAGAGAATTCAGATTTTCAAGCGGTTTCAAAAGCGGCTTCCAATTGTGAGGAAGGAGGGAGGAGCCGACCGTGGCCATCCTTCTAAATAACGAAAGAAGTGAAACATGGCTTACAGCAAAGTGATGGTGACTGATAGCCATGGTTTTACACAAGGGGAAGATAGTTTTCGAGAAATAGTTTAAGCAATTACCTGCTATAAAAAATGACATAAGAAGGTAGACGAAGTGACACAAAGCAAGGCGAACTTGAATTGCCATTTTGTGCGGGAAGAAGGAAAAACCATTTAAACAACTTACAGAGGTAGCGTAGTTGTTCACGATGAGACATCGTTTCGGCAAGTGTTTTTCAAAAATATTGAGATCTGAAACATGAGCGTTCTCTTTTTCCGAAATGGGATTTATGTCAGCTGTAACGAAATGACATTGCGCTTTGGTTTGAACACTGGTATGTTTGATTTCACCAGTAATAACCCAACCAAAATCGGTGTCTCTGGCGACCACGGTTGAAGATAACTTGCGTGTTTGTTTGCGAATGCACTTCCAAAAAACATTGGCACTGAAAAGTACATCAATGGGACCTTGAGCATTAAACTGAGGATCGGCTAACCTTAAGTGCGAGGGAATCTTTAATCCGGAGGTATTAATACAGCTGCTAGGAGTGTCCTTGCCAATACTGGTAAGAATGAGACAGTTTAAATTAAGATTAGTGTT
Source organism: Meconema thalassinum (assembly GCA_946902985.2). Classification (NCBI taxonomy): domain Eukaryota; kingdom Metazoa; phylum Arthropoda; class Insecta; order Orthoptera; family Tettigoniidae; genus Meconema; species Meconema thalassinum. The sequence continues at coordinate 308,977,068 of OX336392.1, read as the reverse complement.
TCTTTGGCAAACGTCTCTGATTTTCAATTTTGAAGACTGCAAAACTTGAGTTTTCAAATTGTCAATGCCGGTCACATTGATGGAAGTAGGCGATGACGAAAGACCTAGTTTTTTAATCAACGATTGCGAAACAAAGTTATGAGTTGAAGCGGAATCGAGAAGACCACGGGTTCTAAACCAATTTCCAAATTTATCTTGGATTTCGAATTGTACAGTGGTCAAAAGGGTTTGCGCACTATGAAAAGTTTCGGCGTTAGAAATGCAGGAAGAAGCATTAGTTTGTTCGGAGCTGCTCTGCATGGAGCTTGAAGAGGTAGGTACTGATGACCTCGATTTATCATGAACGTGCAATAAAGAATGATGCGGTTTTTTGCAATGAAAACAGAGATTGGATGACGTGCAGTTTGAAGAAGAATGCTTAGGTGATAAGCAGTTGAAACAATGTTTGCTATTGAAGACAAACTTCTTTCGATCTTCGACAGACAATTCTTTAAAGGATTTGCACAAATACAATGTGTGAAGCTTTTTACAGAGCGTGCATTTTAACGATTTGTTGAGCGGCCTGATTTGTTCTCTTGCATGATTGAAAGAAGAACGGGGTTGCTTGTTCTCGACAGATGGGGGCTGATGTCCCTTTGAAAAAGCAAGGTTTTTCTCAAAAATGTGAGACTGATGATTCGTTTCGACCTTTTCGCACTGAAATGCGAGTGCTGTAAGAACATGGCATCGGCTGTTAAGAAACGAGATTAAGTGTTCGAAGGAAAATTCTTCCTTGCGAGCGAGTTCAATTTCCCAAGCCTTTAAAGTTGAAAAATCGAATCTTGATGTAGCCAGATGAATGAGTATGGTGTCCCATGTTTGGACAGGCTGCTTAAGTTGGTATAATGCTCTGACATTCAACTGTATAGAGTCCAACAGGTTTCTTAAAGAGGTGACGTCATTAGGTTTGACGGCTGGTAGATTGAAGAGACAGCGTATGTGGCGAGCTACACTCAAACGTAAATTGCCATATCTCTCTTTAAGGAGATTAAAGGCGATGTGGTAGTTGTCTGCGCTTAAAGGCAGTGACTCCACTAAGGCTAAGGCCTCACTTTCCAAAGACGTGCGGAGGAAATAAAATTTATGAATACCGGCGATTTCAGTATTTTCATGAATTAGGGAGCAGTAAAGTTCGTAAAAGGAATACCATTCACCTTCCTTGCCTGAGAAGTGAGGTAGGCTTATCTTAGGAAGTATCGGTTTCGGTTTGTTCTTGTGAACTGAAGCGGGTGCGAACTGGGCCGGATTGATGACCTTAGTGTCCGGTTCTGAGATATTGCGGATCAGTTGGTGGGCCTTTGCAATCCCTTCAAAGTACAAGGGTTCGACCTCGTCCCGATCCGATTGAAGTTCTGGGCAAGTGGATTCAATCTCGGTTTGAATTTGATCGTAATAATCATAAGACCGTTCGTACAACTTAAGGCGATGTGTCAGGATGTCTAAATCACACTCGGCGGGATTTAATTTGTTGACGAAATTTCTGAATCTGGTGAGTTGCCCTTTATAGGAAGAACGTCTGGCAATGAGAGTTTCATCTTTTTCAGTAGGAGCCATAACAAAGAGAATAAATTGAAATACAACTCACGAGACTGTAGAACCTTGGAGATGCTGTCAAGCTTGCAGCAGCGAATGGGTAGAAAGAACGGGACACACCAAAGGAGACAGGAGCGGCCTCTTTCCCGTTCACAGGCTTTGCATGATGTAGTTATAGCTGAAAAATCCAAAGCAGATATTAATAATTTGCCAAGTATTGTCAAATGACACTTGACAAACAATAGAAATAAAAAATGGACTCTCCCGGGTTTCTGGCACCAAACTTTGGGTAGTTTATTGGCTGAGGAATAACCCACCCACCAAGGGAAGATGATTAAGAAAAGGAAGTAGATTTTGGATAGGAGAAAAAGGATAGAAAAATAGGAGGAGAGTCCCACAAAATTAATAAGTTTAACTTTAAACACACTTAAAGGTGGTTGCCACCGAAAATTAACTTTCTGATACCTAAAGTAGGTGCGAGCTTGGTCGAAGCTGACGGGAACCGCAGCTAAGACTTGGGCAGTTTGCCAGAGAAAGGCTTTAGTGTATTTCCTCCCAAGCACGAATAAGACTACTATAGGGAAGGGTGATAGTCTGGCAAGACAAATAGTAAAAGCTTTATTGAGTATGAACGAGGGCATAAACCTAGGAAGAGCTAAGAAAGCCAGGATCTTGCCTAACTGTAGTATCAGAGAAATGATGAATCCAAAAACAAATATTTAATTTATTAAACAATGCAAAGAAGTTTGAGGAGATTAACAAGCATGTAACATAATTTTGACAAACATAGTTCATTTGAACTTTTTAACAAATGGGGTCGCAGACCTCTCAACATTAAACGTTTGCTCCAGGCAATTGACAATTTACAAGGTTTCAAATCTTACATGTTTCTAAAATCTTTATAAGATTTAAACAAATAAACAATGAAGCAATTAAAGTTTGAACGTGAATTGGAGTACAAAGAGTGTACCTTAAGAAATTCTTGAGAGAATGTTCTAGAGAAAGTGACAACTTCGAATATAACAATAATGAAAACATAAGGAATAAAATAGAAGTTCCTACAACTTCTTATATTTAAACAGAATTACTATATGAGAATTATACAAAAGAGGGCAGGTCACTTACTGTGAAACCTGAAGAAAGTTAAAAGGAAGGTTCTAGACTTCCCAAGTTTGAGCAGGAATCACTAGCCAAATGGGACAGTTTCCATTTCGTGAAACCTGAACATGACTCGCTCAAGAGTTTAAAGAATTGTTTTCCCTGATTATAGGAAAGGAACAATGTGAATTTGAAACTTGTATCACACAAGCAATAATGCAGAATTTAATTAATGTTAAACTAGCAAAGTTGGAAGGGCACTTCGTGAGTGACACCTTATAGAAAAGTTACAATTTTATTAATATGGGTGGTTAGTAGAAGGTTGAGGAAAGATCATTGGGATATAGGATCAATGTTCATGGCCGTATTTAATATAAACGGACGATCGCGACGCTGTAGAAACGTGGAGCAAGCACTGGTTATCACTGTAGTCTGTAAAGATGGATGCAAAGTTCACTATAGAAACACTAAAGTTTATGAGAAAGAAAGTTATTGCAATTATGGAAATAACTGATTGCACTATATAGGTGAGAGTATTTCTTGAAATAGTTGTGATTTACAATTAAATGTACCATAAAACATTCCAGTGGTTCCAGCGGTGGAAGAAAGTTAGCTATTGCAAAAATTTGTAAGGAAGATTCCTCATTTTAAATATTATTGTCATAAGTGAGTGAAAAATACTTGACGGCAAGCCTCGAAGATAGAGTACAAGATCTCGAAGGTTCCAGAACGACCTTAGCAGAAAAATGGTGTTGAGAAAATCCAACGGAGGAACTAGCTTGATGAATTATAGACAGCGGGTATTAGGTAATATCCCACGTAGTGAGAGGATTTCTCATTTGAATAGCTTAAGAAAAGCTCTTTTTTAGTAAGGTTGGCTTATACAAGCGAAAGCTCAACATGGCAAATCCCACGAAGAATGATTTTTGCCCCAAAATAAATACTTTCACACTGTCTATAAAAGTATCATTAAAAGCACGTGGAAGTTAAAACCATGAAGATGAGGTTAAAACTTTTAAAATGGTACTTATCTTGATTTCATGTTGAAGGCGAAGTTCCGTATGACGATAACTACTTTGCCAACATGGCGTAGAAGAGAGTATGCCTCTTGGTTTGAGGAGGCTAGCTCGAGAGGAGCTTTAACTGATCGAGTCAACTGCCGACTGAGAAGTGAGACCTGCTCAACGGAGCACGGATGGTCCAAGGAAGGGGAAAAGAGTGGGGGGTAGGAGACAAAAGGAAAACATATAAACATTGCCAACTTATCAAAAATAAATGTTCTTCTTGATGAATGGTCTTCAAGGAGTTGATAACAGATGATACTAGCGCAGCATGGTGAGTAAAAGAGTAGACGTAGTTCTCTTGCTCATGGAGATAATAGCTGGCGATGGCAGTAAAATCTGGTAGCCAGATGGAGAAGGAATTCCTCTTGCGCGAGGAAGAGTTGAAGAGCTTCAGAGATTAGCTGCTATATGACGCTAGGTGGGTCACAGAATATATATCTGGAACAGACTCATAAAAGATATAAGCAACCTGAACCCCTAAGAGAAAACAGAAGATCACTGTTGGTGTTTGACGAAGAGGAAGGAAAGAACATGCAAAAGCATTGAAAATTATAATCTCTGGTACCGTGTATTCAAAGAATGCACCACAAGGTTTTCTAATATAAACTCTGGAATACTCCAATCTGTGATGTTGATATTTTTAGTGGGTAAGCACTGACCAGTAATTGAAGGTATTACGTGAAATGTCATGATTCGTTCAAAGGAACCGAACCGCGAAGAAATCTTTGTTCTTACCACCGACCCCACCTTGATGGTAGTGTTATGCAAGCCATGTATCGGAATATTAGTCATTGTCTTTAACAATCGTAATTGATGAGCTAATTCCCTGGTTATGAAGTTGAGTTGCGAGCCGCTGTCTAACACAACCCGAGCATGACGGGTTTTTCCCTCTGAATTGTTGACATTCACTACTGCTGTCGACAACAATACATGAGAGGAAACATCATTGTTGTGATTGTGCAATGAAACAGCATTACTACTATGTTGCTCATTAAGGGGAGACAATGAAGTATTATTGGACACAATACTCTTGTTTGAAGTTTGACTATTATTGTGGTTCGGTGACCCTTGGTCCCTGTGAAGCAAGGTGTTGTGTTTATCCTTGCACAGCTTACAACATGAACGAGTGCACTCGTTAGCGAAGTGATTTCCAGACAGGCAATTAACACAGAGCTTATGCTTCTTGATCTCCCGCCATCTGTCATAAACACCCATAGAAGTGAAGGTTCTGCATCTAAATATGGGATGTTCCTCCGTGCAAAGCGGGCATTTCTGATTTTTCTGTGAAAGGAAACAATTTTTTCCTGGGTTCGTGAATGGCCTCGGTTTGAAACCAGATGCATTCGTTTTAGATGAAACGCCTACCTGCTTCAGCTGTTTTGTGCGATCACAATTCTTAGTTTCGATCGATTCCAATGCATTACATGTTTCGAGTAGAAATTTGTCCAGTGTCTGATACGATGGAAGATCAAAGGTTGGTAACGAGGTCTCCCATTTTTTTAATGTTTCAGCGTCAAATCTGTTTGTTATTAAATGTATCAAAATTGCATCTAATTGTTCTTCACAAGACAGACCAAGCGCTGATAGCGACTGTATGTGCCTTCTGAAGCCGTCATACAAGTCTCTTAATGCCTTGGAAGATTCTACTTCTATTTTGTTAATCTGAAGGACCGAATTAATGTGGGAGGAAACAATTGCTCGCCGGTTATTGAACCTTTCATTTAACAGGTTCCACGCTATGTCGTAATTCGCTGCAGATATTTCTAGAGACTGTAACACGTCTGCCGCCCTGCCTGATACCACTGATTTTAGGTAATGAAATTTCTGTATTTTTGACAAATTTGCATCTTCATGAATGAGATTCTTAAAGGTATCGGCAAAATTGGGCCATTCTAAATAATCACCTGCGAATGTAGGTAAACTTATTTGAGGCAGTTTAACTGAACGTGTTTGCGAACTGGAAGTTGATTCACCAATAGAATCACTTAGCGAAGTTGCTGACTTGGAAATTGCACTGTTTATGGATCTTGTAAGACCAGATGTTTTGAAGTATTGCTCCTCAAAGTCGGAGCGATAAGATTCTTGTTCTGCTTGAAATGATTCATCCTCTTTCAAATCCTCTATTTGTGATTGAACTGTTTCATATTCTTCCCAGATTTTTGATAAGTGAGCCCGTCGATCTTCCAACTGATCTACGTCCTTAGATTGAGAATCTAATTTCTCTACGAAGCCTTGTATGCGAGATAAGCTAGCCTTTAACCTACCCCTTTTGCTACACAGTGATTTTATCTTTTGTTCCATTTTTCACTAGCAATTCCCAATAAACTGCTGAATGATATAAAATCACAATAGACCAAATGCATATACGTAAAAGAATGACAAAACGAAAAGACAAATACCTAACATATTTACATAATACAAATATGAACTCCTGGTTTTGTTTCAAAGAGTTGCGGGAAAACTGCGTACAAATAACATACAGTTTTACGGGCGAAATCATGTGTGATCACTAGCAATACCAATACATTGCAAGTACAAACGAACAGTTTTGAATGGAGAAACAAAGGAATGCATATGAGTCACAAGGAATAATTAAGGATGATCGGTGACTTACCAGGATGATGAATTCTGTTGTCCAGTAGTCGTCATGCCGCCAGCAACCCACGGCATTCGTGCGTAGCCATGCTGTCTTGGGATCACAGAGTTCAATTTTCACTGTTTTCCTTGCCATCTAATCGTGCCCGGAGGACCAAAACTTATGTCGAATACATAGAATACGATGTGGTGGACTGTATAAAGAAATATATTTTACACTGTATGTACATGATTAAACACTGAACAAGTACAGTAGATATTACATGCGTGCTATGACACCATGTCCGGTAGCCACTGCTACCTGCTAGCAAGTGAGTCCTGCTTGACGCAGGTAAGAAAACGACCCTTCCTCTTAATGGGTCAACAACCCTCCAGCAGGGGGACCAACTGTCATTAGAGTATGTACAGTGCCAGAGTTGCCAACAATTATTATTATTATTATTTTAAATATATGGCAACTATACAGATTACAAGGAATCAAAGCATAATCACCACCCTAAAATAAACCTTTTTTTTTCACTCGTCCATGAATTTTCTAACTAATCGAGTTGTAGCAATGATGACTACTTTTTGCACTGACTTGTATAAATTGGTGTCAACATCATGTTCCTTTAACCCCTGCAGTAAACTCCTTGGTACAACACCAGTGCTTCTTCTTCCTCTTCTTCGTCTTATTATTATTATTATTATTATCCATAACGAGGCATATAGTGTTACTGTTTTGAGTTTAAATTCAACAGTAAATATTATTATTAGTACAACGGGGCTGTCTCAAACTTGCGCTGTACGCACCAAGTAACTGAAATTTATGTGTAGCCTATAATTTGTTGTTGATCTAGATTCTACAGAAGGCATATAATCGAATACGCTGGGCGGTAAATTTGAAGATTATCCCATGCTTTACATATGAGTGTTTTTTGTACGCTGCAATTTAATTTATACCGTATCTCATATCTTTCATTGGCTGCATTAATAAAATTATTATTATACTGTATCTTTCTAAATTCAGGATTCCGATTAAATTACCATTATTTTAATTCTAGGAATGGATATGTTGCTCCTAAAAGTTAATTAGTTATTGTTGTATTAAGGGGCGGAACAGCGAGGTCATCTGCCTCTTTGCTCCAAAAGCATCAACCATATAGCTACAGTAGGTCTAGAGATGACATTTCAGATGACTCTTATAAACATTGTGGGGTTTGAAGCCATTTTTCAGTGTTGCCTTAGTAAACAAAAGTTTGTTTTGATGACTTATAAATTACCGCAATTTCATTTGTAGACTTTTTTTAATGTTTATTAATGCAGCCAATGGCCATGCACTTTTATTTCCAGGAAGGGTCAGGGAAGGTTTTTTTGGAAGGAAATCGGCCGTAGACCTGTTGAAAGGAACCGTCCCGGCATTTGCCTGGTAGTGAAAATGGGAAACCACGAAAACCATTTTAAGGACGGCTGAGGCGGGATTCGAACCCACGCTCTCCCGATGCCCGCGCGTTAGCGCTCTCGGCCACCGTGGCCGGTATTTGTAGACGTTTTGCTCTTAGTTATTGATTTTGTGGCAAAAACTGCTTGTAATTCTGAACAGTGCAACATATCTAAGCGATATTGCCTAATGAGCGGCAGTTACGCTCCCTAGAACGCAGCGCTAGGTCATGGGGCCAAGCTATCTGCGAACGTGGGTTCGACCCCCATCATCGGCCGTCCTTGAAATGGTTTTCCGTGATTTCCCATTTTCAACTCCAAGCAAATGCTGGGACGGTATCTTCTGACAGACCACGGCCGTTTCCTTCCACATCCTTGCCCAGTTCATTCATCTCCATTCATTTCATCTCTTATTAACTTCTCTCATGAGGTTAGCGTCAGTAAGGGCATCCGGCCGTAAAAACCATCCGCCACATAGAATTTCATCGCATCTCATCCCCGACCCCGTTGGAAACGGGAATAATAAGGGGTAGACATACATGCTGTATGTTTGATGAAAATAGCTAGTTAGTATCAAAAGTCACTAGATTGCAACTTTGTCAATAAGATGCTATTGACAATTGATGTTGTTGCTATTTTATTTTAGAGCTTGGGATATCTTGGTCGTCAACCCCGTGTAGTTGGGTGTGTGTGTTGAACTTGTCTGATAACCTGCATTTCTTGTGATGACTGCAGTAGAGGATGTTGCTAATTTACATAACAGTAAATTCATATTATATCGTCAAAATGTATATAAAAATCACTAGATTTAGAAACTTGTCGCCGAAGTTGTCAACCGTCCCCAGAATAGCAGGCTATTCGCGGTTTGAATGAGCGCAATATGCATTGTTATTTCTTATTGTTTCAGATTGCCTCAGTGTTGGCCAGTAGGAATCCTTCCGTGCTTTTGACTCTGGTAAGTACTAACATATCCCCAGGACGGGGATAGCTTCTTTATAGGCTAATGTTCACTTAATAATTAAGTAAATACTAGTGGAAATTAACACTGACCGTACTTCGTGGAATTGCATATTAATTAAATTATGTTTATTAACTTATGTTTGCTGAAAACAGCTAGTTAGTATTAAAAGTCGCTAGGTTCAAATGTTGTCAATAGGATGTTGCTAAATCCTTATTTATACAACTGTAAATCAGTCGCAGCCGACGATTGCAGTGTTGCACAACGACCAGATTTTGTAAATAAAAAATAATAACAATAATATCGTAATAATAATCTTTTAGCATTAAAAAACATGCGTTTCCTCTTACATGCATAGGAATTCATAGTTTTGTTAATTAAGAAAAACGTGGTCTGTGAACTGTTTTGAGAAAGCGAAGCGCTCCAATACTACTCGCCGAGTGGTCGATGCCAGACCCGAGCACCGACCAGATCTCAATAGTGGAAGGTATGGCAAAGATGCTAGACCGGTAAGTCCTACTCGGCTGGTCGTTGCTCGCTGGTTGCAACAAGGGAGGAGAGGAGCAGTCGAGGACAGCGGAGATTTGCCGTTTACTGCCGATACCATGTCTCGCAATGTTATTTGAGAGTGCGTGCGACACTTGCGGTTCTCTCTCTCGCCTTCGTGTAGCCTATAGCTATAGCTTAGGTGGTTCTCTGAATTTTGATCTGTCCAGTACCATATCCCTTGAGATGTCTATTTCCTGAAAGTATTTTCCAACTTGAAGCAGCCAGATGTTTTTAGCTTTCATTCTGCTTCTTCTTCTTCTTCTTCTCCTTTAATCGTATCGGCCTGCTTAGGACCACGTAATTTCTCTGGGCGTAGATCTTTACCCTGTGCTCCTTCATACGTTGCCGGTGTTGCTATTTTCTTTCTTCCGTCCACATCTTTCCGGTCTTCAACTTTGGTATTTTCTTGAAAATCCTAGTGGTCGTTTAGTTTCTTCTTGAAGGGGTTGCGTTCTCGAATATCACGTAATCTCCATTCCCTGTAGGTCACTTTCTTCCTCTTCGAACCAGGCTGACTTGGTCTCCTTATCTTTAAAATACTGTAGGTTCGTCAGTCGTGTGGGTTTCATTCTTAGCAAGTAGCCATAAAATGTAATTCTCATTTTCCTCATAACATCAGAGATCTTTTGGACACTTACTTTCATTATTATTATTTTTTCCATGCGAATCACTTGGGATCACGCATCAACTTTATTTCATTTTCTTTTCCTTTGCCTGGAGATTATTATTATTATTATTATTATTATTATTATTATTATTACGTTTTGGCCAACCGAGGACCACGTCATTTCAACTGGTTTCTTTGTCGAGCTTTAATATTCGCCCAGTAGTGTCGCATGAATTGTTGATGTTGTTGCTTCCTTTCTTCCGTCCACTTCATGCCTGTTTTAAGCCTAGGCTTTTCCAGGAAACCCCGGTGAGCTGTCAGTTTCATCTTAAGTGACGCACGCTCCTGCACATCGACACATGAGATCCCAATTTCTTGTAAATCTCTGCCTACCTCAGTGAACCAAGACCCCTTAGATTTCTTCTTTAGAAAGTAGGTAAAGATCCTGTTTGTCAATCTCATTATTATTATTATTGTTATTCTTATTATTTGCTATATCTATATTTGCCAGTGTTTTATCAAGTGTACAAATAATTTATGTATTTATCTAGACACTAGGAAATTAATTGTAACGCCCCGCCCAATCTTCGCAATTGGACTACTTGTTCCGTTCATCAAGCTCACTTCGGCTTAATTTAGGTTCGGTGAATACGTAAAGTCGTATAGCCTACCCACCGGCGGACAAAGATTCTGGCTTGCGTTCGATCCTTAGCCCCTTACAAGTGTTTCTCGACGTTAATAGGCTTTATACGGGAGTCGCTCTTATTAAGTTTGTATTTTCCGAGTAGCTGCAGTCCCTTTAAACCACAAGGGAACGGCCAGGACGTCTGATGTTGAGAAGGAAGCCAATACGAGTCCTTCATAATTACTTGGGTGGAACCGGGTGAGTTAGCCGAGGTCGTTGCGGCATGACTGTTGGCAGTCGCTCACATCCGGGAGGCGAGGAGGTTCGAATACCCCCGCCGGCAACCTTGAAGATGGTCTTCTGTGGTTTCCCATCTTCCTTCCAGGCAAATGCCGGTGTTGGTCCCTAACTATAGGCCACAGCCGCTACCCTCCAACTCCTCGACCCTCCCATCCAACATTCCTCCCCAACGGTACTTGTAGCTCACCCATTGGGTGTCCGTCTCGAAGCAGCTACAAAACTGGCGAGCCGAACATGTCCTCGGACACTCCCGGCACTAAAAGCCATACGCTAAAAAAAAAACTTGGGTGGAACTTAGCGGCAGGTATGAAAGGCTTGCGACTGGGTTGGCCTATCTGTTCACCGTCACGACTATATTAATAACACTTAAAACAGCATCTACAATAATTATTCAGTTACATAAGTATTTTATTTAAACTTGTAGTGAGCTTTTTTAAGCAATTATTTTTTATTTCGTTAGTCTATTACACTTCCACAAGTTTTTTGTTTGTTAGTATTTTTTATGTGTCTGAAAGTTACCAACTGCAAGTTTTGTTCGTCATTCTATTATTCTGAGTTTAGGTGGGTTTTCTCTTTTGTTTCTTATGTTGCCTGTTTATTTTATATTTATTTTATTTCCATAATCTTTATCCTGTCCATGCAATATTGTATGCAGATTCGTATGAGTTGTAAGTTGTAATTGTAAGGTAAGTTTTCCTGCTCGGAATCAGGATATACTTGTATTCCATGGCTGTGATGTGACGAAACAAGGAGAAATTTCACAGGTTTCTGTTTCTGAGTGACCTCGGTCACACTTGCCCACTACCCCTCATGTTGCATCGTGTTGGAGTAGTGTACATCCATGAGAAGAAAACTTAACGACAGCTATAGACCACTATGACGTCACGTATCATGTGTACTTGCATACATGAGCAAAAACTAATCAGGTCTGTGTTTCACAACGTGGAACAATCAGAATCATGCCCCCCTTGCACTTGGCTCGAGCTGCTTTCTCGTGCAATCTTGCCTGGAGCCTTGCTGAGCCGTGTATCAGAGTAATCATGGCATGAGACATTGGTTGCAAAGGAACACTTGAATAGTTGCATCGTCATTGTGAGCTTCAAACGGATTATACCCAGTGTTGAATTCCATGAGAGTAGGGTGGTAACATAGTTCCCCCTCCACCCGTACAAGATAATATTATATACCGGGTCCTTATTATCCGTCTAGCAACATAGCAGAGCAGGGATAATATCGCTCGGCAATGAGTCACACGGCTACCCATGCATTTTGCCGGTGGGCAGCTATGTGGCTAGACCGATAAAATGACCCTGTACTACCCTTTCACGAATTGATTGCCGGTGGTCGAGATGGGAACTATTCTTTGTTTACTTGTGTCACACGTCAGCCTGCTTCTTTGACAGGTAGAGTTGCGCGAGTAGGATATGACTCAGCTCCAGTAGCCTCAGTCATCGTTTAACTGTCCGTGGTAACATGAGCTCCTGTGACGCGCAATGCTGCTTGACTTATGTGCAGACTGCACTCTGTCATCGCTGCGTCCTCCGCTTCGCTCCACGGGGCTCATGCTACAATAAACAACAAACGCTGGCCCAGCCACGCTCAGCGGCAATCAAATCGTGAATGGGTAATAGTTCTTTTTTAAATCACTTACCCGCCCAGCTCGGCTTCCTCTACCGTCGCAAACATGGTGTCTAAACACACTTTGTCAGGAGATACAGCTGTGGATGGCGACAGGCCGATCGCCGGGGCGACCGCTAACTTGGGTCTAAGGTATTTTGGAAGAAAGTCGGCCGTGGACCTGTTCAAAGAAACCGTTCCAGAATTTTCCTGTTGGTGAAAATGGGAAACTATGAAAATCATTTTCAGGACGGCTGAGGTGGGATTCGAACCCACGCTCTTCCGATGCCAGCGACGCACGTGTTAGTGCGTTGGCGCTCTCAGCCACCGCGGCCGGTTTCTGTAGTATTACTCATAGGCCCAATAACGTTTAATGTTATCCGCTTCATTTGTTTAAAAAAACTGACGTTCGTTGACAATTTTGATTTAGCTACTTCACCAAAAAATGTAAGCAGCGCAAATGTGCTCAAAATAATCAAACTACTGTAGTACAAGTGATTCAGAAAGAAGGGATAAAGTGACTGTAAGAATAATTATTGTTTCTGTTGGTGAAAAAGTAATCTATAAAGCAGCTAATGCACCCGCCCAGGGGCCCACAACGTGCGTTGGCGACCACAGGACCCCAACTGAGTCCGACATTGCATCCATTTAATTGTGGTGGACTCCATTCCTTCATCTTTCCTGTCGACCTCCCTTGGTCAACTCTCTTGTTCTCTTCCCACCCCAACGGTATTAGGAATCGGAATCTTGAATCCCAGGCTGGCTTAATTTTCCCGCATGAAATGACCTTGTCGTTTCTTTCCGCATACTCTCATTTTTTCTTCGAGTGGTCACATCTCTTCTCTTTCTTTTCTTTATGTCTACTGTAAAATGTTCTAATAGAGACAGGGTGTGTGTAGCCCCACCTTGCATGATACATACACCCTGGTTAACCCTACACCCTCAAGGGATCACGGCTGGTGGGTTCGAGAGCAGGCAACCCCCGAGGAATACCTGAGCTGGATCCTGATTTCTTCGCGGGTCGAGGGTACAGTATTTTGATCCTCTGTATTTTATTCCCCTTCTTCCTTTCTTTAAATGTTTTATGTTGTTTTATGTTTTGTTTTTTGTTTTGCAAATTTCTTTTCCTAGACTTGTAACTTACCCAACCTTACCTAAATGTTTCGCCCAACCAATCGACTAATGTGTGTGTTTTCTAACCCTCTTCTAAAGAGCCAGGGATGATGGGAGAATAATTTTCTAGGGACATCAAATGAGGTAATGAGATATTACTCGAATGAAATAATTGGTGTGTGAGTGGACCTTATACCTGTCTCTCAGCCGCATTCCCAGTTTGATAGAAATATAGAAGTTGTCGCGAACTGCCTTCCTTTACGCTTGTAAGCCAGTCAACGTCGAGTAATGAATACTAGTATACATTAGTATGAAAGGAAAGTAGAGCGTAAAAGCGGTATAGAAGATCTCTGAAATGAAGTTTTTTCAAAGGTTCTTAATTCTTTGGTTATCAAGCAAATAATACCCCCCTTGTCCCTTCCAGTTTTGAGATATTTATTGAGACTCCTGTTCCAATGATCCTAGCTTCGATTCCAACTTCAGCCATCCTAGATACGTTGTTTCTACCTTCTACTCCTACTAGTGCTACTCCCTAAGGGCCAGGATCGCCTCCTTCCCAGTCCTATGAGTACAAACTCCACAACGCTAACGAAGAAGTGAGCTTAGAAAACTGTATTCAGTGTTGGCTTGTTAGATTCTATGTAAACTATTGTTTTACAGTCAGTTCGTATGCGGGAGCCTAAAATTATCATCTAACTTACTCAAATTACAATACCTGAAAATAAATATAGACTCATCATCATCATCATCATTTCCCCTTACCCAGCTCCTGCCGGGTCGGGGTATTTATGGCATTTCTCCACTTTCCTCTTTCCTTCCACCATTCTTCTTCCACGATCTTGTCCCAGTCCAGATTTCTTTTTCTTACGCTGTTCTTCACTAAATCAATCCACCTTGTTCTAGGTCTTCCTCTTGCTCTCTTACCCTTGCACTTTGCCTCCAGCATCTGTCTTGGTATTCTATTTTCCTCCATCCTCTTTACATGTCCAAACCACCTTAGTTTATTCTTCTCAATTCTCTCATTTAGTTTTCCCATCCCAACTTCCTTCCTAACATCTTCATTCCTCACTCTGTCTTTCCTTGTCTTTCCTATCATACTTCTTAGGAATTTCATTTCACTGGCTTGGATTCTACTCTCTTGCCTGCTTGTCAGGGTCCAAGTCTCAGCTGCATAAGTTAATATGGGAACATAGTACACTTTATACATTACCTCCTTGCTTTTCCTTGGTACTTCCTTATCCCAAACAAGTTTTCTTACACTTTGATAGAATGCATTGCTCTGCTGTACTCGCCTGCCAATCTCCATGTCCAACCTACCAGTTTGCATCAATTCACTTCCTAGTTATTTGAACGTGTCCACAATTTCCAAACTCTGACTTCCAATTTTCACAGTGCCCTTTCCTTGTCTTTCCCCTTTTGTCATCACCATGGTCTTGCTTTTCTCTATACTGATTTTCAGGCCGTACTTCTGAATATTTTCGTTCAGTGCATCTAGTTGTTTTTGCACTTCTTCCTTCCCCAGACCACAATATCATCTGCAAATAACAGTAACTTCATTTCTTTATGTCCATATGATTCCTTTGTTTCCTTTACAATTTCATCCATCACCATTATGAACAAGAGAGGTGACAGCACACTCCCCTGTCTTAGTCCAGTCTTGTTCCTAAAACAATCAGTCTTTCCAACTGGGGGTCAGTACCCTGCTAACACAGTTGTTGTACATTGCTTGCACCATTTCCAACATTTCTCTTCCCAGTCTCTTCTTAACCATGGTTTCCCATACCTTCTCTCTGGGGACACTATCATATGCCTTTTCTAGATCTATGAAAGTCATGATCAAATCCTCTCCATATTCCCAGTTCTTTTCCATCACCTGCCTCAAGCTAAAGATTGGGTCCACTGTGGATCTTTCACTCCTGAAGCCATACTGTTCCTCTTGCAAATCTCCTTCCACCTTTCTTCTCATTCTTCTTTCTAATATCCTTTCCAGTATTTTTACTATCTGTGATATGAGGGTGATCCCTGTATAGTTATCACACACCTTCTTGTCCCCCTTCTTAAACACTGGTATTATTAGCCCTTTCTCCCAGTCTTCTGGTACACATTTCCGTTTCCACACACCCTTTAGCAGTCGATACAACCATTGCATACCAACAGGTCCAGCAGCCTTTATCATTTCTACACTGATTTCGTCCACCCCTGTTGCTTTTCCCATCTTCATTTTCTGTACTGCTAATTCCACCTCCAGCATTGTTATATCATCTTCTGTTATAGAGTCGTCAGGTTGTGTCACTTCCATCTCACCAGTACAATTGCTCACATTCAATAGCTTATCGAAATACTCCTTCCATCGTCCCTTTATCTCTTCTTGGTGTGTTAACAACTCTCCATCTTCCTTTTTTACTAGCTTTGTAGTAACTCTTTCTTTCCTCTTACTTCTTAGAAGTCCATACAGCATCCTTTTACTGCCACTTACATCTGTTTCCATTCTTCGTGTAAATTCTTCCCAACTTTTCATCTTTTCTTCTCCTATCACTTTCTTACACCTCCGTTTGCTGTCGTGATACTTCCTTTTGCGTTCTTCTGTTTGATCTCGGTTCCATTCTTTCCATGCAGACTTCTTTTCTTTCACTGCTTTCCTCACTTCCTCATTCCACCACGGTGTCTCCTTCTCTTTCACTCTTGTTGATGTCCTACCACAAGTACTCTCTGCTGCACCAACAAATGCCTTTTTAAAGTGGGACCATTCCTCTTCTATGTTTTCCACTTCAGTAACTGGGATTTGTTGCTTCAATCTCTCCTGAAAATCTTCCTGTACAGTTTTGTCTTTCAATTTCCATACTTTTATTTTACTTTCTCTGATCTCCTTTAGATTTTCCAACTTTTCCCATCTAAATTTTGCCACCTCAGCTCTATGGTCCCCATCAAATGCTTCTCCTGGTAAAGCTGTCACATCTATCAGCTTTCTGCGATTAGTCCTTTCCACCAGAAAGTAGTCAATTACTGATTTTGTTCTTCTATCGCCCCAACCATATCTCGTAATTTTCCTGCTGTTTTTCTTCCGAAACCATGAATTACCCACTATCAGTCCATTCCTTTCACAAAAGTTTACAAGGTCCTCTCCTTCCCGGTTCTTTTTCCCATATCCATATGGTCCAATGACTTCTTCCTTTCCTTGTCTCTCGTTTCCGACTTGTGCATTCCTATCTCCCATGATCACCACTTCTACATCTGAAATTACTCTTTCTACATCCTCCAGGAATACTTCAAGATATTCTTCTCTGTTTCCAGTCTGTGGTGCATACACTTGTATGAAGTCCATCACATCATTTTTCATCTTCATTCTAATTTTCATTGTTCTGTCACTCACACACTCGACCACTTCCACATACTCCTCCAGTTGTTTCTAGGTTATCAGTCCCACGCCATTTTTTTGCCTCTTGGCCACCACTCCAGTATAATGTATATCCTTTCCTCAATTTCTTCCTTCCTTTACCTTTCCATTTCACTTCACTCAGCCCCATCAATCCAACATTCTCCCTCTCCATGAAGTCTACCACCTCCTCCACCTTGCCTGTCAGGGTCATGACATTCATGATACCCACTTTCATTTCGGTTACCGGTCGCCCATTTCTCTCAGTTCCCCCAGTACCAAACGAACTGCGCGTCGCCTGCAGGGTACGCCCTAACCTTCTCCGAATCATTTGAAGTGCCATTTCCATTTTAGGCTATTATTACGATGGGGTCGCCACTCCCCCAAGGCATTTTATGAAGCTACTGCCAGCTATTATACAGGCCGCCCCTAACATGGGAAACAGACGCCCTTGCAGCTGCCCCTAACCTGGGAAACAGACGCTGCCGATTGATGCTGTACTCATACTATTCCCTGAGTACTGGGTTGCCTCTTCCGCAATCTCCACCGTTCCGAAGTCCATCTTCTCCGCTGCAGATTCCGTTGAGGTCTTCGCACGTAACCCTGTGCACGGGGCCTATGATATACCCCATAGGACTGGGTCCTCACCAGAACTTAGCTACTTAGGTACTGTAGTTCCATGGTATATTACAGTACCGTTGCCCACCCCCGCGACGTGGAAGCGCCTGGCAAGAATTATCCATGTAGGTAATTATTGTTACGTGCCACCCCCTAGTGGCACCTTTGTTAACTGGATTACGGTGGGTATAAAGCACAATACCAATTACTGCTTAAAGAAATAATTAATTTTATTGCAGCCAGAAAAATACACTACTCAACAGCAATTATTACCTTACTCCAGTTTCCTCAAGTCGAGAATACTTCCCCTTTCACTTGTCAACAGACCACAGTTAATCCCTCGTAATGAGGTGGCCCCGTACGCTGGATGGAAATAACTTCACTAGGTCTGTCATTCTCTGTTTTGCAACTCACCACAATGACCTCTCTTCGCACTAAGTAAGCACACTCGCTCAAAACACAGGCAGTCCCCTGTAAGCTCCTCACTCCCTTCGCTGTCACGAGAATCGGCTTCACTAGTCGGTTTCGCAAGTCTCCACACTTCTGTCGCTCAGGATACGCGCTCGCACTCGCTCGTAAAACACAACAACAACCACAGCTTGACAGGTCGCACTTATATAGCAGGCCGCTGACTCAATAAATGCTTCTAGATCCATCCAGGGTTCACGGCTTCTCGAGGTTTCCATAGCTGGTCCAGTCACGAATATTCTGGACTATCCCTTTGTCCTAGTAGCCCTGTTGCATAAGGCGCACGCAATACAGGAGGCAGGGCACAGCCCAGCCCTGGGGCAGTTGTGACTCATGCGGCGAGTGATGACACAAACTCACAGCCGTAACACCACCCCCTTCCTAAAAAGGCTGATCGTCCCGATCAATCATTGGTCCGTCTGTGTCCCTCCGTAGGCTGCCAGGCGATCTCGATGCACGATCTTCATCTTCGCCCTCGGGCTCCGCTGGATCCTGTAGACGACATCGTTGATCCGTTTCACGACTCGGTACGGGCCCTCCCAGGACTTCTGCAGTTTGGGTGACAGGCCTTTCTTCCGTAATGGGTTGAAGAGCCAGACCAGGTCGTCCTCGTGGAATCCTCCGGCATCCGTCTGCTGGTCGTATCGGGTCTTCATTCGGTCGGTCTCGATCCGCAGTTTCCTCCTCGCGAACGCGTGCACGTCCTCCAGTTGGTCGACCAGTTCTTGACAATACTGGCTTACCGGGATCGGATCATTCCCAGGTCGGCCGAAGGCAAGATCGACAGGTAGACGGAGCTCCCTCCCAAACATGGCCCGGGCTGGTGTGCACCCGGTGGCTTCATGCCCGGCGGAACGGTAGGCCAGGAGAAATAGTGGAAGATGTTTGTCCCAATCCCTCTGGTGCTCGCTGATGACTATTCGGAGATGGTTCTCGATGGTGCGATTGAATCGCTCTACCATCCCGTCGGACTGAGGGTGTAGCGGCGTTGTCCTTGTCTTCCGGATTCCCAGCAGCTGGCATAGGTTCTGGAACACCTGCGACTCGAAGTTCCTCCCTTGGTCGGAGTGCAGCTCCAGGGGTACTCCGTACCGGCTGACGAATTCCTTCACCAGGGTCTCTGCAATCGTCGCGGCTTCCTGGTTAGGGAGTGCATACGCCTCCGGCCATTTGGTGAAGTAGTCGCTGACGACCAATATGTAGCGGTTCCCTGCCTCGCTTAATGGGAATGGCCCAGCAACATCGATGGCCACTCTCTCCATGGATCCGCCCACGTTGTAGGTCTTCAGTGGACCCCGCCGTCTTCGTCCTGGGCCCTTGCTGGCTGCGCAATCGTGGGACCTCGCGCAGTGGATCTCCACGTCGGTTCGGCATCCAATCCAGTAGAACCGCTCTCTCAGCTTCTCCAGGGTCTTCTTTATCCCTAGGTGTCCACCAGATGATCCTCCATGGACTTCCTTCAGGACTTCCTCCGTCATAGCCTTTGGAACGACGACTTGTTCCCGAGATGTCTTCCCGTCGGTGCTCTCCCAGGCGCGGCAGATGAGGCCATCCCTTACAATCAGCGAGTCCCACTGCGCCCAGTAGGACTTAAACTTTCGGCTGCAGTCACTCACAATGTTCCACCCGGGTCTGGGGACACAGGCCCTCTTCCATTCGGCTATCAGTCCCAGGTCATCATCTTCTGCTTGTGTCCGCGTGAAAGATTCGCGGCTCCAGCTCCCTTGAAGTTCCACGGTAGTCCTTCTGCACTGTATCCCGGTGTTCTCCTCCCTCCTAATACATAAGGTGCAGTCTTCGGGGCACGGTATTCGTGACAGGGCGTCGGCGTTAGAATGCAGTTGGCCTTTCCTGTGCTGAATCTCAAAGTTGTACTGTTGAAGCCTCTCGAACCACCGCGCGAGTTGACCCTCGGGCTGCTTGAAGTTCAGGAGCCACCGCAGGGATGCATGGTCGGTCCTGATGAGAAATTCTTGCCCCTACAGGTACTTGTGGAAGTGTTCAATGGTCTTCACGATGGCGAGCAGCTCCTTCCTGGTGACGCAGTAGTTCCTTTCTGGCTTTGACAAGGCCTTGCTGAAGTAGGCCACTACTCTCTCCTCGCCGTCCACTACTTGCGACAGGATTCCCCCTATGCCAAAGTCGCTGGCATCGGTATCGACGATGAACCTTGTTCCAGGTCTGGGGTAGGCCAGAATAGGTGTGGTGCACAGAGCCTGCTTGAGTTGTTCGAAGGCACTGTGGCATTCTGCTGTCCACGTGAAGAGTTGGTCCTTCTCAGTCAGTCGATGTAAAGGTTTGGCGATGTCGGCGAATCCTCTCACGAAGCGACGGTAATAAGTGCAGAGTCCCAGGAAGCTTCGTAGTTGGGACTTGTCCTTCGGAACTGGCCACTCCCTCACAGCTGCGGTCTTCTCTGGGTCGGTGCGCACCCCTTCCTCGGAGACGATATGCCCAAGGTACTGGACCCGCTTCTGGAAGAGCTGACACTTCTTGGGGCTCAACTTCAGCTGGGCAGCCCGTAGCTTCAACAAGATCTCCTTCAGGTTGCTGTAGTGCTCCTCGAAGCTCCTCCCCAGAACGATGACGTCGTCTAGGTCTACCAGGCAGGTCTTCCAGTGTAGTCCCCTCAGAATGGACTCCATTAGCCTTTCGAAGGTCGCAGGTGCGTTGCACAGACCGAATGGCATGACGGTGAACTGCCAGAGCCCGCTGCCCACAGAGAACGCCGTTTTCTCGCGGTCCTTAGGGTGGACCTCCACCTGCCAGTAGCCACTCTTCAAATCCAAGGTGGAGAACCATCTTGACCCTGATATGGTGTCCAGCGTGTCGTCGATCCGGGGTAGAGGGTAGCTGTCCTTCTTCGTGACGTCGTTCACCCGCCTGTAGTCCACGCAGAACCTGGTGGAACCGTCCTTCTTCTTCACAAGCACGACCGGAGAACTCGAAGGACTATGTGATGGCTCGATCACCCCTTGCTCCTTCATGTCTTCTATCATCCGGTCGACTTCGGCTTGCTTGGCGAGCGGGACACGTCGGAATGGGGCCCTAATCGGTGCGCTGTCCCCAACGTCGATTCTGTGCTGGACCAAGCTTGTCCTGCCGAAGTCTTTGTTCCCCACGGAGAAGACATCCTGGAATTCGCGTAGCAGGTCCTGAAGTTGGCGTGATTGCTCTTCGTCTAAATGGTCCTGGGATCCTTGGTACAGCTTCTGTAGTTCTTCTGGCAGGGCGCGTCTTCTTCGGTTGTCCGTCTGCAGGTGTCCGTCCGTCGTTTCTGTGATGCGGGCAATCCAGGTAACGGGCTCGCAGACTCCTAGGTTGGTGTCCCGTTGAGCCGTAATGTCGTAGTCGTTCAGGTTGGACAGGCGGACTTACGGCCGAGGCGTCGTGTTGATGAGGGTCTTGGCAACTAGCAATCCTTTTGTCTGGATGTCCTCATATTTTGGCTCGATGACAGCCGCCACTCCCTCAGAAGTTCCGTCGACAATTACGGCGGCGCTGACCTCCGTCCTGGCAGGAACGATGACATCCTCTCTCAGCCTTACTCGTCGTGCGGTGACGGCCTCGTGTGCTGGTTGCAAAGCAAGTCCCTCACCTCCGAAGTGCAGAGTGTTGGTACTCAAGTCCAAGATGATGTTGTTCTGGTCCAGGAAGTCCAGTCCGATGATCACTTCGTTTGATACGTCAGCCACAAGCACTGGATGCTTCACCACCCGTCGACCAATGACGAGCTCCAGTGATGCTTCGCCATGTACCGGTGCGGTCTCTCCGGTCGCGGTTATTAGCTGGAGGTTCCTTTGTGTGGGTTGCACTCTCCACTTCGGGATCACGGTGGGATTGACGATGGTCCTCGACGCTCCCGTGTCGATCAGCATGGGCCAGCTCACTCCGTTGACGACTCCGTCGACCATCAGGCTGCTATTGTCCCTCCGTAACTTCGTCACACGCACTTGGACTGCTGGGGCTTGACGACTGTCACAAGCCAACCTTTGCCCCCCAAGGCTGGCTAATACTCGTTTCCCTGGGCCGCGCGGTTTTCAGACGACTGATTTCCCGTCGGATAACCTCGGCGGCGGCGATCACCGCAGTCCTTGCTCAGGTGGCCTTTCTTACCGCAGGCCCAGCAGGTCGGTAGTCCTCTTCCGGGCCACCTCTCCGGTTGTCTTCCGGCTGTGTCGTTGCTGGTGGTACCGCTACTATCGAAGAAACGGCTTAGCGCCTCCATTAATTCGTCGGCCAGGGGCTTGGTCTCGTTGGTTTTTACTGGTTCGTCGACGTCCACTTGACGCACCCGCGCGTGCATTCTGGATGCCTGTTTTGCCGTCTCGAACTCAAGTGCGTGGCTCAGCGCATCTGCCAGGGTCTTATTGCGCGCGAGATGCAGCGCCTGTTGAGTGTCCGAGTCCCGTAGCCCGTCGGTGAAAGTCTGCGTCGCTATCTGCTCCAGAAAGTCGGCCGGCGCTGTTGGGTAGGCGAGCCTTACGAGGCGTGCGATGTCCATCTCGAACTCCTGCAGGGTTTCCGTGTTCTTCTGTACCCGGGTCCGGAGCTGCATCTGATAGGCCTGCTGAAGATGGCTATCTCCATATCGGGACTCCATATGGGCGATCAGGGAAGCGTAGTCCTGGGATCCAGTCGGGATGGCCTGAAGGACGTTAAGGGCGTCACCTCTCAGCGCTACAATGAGAGCTGTAGCCTTTTCTGTGTTGTTCCAGTTATTTATGGAACAGACCGCCTCGAACTGACGTAAGTAGGTGCTCCACGGGACCTTTCCGTCGAAGGTTGGGGGCGTCACTCTGCTATGTCCCGTTCCTGATATTCCCGGTGTAACGGTGGGCGGGCGTTGGCGCAGCTCGGCAACTTCCTCTCGTAGAGCGTTGAATTTCTCCTCCACCCCCGTCAGTGGGCGTTGGCGCAGCTCGGCAACTTCCTTTTGTAAGGCGTTGAATTTCTCCTCCACCCCCATCAGCGGGCGTTGGCACAGCTCGGCAACTTCCACTTGTAAGGCGTTGAATTTCTCCTCCACACCCATCAGCGGTCGTTGGCACAGCTCGGCAACTTCCACTTGCAAGGCGTTGAATTTCTCCTCCACCCCCGTCAGTGGGCGTTGGCGCAGCTCGGCAACTTCCTTTTGTAAGACGTTGAATTTCTCCTCCACCCCCATCAGCGGGCGTTGGCGCAGCTCGGCAACTTCCACTTGTAAGGCGTCGACCTTCTTTTCCACTGCCGTGACTTCCTCACGCAGACCCAGTTCTAATTTCTTCAGGTCCTGTGTCAACTTATTCTGACCGTCTTCTATCTTCTTCTGGCCGTCCTCTATCCTCTTCAGGTCCTCCGCTAGCTTATTCTGACCTTCTTCTAATTTGGAAGTTGGTCCTCGGCTAAACTTTTCTGGCTGTCTTCCAATTTGGCAGTTAGCTCCTTGGTTAAATTCTTCTGGCCGTCTTCTATGCCATTTAACTTTTCTAGCAATGCTGCCAATTGCGCCTCCATTTTAGTTGTTTGCCTTGTAAAGGGCATGCACTCACAGGAAAATTAGAGAAAATGACCTGCTCGGGTTTTGAAACCAGGGCCGTCAGGTGTTGTGCTTGAGTTCGTAATCCGGCTTCTGACACCAGTTGTTACGTGCCACCCCCTAGTGGCACCTTTGTTAACTGGATTACGGTGGGTATAAAGCACAACACCAATTACTGCTTAAAGAAATAATTAATTTTATTGCAGCCAGAAAAATACACTACTCAACAGCAATTATTACCTTACTCCAGTTTCCTCAAGTCGAGAATACTTCCCCTTTCACTTGTCAACAGACCACAGTTAATCCCTCGTAATGAGGTGGCCCCGTACGCTGGATGGAAATAGCTGCACTAGGTCTGTCATTCTCTGTTTTGCAACTCACCACAATGACCTCTCTTCGCACTAAGTAAGCACACTCGCTCAAAACACAGGCAGTCCCCTGTAAGCTCCTCACTCCCTTCGCTGTCACGTGAATCGGCTTCACTAGTCGGTTTCGCAAGTCTCCACACTTCTGTCGCTCAGGATACGCGCTCGCACTCGCTCGTAAAACACAACAACAACCACAGCTTGACAGGTCACACTTATATAGCAGGCCGCTGACTCAATAAATGCTTCTAGATCCATCCAGGGTTCACGGCTTCTCGAGGTTTCCATCGCTGGTCCAGTCACGAATATTCTGGACTATCCCTTTGTCCTAGTAGCCCTGTTGCATAAGGCGCACGCAATACAGGAGGCAGGGCACAGCCCAGCCCTGGGGCAGTTGTGACTCATGCGGCGAGTGATGACACAAACTCACAGCCGTAACATTATTATTGCCTCATGGACCGGGTTAAGGAGCTGGCTAAATCCAGCCTCCAAGGCAAAAAATATAGACTACTTTACTTAATAATTATTTCAGGCAATGAACTTTACAATTTGAAAGGGTATTATTAATGGCATTTTGAGTAAATATACTAATATTAACCGCCCGAGATAATTGATGAAATGTGACGTTATTGAGAGTCGTGTTTCTTCCTACGCCTGTCTACGTGTTAGTCGGCTCTTTGGTGTAGTAGGGGTTGCAGGCTTACCCCCTTACCCGTGAGAACTGACATGAGGGCTGGAGTGTGGTTCAGTGTCTGCCTGATATAAAGAGGCAGTGGCCCAGAACAAGAAAGCCAAGATTAGCGGCCAAGTGGACACGCCACGCTGACCACACGTCACCGCGAAATCTGCAGGACAAACTTATGTAGGAGTCATGGGTTTAGTTTGTCCATCTGGGAAACAATATTTTCATTGAAATTAGCTTTCCAAGAGTTTATATAACTTGTTCAAAATCCTTGCGTTTTGCTGTGATACTTAAATATATGTTTTGGCCTAAACCATAACATTCCCAAGGAATTCAGCCACAATACGTCGTCAAGAGGAATGCTTGCTAGGTGTGCAGCCTGCGACTCAAGCATTGCTCAAAGTCTAAATGGACCGCTCTTTCTTTTATGCGTCGCTCTTTTTTCTTTAACAATTATATATGAACCATCCAGGATCCTTACAAAAAGAGCGCAATAAACGGGCTGGTAACAACCGAGTTTTGCTGTAGTTGGTTATGAGAAGAGACTGGTCTCGGTAAAAGTATTTCAACATTTTCCAATGCTTGTCCTTAAGCTTTATTGATTGGCTGTAGTAGGGTTTGGTTCACAAATGATTCTAATATAGAAACGCGTACAGAAATGTGTGTGCTATAATAAAATAGGATGTATTGTCCTGTCAGTCGCCCCCATGGACAATCACCCTCAGAAAGGGCCATTCTCATTAAATTTAGTGAAACACTGGGTGATTCCGAGTTCTCTTCAAGGTGGTCGACTAGGAAAATCCAAGAAGGGGATGGTGTCTGAGGAATCTCTCGCTCCCCCACTCCAATTTGGCTGGGTAGGTAAATAGTGTGAGATTCGTTGAGGCAAGTTTTGACATTTTCTCACTTTCCTGGACTTTCTCAGCTTTGCACTTAACGATCAAGTTTATTCTATTTGTGTGTGTGTTTTAGTTACTTTTCTGACCAAGATGCACATTTTAAGTTTCTATGTTGTAGGCCTAATAGTATGAAAATCACCTTTGACATCCTTGGTTTTATTGAATTTGAATAATTAACATATTGCCTAAAAGTGTGAAGTTTTCGGTGATTATTTGATAAATGACGTATGTTATCATTATGTAAAATATTTACACTCTCGTTGCAATCATATTTTCTACTAACAATTAGGCATTAATTTTAAGCTTTGCGCAGTTTATATCAACTTTTGCTACACTTAAAACGCAGAAAACTATTTAAAAACCTATTTTACATATTAAGAACCTAAAAAAAAGTTTTTGAAAACCTAAAATGACAATTTTAAGAACCTAAAAATCCGACCCCTACGGTGATGGGTACCACATGGTATTTACGCAATTCAAACTTAAATATCTCTTAGTTGTCTTACTATTGCTTACCAATGCTGTAACTAATGTACTTTTAGAAGTTATACTCTGTCATGTTTAGCATCCCTTCAATAGGTAATAAATAACATTTAATTAAACGTTATTATTAATTGACCAGGGTAATGTAGTGCCTATTAACGCGCATTACTGCATTTACATGTGTACCACCAGTATTTTGAAACTGTGAAACTTAGCTCTCAGTGCAGTTCGCTGGGACACATGGTGCAAACCTCTTTCTTTAAACAATACTTGAATGAGTCATCTGGTAGCAAACATGTGTAATGCAAATTGTTTTCCTGTATAATTACCACGAAATGAACAGTTATCACAAGGTTTCACTCCCAGCTTTCTCTGCTCCGCTCTGCACGCTATACGCAATGTTTACCAACTGTTTGCAGTCGTGACCTCCTTGTTTAGTACAATTCCACCATTGCAGAATCTATGGATGAGAGCTCCTCTTTATTTCTGTCTTTAAATAATTAGTTCAACGAATGATAGTGGACAATCCCGTAGCGTAGGCCTAGATGTTTTTTTTAAATTCCCTATGATGGTTTGCCCCAAGACAGTGGTAATGTGGGACTACTTACTGCATTATGGCGTGGCAACTCCAAGTATGGCCCTGCGCCGCTGGCCTGTCATGGAAGCCAATATTATGAAGGATGTCCCTTCGTAATTCTTTATTTTCAGCTGTAAGTTAATATAAAACTAAATCTTCCTACAGATTTAAACAACAGCAGCAGAAGCAGCAGCAGCTGCAAGCAACAATAACGACACTGTTTTTAAGTTATGAGAAAGTGCTGGAATTGCATTGAATTTATTCCGTCCATTTAAATATCAAAATCCAACATTGATTCCGAATAGGTCACACATTCTGGCATTGTGTCAGACAGGCTACCCGAAACATTTGAAACTGATGTCGATGCAATACTTCAAAGGCTGATGTAACGAGACAGATTAACGTGAAAGTAAATGATGATGATGATAATAATAATAATAATAATAATAATAATAATAATGTCCAAAAGATCTCTAATGTTATGGGGAAAAGGAGAATTGCATTTTATGGCCCCTTGCTAAGAATGAAACCCACACGATTGACGAACCGGATCTTTACATATTTTAAAGATAAGAAGACCAAGTCAGCCTGGTTCGAAGAGGTAGAAAGGAGATTAAGATTACCTGATATTCGAGAACGCAACCCCCTCAGGTTCAGAAGAAACTAAATGACCAGGGTTTCCATGAAAAAAAAAAAAAAAAGTTGACGACGGGAAAGATGTAGACTGAAGCAGTAGCGGCTATTCAGGTGAAGAGAGTGAAGAGCCTCTTCACATGCCATCTCTTAAATAAAATTAACATTATTTTTTCTTATTTAAATAAAAATGTTGTCATTGTCTTGGGCTACTTTTTCACTTAGTGTACTGTTATTTCTACACTCCGTCGCTAGATGGTGCGCAAGCAAGGCGGCATGACGTCCTTGTAGCAGTTGTACTCCCTGTCGCTAGATTGTACTGCCGTAACTTGGAAGGAAGCAGGAGACGAAGTGTCTTGTTTATGTCAGCTACATCGTCTCGTTGCCATGGTAACCTGACGTCAGTTGTGACGTCATTACCTGCCGTTAGACAGACGAGTGAAGATGTTCCTGTGTCGGCAAGGCAATATCGTCTAGTTCAGTTGATGAAAGTTTACATTGCAACAGGCTTCTTTTTCTTTTATATTGAGGCTTTTATTTACTTTCCCAATGAATAGTATGTATTTATAACGTTATCTACCCTGTTGTTGATGAAGGTTGATGGCTTTTAGTGTATAATGTTTGCAGTGAAAGACACGTTACTAATTTTATTAGAAATTCCCTTCAGTAGGTGGAAAGATGAAGACAAAAAGGGATTTATTAATCAATTTATTAATTTGTGGGCGGCCAAAGAAATTAATAGAACTGTGCACTAAAGAAATAAAACCGGAAAGTCCTATAGCCTTCATCGCAAGGGATCTTGGTTCGAACAGTTCACATAGTTGTGCAGTAGTTATAGAACTGTTCTGTTGGCCTTGCTTACTATACAGTAACAGTAACAAATTTCCAAAACATTACGCGCGGGTTGGACAAACACAAAGACAGTGAGCAACATTTAAAGAACCAGTTACCACTTAGAACACGCACACAAGCACGATATCTGGCACTTTACGGGAAAATGCAAGACTAAGTGCACTTAAATGTAATGTGAATGTGACTTTAAATAGGCAGATCCTGGGACTTGTGATTAGAGTTGTTCTATACTTAAGTTTACAGGAACTCTCTTCTAGAGAGGAGGGCCGATAACCTAGATGTTAGGCCTCTTAAAGCAACAATTATCATCATCATCATCGTCTTCTAGAGGACATGACAAGACCTCTTTAAACCGTGTGCGCTTTAAGGAATTATTGAAGATACTGACATCTAAAAAGTCCTTAGAACCTCAAAATTATTAAAATAAAATTCAAAGTGTGTTCTCTGGAAATAACTGATGCAACATCAGAGTACATCAGAGATCATATTAAGGACCGACTTAATAATGTTAGAGCCTCCGTGGCTTAGGCGGCAGCACGCCGGCCTCTCACCGCTGGGTCCGTGGTTCAAATCCCGGTCACTCCATGTGAGATCTGTGCTGGACAAAACGGAGGCAGACAGGTTTTTCTCCGGGTACTCCGGTTTTCCCTGTCAAATATTTAATTCCAGCAACACTCTCCACTATCATTTCATTTCATCTGTCATTCATTTCATCATTGCCCCAGAGGAGTGCGTCAGGCCTCGGCAGCCGGCACAGTTCATATCCTCGCTGCTAGATGGGGGGGGGGGGGGGGCTTCATTCATTCCATTCCCGACCCAATCGGAGACTAGAAGCAGGCTGTGAATTTTCATTTTTTTCTTAATAATGTTCCGCTTTTTTCTATGCTAACGCATGGCTGTGATAAATTACAATTCTTAAATAAGTCTTATAGATTCCGACAAATTTGAGCTGTATAACAAACATAATCAACAATAGGCCTACCCCACATTTAAGAAATGAACTGTCACTCTTTTATACTCATGAATCCTACAACGTAAAAATAGTCGGGAGAAATGCATCAAGAACTCCGTGAATAGAAGAGACTTACAAACTTTTGCTTAAGGACACGACGTACTCTTGCATGATGAAAATATCGATTTTTTGATTTTGGCGCCATAAAATTCTTCATTCTTTTCTGAATCCAAATATATATAGTTTGTGTTTTTTTTATGTCTACAACTAGCTTAAATTCGTTTTTTTTAAATTAGCGTCCCATGCTCTGAATAATTCACTTTTAACTTTGCCAGCTGTTTTCCGTTAATACTCATTTTCCATGTTTAGGTACCAATAACAAGGAAACCATTTAAGATAGAGGGCTAATTTTTTTACATTAACTTACCTAATGGAGTACTTGAATATTAACCTATTTGCACTTCCAAAACATAGTAGGCATGGATTGGGAAGAGAACAATTAATACATGTTTTTGAATAAATTTAAAAAGAAAGAGTTCGGATTCTTTTTTCTTGCATTCTGTCCCAATAATAATGAAACAAAGTGGTTACCGGTACTCATCTGCCATAATCCATTCCAAGTGTGTGAACAGAATTTGAGAATATTTGATTGAAAAACAACTGAGAAATGTGTACCTGAAGCAAATTATACAACATTTTTTCGAAACGTATCTGTCCAAATTTGTATTCATTTCACACATCCTATAAAAGCAAAGTAGCACTACATGGTCATAAACAGCTCAGAATATACCGCTTCTTATATGTGACAAGAATCATAGCTGTACCTTTAGCATAAATCCAGAAAATACTTAGTAAAGTGATGCCACAAAAATAGACTTTTTCATCGTGTAAGAGTACGTGGCGACCTTAATTGGGTACTGGCAATACCTTCTACAAGTGCATCAGTACAACGCAGTTTCTCTTGTTTGAAAAGATTCAATACTTTTGCATGTAACACAATATCTGACTCCAGAATTACATCATTGGCTATCTCCATAAATCGTGAATTGTAGTTGAAATTGATTGAAGACCTTCTATGAGGACATCATAGATAAGATTGCCAACCTTAGAGAACGGAGGATTCATTTAAGCTATACAAATAAGCGAGTTTGACTTTTTAGTGCGATAACTTATGTTTGGTTTGGTTTTAAGTACTAGGCTCTTAGTAGATATTTTAGCATTAAAATAGGAAAAGGATGTCAATATTCACAAACGCAAACATCATGCACTGATGAAATTAGGAGTTTGGCTCTTCACCTGATATTTGATCTACGAGCCGCCACTGGACTGAAGAATGAAAATAGCAACACCGGCGACGTTTGAAGGAGCACTGGGCAAAGATCAAAGCCCAGAGAAGACAGTTGAAATGACGTGGTCCTTAGTAGGCCGATACGACTAAAGAATAATAATAATAATAATAATAATAATAATAATAATAATAATTATTATTATTATTATTATTATTATTATTATTATTATTATTATTAGTTGATCTCAGAATAAAATAATTTATTTTTATGTTCACTCGTTCGGAATGAACCCGGAAAGATATAACTTACTAAAAAATTGTCAGTTTTGACAAAAACTCCTAAACCCAAATTAGTTGGTTCATCGAAGTAAAAAAGGATTCAACAGAAATGAAAATTACAAAAGAATAAATTCTTGACAGGCTTACATTTCAAAATGAGATTAGAAAATTCGGGGGTGTTCAGGAAAAATGCGCAACTGCTTGGACCGATGGTTATGGAGCGTGTCTTCAGAGCACGCCCTCATTTTCAAGGATACCCATATTAAGCACAATTTGGTCTAGTCTAGAATTAAAAGAGAGGCTTTTGAAATCCGTAAAGAAAAATCAATAACTTCAACAGGGACACTATCAGGTAAGTGATACATGGTCCCCATTTTTGAAGATCTAGGAAGCCAAGTTCCCCTCACAGTTTCTCTATTTAGCTCAATCCAGTGCAATTTTCCTTTCCCTCTGACATGTTTAGAGCTCATATTTGTTAAAATTACCTCTTTCCTTTACTACACCTTCTGCCCATCTACTTAAAAATGGCGCTTTGTCTGCCTACGTCCATTCAGAAGATTTAGTAAGCCATCTGGCGACGAACAGAGAAACTGTCTTGTTTTTTGTAAGCTCATTGCCACACATTTTTGGCCACATTGTTTTGTTCTATTGAAAACGCAGGTACGGTCCCGTGTGTAACGTTTAGGGTAGTTTAATCATTTTCACACTGTATACGCTCAAAAAAGGATAATATGAGAAAAAAGCCCCAAAACAACGTAGCCTATATTTTTAAATATGTAGGTAGGCCTATACATTTTAAAAGAACTTGTAGTTTTACGTGACCGTTAATCTAACGATCATGAGCCATGGGGGCTATACATTTAATAACCTCGCTACAAATCGCGTTATTCATGTTTTATTTGCCTCTTTTCCTTCTTTCGCATTGAAAATTTTGAGTACTTTAATTCAAAGATTTTATTTACCGTAAAATAGCACCACTTAAGGTCAGAAATGTGTTGGATCCAAAAGTTCCAGACTTTGGTGTCTGTTTTTTTTTTTTTTTTTTTTTTTTTTTTTTTAAGGTAAATATTTTAAAATAGTGATGCAATGCACAATCGAATGTACACTTTGGCCAGCGTTAGTTAAGTTCCTATTTAGTAGCTACTTCTTTCATTCTCCCATTATGCATCCTGTGATGTTTATTTTTTAAAATTTAATTTGCTGATTTAAAACGGCGGCCATACAGCTGTTTTTGATCCTGCAAAGCGATACAAGTCGCAGGTGGCCAAGTTGGATGAACAGGCGGGAGTTTTTAGAAACTTAACCTGTACCGTTTGCTTTGCCGTTGCCTTGCTGAAAGGAATGAAATGTAACAAGGTGTCGCAGAGAACTGGCAGTAAAATGGCGAACAATAGAGACTCGTTTGGCTTGCTGTGGTAGGGTGGAAAGTTCGTTCCCCTCACGACCTTCGGAGTGTAAAAATATTTACTGTTGTTCACCCTTGGCAACAACTCTCAACGGTTCTGGGCACTGGCCATTTTTTCCCCTGCTATTGTTTGCAACTGTGACCTGAAAACCCACCTCACATCCCACTGCCCAAGGACAGCTGTATCTTTTGACCGCTACCTGCTTGGCGTGGTGGACGTCATTTATAACAGTGTTGCCAATTTTAAAACCTTAATTATGTAGTTGTTTTTGGCTTAGTTTTTTTTATACAACCCTTTATTCATGGCGCTCCGATCTCTTAAACGTATTTCCCGTAAGTTGGAACCAATGAGACATTATGTTTTAGAAATGCTTAATTCAATTATAAGTTTGTATGATTACCAAAATAGTATAAAGTATATTTCAAGCAAACTTTCGGCATGCACCAATAAATTGATAACCCGAAATGTGTTTAAAACTATGCGTTTGAGAAATAACCGGTTACAATAGAAAGTAATTCACATAAGAGGTAAAGTATAGATTTTTTTATTTTGGAGTACCGGTACCTTGTAAATATGATTTTAAGGGAGTGGCCTTCTAGTTATTAATTTTGAAGGGTGTTAGTTCCATTTTTCTCCGAGTATTTAGCTTATTTATTTATTTATTTATTTATCGTATGGCTTTTGTGCTGGGAGTGTCCGAGGACATGTTCGGCTCGCCTGAGTCTGTAGCTGCTTCCAGCGGACACCGTAAGTTCCGTTCAATTTCAAGTAGTTCCAACTTTCGCTACCAGATATCAATGATACCTAGTGGTGAACGTTGGAACTTTGATAGAGCGTTCTGACGAAATCTAACCTAACAATCTTTGCTTCATACAAGTTTTGTCTGTGAAAGGGTCTTTAACATGCCATAAATCTATGACATGGGACCGCCGGCTTTACTTCCCCTCCGAAGGAAGGCATACTGAAGGATTTTTAACGCTCTTAAAAAATCCGACGACTTCGGCCATGTTTGAACCCGCATCTTGGGCACAGCAGTTCAGCATGCTACCGACTACGCCACCGAAGCCGCTAGTATTTAGCTGATGACGTTGTACGGCTGCAAGTTTATCACAAGAGCATAGTGCATAAACATATGGAAAATTATGTTTATTATGTACTCTTGTTTGTGTCAATTACCGACGTAGTCGTACTCCGTGGGGGTATTAAAGCAGTGATATAAGGCTGGAGAGTGGGAACGGTGGACTCCCTCCCCTTCTCAATGGACTATTACAATTATAATTTTGTATGATTACCAAAATAATATAAAGTACCGGTATATTTAAAGCAAACTGATTAACATCTATTAACCCTTCGTCTCAGAGACTACGCATGTTGGCAACATTGTGAATTACAGTAGTGTATGTCATTTCTGCTTTTGCAAGGGGCACGGTATTTCCAGTACCTTCATCGGCTCTTACAACATGAGTCATTGTTGAGTTCAGCTGCATTGTTTCTTTGATCAAGGACCACCCTCGTCTGAGGGACGAATGTTTATACGTTATATTGAGAATGCCACCAGAGTGCAATACACTTAAACCGTGATAAACGCTGGCCACGGTGGGTGAGTGGTTATCGTGTCGGACTTCCAACCCCAAGCTCCTGGCCGTGGTAGGTGGATTTTGAAAAGCACAAAAATCACGGTATGCATGTCATACGTTGTTGGCATGTTAAAGAACCCATATGAATTCAGTGGGCCGTGTTCATAATGGCAAAGTTAATCCCGGGATTTTTCGCCAACACAAAAAGTTCCTCCTTTCTCTACTAGAAAGCGCTTTACTGTCAAGGAGCTTAGATATCTAACCTCCTTGACTTTCTTAGCGTTTCAAAGAACAACAAAATTTGACATTCAAGCTGCCCTCTGGGTGTTAAATAACAACGCTTGCACCCGGCACCCGACGCCATGAGATATTATTATTATTATTTATTTATTTATTTATTTATTCGTTAATTCCCCATAAGGAGAGCGTTAAACCTATAACACAATCAATTTTCATGTTTTATTCTGGCTTTTTCTTCTTTTTTCCCAAAAACCTCTCATATACACACTATGCTTCCTCTTTCTCTCCTCCGTCCACTTTTTTCCCGATTATTATTATTATTATTATTATACCGTGATCAACAGCATATTGACTGTAAAGCTACCAGCATAAACTATGGACACCGTGTCACAGAACTACAGGAAAATTTGTGCTTTTCTGCCCCTCAAAAAATCGTCGTGTGACTCAGTTCTTTTGTCGTCACTGTTCGCGGGCCATACTGTAGCATCGAGCATAACACATGAAAGTGATAAAACTGGATGAAAATCTTTGAAAGAGATGCTATATTACTATGTGTACGGTACCGGTACAAACCGGTAATGTTTATCATAAAGAATTGTTGAGAGAGCAATGACCGTAGTCTCCAGGACACATATACAGGGTCTTTCTGTAAACTACCATTACGGGCTGGGGCAGGAAGAATCACAGCGAACATTATGCACACTTAGTACTACTCAAACTATTTGAATATTATTATAAATAATAATAATATGCGCTAGGCGCCTTTGTTGTGCAAGCTGGATGAGGAATGTTTGGCCGCGCTCGCGGTGCGGATGTTTTGAATGCCAAGCCATGCCAGTGCCACGCACTGCACGGCAGAGGGGACGGGGCCGAGGGACCAGACTTCCATTCATGGCTTGGCGCTCCTACCTTTGTTTGGGTTTGCTGGCACGATACAGTGTTGCCTCCTCTCGCGTCTGTCTGGCCTGGCGAGGTTACGTCAATAGAGAAAGTGGAGGTGGTTCCGGTCTAACCGCGCGCGAACTTTCGTCACGTTGGATCTTGGGGGCCTTGCTTTCTTTCTGTCTCCCTTCCTTATTCCTCACTTAGAAAGTTGCAGAAATCTCTTGCTTTTCGTTGCATACTACATGACCTAACGACACGGGATACGAGACAGATTTCACACACATCCAAGTACTCGAGGGCTGCTTGGCCAGGCATGATGTTGCAAAGCCCCTAAATGATCAACGGCAAACAAAATAATGATGATGTTGTTTTAAGGAGCCTAACATCTTTATCGGCCTGCAAATACAGTATATGGTCTTGAGTTGTATTACTGGTAATCTACAAAAATAAATTTCGTGTTTTGTTTCATTTCATTGCAAATACGAAAGGAGTCTGATCGTGGGTTCAAACCCGGCCGAAGTCGTCGGATTTTTAAGAGCGTTAAAAATCCCTTATTATGCCTTCCTTAGGGGAAGTAAAGCCGGCGGTCCCATGTCATAGATTTATGCAATGAAAAAGAACCTTCCACTAACTACACTTGTGGAAGCTAAAATTTGTAAATTAGTTTGATAACGCTATATTAGTTCCAACGTTCGCTGCCAACCGCTGACTGCGATGGCATTTAGTAGCCACGTCCGCAGGTAGGTGTCGTGGACGGTAGCATTTGGTAGCAAAAGTAGGAACTACTTGAAAAAAATTAATCGTCTGCAGTACTTCTACCTGAATCACAGATAACACACACTAATACAGCCATCACAATTAACACCGGTTATCAGACAGATTCTACACACATCCACAGTACTCGGGACTACATGACCGCGTTGTCGCAGCCTCTAAATTAAGGAACCAACCAACCAACCAACCAACCAACCAACGAAGGGAGTCTCTGAAAAGAGCAAGTTTCCCACTTCGCATTAGAGACACGTCAGAACCCCTACTGTATACTGTATATTGGGTAATTTACATGTAAGTTACACATGTTGTTGTTTCATTTAATACGTCAGGACAACGTGGTCTTTTAGCCTCGTGTATTTGGATAATTTCTATTATAACCTTTGCTATTTTAGTGTCTGTAGTAGTGTGTTTTGGTAATTTAGGTGAGGATTGAGAAGGAGCCGGCCGTGACCTGAAATTTGGAACCATCCCGGCATTTTCCTGGAACAGAAGTGGGGAAACTACAGGAATAACACACGAAATAGATAAATCTATACTTTTGAAAAATCAGAATAATAAAAAGAAAATAAATAGACCTAGAATTAATCTAGATCATGCACTGACATGTCCCCGACTTTTAACGTGCTTGTCTAAAATGTCATTCTTTTGTCACTCTATGCGCTGATTACACAATTTGCACATTAAAATATCACCAACACTGACATAAAAACTTTCCTGTTTATAACTTTCTACCCGCTGTTTTATACATATTTTAGGTCTCACCACCTTTTATCTGACCTACGCGATGGGAATGAAAGAGACAGTACTCGGCGCGACGGTCTAAACGTGATTCTTGAAGGGATGAGGAGATTAGTTCCACGTTCCAAACGGTGCGGTGGACAAGTGCATCAGAATCATAAACTTTCCAACGGCGCATAAACTCCCCCAGAGAACGGTGCGGTGGACTAGTGCATCAGAATCATAAACATTCCAAGGGTGTACAGACTCCTCATATCAAATTTCCAGAAGAAAATAAATGAATAAAGAAAGAAAGAAAGAAAGAAAGAAAGAAAGAACAGTCAATTACAAATAATGGCAGATTCCGCATTTATATCGCATTTTTGTATAATTTTTGCATTTTGAGTAAATTTCGCATTTAATCGCATTTTCGAAACACATTATATGTGGTTTAGAGGTCATGAAAAATGAAATTACAAGTGTACAAGGCTTTATGAACATTTCGCGCTATATCGCACTTACGAAAAATCACCACCCCTACTTATGATTAAAACTATCCCTAATTCTATGAAGACAAGACTTGTCGAGCAGTCAGTTAAGGAAGTTGACCTCTGCGCTCCAACGCAGGGAGGCCTTCGGGATCACCAGGTAGATGATATGCCTGTTCGAGAAGTAAAGCTCGCAAAACAAAAGTTTTCTCGGGTGTTTGTAATAGACCTGTATGCCAGGAACACAACGTGATCACCTGCATTGGCTGAAAAATGTGTAAATAAAAAGCAAACATATCTGAAGAGCATACTGTATTGTTACGGCTGTGAGTTTGTGTCATCGCTCGCCGCATGAGTCACAACTGCCCCAGGGCTGGGCTGTGCCTTGCCTCGTGTATTGCGTGCGCCTTATGCAACAGGTAGGACAAAGGGATGGTCCAGAATGTTCGTGACCCCGCCAGCGAAGGAAATGTCGAGAAGCCGTGTGTCCTGGACGATTCTAGAATTCATTGAGTCACCAGCCTGCTATATAAGCGGCTTCAACAGTGAGGGGACCGAGTTTTCTGTGGTTGTGTGTTCTTGAGCGAGTGCGACAGAAGTGTGGTGACGAAGTGCCGTGCGAGTTGCGAAATCCAGTGACATTGTTTCCCCAGCTTGTGGACAGCGAAATAGCCTGCAGCAAGTGATCGTAAGTAACTGGAGTCGGTGTACATACGGGTGAGGGGCAGGTAGTTTCTGTCAAGGCCACCGTACTCATTAGGACGGATTAACTTCTGTGGTCTGTTGACAAGTGAAAAGGGCCAAGAGCGCTCAAAGAAGAGACTTGAGGAAACTGGAGTAAGGTTCTAATTGTTTGTGTTTGCTGATGAGTGGTGTATGTTCTGGCCGCAATAAAGTTAATTATTTCATTTAAAGGAACAACCTGTGTTGTGCTTCAACCCACCGTAATCCAGTTAACAAAAAGTGCCACTAGGGGGGTGGCACGCAACAGTATCTTAGAATATTAATTTGTAACAATTTATCTTCTTTTTTTGTACTGACTCGAATTTTTAGCCTATTTTCATTAAAAAAAATAGGCTTATGAGATCACCTTTTGTCCGTGTGTGTGTGCGTGTGTGTGTGTGTGTGAGAGAGAGAGAGAGGTGTGTGTGTGTTCCTAATAACTTCTAAACGGCTGGAGCGATTACAATGAAACTCGGTAAGATCATAGCACTATTCTGGCCGACCCCGACCGTGGCCTTCAAATTTTATTGTGTATCACCAATCCAACATGGCGGCTGTGCGAAATATTTCACCAGCATTCAGTATCTCCGAAACTATTACCAATATCGCCCTGAAATTGTGTACGGTGATAAAGGGCACTACTAGAAGTTCACCTATGAAACTTTCAAAAACCTGGTAACTACAAAACCAACATGGCGGTCAACCGAATTTGAGACTTTTAAGTAGACTTTTCTCGCGATTTAACCATCCAAACGTAATGAAACTTGGTACAGCAAATGTTTATACACATTGCAATGCACTGGAGTCTAATTTTGTTCAATTGTTTACATAACCTCAAAATAGCGGCTGTGCGAAATATTTCACTGACATTCACTATCTCCGAAATTATTGCAGATATCACCCTGACATTTTGTACGGTGATAAAGAGTACTAATACAAGTTTATCTACGAACCTTTCATAAACCTAAAAAGTACAAAACGAACATGGCGGCCAAGCGAAGTTGAAACATTTTAATAGAATTTTCTCGTGATTTACCTCTCTGAGCGCAGTGAAATGTGGTACAGTAAATGATTTTACATATTTTAATGCACTGGCATCTAATTTAGTTCAATTGTTTACATAACCTCAAGATGATGGCTGTGCGAAATTTTAAAATGATTATTTTTATTTCTTGTGTCGTAATCATGCGATCGAGGTGAAAGTTTGAGTAATGAACCTGGGCAATAATTTTCCTTGAATGATACATAACTCTATGGCCTATACATATAACAATCCAAAATGGCGAGC
The DNA here is from genome assembly GCA_946902985.2 of Meconema thalassinum. Taxonomy (NCBI): domain Eukaryota; kingdom Metazoa; phylum Arthropoda; class Insecta; order Orthoptera; family Tettigoniidae; genus Meconema; species Meconema thalassinum. The sequence goes on along the minus strand of OX336392.1, from coordinate 308,938,466 downwards.
ATCCGAAATATTTAGACGGCTTGCAATATCTATGATTCTTTTACAGCAATCAAACTGATTTTTTTAATGTTCATAGAGGCTATGAACATATGTTCACTTATAGGACTTTCAGTAACCTGGTGAGTACAAATCCAACATGGCGGCGACGCGAAGTATAAATATTTAAATGAACGTTTCTCGCGAATTAACTATCTGAGTGCAGTGAAACGTTGCACGTTCAATGCTTATACAAATGTTAATCCATTGGCATCTAATTGATTTCAATTGTTTGCATAATCACAAGATGGCAGCTGTGCGAAATTTTAAAATCTCGTGTTTACTTCTTGTGTTCTAATCATGCGATTGAAGTTTGAATACCACAAGTACACAATAATCTTAATGTAATAGTACAAAAATAAAAATCCAACCTGGCGACCGTCTGAAATATTTAGACGGTTCTCAATATCTACGAATCTATCACAACCTTCAAACTGAAATTTTGTATGTTGATAGAGGCAATTAACATGAGTAGGATATATGAAAATAGGCTGTATAGTTCTTCACGGAACTACTTGTTAAGGAATATAATTTTCTTTTCAATAAATTTATAATAGGCCTACTGCATAATGTTAGGTTAGTCTTTTTAATATATTAATGGAAAGGTCAAAATGTTTCGCTCATTATATTTAAACTTTAATGTGTGGGGTTTGCGTCTTACTCATAGTGCTGCAACAATTACAGGGTTATGGAAGGAAAAAAGTATTGGAGAAGGGACACGTGGAAAGCTACACTAAAGAACAGTCAGTTCTGAAGGACTGAGGTATAATTTGTGTACAAGTAACCACCTGTTACCTGGCACCAAAACAATGCCTTTCAGGTGGTGCGGTAGGTTGCTCCATGCACAAACAGATGTAAGGTATTTAAAAACCCCAGTTTGTACGACAAGAGCCCTCCCTGGTAGTGGAGCTTACTGTAGACCAGAGTTTTTTTTTTTTTTTTTTTTTGTCGCGACCCTCTTCTGAAACTGAAATATCTCCTCCTTCTTTCCTTTCTTAGCTATTTCCCGCAAAAGAGAACGGATCACAAGATCTACAGTATGTGCTTATGACTAATTACTGCAACTACCTGTTACAATAATAATAATAATAACACATAATTTACTGTTCATAGAGCACATAAGAGTTCAACAACTTTTTGTGAAACAAAATCATGGATTTGTATTGTAACCTATATTTTATGAGTTCCCCATGACAGTTTTAATGTAGGCTAGTGGGTTTATTATTTCTTTATATCATGTTATCGTGTTGGCAACGTGTTCAATTGCATTGGACACGTCTGCAGTAGACGCAGTGTCATTATTATTATTATTACTATTATCATATACGTATGCTTTTTATTATTAATTATTCAATGTATTTTAGGTCACTTTTGACGAGATTCTGAAGCTAGCTCTAATCGTATGTTGTCTAAGAAAGTTTATTAATATTGTTCGGACCACTGAACCAGGAGTCAGGTTCATGTTTTGGTCACACGTACAGGAGGCAGCATTTATGGACGCTATTGTCTCGAGCAGGTATGCTCGCTTACCCCGGGGAGGGTGATGAGGAAGCAGCCAGGGGGCCTTGCTATGAGTAGTCTGGACAAACAGGCGTATGACAATAGCGCTTCTGGGAAAAGACTTCCTGCTAGGAGCTGTGGCATAGAGGTGCGGTAGCAAGCTACCTGAGAGGACTAGTGGGTGATTGTCTCTCTGGACTTTGAGATCAGGGGGGTGCCAATGCGGGTGGTCCTCTGCCTAGCCGCTCTTGGGTCACGTGAAGCCGTGACGTAGTTAGTATGGCAAGTGTCGTGGTAGATACAAGCTAGCCACAGTGAATGTCAGTAGCCGTAGCGAAACAAGTGCTTTATTTCTTGTGTGTGACCTTTGTCTTGTTCCTAGTTTCATTTACATGTTTTATAGGTGGTATATTGTGTATTGAATGTACTCCCCTTCAGTATGTACAATCGTCTGTGCGCTAGTTGAAGCAGAATAAACTCATGTACGTTCCCTTACAATGGAATGTGCTATTGCCAAATGCCGGAACTATTAGAGGAAATCAAAAGACAACATTGATATTGTGTATAATTGCTTCCCAAAAGATACAATTCTTGTGAAAGCTTGGCTGGCAAAATGTAAACGAGGGGATAAAGTAAATATATCCTAGTCAAAGCAAAAGTTTGCTCCGTCCATTTTACGAGCGATGTTTACTATTGTAATTTAGAGTATGGATTATTGGGCCTGCCACTAAGGAATAAAAGACGTCTCACGACGGATGCTGTGCCATCTTTTCATCTTTCCTTCGCCAGTGTTCAAGAGCCCTACTCGGACATTAAGAACAGCCCTGATAATTAGAATGACGGGTCTCCACCGCTCTTTCAGATAAGAATAAAAATGAAGATTAGCATGCAAATCTTTTCAACTCCTGAGCGTGTAGTGTAGGTCGTTATTTCTCAAGTCAGTATACAGTATACATATTATTCTACGAGTTCTGAAATCAGTGGCGTAGCAAAACAACGTAATTCAGATGAGGATTGGGAAGGAGGCGGCCGTGGCCTTAATTAATTTGGGAACCATCCTGGCATTCGCCTGGAGTAGAAGTGGGGAAACCACGGAAGACCACTTCCGGGATGGCTGAGGTGGAAATCGAACCCTCCTCTTCTCAGTTTTGCCTTACGAGGCGCAGTGTACCCCGTTCCAGCCGCCAGACCAGAATTTAATTTCTTGGCAGAGCCGGGAATCGAACCCGGGCCTCCACGGTGACAGCCAAGAGTGCTAGCCATTTCGCGAAGAGACGGTTCAAAATAATAGGGGTTCCCGTGTAGGTTGAAATTATATAAATTAATACCTGCTTTTCCAACAACAACAACAACAAAGTGAATTATTAGCAGTCAAATGAACCCAGAATTTTGGTTTCATTGACCAATTCGGCAATAGCAACAAAATATAAGGGTGGATGACCTCGATGTTCCACTTTTTAAAACAATCACCACGACCAACAACAAAATAAATATAAATGAGCTGCAATTCAATTGGAGGGATCGTAGCACATGTTTGAGGTATTCTTTAGTTTAGAATCAATCAATGCTTTTTACGTAGGTTAGACAAGTGTAACAACATCTCTCACTTTACTGGTCATTAATTTTTTAAAGTACCTGAGTCGTAATCTATTAAAATACCAAATGTGATATAACTGTGAAAGAAGAATGATAAAACAATAAAGGATAAGAAAATTAAAGGACAGGAGGAAAAGAAATGCCCTCAACCCTCGAACAATGAGGATTGAGGGACTTGGAAGGAAGGAGAGCCATGAAAGGCAGATATGAAAGGAAAAGAGGGGAGGGCCCGCCCCAAGGTAAGACGAAAAAGGGGACAAAACGGACCCAGCTCAGGAATCCCTCGGGGTCGCCAACTCCCAAACTCACCAGTTGTGAGCCCTTGAGGGTGTAGCATTATCCAGGGTGCACCAGAAGTGGTGGGGCTACATACACCCTGCCCCCTGGAGGGCCTTGAGCAGTAGGCAGGAGGTTACATGAAAAGAAAAAGAAGGCTGACCCCTCGATTAATGAGGTTATCAGGAAAGATGAGACAAGGGCCAATTAAGGCGGGAAAGTGAAAGACTCCCTAGGTTTCGGATACCCTAATACCGTCGGGGTCGAAAGGGTGCATGAGTTGACCAAGAGAGGTCGACAGGAAAGAAGACGGAGAGGAGCCCGGCACAAGTAAACGGAAGCAATGCCGGACTCAGCAGGAGTCCCGTGGTCGCCAACCCATGAACATTTTGAGACAATTTTTCAATATTTTCGCGGAAATGAATTGAAAAGGGGTCAACGAATAATGCATACGCTTGCATTAGTATTGCAACAGAAGTTCCCGTGCACTAATGAGAATGCTATTCGGCTGTATGTAATAACGAGGACATTATTAGAATGCGCTTCCTCAATGCCCTTAAGTCTCTCAGAGAGGCTGAAAGAAGGTCAGCAAGCAAACGCCTGAAATGGGCGAAATCAGCCTTGTAGAATCCCTGTGTTGGTGATGCCATGTACTTGTGATATTGTATTATATTGTATATGAATTTCCTTGTACTGTGTGATTGTCATGTGATATATAAATAATTAAAATAACCTCACGGAAATCTCTCATTCCATATACTGTTCCCTTCACTCACTAACTCCCAACCGCTGCTTGACATATTAGCTACGTCACAGCTGCCAGCCAATTGCCGCGCGCTCCCCGACTTGGCCCAACCTTAGTATTTAAGTAACCTTGCTTTGAGATGACTGGTTGAGTTGTGGAGGGTGCCGTCTCTCTTGAGGAGTTGTTCGTGTTTATACGGAAAGAAAACAGCTTGAAGACTCCGATTTGTTTAAGTATGGAGGGCACCACGTGATTGGGTTCTTACTGTTATGCCACAATCACAGTAGGGCTGATTGTGCAACGTGGAAGAGAACCGTCAAATGTGAAGGGATGGCTGACCAGCTTCAAAGTGGTGTAACTGGACATAGTGGGCAGACGACGGCATTACCGGTAATGTGAAAAACAAATAATAAATCTTTAAAGGCCTAAATATTATTATTATTATTATTATTATATTATTATATTATATAGTTTTAATTGCATTTCTTGTGTGTCACTCTTTTTCTTATATTAATCAATTTCTTGCATGATGCAGCTTCAGAATATAAAGTAAATTTAAATTGGATAGTTTCTTTTTAGTTAGATGCATGTAAACCTTCCTTCATCTTTATTAATTTATAGGAGGTTTTGGTAAGGCCTATGTACGAGCCAGTCCTTTCAGAATATCTGCACACGCCCGGAGATGAGAAGAGTTTCGATAAGGTGGATTTGTTCAATTACAGTACTAATTATGTCAGTTTGTTTAAATTTTAAAGAAAGGCCATTTATGAGGCAGAATATTCATTTTTATTTAATTTTTGTATCTTCAAAGTTACAAATGGCTTCTCTGGGTGAAGCCATCTTGTGGCTAGAATTTGAAAGATTACAAATGGCGCCCAACTATGGAGTGTGAATAAGGCTGGCTGGTGCATAGTATGGCAGTACGCACAGGTAATTTGTGAAATCTGATCGGGTATTTTAGGAAGTATATATATGTTCAGTGATTTTGGAGGGTATGCTAAGTAATAAGAGTGAGCCTGATTTATTAAAGTTGCGATCCAGAAGTGTTGACCGAAGCACTCTTGGTCATTCTAGAAGAGGCAGGAGTCAGTCAAACAGGCAGACCAATAAGCGGTCAGATTCCACAAATTCGAGAGTAGTTCTTAGTAAAATGGCAGATAAGGATGTGATTTCTGGTACGTTGGAGGGACGTGAGGGGGCCGAGAAAGATAATGTTGCAACTAGCAAGAAGTTAGGAATGGGAGTGAATAGTGACGAGGAAAATGTAGGGCTGGGGGAAAACTCACAGATGATCAAGTTAATGGAGCAGATGATGTCTAAATTCAGTAGTAAACTAAGTGATTTAAGTAATAAAATGGATACTCAGAGTAGTGATTTAAGTACTCAAATTAATAATCAAAGTAGTGAATTTAGTACTAAGATAGACATTCAAAGTACGGATTTAGAGAGCAAAATTAATAAGATTGTAGAAAGTATGAGTAAAGGCTATAAGGAAATTCGCCAGGAAATTGCCAGTAGAATTGAGATGGTAGATAAAAGATTCGAGCAAGTTGAGGAGAAGATGAGCTTACAGAGGCAGGGCATTATGGATACTGTTGATAAGCAGATAGGCGAGGTGAGTAATGAGGTAGCCATTGTCAAGAAAGAAGTTAGTGAGAGGTTGATAGTTGTAGAGGAAGAAATGAAGGATATAACTGAGATTAGAAATAAGCAGGTGTCTTTCGAACAGGAGCTAGCGGTTTCTTCAGCCAGAGTAACGATGGTAGATAAGAGTGTAAAAAAGGAGATTAGTGAACTGAAATCCTTTAATGAGAGCGAAAATTTGAAATTAAGAAGAGAGCTGAATCAGGCCAAGTCAAATAAGGAAAATTGTAATCACTCTGTAGGACATAGTAACTTCTATAGGGAATCTGACTTACCTAAATTTAGTGGAAGGCAGTTTAACCCTATGGAGTTTGTTAAAGTTGTTCAGAAGAGGTTTTCGAAAGGGTTAGAAGATGGGACTTTAGACTGGGATATTGTTGAGGAAATCATATCATTAGCTTTTGTGGGGGAGGCTAAATCTTGGTATCAAGTTTTTAGGGGAGGTTTTCAGGGGTTGGAAGATTTTAAGCAGAAGTTTGAGGGAAAGTTCTGGAACGAACAGACTAAAGGAAGAGAAAGAGACAAGATTTCTTTTGGGAGGTATCAGTCGAATCAGGGGGTGAGCATGACGGAGTATTTCCTCACACATGTCCTTATCAGTCAGAATTTAGACACTAGTTCTTCTGAAGGCGATATTGTTAGGCGTATGGCCCGTCATTTTTCTGATGAGGTGAAGATGGCCGTAGTCATGCAGGATGTAAATACGATTAAGGACATGGAACGTGTGTTAGAAAGGTTTGATACTTTGGGTAGAATGGGAGGTAAGAGGCAAGAACAGGGAAGGGAAGGAAATTACGATCAGGGGTATCAGGAGGAAGGGAATAGGCATTATGAGCGTAGGAATATTGATAGGCCAGGTAACTTTGTGAGGAATGATAGAGGAAATTTTGTAAATAGGGATAGGGGTGACCAGGGGAATTTTCGGAATAGGGGGCGCGGAGAACAGAGGCAGGCAGAAAATCGGGGACCTGAGGAACAAAGGCAGTTAGAGAATAGGGGGCGTGAAGAAGAGAGACAGCCAGCTCAGCCGAGTAATTTAAACGGGAACAGGGCTCTTTAAGACGGTCAGATAGAGGGTCCCATCCCAGTATTCCAGTTCATGTGTTGAAGAAGATAGAATACGACCTTCATGTTAGAAAGGAATTGTTAGATGACCAGGTTGAGGTTATGCAGGAGAGATGTGAGCCTACGTTGATCAGTCCTGTGATTAAGGTGAAGATATGGGGTCAAGTCGTCGATGCCTTATTGGACTCAGGGAGCATGTGTTCTTGCATTAAGGCAGGCTTTTATGATGAGGTTAAGAGTAAAGGAGAAGCCATAGAGGAGATTCCTGTGTCCAATATATTTATATTGTCTGCTGTTGGGACTAAGTCACAGAGAGTGCGTCGACAGGTTGTCGCACCTATGTACATTGATGAGAAATGTGGTCGTCAGAGTTTTCTAGTGGTCGCGAATTTAGTGTATCCTGTCATATTGGGTGCGGATTGGCTAAGCAGTCAGATGTGTAAGCTTGATTACGGCGAATCTAAGGTGAGATTCAAGTGGGGTGAGAATTTTGATACGATTAGTCTGAGTTATCAGGTGGACTCGGGAACCTTTGTGAGTATATCAGTGTGTGTCCAGGTTTTAAATGAAGAGGAAGAAGTCAGTGAGGTTAGTAGCGACATGGTATCAGAGGATATTCAAAGTTGTAGTATGGTAGTGGAAGAGGAGCGTGAAGGTGAATTTTCAAGTGTTGTGGAAGATACCATGTTGGAGGTAGAGCAGAAGGCTCAGTTGTTAGAGGTCTTGAGGGACCACAGTGAGGTGTTCTCTGACAAACCTGGTAGGACACATGTTTACGAGCATAGTTTCGAGATCACCGATAGGTCAAGTTTTAATGGTGTTAGATACCCAATACCACACGCCCATGTCAAAGCAGTAGATGATGTCATTTCGCAGATGCTAGACGATGAGGTGATCGAATTCAGTAGGAGCCAGTATGTCAATCCGTTGGTAGTAGTGATTAAGAAGGATGGGTCAGTTAGGCTATGTTTGGATGCAAGACAAGCTAATAAACGCATTGCGCCGGATCATCAGCGACCGGAAACTACTGAGGATTTAGTTCAGAGATTTGGGGGTAAAGAATGGCTGTCCACATTAGATTTGAGTGCTAGTTTTTGGCAGGTACCCTTACGGAAGGAGGATAGGCAATTCACGCCTTTTTGTTACAAAAACCAGCTGTTACAATTTACACGGATTCCTTTTGGTATGAAAACATCGTCAGCTGGGCTCATTCGCGCACTTAACATCGCTCTGGGACACGACACAGGGGATTTCACAGCCAGTTACATCGATGACTTAGTCATCGCATCACGTACATTTGGGGAACACATGGAACACCTTAGAATCGTTTTGGGGAAGTTGCATCGGGCCGGGTTCACAGTGAAACTTAAGAAGGCGACCTTTTGTGCACAACAGATCACGTTTTTAGGCCGCACTATTACACCACAGGGGGTTACGCCAGAAGGGTCGAAATTAGACAACATAATCAACACTCGGACACCACGTAACGTCAAACAACTTCGCTCTTTTCTGGGGGTATGTAATTATTTCAGGAGGTTTGTACTGCGGTATTCGCAGCTGTGCGGGCCATTTAGCGGGTTACTTAAACAGAATTCTAAGTGGATTTGGGAAAAGGAACACGATGAGGCATTCATCAAACTTAAAGAGGGTTTTAGGGATGCTGTCACACTTAGGTACCCCGGGCAGGATAGTCAGTATATAGTGATGACAGATGCTAGCGACTTAGGTTTAGCAGGGGTGCTTTGTCAAAAGGATGGGGATGGTAATCTAGGCATCGTGTCACTCGCTAGTAGAGGTCTAAATTCCGCGGAGAAAAGATACACTACTAGTGAGAAGGAATTGCTAGCCATTGTGTATTCGCTGGGCAAGTTCCGGACCTATGTGCTTGGCCGGAAATTCCTAATCTATACAGACCATAACGCACTTACGTTTCTTAGGACATGTAGGATAACCTCGAACCGGCTTTCTAGGTGGATATTGGCGATCCAAGAGTACGATTTTGATATATTTCATGTAAAAGGGTCAGAAAACGCATTCGCGGATTTTGTGAGTCGCCACACGGAAATTGCTGGGGAGGGAGTTGAAGCTAGGAGAGAGGAAGGAATTTTGGTCTGTGTAACTAGGATTTCAGATAGGGACGGGGAGAGGTTAAAGTTGGGTAAAATGAGAGAGGAACAATGCAAGGACGAGGAGATTCAGGACATTTATCGGGAACTCGAGGAAATGGAACATATGAGCATTGCTAAGAGGGGTAATAAGGAATTCAGGCTTTTTAACGACTTGCTAACTAGGAAATGCTTTGGCGAGAGATGGTGCGTGTGGGTTCCTAAGTCTTTGAGGTATGATATTATCTGGTTTTATCATAAGGAGTTAGGCCACTATGGTGCAGAGAAGGTGTTGGGTGCTATTCAGGAGAACTTCTTCTGGAAAAACATGGGCAGGGAAGTCAGAAAAACCCTAGCAACATGTGAGTTGTGTCAGAAGTGCAAGCACCCCACAAGGTATTTAGAAGGGCCAAGGCAGGCTGTTTTAACTCAGAAACCAGGTGAGTTGGTGTGTGTTGACCTCTATGGGCCGTTGGTGAAGTCTCAGTATGGCTACCAATATGTGTTTGTCGTTGTTGATGCCTTTTCTAAGTATGTTAAGCTCTATCTTCTAAGACAGGCCATGGGGAGGGGTTGTGTAAATTGCATACTGGGGAAATATGTTCCGGAGTTTGGTAAGCCAGTCCGAATACTCTCAGACCACGGTTCTCAGTTCACCTCGAAGATATGGAGGACCAAGTTGAGTGAACTGGGAATACAGTGTACGTATTCCTCTATTAGGTATCCCCAAGGAAACATGTCTGAGAGAGTAATGAGAGAACTAGGGCGCATGTTTAGGACCTATGTGAGTGAGCGACATAATGCCTGGTTTTCGATGCTTGAGGACGTTGAGCGTTGGCTCAATGTAACTAAACACGAGAGCATGGGTCGCACTCCCATAGAAGTCCAGCTGGGCAGGAAGCCTGTCAGCGAACTTGCTATGATTTTGGGTTTGAGGACAGGGGAGGCCGTACCCAGAGATTTAAGTATCAGGTTAGCTGGGGAACATTTATGTAAGGCCACTAAGAAACGGCAGAAGCAGCAAGGGAAGCGGGCAGGAGATAAGTTAGATGTAGGTGACCTTGTGCTTTTAAGGGTGCCTCATGTCTCGTCCGCAGACCAGAAATTGGTGAGTAAATTTTTTCATTTGTATGAAGGACCGTATGTAATTGCATGGAAATTAGGGGCCTGTGCGTACGAGCTCCGTACAAAGGACGGAAGGGTGCTAGGGATTTACAATATTTCCAATCTGAGGATGTACATATCCTAGTAGCCCTGTTGGTTGTGTATATATTTGTGGAAGGAAGGAGTTAGGATTTTGGAAGGGAAGTCATGCCTAAAAGGATTGCTTTTTATTCTATGGTATAGGACCAAATGAATGAAAAGCAAGGGGGCGTTCTGTAACCTATATTTTATGAGTTCCCCATGACAGTTTTAATGTAGGCTAGTGGGTTTATTATTTCTTTATATCATGTTATCGTGTTGGCAACGTGTTCAATTGCATTGGACACGTCTGCAGTAGACGCAGTGTCATTATTATTATTATTACTATTATCATATACGTATGCTTTTTATTATTAATTATTCAATGTATTTTAGGTCACTTTTGACGAGATTCTGAAGCTAGCTCTAATCGTATGTTGTCTAAGAAAGTTTATTAATATTGTTCGGACCACTGAACCAGGAGTCAGGTTCATGTTTTGGTCACACGTACAGGAGGCAGCATTTATGGACGCTATTGTCTCGAGCAGGTATGCTCGCTTACCCCGGGGAGGGTGATGAGGAAGCAGCCAGGGGGCCTTGCTATGAGTAGTCTGGACAAACAGGCGTATGACAATAGCGCTTCTGGGAAAAGACTTCCTGCTAGGAGCTGTGGCATAGAGGTGCGGTAGCAAGCTACCTGAGAGGACTAGTGGGTGATTGTCTCTCTGGACTTTGAGATGACTGGTTGAGTTGTGGAGGGTGCCGTCTCTCTTGAGGAGTTGTTCGTGTTTATACGGAAAGAAAACAGCTTGAAGACTCCGATTTGTTTAAGTATGGAGGGCACCACGTGATTGGGTTCTTACTGTTATGCCACAATCACAGTAGGGCTGATTGTGCAACGTGGAAGAGAACCGTCAAATGTGAAGGGATGGCTGACCAGCTTCAAAGTGGTGTAACTGGACATAGTGGGCAGACGACGGCATTACCGGTAATGTGAAAAACAAATAATAAATCTTTAAAGGCCTAAATATTATTATTATTATTATTATTATATTATTATATTATATAGTTTTAATTGCATTTCTTGTGTGTCACTCTTTTTCTTATATTAATCAATTTCTTGCATGATGCAGCTTCAGAATATAAAGTAAATTTAAATTGGATAGTTTCTTTTTAGTTAGATGCATGTAAACCTTCCTTCATCTTTATTAATTTATAGGAGGTTTTGGTAAGGCCTATGTACGAGCCAGTCCTTTCAGAATATCTGCACACGCCCGGAGATGAGAAGAGTTTCGATAAGGTGGATTTGTTCAATTACAGTACTAATTATGTCAGTTTGTTTAAATTTTAAAGAAAGGCCATTTATGAGGCAGAATATTCATTTTTATTTAATTTTTGTATCTTCAAAGTTACAAATGGCTTCTCTGGGTGAAGCCATCTTGTGGCTAGAATTTGAAAGATTACAGTATTACTCTGAGGTGTTGAAAGTTAACTGTTTCTCCTTGCTTATAAAAGAAAAAAACTGCTATGTGCAGTTATTGGAATTGAAAAGAAAATGTTTATTTTACTAATTAGCTCGTTAGCTGTCACCTGTGTGGCTTATAGTTCAATAATGCTGGCCAGTTCTTGTGAAATAAGACAGCAAAAGTGCGAGTTTATGAATCTTGAATGGTCGTGGGAACTTCCTGCCTATGATAGGTTCTTGGATATGAGGACAGCAATATTTGTAACAGAATATGAAATATAAATATTTCAAACAGAGCCGGCGCCCCTCACTTTGAGGGTCTCTGCTGTAGGCTACAGTGTGAGCTGATCGGTAGCCAAGGGAAATCTCGTCCAGAGGCGTCTGCACATCGTCGTTTCAGTATGAAATTTTGAAGCTATTTTACAGTGTTGCCTGTACAAACTATAAATGTATCCTTTTCAGTCGGTCAACACGCTGTTTGATTGATCGGGGGTACAATATATACCGGGTGAATCAGCTGCCCCTAATACTATTGTTTTATGCAGCCCAACTGTTATTATTATTATTATTTATTAAATCGTTACAAATACACACATTTTACAAAATTCATAATATATGTACACATTTTATGAATTTCCTTACACTTCCTACTCATTGTTTAACCTGTAAATTTACAATTATTAAATTATATTGTTACAATATGATAAAGACAGGTCGAAATAGGATATCAAATCCATACAGAGCAGGAAGAAATATCACATATGCCACTAAAAGGTGCAACCTTGTGTGTGTCATGCATATCATTGATTACTATTTCTAAAAATTGTATAATGGCTTAGCCGAATAACACGTTCTATGTAAATGGTGTATACACAAAAAAATAATGAATGAGAAGGAAAATTGTATTTGTGTTTGTATAAACTTGTAGGCTCAACTACAGTAATTATATTTTCAATTTTAATTTTGTTTTCTCTGAGAAAATGTTTTATATGCATCTTCAGGTTTGTATGATTTCCTTTAAATTCTTTTAATTTAATTGGGAGAATGTTATATAATTTTGGTGAGAAATACAGAAAGTTACGTTTGGCTATACCTAACTTAGGTTGATATAAAATAGAGTGATTCTCTGTAATACTTCTGGTTTCATACCCGTGGCTAACAACTTGAATTCTATTTCTATCTTTAAAAATGTATTTATATAATTCTAAAGCATACAATTGTTTAATGTTGAAGACCCTTGTCTCAGCATACAGTCTCACAGTCGGATATAATCTATCTTTCTTCAACATTATTCGCAGTATGAGATTCTGCATTATCTGAACACTTTTAAGTACATTTTCATAGGCGCCCCCCCCCCCCCCCCCCCCCCAGGCAAGAATACCATATGTAAGAACTGACTGGACTAGAGCATGGTAGATGTCTCTTATTAATTTGTAATTGACAATATGTTTTAAATTGTGAAATATATAGATTGTTCTTCTTATTTTACTCGTAAGGTGATTGCATTGGCTTTTCCATTTCATGTCACTGTCTATAAATAATCCCAGATATTTAATTGTATCCACATTAGCTATTTTAGGGCAGTCACAGTTCTGATTACAGTTCAAAGTGTGTATTTTTAGTTCATTAAAATCATCTTCAACTGCTTTTAAACTGAATCTTACGAACTTGGATTTATTTATATTTAAAAATAGTTCGTTACCATCTAACCATATCTTTAACATTTTCAATGCAGCAGTTGCAATTTGTTTTACATTTTCCCATGTTCTACCTTCAACACAAACTACCGTATCATCTGCGCATGATATGATATTAACATTTTCAATTCCATGTATGGATGATTCAATACCATGTATGGATGATTCAATATCGTTGATAAAAATCAAATAATAATGGACCCAGCACTGTGCCTTGTGGTATTCCTCTTTTCACTCTTAAAGGTAGACTTGTAGTTCCATTTATTCTAACATATTGAATCATTTCAGTCAAATAGCTTTTTATCAATTTCAGTGCTATGCCTCTGATGCCATATCTCTCCATCTTCTGAAGGAGAATATGGTGAGGTATAGTGTCAAAAGCTTTCTCTAAGTCGAGAAATATGCCCAAGGTCGGTTTCATACTGTTCATATTTTCATAAATTCGCCTAGTTAATTCCCCAATAGCATCAGTGGTGCTGACATTTTTTATAAAGCCAAATTGTTTAGTTGATAGTAGATTGTGTTTCTTCAAAAACTGATAAATATGATCATACTAGCGCGTGTTGTCAGGAAGATCGATATTTCTCTGCTTGCATCCCGTAAGGTACTAATGCACGGCAAGCATAACCCGCAAACGAAACTGAACACTATTATGTTTCCCTCGTATTAGTCTGTAGTCACATCAAGAGAAAAACAAGATGTTCAGTAAAGAACATATAGCCTACTTTCTCCTAAATGCATGGGTATTGTTATAACTCTTTGTCCTTTTCAAGGAGTATGATTGAATGTTGGTTGTAGTAGCTTGTTGAAAAACAACGTGCTATAGGGATATTAAACATGAATATGAGGTGCCCTTTGCTAGTGCTACCTCTGTACCAAATTTCGTTCATTCGGTTCCACCGTGTTCGAATTAATAGGGGGAATCAATTTTGACATAAAGATGGCCGTCATCCGCAAACTATTAGGCTAATGGCCTATTAGATTGGTCAAAGGATGCTCCCTCCATAAAGGTATGTTGTTGCAAAGTTTAGTAGAGATCGGATGGTTATGTTAGTCGTAATTTGATTTAAGCTTTAAACATTTGTGTGGCCGCCATTACGTTTCTGTCGATATGGCGGCGATATAAATCATGACAATGAGATGCCCTTTGCTAGTGCTATCTCTGTACCAAATTTCGTTCCATTCGGTTTCACCGTGTTTGAATTAATAGGGGGAATCGATTTTGACACAAAGATGGCCGCCATCCGCAAACTATTAGGCGAATGACCTATTAGATTGGTCAAAGGATGCTCCCTCCATAAAGGTATGTAGTTGCAAAGTTTGGTAGAGATCGGATGGTTATGTTAGTCGTAATTTAACTTAAGCTTTGAACATTTGTGTGGCCGCCATTACGTTTCTGTCAAGATGGCGGCGATATAAAACATGACACAGAGGTGCCTTTTGTTAGTATTACCTCTGTACCAAATTTCGTTCCATTCGGTTGCACCGTGTTCGAATTAATAGGGGGAATCGATTTTCACACAAAGATGGCCGCCATCCGTAAACTATTACGCTGATGGCCCATTAATTTGGTCAAAGGATGCTCCCCCCATAAAGGTATGTTGTTGCAAAATTTGATAGAGATCGGATGATTAGGTTAGTCGTAATTTGATTTAAGCTTTGAACATTTGTGTGGCCGCCATTACGTTTCCGTCAAGATGACGGCGATATAAAACATGACACTGAGGTGCCTTTTGTTAGTATTACCTCTGTACCGAATTTCGCTCCATTCGGTTGCACCGTGTTTGAATTAATAGGGGGAATTGATTTTCACACGAAGATGGCCGCCATCCGCAAACTATTAGGCTAATGACCTAGTCATTTGGTCAAAGGATGCTTCCTCTACAAAGGTATGTTGTTGCAAAATTTGGTAGAGATCGGATGATTAGGTTAATCGTAATTTGATTTAAGCTTTGAACATTTGTGTGGCCGCCATTACGTTTCCGTCAAGATGGCGGCGATATAAAACATGACACAGAGGTGCCTTTTGTTAGTATTACCTCTGCACCAAATTTCGTTCCATTCGGTTGCACCGTGTTCGAATTAATAGGGGGAATCGATTTTCACACAAAGATGGCCGCCATCCGCAAACTATTACGCTGATGACCTATTAATTTGGTCAAAGGATGCTCCCCCCATAAAGGTATGTTGTTGCAAAATTTGATAGAGATCGGATGATTAGGTTAGTCGTAATTTGATTTAAGCTTTGAACATTTGTGTGGCCGCCATTACGTTTCCGTTAAGATGGCGGCGATATAAAACATGACACTGAGGTGCCTTTTGTTAGTATTACCTCTGTACCAAATTTCGTTCCATTCGGTTGCACCGTGTTCGAATTAATAGGGGAATCGATTTTCACACAAAGATGGCCGCCATCCGCAAACTATTACGCTGATGACCTATTAATTTGGTCAAAGGATGCTCCCCCCATAAAGGTATGTTGTTGCAAAATTTGATAGAGATCGGATGATTAGGTTAGTCGTAATTTGATTTAAGCTTTGAACATTTGTGTGGCCGCCATTACGTTTCCGTCAAGATGGCGGCGATATAAAACATGACACTGAGGTGTCCTTTGCTAGTGCTACCTTTGTACCAAATTTTGTTCAATTCGCATTCACCGTGTTCGAATTGATAGGGGGGGACAGACATTCAGAGTACACACACTCACACACACACAGACACACACACACACATACAGACTCACACACACACATACACACACACACACACACAGACTCACACACACACATACACACACACACACACACAGACAGACACACTTTTTTCGCCCTGTGTTGATCTCATAAGTCTACTTTCATTTTTTGCAAAAATCGAAAGTAGGCTAATAAGAGTGTTCAGTATGGTTTGCAGGATATGTTTGCAGTGCATGCAGTACCATATGAGATGCAAGCAGCGAGGTATCGACCTTCCTGACAACAACGCTAGTTGGGCTGCATAAAACAACATTATTAGGGGCAGCTGATTCACCTGGTATATACGAAAACAAGTAGTTCCGTGAAGAACTATACAGAATAGCATGTTTTCATGTTAATTGCCTCTATCAACATATAAAATTTCAGTTTGACTGCTGTAATAGATTCGTAGATCTTGAGAACCGTCCACATATTTCGGATGGTCGCCTTGTTGGATTTTTATATATGTAGGGCCTTAGAGTTATGTACTATTAGATGACGATTATTGCGAGGTTGATTATTCAATCGTTGATTTCGATCGCATGATTAGGACACAAGAAATAAAAACTTAATTTTAAAATTTCGCACAGCCGCCATATTGAGATTATGTAAACAATTGAACTAAATTAGATGTCAGTGCATTACAATGTGTATAAACATTTGCTGAGCCAAGTTTCACTGCGTTTGGATGGTTAAATCGCGAGAAAAGTCTATTTAAATGTTTCAACTTCGCTTGGCCGGCATGTTCGTTTTGTAGTTATCAGGGTTTTGATAGGTGAACTCCTAGTAGTGCCCTTATCACCGCACAAAATTTCAGGTTGATATCAGTAATAGTTTCGGAAATATAGAATGCCGGTGAAATATTTCGCACAGCTGCCATGTTGGATTGGTGAGACCTAATAAAATTTGAAGGGCACGGTTGGGGTCGACGAAATAGTACTATGATCTTACGGAGTTTCAATGTAATCGCTCCAGACGTTTAGATTTTTTTAGGAGACAAACACACACACACACAGGGACAAAAAGTGATCTCATAAGCCTATATTTCGTAAATGAAAATAGGCTCAAAATTACAAGTATTACTTATTATTCTCATAAATCGGGGCCGTAGGTCCAGATTTCTGGTTTTTAACCTATTCTTTTCGTTGCCATATAATGAACTAATTTCAGGACATATGTTTCACATTTCTTGGGGCCAAATGATTATGAATTTTATGGGAACTAAAAATACCTAAATGAGGGGTTGCGACCTGAAACGTCCTAAATCGATGTTTGCACTTCTTCAGATGATAAGTATGTATTTACCCAAATATAAGATAACTTTTTGGGCATGTATGAAGTTATCTACTGCAATGCAAATAAATGTTGTGTTTTCTTGTGAGTAGTTTTTGATAAGGTAAACTGTTGGGAAATATGTACTGTTCCTTAAAAGAAAAAGAAAAAAACAACAGAAAGATAATAAAAATTCGTTCACGCCAGACAAATATTTGGACATGATTTTTGTTATCTACTGGGGAGCGTGATGGCGCAGTGGCTTAGCTACTCGCCTTTCACCCGGACGACCGGGGTTCGAATCCCGGTGACAGCGGGGTGGAATTTTCACCTGGAAAATCACGTGGCGTCAGGAAGGGCATCCGGCCTTAAATCCCCGGCCAAAACCAAAATGAGCCTGGTTGGCTCCGGTGACCCCAATTAATTGGGAAAAGCCGAAGAAGAAGAAGAAGATTGTTGTTATCTACTACATTGTTAACAAATACAAAAAAGTAAAATACCATTTACTGTATTGAGTGGGCTTTCTGTTGGTTATTCATTCATAAGGAACTAAAATCCGGGGACTAGTTGTTATATTGAACCCCCACGGAATCATGTTGCGCAAATAGCGTGTTGACCGACTAAAAAGTAAGGATTAATTGGCGTTTGTTTCAAGGTCTTGGTGACATCGTAGTAATCAGTCCTGTGTACTAGGTTATGTATCTGGTAACCTGTGCTATTGTGTTACCAGTATTAGGGTTCGTGCTTGTAATTGGTATTAATATTGAGAAGGACGCTTTAGGAACAATACCAGCATTACCTGAAGTACGAGTAAGAAATCACATAAAACTATTTCTAGAGTGGCTACAAAACTCTTCTTCTCCAGAGTGAGTGAACCGCGTTCGAACCCTTACATCAGAATTAGATCGCTTGTCAGAGCCAGGAATTTTCATTACACACCTCTAGCATCAGAAGGTGGTTGTGTATAGCTTACTTGGCATAAAATTATAGAATGTAATGTTTTATAGGCATATTCGTTCCATCTCACAACAATGCCGAAGCGGGCCATTAGTTCAATTTCTACCTATTTGAAATTCCACCTCCTGACTGGCTGTCATCGAGGAGCTACAAATTCAATTCCCGGCTCTGCCAAGACATTTAATTCTGATCTGTGAGTTGGAAGGGTTACACTCAGCCTCGTGAGGCAGAATAGGTGGGTTTGATTCTTACTCAGCCATCCAGAACTGGTTTTCCATCATTTCCTACTTCTACTACAGGGAAATGCTGGGATCGTACCTAAATTACGGCCATAGCCACCTCCTATCGAAATCCTAATCCCAGTTACAAATACATAACTTGCTGCAGCCATTCCAATGACACAGTTATCACACAGATTCTACACAAACACCCAAGTACATGGGGCTACATGACCACGAAGTCGCAAAGCCCCTAACAAGGAATCATGTCTACGACCACTTCGTGGTTTAGCAGCTACAATTCTTCGCTCTCGTCCCGGAAGTCTGGGCTCGACTCCGGGCTCTGCCAAGAAGTTTTAATTCTGGAGTGAGGGCTGGAACAGCGTACACTCAGCCTCGTGAGGCAAAACTGTGAAGAGGTGGGTCGATTCCCACCTCATCTTGAAAGTGGTTTTGCTTGGTTTCCCCACTTCTACTCCTGGTAAATTCTGGAATGGTCTCTAACTTAAGGCCACGGCTGTCTCCTTCCCAATTATATCCAAATACTCAAACTAACACAGCCATCACAATAACACAGGTTATCACACAAATTACACACACCAAAACCTACACGGGGCTATATAACCACAAAGTCGCACTCCCTAAAATAAGCAACAACAACATACACTTGTCATGGATTATTTATTTAATTACTGTCATAAACTACGTTATTGAGAATGGAAGAACGCTTGTAGTTTTACGTGATTATCAGAAGTTAAAGTGACGTATTCACGTGGAGTCAGAACCAACCACTGGACATGACATTCCGATTCCACCTCGAAAGTTCCAATTCTCGAAGCGTTCCCCCACCCCCATTTGTACTCCAGGTAAATGCAGGGATGGTTTCTAATTGAAAGCCACGGCGTATAGAGGTCTACAGTACGTCTGCCAAGCTGCAGCACACTTCCTCCTCTACCTTCGCAACAGGGGCGATTATTCCATGCAAGCAACGGAAGCACTGCTTCCCATTTAATTTCTTAAACAAATGAGAATTTTTGCGTCTATATACGTCCATTTTTCCAACGTGGAAAGGAGACACATGAGTTAGGCCCACGATCAAAACATTCCTCTGTGGATTACCGTCATCCCCGAATAGTCGGGTCTAGTTGTGCCCCTGGTCAGTAGGGTAGGTTTCTACATTTGCTAATGTTCGGTCGCTCGTTTTTATTTGAATGTCCGTCTTGATAATAACAAGTATCAAAATTACATTTCAATATCAAAGACAATATTGATATTAATACATCACCCATTTAATGATTACTATAGACTAATAACGTCTCAGTTCGGCATTTATCATAAAACATTAAATAACCTAACCTTACCTAGGGTCAGTTCCATGGGACTAACTCGAACCTCCCTCCGAGCTAACCCCTATTTCAAATTCACAAAAATATTACAGACACCCACAATAACTCAGGTTATCAGCTGATAACCACAATATCCAAGCCCCTAAATGAAACACTTTCTAGTCCATAAAATGGTAAGCACAGACCAATTAGAGCAATGAACCCCAGGCTCTATATAGTCGAGAATGTGGTTACGAAACCGAATATGGAGAGAGATGCGAGATAATAACAATAACTGCAGGCCTGGTCTTGTCTGGGGAGGCAGGTATTTAAACCGTCCCGTCGCGCTGGCATGCCATTAATGTGCAGCGTTGCCAAGTCGGCAGAAGATGCAACTTGATCTACGGGCAAATTTATGAGCTATTTATCGCTGTACTGTGATTGAGTGCTTGTGAGAGAGAATATGTTTCGATTTGACTCAATAACTCGCACAATAGTTTCATTTACACCTAGTGTATATGTTAGATAAAGTTAAGGCTTTCTCTGCAGAAAAACTCAGAAGCACATCATTTACCCTCGGATACTCTCGTGGCCTACACATGTAGCCCAGTGATTTATTTTGGTGTAGCGTAGAGTATATTCTTTGCTAGGAATATTGAGAATTTCTGTAGCTGTCTGTTTATAGCCAAAAGGGCAAAAATAAAATTCAAACATTCGAGAAAAGAATAAATGAAAATACTGAAATTATTCATAATAAGTGCTGATTTTCTAAGGAAATTATCCTACCTAGTATTATGTTTGTTTAATTCCAATCCAAATATGCAATAATTTAAGTATTACGGTTTACATAAAAAGTAATTTAACAGTCCTAGTTCCATTAGTTTTATTTCTGTTGCAGTTCTACCGAAGATGTACGGTAAAATTGAATGTTCTTCTTAGGTTTGTAGTTTCTCTCCATATGAAAATAAATGCGTACATAAAATCCTCAGATTTATCTTAGAATACTTCTATATACTACTATTTATCATAATTATTATTAAAACTGAAAACCACAAATAACGTGTGCAAGTCCATCATCATGTAGCCCGCGCGAGTAACGCTGTATCTTATATTACTAGCGCGAGTGTTCGAGGGTTTATCAAGGGGTGTTTCGACAGTAAAACTGCAGGTGTACAATAAAATATAGAGTCGAACTTCGATATCTCGAAGTGCTTTCGTAAATAAAAATTACTGTGAGTTATCGAAAATTCGAGATATAGAAATACATGAAAAACTATGGGGTATTATTATCACAAATATATAAATTGTTAACTGTTGCTACGTCATGCAGTTGTTGTCACTAGGTCTACTCATGCAGGTATACTAACTAGGATTAAATGTTGCTGTGCAAATATTGCACATAAATTTCGATTATTTTACTGTATGTACGAGTATTTACCGTTTTTTTTTCCTTCAAAAACGTGACTCCTTCGTTGCGCTATAGCCTAAATAGTTTCATAATAGTTGACAGCTGTTGTTGTTTGAGTCTTCAGTCTTTTGACTGGTTTGATGCAGCTCTCCATGCCTCCCTGTCCTGAGCTAATCGTTTCATCTCTACATAGCTCCGACACCCTACATCGGAGGCAATCTGTTTAACATATTCTAACCTTGGTCTACCCCTACAGTTTTTGTCCTCGACCCTTCCTTCCATAACTAAGCTTGCTATTCCTGGGTGTCTTAGTATGTGTCCTACCAACCTATCTCTTCTCTTCATTAGCAGTCGCAAGAAACATCTCTCCTCTCCCACTCGTCTTAATACCTCTTTGTTTGTAACCCTATCTACCCATCTGATCTTCATCATTCTCCTGTAACACCACATTTCAAATGCTTCAATTCTCCTCTTTTCTGCTGCACCAATAGTCCAAGTTTCACTTCCATAGAGCGCCACGCTCCAGACAAAGGCTTTCAAAAATGACTTCCTAATACCTAAATCTATATTCGATGTCAGCAGATTCCTTTTTTGTAGAAATGCTTTCTTTGCCTGAGCCAACCTACTTTTAATATCCTCTTTGCTTCGTCCATCACTGGTTATTCTGCTTCCTAAGTAACAGAAGTCTCCTACTTCCTTCAGCTTTTCACCTGCCAATTTGATCTCCATAGAGGTTTCTGATTTATTTCGGCTGCATTCCAGTATTTTTGTTTTACATTTATTTATTTTCATCATGAATTCCTTCCGTAAGACGGAGTCCATACCATTCAAAAACTCATTCAAATCCTCAGGCTTGTTGGCCAAGATGACGATGTCATCAGCAAATCTCAGAGTTGAAATTATTTCTCCTTGAATCTTCACTCCCACTTTAAATTTTTCTCTAATTTCCTTCATTGCTTGTTCAATGTAAAGATTGAAAAGTATGGGTGATAAGTTGCAGCCTTGCCTTACACCTTTCTGAATACCAGCTTCTCTCTCATGTCCATCAACTCGAATTACTGCTGTCTGGTTTCTGTACAGATTGTATATCACCCTCCTATCCCTGTACTTTATTCCAATTGATTTCAAAATGTCAAACAATTTAGTCCAATCAACGTTATCAAAAGCCTTTTCTAAGTCTACAAAAGCCATGAACGTTCTCTTATCTTTCCTTATTCTACCTTCTAAAATCAGCCTAAGACTTAGTACAGCTTCCCTTGTTCCTACATTTCTCCTGAAACCAAACTGGTCTTCACCCAACTCCGTTTCTATCTGGCTTTCAATCCTCTTGTAAATTATTCTGGACAGGATCTTTGAAGCATGAGTAATCAAGCTGATTGTACGGTAATCTTCACATCTGTCAGCTCCCACTTTCTTTGGTATAGGGATGATTACATTCTTCTTGAAATCAGGGGGTACCTCACCTGTCTCATAAATCCTACACACCAAGTGAAATAACCTGATCAGACCTTCATCTCCTATGCAGCGTAGCAACTCAATCGGTATATCATCTATGCCTGGTGCTTTGTTCCTGCTTAAGTCCTCCAAAGCTCTATCAAATTCTGATCTCAATATTAAATCTCCTTTCGCATCCTCATCAATTTCCTCCTCCCTTTCCATTACATGATTCTCAATCTGCTTTCCCTTATACAAACTCTCTATGTAAGCTTTCCATCTCTCAACCTTTTCTTCCCTATCTGTTAGAGGCTTTCCATTTGTGTCCTTAATATTACAGCACTTAGTCTTCTTTTCCCCAAAAGTATTCTTAATCCTTCGATAAGCTGTGTCTACTTTTCCTAATTTCAGACAATTTTCTATACCTGCACATTTCTCTTTCAACCATTCTTCTTTCGCTTCCTTGCACTTCTTGTTAACCTCATTTCTCAGACGTCTGTATTCTGCTTTCCCCTTTTCATCTCTTAGATTCTTGTGTTTCCGCCTTTCATCCATCAATTCTAGTATATCCTGAGTGATCCACGGTTTTCTACCTATTCTTTCTTTCCTACCAATGTTTTCTTCTGCGGATTTTGTTATTTCATTCTTCAAAAGTGCCCATTCGTCTGCAATTGAAGTTTGTTTAGGGTTTTTCATTAGTCCTTCCTTTATACTCTTCTTGAATCTTTCGTTTACATCCTTCTCTTTCAGTCTGTCTATTGCCCACCTTTTTGGCTTTTGACTTTTCTTCAGTTTCTTCAACTTTAATCTGCATTTCATTACAACCAGATTGTGATCAGAGTTTATGTCAGCACCAGGATATGTTTTACAATCCAAAATCTGGTTTCGAAACCTCTGCTTGACCATAATGAAGTCGATTTGGTAACGCCCTGTATCTCCTGGTCTCATCCATGTGTATATTCTTCTATTGTGGTTATTGAATAAGGTGTTAGCTATGACCAATTCATGCTCGGTGCAGAATTCTACCAGCCTGCTTCCTCGATCATTCCTTTCACCTAATCCGAAATCTCCTACTATCTTCCCTTCTCTCCCTTTTCCTACCACAGCATTCCAATCTCCCATTACTATAACATTTTCATCACCCTTGATATACCTCAGAATTTCGTCTATTTCTTCGTAGACCTTTTCAACATCCTCATCATCAGCTTGACTGGTAGGCATATAGACTTGTACCACTGTAGTGCAGGTAGGTTTTGTATTGATTTTTGCTACAATAATCCGTTCACTATATTGCTCATAATATTCCACCCGCTGTCCAAGTTTCCTACTCAATATGAGGCCAACCCCTGCTTGGCCATTGTTTGATTTAGTGCTAATGACCCTATAGTCTCCTGACCAAAAGTCCTGTTCATCCTGCCAGCGCATTTCACTAATCCCAACCAAATCCAACCTCAACCTATCCATTTCCCTTTCTAAGTTTTCTAACCTTCCACTTCCTAGCAGACTTCTAACATTCCACGCTCCGATCCGTAGAATGTCAGATTTCCTCTTTGTCACTTCTGTGATGTTAACCCCCTCTCGAGTAGTCCCCACCCGGAGATCCGAACGGGGGACTAGTTTACCTCCGGATTGAAATTTTACAAGGGAGGAGGCCATCATCACATGTACTTATGCATAGAGAGGTGCATATCCTCGGGAATAGCATACGGCTGTAGTTTCCCGTTGCTTTCAGCCGTGCAGCAGGACGCAGTGTAGCCATTATTGGCTTATATTATCAATATCTTAACCGTTGACAGCACATTTGCTTTAATTGCGAGCATAACAGAAACTGACTGAAATACACAGTCCCAATGTCATTCCCATGTCACACCTAAAGAACGTAATTCAACTGCATTTTCACCCCAACTTTGTGTTAAAGACACATATTTTATGTCTGGGGAACAAACCAGTTATCGAAATATTCGAGTAATATAACTTAGAATAGAAAAACAAGCATGACATAAGCTATAAATTGTGTAGAACTTCTACGGGAAATTAAAATCACTTCGAGGTATCGCAAATTCGAGATATAGAAGTTCGACTTATAGAAGTTCGACTGTACTTAATATTTCTTATATATTAAGAATTTAATTTGTAACAACCTTTATCAATTGATACATATGATATTTTCCTATGGGAGCATATTAACATTGTATTTATATAGAATTTCCCTACCTGCCGGCCATGAAAAAGTATCAGAATGACTAAGGTTTTTAGTAAATTAGTACCTTAACCCTAATTCTCGACTCTTCATAGCCGTATACTTAATAGCTCGTCCCGCAGCGTAGTCGTACTCGTTAAATCATGCACCACGTCCGTGCGGTTAGCTCCAAAAAGTCCGAAAATCGTAGGTTCGAATCTTGGTTATCCTGAGTGTGGTTTCCACCCGGGTTTTTCCACACTCCCACCAGCAGAATGCCGGAATAGTACCCTATTTCAAGTCCCTCGTTCTTGTTGCAAATACAGCTACACCCATTACCACAGCCCACAAATAGAGTTTATCAGATAAATTCAATACACACCCAACTACATGGGGCCAGGGGCGTGGAGAGCGAGTACCGGCCCTAGGACTAGGACTTAAGGGGGCCCCACCGTGGTCCTCCACCCCCTTCTCCAGGCAAATCCCGGAATGGTATCTAACTTAGGGCCTTCCCAATTCTACCTTCAACTACAAGCATTCCTACTGTATTAAAAACTCCCTTACATAGCCTACTCCGTGGATTTTAAAATTTAAAGTTTGATTTTACTTTTATTGGGACGTTTTAATTGTGTTCAATGTGAATTTTTAATGTCGTTCTGGTTTTATCTCACCGAAGAGTGTACTCCTGCTCATCACAAGAATAAGTCGAACATATTTCACAACCTTATCATCTAGAATTTGGACTTTTGCAAAGATTATTAAGAAAATATCCACCCTATAAGGGATGGAAAAGTTGCTATTTCTCTTACTGAGAAGATGTAAACATATATAAGCCACCAAAGGGATAAGCCAAGGATTATTTCTTGTGTGAAATACGCTGCATTCCAGTCACGGTTCTCTCACAAAAATGGGTGTTTTAGTCGGCGTGTTTACACTCGTTCTGGGTATATTTACAAAATACATTACTTAGGCTATGTTTTCTTTATGATATTTTGTAGTATAGTTTCTAGATTCAGATACATTCAATACATGAGTATCATAATTCATAAGATTTCAAATTTGCCTACCCTGGGCTATTCCTCTTTCCCGGGCCCCGGGGCTACAGACCCGTTTGCCCC
The DNA here is from genome assembly GCA_946902985.2 of Meconema thalassinum. Taxonomy (NCBI): domain Eukaryota; kingdom Metazoa; phylum Arthropoda; class Insecta; order Orthoptera; family Tettigoniidae; genus Meconema; species Meconema thalassinum. The sequence continues at coordinate 308,912,512 of OX336392.1, read as the reverse complement.
TCCCTCTCGTCGAGCCTGCACGGGGCTGATGACCAAGATATCCCAAGCCCCTAAAATAAATTAACAACTTGAAAGGTCAGGGATTTTACCAGAAAAGGATTCACATTTGTAAAAAAAAAAAATGCAACAACATAAAAAGGAGATTAGGAAAAGTGACTACATTCATGGAAACGATAAAACCGAAAGGTTCATACAAATCGCTTGGGCTTAGTACGATAACCTTCATATCATATAGGCGAATAACATGTTGCAAGTCCACGGAAATTAGATACGGAGTTCCGGGTCAAGGTTGATGATTCTAAAGTCCTCGCTTGCACTGCTCCTGAACAATGATCAACATGGCCCGAAATAACCCCGAACGAGTGTAAACACGCCGACTAAAACGCCCATTTATTGTGAGAAAACCGTGACTGGAATGCAGCGTATTTCACACAAGAAATAATCCTTGGCTTATCCCTTTGGCGGCTTATTCTGGAATGGCTGTGTTTACTGCCGATAGCGTCGCCTAAATATCGTCACCGTAATACAGAGGGCTTCAACCGTAGGCTATCCCACTGAACGAGATAAAGGTTGTGAGCCGAATGCATGTTTTCGAAACTATTGAAGATATTTTGAAGCATAAACATATTAAGCAATATCAATTGAAATGAAAATCCACAGCCTGCTTCCAGTCTCCGACTCAGGAATGGAATGAATGAAGCCCCCATCTAGCGGCGAGGATATGAACTGTGCCGGCTGCCGAGGCCTGACACACTCCTCTGGGGCAATGAGAAAATGAATGACAGATGAAATGAAATGATAGTGGAGAGTGTTGCTGGAATGACATTTTGACAGGGAAAACCGGAGTACCCGGAGAAAAACCTGCCTGCCTCCGCTTTGTCCAGCACAGATCTCACATGGAGTGACCGGGATTTGAACCACAGACCCAGCGGTGAGAGGCCGGCGTGCTGCCGCCTCAGCCACGGAGGCTTTCATTAAACAATATCAATTAATGATTATTTATTTATTATTGTTATTGTCATCGATTTTTCCCCTTCGGGAGAGCGTGGAACTTGAGTCAATCACAGCTTCACTTCCTTTTCCCCTTCTCTTTCTACTAACCCCAAGCTTGCAGGTTCGCTCCTGGCCGTGGTAAGTGATTTTTGAAAAGCGGCAAAAATACGACACGCATGTCATACCATGTTGGCATGTCAAAGAACCCATTTGAATTCAGTAGGTCGTGTTCATAATGGCAAAATTAATCTCGGAAGTTTCCGCCAACACAAAGTTCCTCATTTCTCTACTGGAAAGCGCTATAGTGTTCAAGGGGCCTAGATATCTAACCTCCTTGGCTTTCATAGTGCTTCAAGAAACAACGAAATTCGACATGCATGCTACCCTCTGAGTGTCAAATAACAAAGCTTGCACCCGGCACCCGAGGCCGTGCGATATTATTATTCTATTTTCTTCCCAAACCCTATTCACTGTGTTTTTTCTTCCTTTCCTCTGTCTATTTTTTCCCTATTGTTTCATTTCTTGAGACTTGTTCAAATTTCTTTTATTTCTGAATTGATTTCGGTCCTTAATTTCGTCTTCAGAGATTTTGAATCATTTCAGGTCCTCCTGTGTTTCTCTCATCCAACTGGTCTTTAATTTACTTGTATTAATGATGTTAAAACATTTCTTAGTGAGTCTGTTTTCATCCATCCTCCACAGGTGTCCATAGAACTGTAGACGTCTTTTCCTAAATGTATCTGTGATGGTGTCTGTGTTTCCGTCGAGTTCCTCTGTAGGTCATCTAATACAAGTTTCGTCTCGGAGAACAGCGCCGTGTATCTTTCTAAGAATTCTAAGAATATTTCGTTCTTGTTTCCCGATGTCATGAATACTTGTCCTCCCTCCAATTAATGTTGTTTCTGCCGCATACAAGGCTGCTGGCAAAACAACTGTGTCGTAGTTTTGCAATTTATTTATGTATTTATTTATTTATTTATTTATTTATTTAACTTATTTAATGTGTGGCCAGTTTGAGTTCAATTTGTACGACTAAGCGTTTATATTTCAAAGTACGGTATGTATTCTTATAAATGACTCTGTGTAAAATGGTTTTCGTTTATAAATGGAATGTATCAGTAATGAAAATGATGCCAACTGGCTGTGAGGCTCAGCGATAACACTCTCGCCTGCTGTTCCCAAGGCTGCAGGATTGAATCCTGGCGCAGCCAGTTGGCATTTAAGGGTGCGCAAATGCGAGGGAGCCGTGTCAGTAGATTTACTGGCACGTCAAAGATCCCCTTCGGGACAAAATTCATGCAGCCCGGCGTCTCTAAAAGCCGCAGTTGTTTAAAGGGACGTACAACCAATAACATTATTATTATTATTAAAATGATGGCAAACTTTTTCATTTAGTAGCTTGTAATTGTTAGGAAATACGGAAAGTTGCAAGTATGTACTTCCTGAGATTAAATCCATTTTCGGGTAAAAGAACAGATGAAGATTATCAATTTCTTTCTATTTTGAATAGAAATCAGGCATTACACTCTTAGATCACTGTACAATGCAAATTACATTTTCATTTAGGTTCTTATTTATATATTTAGGACTATGAAGAAGATGCGTAATTTCTACCGCGGAACTCAGGTTGAAAACCCTTTGCAATGTTTTAAAGAGAGGAGCGACGAAAGTACCCGTACCCTAGGCCCCACCCTAGTATAGGCCTTGTACGAACCACTGGGACAGACAGAAAGCCTCAACGGGCTAATCACCCCATCTGTTTCTTCTATGTTAGATCTAACAGCATGCCAGAGGCGCTCCTAGCTATGTGTTGGCTGTCACGTGCGGGGTCGGGTACTTTCATCCCCTCCCCCCTACGAATATATAAAAAAATATCTGGTCACGCGTCTGGTCGCGCATTAGCATGGTGGTTAGTGGATGTTAATGAAATCTCATCACTTTTCTGCGTCATGGCATAGAAAAATTAGAGGGTTCTGTATAATGATGATAAACATCTTACATTTCGGTATAACATTTGGTAGATCCCAAAATTTAAGATGTTAACCCTTTTGATGTCTAACTATTATACGTAGTTATGTTGAAAAGTTTGGTTGGTTGGTTGGTTCCTTAGTTTAGGGGCTGCGACAACGCGGTCATGTAGCCCCGTGTACTTTGGGTGTGTGTAGAATATGTCTGATAACCGGTGTTAATTGTGATGACTGTATTAGTGTGTGTATCTGTTTTTTTAATTCAAGTAGGGACTGCAACTTTGAATTTTCAAATAGTTCCTACTTTTGCCGCCAAACGCCACCGTCAACGACTACTAGGCCTAGTTCAGAACTAGCTACTAGACGCCACCGCAGTCGGCTCTTGGCAACGAACGTAGCAACCTAAGAGCGTTGTTTATATTCTTAACCTATCCAATTTAGTTTCACACAGGTGTAATTAGTGGAAAGATCTTTAACATGCCATAAATCTATGACATGGGACCGCCGGCTTTACTTCCCCTCCGAAGGAAGGCATACTGAGGGATTTTTAACGCTCTTAAAAAATCCGACGGCTTCGGCCGGGTTTGAACCCGCTATCTTGGGCATAGAAGTTGAAAAGTTTAGCGGAGTTACAAGTTTTTGATAAAAATTATCTCCTACCAACATTTCTAAGATGAAATATTGATTTTCTTTTCGTAGCTGGTGAATTTAAATATTTTACGTAGCTTATTAGATGCTAAATAATTAATACGTAGCTTCATTTGTTTCATTATTATTATTCTCGTTTTCCAACGGTGTCGGGGATGAGATGCGATGAAAGTCTTTGTGGCGGATGGTTTCTACGGACGGATGCCCTTCCTGACGCCAAACTTCATGAGAGGTGTTAATGAGGGATTAAATAAATGATGGTGAGTGTAACTGGGCAAGGTTGTGGAAGAAAGTGGCCGTGGCCTGTCAGAAGGTACCGTCCCAGCATTTGCCTGGAGTTGAAAATGGGAAACCACGGAAAACTATTTCATGGACGGCCGACGGTGGGACTGGAACCCACGTCTACCGACTCCGCAGAGAGCTTGGCCCCATGGCCTAGCACTGCGCGTTAGCGAGCGAAGCTACCACTGTCGGTATTTGTTTATTTTTATTTAAATTGTGATTTTAATATAATTTGACAGCCTACACAATTAAAATAGTATACACCTTCGTTCATCATCACGTATCTTATTTAGTTCCGAACAAAAACACACGATTTCAAAGATAACACGCGTGGGAAGTCAGCTGACTGCAGCTTGTTCAAAGAATGTTTATTTTGAATCCAATTATTCACGGAACTAAAACACATCGATGTATCCCCGCTGTCTTGTTTATAACACTGATAGCACTTCGTGGTTGGAAATAATTATTTTTTAACAAATATTTTAAACAACATCAAACGCCCCCTCGACCGATTTATCGGTCCCCTGGCAATATAAGGGTTCAAGGGGGAATATACCCTAGGCCTATGTACAGACTGCCTTAATATAGTGACTGGTCTCAGGGCTGCCCGTAGGGTGAGGGTCACAAACCAGACGTGGGGGAGGGGAATATATCCCTTCCGGTACAGTTCACGCCACGGTTTTGGGCCGGTCAGTCCCGGTTTCACAGTCGTACAGAGGACAGGTGGTGAGCCTCCGGCATGTGCAATTGATATGAGAATTGCTTTTCGCGCAACTGAAAACTCACGTAGGCCATCAATTGCACATGCCTGAGGCTCACCACCTGTCCTCTGTATGACTGTGAAACCGGGACTCACCGGCCAAAAACCGTGGCGTAAACTGGTCGCTCTTATACAGGACGCGCGCGACCTTGCTCAGCTCTTGGCGATGCTGGAGCGATGACTCCAAGACTCCAGCATATACGGCGCGGAGTGGTATGTACAGCACCACCAAGCGTGACTCACGACCATACAGCTCTCTCTTCCAATCACCAGCCAACACGCGCAGCTTATTTTTCTACATTTAAGGAAGTCTTGCCTGAAAAGGTCTGACAACAGACATCGTGGGGTGCTTGACCCCATGTTCACGTGACCCTTCAAGAACAGGATATTTACAATCCATTAAAAGTTTAAACAATAAAATAACAAGTAGTTCCGTGAAGAACTATACAGCCTGTATTCATATATCCTACTTATGTTAATTGCCTCTATCAACATACAAAATGTCAGTTTGATTACTGTAATAGACTCGTAGATATTGAGAACCGTCTAAATATTTCGGATGGTCACAATGTTGGATTCTTATATATGTAAGCCATAGAGTTATATACTATTAGATGACGATTTTTGCGTAGGTCCATTATTCAAACGTTCACTTCGATCGCATGAATAATACACAAGAAATTAAACGTAAATTTTAAAATTGCGCATAACCGCCATCTTGAGGCTATGTGAACAATTGAACTAAATTAGATGCAGGAGCATTACAATGTAGACACTGCGCTCAGATGGTTAAATGGCGAGAAAAGTCTATTAAGATGTCTCACCTTCGTTTGGCCGCCATGTTCGTTTTGTACTTTACAGGTTTTTGGAAGGCTCATAGCTGAACTTCTAGTACTACCCTTTATCACCGTACAAAATTTCAGGGTGATATCAGCAATAATTTCGGAGATATAGAATGCCGGAGAAATATTTCGCACAGCCGCCATGTTGGATTGGTGAGACGTAATGAAATTTGAAGTGCACAGCCGGGGTCGGCCGTAATACTACTATGGCCTTACCGAGTTTCATTGAAATCTCTCCAGCCGTTTAGACGTTATTAGAGGGACACACACACACGGACAAATGGTGTTCTCATAAGTCTATTTTTAGCCTACTTTCGATTTTTGCAAAAAATGAAAGTAGACTTATGAGATCAACACAGGGCGATAAAAAGTGTGTCTGTCTGTGTGTGTGTGTGTGAGTATGTGTGTGTGTGTGTGTACTTTGAATGTCTGTTCCCCCCCTATCAATTCGAACACGGTGAACGCGAATTGAACGAAATTTGGTACAAAGGTAGCACTAGCAAATGACACCTCGGTGTCATGTTTTATATCGCCGCCATCTCGACGGAAACGAAATGGCGGCCACACAAATGTTCAAAGCTTAAATCAAATTACGACTAACCTAATCATCCGATCTCTACCAAATTTTGCAACAACATACCTTTATGGAGGGAGCATCCTTTGAACAATCTAATAGGTCATTAGCCTGATAGTTTGCGGATGGCGGCCATCTTTGTGTCAAAATAGATTCCCTCTATTAATTCGAACACGGTGAAACCGAATGGAACGAAATTTGGTACAGAGGTAGCACTAGCAAAGGGCACCTCAGTGTCATGTTTTATATCGCCGACATCTTGACGGAAACGTAATGGCGGCCACACAAATGTTCAAAGCTTAAATCAAATTACGATTAACCAAATCATCCGGTCTCTACCAAATTTTGCATCAACATACCTTTATGGAGGGAGCATCCATTGACGAAACTAATAGGTCATTAGCCTAATATTTTGCGGATGGCGGCCAGCTTTGTGTGAAAATTGATTCCCCCTATTAATTCGAACACGGTGAAACCGAATGGACCGAAATTTGGTACAGAGGTAGCACTAGCAAAGGGCACCTCAGTGTCATGATTTATATCACCGCCATCTTGACGGAAACGTAATCACGGCCACCCAAATGTTAAAAGCTAAAATGTAATTACGACTTACCTAATAATCTAGTCTCTACCAAATTTTGCAACAACATATCTTTATGAGGGAAGCATATTCTGACCAAACTGCAAGATCATCAGCCCAATAGTTTGCAGATGGTGGCCAAGTATGTGTGCAAATCGATTCCCCTATCAATTCAAACACGGTGAAACCGAATTGAACGAAATTTGGTACAGAGGTAGCACTAGCAAAGGGCACCTCAGTGTCATGTTTTATATCGCCGCCATCTTGATGGAAACGGAATGACGGCCACCCAAATGTTAAAAGCTTAAATCAAATTACGACCATCCTAATAATTTCATCTCTACCAGATTTTGCAACAACATGCCTTTTTGTGGAAAGCATCTTATGATTGACTACATGGTCATCAGCCCAATAGTTTGCAAGTAGCGGCCATGTATGTGTGCAAATCCATTCCCCATATCAATTCAAACACGGTGAAACCGAATTGAATGAAATTTTTTACAGAGGTAGCACTAGCAAAGGGCACCTCATATTCATGTTTAATATCCGTATGTTTTATATCGCCGCTATCTTGACGGAAACGTAATGGCGGCCACCCAAATGTTTAAAGCTTAACTCAAATTACGACCAAACTAATCATCCGATCCCTGCCAATTTTTGCAACGTTATACCTTTACATATGACGAATCTTTTGACCAAACTACAGGGTCATCAGACCAATAATTTGCGGATGGTGGCCATGTTCGTGTGAAAATCGATTCCCCCTATCTTTTCAAACACGGTGAAACCAAATTGAACGAAATTTGGTACAGAGGTAGCACTAGCAAAGGGCACCTCAGTGTCATGTTTTATATCGCCGCCATCTTGACGAAAACGTAATGGCGGCCATCCAAATGTTGAAAGCTTAAATCAAATTACGACCACCCTAATCATCTGATCTCTACTAAATTTTTCAACATCATACCTATATGCGGTAAGCATCTTTTGACCAAACGGCAAGGTCATCAGCCAAATAGTTTACAGATAGCGGCCATTCATGTGTGCAAATCGATTCACCATATAAATTCAAACACGGTGAACCCGAATTGAATGAAATTTTGTACAGAGGTAGAACTAGCAAAGGGCACCTCATATTCATGTTTAATATCCGTATAACACGTTGTATTCAACAAGCTACTACAACCAACATTCAATTAAACTCCTTGAAAAGGACAAAGAGTTATAACAGTATCCATGCATTTAGGAGAAAGTAGGCTATATGTTCTTTACTGAACATCTTGTCTTAAAATGAAAATAGGCAAAAAGTGTAATTAGAGGCAATTTTTTTGTTTTGTATTAATTTCTGTACTACTTTACGGGAAGAAAATTGAATTTCTCATTATTTCTTGAAATAGATCTTGCCGTGGCGCATTAATAATATTCTAAATTTAATCATAAAATGTTCCATTACGCTTATTGTGGTTTGGAATTATTTATGTAAGGTAGGTGTATAAATGGGGAGTTGTATAGCCCAGATGGTAGATGCACTGAGCTTCTAACTAGAAGGGAGTTGGTTCGAGCTTTTTGTAATCACCGTAACATGCACCTTTCCTTCATCTCATATTTTTCCCTTCGCGGCGGTGGTGATTGATGTTGGATGGTTCCTCAGTTCAGGGGCTGCGACAACACGGTCATGTAGCACCGTGTACTTTGGGTGTGGGTAGAATCTGTCTGATTGCCGGTGTTAATTTTAAGGACTGCAGACGATCAATATCAAGTATTTCCTACTTTTGCTACCGTCAACGACACCTAGCTGTGAACTTGGTAACAAGATGCCACCAGCACCTGGCTGCGAACGTTGGAATTTAATAGGAAGGAAGGAAGATTGTAGTTTTACGTGTCCGTGAATCTAGTGATTATGAGCCATGGGACCTCCTTTTTACGTGGAATCCGAACCACAGGACATGGCATTTCACTTCGAAATTCTCACATGCATTGACCGGGAATCGAACCCGGCCCGGGTGAGAGGCATACAGCTAGACCGCTGAGCCACCACGCCCAAAGGGAATTTAATAGAGCGTTAATCAAATCTAACCTACAAATATAGCTGCACACAATTGTAGTTAGTGGAAGGTTCTTTTTACATGCCATAAATCTATGACATGGGCCCGCCGACTTTACTTCCCCTCCGATGGAAGGCATACTGAGGGATTTTAAAGCTCTTTAAAAAAACATCGACTTCGGCCGTGTTTGAACCAGCGATCTCGGGCATAGAAGCTCAGCATGCTACCAACTACGATACCGAAGCCGCTAAAGTGGTGATTGTTTCAGAGGTAGAACAGGTGACCCAATGAAGAGAATGGTTATTCCTTCTACAATTACAATTATGTAACTTGACCTGGACATCTAGAGGTGAAAATGTGAATTGTTTAGAGGATTTTTTCCCCTTCGAAGCCTCTTCCCGGCGATGTTCCACTCCGGGAATCTGAGTAGCCGTTTGTTGTTGATCACGGGATTCTGGTTGGAGGTCACAAGACACAAGAACGCTACGTCACGCCACGCTGATGCAAGCCGCGTGATTCATTACGAGGAGGTAAATAGTACCCGGGGCTGCTGACCACTATCAGTGTTCATCCTGCTTTGGGAAATCAATTAGTCCATTCTTCAGTTTGTACTTTCTCTTTATTAGAATGTCATCAAATATGTTATTATATTTTATGGGAAATATACTAAAAGTAAGTTGTTGTTTCATTTGAAGGGCTTGGACATCGTGTTCATTTAGTCCCGTATACTTAGGTGAGTGTGTAGAATTTGTATGATAACCAGTGTTACTGTGATGTCTGTATTTGTAATTCAGGTGAGGATTGATAAGGAGACGGCCTTGGGCTTAAATAACTGTAGGATAGGTCTTCATCCCGGCATTTGCCTGTAGTAGAAGTGGGAGACGACGGAAACCATTTTCAGGACGACCCACACTCTCCCGATGCCAGCCTACGCGTTAGTGCTCTCGGCCACCGTGGCCACTCTCCTTCTAATATGTATGGCAATAGTAGTACTAACTTCATTCACATTCATTTTTCATTATCAATTATCATTGGGGCAAAGGATGCTCTAAATACTTCGCCCCTAAATAAAGCAGTCACCAGCTTCATGAACTTGAGGACATTGAAGGTTAGTTATTGTTGTTGTAAGGGGGCGCAACAGCGAGGTCATCTGCCTCTAACATTGAAGGATTACGTAATTTCTCTGTACTCGAGTTTTACTTTAGAATATTTGATTCCAATTCCAGTTCTAGAAGTAAAATACACATCTGTCTTTATGAATACTCAATCAACTGGCGACAATTCGTAAATTTCTGTTAGGCTAATTTCAAAACATCGTCAGAGGAATGGTGGTAGGGTTATATTAGCGTTCGATAAATAAATGCAATCACCATTTAAAAATGTGTTGTTAATTCAATTTAGGAAGCCTCCGTGGCTTAGGCGGCAGCACGCCGGCCTCTCACTGCTGGGTCCGTGGTTCAAATCCCGGTCACTCCATGTGGGATCTGTGCTGGACAAAACGGAGGCAGACAGGTTTTTCTCCGGGTACTCCGGTTTTCCCTGTCAACATTTCATTCCAGCAACACTCTCCACTATCATTTCATTTCATCTGTTATGCATTTAATCATTGCCCCAGAGGAGTGCGTCAGGCCTCGGCAGCCGGCACAGTTCATATCCTCGCCGCTAGATGGGGGCTTCATTCATTCCATTCCTGACCCGGTCGGAGACTGGAAGCAGGCTGTGGATTTTCATTTTTTTTTTCAATTCAATTTAGGTGCTTGGGCATGGTGGTCATCAGCCCTGTGTATTTCGGTGTGTGTTGACCTTGTAGTAGTCTGTGTAACTGTAGTAGGGATAAGAATGGGGTAGATGCCTAGCGACTTCAAATAAGGTGCTATCCCGACATTTGCCTAGAGGGAGTGTGGAAAATCCCGGGGGAAAAGCACACTTAAGATGTCGCTGGGATTAGAACCTCCGATATCCAGACTTGCTTGAGCTTCCCATCGCAACCGTTGTGAGCGATAAACGCGCAGGCTACGCTGCGGGGTCATATAGAAATCACGAGGGCTCACAATTAGAAACGTTTTAGCGATACTCCAATTAAGCGTTTAAAACCGTTTCATAGATAACGTTTTTTTTTTAATTAAACAATATTCTATGAACGTTTCCTAAAAATATACGTTTAAATGTTATGTAAAGGAACGTTTTCTCAAACGTTTAGAGTTTCTTTTTAATCTATTATAGAATACTTTTCAGTCGGTCTACACAAATTGTGCCCAATTACATTAGGCGGGAAAACAAGTATTGAAACACCCTAACCTGCATTTTAATAAATAAATAATAAATAAATTTACGAAGGCCACAAGTCTAGCGCAAGAAATAAATGCACAGTATACTGGTATTTTGTCGCCTCCGTAGCGTAGCGGTCAGCATGGTTAGCTTCCGCCCTGGAGGTCCTGGGTTCGATTCCCGGCTCTGCCACGAAATTTGAAAAGTGGTATTGTACCCAAACGTCATCATATGGAACATGTGTTCGTATCCCAGCTAACTCACGGTCTTTCGAGGTATGGGGCGTTCAACCCACTATACGAGCACATATTCAGGATTTGAGTCTGTCAGGTGACTACTCTACTTGAAAGAAACAACATATTCCTGTATAACATTTAATGATAGTAATTCATGGCAATACAACATAAAACAAAACAAAATACTTTACATTTATTTCCCACAACAAAAATCAAAATTATCGGTGAGTCTCTTCTCCTCAAAATTAGTGCTTCACCGCACTCAAGTCTATCCAAAACATCCTATTATTGATACTCTCTGACATTTGCGAGTGTCCATATTGTTCTTCACGTGGCACAGTATAACACAAATTGGAATATCACAACACAATAAACACAAATTATATTTAAATGACATTAAATCTGCAATTATTAAACATTTATTCGTTTTACACGGCACATTTACTTTAAATAACATTAATTCATTAGCTTATGCCTTGTTTAATAAGTGTTGTCTCGTGCGAATCGTATTCTTTTTCCATCAATTTCAAACGCTGAAGTGGTACACTTTTCCCTCCAAAATACACATAGATATAGATATTTTTATAGCTTCACCATACAACGATTTTCTGGGTCTGGTCAAAACATTATCGTTACAAACGTGTCATGTCATTCAAATTACGCTACCCGTATGAATAAATTTGTGTGAACTGGGCAAATACACTTTACAAAAATGGCTCTATTTATTTGGTGCATCCCCCTGTGGGTGGGGGCTTTAGAATACACCCACGGTATCCCCTGCCTGTCGTAAGAGGCGACTAAAAGGGGCGACCTTGGCTATACTTTAAGGACTCCGCGTTGTTTTGTGAATTGGACCCCCAGTGGGTGGGAGGAAGCGAATACATCCACGGTACTCCCTGCCAGTCGTAAAAGGCGACTAAAAGGGCTTCTCGGAACGGTCCCCTTTCGAGGGTTTGACAGTCAGCTCTAAAAGACATACACCCGTGCGGTATAACTCTCATTAGGTTATATCGCACTTCTTTCCGTCACTGCTTTCAGGGTCTGGCAACCAAAATTTCTAAATGTGCGTGCTGTTAGGGGATGGGCCACTTACGCTAGCGACTACGCTCGAAAGCCTGTTCCGGTCTTGGCCGCGCCGACAGGTGGGTGTGCCATGTACCCGTTCAGTAGTATCCGCCTGACTACGCAGGTCCCCGCACAGCCGAATGTCAGAGCTGTAAAATCCAGTATATGCCAAGGGGTACATGCCGATACGGCATTGTAAAACATCGGACCCCCGGGCAATGCCTTCCAAGCTAGGCGGGCCTTGCCCTGGCTGGGTAGCGCCTACTGTGACGGCCCGTGATCGGATGTCGGTGGCATTCGGGGAGGATGATCTGGCCATGGGTTCTAAAAGAAAAATCCCCAACCAGGGTGGACCTACACCCAAACAGGGTGGTCCTACACCCAAGTCTTTAACTTTTGATTCCCTACGGGGATCAACCCCCTGGGAACAATCTGTGCGTGAAAATCTGGGTGCTAACACCCCCAAGTTTCTGGTCGCAACCAGAACGGATGGGGGTGATTTCAAGATGGTAAAGTCTATTTTGTTTTCTCGGCACATAGAAGGGGTCTATGGCGAGCTTGAGAAGGTACAAAAGATGAGAAACGGTAGCTTGTTGCTCAAGACTAGGACTGGTGAGCAGGTTGAACACCTTCTGAAATGTGACCACTTTGGCGATATCCCTGTCAAAGTGGAAAAGCACACGTCTCTGAATCTGGTCCGGGGAGTCATTTTCCACCGGGACCTGATTCTGAACACTGACGAGGAGCTCAAGGAGGATATGCAGCACCGTCACGTGACTGATGTCCGGCGCATTACGCGCAAGGTCAATGGTCAAATCGTGGATACTGGTGCTTTCATTATTTCCTTTGAGCTTTCGGTGCTCCCGGAGAAAGTCAAGGTAACAAGTTACCGTTGCGACGTTCGGCCTTATATCCCTCCACCAATGAGGTGTTATAAGTGCCAGAAATTCGGACATATGTTATCCCGATGCTCGAGCCCTGACGTCTGTGGAACATGCGGTGAGGTACCCCACGAAGCGGAGGAGTGCACAACACCTTATCAGTGCACTAATTGCCCTGGATTTCATTCTCCTCGGGACAGGAACTGCCCTGTCTTCCTGCGTGAGAAGAAAATCCAGGAGATTAAAACCCTGGATGGTCTCACCTACCAGGAGGCCCGCAAGAAGTACCATACCACAATTTCGCCTTCTTCAACTATTGATTATAGAGCCATAATACCAACATTGGTCCCGGCTACATCATCTTTTGTCTCCACTGTGAAACCTTCTAATGTACCACTGCCATCTACATCTCTAGCTACTCCCCAGAATCAGAACGAGAGCCCGAAGGTGACTTCAACTCCACCTTCGGCCAACACGAAGGCTGTGCGAGCGAAGGCTGCTCCGCCCGCACAGCAGGGGAGGAAGTTGAAGACTTCCTCCCCACTCGGGAGGAAGTCGAAGTCTTCCTCCCCATCCAAACGGTCGGCGAAAGCCGCGCCGAAGCCGGCGGAGGCGGCATCGTCGACCAGGGTCAGGTCTTCGGCTCCTGACCCGTCTATATACCTTAAAGAGCCGGGGGCGGGTAAGAAGGGACCCCGCACTACGCATTCCCTTTCTCCAAAAAAGGGGAAGCCATCCGCGCCAACACCTGCGGATGCTTCTGCGCCTGGGGACGTTTCGGCCCCCAGATCTGCGCGCTCCCCATGGAGATCCCCCCGCCGCCGAACTGCGTCTAGGAAATCTTCCACTGAGTCGATTCACTCCATGAACTCGCCTGAGGACATGGAGATTATAGTCGACGTAGTGACTGTAGATTCTCCAGAGTCAAAGTTGGAGTAGCTTGGTGCTCCAACTTATTCCCTAAGTTCACACAATGGCACTGTTACAGTGGAATTGTAACAGTTATGACAGGCATTTGACAGAGCTCCGTCAGCTTATTGCCCAATACGCGGCGAGTATAGTCTGCCTACAGGAAACAAACCTCAGACCTGATCACGAGACTGTTCTGAGAGGTTTCCGACTATACTCTAAAGAGCGACAAGACGCCGCCCGGGCTTCCGGGGGCGTTTGTACCTTCGTTCGCTCTGACTGCTATAGTGAGGAGTTTCCACTCGCCACTCCTCTGGAAGCTATTGCAGTTCGCGTGTCCTTGCCTGCTATGACAACTGTTTGTAACGTGTACCTTCCACCGAACCAACCCCTTGATATTACTGACGTCTTAGATCTTGTTGATCAACTTCCAGTCCCTTTCCTACTCGTGGGTGATTTCAACTCTCATCACCCCCAATGGGGATCACCATCTTCCTGCCCCAGAGGAAGGGACGTGGAAGGCTTAATTCACGGGTTGGATTTATGTCTATTAAATACAGGGGAAGCTACACATTTTAGCTTAGCGCACGGCACGTACTCACACATTGACTTGAGTGTGTGTAGCCGTGCGCTGGTCCCCCTATTTGGTTGGTATGTACACGACGACCTCTGTGACAGTGACCATTTCCCGATCGTTCTTACCCTTCTGAACCAGACGCCCGTGGAGTTCCCCAGTCGTTGGGTTCTTAAGCGGGCAAATTGGCCCTCGTTTCAAGAACGAGCTGTTTTCGTTGATCTTGGTTGCCGGAGCGTCGATGACGAGGTACAGCACATCACCGATGTGCTTCTTGCTGCCGCCGAAGAGTCCATTCCATCCTTTTCTGGGACTCCTCGTCGCAAACTCGTCCCTTGGTGGACAGAGGATATTGCAGCGGCAATAAGAGACCGTCGTCGAGCTCATAAGCACTACCGTCGGCGTCCAACCATGGCCAATTTGGTGGCGTTTAAGAAATTTCGTGCCAAGGCACGGATTCTTATTCGCCAGAGTAAGAAACGATCCTGGGAACGGTATGTGTCTTCTATTACGGCACATACCCCCTCCTCTCAAGTGTGGACTAAACTACGACGCATTTCGGGCATTCAGACATCTTCTACTGTACCGGGAATTTCCATTGATAATGACTTGGTTACAGATCCTTATCGCGTTGCAAACCATCTCGCCTCGTATTTTGCGGATATATCCGGTTGCGATAACTATGACCCTGCCTTCGTGGCCCTGAAGCGCGAAGCGGAACGTTTCCAGCTTAGTTTTGCTTCCCGCGCTTCGGAGGAGTACAACGTGCCCTTTACGGAGTGGGAACTCCGTGGAGCGCTGGCGCTCTGCAGGGACACGTCTCCTGGCCCGGATAATATTCACAACCAGATGCTTAAACACCTTAACGATGAGAGCATTCGTTATTTGCTCAGGGTGTTTAATCGTATCTGGTTGGAGGGTGTGTTTCCAGCGCAATGGCAGGAAGGTATCATTATACCTATCCTGAAGCCCGATAAGGATCCCAAATTGACAGGGAGTTACAGACCTATTTGTCTCACTAACGGTCTGTCCAAGCTCTTCGAGAGGATGGTCAATCGGCGCCTAGTGTGGATCCTGGAGAAACGGGGACTCCTGTCTGAATACCAGTGTGGTTTCAGGGCGTCACGGTGTACCAACGACCATCTGGTACGCCTGGAGACCGCCATACAGGACGCTTTTCTCCGGAGACAGCACCTGGTCGCCGTTTTCTTTGACCTCGAGAAGGCCTATGACACCACTTGGCGTTACGGCATCCTCTCTACTCTGCATCAATGGAAATTCCGAGGTAACTTGCCGGTTTTTATTGCGAATTTTCTGTCCCTTCGCCTGTTCCGTGTCCGAATAGGGGGGACATATTCGCAATATCATATACAGGAAAACGGAGTCCCACAGGGATCGGTGCTTAGCGTAACATTATTTGCGATTGCCATAAACGGTATAGTCGCTGCTGCTGGTCCAGCAGTGGTACCGTCGCTATATGTAGACGACTTCGCTCTACATTATAGTGCGCACAATATGGCGGTCGCTGAACGACAGTTACAACAAGCTATTCGGAGAGTGGAACGCTGGACACTGGAGCATGGCTTTCGATTCTCAACCGCTAAGTCCTCGGTTGTCCATTTCTGCCGAAAGCGCACCCTCCATCCAGATCCCGAGCTTTATCTGGGCAATGTAGCTTTGTCTGTTGTTGCTGCGTACCGGTTCCTTGGGCTCCTTTTCGATCAGAAATTGACGTGGGAACCACACGTGCGGTGTTTGAAGACTGCCTGTGCTAAGAAGCTCAACATGTTGCGGTTTCTTAGCGGCACATCGTGGGGGGCGGACCGCGCGGTGCTTCTACGTTTTTATAAAGCACTGATTTTATCTAGGTTAGATTATGGCAGTGTAGCATATGGTTCGGCCCGTAAGTCAGTGCTTGTTAAACTGGACAGTGTCCACCACGGCGGTGTGAGGCTGGCGACGGGTGCCTTTCGGACGAGCCCAGTCGTCAGCTTGCTCGCCGAGGCTGGCACTGGCACCTGAGGCGCCAACAAGTACTGCTAACCTATGCTGCAACAATTCGACAGATGCCCCTTCATCCAAGCTATCCATGTTTGGATAGCTTGGATGTTTGTTTTCCAATCCGAATCGCCGGCTGTATGATGCGCTCGCCCGAGCCGCGGGGATTCGCTTGGATGACTTATACCGTCAGTTCCGATTTCCTTCTGTCTCCTGTATCGTCCGAGTACCTAGCAAGGCCCCTCCGTGGATGGTCTCTCGCCCTGATATCATCCTGGATCTGCACACCGGCCCCAAGTCGGACACGAACTCCTCCGTCCATCGGAGGCTGTTCCAGTCCGTGGTGACACGGTATCCGGGATCAGGGCTTGTATTCACGGACGGTTCGAGGGTAAACGAGAAAGTAGGCTGTGCATTTGTGGTTGAGGATCGTCGGTTTCTCTTTTCACTTCCCGAGGCCAGTAGCGTGTACACTGCAGAGCTCTATGCCATCTTAGAGGCTCTGCGGTACACGTTATCAGACGATCACCAGCACTTTCTTGTGTGTACTGACTCTCTGAGTGCGCTGCAAGCGATCGATGTGTGTTTCCCGAAGCACCCGTTGGTCCAGCGTGTGCACGACCAGCTCGTCAGTTCGCGTAACGCTGGAACCGGGGTGACCTTTGTGTGGCTTCCTAGCCACATGGGTATAGCCGGAAACGAGCTTGCTGATCAGGCGTCGAGAGAGGCAGTCGCACTGCCCTCGCTACCATATAAGGTGCCTGCTAGTGATGTGCGCTCTCAGTTGCGGCATTCGATCCTGTCGCATTGGGAGGAGGCATGGCGTGCCACGCCTCCACCTAACAAACTGAGAGGCATCAAGGAGACAACGAAGGTGTGGAAATCTTCCTTCCGATCTCTCCGGAAGGAAGCTGTGGTACTCTGTCGACTCCGGATCGGCCATGGGATTGCTACGCACTCCCACTTGCTAAAGAGAGAAGATCCTCCTGTGTGTACTTGCGGCGCCCACCTAACCGTGGCACACCTTCTCTTGGAGTGTGTGGATCTGGCCGATCTGCGAGGGACTCTTAAACTGCCTAATACCCTCTCCCTTATTCTCCGTGATGACGGGCCGTCAGCTGACCTCGTCCTCCGGTTCATGAGGGAGAGTGGTTACTTTTTTAAGTTTTAATGTGTAGTTACGACTTTTAATTGTGGTTAAATCTGTTTTACGTTTCTTATTGTGTTATGTATTGTATTGTTCACTATGCCTTATTTGTTTTATCCTTTTTTACCATCCGCCTTTTATTCTTTTTATTCAAATAAGGCATAATTTTTGGGGGCTCACTGTCTGTTTTATAAACACCATTTTTGCTTCATCCATGGCAGTGAGTTGTTTTTATCTACATACTTTCATTTCACGTCATTTCATTTCATTAGGGGCCGATAACCTCGATGTTAGGCCCCTTAAAACAACAATTATCATCATCATCATCATTATTTGGTGCAGTTAATTCCTCCTCAGAGAATAACTGGGCCAAATGTTATCCGATTACTTCATTCCAACATTGCATGTGTATGGAAATAGTGCATCGAATTCAATTGATATCATCACATCAAGCATATCTTAATTACTTTTCGAAATATCGAGATTCTTCAGTGTCCCACTACAATTTTAAAATAAAAGTATCAGGTCTATTGACTTCCTTTCCGTGCGAACAATGAATCAGTCGTGGGCAGGCCTCGGCAAGATGGCCGCCGGGATAGTGGACTATACCTGCCACCCCGTCTGACTTCCCGCAGGGTCAAGTTCATTCTCTGGTGCAGCTGTGCTAGAGGTACCCTGAATGGGTCGTGTCCTTACGAATTGAGTCAATCTAATTATTTAATACCTACATTTAGAGTATATAATGGGCTCATCTCGGCTCCTAATTAATATTCATGGCAAGGGATTGAGACCGTTAGTCGAGTCAACAACCACGATGACTTTCCTAACATCCCATAAGTCGAATAAAATTACCGTGAGGATCAGGTGAACTTCCTAATAGGCTAAGCGGCACAAGACACTGTAGTCCACGGGGATCGTGGTACATGGTGACGATGGTCATAGACTGCCTAAGGAAAGGTTCACCTTAAAACTAGACTGGGAAATTAAACATCCAGACTTAAGTAAAACACCGTGAAAATTTATTAAAATTCACAAGCCCCTAGCCTAGTTCGGAGGATTATGATCGGCTAGTCCGCAAACTAATAAACAAAAGAAAATAAAGAGCAGGTCCCTACCTGAGAAGTTACTGAGAACCCTCGCGAAAGATCTAACTCACAATAATAAAGCAACAACAGCAACACTAGGAAAATGGTACGACGCAAGTCCCTAGTTCAAGTTACAAGATTAAGCTAATATCAGAATTTACATTTAACAGGGTAGCAAAACAAATCTAAGTTAGGATGATACCATTTCCACATTTACATTTAACGGTAATCATCTAGCTAAGTCCTAACAGTTAATAACAAAATTTACGGCGATGACGTCCGTAACAGAAAACAATTACAACAAATCTAAGTGTACAGCCATGAAAAACATTTAATCATACTTAATAACTACGTGCTATCAGCACACAATAAGGTAACCTGTAGGATTTACACACTTGTACATCATAAATAAGTAATGAAATAGACACAAATCTTTATTAAATTCCTGCCTACACCTTGGTTTACTCTTTGTAAGCCATAGTCATCTAATGTGTGTAATTACGGTGACGAATGCGTAGTTGAGACCACGTCTGACATCGCATGGCCTGAGCTCCACAAGCTACGAACTCTAGGTTCGCGCATGCTTCAGGTCGCTACAAAAGTGTCAACTGTCCTAGTCATTTCCACACAAGGAAATTACCTTCAACTGCACGGCTATGTCAACAGTTCCAAAATGCAACAGAACAAAGTTAGATAGAAAGGATTCATTAGTTAGCTTTTGTTTTACCAAAGTTATGCGTTTTATTATTAAGATGTCGGTTTAGGTTTATCGTTGGTTTATGGCGAATAATACTGACAATAGCTCGGGCACGGAGTGTCTACACTGAGATCCTTCTCCACCAAAAAGCCTCGACTCAACAGTCGGAATAAGATCAACGAGCAATAACAACTCGGACACACAATAACACGGGTTACCAGCGGCGCAAATCTCGCATTCAATAACTCTGGGATAGGCCTGTCCACAACAGTTACCTTCCAATAACATCTAGTCAACGGGAACCCTCCCGGACAAGGTAATCACAAGTACCTTCATACAATAAATTCCTGCATTTAACAGGGTCGCCTGCAACTCACTATAGAAAACCTGACCTAATTGTACACGTCAAGACGGTACACGCAAGAAGTGCGCTCAACTAACAAAAAGCAATCTATAAAACATGTGCTCTGAGACAGGGTTGAAAACTGGGTTACATAAGCTAAGTTGCAATGAAAGAAAGAGCGAATACTACAAGCATTCTGTCTCTTGTCAAAGTAGTCCTGTCTCACAAACAAATGAAGCGTGCTCTCAAGGGCACTGGATTACAAAACCAGTTTATGTCACCAGCAGGCTACCACATTCCTGCGTTCGGTCGACACAAAACACACATTATTCAAGGCCGGTGATTTAATCAAAATAAAACTATACATCTGGCCTGTTCATAAAAAACTTTACCATGGGTTATGAACCTCTAAAGAATCCGTGTATAAAAAACACGCAATAAATCTGAATAGAATAATATAATTCCGTCTTTCTACCAAAGACGTCTAAATGATAGTAATCTTACAATTACTGGAGCTCTTAGCTCTCAAAATACAATTCAGTAGTTGCTAGTACAACATCAAATAAAAACGTGTCTTACATGACACAAGCAAAATGATAATTGTGGCGCAGATTCCATACAAGGATCTGCTTAATGATACGTTGGGAACCGAGTTCGATGCTAGGCAACGAAACATCCTTCTAATAGTTAGGTTCAAACTTGACCAAGAATAGCTCTGAGCTTATTCAAAATGAAAATATAATGCATTTACAAAACTGGCAATTACAGTCGATTGCCTAACTGATACGACTGTTCTAACGAAAGTCAGGGGTGTATCAAAACTGGCTGCAAAGAATGCAGTTAAAGAAATAACCATGACATCTGATTGTCATAACTAAAGTCAGCAAAGACTTGAAAAATCACCCCAAATAGGGTTGTACAAAATAGCCTCGAATGACTGCGGTCACATCTAGCAAAAGATAGGCTTTGACGTTCTACGACGTTCATCAAGCTGCACCAGGGTTAACCAAAATGTCAGACCCAAGGGTGTCTCACTATACTGAAATAAATGACATTAAATTAAACTAGATACAATCCCTACCTAGAAAAATGGCTGACACAGAGTGTGGTTGATTCACAAACTACATTAAATCTAATATTCCACCAGAACTAGAACAAGAGAAGGGATGTCCAAAAACTCACGACATGAAGAAGCTGTCACTCAGCCCTCTATTCAATAACCAGGGTTGTACAAATTCCTCTCTGGATCTCTGGAACGGTATTATCCTCATCAGGATTCCCATCTGGACTCCTCCAAAGACCAGGGTTCGATTCGTCCCTGCCGACAACTCCGTGAATATGCTGGATATGCCTGGAAATGGCATCTTGGGTTCCTTCCTTCTCGTCCTCGGTTCTGCAAGCTCCACCATCATGCTAGTTCTCGTAGAAACATCACCCTCATACCAGGATGGTATTAGCCCATGATGACTGATTCAAACGTGGTGTAGAATAGTCAGGTCACGTTGACGGTGAAATAAATTATGAAATTCATTCTTTCACTTTCCAAAAATATAATGTTCGTCGTAAATGTTGTAGGCTTTGATAGTAATTGACAACACAGCCTTAATTTCGTGGATGTGAATAGATACGTGAGATAGCACTTCTCTATGGTTCTGCACGTGCTAATGACGCTACTTTTCTATCAGGCAGCATCGGTAAAATGTACGTCGTTTTGGAAATAAAAACTTCACTCTGGCAATCCAAATATGTTACACTATCATAATCACACTTATTTGAAGTAGTTGCAACACATTTACCTGTATATTTTCCACAAGGCATTTGGCCCTCCACAAACACGTGGGTACTAAAATGTGGTGTTCCGGTAAAATTATATAATTCACTAATACTTGCCAATAATTATCTTCAATATGTTTCTGTGGCTCACTGTGCATAAATACCAGTATTTTACAATATGCCAGTGCACGATGGCACCTGATAACCAATTCAACGCTAACAAGCGGATATTCTTCTATGTCTTACAGGACAAATGCAATTACACGCCTGTACTGGGCGGATTCTCCAGACGTAGTGCAAGTAACTCACTATAATTCTTACTTATAACTTGTATCGTTGTTTATTCGTGCTCGATGGCAACTAATTGTAATTTCCTCGCTAAACAGCGGATATTTCCTACGTCGTACAAGACGGATATGATTCCACGCCTACACAGGGCGGATTCTCCAGACGTAGTGCAAGGCACTGGGTGTCTCAAGGAAGTAGGTCGTCAAACCGAAGTCGTTGAGCGACTACTTACGTTCCTATTTGCGTATCTGCAAGGGTATTACCTTACCTTAAGCTAAAATAACATTCTCAAAAATGTTTTAATAATGCAGCATGACGAAATGGAATATTCTGAGTCTTGAGAAAGAATAAAATTAATTAATAAGATCTCAGATAAATAATTAGCAGTTCTCACCAAAGTCAAAAGTGCGATTCAACGCTACTTCAAAGAGTATCGCGTGAGCTCTCAGCTCCACGTGGCTTCCTGGGTGTGTTCAAAGGTACAACATCCCATCATAAATGTTCTGTCATAAAAAATATCACATGAACCATAGCTCAGCGGGTTCAGGATGGATCACGAAATAGCTTTTCCGTTCTGTGGTCGACATCAGTGGCTTTTGCTTGCGTCTCAAGTGAGTTTCACAGTTCCCTCACTGGACGGCATGCATATAACAAGAGGAAATCGACGTTTCCTATACGAAGAACCATTAGTCTTACATCTAAGGGTAGATCAATTAATATATGGGCTTACCTAGGGTCTCTAGCAGTTATCCCTGGTGGTGAAAACTCTGCGAACAGTGGATACAGACAGACTCTGTCCCAACTCTGTTGCGAATAACACACGTATGCTCTAAGGCAATACTATATCGTAGATTCGAAGATTAGCCGACTAGATTCGCCAACGCGCAAGCTATTTTCGGACGATCCCCGCAACTTATTGACGTAAATCTCTTGATTCTACGTTACATGCTCGCTGATCGCGGCTCAAACAATATTTCTTACACATGACTTGATTCTTAAAGCACTCACGTCCTCTATGCCATTACTCATAAGCCAAAGTTCTACGTAGCTCCAAAACAAGTATAAATTTACTGGCATACATTTACCTAACTTAATGGCTCTCAAATACAACCCTGTAGAATATACCATAATAAAACATTTATTCAACATTTCAATGACACTGAAAAGCTCTCTTTATCTCGATATTTATATTTCTTTCTTACTGTTTACAATAACACAGTATTCTTACGCTGGATATGACACACTTTGCACGTACTATAGGCCTGACATGCCCATTATTTATTCATTATTGTTACCGACCCCAGATTATTATTATTTAACGTTACCGTTACTTTCATCAATGTCTTACGCCTAAATGGCCGTAAACGAATCATCCTCAAAGCCATATTTTTACCAAAATACGAGGGATGTGATCTCATACATAAATGACTGTTAATTTTTAATCTTTGAGTGATGCTTCGTTGTATGGTGAGCTATTAAATCATATCAACATATTAAATTTGTACTCACTTTCATTCTAGCTGGGTTGGTCCAGCATGCCAGCCACGCGCCTGCCATGATGCTTATTTTAAGCCATCATGATATTATTCACACGACACATTGTATAAACTTTACACATGGTAATTATATTTTTCACTACTGGCATTTTCACTTTGACACAATACACATTCTTTTACCATATAAACATAAACACTTTTAAAAATCACTGTAATATAACTTTATACATAATTCTCGCACCATTTTCACACATGGATCCTTGATTGGATTCCCACTATCGCCTGACCTCAGAGATGCGATGCAGCTAACTCCTGACAACCGCTGGTCTCCTTGAAAGTCTATCTTGCGTGTGTGTGTTCGACTCCCGTCACCTACAGTTTATGTCTCCTCTACTGCAAATTTGTTCAATCCTAGGTCGCGACTACTCGTGATGCCTCCCAGGCTCCCGTAACTGTAGTGATCATTACAATAATATGTTATTTTACCCATGATAACTCTTCCTGAATATGTTCATTGTCTGTAACATCATCCTAAATTATCTCTACGCTGTACTGATTCTATACTCGCGTATGCTGTTGCTTATACGTCTGCTGTAGTCTAATTCTTATCTGATGCATAATTGCTGTTATTAAGCTGCCTGATGCGCTTTTAATTGTTCACCGCTAGTGCATTTGAGCGCCAATACTTTATAAATTCCGCGCACTTCCTTGCGTGATCCGGCAGCGTGTTACCTCACGGGTTGAGTCAAGACGAACTGACTTCCCTGCTCCAGCTTCTCCTATATAAAGCTTCCTTATGATAAGTAGTTCACTGGATTTCCAGGAACGACTCTCTTCTTGATATAATACATTTTCAGACAAAGTGAAGTATGATCCTTGTTTGTCTATGCGTGGAGGTCCCAAAATCACTCGCGTGCAGGCAAACGCTTCGGCCAATTAATTATAATTAATTGCTTTCTTCCACGGCGTCATGATGCTAACCCGGTATTTCCCCTCGGCTCCTCTACAAATCCTTACTCTGTAGCGAATGATGTCTGTGCATAGGTTTCTTTATAGATGCAGGCTTTAATTTAGGCGTGAGAACACTCCTAATTTATCTTTCCTAGAATACATGCATCTGGGTGTAAGTTTCATCTGAATTCATTGCTCCATTTGGCTGTAATTAATTAATTTCTGTGGGCGACCGCCCCTACTCCCCTGTTTCGCCTTGTTGAAGGGGGATTTTCTCGGTCGTTAATCACGCCCTTCAGCCTCCAGCCACGCCGAAAGTAGGACGTAGGCGCCAAGTCTACTCCTCCCACATTCAACTCCGCTTTGTCAAAATGTCACGCTAGCTCGCTTTCTTGAGTTCTAGCATCTTAAACGTACATAGGCTTGTATTTTCTGCAATAATCCACATTAAAAGCTATAATATTCCCGTTCTGGCCGTAAAATCCTGCTATTATAATTATATGCAGATATAACTATTTGTTCTTCGGGTTCACTGTGGCTGTTCCCCCTCAGAGATCAATGACTCGATTCTGTGCAGATTCATGGGCCTGGTCTTCTTTGATAAAGACCCCAGTTCGATGCCAGTCAGCCGTGTCTAATTGGGCATAGTATGAGGACTGGAACGGGGTCCACTCAGCCTCGGGTGGTCCAAATGAGTAGAGGGGGTTCGATTCCCACCTCAGCCATCCTCGAAATGGTTTTCCGTGGTTTCCCACTAAGTCTTCGGGCAAATGCCGGGATGCTACCTACTGTCAGGCAACGGCCGCCTCCTTCCCTCTTCCTAGCCTATACATCCCAATCTTCCATCCCTTCCCATCCCTCATGAGGTCCCTGTTCGCTTTGCAGGTGAGGCTGCCTGGGCGAAGTGCTGATCACACCTCCCCAGTTGTATCCCTCGCGACCAGATGTTCCAAGCTCCAGGACACTGCCCATCGAGGCGGCAGTGGTGAGTTCCCTCGCTGAGTCCGTGGGAACCACCAACCTAGAGGGTAAAGTGACTAAATAAAAAAACAAATAAAATAAAAATATTGGTATTTTGGAGTATTTTATTCCCTCCATCTGGTATGAGGAATACCGGTATACCGCTCGGGTTTAAAAGCTGATGAAGGGTAAGTTGTTTATTTTACCGACATTAACACCCGTCAAACACGAAATACATCATTACTAGAGTCTAGTAACTAGACCTCGGATTTTAAGCCAAATGCCTAATTTGTTCCTTTCAGGATGGAAAGTAGGCGATGTGATGTCTTTCCGTTTGATGGAAAGTTATCAATTTCTATGAAGTTTATGAGTGCCCTAAAATGCCTGTTTGACCCGTTGGTGCCTAATTTATATTTTTAGTGCCTAAAAGGCCTAAAAGTGCATTTTCAATGTGTTGCTGGGAAGGGTTGCTGTAAATTTACTGTGTTTTAAAATTAGTAACGCAAATAGGGTTCTGTACTATGGAAACTGAAATTGAAAAAGATTAGAATACATAAAGGAGAAACAAGTGCTGAATCCAGTCGTTCGACTACACTGCAGTTTATTGCGCTTCGAAAGTCACTTTCCTATATAGAGAATGAAGAGGGTGGCGAAACGTCAGAAGTGAAAGTTTTCAAGAATGCAAAGAGGGTGCAGGGTGCAACATCTGTTTCAGTTGAAAGGTGTTTTTTGTGCTTTTAAAATGATTTTGTTGACAATAGGCATAGTCTGACCGTTGACGATTTGAAAGAAATTTTAGTAATACAGGCTACTGAGCAGCGAATTATGATTGTGGACATTAACCACAATATGAAAACAAGCTCCAAAAACTGTTAAATGGTTTTGTATTTAGACTTGCTCCTAGTTCCTGAAAAATTGTTTACTGCTTAATTTAGTGATAACTAAATTATTTTCTTGTCGTTACTTATATTTATGCATTAGCTGATCCCTCATTTTTTTAAATTTTTACTACCGAATTTTAATAGTTTGCAGCCTAATATAAAATTTGTTGTGCCTAGCATTAATAGGTTGGAGCATAATTTACCAGTTTTAAGGCCTATTTTAGGTACCTAAATATTCGAGGTCTAATAAAGACGGTGAGTTTATTAAATTAAGGAATCAAAAATGGAACACATTAAAGGCTAAAGTAACAAATTTAAGCCAAATTTGGTATAAAAACCTATTTATCTTTAAAATCATAAAACGGTTTTCAGAAAACGCGCAATTAGGAAACAATTTGTTATAAACGTTCTGCTATTTATTAAAAGAATCGTTCAAACGTATCTCACAAACACAATTTGCGTAGAAAACGTTTAATAGGGAGATCTAAAAATTACTTATGTATCATTTTGAACCTCTGCCCCCCCCCCCCCCCCCTCCATTGTATTTTACCTGCCACCAATGTGCATCCTCCCTCCTTTCATGGGTAAAATATTCTGGCAATGTTACTGGTGCTGGCGCCGTGCTGTTAGGGTTGCGCGCCTGCCTCACACCCGGCTCCGTCAGAGATTTTAGAAAATTACGTGAGGGCTGAAACGGGGTGCGCTCAGCCTCGTGAAGACAATTGAGTAGCTGCCTGACAGTGAGGCAGCGCCCCGATCACGGAGACCAAGATTAACGGCCGAGGGAATACGACGCGCTGGCCACGCATCACCCCATACTCTGCAGGCCAAATGGCTGGGCAGCAGTCGCTTAATAGGCCCAGGCCCTTCATGGGCTGTAGTGCCACGTTTTCCGTTTTTTTTTATGTTACTCGTCCCAGGTCCCAAATGGAACTTTAGTAACTGTTGGTCGATGATGGTTTGGTCACAGAAACGCTACGTCACGCTGATGTAAATCCCATGATTCATTGCGGGCAGAACAGGTAAACAGTTTACACACGGGTCTGTTTATGACGATGATGTTGTTTCACTTGGCCATGGAAACTGTGTGCTGTCTCATCGTGACTGTTATGTGACTTGGGGAAACATGCCAATACTAGGCCAAAGGAGTGTTGCATCAGCCTCGTCTCTTGTAATGAGTAGGGTTCGAAGTTGAACCATTTTAGGGCAAAATATTATGAAGGATATGTTATTATATTTGTATTCATTGAAATTTAGTTTCATTATTTTAGCCTACTTTTATGATTATTATCAATTTTTTACATTATAATGTTCATGTTTGTTTTCATAATTTTAATTTTTATATTATTTTCATTATCTAATTCTTAAGATTATAAAATTATTAAAGTTGTAACTTTTATAAGCATATGTAATACTAATTTTATCATGCATATTTATTTATAAATATGATGATGATTGAGTCTCCAGTCTTTTGACTGGTTTGATGCAGCTTTCCATGCCTCCCTGTCCTGAGCTAATCGCTTCATCTCTACATAGCTACCACACCCTACATCCGAGGGAATCTGTTTAACATATTCTAACCTTGGTCTAACCCTACAGTTCTTGCCCTCGACCCTTCCTTCCATAACTAAGCTTGCTATTCCTGGGTGTCTTAGTATGTGTCCTACTAACCTATCTCTTCTCTTCATTAGCAGTCGCCGGAAACATCTCTCCTCTCCCACTCGTCTTAATACCTCTTCGTTTGTAACCCTATCTACCCATCTGATCTTCATCATTCTCCTGTAACACCACATTTCAAAAGCTTCAATTCTCCTCTTTTCTGCTGCACCAATAGTCCAAGTTTCACTTCCATATAGTGCCACGCTCCAGACAAAGGCTTTCAAAAATGACTTCCTAATACCTAAATCTATATTCGATGTCAACAGATTCCTTTTTTGTAGAAATGCTTTCCTTGCCTGAGCCAACCTACTTTTTATATCCTCTTTGCTTCGTCCATCACTGGTTATTCTGCTTCCTAAGTAACAGAAGTCTCCTACTTCCTTCAACTTTTCACCTGCCAATTTGATGTCCATAGAAGTTTCTGATTTATTTCGGCTGCATTCCAGTATTTTTGTTTTACATTTATTAATTTTCATCATGAATTCTTTCCGTAAGATGGAGTCCATACCAGTCAAAAACTCATTCAAATCCTCAGACTTGTCGGCCAAGATGACGATGTCATCAGCAAATCTCAGAGTTGAAATTATTTCTCCTTGAATCTTCACTCCCACTTTAAATTTTTCTCCAATTTCCTTCATTGCTTGTTCAATGTAAAGATTGAAAAGTATGGGTGATAAGTTGCAGCCTTGCCTTACACCTTTCTGAATACCAGCTTCTCTCTCATGTCCTTCAGCTCGAATGACTGCTGTCTGGTGTCTGTATAGATTGTATACCACCCTCCTATCCCTGTACTTTATTCCAATAGATTTCAAAATGTCAAACAATTTAGTCCAATCAACGTTATCAAAAGCCTTTTCTAAGTCTACAAATGCCATGAACGTTCTCTTATCTTTCCTTATTCGACCTTTCAAAATCAGCCTAAGACTTAGTACAGCTTCCCTTGTTCCTACATTTCTCCTGAAACCAAACTGGTCTTCACCCAACTCCGATTCTATCTGGCTTTCAATCCTCTTGTAAATTATTCTAGACAGAATCTTTGAAGCATGAGTAACCAAGCTGATTGTACGGTAATCTTCACATCTGTCAGCTCCCACTTTCTTTGGTATAGGGATGATAACATTCTTCTTGAAATCCGGGGGTACCTCACCTGTCTCATAAATCCTACACACCAAGTGAAATAACCTGATCAGACCTTCATCTCCTATGCAGCGTAGCAACTCAATCGGTATATCATCTATGCCTGGTGCTTTGTTCCTGCTTAAGTCTTCCAATGGTCTGTCAAATTCTGATCTCAATATTAAATCTCCTTTTGCATCCTCATCAATTTCCTCCCCCCTTTCCATTACACGATTCTCAATCTTCTTTCCCTGATACAAACACTCTATGTAAGATTTCCATCTCTCAACCTTTTCTTCCCTACCTGTTACAGGCTTTCTATTTGTGTCCTTAATAGTACAGCACTTAGTCTTCTTTTCCCCAAAAGTATTCTTAATCCTTCGATAAGCTGTGTCTACTTTTCCTAATTTCAGACAATTTTCTATACCTGCACATTTCTCTTTCAACCATTCTTCTTTCGCTTCCTTGCACTTCTTGTTGACCTCATTTCTCAGACGTCTGTATTCTGCTTTCCCCTTTTCATCTCTTACATTCTTGTGTTTCCGCCTTTCATCCATCAATTCTAGTATATCCTGAGTGATCCACGGTTTTCTACCTATTCTTTCTTTCCTACCAATGTTTTCTTCTGCGGATTTTGTTATTTCATTCTTCAAAAGTGCCCATTCGTCTGCAATTGAAGTTTGTTTAGGGTTTTTCATTAGTCCTTCCTTTATACTCTTCTTGAATCTTTCGTTTACATCCTTTACTTTCAGTCTGTCTATTGCCCACCTTTTTGGCTTTTGACTTTTCTTCAGTTTCTTCAACTTTAATCTGCATTTCATTACAACCAGATTGTGGTCAGAGTTTATGTCAGCACCAGGATATGTTTTACAATCCAAAATCTGGTTTCGAAACCTCTGCTTGACCATAATGAAGTCGATTTGGTAACGCCCTGTATCTCCTGGTCTCATCCATGTGTATATTCTTCTATTGTGGTTATTGAATAAGGTGTTAGCTATGACCAACTCATGCTCGGTGCAGAATTCCATCAGCCTGCTTCCTTGATCATTCCTTTCACCTAATCTGAAATCTCCTACTATCTTCCCTTCTCTCCCTTTTCCTACCACAGCGTTCCAATCTCCCATTACTATAACATTTTCATCACCCTTGATATACCTCAGAATTTCATCTATTTCTTCGTAGACCTTTTCAACATCCTCATCATCAGCTTGACTGGTAGGCATATAGACTTGTACCACTGTGGTGCACGTAGGTTTAGTATTTATTCTTGCTACAATAATCCGTTCACTATATTGCTCATAATATTCCACCCGCTGTCCAAGTTTCCTACTCAATATGAGACCAACCCCTGCTTGGCCATTGTTTGATTTAGTGCTAATTACCCTATAGTCTCCTGACCAAAAGTCCTGTTCTTCCTGCCAGCGCATTTCACTAATCCCAACCAAATCCAACCTCAACCTATCCATTTCCCTTTCTAAGTTTTCTAACCTTCCACTTCCTAGCAGACTTCTAACATTCCACGCTCCAATCCGTAGAATATCAGATTTCCTCTTTGTCACTTCTGTGATGTTAACCCCCTCTCGAGTAGTCCCCACCCGGAGATCCGAACGGGGGACTAGTTTACCTCCGGATTGAAATTTTACAAGGTAGGAGGCCATCATCACATGTAATTATGCATAGTGCACCCTTCAATAAAGCATTGTTTTATCAAGATTCTTTCTACGGGGTCGTGCTCAGTCCTGGATGCTTTTTCAAAGCAAAGTTCGCAAAAACAACATGCTCTAATGAATAGAAAGGACCATGACAGAGGCTATACTAGAAATAAAAATGAATAACAAGTAGAATAAAAGATATTCAATATCTGAAAAATTATGTGCATAATAATAATAATAAAAGGAAGTCCTCCCTGACTTTCACTCCCATAAGAAATAAGTATATTAATTGAGCGGTAAGAACTCGCTCCACACAACAAAACAATGTGAATACAGCTACACTCAAAATGATTAATCATAACATAAAATTGAGCGGTAAGAACTCGCTCCTCACAACATATGGATGCAAGTCCATTTAACCTGGTCAAGAAGTTATATAATGCGTGGTGTACTGCTTTTTAATAAGAAAATGAGTACTGATGCGAGCCCGTTTACAACTGAAACAGTCATAACTTTGAAAGAATAATGGATTTTCTGCCTTCAATACTGTTTATTTCTATTACTTACAGGGACTAGTTTCGGGGGTAAATACTCCCCCTTCCTCAGCCTGTCCAACAAAACTAGTCCCTGTAAGTAATAGAAATAAACAGTATTGAAGGCGGAAAATCCATTATTCTTTCAAAGTTATAGTTACGTCAATACGGACCTGAATAATCGACATTATGAAACAGTCATGTTGCTCACGGAGTCGCATCTTTTAAATCACACTACGGCTATGGGACCCACCCTTAATTAACACACTATAATTATTACTGACACATGCAAGATCTAATAATACAAAAACATAAAGAAGCTCCCTGAGATTCTAGCCGGTGCCAAAGCCCACAAAATGAAGAGCATGCCGAAAATAGGCCAAAAGCTCGCATCACAAAATTGGGAACACAGCCTCGCACATCCTAATGCCACACGGGGTCATTGAACGCGTAAAATAAACACACAAGAAGTCAAGCAACAACAACAAAATACAAGCCTAACGGCTGAAAATTATAATTACATTTTATAAACGCCAGACAAACAGATGTTTCGGAATATACCTTAAAACATGGACAGCACCCATTTAATCAATCAAATACTCTTTATAACCGATCAGGGTTTTGTGAATTTAAATAACATCTTATATTGAAATACAGGAACCTGGCCTGCTACTAATGACCACGTCGGGTTATCTGATTTGAGCGCTCCCCTAGTATGAGTCATCGCTGCCTCGACTCACTCTTTCAGTCCTTCAAGCTTGGTGCTAATTATATATGGGACCACACTGATCCCGTTATCCATCTGGAAACGCGAAACGACATATCTCACTCATCCACCTGGATGGCAAGAACACAAATATATACCACTAGCTCAGCCTCGCAAGGTTATGAACTGGGCTGATATGCAGCAAGTCAGAATAATCTCAATGATATATTCCCGCTAACACATCATAAAATCACACTACACACCATAAAGCTTGGACTGACTCACTCACAAACATAACATCTGGGTCAGCTCAAAACAGATCAACCTACATTGCGCCCATAGACACATTAAACAAATAAACAACAAAAACTCGGGTGCAAGGTGCCATCCCGTACAGACCTGCTAGAAAAGCAACTATCAAAATAATCCTGATCCATCATAAATTCTGCTCACAAATAATCTTTACCCTCCAAATTCTATTTTTAATCTCAAATTAATTCAGTTCCATTTTTGTTATAAGGCATACTTCCGAATTTATAATGCTTGACCGCGATTTACGCAAGCGAATGCGAGCACGAGCTGCGCATAGCCCCGTACAGTTGAAACAAACAAAATTACAATACTTACAAAATACAAAGCGCTCGGCTTGTCCCATACTTAATGTGTCAGTAAACAAGATCTAAGAATCTACATTACCAAACAAGCAAACAAATATCTACGAAAATACGTCCCATAAAACCATAGCTGATTTAATAAATAAATAAATAAATTCATTTGTACTCATTCCTATAGAACAGCGTCAGGAAAACATCTGCAGCCATCACTCCTTTAAAATGCTTAGCTCGCCATCGACATCTTCGGGCAAATGTCCTGCTGGTTCCAAGATCCGCCCTCGTTCCTAGACGTCATCTCGTGCTGAATTAAAATAATGTTTGTCAGATACTCACACGATATATTTCCTATTTAATTCACCGATCAAGTACTAAATTCCTTGACCGTCTATTGGTGAATTATTTCGATGAACTCCCCTATCTGGTAGTACTGGGACTACAAATAAATCACCGAAGTTACACTTATAACTTGACGAAAATGTTCCATGTTCACATACATGAAAAATATGAAGTTATGCCTCGTGTCCTCAGACCCCTGAATAAAGGCCTTACGTCCTCAAATACCCAAATAAAAGTCATCTCTCGAAGCTTCCTGGACCATATATAAATGAAACTGGCTAGAGTAGGCATGGAAGGGGATTTATGGAAAAATATTCCATAATAATTATCAGACTAGCATGCGATCGGTATCATTGAGTTCGTAGCAATGTGGAGGTTACGATTGTGCTGTAGCTGGCTCGAATCGATCGTGGAATTAATCCGTAGATAACTCCCGCGTTAATTCACCAGGGTGCGTTATAACGCCGAGTTGCCGCTTAAACAGGGCGTCTTGATATTATTGGTTCAGACTCTTGTAGATCTTCGCGCGCTATTACTTGTATTTCTGCCACAGGGAGTGGTTAACATGAAGATTGACCAATTACATCGTAGCATTCAATTTTCTTCTTGGCGCCAACTCTCATAGCAACAAGCCATATTGTGCATACCCAAGCCTCTCTTTGCGCTAAAAGTTGCACCTGTCCTATGCGTCATGAATATCATGCTACTTTCAAAAATACCACAGGAGCTTAAACCATTGTGTTCTCTCTGCCACTGATTTCTCAACATTTCCCAACTCCGTCTGGCTA
The DNA here is from genome assembly GCA_946902985.2 of Meconema thalassinum. Lineage (NCBI taxonomy): Eukaryota > Metazoa > Arthropoda > Insecta > Orthoptera > Tettigoniidae > Meconema > Meconema thalassinum. The sequence continues at coordinate 308,878,868 of OX336392.1, read as the reverse complement.
TCATATCTGCTGTCTGTAGAAATGTATCAAATGATGATGAATAATTTATTAGAATCCTTTATACAGCCTGTGGATAAAGAGTTCAATAGAGAGGTGCATATCCTCGGGAATAGCTTTACGGCTGTAGTTTCCCGTTGCTTTCAGCCGTGCAGCAGAACGCAGTGTAGCCATTAGTTGGCTTATATTATCAATATCTTAACCGTCTATAAGACTAATAAAGAATTGATTTATTCTGAAAGGCTGCTACTTCCTTTCAGAATAAGTAAAGAGCAATTCTACTAACAAAGATACTAACCTTCTACTGCCAATTAAATACCAAAATTCTACTAACGAAAACAATACTAAAGTTCTACCAACAGCAAATACTACCACTAAAACATTCTGTCACCAGGCACACTCACATGCACCCTCACACATCACAGTCTAATGAAACAATGAACTATAACTAATAAACAATGCAACTGCCACCAGACGCACTCACATACCACAGTCTAATAGAACGACGACATATATCTAATAAACAAACTAACTACATACTTACAACTAAAAGTAACTGCATACTTACTGTACTGTAATTTGAATTGACAATATTTACAAAATGCAATTTAGATAGAAGAAAATACTTACAAAACGTAATTTATAAATATATATATAAATTTCATATAAACTTTTGAACCGACGGTGGTTTTGGTGTCTGGGGGATGTGAAACGCTTACAGTATATATAGAATTAATTTTGACGGGTTGGGTTAAATAGTATGCTAATAAGGTGATAGGGTTTTATTTTTTTGCGTTGTCAATCTACCGTTGCATAAATCTAATTTTCATTATATTTAATTTTTCACTTTTTATTTTTATTTTAAATACGAGCATCAACCACATTGGGTCAAGGAGATAAAGAAATAATATTTGGCTTCAGAAATATTAACACTTCTAAAGATAATTCAGTGAAATATGGCTGAAAGATAGCCTACAATCATCAGCATCTTTGACGATACACATTGGGGCAGATGACCTCGCTGTTCCACTCTTTAAAACAACAATAACTAACGAACTAGCAATATAAATTGTCCTCATAGTAGGGGGTTAATATACTGACCACTAACCTAAGGGTTAAGACCTAAAACGGTATAAAATATGCAAACAAATTTGCTCTAAAACTAGCTGAATATGACCTAAAAACAGGAAATATGACCCATGCATTTCAGAGATATGTAGCAAATATTAGATACGATAATACAGCAGATAAGTCTCCGTGGCTTAGGCAGCAGCACGCCGGCCTCTCACCGCTTGGTCCGTGGTTCAAATCCCGGTCACTCCATGTGAGATTTGTGCTGGACAAAGCGGAGGCAGGCAGGTTTTTCTCCGGGTACCCCGGTTTTCTCTGTCACTATTTCATTGCAGCAACACTCTCCACTATCATTCCATTTCATCGGTCATTCATTTAATCGTCGCCCCAGTGGAGTGCGACAGGCTTCGGCAGCCGGCACATTTCATATCCTCGCCGCTAGATGGGGGCTTCATTCATTCCATTCCTTGACCCGGTCGGTCGACTGGAAGCAGGCTGTGGATTTTCAATACAGGGAATACATTTAACCTATTCAGACCCCATACAAAATTTGTAGCTGAGATTTTCTTTCTACTGGCTTTCATATTAAATAATGGCACAAATAATATATACTGTATTTGAAGATAAAGGGAATAGGATAGAATAGAATATAATAAAATATTAAATTTAAGGTCGCAATTACCGATTGCGGTAAAACCCCAAGTGTATAGGTCCAGCTTATCTCCTGACTGGGAAGACGAGTGGGTTAGAATTTCATATTCGGATGTCCTTGAAATGGTTTTCCATGGTTTATCATTTTCAACTCCAGGCAAAACCGGGACTGTACTTTCTAATTGGTCACTGCTGTCCCCATCCAAATTGCTGTTGAGTTTCATTCGTCACCCTTCACCGCACCTGTTATTAACACCTTTGATGAGCTAGGTATCAGGAAGGGCATCTGGCCGTGAAACCCATTCGTGACTTAAAATTCACGTCTCATCCCTGACACCGTAGAAATAGGAATATTTATGGGGTAGAAATAGTACCATAATACCAACTGCTGCTGATAAAAATATTACAAAGTGAAGGTGCACATACAGTATGTGCACCCTGAGTCTGAAGAGGTTTACTACAAACTGATAGAGCTACAAAACCTACATTTAACCTTTCAAGGTCGGAATCAGGTTTCCTAAACCAACAATCTGCCTGTTCCGGGAAAAATATATCTCCTGCACTACCTAGAAATCCCGTGTTTGGAGCTCCACCCTGATAGTAAGTATCATATTGTCAAAAACTAAATAGAAATGCTTAAAGTATAACCAAAATGGCTATACATCTCTAAAATGAACGAAATATGACGAAAACCATACAAAAGAGGCAACATATGCATTTATGGGCAAAATAAATTTGCTTTAAGCGGAGTCAGGGACCCTTCATTCGCACATTTTTGAAATTTTGAGAAAGTGAGCTCATGTTATTGTTCCTTATTTTAGGGGCTGCGACATTGTGGCCATTAATCCCGTGTGTGAGTGGAATTTGTGTGATAACCTGTGTTATAGAGGCAGCTGAGCTAGTGTGTGTAATTCAGATAAGGCTTGAGAAAGAGGCGGCCGTAGCCTTAAGTTACGTACCATCCCAGCAGTTACCTGGAGTAGAAGTGGGGGAAACAACGGAAAACCACTTCCAGGATGGCTGAGTGTACCCCGTTCCAGCCCTCGCACCAGAATTAAAATTTCCTGGCAGGGCCGGGAATCGAACCCAGGTCTCCGGGGTGACAGCCAAGAACGCTAACCGCAAAATAAGCTCAGGGAAAAAATATGACTTTAAATATAGGCTATGATTTTTCCTTAACTTCCGAAAGTTAGTAACAAGCAGTGGCGTACTGTGTTCACCATCGCCCCTGTACTTCATCACCTTTGCTTTGCTGGCGTACTCGGTAGCATGCTGAGCTTCTACGCGGGTTCAAACCCGGTTGAAGTCGTCGGATTTTTTAAGAGCGTACAAATCCTACAGTATGCATTCCTTCGGAGGAGAAGTAAAGACGGCAGTCCCATGTCATAGATGTATGGCATGTAAAAGAACCTTCCACTAATTAAACTTGTGTGAAGCTAAATTTGCAGGTTAGATTTCGTTGAAACGTTCTATCAAAGTTCCAACGTTCAACACTAGGTGACAGGGACATTTGGTAGCGTAAGTTGGAACTACTTGAAATTGAACGGAACTTGTAACTCACCTCATGGGTGTCCGCATTGAAGCAGCTACAGCCTCTGGCGAGCCGAACATGTCCTCGGACACTCCCGGCACTAAATGCCATACGCTAAATAAATAAATAAATAAATAAATAAATAAACAAATAAATAAATACAATCTGCAAGACAAATAGTTCTACTACAAAACACTATCAAACTTACAATGACACCCACAGACAGTCACTGCCCTCCAAAAACAAAAACAAAACAAACAAAAAATAAAAAAACATCAGAAAACTTAGTATGTGTGGTAACTATTGCTGATAAATATTAAGGCATTAAGATTTGGATCTGATGATGCTCCTATGACGAAAGAAACGTGTCATACCTTAGTTTTCTACTTCTGGAAAAGCGTATCACAATATATCTTAATCACATGTAATTTACGAATATTAGGCCTACAGGTTATTTCTCCCCATGTTCCAGTAATTTGAATTACTTTGTGTTGACCGACTGAAGGTTACAATATCAATTGACAATAAAACAACACTGAAAAATGGGTTCAAATGTATCTGCCATTTACTCTTCTCACGTGGTTGGCGTCAGGAAGAGCTTCTGGTCGTAAAATTCAACGATCACAAATTAATTCATCGAATCTCGTCCCCAAGTACGTGCAAACTGGAATAATAAATGCTACGGCTACCACTATTGTTGTTATTAGTTGAGAATTCACGTTACAAATGAGTATTGTCTGACTGTATTGATTGCTTAATACAGTAAATGGGTTATAAAAAAAAGTCCTCTCGGCACGCCGGAAGGCGGAGGTAGATTTCACCGGACAAACTTGGGGATAGGCGAAAATAGGCAGAATATGCAGGTTTTCGTAAAAGGATCAGACCTCATTTATTGCGTGTAAGTATTTTATAATTGGAGATTAATTAACTTTGTTTTTCGTCATTTTATGCATATTTTAAACATTCTATTGTCTTATGACGACGGTAACCTTCTTGTCATTTGGAGTCCATTTTTATACTTGTGGTCACACTGTCCTTATGCAAGGTTTCGACACTGATGTGTAACTATGTAACGGTCTGTTACTTCTTCACGCAAAATTATATCTCCCGCAGAGATGTTGGTTGGTTCCTCAGTTTAGGGGCTGCGACAACGCGGTCATGTAACCCCGTGTACTTTGGGTGAGTGTAGATTCTGTTTGATAAACGGTGTGAATTGTGATGGCTGTATTAGTCTGTAATTCAGGTAAGGAATGCAGACGCTCAATTTCAAGCAGTAGTTCCTAATGTTGCTACCAGATACTACCGTCAACGACACCTAGCTGTGAACTTGGCTACTAGATGCCACCGCAATCAGCAACTCGCAACGAACGTTGGAACTTCCCCTCCAAAGGAAAGCACACTGAGGGATTTTTAGCGCTCTTAGAAAATCCGACGACTTTGGCCGGCTTTGAACCCGTGACCTTGGGCATAGAAGTTCAGCATGCTACCAGTTACGTCACCGAAGCCGCCTCACACTTAGTCAGATGGAAATCTGAATCTGATCTCGCGCAAGTGCGTTGTCATGGCAACGTCTGATGGCTCATCCCTCATCAATTTAGTAGTGTTGCCATGGCAACCACTGGTAGCTCTTGGCATTTTCTTATAATTCCGAAATAATTTTTCTCATCCCTTGGCGTAATGATGGGTCATATCAAAAATTCTTTCAGACAAACGTTTTAGGTAATTATTAGGGTAATATTGTCCATTTTGTACGGTTTTGATATTGTGCCTATTAACAGAGATATGATTAATGTTTCCCGAAAAACCCACTTTTTCCCACCCCTTTGGTCAATGGTTGGTGCTATCAAAAAACGTTTCAACCATAAATTTTTGAGCTTTATCCGACACATAGTATGAACTTTAAACGGATTCGATATTTCACATATTAAGAGAGTTATAGCAATATTTTACTTTTTCGAAAAAAGCCCCCCATTTTCACCCCCTTCGACCGATTTAGCCCAGTAAAGAACTTGACCGAGATTTTATAGGTATACATATTCGGTAAAAAATTCAAAGTGATTGGTGCAAAATTACGGCAGTTGTCGTGTCCACAAGAAACTGATATACATATATATATACCGTACATACATAAATTATATATAAACTTTTGAACTGACGGTGGTTTTGGGGTCTGGGGGATGTGAAACGCGAAGATATGTCGAAATTTTTCGTAAATCGAAACATGGTACCCATTGCAATAGTTAGCTTTCTAATGAAATCTACCTAAAATACTACCATCAACGACACCTAGCTGTGAACTTGGCTACTAGATGCCACCGGAACCATCAACTCGCAACGAACGTTGGAACTTCCCCTCCGAAGGAAAGCAAACTCAGGATTTTTTAGCGCTCTTAGTAAATCTGACGACTTAAGCCGGGTTTGAACCCGCGACCTTGGGCATAGAAGTTCAGCATGCTACCAGTTCCGATAACGAAGTCGCTTCCCACAGACAGATGGAAAACTGAATGTTATCTCGTGCAGTGGCGTTGTCATAGTAACTGCTGATGGCTCATCCCTTATCAATTAAAAGTAAAGTTGTCATGGCAACCCCTCTTGGCACTTGGCATTTTCTTATAATTTAAATCATTTTGCTCACCCCGTGGCGTAATGGTGGGTCATATCAAAAATTCTTTCAGACAAAAGTTTTAGGTAATTATTGGAGGAATATTGTTCATTCTGTACGGTTTTGATATTGAGCCTATTAACAGAGATATGATTAATGTTTCCCAAAAAAAAAAACCACTTTTTCCCACCCCTTTGGTCAATGGTTGGTGCTATCAAAAAACTTTTCAAACGTAAATATTAGGGCCTCGTCCGACACATAGTATGAACTTTGAATGGATTCAATATTTCAGATATTAAGAGAGTTATAGCGATATTTCACTTTTTCGAAAAAAAAAGCCTCCCATTTTCACCCCCTTTGACCGATTTTGCCCATTAACGAACTCGACCGAGATTTTAAGGGGATACATATTATGGAAAAAATTCAAAGTGATTGGTGCAAAATTACGGCAGTTATCGTGTCCACAAGAAACTGATATACATAGATACATATATACATATATATATATATTCATACATAAATTATATATAAACTTTTGAACTGACGGTGGTTTTGGGGTCTGGGGGATGTGAAACGCGAAGATATGTCGAAATTTTCCGGAAGTCGAAACATGGGACCCATTGCAATAGTTAGCTTTCTAATGAAATCTACCTAATATAGCCCCTCGCGGATAAACAAAACGTTATCCGCAGCAGAAAGTGGTTCCCCTAGGCTATGCATGTCATGTGCTATGTTTAAAATGAATTGCAACCCTTTTCAGTTCGGAGTGTTGATTATCCTTAATGACATAATTTGAATGGAATTAGCGTAAATCATCATCTTACATTTGTCATGAAAAAACATAACTGAAAAAAAGTCATACACATCTGGGCCCTAGTAAGGGATAGTGGGGGAATTGGGCGCACTTAAGCAAGAATCGGTCTTGTGATGGTCTCATAATAGATAACACAGCTTCAGTTATGCATAAGGGAGCCTTAGTAATCCTATATTCGATGTGTAGAAACAAATGTAATTCAAAAATACATTTGGTGGACTATAATTCAAAATCTCGCAAATATGCACTTGCGCAGCATTACCCACCCTGCAGGGTAATCATGTGCATGGGTTGGGGAATTGTGAGCATGGGATGAATGTTAGAAAGCCATAATAATACAATGAGAATTGGCTGAAACTTGCAGTGTGCATTAACATTGGAATATTCCAATGCTTTTTGCAATAGCATAACAATGCAATGATACTAAAATTCTGCAGTTTTGGATATTAGAATAAAATATCTTCGTTTCGTCAGCATTAAAGCAGGCAATCCAATTTAGGCTTGGTTTTTCAGGTTGTCTCAGCGTTAATGTAGGATTTCTCTTCAAGAACCCATACAACCAATCTTTGCCTTCTAGATCTTTAACTTTATTGACATTATGGGGAATCTTATTCTCCTCTGCAAACGTGAACGCAAACCGTCTGACAAGCTTGGTGGGCGTTAAGCCGTAAAATAATTTTGCCAATGTCAAAACGTATTCGGATAATTGTGACTCCATTTCGTTGGTAAAAACAGGTTTACGGCCTAGACGAGGTAGAACAAGCTTATTTTGCAGCAAATGCTTTCGTACGGTTGACTCGGAAATGTTGAAACGTCTCCCTACTTCCCTCATTTTCCTTCCATCATCCCCATTTGCACGTTGAGCTTCCTGCATATTTTCTGCTGGGTAGGAGTTTTTCTCAGTTTTCCGCGTATAATTTCTTGGCATCTGGAGAACAAACACGAAATATTTTGCCATTAATTTCGCGTTGTATTTACTTGTATCATTATGTTTTGCGCACCATTTAAAACGTAACTCAATGAATCCCGGTAAACTAATCTATTATACTGAAAAATAAATACATGCATAAACGCTGTAAAAACTGGCATTTAAAACAACATTTAATTTTAAATAATTGAATCACAACTGTAGGCTTACCTTCGTAATTGCTGGCTACAGAAAATAACATGCAACGTGTAAAGTTTCTTCATCCAAGCCTCACGGCTATCACATAGCAACTGGCATCATGCTGACTGTCTCTATCTGATAGGAGTGATAGGTACGATGACAGCTTAAGGGTAGCAGGGAACTGAGTTGCTAGTTGTACTACCAACTCGAAAAACATAGGTGCGCACAATTACCCAACTTTCCCCATGATATTCAACAAGTTCGGATTGTATTTTAAAAGCTATCCGCAAATTTACTCCAATTATTATCCGCAGCTTATCCGCTATCCGCAAAGCCATGCAAACTATATCCGCATGGCGAAAAATGTTGCGGATATCCGCATCCGCATCCGCGCAGGGCTTTAGTTATAATTTATAATATTTTGTGGCAATATTTTTTTCGAAGATAATCTTGGGGAGAGGGCAGAGACTCATTCTTGGATGTCGTGCCCACTCCTGGTTCATTGAGTCTTCTGGTTTCTGAAGCACCTCCGTGACAGGCACTCGTCGGCCCACTTGGGTGGTCGGGCACTGGAACACTACAAACAAAACAGCAGGTGTCTCTCTTCAGCTTTTGTTAATTGCCCGAGTGGAGACATTGTCGAATGTGCGGTTTATATGAACTGCCTCACCTGACTCTGTGAACAGATTTCAAAGAAATCTTGCTCTTCGGAAAAGAAAACCGTAACTAAACCTTGGTGTATTTCATTATTATTCCTACAAGAGATTGATGATAATGATGATGATAATAAATATAATAATAATAATAATAATAATAATAATAAATATATTTTGGGAAGAGGATGGAAGGAAGCTTGTAGTTTTACGTGACCGGGCCCTAGGTTGCAGGTTCGTATCCTGGCGCAGTCAGCTGGCATTTGAGGGTGCGCAAATGCGAGAGAGCCGTGTCAGTAGATTTACTGGCACGTTAATGATCCCCTTCGGGGCAAAATTCCGGCACCCCGGCGTCTATAAAAGCCACAATAGTTAAAAGGGACGTAAAACCAATAACATTATTATTATTACAGAACTATTAAACTGTAGAAAAGCAAAGAGAAGAGAGATCGACCCAGACTTCTATCTATATCACTGATAAAACTACTGGTACAACTCTCCCCCAGTGACGTTTCCACTCAATAACCTTCAAACAACCTAGCCCCACTGCAGTGTCTTGGCAGGGAGTGCACCATCTCTCCCGACTGTACCCTAAAGGGAATATTTCATTTCATTGGCCGGAAATCGAACCCGTCCCACCTTGGTTAGAGGCAAACAGCTTGACCGCTGAGTCACCACGCCCCTTTTGGGAAGAGAAGAAAGAAAATCTATTATCTAGGTAGGTTCAATCACGCTTCTTAGTTGGGCATAACGTTGTTAAGATACAAATAATGATAATTCCGTAATAATAATAATAATAATAATAATAATAAGCGAAGACGCCACAACCAAGAGTTGTACACACACGTAGAGAAAATAACTGACGTGATGAGGAAAAGGAGGATTTCTTTTTATGGACATATTACCCGAATGATATCAACACGGCTATCCAACAGAATGTTTGCTTCTCTCCATGAGAAAAAGACCAAGGAGGCCTGGTTCAGTGAAGTAGAGAAAGATCTGTTGGAGATTGGGATAACATGTGAAGATATCCAGGTGCGTGGCCCACTTAGGGAAAAACTTCAAAATCATCGGAGTTTTCAACTTAAGCCGAAACTAAGAACCGGGAAGGCGTGGACGATAGAGAGAAAGGTGCCACATCGATTGCGAATGAAAGAGTACTGGGCCAACATTAAAATGCAGAAGAAACGGTTGACATGACGTGGTACTTAGTTGGCCCTAACGAAAGAAGAAGAAGAAGAAGAAGAAGAAGAAGAAGAAGCGTACAATTTAAGCTAATCACACCCTTGAACCTAAATCTATCAGGTCCGGAATAGCCCTCTCCGCCGCATGGTCTTGTGCCCTAGCGCGTGTAGCTACCGCGGCCAATTTACTGAAGAAGGAAACTGAAAGTATCATAAATGGGTGATCTGTCCGTATGGGTAGCGCTCAAGTGTTGTTATATTTAATTTTGGTGAATTTGCCGGCTGCTCAAAGGCTAAAACTTCAGTCATTAAGTGAAGCCACACACTTGTTAGATCGCATTCGTGTTCTAAATACTGTGGCAGAAGATGTTTCGTAACGACGAGTAATGAGAGAGTAGTAATTAGACCGTGGATAGTCTGGTTAAAAGTTCATGGTCCTCAGCAGTGTCCTCATTACTCTCTGTTCGATGTAAACATTCTGATGGCTTGTCTAATGAATGATGCCAAGAGCAAGGACACGACACGTTGTCGAGGTCCGCATGCTAAGAGGAACAGAGTACTTCTCTCACTTTCTTGAAGCTCTTCTGCAAATAGAAAATAAGGAGCCCTTGGCAAATAAAATGAATTGAAGCGTAAGAGCTGAAGAATTCGAACCCAGATACCCTGCACTCCAGGTTGATGCACCAAGCCATTACACAACGAACGTTCCTCGCTCATTTCTCAAATCTTGATGTAATGGCTGAGACTATGGAGCGCTATACGGTTCGTTACCGTACGGGCATTATGATCATCAGTATCCTTTACTAGTGTGTGTGTGTGTGTGTGTGTGTGTGTGTGTGTGTGTGTGTGTGAAATTTGTCTGATAACCTACGTAGTGTAGTGTCCGTAGTAGTGTGTGTACTGTATTGCAAATAGGTTGGGAAGGAGGCGGCCGTAGCCTTAATATAAGAACCATCCCGGCTTTTGACTGAAGTGGAAGTGGGAAACCACTCCTAAGATGACTAAGGTGGGAATCGATTGGGTAGTAGGCGGCCGTGGCCTTAAGTTAGGAACCATCCCAGCATTTTCATGCAGTAGAAGAGCGGAAAATTACTTCCTGGATGGCTGAGGTGAGAATCGAACCTTCCTCTCCTCAGTTTTGCCTCACGAGGCTGAATGTACCCCTTTCCAGGCCTCATACCAGAATTAAAATTTCTTGGCGGTATCGAGGCGACAGCCAAGAATGCTAGCCGCTACGCCAAGATGTGGAACTGATCGCAAACGACTGTAACATCCCTAGCATCTTGACTTGAAGTCTTTGGTCGTAGCGGATGGATGCCAGAGGAAGCGACACGCCAGTAAAGTTGTGGTCTGACCACTACTTCCCGCTCGGTTCCTTGTATGTTTACTTCCTGGGAGCTACTTACCACAAGCCTTTTTTGGTCATGCACTGCTCTGTCTCGCCAGGCGGGACTGACTTGTTTTCGTTGGCCGGTGGTACAGAATCCATAAGAAAGTCCACCGAAAATACCTCTGGAATCATGGCGCAGTGGACAAGCTGTTTGCCTCCCGCCAAGGCGCATCGAGTTCTATTCCCGGTGAATGCATGTGGGATTTTGAAGTGAAATATCACGTCCTGTGGTTCGAATGCCACGTAAAAACGAGGTACCGTGGCTTGTGATGGAGAGATTAACGGTCAATGTAAAACTACAAGCTTGCTTTCTTCCACCCCCAGAGGTTCACAACTAGTAGGACCCCAGCTGAGTTCAGCATTGCTTCCACCAAATCATCATCATCATCATCATCATCATCATCATCATCATCATCATCATCATCTTCTTCTTCTTCTTCTTCTTCTTCCTTTGGAAGTTGATGAATTTGTATTATTTCCTTTGTATTCGACATGTTTGCTAATTGGCTTGTTTAGTTATAAGTTTCATTGATATTTTGTTTCATAAGTTGTTAAGCTATGTTTAGTTTCTTATCTGTTACTATATTTCAAGCCAGAACAATGTATACGCTACTTAAAGGGCTTCATTAGCCTCAGTGGCAGTTTTTTTACCAATAAATTCTACCGGGTTCCTTCTAATATCATTTATATACACGGTGTTCTTTATGTTTATGTTAATTCACAGAGTCGTGATATTTTTCTAATGCAAACGGCCGATATGTTCAAAATACACGCTGGAACTGTGTATACATTATCATAATTGAATGTTGTTGTATGGAAAGAGGTTTTGCTTAAATTGATATTCATTAACAGCAGTTCATTTTAAAACATCTGTTCAGGTCCTGCCTTCAATTAAATGGGTATTTATGCTGTGGTTACTTCAGGTGCTTCTGTTAAAGAAAAAGGTGTTTTTAGGGAACTATAAACAGCAAACAAATTTTGTACATTACTAAGAGATGTTTTAAATGAGTGTTCGATGTTCAGTTTTTTTTTTGGCATGCATAATAGTGAATGAAAGATACAATAGAAATTACCTAGTTGTTAGACTACGAATACAAGAATAAAAATTGTGAGCGTCATTTTGACCTGCACGAAATTAGTTTGTTACGTTATGTAAGTCTACCACACTACAGTAGTAAAGCAAAACCAACTCCGTACAGGCCGTGGAGGCCCTGTGAGTAGTGGACAGTCCTAGATGGGATGGAGTTGTCAGCTCCATGCCCGGCCGTCTTTGCTCCCAGGAATTACCCTGGTACTCATTTCTGGTGTAGGCTGAGTGAACCCCAGGGCTATTTGTGTTACCGAAAGCGGTAGTGTAGTTTCTAAAATCCACTACGCGGGTGGGAATAGAGTCCACTCTATTTCAGTTAGAAACTCACTGTGCTACACAGACACCTACACTACAGTAATAGATGGTTAAAACAAAATAACAAAACAAAACTAATTAAATATATCTTAATTCTATTATTCTGCTTGTCTACCTTCTGCGCGGTGCCTTTTGGTTTCTTCAATCCCCGCTGGTATTCAGAGTCTTTGTCTTGTCGTAGGTGATTTGTAGTCCTACTCTTCTGGCTACCTTTACCCAATTTCTGATTTTCTTCCATGACATGAAAAATCTGGCAACATTGCTTTAATGTTGTGTTAGGATAACTGAGGAGCGGTAGGTTCGATTCCCTCCTCAGCCTCTTATTAGATGTGGTGTCCCGTGGTTTTCTGGGTTATCAACCTGTGTGACGTGGGTGTCGGTAGTAGTGGCCGCTTGTGCTTTAGGAAAAACCGTACCTTAGTCTAGTGCTCATGGACGTAACATGCGAACGGAATTGCATCAGCTTCTCAACACCTTTGTGGGCTAAAACCACTCCCTATAGAGCGATAACAGTCTCTGTCTCGATAATGTCCAGACGGGTGAATCCAGCTAGGCTTCACTGCTTCTTACCAGGACTGGCTTGGAACTCAACATGTTTCCTTGCTTACATCCTTAGATTTTATCAAAACTGGATTCTATACAGTAGTTAGAATGGCGTAACGCCACTCAGGCCTCGTAGATGATCCCTTATTTTCAGTTCTGGGACATCTATTGTAATTTTCGACTCCAAAAATGTACACACTGTATTACAGACACCAGAATAGTTCTGGTTATCAGACAAATTCCAAGTATATGGGGCTGATGACGGGATGTCCATAGCACTTAAATAATGATGATGATGATGATAATTGTTGTTTTAAGGGGCCTAACATCGAGGTTATCGGCCCCTAATGATCTGGGTGATAGCGAAAATGAGAATGAAATGGAAACCAGAACGAATATTATGTGAGACGGAAAATACGTACAAAGAGAAACTCAGATGGAAACAACTCACAATATGGTCTTACAAAAGGGACTTTAGAACGAAAAGATTCACAAAAAGAATAGATTGAAAAAGACCCATAAAACGTAGGCTAGATTCAAAATACGTACAAAAAGCAATGTAGCGTCGAAATACTTACAAAATGCAACTGAAATTCAAAATACTTACAAAATGCAAATGAGATCCAAAAAATTTACAAAATGCAATTGAGGTTCAAAATACTTACAAAATGCAATTGAAATTGAAAATACACAATGCAATTCAGATTGAAATAGGCCCTATCCCAGTTCCAATCCAAATTATTCACAAAGTGCAATTGAAATTCAAAATACTTACAAAATGCAATTGAAATTGAAAATGCTTACAAAATGTACGGTAGATTCAAACGGCTCGTGTGGATTGACAATACTTACAAAATGCAATTTTATTGAAAATACTTGACAAAATGTAATTTAGATTCAAAATACCCCACAAAATGCATTTGAGAATCAAAATATTGTAACATTTTGCTAGCCCACACGTTGAGCGACAATTGTAACGTTTTCACTTTGCTCCACGTTGAGCGTACAAGTGTAATGTTAATTAATGCCCCATGTTGGTAGCGACAAATGTAACTGTTTACCTTTGCCTAAGCTATGTTGTTTTAATGGGCGCCAAGACCTCAATGCAATGCTGAAATCTAAATTTGTATTTAACAACGTCTAGCTCTGGTAGAACACCTTCAAGAATCTATTCACTCAGATCGTGGTATGATTTGATCATTAACCCAACAAACAATTGTATCAGGAGAAGGAATTGGTCTATATCTAATGCTACCTACTGAAAGCAAAGATTGCATTGTAAAAGAAATGAATTTATTATATAAAACAAGTATAGCAAAATTAATAATAATAATAATAAGTATAAAAATTAAATTGGAGCGTTGTGATTTGAATATTACCGATAGAAAATTACGTGAAAACGGAGTCTGATAAATTATTGATTTTACTCTTATTCCCAAGCTATGAAGTTATTGAAATATGAAACATAAAACAAAGAGAAATGAGAGATTGCGTATTTCTGCGTCATTCGCGCTTACCACTGGAAATGGCCGAAGCCTTTCCCTCGTACTGGATGATGCTGTGAGCTTCCCACAGTCTCCTGGACGTCGTCATCTTTGTCGATATTTGATGATATTCTGGTAGATTAGATAATTCTATGGTCCGTACATCGGACCCAAACACTCGTACAACCACACTGGTTAGGTTTTACAAAAGTTAGTCCTCCACTCCACGGAACATCGGAGCGACTCCCGCGTGCAACCGTACTCGTTAAGTTCTACACAGATAGTCCTCGTTCCACGGCGCGCCGAACGATATATGCACCCGCCGCATCCCCACTCTTCATCCGACTTCTAGCATACGTGGTCTCCACTGATTGGCTGCACCCCACGCGCTATACTCCCCTCCTCTGGCTCATTACACTCGGCGGGAGGGTTCCGTTCCAACTATCCGCCTTTTCTTGACGCTGCAACCCCGCTTGCGTAATACTTCCCGACAAGATTAAGCGTGTACTTGAATTCCCAGTGAGTCACGTCTCTCGATATACCCTAACTGACGAAACTCCGTTAAATTCCGTAATCACATAACTTTCTATGATATTGTCGTTCGTAATAATTTGCTTGATAGCGTTTTCTAAGACATAGAAAACCTATCTGTATGCTTATAATTTTTATAAAATGCTCCGAAAATATCTTAATAATAATTATAATAAATTAATAATAATAATAAATTAACATGAAAAATTCTCTTTGCTGAACAATTTGCCGCGTAAATAAATATAGAATGGCTTCCTACTGACTTATGCCAGTTGCATAAATACCCCTCGAAATACACGTTACATATTCGCCTCGGATCATCGGATGATTTACCGTGACGAAGGTCCATTATCCGATTATCCCAGACACGTTAATAAACCCCATCCAAAATACATATTACATAAATGAGATCACCCTAAATTACAGATATTGAACCCATGTACCATGGCCTCAAAGGGAGTCGAATCCATGTATTTTGAGAAAGGAATGAAAGAATCATACAGTTTCTAAAGAAACGGAGAGAGATTTCAAGCCAGGATGTTAGCCTAATATTGTGCAAGCACTAGGGCCAGGTGTTCCTTAGATGAGCTCATGCCTCTTGACATTTATAAGGAGCCAGTCATGGATATTATTAGAACGAGTGGAAAGTTTGGACTGTAAGACGAAGAAGCTTGACTCGGAAATTGCTCTTACGTTGCAGGAAAATGGCAACCTCGCTGCTGAGTCAGAACAGGAATAATTAAATTTAACCCGTTTACGAGTATAAAATAAGTAAACAGATACAGTACGGTGAATCATTTTGGATTAGAGATTTTTGTGTAAAGAAAAACCTTGTAATAATTGCACAGGAGAAAACTGCAAACGCAAGTATACGTCATTGGGAATTCACCGGGACCCAAGGAGTGGGAGAATTAAAAATGAACAGCACCACCCACACAGTTGAGGACGAGAAATTAATTAATATCTCGGAAATGCATGATCGATTTCTATGCACAGGAAGATTATTTTACGTTTGGAAGACGAGCTTTCTGGAGATATGATTTTTATAATTGTGCGACAATTAGTTCAAAAGTTGGTCACGAAAAGGACTAGGATTTTATCTTTTTGTGACTGAAAGGTATAAAACTCCTGGCCTCTCCAAGCCAATGATGCAGTTACTCTGACAGCCCGTGAGGGGGCGTTACTCTGCATCAGTGCATGCAGTCATTTCGACAGCCCGTGAGGGGGCGTTACTCTGTATCACGCCGGAAGAACAGTATTCAAGAGCCCGAGGGGGGCGTCACGGCGCATCATGCAGTCTACGAGCATTCCGTGAGCGGAAGTGCTGCATCGCATCGTACAGGCAGTATTAGTCCGTCCAGGGGGGCGTTAAGCTGTATCAGACATCGATCCAGAACCTGAGGGAGGTTACTTTGATCACAGTTCGTCATAGCACGTCTTGATGTAGGCAGTTTGCGCTACAATTTCAAGTAGTTAATTCAGAAACACAGTTCGACAAGAGACTCCTGTGGGAGGTTATGCTACAAGTTCGCCGAGTGTAGACCGGTTACGATATGAGTACGCTACGCTGATGGTTAGCAGTTCGAGACTTTGAAGAGTCCTAAAGTATAAAGAACATTAAATATACGGACTTTAAAGTAAGATACAGCGATCAGTAGGGAACTTCGAGTTCCAGAAGAACACTAGTTCGATACAGTTACGAAGTTATAAGAACTCCAACAAATAAACGGCGTTATGGCTAGTCAAGACATTGTTAAAGACATTAAGTCCTGTAAAGGACAAGAATAAACAGTAATTAAGGTCGTGAAAGATAGAAGTTCTAGCAAAAGGAACTTAGGAACTTAGGTTCGAAACCAGAGGGAAAACGTACTCTAGTGAGAAAACGTCAAAAATATACGATAGACAGTATACGGTCCTCGAAAGGAGGCCAATATATAGAAACTATAGGGTACGATAGACAGTGTACGGTCCTCGAAAGGAGGCCAAGATATAGAAACTATAGGGAGCGATAGACTACCATAGATAAATAGAGGTGACGGCAAAGTAAATACATTTATCGCCTAGTTAAAGCAGATAAAGTGAAGCCGAGTAATAGACAATAGAAGCGGTTTTTGAGAGACTGAAACCAGTAGTTTCCATTGTAGGAGAGAGAAACTTTGAACGAGTAAAATCACACGTCCAATGCAGGTCGATAGGATTCACATCAGGGATCGTCAACAGCCGACAGAAATCGTCAAAAATCGTTGAGATACGCCCGTGTGATAGAAGTGAAGTGTAAATATCGTAAGAAAAATAATAAGAGGATCATTTTAAGTGTTTTATGTAAGGTGAAAGCGTTTTATGCAAAGTGATATGTGTTATAATATGTACCAGAGTAATATTTTGTAGTGTTTTATTGTGTGTTCAAAACGGATACACCAGTGTATTAAAAATGTTGTCAGTGTTAAATATAGTGAATATGTGTCAAGAAATTTCTGTACATGAGATGGGTTTGTACAATATGGAGTAGGTCAAGAAGGTGGGCCAAAATGTCACATCAAACGAGAATAAAGGTCAGAAAACGACCTTAGACATGTGAGTAAAGATTTTCATTATATTTTGGTGTCGGGAAAAATTTTGTGTACAATTCCACCGGAGTTTTGAGTAAAAGGGATGTTTTTAAATAAATGAATAACTAAATAAGAACGCGATCTGAACAAAAATAAAGTTGTAAGAAATAATAAATAATCATGTGAAATAATAAATCCTGTAGAGGAAATGCATGGAATAAAATGTCAGTGTATTTAATGAATGTTATAAAAGCAAGCGTAATAATAATAATTATAACAAAGATATTTACATAAAGGTAAATTTGAATTATATGAAAGAAATAGCTTTTGAGCTTTTGTAAGAAATGAAGACATGATATGAATAACAAGGTAAAGAAATCTAAATAAAGATTAAAATGAATGATATAAAAATATAGAGCGTTGAAGCCTTAACAAATGTATAAGACATGATGTGAATGCATGTTCTTAAAAATGGAGCGATTTATTGTCAATGGAAAAGATTAATACAAGAATTGAGATATGTATCAATTGTTACTATGAATTTATCAGTTCTTTGGAAGACATTAGGCCGTAAAGTAATGTGTAGCGTAATGGAACGCAATTAAATAAAAAGTCACGCTAGGAACGCGTAAAAGTTAAAGTACTTGGTAAGTTACTTATGGAGGGTAGTTGATGGCAGTGAATTGAGATATGTTGTAAGTCCTCTAAATTGTGACGTGGATCACGCGGCCATGTGTGTATTATATTATAAAAGGGAGCAAATGTATGGTATTATTGAGCGTAGGTCCTGTAAGCTACGGCTAGACCCTAAATCGCGTCTTGTATAAGTCCTCCAATGTGGAAATGGTTCCCGAGGCATGTTAAGAGATTCGAACCTAGAATCCTCTTATTGTTAAAGCCCCTAATTATTCGTCGTAGAATGTGTATTACTCTTCCCAATCAATGAGGACCCTCTCATAATTAATAAATGCCAAGGTTACTGTACCCGATAACCCGGATAGTAGGCTGTCAGATATCCGCCCCCTCAATCGGATTGCCAATAATCAAACGCGCCGGCATAGCTACATCAATGAAAATGGCACTGACAGATACTATCGAGATTAGAGCACAATAGTTAACAAGAAATTATTGTGGAACACACCAAAATATACGGGGGTTCATACTTACCTTTACTTACCTCTTAAATTTATCTCGGGGACTGGGTTGTCAACTGGATCACTTAAAAGTATGCCCACACAATAACCTCCACCATGATATTTAAAATGAACCAGAACGGAGACGAGAAACTTTAAACTGCACAATAATTTATTTCACATAAAGAATGATTTACCAAAAAAAAAAAATCCATGTGGCAATCAGAAGCCATCGACCACATAACCATGTCCTCCTGTAGGACCTGTATTCTCTACATATAATGTTTCAGCTTTCTCAAGCTCATAGCAACGTAAAAATAATAATGCACTTGGAATGGAAACGGGATTTGGGATGAGACACATATATCAATTGTTTTGCGTGTTTATATACTTCACATTTTATTTATAGCCACAAGGCTATTATGGAACCGTCCTTGGTCTCTGTAACACAGTTGTCCGGGCCAGCTGCAAGGCACCTGCATGGTCAAAGCGGACTCCCGTTCGTTCAACCCTAGCATAAGCGTGTTACCTCAGAGCTCGGCTCTCCTTTTTCAAACACGTAAATGTTCACATCTCAACTGAAATATTATCACGCAAATGTCTTACATGCTTCATTCAAACACCAGTGGATTACTCCAACAATCCCAAATCATGATTATTTGTTCAAACCACTTGCTTAATTAGCGTTGTTTAGAGTATAAAAACAAAACTCTAAATGTTAATAACAAAAGTTCATTAATTATTTATAACAATAATAAATTGTTTATAACAATGTCAAATGACAATTGAAAATCTAATACACGCTTCTATTAATCACTATCTTTTAAATTATTATCAAAGATATTTACAAAATTATTTTACAATGTTATAATGTTAATATTATTTATACAAGGAATACATTAAACCACACGTTTATCCGGTTGATAATTACTTAAATCGTGATGATATAATCGACCAATGAAGGTTAGTTATATTTAACTGTCAAATTCAGGTTTAATAAGGTTTAATAATAATTATTAATATTTGTGACGGTAACCTCCATTCAAAATCTTTATCTCAAATTATTTAACACTCTTGTTAATTTTAACAGTATCTTCATATGAATAATCTTTCAAAGAACAAGAACAATACAATCAGCGGGAAAATACTTCGCTTATAACGCACAAAATTGCACAAAAATTGGCCCAAAATTCATCATATATCTTCATATATATGGCATAAAAATCTTCCAAACTACACACAAAAACCTCCACTTATTAATTTATCAACTTCATTAATTATTGTGGGAACCTCCTTCATTATTCAAGGGCATTACTCAACAGCGACTTTTACACGTCCACTGAACTAACGATTATACATCCATTGTTCCTCTTTAAAAATTCTTAAATTCATCAATTGTAATAATGACTGTTATTATTTAACCTTCGTGGGTTTCATTCATGAATCGATATGAAGTAAAAATTTGCCAATCACAAATAAATTTAATAGCAAATACGATTAGACACTCCTGCCTGGTCTATCAAAATTGAGATTAACATCTTCAAAGTAACGCAGTATAAAAATACTATCTTCAAACAAAGTTCATCTAAACTGCAAAATAGTCGAATAGAATACAATTAGACTGTGGAATGCAAACATTATTGTTCCAATCTATAATTGAGAAAAACTCCTATCAAATGTTCATTACTATAGTGTATTCAATAAATTGTAATCAAATTTCATATTTCATAAAATTGTCTATAATGCAATGATAAATGTCTATGTTGCAATCATGTTCATAAGACGACTAGTATTTCAAAGATCGTCGATATCGTAATAGATTTTAACGCTCTAAAATCTTTTAATTATTCTTCTTTCTTGAGGATGACAGAAAATTGGTCAAAGTAATTTACTGAATAGAATTACTTTAATAAAAATGACACGCTGTCTGAATTCAAATCTGCCATAACAAATCGTTAACTTTACAGTCAAATCGTGACTACCAAAAATATGCAAATTACTGAAAGAATCTAAATCAGTCTGAACTGATCCAAAATTATTTAAGTATGCCAATGACATAGCAATGTCTCAACAAATCGAAGAAAAAGGCATAAATCATCGAAGTGTACTGCGTACAGAAATATCAATCAAGAAAATGGGGCAAAAGATAGGACAGAAATATGGGAAGAATGGTTGCTCAGATATCGCTACAAGACTCAAATAATACAAGAAACGTTCACGACTACCTTATCTGTTGGTTGAAGTTCCAGAGGAAAGTTTTCAAAGAAAACTGCTGTTGGTTCCATTTCACCAGCGTAAAGATGTGCTCCGTCCTCGAATCTGGAATCAGCGTCCTCGGAGAATCGAACTGCTTCCTCCTCCGAAATTGCACTGCTCCGTGGATACGAAAAACATCCTTCTGGCAAAACTCTTCTTTGTGCGCCGGGACAACCCTGGCCTCTCTTGAAAGTTCTCTGAAGTTCTTGCAGGAATTCGCCATGAAGTTTATTGTAGTTATTTCCGCAGAAATATTCATAGTTGTGGAGTATGAAAATATTTCCACTGTTATCTGGTATAATTCAGCGATGGATTCACGATGCATGAGTGTAGTTGGATGTTCACTACATGCTCGCTTTTGTAGAAAGACGATTAACGAAGTTCCATGCTGTTATTTTACTCCAACGATATATGTCCCAATTGCATTAAAGCCTTAGCCTTCCATCTCAACTACTGTTATAATCATCGAAAGCACTGCAAGATTATAATGTTCCATAGTCGAATGTATCGTTGTAATACCAAACGTATTCTCCAATATCACTGTCGCACTCCACGTGTCAGCCGTAGTGTATAATGTGGAATTTTAAAAGTGTTTCTCCTGTGGCGAGAAAATCACTTTTGTTGGCAGCCTTAAAGTTCCAATATCTTTCGAAGTATAATTGTGAAATTGTTCAAATCTTCTACACACCTCAATGTTATACTGCCCAATAGAATTATAATACAGGCTGAAGTTAATGCTTGATATCTTGACTGGTGGAAACGTTAATGTGAGCGTTTCAACTTCACCTAGTTTCGAGCAGCGTAAAATGGAACTGCTCCGAGTTCGTTCGATGCGCCGGGCTTAAACCACGCTAAAGACAACTTACTTCACTGAATCACTTGAAAATAACTATATATCACCAGAAATATATATGCGATCTGACATATGAGATCTGAGTTCTGAGATCTGAGAGCTCCTCTCTCCTGTGCACGACCTTTTATCAACTTCTTAAGGGGCGTATCCATCCCTTCCATAGCCTGTTGCTGCGTCATTGCTGGAAGTTTTAACTTTGGCTATACTTGACGGATTTTCAAATTTCAAAAACTCAAAATTAATTTCTTCAAAATTCCAAATCAATGCCATAACTGAAAATAGATTTCCACAAATCTGCATGCCAAAAGTAATCAAATATCGTAGTTTCAACAATCTCCGTCTTCCTTCCAAACTATCGTTCATTGGTTCGAGTCTCTCCTCCAATAGCGTAGCTTCTTCCTTAGCACAATACCTTGTTTCCTGCGACTGCGTCGTAAATCTAAGATCTTTCTCGAACAAAATCATGACGTCACCAAGAATCTCAGCACAATCAGCCTACTGGCATGAAGTATACGTCATCCGTGCCTACGTCATGAATATCCACGTCATAACTATGACATTCATAACTTTACTCATATTTGCCAATACAGCCATCGTGGTCTCAATATAATTCAATTTCCGGGGGCATTATCCCTTCACCACGTTTTAAAAACAGTTGCAAATTGTTTTTAAACTCTGTGTTATAAATATCTCAATTCACTTGAACACGAAATTGAATTATATTCTACTCTTGTATGATATTTCCTTTATGTTCCTTAATCATAAGTCTCTTCTACTCTGGTTTGTGTGTGGCTAATGCATTCTCTCCTCTCTACTGTCCAGAATATCTGTTTTCTAAGTTCTGCTGACTTGTAGAAGGACCAGGATCGATCACTACATCCTGTCTTTTCTTTTGATTTTCAGCTTCCTTTTCTCGTAATTCCTTCAGATACTGCTGACTTTCTTTCTCTCTTTCTTGATACTTGTCGGGTGTCATAACCTGACCTTGAGAATTCTGATTCTGATTCTGGTACTGGTTATTTCTGTTATAATTTCTATTATAACCATTGTTGTAGTATCTACCTCTTCCGTTGTTGTAATTCCCTCTATTATTATTCCAGCCTCGTCTTTGCTGATATGGACGGTAACCTTGGGATCTGTGGTTGCGGAAATAATTATTCCTGTGAGGACCTACATTTTCAGTTTTTCCTTCCTCAGGCTTGTCAGTTTGCTGCACTTGATCCATATAGACCGTATTAACGTCTTTGAATTCGTGCCTTTTTGTACCAAATTTGGCATTGGACTCGTGTAGTCAAGCCTTCTCAACAATTCGTCCATACTTGTCAAATCTCTAATGTTTGACGATATGATCAGTCTTCTTACCTCCACAGGCAGCATACGTGAAATCGCATCTATCAACTGCTCTGTTGACAATGGGGGTTGCAAAAATCTAAAGCGTGATAGTTGACTCGTGAAGAAATCAGCGTACCGTGTTGGAAGAGTACCTGAATACTTCTTCGAGTATACCTCAGCTCTTAATGAATTCTGAGCTTCAATTGACCAGAATCGTTTAATCAGTGCCTCTGCAAATTCGTCAAAATTGCTGAAAGTGTACCGAAATGCTCTAAACCATTCGAGGGGTCCTCCAGCTAGAAATCTTTCTACGATTCTCATCTCTCTCTCTCTAGGAATGTGGGCTTCTATGAAATAGTCTTAAAGATTCCTGATATATTCGATCGGTGTGAGACTATCAGTGTTGCTAAATTTTTGAGGTTTGTCTTCAAAATTCCGGATGACTGTCACATTTCTCGGATATGAATCCATATAATTCCTCCCACTATCGCGATACTTCCATTCGGGTTCAATATTCCGATCCTCTTCTTCTTCCCTGAATCTGGATATACGTTCCTCAGGACTAATATCTCTCTCTTCTGTAGTAAGATTACCTCTTCTCACGTAATTTCTCTCCTCTTCACCAGTCAATCCTTCGGTATCCTTGTCTGTGATTTCCGTGATGACTTTCCTAATCAACTCTTCCTTATAGGTTTCCATCATGCTAGCTTCTCCTAGTTTCAAATTCTGCAGCTTGCTCGTAGTTTCGTTAACATCAGAGACAACCTTATGAATTTGTTCCTTTAATGTTTGCACGTCCTGACCTATCTGTGTTCTATCCTCTACCTGCTTTTTGGATCTCGAATCCATCCTTACATTCAAGTCTTTCCTAATCTGAACTACTTCGTTATTAATGTCTACTTGTGTACTGGCAAGTTTTCTTTCAATTCGTTCCTGAGTTTGATCTACATGTTCCCCACTTGACCTGTTCCATTCATCTTTCCACACTGTTACATTTGCAGTTAACATTTCTGCAATATCTACTTCGATGTCCTCCTTAAGTAAACGATTGTGATCTAATACTTGGGTTCTCATGACCTCTACATCGTATTTTAAACCAGCTAAAGAAGCCGTTGTCCTAACAGACTCGTCAACTAACCGAGTTGTTAATGCACTAATGTTACGAGTACAAAGCATTTTTGAAGTTTCAATTTCCTCCCTCACTTTGTTAACATCAGTCTGAACTTTAGCAATGTCTACAAAAACAGTATTTACTTCTACTTGTATTTTATTGATGTCGCTTTGCATATCGTTAACATCTGAATGAATATTATTGATGTCAACTTGAACATTTGACACATCAGTTCGAACATTACTAACCTCTCTTTGAACTTCTTCTACTTTATCCTGTACAGTAGCAACATCATTCCTTACAACAATTACTTCAGCTCTAGCACATGGAATATCACCCCGGACATTAGCAACATCAAGATTCAACATGGTAAGATCTTTTTGTACCTTAGACACATCAATTTTAACAACAGACACATCTTTATGCACATTGGACACGTCTGTGCGCATGTCAGTTACAGCATTCTCGATTCCCTGGGTACTGATCTGTAAACGCGACACATTATTTTCTAGGTTTGCAGAACTGGTCTGAATAACTTTCAAACATTCACCAAGCTTAATAGACAAATTACTAGCATTCCTAGTTTCCATCTCCTCCATTCGACTAGTATTCCTAGCTTCCATTTCCCTCACACTTTCATCCAGCCTAATAGACAAATTAGCTGACAAACTACTGGAATTCTCCTCCATTCTAGCAGACATATTACTAGCATTCTCCTCCATCATCTGCTTCATACTGCTATTCATGCTAGCTTTCATCTCCTCCAACATAATTCTCAGACTTTCATCTGCCATTTCAATAATATTTCAATAATAAGCTGCTTTAGGGACATACATCAAACAGAGCAAAATAACAACATCTGAGCAACATTTTTCACCATATATAAAATTTGAGCAATTTTCTGCCTTAAATCTAACTTATAATTACCTTATAATTAACCTTCGTAGACACTTCATGTTGAAATAAACTCAAGCACATGTTCAAGTTTCTTTGGTTCATTTTAAAATATCCTAACACAAATAATTTACATTTACAATCCAAATAGTTTAATTTTATCTTTAATATGACTATACATGTCATAAGCCGGTCAAATAAAATAAGATTCCAGATCATAGGCGATTTTTCTAAGTTTCCAGCCTATTTAACCTTTTTCAAGTCGTATAAGATCTGATCTTTTCTGAGTGTAATTTTCCTAATACAACACAACATTTATTCCTATACACTCTCAAATTCTACAATTGGCTAAGACATCTAACAAAGAATCAACCTCTTTATTTGAGTCTTCACAATCCCTTTGACATCGATAACTTGGTAATCCAATGTTATTCGAACACTCCACAAAAATTGCGGTGTCGATTCTACTGCACTAACTTGGTAATCCAATGTTTTGCTGATCGTGCCAATCGAGACAATCGTGCCCCACACGTTGATTGCGCCAATCCTACTGTACCCGATAACCCGGATAGTAGGCTGTCAGATATCCGCCCCCTCAATCGGATTGCCAATAATCAAACGCGCCGGCATAGCTACATCAATGAAAATGGCACTGACAGATACTATCGAGATTAGAGCACAATAGTTAACAAGAAATTATTGTGGAACACACCAAAATATACGGGGGTTCATACTTACCTTTACTTACCTCTTAAATTTATCTCGGGGACTGGGTTGTCAACTGGATCACTTAAAAGTATGCCCACACAATAACCTCCACCATGATATTTAAAATGAACCAGAACGGAGACGAGAAACTTTAAACTGCACAATAATTTATTTCACATAAAGAATTATTTAACAAAAAAACCAACAAAATCCATGTGTCAATCAGAAGCCATCGACCACATAACCATGTCCTCCTGTAGGACCTGTATTCTCTACATATAATGTTTCAGCTTTTTCAAGCTCATAGCAACGTAAAAATAATAATGCACTTGGAATGGAAACGGGATTTGGGATGAGACACATATATCAATTGTTTTGCGTGTTTATATACTTCACATTTTATTTATAGCCACAAGGCTATTATGGAACCGTCCTTGGTCTCTGTAACACAGTTGTCCGGGCCAGCTGCAAGGCACCTGCATGGTCAAAGCGGACTCCCGTTCGTTCAACCCTAGCATAAGCGTGTTACCTCAGAGCTCGGCTCTCCTTTTTCAAACACGTAAATGTTCACATCTCAACTGAAATATTATCACGCAAATGTCTTACATGCTTCATTCAAACACCAGTGGATTACTCCAACAATCCCAAATCATGATTATTTGTTCAAACCACTTGCTTAATTAGCGTTGTTTAGAGTATAAAAACAAAACTCTAAATGTTAATAACAAAAGTTCATTAATTATTTATAACAATAATAAATTGTTTATAACAATGTCAAATGACAATTGAAAATCTAATACACGCTTCTATTAATCACTATCTTTTAAATTATTATCAAAGATATTTACAAAATTATTTTACAATGTTATAATGTTAATATTATTTATACAAGGAATACATTAAACCACACGTTTATCCGGTTGATAATTACTTAAATCGTGATGATATAATCGACCAATGAAGGTTAGTTATATTTAACTGTCAAATTCAGGTTTAATAAGGTTTAATAATAATTATTAATATTTGTGACGGTAACCTCCATTCAAAATCTTTATCTCAAATTATTTAACACTCTTGTTAATTTTAACAGTATCTTCATATGAATAATCTTTCAAAGAACAAGAACAATACAATCAGCGGGAAAATACTTCGCTTATAACGCACAAAATTGCACAAAAATTGGCCCAAAATTCATCATATATCTTCATATATATGGCATAAAAATCTTCCAAACTACACACAAAAACCTCCACTTATTAATTCATCAACTTCATTAATTATTGTGGGAACCTCCTTCATTATTCAAGGGCATTACTCAACAGCGACTTTTACACGTCCACTGAACTAACGATTATACATCCATTGTTCCTCTTTAAAAATTCTTAAATTCATCAATTGTAATAATGACTGTTATTATTTAACCTTCGTGGGTTTCATTCATGAATCGATATGAAGTAAAAATTTGCCAATCACAAATAAATTTAATAGCAAATACGATTAGACACTCCTGCCTGGTCTATCAAAATTGAGATTAACATCTTCAAAGTAACGCAGTATAAAAATACTATCTTCAAACAAAGTTCATCTAAACTGCAAAATAGTCGAATAGAATACAATTAGACTGTGGAATGCAAACATTATTGTTCCAATCTATAATTGAGAAAAACTCCTATCAAATGTTCATTACTATAGTGTATTCAATAAATTGTAATCAAATTTCATATTTCATAAAATTGTCTATAATGCAATGATAAATGTCTATGTTGCAATCATGTTCATAAGACGACTAGTATTTCAAAGATCGTCGATATCGTAATAGATTTTAACGCTCTAAAATCTTTTAATTATTCTTCTTTCTTGAGGATGACAGAAAATTGGTCAAAGTAATTTACTGAATAGAATTACTTTAATAAAAATGACACGCTGTCTGAATTCAAATCTGCCATAGCAAATCGTTAACTTTACAGTCAAATCGTGACTACCAAAAATATGCAAATTACTGAAAGAATCTAAATCAGTCTGAACTGATCCAAAATTATTTAAGTATGCCAATGACATAGCAATGTCTCAACAAATCGAAGAAAAAGGCATAAATCATCGAAGTGTACTGAGTACAGAAATATCAATCAAGAAAATGGGGCAAAAGATAGGACAGAAATATGGGAGGAATGGTTGCTCAGATATCGCTACAAGACTCAAATAATACAAGAAACGTTCACGACTACCTTATCTGTCGGTTGAAGTTCCAGAGGAAAGTTTTCAAAGAAAACTGCTGTTGGTTCCATTTCACCAGCGTAAAGATGTGCTCCGTCCTCGAATCTGGAATCAGCGTCCTCGGAGAATCGAACTGCTTCCTCCTCCGAAATTGCACTGCTCCGTGGATACGAAAAACATCCTTCTGGCAAAACTCTTCTTTGTGCGCCGGGACAACCCTGGCCTCTCTTGAAAGTTCTCTGAAGTTCTTGCAGGAATTCGCCATGAAGTTTATTGTAGTTATTTCCGCAGAAATATTCATAGTTGTGGAGTATGAAAATATTTCCACTGTTATCTGGTATAATTCAGCGATGGATTCACGATGCATGAGTGTAGTTGGATGTTCACTACATGCTCGCTTTTGTAGAAAGACGATTAACGAAGTTCCATGCTGTTATTTTACTCCAACGATATATGTCCCAATTGCATTAAAGCCTTAGCCTTCCATCTCAACTACTGTTATAATCATCGAAAGCACTGCAAGATTATAATGTTCCATAGTCGAATGTATCGTTGTAATACCAAACGTATTCTCCAATATCACTGTCGCACTCCACGTGTCAGCCGTAGTGTATAATGTGGAATTTTAAAAGTGTTTCTCCTGTGGCGAGAAAATCACTTTTGTTGGCAGCCTTAAAGTTCCAATATCTTTCGAAGTATAATTGTGAAATTGTTCAAATCTTCTACACACCTCAATGTTATACTGCCCAATAGAATTATAATACAGGCTGAAGTTAATGCTTGATATCTTGACTGGTGGAAACGTTAATGTGAGCGTTTCAACTTCACCTAGTTTCGAGCAGCGTAAAATGGAACTGCTCCGAGTTCGTTCGATGCGCCGGGCTTTAACCACGCTAAAGACAACTTACTTCACTGAATCACTTGAAAATAACTATATATCACCAGAAATATATATGCGATCTGACATATGAGATCTGAGTTCTGAGATCTGAGAGCTCCTCTCTCCTGTGCACGACCTTTTATCAACTTCTTAAGGGGCGTATCCATCCCTTCCATAGCCTGTTGCTGCGTCATTGCTGGAAGTTTTAACTTTGGCTATACTTGACGGATTTTCAAATTTCAAAAACTCAAAATTAATTTCTTCAAAATTCCAAATCAATGCCATAACTGAAAATAGATTTCCACAAATCTGCATGCCAAAAGTAATCAAATATCGTAGTTTCAGCAATCTCCGTCTTCCTTCCAAACTATCGTTCATTGGTTCGAGTCTCTCCTCCAATAGCGTAGCTTCTTCCTTAGCACAATACCTTGTTTC
The DNA here is from genome assembly GCA_946902985.2 of Meconema thalassinum. Lineage (NCBI taxonomy): Eukaryota > Metazoa > Arthropoda > Insecta > Orthoptera > Tettigoniidae > Meconema > Meconema thalassinum. Next base: position 308,849,539 of record OX336392.1, on the reverse strand, counting down.
CTGCGACTGCGTCGTAAATCTAAGATCTTTCTCGAACAAAATCATGACGTCACCAAGAATCTCAGCACAATCAGCCTACTGGCATGAAGTATACGTCATCCGTGCCTACGTCATGAATATCCACGTCATAACTATGACATTCATAACTTTACTCATATTTGCCAATACAGCCATCGTGGTCTCAATATAATTCAATTTCCGGGTTTATGAACCAATAATATTGTTGAATGAAAATAAGTGAAGTAAAAGCCAGGTCTTTCCAGAGAACTGAACAAAAAATGAAGGTTTGTTTTAAAAGCATTGAAGAGAACTCCAACCGTAAGCTAGTCCGGGAGTCGCTCTCCCTGTCATAAATCACGCTCGAGTATAATGGCCTGACCCTCATAGTACGAGGGTGGGTAAAAACCGTCTTGTAAGAAGTGTTGAATACACCGTGAGTGTTTAAAGTTGTTAATGACCCGGGCGTTGAACCGAGGTCCTTGTAGATTGATATTATCGCTTGCCAGTTCAGATCGTAGTTTTCTTATGTGATAATGGTCTTATAAGACAAATGAATTAAATAAAATCCCTATTGTAATGTTGTATGGAAAATAAGGAATCCACGAGTTTTGTGAAGATAACTAGATTTCGGGAGTAATCATAGTTTTTGACTTTGTCAAGTAATCTTTATGACTCTGGAGTACACAAGTAGTTTCCCGATCACCGTAGTGAATTTGCAAAACTTGAGAGAGATAGTAAATCCTGAGAATATGTGAAATGCCCAAATATTGAAGTGAATAATTAACATGTAATTTTAAATGTAATTATATATTTGTTTTGATGATAGAACAGATAAAAATAGTTCTTGACGTGTACAAAAGTAAGACACCATTATTATGGAAAAGTATCGAGCCAAAGAAGCTCGTAGTTATGGAACTTTAAGATAAGTACTTTATGGAAGTGAAAATAATCGTGAATTGTTGGTTTTAATGAAAACCATGTGTTTTAATCTAATATTTGTTTTATTTTTATGCTATTCCTTGTTCACTTTGAACAAGTAGAATGATATTGGTCAGTAGTTTATTTGTTTTATTGTTTGTAGCGCCATAATTTTGATTAATTAAATGTGTTAAAATAGGAGTTGATTTTGTTGTTATTTTTGCAAGTGTATCCTCTATTTAATCCAAAATATGTAAGTCACAGAGTGGGAGAACTTACCGCAGCCCCGAAAAATCCCGAATTGAGCAAAGCTGGCATACTGTGATTTGCATATTTCTTGCTAAAAGGGCACAATATATACACTCATAATTTTTCTTCACGCACTTTGCGTCAAAGTTTGTTGTCACTATGGATTGCACTTTGCAACCAGTCCAATGTTTTACATATAGAATAGTGTTCCACGGATATTTCCGCCTCTCAAATTTCTCTATGTTGGAAAAATAGACATAATTAATGTGTGAGCACTATGTATTTATGATGTCATATCACACGCATTGAAGGTGTTCTGATATAATTATATCACCACAGAACTTCCTAATTTCACTGGAGGTCCCTTCCTTATAGTGAAATTTAATCTCACTTATCACTGAGCACACGATCACACTATTGTGGCAGCGCCTCGTGACCATTATACTTAATCTCTCTTTAAAGTAGATTAAATTAATATTGACTTATGAAAAAAACAGTAAATGCGCATTACATATAACACAAATATTTCTGTGCCGTAATCGCCCTGCCCTGTCTTGTTAAGTTCCCGTAGACCATATTCTACTTAATACTAGTTCTCAACACAGACCAGTTCTCCTGACACAAATAATACCTTTGTACAAATTACCTTAAATTACACACTTACAAATCTTACATGGCGAGGCCGTAAACAGAAATCACGTGTGCTGATATGTATGAGTTTCATGAAGGACTGTCTCGCCTTCTGATGGCCCATCTTTTGCCTCGTGGACGCCTTAAGCAAAAATTCCCTGTCCAAGCGCTCACCCATCTCTAGGAGGCAAACGGGAATTCACTAGCGCTACCAAATTCTGGCCTTGGTGTATCGAGACATTTTAGTGCTCAAGAGCATCCGACAATCCCGTCATATTTCCCTGTACCTTAAAAACTCTCATTTACTTACATACTACCCCCCTGTGTGACTTCTGATACGCCTGCCTGGAAGACCATCTCCTCCCACGCACCAAATACCACACTTACTCATTTGATAGGCTGGCTCGCCAGCTAAACACACTCACTTTATGACACATATTTTCGTAGACTATGTATATTATACGTCCCGTATAATCTGTTTCCCTTACTATCCTCCAGCACATATGCTGTTTTTCCAATACGTTTGGAAACTATAAATGGGCCCTCGTAGAGATAAGAGAACTTGGACATGACTTTCTCTAGCTTATTTGACTGTTTCGGCAATCTAAGTAAGACTCTGTCTCCCGGCTCGAATAGGTCAAATTTAGTTTCTTTTTGTTGGCGAATTCTCTTTTGTGCTGACTTAGATAAATTCTGTTTCGCCAACTGGACAATGTAATCCATCCCCGGTTGCTTACCCTCATTTAATCCCAACACCCTCGCTAGTTCATTTTGTGGCCTTTTTCTGAAGTGAACTTCGTATGGCGTCAATTTCGTGCTCTCATGCAGGACAGAATTCAGCCAAGTCTCGACAATTTCATAGAAGACCTTGGCAGCACCAAAGTGTCCTAATTCCCTATGAATGAACCAAATTAGCTCCTCCCGCAAAGTGGCAGGAACACATATTGCCCACCGATTATTCCTACATTTCCTTGCAAGAAGCCCATCCTGCATCTTGTACGTGAACCGTCCTACTTTCACATACTCTTCTTCACCTATTTCCAACCTAGCCAGTGGCTCCCTTTATCTTAACGTCATCACGTTGCTCCACTAGCATATTACTCAGTGTCTGTAACGATGCCCTGTTGCTACTGTCCACACATGCTAACTCTACCTTCCTATGGTGTCACACCTCTACTCGACACCCTATGACCTAAAAATGTCACTTCTGACTGACAGAATGACGACCTAGACAGCTTCAAAGTGAACCCTGCCTGATCTAACTTCTGAAAAACTATATCTAAATGACGTAGATGCTCCTCAAAACTGCGTGAACTAATTACCATATCATCTATGTAAATGGTTACAAACTCTCCTGTGTCATCCCCTAATGCGATGTTCAAAGCCCTAATTAAAGCTGCTGAACTACTCTTTAACCCATAAGGTGTTCTACAAAATTGATAAAGGTTATATTTATGACTAAAAGCTGTAAATGGTCTATCTTCGTACATAAGTGGCACTTGCCAAAAACTGGAACTCAAATCTACACAAGTGAAATACTTCTTCCCCTCAAATGTTTGCATTAATTCCTCTATGGACATAGATTTCAGCTGATCTGAACTAATTCTACTGTTAACCAAACGAGCGTCTAAACAAATACGAACTGTGCCGTTGGCCTTAGGTACCGTGATCAAAGAATTAACATATGGGCTGTTAGAGTGCTCAATAATCCCATCTTCAAGCATCTGGTTAATTTGTGCCTCAACTGCACTCTGATAAGCGAAAGGTACAGGATATCTACCGTATGTCCTGTGAATACTGACCTATCAATAACGTTCAATGAATGTGTATAGCAATTGGCCATACCAATGCGATCCTCAAAAACTCTCCTATTACACAATAACACATCATAGAGCCGAACACACTGTTCATCCTCTATATTTCCCTGAAATGCAGCATCACGTAACGAGTCCTTTAGACTACCGTTCGTAATCACTCTGCCCACAAAACATGGAGAACCCCGCTCTACGGCTGGCGATATCTCATTTAAAGTACAAATCACACCTACAATACTACTCCTCTGAATATGGTCATTGAACACTACTTCTACTTCAGAATCTCCCCATAACTCCCTACATCATAACATAAGTTACCAGACACTCTACTTAGCCACTCTGAACCCAAGATAACACTGAATACTAAATTTGGAATTACAAGGCAAATCTGCTTCTCTACATGATTATTAATTTTAATGTCTACTAAAACTTGCTTAGAAATTACTTTATACCTCTTCCCAACAGCTGTGATAACAAAAGTGCTTTTAATTGGCATCTCCTCAAAATTTACTCCAGTTCCTTTCATTTTATCATAAAATGCACTACTTATGCAACTCTTCATACAACCACTATCAATTAAAACATCTGTGTACGCCTCGGACACGTTAAATTTAACTATGGGGCTCTTACTAACTACTTCCTGAATAATACCTTCATCATTTAGTTCATGTAATAATTCATTTCTTACATTTAGGTCATAGGGTTCCTGTATAATTGTATGGACAGGGCATGCTACAGACTGAGATTCTGACCTTACTTCGCAGCCTGGTTCGTGTTTAAAGTATTGCTACCGCTTGGTGTAGTACTACTGACTACTGCACTGGTCTGGTTGTTCTGGGCTGTGTTGTCATTGTTTGGCTGTATATTACTGCCACTAGGCTGTCCTCTTCCTTGACCCCTATTCTGGTTGTAATTATTGTCATTATAATTTCTCCCTTGATTTCCCCTGTATTCATTATTCCTCCCTTGATTTCCCCTGAAATCATTGTTCCTCCCTTGATACTGATTACCATAGCCATTTCCTCTGTTCTGATTTAGCTGATTATTGTTATTTCTATTTTGAGCGTTGGCCCCTTCGCCACCGTTCCCTTGAACTTCTTGATGCCTGGCTTCATTAGGTCTATTATTATTATTACCCTGGTTCCGGTTGAAATTGTCCTCATAACCCCCTCTCCCTAGTGCATCAAGTGTGCTTAACAAATTTTCTACTTGTGATATTGTCTTTACATTCTGGATACAAGCAGCCTCCTTGATCCTATAGGGAAAGTGCCTAAGTAGCAACCTCACCACATCACTTTCCTCCTTCAACCCATCCAGATATTTACACACTAATACCTGCCCTAAAAAGTATTCGGTCATGGTGGAGCTTCCTTTAGGGTTATATTTACCACACACTACTCCCTCACGATGCTGCGACTGAATAACCTCATTCCAGAACTTTTCACAGAATTTCATTTTAAAATCATTGATATCAGTAAACTTGTCTCTGTAGACAGCAAACCAATTCCTCGTTTCCCCCACAAACACTTGTTCTAAAATTTCAACTACCTGGCACCACTCAATACTACCATTTTCCAACCTCTCCCCGAATTTATTTTCTATAGTGTTCATGAACTCCATTGGGCACTCCTGTCGATTGCTGAACTTACCCAGTTCTACCTCCCTGTGTGTGCTATTCACAAAAACTGGCCTATTCTGACTATTTTCTTGCCTGATCCTAGCTTTTAATTTTAACTCTAATTCTGCGATTTTCTCTTCAGCCTTCCTCTCAATACTGTTTACTGTTAATTTAATGTTTCCTTCTGATTCTTCTACTTTATCATATAGCTTTGCTTGTTTCTCCTCAATCTTGCTAATGCTCTCTCTATTACTCTCTCTTAAATCATTTACTTCTGCAACTATTTGCGAGTGGACTTTCTCAATTCTACCCCCCCCCCCCCCCCCCCAGCTGTTCCTTAACCTCTTTAGTTGATACTTGAATCTTGTCAATTTCTCCCCCCAATTTCTTTTTAACCTGCAGTGTTTCTAATTTAACTAATTCCTTTAAATTTTCAGCCTGTGTGCTGATTCTACTTTCCAACTCCTCCTGTACTTTTCCTAATTTCTTGTCTACATCTGCAATGATCTCTTTAACCTTCTCTTCCATTACTCCTCTGATTTCTCCTCTAATCTGCTCCATTTTCACACTAATTTCCTTACTGTTTTGTTCTAATTTAGCATTTAAAGTTTCAGTACTCTCTCTATTTTCCCTACTGTTTTGTTATAGTTTAGCGTTGTTTTGTTCTAGTTTTGCATTTAAAGCGTCTGTACTTTCTTTATTTTCCCTACTGTTTTGTTCTAATTTGGCGTTTAAGGCATCTGTACTTTCTTTATTTTCCCTACTGTTTTGTTCTAATTTTGCATTTAAGGCATCACTACTAACTTTGTTCTGATACATGAACTCGAGAAGTAAAGTTTTTAATTCTGGTTGGCCGCCAACACTCCCTTTTTCAGTATCGGGATTTACCTCCGCTACCCCGGTACTACCATCACTCGACATACTGCTCGTATCATCACTCTCCAGTTGATGACCACTACGTTACCTCATCTGTCTTTCTTTCTCATCCCCCATAATGATATACACTGATACAGACAAATAACCCCCAAAATACAGGCACAGAAATATTTACCCTTCTCCTTCCACAAATGTCATTAGGTTTTCATCCCCACGTTGGGCGCCAATTGTAACATTTTGCTAGCCCACACGTTGAGCGACAATTGTAACGTTTTCACTTTGCTCCACGTTGAGCGTACAAGTGTAATGTTAATTAATGCCCCATGTTGGTAGCGACAAATGTAACTGTTTACCTTTGCCTAAGCTATGTTGTTTTAATGGGCGCCAAGACCTCAATGCAATGCTGAAATCTAAATTTGTATTTAACAACGTCTAGCTCTGGTAGAACACCTTCAAGAATCTATTCACTCAGATCGTGGTATGATTTGATCATTAACCCAACAAACAATTTTATCAGGAGAAGGAATTGGTCTATATCTAATGCTACCTACTGAAAGCAAAGATTGCATTGTAAAAGAAATGAATTTATTATATAAAACAAGTATAGAAAAATTAATAATAATAATAAGTATAAAATTTAAATTGGAGCGTTGTGATTTGAATATTACCGATAGAAAATTACGTGAAAACGGAGTCTGATAAATTATTGATTTTACTCTTATATCCAAGCTATGAAGTTATTGAAATATGAAATATAAAACAAAGAGAAATGAGAGATTGCGTATTTCTGCGTCATTCGCGCTTACCACTGGAAATGGCCGAAGCCTTTCCCTCGTACTGGATGATGCTGTGAGCTTCCCACAGTCTCCTGGACGTCGTCATCTTTGTCGATATTTGATGATATTCTGGTAGATTAGATAATTCTATGGTCCGTACATCGGACCCAAACACTCGTACAACCACACTGGTTAGGTTTTACAAAAGTTAGTCCTCCACTCCACGGAACATCGGAGCGACTCCCGCGTGCAACCGTACTCGTTAATTTCTACACAGATAGTCCTCGTTCCACGGCGCGCCGAACGATATATGCACCAGCCGCATCCCCACTCTTCATCCGACTTCTAGCTTACGTGGTCTCCACTGATTGGCTGCACCCCACGCGCTATACTCCCCTCCTCTGGCTCATTACACTCGGCGGGAGGGTTCCGTTCCAACTATCCGCCTTTTCTTGACGCTGCAAACCCGCTTGCGTAATACTTCCCGACAAGATTAAGCGTGTACTTGAATTTCCAGTGAGTCACGTCTCTCGATATACCCTAACTGACGAAACTCCGTTAAATTCCGTAATCACATAACTTTCTATGATATTGTCGTTCGTAATAATTTGCTTGATAGCGTTTTCTGAGACATAGAAAACCTATCTGTATGCTTATAATTTTTATAAAATGCTCCGAAAATATCTTAATAATAATTATAATAAATTAATAATAATAAATTAACATGAAAAATTCTCTTGGCTTAACAATTTGCCGCGTAAATAAATATAGAATGGCTTCCTACTGACTTATGCCAGTTGCATAAAAACCCCTCGAAAAACACGTTACAATATGTGCAAAATGCCCACCAAACAAAATGCAATTTAGATTCAAAATTCGTGCGAAATGCGGTTTTGGTTGAAAATACTTACAAAATGCAATTGAAATTCAAAATACTCACTAAAAGGCCCGTCTACCTGCATTGAAAGACTTACTAAAAAGCAATTTAGATTGTCAATCTTTACAAAATGCAATTGAGGTTGAAAACAATCGCGAGATGTAATTTAGATCGAAAAAAAACTTACAAAATGCAACGTAGATCAAAAATTCCGTAAAAAATCGCTAAAAGGGAATTTAGATACACGGTGAACCAAGTAACAAAAACAATGTGGGAATCTTAAAGAGAAAAGGAAATATAAGGAAAAGAGGAGAGGAGAGGAGAGGGGAGAGAGGAGAGGGTCCGCCCCAAAGGTAAGGGACAAAAGTGGAAAACGGACCCAGCTCAGGAATCCCTCGGGGTCGCCAACTCCCGAACTCACCAGCCGTGAGCCCCTGAGGGTGTAGCATTATCTAGGGTGCACCAGAAGTGGTGGGGCTACATACACCCTGCCTCCTTAAGGGCCTTGAGCACAAGGCGGGAGGTAAAAGGAAAAGAAAAAGAAGGCTGACCCCTCACAGAAGCAGGGTATCAGGAAAGATGAGACAAGGGCCAATTAAGGCGGGAAAGTGAAAGACTCCCTAGGCTTCGGATAACCTAATACCGTCGGGGTCGGAAGAGAACAAGAGTTGACCAAGGGAGGTCGACAGGAAAGAAGACGGAGAGGAGCCCGGCACAAGTAAGTGGAAGCAATGCCGGACTCAGCTGGGGTCCCGTGGTCGCACTTAAATGAAACAACAATTATTTTTAAAATATTGTTCTTCTGGAAAATGAGTGGGTTTGTACTTTTTTTACTCGACCTCTCGAGGACAAGAAGATGTAGGTTTCATTCCCACCTCAATCGTCCTGGAAGTGGTAAATACCGGGTAAATGCGGACACGGATGCCTAATCCCGACCACCTCGTGGTGTAGTGGCTAGTATTCTTGGCTATGACCTCTGTGGTCCGTGTTCGATTCTCGGCTCTGCCAAGAAATTTAATTCTGTCCAGAGGATTGGAACGGGGTACACTCGGTAAGAGGTGGGTTCGATCCTCACCTCAGCCATCCTAGAAGTAGCTTTCCGTGGTTTCCCCACTTCTACTCCAGGAATATGCTGGAATAGTTCCTTACTTAAGGTCACGGACGTCTCCTTCACATTCGTAGCCACAATTAAATGTACACACACTACTACAGACATCACAATAACACAGACTATATGACAATTTCTATAGTACACCACCCAAATATACGGGGCTGAAATGAACACGATATCCAAGTCCTAATTGAAACATCAACCTCCTAGTTATATGCACATATAGCTTGTATAGTTGCGACGGCTAACGCATCCTCAGTCGGTATCAAATAAATCGGCATGCGATTGATCTTCAGTCCCTTACAAGTGTTTCTCGCCCTGTATGGGAGTGGTATAATGAGAATAATGGGGTTTAAAAGGAAGTAGGTCTTTTAAGGTACGGTACGGTACGTGTTCACATTGAAGAATGTATTTTATTTTTCAAGTTGTTTCAAAAACCTCTTAAACAAGATGTTCGGGAAAGAACATATAGCCTACTTTCTCCTAAATGTATGGGTATAGTTATAACTCTCTGTCCTTATCATCTCCTAATTTCTTCCTATTTGAAGTGCAAATTGGCACACAGGATTTGAACAGTGGCGTTCAAACCATAGTTTATAATTTACCCCAGCATTTTGCAATTTCATCAGCAAACACTCCAAACACCGACTACATAAAATAATTGAAACTTCGTTGCTCTAATAAGGCCCATCTACAATGCGCAGTCGGCAGTCCGTAGTTGGTAGTCCTCGGTCGGCAGTCGCGATCGACTCCGTGTATACTATAGGCACCATACACAACATGAAGTTGCAGTTGGTAGCTGGCAGTTGGCAGTCTCGAATTTTATCCTTGACTGCCAACTGCCCGACTGCCAGCAATGTAATAGCCAATCAGAGCAGATCAGAAACTGACGTCACGTTGTTGTTCTGTGTCGTATACGAATGATATAGGACTAAGTGAAGTAACTTCGCAACCCGTTAATTTATAGGCTAATCTTAAATACACGGTATAACAAAATAATCCATCTCCAAATCATCCATATTGCAAGTTTTGAGGTTATCAACAACGCCTCTGTGCACAAGGAATAAACGAATGTTACTGTATTATTACTCCTAGCAGTCGTTAAGACTGGGTTCACTAACTGGCCGGTATAGAGCGCTGCTCGAATCTATAGTTTCTGCATAGTACAACTGAAGGCTGGTAGATGTCACTCCGGTGGAGAATGTCGTTTTTTTTTAATATATAATTTCCATTGCAAAAAGCACCATATAACGCTTTATTTTATAACGTCTCAGTACTCAAGAAACAATGAATATAAAAAAATCAAACAAAAAAGTTCTACTCTGATAGGATTTGAACCCCGGCCAGCCACATGAGAGACGGGAGCTCTAACCACACAGCCAATCGTACACTCATAACTTACGCGTTATCGATCAAATACATATAACGTACTGTATTAGCAAATAATCACTTGGACTGAAGATTTCTTCACTGGAGTGTATTTCAAACCGAGTTCATTTCATATTAAGTTCATATAATTTTTATCAGTAGGTTATATTGCATGCAACATACTGAAATTAGTAAAATGTAGGTCAGAACGAGAGATCAGCTGCCATCTTGTCAAATAGCCGAGACTATTCAGATTTTTAAAGTCACTTCTAGATTATAATATTACAATATAAACTTTTAATTTCGAACGAACCACGTCGCTTAGAACAGATTAAACGATTCTTGGTTCGATGTGCACAAGGAATAAACGAATGTTACTGTATTATTACTCCTAGCAGTCGTTAAGACTGGGTTCACTAACTGGCCGGTATAGAGCGCTGCTCGAATCTATAGTTTCTGCATAGTACAACTGAAGGATGGTAGATGTCCCTCCGGTGGAGAATGTCGTTTTTTTTAATATATAATTTCCATTGCAAAACGCACCATATAACGCTTTATTTTATAACGTCTCAGTACTCAAGAAACAATAAATATAAAAAAAATCAAGCAAAAAAGTTCTACTCTGATAGGATTTGAACCCCGGCCAGCCACATGAGAGACGGGAGCTCTAACCACACAGCCAATCGTACACTCATAACTCACGCGTTATCGATTAAATACATATAACGTACTGTATTAGCAAATTATCACTTGGACTGAAGATTTCTTCACTGGAGTATATTTCAAACCGAGTTCATTTCATATTAAGTTCATATAATTTTTATCAGTAGGTTATATTGCATGCAACATACTGAAATTAGTAAAATATTGGTCAGAACGAGAGATCAGCTGCCATCTTGTCAAATAGCCGAGACGATTTAGATTTTTAAAGTCACTTCTAGATTATAATATTACAATATAAACTTTTAATTTCGAACGAACCACGTCGCTTAGAACAGATTAAACGATTCTTGGTTTGATAATCGGAACTGGTGGGTCCCATGTTATGGATTATAAATTTTGCATAATTCACACGGCTGCCATCCTGAAATGGTACGTTTGATGACCTTGTAGTTTGGGCACAAGATGCGTCTCATATGAAGGTAGGTTGTTACCAAATTTGGTAAAGATCCGATGATTAGTTTGGTCGTAATGCATTATTAAGTTTTGACCATTCGATTGGCCGCCATTACCTTTTGGTAAAGATGGCGGCAATATAAAACATGACACTGAGGTGCCCTTTGCCAGTGCTACCTCTGTACCAAATTTCGTTCAATTCGATTTAACCGTGTTCGAATTGATAGGGGGGACAGACATTCAGAGCACACACTCACACACACATACACACACACACACACACAGAGACTCACACACATACACACACACACACACACACACACACACACAGACAGACACACTTTTGTTCGCCCTGTAGTGATCTCATAAGTCTACTTTCATTTTTTGCAAAAATCGAAAGTAGGCTAAAAATGATCTACTCTCTCTACTTGAAGGATATGCCGTTGAGTGTGGTAAGATTGGCCCAAATCTAAAGCTTTGTTATAGTTTTATTAGCTCCATATCTTTTGACATTGATTATATTAATTTTCAATGTATCTTACTGTGTAAACAAACTTTATATCATTAAACTAAAACCATATTGAGACCTCTCAATCATTTTACAATATTATACTGTTTTTTTTTATTTTATAATGTTTGGGCCAAAGTTGCCTTGAATTGGGGAAACATTGTCCCATACTTTTAAACCATATAAAACCTATTTTTAGTATTGGTTGGGCTAAAGTTAGACAAGATAAAATTACCACCAGACATATTAGTTTGTTGTTTTGCCTGCTTTTACTTCAAAAACATCCATGAAATGGTGAGAAATGCGAATAAATGAAGCAAACTTCATTTTAGTGAGAAAAAACTTGTATGAAAAAGAAGTCATTTTACATCATACATACTAGTTGTCTAGTTCTGGCACATGGAACTGGTTCCTCTTTGAAGCTTTATTTGGAGGATTGATATTCAGACAAACATCCGCCGAGTCGTAGGTCAGGCAATCTTGTTTTTCTGGCCAGCGCCAAAACTTGAGTCTCTTTTCCATGCATTCAGCTGTGGGTCCTTCTTCAGATAAGCTAACAATTTTGCCAGGGTATTTCTGTCCATCATACTTAACAACTACAAAGTTATCAATAGCAAAGTCTTCAGGTTTCAACTCAACTGGTGTTTCTTCATCATCAGGCCTGTGAACGGATATGCCTGCTTCTTCCTGTAATATGTCTTCCAGATCGGAAAATGTTTCGCTTTGCCCATCAGACTCTAATACCATCTCAACATCATCTTCATCTGAAGAAGAGATGTGCCTCTTTTTTGTTTTTCTTCTTGGGAACTTTTTTTTTGAAGAAAGAAGAAGAAATTGCAAGTGCCTGCTGGTAAGAATATTACATTTCAAGAGGTTGAAGCAGCCATCTCAGAAGCAGCCAAAAAATGCTTCTACCAGTGCGTCAACTTGCGTTTATATACGCCGGCCCCGTGGTGTTCGGGTAGCGCGCCTGCCTCTCACCCGGAAGTCCCGGGTTCGATTACAGGCTCCGTCAGGGATTTTAGAAACGGGGTGCACTCAGTCTCGTGAGGACAATTGAGTAGCTGCCTGACAATGAAAACCAAGATTAACGGCCGAGGGGACCAAGCTTCACCCCAATATCTGCAGGCCAAATGGCTGGGCCCTTCATGGGCTTTATATTTATTTATTATAGTTTATATACATTTAACGAAATTAAATGGGATTCAGAGGGTTTTTAAACCATAATGTGCATTGTCTGTGAGTTGAGAGTGTGCGTGGCTTGTTGGCAGGTGACATTTTAAATGAATTCACTTTGAATTTAGCGCCCATGGTTTGCTGTAGAACCATTTTATGAGAGACGGTCTGACCCATCCATATTGTCCAAGTCTTTACATGGCCTAACACAGAACAACAAGAAGTGTGGCAGCGGTGTCCTAAAGAAACTGGATACCCTCAAATTTGGAGTGATGCATGCTGTGTGCCATTTCAACTGTGGAAATACTCCAGACATACAGATTTTAACTAGGATGAACATGCTTCCTGGATATTACAGTACACCATGAGAGGATCGTTAAAGGCAGACTAGAATCGGATGACGAAGAGCTCTTACCAATAACCCCACCCCCTAACACAAACAGAGAAGACGGTATCTGAGAGAGAGGAAATTAAAAATGAAAAGAAGTTAACATGGAAACTTATGAAACTGGTCTATTTTAAAGAATCAGGTAGGTGTGTGGAATGTGTATCTTCAAAAAATGTAATTGTAGAACTTCTTCCTTGATTTTCTCAAAACTATTTTTTATGCAGATTACCAAATTCTAAACAAAATATCTCACGCCGATTTCAACCTAGGATAATGTCAAATTAAAGGTGAAAAGCTGTCCAATGTTGTACACATAAATAGTCTACTAGAATCTTTGGGATATTTTGAAAATCTGAAGTGTGGCCCGCCATTGAAATCCCTATATATATATCAAAAGGAAAGTCAGCTATTTTGGTGCAGCACAATCACATGGGTCACGTTCTTGTTCATCCATGTTTAGGGTCTAGGGAGACCTTGGTCATCAGCTGCTTTGTTCAAAAGAATTAAGATGACTGCTTTGCTGCCACTATCAAGGCCAATGGTACTGTTACGATAATTATTGTCATTTTTCTGCGTGTTCAATTTGAATATATATATATATATATATAAACCAAATTTTATAATGGGAATAGTGTTCATAGGAAGAAACCAGGTGTAAAATTACTTCATTAAAATCCGTACGACTACGACAAAAAGGGAGTGAAAGTGACCCGGCGCCAGTCCTCGTGTTATAATTTTTCACGCCAGTTCTCAAGGGTTAAAGCATCAGCAGCCAAAAACGACGTCACGCCCACATAATATTGTTAGAAAACAGTTGGGGGTGGGGAGCGAGTTGGAAGCAACAACAACGATATACGAAGTCGGACAGTTTCCCTTGTACCCAGGGCTGCATTTTCCAATAGGCCCCATAGGCCCCGGCCTAGGAGCGCACCATACTGAGGGGCGCAAAATTAATCCGCATTTTTTTGTTGTCAGAAAATGTCCGTAAAATGTTATAGGCTACAAGTTTTTTTGCAGTCTATTTTTCTTGTTATACGCTCCTTTTGAATCTTGTTGCACTTCAAAAGTTATTTTTACAGTTCAAAAATAGACTAAAAAGACTTTCACTACTTATGATTTTTAGCCTACTTTCAATTTTTGCAAAAAATGAAAGTAGACTTATGAGATCAACACAGGGCGAAAAAAAAGTGTGTGAGTCTGTGTGTGTGTGTCTGTGTGTGTGTGTGTGAGTCTCTGTGTGTGTGTACTCTGAATGTCTGTCCCCCCCCTATCAATTCGAACACGGTGAACGCGAATTGAACGAAACTTGGTACAAAGGTAGCACTAGCAAAGGACACCTCAGTGACATGTTTTATATCGCCGCCATCTTGACGGAAACGCAATGGCGGCCACACAAATGTTCAAAACTTAAATCAAATTACGACTAACCAAATCATCCGATCTCTACAAAATTTTGCAACAACATACTTTTATGGGGGGAGCATCCTTTGACCAAACCAATAGGTCATCAGCTTCATAGTTTGTGGATGGCGGCCATCTTTGTGTGAAAATCGATTCCGCCTATTAATTCGAACTCGGTGAAACCGAATGGAACGAAATTTGGTACAGAGGTAGCACTAGCAAAGGGCACCTCAGTGTTATGTTTTATATCGCCGCCATGTTGACGGAAACGTAATGGCGGCCACACAAATGTTCAAAGCTTAAATCAAATTACGACTAACCTAATCATCCAATCTCTACCAAATTTTGCAACAACATACCTTTATGGAGTGAGCATCCTTTGACCAAACTAATAGGTCATTAGCCTAATATTTTGTGGATGGCGGCCATCTTTGTGTGAGAATCGATTCCCCCTATTAATTCCAACACGGTGAAACCGAATGGAACGAAATTTGGTACAGAGGTAGCACTAGCAAAGGGCACCTCAGTGTCATGTTTTATATCGCCGCCATCTTGATGGAAACGCAATGGCGGCCACACAAATGTTCAAAGCTTAAATCAAATTACGACTAACCAAATCATCCGATCTCTACCAAATTTTGCAACAACATACTTTTATGGGGGGAGCATCCTTTGACCGAATTAATAGGTCATTAGCCTGATAGTTTGCGGATGGCGGCCATCTTTGTGTCAAAATCGATTCTCCCTATTAATTCAAACACAGTGAAACCGAATGGAACGACATTTTTTACAGAGGTAGCACTAGCAAAGGGCACCTCAGTGTCATGTTTTATATCGCCGCAATCTTGACAGAAACGTAATGGCGGCCACACAACTGTTCAAAGCTTAAGTTAAATTACGACTAATATAACCATCCAATCTCTACCAAACTTTGCAACAACATACCTTTATGGAGGGAGCATCCTTTGACCAATCTAATAGGTTATTAGCCTAATAGTTTGCGGACGGCGGCCATCTTTATGTCAAAATTGATTCCCCCTATTAATTCGAACACGGTGGAACCGAATGGAACGAAATTTGGTACAGAGGTAGCACTAGCAAAGGGCACCTCAGTGCCATGTTTTATATCGCCGCCATCTTGACAGAAACGTAATGGCGGCGACACAAATATTCAAAGCTTAAATCAAAATACGACTAATATAATCATCCGATCTCTACCAAATTTTGCAACAACATACCTTTATGAAGGGAGCATCCTTTGACCAATCTAATAGGTCATTAGCTTAATAGTTCGTGTATGGCGGCCATCTTTGTGTCAAAATCGATTCCCCCTATTAATTCGAACACGGAGAAACCGAATGGAACGAAATTTGGTACAGAGGTAGCACTAGCAAAGGGCACCTCAGTGTCATGTTTTATATCGCCGCCATCTTGACGGAAACGTAATGGCGGCCACACAAATGTTCAAAGCTTAAATCAAATTACGACTACCGGTAACCTAATCATCCGATCTCTACCAATTTTGCAACAACATACCTTTATGGGGGGCATCCTTTGACCAAACTAATAGGTCATCAGCCTAATAGTTTGCGGATGGCGGCCATCTTTGTGTGAAAATCGATTCCCCCTATTAATTCCAACTCGGTGAAACCGAATGGAACGAAATTTGGTACAGAGGTAGCACTAGCAAAGGACACCTCAGTGTCATGTTTTATATCGCCGCCATCTTGACAGAAACGTAATGGCGGCCACACAACTGTTCAAAGCTTAAGTTAAATTACGACTAATATAACCATCCAATCTCTACCAAACTTTGCAACAACATACCTTTATGGAGGGAGCATCCTTTGACCAATCTAATAGGTTATTAGCCTAATAGTTTGCGGACGGCGGCCATCTTTATGTCAAAATTGATTCCCCCTATTAATTCGAACACGGTGGAACCGAATGGAACGAAATTTGGTACAGAGGTAGCACTAGCAAAGGGCACCTCAGTGCCATGTTTTATATCGCCGCCATCTTGACAGAAACGTAATGGCGGCGACACAAATATTCAAAGCTTAAATCAAAATACGACTAATATAATCATCCGATCTCTACCAAATTTTGCAACAACATACCTTTATGAAGGGAGCATCCTTTGACCAATCTAATAGGTCATTAGCTTAATAGTTCGTGTATGGCGGCCATCTTTGTGTCAAAATCGATTCCCCCTATTAATTCGAACACGGAGAAACCGAATGGAACGAAATTTGGTACAGAGGTAGCACTAGCAAAGGGCACCTCAGTGTCATGTTTTATATCGCCGCCATCTTGACGGAAACGTAATGGCGGCCACACAAATGTTCAAAGCTTAAATCAAATTACGACTACCGGTAACCTAATCATCCGATCTCTACCAAATTTTGCAACAACATACCTTTATGGGGGGCATCCTTTGACCAAACTAATAGGTCATCAGCCTAATAGTTTGCGGATGGCGGCCATCTTTGTGTGAAAATCGATTCCCCCTATTAATTCCAACTCGGTGAAACCGAATGGAACGAAATTTGGTACAGAGGTAGCACTAGCAAAGGACACCTCAGTGTCATGTTTTATATCGCCGCCATCTTGACAGAAACGTAATGGCGGCCACACAAATGTTCAAAACTTAAATCAAATTACGACTAACATGATAATCCGATCTCTACCAAATTTTGCAACAACATACCTTTATGATGGGAGCATCCTTTGACCAATCTAATAGGTCATTAGCCTAATAGTTTGCGGATGGCGGCCATCTTTGTGTCAACATCGATTCCCCCTTTTAATTCGAACACGGTGAAACCGAATGGAACGAAATTTGGTACAGAGGTAGCACTAGCAAAGGGCACCTCAGTGTCATGTTTTATATCGCCGCCATCTTGACGGAAACGTAATGGCGGCCACACAAATGTTCAAAGCTTAAATCAAATTACGATTAACCTAATCATCCGATCTCTACCAAATTTTGCATCAACATACCTTTATAGAGTGAGCATCCTTTGACCAAAGTAATAGGTCATTAGCCTAATATTTTGTGGATGGCGGCCATCTTTGTGTGAGAATCGATTCCCCCTATTAATTCGAACACGGTGAAACCGAATGGAACGAAATTTGGTACAGAGGTAGCACTAGCAAAGGGCACCTCAGTGTCATGTTTTATATCACCGACATCTTGACGGAAACGTAATCGCGGCCACCCAAATGTTAAAAGCTAAAATGTAATTACGACCAACCTAATAATCTATTCTCTACCAAATTTTGCAACAACATATCTTTATGTGGGAAGCATATTCCGACCAAACTGCAGGATCATCAGCCTAATAGTTTGCAGATGGTGGCCAAGTATGTGTGCAAATCGATTCCCCCTATCAATTCAAACACGGTGAAACCGAATTGAACGAAATTTGGTGCAGAGGTAGCACTAGCAAAGGGCACCTCAGTGTCATGTTTTATATCGCCGTCATTTTGACGGAAACGGAATGACGGCCACCCTAATGTTAAAAGCTTAATTCAAATTACGACCATCCTAAAAATTTGATCTCTACCAGATTTTGCAACGACATGCCTATTTGTGGAAAGCATCTTATGACTGACTACAAGGTCATCAGCCCAATAGTTTGCGAATAGCGGCCATATATGTGTGCAAATCCATTCCCCATATCAATTCAAACACGGTGAAACCGAATTGAATGTTTTCTTTTTACTGAGGTAGCACTAGCAAAGGGCACCTCATATTCATGTTTAATATCCCTATAGCACGTTGTATTTCAACAAGCTACTACAACCAACATTTAATTATACTCCTTGAAAAGGACAAAGAGTAATAACAATACCCATGCATTTAGGAGAAAGTAGGCTAATTGTTCTTTACTGAACATCTTGTTTAAAAACCAATTTCGTATAATTTTATGAATTAAATTAAACATTCCAAAATGTTGACACTTTTCCAATTTGTATTAAGGCCATCATTTTCCAACTAATGTTTTGCAACAGCAGATTCTTCGACTTCAGCTTTAGAACAGGAATGTTTTATGATTTATTAGGAGAACATTTAAGTCTTGAATATTAACATCAGTTTAATTTGAATAATTCATTATGCATAGTTGTATGATGTAGTGTATATGTATATCTGTAAGTGTATAATGAGTCTTAAATGGTTTAAACTTATTTTAATATCTCGTTGGCCTATTTATTTATTTATTATATATACAAATTTAGAAACAGTTGATTCTCTCATCATTTTAATGTATGTAATTGATTTTACTTCACGATACATTAGAATAAAATAAAAATTGCCTTCACAAAGACCTTTCTGAGGTCTAAATTCTCCCTCCTTCATGATGGTTTGGCAAAAACCCACGGGCCTAGGAGCGCATAAAATCTAAATCCGGCCTTGCTTGTACCGTAATTGAGATCTGGCGATGCATTGCGGTCTAACACACCCCTTTTTTTTAGCAGCTGTGTATAGCAGTTGCGAAATCCACAGCCTCTTTGTTCAAGGACTTGCCTCTCGTGGGAAGGATCGAGTCTTTTAGCCTTGACCGCTTCGGATAATGATCATCTGCTATATAGGCGTGGCGTGGCGTGGCGTGGCTGTTTCGGAACAGGGCAATGTTTTGTTTATTCCCAGCACTGGGACCCAAATATTTCCCAGGCTCAGTCTTGGTTTTATTGCAATCGATATCTAGCCTACATTCCCCTTATTTACGGGGACACTTATTAGTAAGACCAAAAATAAATATGACCTAAATTCGGGAAAATATGACCTATGCTGTAGGGGTGGAGATTTTTAGCACTTTGAAATCAGATATTTAGTATTTTGATTTGCGCATTTTGTAGCATTTTGGTTTAAACCATAATTATCTTATTACTTTTGATAAAAGCTTTAATCTGAAATTAATATCACATTAATTATGGGTTAATAGTGAGGTAAAATGCATAAAATAAATTGTGACTTTATTTTAAATAATAGGTTGAAGCAACAAACAGAAAAACAGAACAAATTAATAGAAGTATAGATTAAACACGAAATAGATAATCTATACTGTTGAAAAATAAGAATAATAAAAAGAAAATAAATATTATTAATCTAGATCATGCACTCACATGTCCCCGACTTTTAACGTGCTTGTCTAAAACGTCATTCTTTTGTCACTCTGGGCGCTGATTGCACAATTTACACATTAAAATATCACCAACACTGATATAAAAACTTTCCTCTTTTATACATATTTTCGATCTCACCATCTTAGCTGACCTACGCGATGGGAATGAAAGAGACAATACTCGGTACGACGGTCTAGACGTGATTCTTGAAGGGAAGAGTGGATTAGTTCCACGTTCCAAAAGGTGCGGTGGACAAGTGCGTCAGAAACATAAACTTTCCAAGAGCGCACGAACTCCCCAGATAAAATTTCCAGAAGAAAATAAATGAATAAAGAATGAAAGAACCGAAGGGGTCTGATAGAGAAGATGGAAATTAGAGAGAGGAGAATTCTCCGGAAGATCCTCGGTCCTGTGAAGGTAGATGAAGAATTTCGTAGGCGACATAACTCCGAGCTCTATAGAGAAACTATCTGATTGTGCTATAAGGCATCCAACGTTTAGAATGAAGCACTGGTTAGATAGGGATATTCTTCTCTCTTTCTGTTGCACGTGAGACATGTATGACACTCATTTTCCAGCAATCCACTGTTGCCATATCAGTCGAAAATTTTTCTTTGCCGATAAAACAACATATTCGAGTAGAACTATGTTTTGCCGATCTTTTTTGTCCTATATTAGAACTACGCAAACTTGATAGAAATGCTAGAAAAATTAGATATCCATATTTAAAAAAACGATAAACTGTGTCCCCTTTTTAGTAAAATCGATCTTATATCATGTTGCATTGACTTTGTGATGCCTATTTTTTCACACACATGTAGCTAAATGTGCCGTCTTGATGATTGATTATTGAAATATTTTATACTGGCAATATTACAATTTATGTAGGTAAAACTTCTGAATATTCTCTCATAACCGCATATCAGCATTGAAAAAGTTCGTATGCTGCCAACTTTTCTATTTTTGAAGATAACCATGACATGTCAGTTTGAGAGTTGTAGAGGAATGTTGAAAGAAGTTTTCTACCTGCTTACCCAGAGTGTAGGTTTAATTGTTTACACAGGCCGGGCTGTTCATTGCCCGCGGATTATAAGAATGAAGTTTCGAAGGACAGCGGGGTGCAGCTTGCTACTCACAGCTTTATTACTGTGCCCTTCGAACTTTTATTTCAGTAGTTCAGCTGTCTCTATCTTGAGAGTGTGTGCAGCAGTTCTGTTAGATTTAACGTGTTGTATTTTACGTATTTCACGTACAACAATGGATAGTTTTGTGAAAAGAAAGCGTGGTCAAGCGCTCATAAGGAGGGAAAAACAAGTCGTAATTAATGTGTTCAGTTATTTTAAGAATCTTAAACCTAACGAAAGTATAAATCATGAAAGGTAAACCAATGAGGAGTATTTTCTTTAATAACGTACTTCAACTTTAACTGCAGTCGAAACTTCACACATTTCCTTGTGTTTGTACTTTATTTATTTTATTTTGATTGTTTTCTTTATGTTACATTCAGCATACATTATAGTTAATTTAATTTAATTTCGTTGTATGTGTTATGTTAGCCTACTATTAGTATTATTATACAGTACTTAATTCAAGTCTTTGTCACTGCACAATCGCTGAATGTGCGGAAAGTGTACGCGAAGCGCTTTGTACTGCCTCCTCTCATGTAGTGGCAACCCTTTCGTAACGCGCCATAAGACCAATGCTTCATTCTAAACTTTGGATAGAAAGAAGGGAATAGCCATTAATGCCATATCGCGAGATTACCTTCCACAAGATTGACCAATCGTTTGCTGGCACAATAAGAAGGTTCGTACCACGTGCTTGACGGAAACTGAGAAGGATATTAACGAACTGGGAATATCAGAACTGCATGATAGACAAGCTGTGAGGCGTGCTTTGAAGGAAGTCCTCGGAAGAAAGGTACCCCCTGGACTACTGAAAAAAAAAAAAGGAGTTACACCGGCAGAAATGGGTCAATACTGGGCGAAGATCAAGACCCTTCAGTTGAATAAACGTCGTCCTAAGTATGCCAATTCGAGAGAAGAAGTAGAAAGAAAGAAAGAACAGTCAATTTTAAAAAATGGTAGATTTCGCATTTATATCGCATTTTAGTACAATTTTCCCATTTTGAGTAAATTTCGCATTTTATCGCATTTTCGAAACAAATGAGACCTATATGTGGTTTAGAGGTCATGAAAAATGAAAATACAAGTGGACAAGGCTTTATGAAAATTTCGTGCTACGGTATATCGCACTTGCGAAAAATCACCACCCCTATGTGATATGCATCTTAGGGATATGTAACAAGTATTAGTGCGAATATAATGTCGTTGTTGATTGATTTAGGGGCTTTGCGACATCATTGTCATAAATTTCTCTCCTGGAGTGGCTTCTTACTCGATAAGATATCCGTAAAGAAGCTTTTTTTTCTCTGAAACAGGTCTTCTAAACCTGCTGCCTGTTCCGGGAATACATTTACTGCACCATTTGCAAATCCCGTGTTTGAAACACCACCCCGATAACACTATTAATCCGGTTCGTGCAACAGAATTTGAATGGAAGAATTGATTTCAGGGGAGCTTGTGTTCGCGAGCACCAGGTTGAGAACGCCTGCTGTAGTAGAAGTGTGAATGTCCAGAAAACCGCTTCTAGGATGGCTGAGGAGGGAATGTAATCCATCTATTTTCTGCTGCCCTCACGAGACTGAGTGTACCTTGTTCCGACACTTGTTAAGGCTGGGATTCGAATCTAGGACGTATGGGGGACCGCGGAAGGCAGCGATACAATGTACACATGGACGGTGACTGATATAGGCTATACGTACTGACATCCGCGATTTCTCTCAGCAACATAAGAGATGATATTGTGATGATTGTTATTTAAAGGGACGAAACATCTAGGTCATCTACTCCTGATGGTTTGGGTGATAGTGAAAATGGTAACTAACTTACGTGCTGGTGCTAGAAGAAGAAAAGGACAAAAAAAAAAGAAATAAGCGAAACAAAAGACTGAGAAGGAAATGCCCTCAACTATCGAAGAGTTAGGATTGAGGGATTCGGAAAGAGCTAGAGCCATGACAGGCTGATAGGAAAGAAGAAAGAGACGGGCCTGGAAAAAGGGAAAATCGGACCCAGTTCAAGAGTCCCTCGGGATCGCCAACTTCCGTGTTAATCAGCTGTAAGCCCTTGAGGGTGCAGCACTATCGAGGGTGCACAATAAGTGGTGGGGCTACCTACACACATTCTGCCTCCTTTAGGGGATTTTGGAGAAAGCATAAGATACCATTATAAGAAGAGGTCTGGCCCCATGAATAATAAAGGTGTTAGGAAAGTTAAGACAAGGGCCAATTAAGGTGCAAAATAATAAACACCTTAGGCCTCAGATACCCTAATACCGTCGGGGTCAGAAGAGAACAAGAGTTAACCAAGGGAGGTCGACAGAAATGATGACATAGAGGAGCTCGACAACGATAGAATCAATGCTGATCTCAGCTGGGGTCCCGTCGTCGCTAACCCACGGCTCACTGGTCGTGAGCCCCTGGAGGAAGCAAAAGAGAAATACGGTATCAGAAATAAAAGGATGTTACGTGTCAGTGTACTAACAAAATAGTTTAAGGGGAGGTGAAACTTTAAAATGATCTGCCTTGGGAGTTCCGGTTGCGAGAATAACATCAACACATAATTAGTACCGGTATCGCAATTAAGTGGTATCCTTCGAGGAGATATTACATTATGGCCCATGGTCATATTTCTACGATCTACGAAGCTTCAAGTTACAATAATTAGAGACCAGTGGCCCAGCCATGTTGAAGGTTCTCCGGTGTAGGCACAGTCTCGTCGGTCGACGACTTTTTCAGATCGGCACAATGTTTTCTGAAAGTAAAATATAGGCTACAGTATTAACCTTTCAAGATGCGATTGCCGATGATCGAGCTGGAAACTATTCTTTGTTTACTTGTGTTAGCTTGCTTAGTCGACAGGTACAGTTGCTCGGGTAGGATACAACTCACGTCCAGTAGTAATTCATCGTTTTACTCTCAATGGTGACACGAACTCCTATTAAGCTTAGCTGTGCCGCTGCGAAACAATTATAAACTCACCATTCTTAATTTGCCCATTATTATTAATTATTCCGTTCACAATAACTTATGTCTAACACAAGTAGCGCGCGCAATGCTGCTTTACCTATGCGCAGACTACACCCTGTAATCACTGTCCCCGCGCTCTTCCGCAAGACTCAAGCTGCTATTATCAACTATCTATCTCTATCCCTAGGGGCAGATGACCTCGTAGTTCCGCCCCTTAAAACTACAATAACTAAGTTCAGTAAACTCCCGATTATCCGCGGTATTGACTACCGCGGACAATCGAATTTCGTGGATAAGCCGCAAAATTGCTGGTAATGGTTAAACAAAGGTCGAATGCACTAAAAAACAACACACAAGGGCTTTAAATAAGTTTATTATACAATAGAAGGACGTACATGATAACAAAACTCAGTCGATGTTATGTGTGTTATTAAAAAGTCTTGTTTAGTGTTAAACAAAAAAATCGGTCATTTGTTTTTGCGTAGTGAAACACTTTTTCTTTATTTGTGATGTGAGTTTTCTTGTCACAAAGTGATGCGTCGTCTTGCTCTTCAAGGTATTGAAGAATCCTGTCAATGTGTCCTAATGCTGCATCATGAGCAACCGATATACAGTACTGTACTGTACAGCAATACCGAACTACTGTACACGTTTTGTCCTGCACATTATTAAGTGGACTGTACTGTATTTGCGATTTACGATTTTTTTTACGTTTAAGTATTTAACTTAGTAACTTTATTTCAATTTTTGAGAAATAATTTTCGGTTTCATAACCATTTTTTTAAATAAAAATGTTCTCCTACAGGCACCGTGGATAATCCGCAAAGCGGATAAACCGCCCGAGGATAATCGAGAGTTTACTGTATATGCATTATAAAACTGACCGAAGCACAGTGAAATGTTGATATCTCGAATGGTTCGGGGATGTCAAAATAAATTCCACTTCGAAAATTCGAATTATGGATATGCGTGGGAAAAATGATAAAATTTGTGATATACTAGTCGCAAAATACTGTATGTACTCTTACACCATGTAGTGTAGTTGACTAAATCATTTTTCCAAAGAATCTCCATAATTCGAATTTTCGTAGTGGAATTTATTTGACATTCCCTAACCATTCGAGATATCAATATTTGACTGTGCTTTATACTGTATTAGACTTTGGAGCAGCTTCGGTGGCGTAGTCGGTAGCATGCTGAACTCGTCGGATTTTTAAGAGCGTAAAATCCTTCAGTATGTCTTCCTTCGGAGGGGAAGTAAAGCCGGTGGGCCCATATCGTAGATTTATGGCATGTAAAAGAACCTTCCACTACAATAATTGATAGTGTGTAGCTAAATTTGCCGGTTATTTGGTGTAGAAACGCTATATCAATGTAGGCTATATAATAGAAAGGATGATCGTAATAATGGCAGCTATATTACATTATTTAAGTAAGTTGTATATCTAAGTACTCTAAGTATACAAGTTGCACATTGTTGACTCAACTGCAGTGATCGGTGGAACATTCGAATTAGAACTTTCGAATGAGACAAGTTGCACTGAAAAATACGTCAATGTTCGAGATAAAGAAAGGAAGGAAGATTGTAGTTTTACGTGACCGTTAATCTAGAGATCATAAGCCACGGGACCTCCTTTTAACGTGGAATCCGAACCACAGGACGTGGCATTTCACTTTGAAAATCTCACATGCATTGACCGGGAATCGAACCCGGTCCGCCGTGGTGAGAGGCCAACAGCTTGACCGCTCGAGATAAAGAACAAGATTATGTGCCAGGAATACAATTTAAGCTTCGAGAAACATGTTTGCTATTTTAAGTACTGGTATCTCGTTTTCTATCTGCTCATGGTGTAATCATAGGAATCAATTTTGTCATTACACTTATACTGTTGTTTGCTTTGCTGTGGTTACAGAGTGGCGTGAATACGGACAGTCAGCTCACGAACAGGGAAGCAGCTTTTGACGGCATCAGCGAGTGAGTATCAGCAGTATTAACAACTATGCATATATTTTGTTGAAAGTCGCTAGGCATTTGTCAACTGTTGCTAGTTTGCAAACTTTCTTATCAATAGAGAAAAAATACATTATTGTTCCTGTTGTTTGTGGATTATTTACATTCTCCTTTTGCTTGATTTGCCCCGTCTTATTTACCAACCAGCAGAAGTACCCTTTCTCTGAACAGCATTTGTACTTATCGGATCTTTTTATCGCTTATCCTCCTAGCTCGTCTTATTTACCAACCAGCTGAAGTACCCGTTCTCTGAACAGCATTTGTACTTATCGGATCTTTTTATCGCTTATCCTCCTAGCTCGTCTTATTTACCAACCAGCAGAAGTACCCGTTCTCTGAACAGCATTTGTACTTATCGGATCTTTTTATCGCTTATCCTCCTAGCTCGTCTTATTTACCAACCAGCAGAAGTACCCGTTCTCTGAACAGCATTTGTACTTATCGGATCTTTTTATCGCTTATCCTCCTAGCTCGTCTTATTTACCAACCAGCTGAAGTACCCGTTCTCTGAACAGCATTTGTACTTATCGGATCTTTTTATCGCTTATCCTCCTAGCTCGTCTTATTTACCAACCAGCAGAAGTACCCGTTCTCTGAACAGCATTTGTACTTATCGGATCTTTTTATCGCTTATCCTCCTAGCTCGTCATATTTACCAACCAGCTGAAGTACCCGTTCTCTGAACAGCATTTGTACTTATCGGATCTTTTTATCGCTTATCCTCCTAGCTCGTCTTATTTACCAACCAGCTGAAGTACCCGTTCTCTGAACAGCATTTGTACTTATCGGATCTTTTTATCGCTTATCCTCCTAGCTCGTCTTATTTACTAACCAGCAGAAGTACCCGTTCTCTGAACAGCATTTGTACTTATCGGATCTTTTTTATCGCTTATCCTCCTAGCTCGTCTTATTTACCAACCAGCTGAAGTACCCGTTCTTTGAACGGCATTTGTACTTATCGGATCTTTTTATCGCTTATCCTCCTAGCTCGTCTTCACCCACGGACTCTGCGAGGGATCATTTCCCTACCCTGGCAAGGACGGTGTCTGGGAGCTGAACACACTTTGTCAGCAGATACAACTCGGGACAGGGGCGTATATAGAGTTTTATTTCGGGGGGTGCCCAACCGGTGGTTAGGGGGCATCGTATATGGCCAAAGAATTGGGGGTCCGGGGTTCTCCCCGGGAAACTTTTGTATAATTTGGTGCAAAATGATGAGTTTTAAGTCTATCTGGCAATACTTTTTCAACCAATTTGTTGTGATGTTTTATGTTTGGTTAATATCAAACACAACTAAGACCATTTTATGGTACTTTTTATTAATACAATCAACTTGCTCTCTTGAGAGTATTTACATGGAAAAAAATAATGTTACTGTTTTGATTTACAACTCACACTATAATATTAAGTCAAGGTTTCTTGAAGCATTGCCAAATCGGTTCATAACTTCATCGTCAGTGAGATGTATGTCTCTGTGAATAGATGACATGTTTTCAGAAGTAGAATTTCTTAAGTATGCTTTCAACCAACTCAAACTCTGTTCGGCAGTACCAGTAGCTACAAAGAGAGGCGAATTTGCCAACATTTTGATAAGGGTACAAAGGTTAGGGAAAAAACTTTTGTCACACGCCTCAAGGGCACTTGTTCCTGTTCTTGGTTCGTTCATAAGAGCAAAGGCACTGGAGAGTAATAAGAGGTTATGTTGTTACACATAAGATTAGAGCAAACTGATTGTCACACTGTTTACATCGATCTACCTTCGCCTTGCTTTGCAACGTTGCCATACGTCACTTAGTAACAATAGTACATGATTGTACTGGTTTTTAATATTTTAATTCATAAACAAATAATATATGTGCCAAACATTTCGGGGGGGGGGGGGGGGGGCTGACTAGGGAAGGTGACGAGTGACCGCTAATTTGGGTCTAATTAAGGAAGGGGTTTTGGAAGGAAGTCGGCCTTGGATCTGTTGAAAGGAACCGTACCGGCATCCCTGGGGAGGGGGGGGTGAAAATGGGAAACCTCGAAATCATTTTCAGGGATTGGAAACCCGATGCCAGCGAGGCACGAGCTAGCGGGTTAGTGTTCTCGGCCACCGTGGCCGGTTGTCAGATAATAATAATATCGTATGGCCTCGGGTGCCTGGTGCAAGCTTTGCTATTTGACACCCAGAGGGTAGCTTGCATGTCGAATTTCGTAGTTCATTGACTATGAAAGTCAAGGAGGTTAGATGTTAGATATCTAATCTCCTTGAACACAATAGCGCTTTCTAGTAGAGAAATGAGGAACTTTGTGCTGGCGGAAACTCCCGAGATTAATTTTGCCATTATGAACTCGGCCTACTGAATTCAAATGGGTTCTTTGACATGCCAACATCGTATGACATGCGTATCGTATTTTTGCCGCCTTTCAAAAATCACTTACCACGGTCAGGGGCGAACCTGCAATCTTGGGGTTAGTAGACCGACACGCTATCCACTCACCCACCGGGGCAAGCTGGTTGTCAGATTAAAATGGTAAAATTGACAACTATATTTTTGTATAAAAGAATCCTTGTCCAACCTTATCCTAATGAAAACCTGTCAGAGGTCTAGGCGCCTAGACATATCTCTGGTCTAGGATCACAAATTCGCCCTAAGAAACAGCCAGTTAAGGAGGGAAGGTACGTACTACGTACTGTGCAAATTAAGTAATGAGACTGGTGGCGTAGTGTGCGATCGGGCAACACTGACGACGCGGAACTTTTAAGGGATATGTCATCCGTGAGTCTCATTGGTTGTCCGTAGAGATAATTTTAGAGCCGCAAGTTTTGCTTGTGCGTTCTGACAAGGCGTGACACTTTTACCGACAGGTTCTTGAAAGACTTCGCAAAAAGGTCATGCGTGTGAGACTGAACATCAAACAGAACTGGGTGTTCCATCACGACAATGCGCCTTGTCACACAGCGATTACAGTGAACCAGTATTTGGAAAGTATGAACATTCCTGTGGTTCCTAAGCCTCCTTATTCGCCAGATTTGAATCTATGTGACATTTTTCTCTTCTTACCTCAAGGTAAGTCGATTTATGGGCACTAGACACAATTCAAAAGGCTGTAATCGACCAGCTGAAGGCGATTCCAGCATCCGAGTTCCTATACTGCTAACAGGAATGGAAAAAACGCTTCCAGTGCTGTGTGTCTTCCCAAGACAATTACTTGGAAGGGGACGACAGTGTTCAATTGTAATGGTATTGGAATAAAACCAGGTAAAATTCAGTCTCATTACTTAATTTACAGGACAGATCACCTTGCTGTTCCACCCATTAAACAATAAATAACTAACCGACTGATTTAATTTACACACCTTGTATAATATCCAGGTACGTCTAGCCGTCGCGTCGTGACCCTCTACAGGGAAGGGGTCCGAGTTAAATGGACATTTTAAAACGTACTTAAATAGTTCGATTCCCGGCTCTGCCATGAAATTTCATTTTGGTCCGAGGGCTGGAACGGGGTACACTCAGCCTCGTGAGGCAAAGCTAAAATGGGGTGGGTTCGATTCCTACCTCAGCCATCCTGGAAGTGATTTTCCGTGGTTTCTCACTTTACTCCGCGCAATTGCCGGGACAGTACCTACCTTAAGGCCATGGCAGCTTTCTACCCAAATCCTACCTCAATTACAAATACACGCACTAGTACAAACATGACAGTGACATAGGTTATCAGACAAATTTGATACACACCCAAGCACACGGGGCTACATGACCACTGTGTCGCAAAGACCATAAAAAACAACAGCATCAACAACTTAAATAGATAATGTTCCCAACAGAAAAAATACTAATACAATTACAATAAAAATCATACATATTATTTCAGTAGTCTAGATCCCTCCTGAGGCGCTCACAAGCGACCGATCGTGACGTATGAGTATTCAAATGAAGGAGAATAGACATTAGCAGTGACGAATTGCACTCTAATTTAATAAATATCTATAATTTCTTTAACAAATGACTTTTAAAAAATGTACGAAGTGTGCGATTTGCAGATACTGTTGCTCTACGGTCCATAATTGCTGTCCACTTCACATTTTGGCCGCTGTGACGCCTGTTTCATGTCATTTTAACATTCTGAGGTCTTTCCTTTATCATTTTGCTTGGATTTCAGAAACAGTAAATCAAAGGAATGAGTACTCAAATCGTATAATTTCATAAATATCGAATAACCGGTGAGTGTTATGATGATCCAATTATCAGCGATTGCCTTCTTAAGTTAGGGAACGTAGAACTTGGAATTCTAACTGAAATGTAAATAGTGTTCTATAACATTTGGTTGAAATAAAAACATAACAACCCTTCTCCTTAAGTCTCTCATTACAAACCTATTGGGGAATGTGTGGTTTATGAACATGCGAGATTTCTCGCACGGGTCTGCTAGTAAAATGAAAAACAACTGTGACATTGGTTGGTTCCTCAGTTTAGGGGCTGCGACAATGCGTTAGCTCCGTGTACTTTGGGTGTGTGTAGAATCTGTCTGATAACCGGTCTTAATGGTGATAGATAGATAGATAGATAGATAGATAGATAATGCCTTTATTGGTGGCGAAGTTAGGGCTCAAGGCCCTCTCTTACACTTAACCACTAGAAGAGTATACATCTACATGACTTATAATTACAAATACAAATAGCACAAATAATATTAATAGCTATAAGAATAGTGATAATATGAATAATGGTGGAATCATTGATTTCAAAAATACACAAAGTAAAGTACCCTTAAATGACGTAACTACAGTAATCCGATCATATCTCATTCATTCATTCATTCGTTCATTCAACATTTATCCAGGAAGTCAGCGGGCTCCACCCAGCAAATACTCGCAGCAAGCCACTTTAAACTTGCGATGAGAGGGATTGTCTCTAATGTTCGCAGGTAGCAAATTCCATGACCTGGACGCAGAGATTATGAACGAGCGGTTGTAAACAGCAGTACGGTTTATAGGTATGGCAAGAGAGGAGCCAGATCTCGTATTGTGGTCATGATAGGACGAGAGGTAAGAAAACGGTAAAACAAGATAGTTAGGGGTATTAGTGGAAAGTATTTTGTGCAGTAGTGATAACATGTGGAGTTCACGACGCTGGTGCACTCGTAGCCACGACAGCTCCTTATAATAGGGTGATAGATGAACATCATATCGCAGGCCAAAGATATATCTTACACAGTTGTTGAGGCACCGGTCCAGTTTCTTGTTACTGTCGCAGGTTATTTCAGTCAACACAGTGTCACAGTAGTCAAATATAGGTAATATCAGAGAGCGAATTAGTTGTACTTTAAGTCGAACAGAGAATACATTACCGAACCGTTTCAGAGGATATAAGCATTTATGTACTTTATTACATGTGCTTATCACCTGTTTAGTCCAATTTAAGGTCTCAGTCATAATAAGTCCTAAGTTTGTCACTGAAGTGGAGTAGGGTATGATTTTATTGTTTAAAATTATTGGCGAGATGTCACGTTGCTTGAGGGAATATAAGTGTTTACTGGTAGTCTACCGATAATAATCACTTGAGTTTTATTTGGGTTTATTAATAAACTGTTTTTATAAGCATAGTCACTAAGCTGTTGTAGGTCAGAATTTATTTTAATAATTGCATTATTGATATCACTCGGTTTTGAATGATAGTAGATCTGTACATCATCTGCATACACTTGCAATTTGCAGAAATTAAGGGCTTTTGATATGTCATTTATTTGGATGATAAATAACAGTGGCCCAAGAACCGAACCCTGAGGGACACCGAGGGTCTTACTTTGCCATCCCGATCTCGCATTTCCCACTATCACACGTTGCCGGCGATTTTCGAGGTAAGAGGAAAAGAACTGGAGTGACACACTATTAAAATTTAGTTCTCGAAGTTTCTGCAGTAGCAACTGAGGGTTGACGGTGTCAAAGGCACTACTGAGATCTAATAATGTCAGTACAGTCACGTCCCGTTGGTCCATTGCACATCTGATATCATCTGTCACTCGTAGTAAGGCTGTCGCAGTGCTATGCCCCTTTCTGAAGCCGGATTGGAAGGGGTTGAGTAGGGAATGCTTTGTAAGGTATCCAGTAACTTGTGTATGAACTAGACGTTCAAGTACCTTGGATAATGGTGGTAGGATGGATACTGGACGATAATCTGAAGGAGAATCAAACTTGGAGCTCTTCGGGATAGGTCTAATTAGTGCATCTTTCCAAACATCTGGGAACACTCCGTTTGTCAGGCAGTAGTTAAATATATGAGTTAGTATTGGCAGAACAGCTCCCAAGACATCCTTAATCAGTGATATAGGAATGTCATCATTACCTGTGGCATTGGATGAAATAGAGTATATCACACCTTTAACTTCATTCGAGCTGACATTTCTAAAACAGAATTGCTCAAAAACAGACTGCTGTTGTAACAAGGGTACCGGTAGTGAACTTTTAGGGAAGGAGGTAGAGGCTACTTTTGGCCGTGCGAAGTGATCATTTAGAGCCTCTAGCGATATGCTTGGTACATGTTGTTCAACTGTCTTACCTATCCCTAACGCACGTAATTTACTCCATTTTTGTCTAGGGCTGTTGGTTTTCATCAGTTCCTGAAAGTATTTATATTTAGAATTTCTAATTAGCTGCTTGGTTCTGTTTCTCAGAATTCTATATCTCTCAAAGTCAACTGCATCATGTGTCAGTCTGTATTGTCTGTATAGTTTGTCACGACTGGCCATAGCAGATCTTACCTCAGCCGATAGCCACGCAGATGAAGAGCGGGTAATTCTTACCCGTTTCTTTGGTGCATGTTTGTCAAATATTTCTAGTACCATTAAATTGAATGTATTTACTTTAGAGTTTATGTTCTGAGAATTACGTATATTATCCCAAGGCAAGTTATATGCATCATAGCGTAGTTTATTCTGGTCAATATGTCGTAAGTCTCGTATTGTAATGTAGCGTGGTTTATACTTAGGTATTCGTATAGAATAACATACGTACAATAGATCATGTGAAGAGATGCCAGGAGCAGGGATCTGTCCGTGTTTAATTACTTTCTGAGGTTGATTTGTCACAAGAAGATCATTTAAGGTATGGCTCGTATGGTCAGAGTAATGAACATGATTAGTAGCGTTCAGGGGTAAAACCGTCATGTTTGTGGCGAGAAATAAATTCAGTAGGCTGTTAACTTCACCAGTCTGCTTTGAAAGGTCAGTGTTAAAATCACCCATGATTATAATGTCGTCGTATGCCGAGGCAAGACCTGCTAATGTATCTTCAAAATCAGCAGTCTGTCTTATTTTAGGTGGCTTGTATACAATCCCTATTAATATCTTTTTATGGCAGTCTAATTCTACAAACATAAATTCTGGTCGCAGTATAAGTGTTGGGTCAGAAGTGGAAATTATCTTACATTTTAGGTTGTTTCTGTAATAAAGTAGAAGCCCGCCACCTATTTTTTCAATACGGTCATGGCGTAATATAGAGTATCCATCAAGGTTAGCTGCAGATGACGGCAAGTCTTTACGCATCCAACTTTCACTGATTCCAATAATATGTACATTGTTTACTTCAAAAATAGCCTCTACCTCCTCCAGATGTGCTAATAATGACTGACCATTTAGGTGGCAACACAGTAACGACCGCGAGTGGCTCTTAAGCTGCTCTTGCAACACAAGTCCCGTTGAAGCTGGTAGGGACGGGAGAGAAGGGGTGGGCGAAGTTAGGGGAGAGGAATGCAGGTCAATGGTATTGCCGTTGTCCTGGTCAACAAACATCTGAAAGTATGCAGTGGGAAATAAAATTAAGTAAGAAGTAAAATGAGCTTACCTGAGCAACCTGGTGAGCAGATCCACTGACTTTCACAAGCACACACATACACACACACAAATATAAGCTAATTACTATACACATAATTTATCTCCAAGGTTCACTTGTTCATCCTACTCCCTGCCATGTTATTCAACTGCATCATCGTGCATACTTGAATTTTGCTTCCATCCTCCCTTAAAACACAAATACGTCCATCTTGAGTCCAGCATTTCTGCAATCCCCATATATCCCGTGCCTGATTTAAGATAGTTTTTCTCACACTTGTGAGTGACTCAGCATGAGCCCACTGCCCTTAAAAGCTCGCTTCGCACGCCACACACGATCTCGATCATGATACCGAAGAAACTTGATGATAATCGGTCGATTTCCTTGCGAGACCACCTCAGCAGACGTTCGATATCGGCGGCCCAGCCTGTGGCAGCGATCCACATCAAGCAGTGAGATATCAACTGAAAGTTTATTTTTCAGTGTCTCGAGTGCTTTGTTGTAGACGTCCTCAGATGGCTGCTCAGGGACCCCATGCAACAAGAGGCAGTTTCGGCGACTGTACTGTTCAGCCTCATCCAATACCTCGTCTTGTTTATGAAGCCGGTTTTCCAGTTCCTTCAAATCCCCTTTAAGTCTGGAGATGTCATCACTGGCCTGTTTCTTGAACGCCTGGAACTCATCGCCAAGCGCTTGGAGCACGTTTGGTGGGTTGGCGGCACTGACAGCTGAATCTAGACGAGCTTGATATTATTTTAAGGAATCTTCGAAAGCCGATATCTTCCTAGCTACTTCCTTTAGAGACATCGCGTTTACTTTTTAGTGAAGAGGATGCCTAATAATATAACTTAGTTCACACGAATCAGCACTTTCTGCAACTTAACTTTCTATTTAAGCAGGGTGTAGCAAGAGCAACTTCACTCAACCGTCACACTTGCCGCCATCTTGACTGTATTAGTGTGTGTTATCTGTTTTCAATTCAAGTAAGGACTGCAGACATTGAATATTTTCAAGTAGTTCCTACTTTTGCCGCCAAACGCCACCGTCAACGACTGCTAGTTCAGAACTTGGTTACCAGATGGCATCGCAGTGGGCTCCTAGCGACGAACGTCGGAACCTAAAAGCGTTTGTCAAATGTTTAACCTATAATTTTACTTCACACAGGTGTAATTAGTGGAAGGCTCTTTAACATTACATAAATCTATGACATGGGACCCACCGGCTTTACTTCCCCTCTGAAGGAAGGCATACTGAGGGATTTTTAACGCTCTTATTAAAATATCCGACGACTTCGGCAGGGTTTGATCCCGCGATCTTGGGCATAGAAACTCAGCATGCTACCAACTACGCCACCGAAGCCGCTAAACTGGGACAATGCTCGACTATGAAAAGGTGACAAGTGTTTTGGTTACTTTGTTACTGTTAAAAGTAGCGCGTTGCTCCCTAACCTGCAACTATGTCTTTAAACAACACCCGGGAAACGCCGGGTAAAAAGCTAGTTATTTGTTGTTTGAGTCTTCAGCCTTTTGACTGGTTTGATGCAGCCATCCTTGCCTCCCTGTCCTGAGCTAATCTTTTCATCTCTACATAGCTACCACACCCTACATCTGAGGCAATCTGATAAACATATTCTAACCTTGGTCTACCCCTACAGTTCTTGTCCTCGACCCTCCATTCCATAACTAAGCTTGCTATTCCTGGGTGTCTTAGTATGTGTCTTACCAACCTATCTCTTCTCTTCATTAGCAGTCGCCAGAAACATCTCTCCTCTCCCACTCGTCTTAATACCTCTTCATTCGTAATCTTGTTTACCTATCTGATCTTCATCATTCTCCTGTAACACCACATTTCAAAAGCTTCAATTCTCCTATTTTCTGCTGCACCAATAGTCCAAGTTTCATTTCCATAGAGCGCCATGCTCCAGACAAAGGTTTTCAAAAATGACTTCCCAATACCTAAATCTATATTCGATGTCAACAGATTTCTTTTCTGTAGAAATGCTTTTCTTGCCTAAGCCAACCTACTTTTTATATCCTCTTTGCTTCGTCCATCACTGGTTATTTTGCTTCCTAAGTAACAGAAGTCTCCTACTTCCTTCAGCTTTTCACTACCAAATTTATGTCCATGGAGGTTTCTGATTTATTTCGGCTGCATTCCAATATTTTTGTTTTACATTTATTAATTTTCATCCTGAATTTTTTTCCATACCATTCAAAAACTCATTCAATTCCCCTGGCGTGTCGGCCAAGATGACAATGTCATCAGCAAATCTCAGAGTTGAAATTATTTCTCCTTGAATCTTCACTCCCACTTTAAATTTTTCTCCAATTTCTTTTATTTCTTGTTCAATGTATAGATTGAAAGGTATGGGTGATAAGTTGCAGCCTTGCCTTACACCTTTCTGAATACCAGCTACTCTCTGATGTCCATCAGCTCGAATGACTGCTGTCTGGTTTCTGTATAGATTGTAGATCACCCTATCCCTGTACTTTATTCCAATAGTTATCAAAATGTCAAACAACTTACTCCAATCAACGTTATAAAAAGCCTTTTCTAAGTCTACAAATGCCATGAACGTTCTCTTATCTTTCCTTATTATTCTACCTTCCAAAATCAGACTGAGACTTAGTGCAGCTTCCCTTGTTCCTACATTTTTCCTGAAGCCAAACTGGTATTCACCCTACTCCGTTTCTATCTGGCTTTCCATCTTCTTGTAAATTATTCTTGGCAGGATCTTTGAAGCATGAGTAATCAAGCTGATCGTACGGTAATCTTCACATCTGTCAGCTCCTACTGTTAGGGACCTACGCCTACCCGGTGTAGGTATAACCAATAAAACAAATTGAATGAAACGCTCAAGACTTCTCATAAGAAAACTTTATATTCTGGTAACCATCATTACAACATTTCACTGCCTTGTGTATCAAAGCTCTCAACAACAAGAAACACTAAAGTCATGGAGTAAAGAGTAGTCGTCCGTGACATCCTCCCACCTTTGATGCAAATCAAACACAATGTTCATAAACAGAGACGGGAAGGCATTTTAACTCTTCTTCCACTCCTGGTGAAGTTGCGACTTCTGAGACTTACTACCTCCGGAACTGCACCACTAAGTAAGTGCACCTTCTCACTCCTACCTCCAGCCTCCATAGGATATAGGTGTCTCGTAGGTCAGAGGAGTTCTCCTGAGGATGTCTTTACCCTAACTACTCGGATCACTTGGTCTTTACCTGGAAGAGTAGCAGTCACTCTCCCTAGGGGCCAGTCTATCCTTCTCTTGTCATCACTACCAATGATGACTACATCTCCTACCTTCCACTGATGGTCAGACTCCTTGCCCGATGAACTGCATAGAAGGCTACCAAGATACTCCAGTCGGAATCTCCTCCTCAGCTCACCCCTTAGCTGTTGAAGATATTGAAACCTTCTGGTGAGATTAACTTGATCTAGCATGTCTAAATCAGGAGTGCCAACCACGGGAATGTCTTGAAGAAACATTGATGGAGTCAGAGGTACCAATTCATCACAGTCTTCTGAAATGTAGGTGAGGGGCCTCGAGTTGATTACCGATTCACTATCAGCAATTACAGTCAATAGTTCTTCATATGTCAAGATAGTTTTGCCTAAAACATGCCTTAATAATTTCTTGACCATTTGCACAATACGTTCCCAGAATCCACCCCACTAAGGGGCTGAAGGAGGACTAAATTTCCACTTGATTCTATTAACGGATACTTCCGCACACAATTTTTTCCAGTCAATGAAGCCAAACAAATTGTTGGTGCCAACAAAGTTTGTCCCGTTGTCACTATAAATCACACGAGGCCTCCCTCGTCGGGCTATGAAACGCCTAAGAGCTAACAGAAACCCTGCAGTGGACAAAGTCATGACTAATTCAAAATGGACCGCTCTCACTACGGCACATGTAAAAATCACAATCCAAGCCTTGTTCTTGCATTTTAAGTATAGCGGTCCAGCAAGGTCCACTCCCACTACCTCAAATACACCTGCATCTCTCACACGATCTTCTGGAAGGGCTGGCATTTCCGGAATTGTCTTTTCCATTTCGAATCTCCTGCACTGGGTCCACTTCCTGATGACTTTGCGAATGGTTCTTCTTCCCTTTGGTATCCAGTAGTGCTCCCTGAGTATAGCAAGTAAATTCTGAACACCAGCATGAGAGGCTCTCAAATGATGATCTCTGATTATCATCTCAGTCAAAGGGTGCTTTGATGGCAATAACACCGGCGCACGGAAATCATATTCGTCCTTTCTGTTGGTAATTTTTGTCTTAATCCTGAAGAGACCCATCTGGTCTTTAAAAAAGCAGAATGTTTTCTGGTTGTCCCTTTCGGTAAACTTCTCTTCCTGTACTAATTTCAGCAGTCGTTTCTCCACCATTGAAATTTCGAGACAATCTTATTCTGAAGCAACATTTTTCACTACGCTCCAGAGCTCTCAGTTGTGCTTCCAACTTATCATATAGACTAGCAAGTTGAGTCTTCTTCCTTGTTTGAGAAACATTTTTCACTACAAGACTTATGAGTTCCCTTACATAGAACTCAGTCAATAAATCCTCCCTTCCAAATCTACCCTGAAGAGATTCCACTGCTTTAGGGTAATTTTCAGCAGTAGGGGGGAAACTGGCAACTAATTCTCTAGCGCGACTATCAACTTTCGTGGATTGGATCAAGTATTGGAATTTGTCTTCGTCCTCAATTTCAGAGTCCTCATGAATGCGCCGAAATTGTCCCCAAAATTCCAACCAATTTTTAATCTCCCCATCGAATTTCATGAGTTCTATTTTAGGTAGTTTCAACTGCCTTTTGGTTTTATTCCCATCTGATAGGACCGATCTTGCTGACACCACTGCCAGTACATTGGAATTAGCCTGCAACCGTAGAGCATACTTCTGTCTTCCATCATCCAATCTGTCTCGAAAACTGTCTACATATTCGTACTCACGGTCATAATCGTCCCCTTCCTTTTCCAGCAACATACTTAAAACTTTCTCGTCCAACGGTGCCAGCTCCGTTCCTAACCTCTCCAATTTGGTTAGCAAGAACTGTAAGGTGTCGTCGTCCACGCCGTCCTGAATTTCTTGATTTAAATTTTGCAAAAACGCATTGTACGTCTTCGTAAAAGTCGCTCTTACCGGCTTCCGCGCTTTCATTAACTTCTCCATTTCCAATACGAACACAGAACAGGAACACGAACGAACAGGAACACGTGGTCTTTAAATCAACACAATCTTCAAGTTGTTTGAATTAATACGCCATCCTGGCAAGGTCGCCAATATTTTGTTAGGGACCTACGCCTACCCGGTGTAGGTATAACCAATAAAACAAATTGAATGAAACGCTCAAGACTTCTCATAAGAAAACTTTATATTCTGGTAACCACCATTACAACATTTCATTGCCTTGTGTATCAAAGCTCTCAACAAGAAACACAAAAGTCATGGAGTAAAGAGTAATCGTCCGTGACACCTACTTTCTTCGGTATAGGGATCATCACATTCTTCTTGAAGTCAGAGGGTACCTCACCTGTCTCATAAATCCTTCACACCAAGTGAAATAACCTGATCAGACCATCATCACCTATGCAGCGCCGCAACTCGATCGGTATATCATCTATGCCTGGTGCTTTGTTCCTGCTTAAGTTTCCCAATGCTCTGTCAAATTCTGATGTCGATATTAAATATCCTTTCGCATCCTCATCAATTTCCTCTTCCCTTTCCATTACATGATTCTCAATCTATTTTCCCTTATACAAACACTCTATGTAAGCTTTCCATCTCTCATCCTTTTCTTCCCTATCTGTTAGAGGCTTTCCATCTGTGTCCTTAACATTACAGCACTTAGTATTCTTTTCCACAAAAGTATTCTTAATGCTTCGATAAGCTGCGTCCACTTTTCCTAATTTTAGACACTTTTATATTCCTGCACATTTCTCTTTCAACCATTCTTCTTTCGCTTCCTTGCACTTCTTGTTAACCTCATTTCTCAGACGTCTGTATTCTGCTTTCCCCTTTTCATCTTTTACACTCTTGTGTTTCTGCCCTTCATCCATTAATTCTAGTATATTCTGCGTGATCCACGGTTTTCAACCTATTCTTTCTTTCCTACCAATGTTTTCTTCTGCGAATTTTGTTATTTCATTCTTTAAAAGTGCCCATTCGTCTGCAATTGAAGTTTGTTTAGGGTATTTCATTAGTCCTTCCTTTATACTCTTCTTGAATCTTTCGTTTACATCCTTCTCTTTCAGTCTGTCTATTGCCCATCTTTTTGGCTTTTGACTTTTCTTCAGTTTCTTCACCTTTAATCTGCATTTCATAACAACCAGATTGTGTGTGGTCAGAGTTTATGTCGGCACCGGGATATGTTTTGCAATCCAAAATCTGGTTTCGAAACCTCTGCTGGGCCATAATGAAGTCGATTTGGTAACGCCTTGTATCTCCTAGTCTCATCCATGTGTATATTCTTCTATTGTGATTATTGAATATGGTGTTAGCTATGACCAACCCATGCTCGGTGCAGAATTCCATCAGCCTGCTTCCTCGATCATTCCTTTCACCTAATCCGAAATCTCCAACTATCTCCCCTTCTCTTCCTTTTCCTACCCCAGGATTCCAATCTCCCATTACTATAACATTTTCATACCCTTGACATACCTCAGAATTTCATATATTTCTTCGTATACCTTTTCAACATCTTCATCATCAGCTTGACTGCTGGGTATATAGACTTGTACCACTGTGGTCCACGTATGTTTGTATTGATTTTAGCTACAATAATCCGTTCACTATATTGCTCATAATATTCCACCCGCTGTCCAAGTTTCCTACTTAATATGAGACCTACCCCCGCATAGCCGTTGATTTACTGCTAATGGCCCTATAGTCTCCTGACCAAATGCCCTGTTCTTCTTGCCAGCGTATTTCACTAATCCCAACCAAATCCAACCTCAACCTATCCATTTTTCTTTCGAAGTTTTCTAACTTTCCCCTGCCTAGCAGACTTCTAACATTCCACGCTCCGATCCGTAGAATGTCAGATTTCCTCTTTGTCACTTCTGTGATGTTAACTCCCTCTCGAATAGTCCCCACCCGGGGATCCGAACGAGGGACTAGTTTACCTCCGGATTGGAATTTTACAAGAGAGGAGGCCATCATCACATGTAATTATGCATAGAGAGGTGCATATCCTCGGGAATGGCATTACGGCTGTAGTTTCCCGTTGCTTTCAGCCGTACAGCTAGTCATTTAAAGAAAGGAATACAAGAAACCGAAATTAAAAAAAAGCTTTCCAGTTGGTCAACACAATTACATTAGGTGGGAAGACAAGTATTGTATTTATATGCCCTTACATGAAAAATATTACATAAGATATTTAACACAAAATAACACATTTATGTATAAAAATAGGGGGTGTTTAATTGAGTCCGAGGTGAACAGTGATCAGCGGCTTCGGTGGCGTAGTCGGTAGCATGCTGAACTGCTGTGCCCAAGATAGCGGGTTCAAACCCGGCCGAAGTCGTCGGATTTTTTAAGAGCGTTGAAAATCCTTCAGTATGCCTTCCTTCGGAGGGGAAGTAAAGCCGGCGGTCCCATGTCATAGATTTATGGCATGTAAAAAATCCTTTCACAGACTAAACTTGTGTAAAGCAAAATTTGTTAGGTTAGATTTCGTCAGAACGCTCTATCAAAGTTCCAACGTTCACCACTAGGTATCATTGATATCTGGTGGCGAAAGTTGGAACTACTTGAAATTGAACGGAATGTGTAGCTCACCCTTTAGGGTATCCGCTGGAAGCAGCTACAGACTCAGGCGAGCCGAACATGTCCTCGGACACTCCCGGCACTAAAAGCCATACGATAAATAAATAGTGATCAGGAGCGGACGCCATAGGACTCAGGTCTTCAAACAACAAATAATTTTAAATAACCTTATTGCATTACAGTGCAGTGTATACTTTTTGTACACCACATACAATACGCCACCAGTTTAAATAAGGGCACATGATCTCGCTGTTCCTCCCCTTAAAACATCAATAACTAACTAACTAAGATTTTAAATACAGTTTAAATAATTAACAAAATCATTCCAGAATTTATTCACAATACTAATTTAATGGATTACAGGCAACATACTTAAATTACATTATTCTTCTTCTTTCTTCTTTCGAATCGGCCATCTAAGGACCACGTCATTTCAACTGTTTCTTGTTGCATCGAGCTTTAACATCCTCCCAGTACTTTCTCATTAGTTCTCGATGTTGTTGTTTCCTTTCTGCAGACCACTTCTTGCCAGTTGGAAGCTTTGGCTTTTCTTGGAAACATAGGTGTGCTGTCAGTTTTTGTTTACATTATTATTATTATTATTATTAATAATAGCGCAACAACCATAAAAGTGAACTATACTGTCTGTAAATAAATTTTGACGCGTTACACAAGTTTTTACAAACTTTTGTAATCTAAACATTGTGTAATAATACAGTATGTGTACATAAAGTGTAATTCATAAACACGTAGTCTACACTAATTAAGCCTAAGCGAACAGGATCTGAAGATGAATGCTTGACGTTCGAAACATGTCATCCAATTATCACATCCTTTTTTTTTTAACATAAAAGCATGTTATTTTGTGTTAAATATCTTATGTAATACTTTTCTTGTAAGGGCATATAAAATAATACTTGTTTCCCACCTAATGTATTTGGACACAATTTGTGTTCACCGACTGGAAAGCTTTCTTTAATAGAACTAGGCAACACTGAAAAAAATCTAATCCAATGATATATAATTTATTTCAATTGTTTTTATAACCACAATTTGGCGGCTATCCGAAATTTTAAAATCTCCTTTTTATTTATTGTGTCCTAATTATGCGATTAAATTTGGAATAATACACCTTCGCAATAATCTTTATGTAATAGTACATAACTCTATGGCCTGCATAATATACAAATCCTACAAATGCGACCATTCGAAATATTTAGACGGTTCTCAATGTCTACGAATCTATTACAGCAATCAAACTGAAATTTGTATGTTGATTGAAAGTGTAGCTCACCCTAATAAGGGTGTCCGCTGGAAGCAGCTACAGACTCAGGCGAGCCGAACATGTCCAAGGACACTCCCGGCACTAAAAGCCATACGATAAATAAAATAAATGTATGTTGATAGAGGCTACTAACGTAAGTAGAATATATGAAAATAGGCTATTTAGTTCTTCACGGAACTACTTGTTAAAAGCCTCATTAGTTAAAAGGGACGTTATTACTATAATAATAATAATTATTATTAGAAGGCTGTTGATAAGGGTTTGCGGAGACTCCTCGTTTGCTCACAGACATGCAAACTACAGTAGACCGATTGCTAGAAATCGAATACGATCGTTGTTTTAGGATGTGTAACATCGAAATCATCTAGCCCTGTGCATTAAAGCATAGAATACCAGCAATGAAAACAAATAATGAACAAATAAATATAAAATTTTGTCACTGAAAGGGAGTTAATGTGTGTTCATTCAAAATCCGTTCGTTCTGTCGGAAGATTATTTCAAGATAAATGCGAATCATATTGTAACCTAGTTTGTAAAATTTTTACAACTAAAACAGATTCTGGATTGTACTTTGCGTGGTAATTCACCTCTTCTTCGCCGTCTCTTTAAGCGTATTATTTTTTTACATTTTCGTATTATCACGAGATGTTACTCAATAAAAATAAAACCAAAGAATGAACCCTGAGGATCGCGCATATCCAAGGACAACTGCCGCCCAGCTCATAGCCAACGGATTAAGGGGGACGCGTGGCCAGCAATTCCCAGGGTTTATACTAGCTAGTAAATACTCTAGATCTAATATTAGCCATGGTTGTACTTGTATATTCTTAAGAAAAAATGTAGATCATGAGCAGTTAACAGCTTAGGATTATCTCATTATGGAACAGGATTTTGAATTCTCCGCCGTAATAATACAGGAGTTTAAGCTAATAATTGTATGCGTATACCGTTCTCCGTCAGGGAATTTTCGTTTATTTATAGAAAAATTAGAATTGTTACTCAATAACATGAGCAAAGTAAATTTCGATATAATAATTTGTGGGGATGTAAATGTGGATTTCTTAAAATGTGATAGAAATTGTGAATTATTAACACAGTTACTAATTTCCTATGGACTGAAACCTACAATAAATATCCCGATAAGAATAACAAAATTGAGTAAAACCACTCCTGATCAAATTTTTATAAATAAAGATAAATATCACCATTCAATAGAAGTCTCTATTGCCCGGGTTTTAGTGACCACCATGGACAAATACTGAGCTTTGAAGTACCCGAAAAAATCAATAATAATGATAATGGAATAAAACAAAGTGTAAGTCATTCACTGGAACAAATGTTACATATTTCAATGACTTATTAAATAAGTAAACATGGTCAGAAGTTTATAAACTAGACAATGTAAATGATACTTTTAATGCATTTAACAGTACCCTAAAACACTATTTTGAAACAGCATTCCCCTTTAAACAAAGAGCTACCTATACAAAATAACAAAACTAGCAATTGGATAACAGCAGGGATTATAAATTCATATCAAATAAAGAAATTTCTACACAAAATATATAAACAATACCACACAACACCTGAATTCAATTTATACTACAAAAAATACACTAGCATATAATA
The DNA here is from genome assembly GCA_946902985.2 of Meconema thalassinum. Classification (NCBI taxonomy): domain Eukaryota; kingdom Metazoa; phylum Arthropoda; class Insecta; order Orthoptera; family Tettigoniidae; genus Meconema; species Meconema thalassinum. The sequence goes on along the minus strand of OX336392.1, from coordinate 308,804,978 downwards.
AGACTAGCAAAGAAAATGCACAATGATAATTTCATTTCCCAATCATCTAATAAACACAGGGCTATGTGGACCGTGATAAAGAAAGGAACTGGAAAATCTGCTAAAATACAAAAGAACATTACACTGACCTGCAATAATAAAGAGATTAATAATCCAGAGGAAATAGCAAACACTTTTAATGACTATTTTCTGGAAATTCCACAAAAAATGTTAAATAAATCATAGGTAAATACACTAAATTCTAATAATAGAATAAATATATGCTGTGATTCTTTATTTATAAATCATGTTACAAGTGATGAGGTAAGAATAGTTATAAAAGAGCTAAAAAATAAATTCTGTGCTGGCATTGATGCAATTTTAAAGAAATGTGCAGAAAATATAATAAATCCACTTACGCACTTAATAAACAGTTCATTTCTCTCAGGAACTCACCCGGATATTTTGAAATTATCAAAAGTAATTCCAGTGCACAAAAAAAGGTTCAAAATATGAATTAGATAACTATCGTCCTATTACCTTACCAACTGGTATTGCAAAAATTGTGGAAAAAATCATGCATAAGAGACTGATAAGTTTTATAGTAAAAATAAAATACTATCAAACCCACAACATGTAATCAGAACGAAAAAATCTACACAGACAGCAATTTATGATTGACAATAAGGAACATGTAACTGGCCTATTCTTGGATTTATCGAAAGCGTTTGATGTTGCTGACCATAGAATCCTCCTTATAAAACAAAATCAATATTGCATTGTAGGTCTAGCTAATAAATGGATAGAGTCTTACTTAACAAGGCGTAAACAAATAGTAAGCTTGAGACACAAGGGTGATGGAACAAAATTACTTAATGAAACATTGTCCAATGAGGGTATTATTAAATTTGGAGTATCCCAGGGATTGGTTTTGGGCCCACTATATGTTGTTCTATATATAAATGATATAACACAGAACGTTGATTATCATAAGGAAATTTTGTTTGCGGACGATACAACACTCGTAATAAAAGGTGAAACTAAACAGGTCTTACAGGCCTGCTGACTCTTCAGAAGAGTTAACAAGATAATCGCCTCATAATAAACTATATAAAAAAAAAAAACAGTATCTCTAAATTTCCACAATATACATAATAGGAATCCTGCAACGCCCAATATAACCTTAAATGGTCATCAAATAGAAAATAAATCGGAAACAAAGTTTTTAGGACTATGGATACAACATGACTTGAAATTGAATAAACATATACAATATCTGAATTCTAAACTGAACTCGATGTGCTTTGCATTACTTAAGATATGGGTTATATTTTGGGGTATGTCACCAGATGTACTAAGCACGTCTAGGATACAAAAGAGGGCGATTAGAATTATGGCAAATGTAAACACTAGAGAATCATGTAGACCTCTGTTTAAAGATTTAAACATCCTCTCACTGCCCTGCATTCATATCTTTGTAAGTATTATGTTTTTTAAAAAGAATTTAATGAATAAAGACATTTTTCTTAAAACAAACAATGATGTACATAGGCATAACACAAGACAATATCAAAACATTCATATTTCACACACATGCACACGCACAAGCATAATATGCTATATATATACACTGACCGGCAAAAAAGTGAAACAGTTAAAAAAAGTAATATAAATAGTATAAATCTAGCATTGAAAAAGATTTAATCACATTTTAAAAGCTTTTCATGCATTAGAACAAACATCTGAAACATCCGTGAATAGAAATTGATAATATGACATTTCTTAGGATGGTTTATTACCACCAATTACCCCCAATCCTCGATGAGCCTATCTTAATGGTTTTATGGCGGGAAGCGGACTGGAAGCGTTTAAGGTTTATGAGTGTTGAAGCTCGCTTATTGTTGTTCTAGGGATAACAACTGGCACTTGTTGAACACGTGTGAACCATTGTCACACATTTTAGCAAGTTATCCATTTGCAGTTCCCACTAAAACATGCCTCTTAGCCGTGAAGAAGCTGCACAGGCAGTTGCATTGGTGGAGGATGGCCGCAGCTTCCGTTATGTTGCTGAGGTCATTGGATCATCTCTCGGTAGCATACATCGTGCAGTGCAACGTTACCGAGAGCTCCGAACACGACAGGAGACGAGGGTCAGGCCGTAGAAGAAGCACAAGTGCCAGGGATGACAGATTTCTCACCCTCCAAGTTCTGCGTGATCGGCATACCACAGCAGTTCAGGCACGAAATCAACTGGAAAATGTCAGAAATGTGAGAGTGAGTGAGCGAACAGTAAGAAGAAGGTTTGAAGAAGCTCATCTTTCGTCCAGGAGACTGCACGTGGACCCGCACTCGAACGGCATCACAGAGAGGCGCGTCTTCGCTTCGCAAGGCAGCATCTGGGATGGATCTACGAGCAGTGGGCCTCTGTTCTCTTCACTGACGAGAGTCGCTTTAACCTTAGATCTCCTGATGGAAGAGAAAGAGTGTGGTGAAGGCGCGGGGAGAGGTACAGCCCTGTTGCTTTCTCCTCCAGGACTCCATTTGGAGGTGGCTCGGCTATGGTGTGGGGTGGCATCAACGTTATGGCCCGCACTGAGTCGGTGTGCATCGATCACGGGACGCTCAATTCCCAAAGGTACATCGAAGAGATCCTGATGAACCATGTGATGCCCTTTGCGCCTTTCATTGGTCAGAATTTCATGCTGATGCAGGATAATGCCCGCCCTCATACGGCTCGCTGTGTTGTACAATATCTGCAGGAAGTGGAGATTCAAACCCTGGACTGGAACCCCATCGAACATGTATGGGATACGCTTGGAAGGAACGTCAGGCAGCATGACCACACCACCTTGGCACAACTGAGAACATCGCTGCTGGAGGAATGGGATCGCATCCCGGCAGATGCCATTCGACGAGTTGTGAACAGTATGCCTGAGCGTTTACAAGCTGTCATAGACGCTAAAGGTGGAAACACCCGTTTTTAGTGACCAGTGTTCTCTTGCAGTGCAGTGCAAACATTAATACTGTTTTGTTTGGCAATACGTTTGATAAACACCAGCCCAAAAAAGCATTACTAAAAATAGAAAATTGTAAGATTTGCAAAATGTAACGAAATTTGTGAGTTAAAGCGTGTTGTAAAACATGATTCGGTATTTTCTGTTGCCAACCATCTAAATTTACATGAATAATGCAAATATTGGAAAACCGATACATTTTAGTGGAATAAATTAAGAAATTACATAAAAAATTAAAGTGTTCCACTTTTTTTTTGCCGGTCAGTGTATATTAAATCAAAAAGGAACTTTTCTCATATGAGTTAAATTATACAATAAACTACCCCAGTATATAAAATTGGCCCCAAAAATGAAAATCTTCGAAAGAATGTTGAAAGCTTATCTGCAGTGCCATAGTTTTAGGTAGATTTCTTTAGAAAGCTAACTATTGCAATGGGTCCCATGTTTCGACTTCCGGAAAATTTCGACATATCTTCGCGTTTCACATCCCCCAGACCCCAAAACCACCGTCAGTTCAAAAGTTTATACATAATTTATGTATATATATATATATATATATATATATCAGTTTCTTGTGGACACGATAACTGCCGTAATTTTGCACCAATCACTTTGAATTTTTTACATAATATGTATCCCTATAAAATCTCGGTCGAGTTCGTTAATGGGCAAAATCGGTCAAAGGGGGTAAAAATGGGGGGCTTTTTTCGAAAAAGTGAAATATCGCTATAACTCTCTTAATACATGAAATATCGAATCCCTTCAAAGTTCATAATATGTGTCGGATAAGTGCCAAAAATTTATGTCAAATAAGTTTTTTGATAGCACCAACCATTGACCAAAGGGGTGGGAAAAAGTGGGTTTTTCGGGAAACATTAATCATATCTCTGTTAATAGGCACAATATCAAAACCGCACAAAATGGACAATATTCCTCCAATAATTACCTAAAACTTTTGTCTGAAAGAATTTTTGATATGACCCACCATTACGCCACGGGGTGAACAAAATGATTTAAATTATAAGAAAATGCCAAGTGCCAAGAGAGGTTGCCATGACAACTTTACTTTTAATTGATAAGGGATGACCATCAGCAGTTGCTATGGCAACGCCACTGCACGAGATCACATTCAGTTTTCATATGTCAGTGGGAAGCGACTTCGGTATCGGAACTGGTAGCATGCTGAACTTCTATGCCCAAGGTCGCGGGTTCAAACCCGGCTGAAGTCGTCGGATTTACTAAGAGCGCTAAAAAAACCTGAGTTTGCTTTCCTTCGGAGGGGAAGTTCCAACGTTCGTTGCGAGTTGCTGATTGAGGTGGCATCTAGTAGCCAAGTTCACAGCTAGGTGTCGTTGACGGCAGTATTTTAGGTAGATTTCATTAGAAAGCTAACTATTGCAATGGGTACCATTTTTTCGATTTCCGGAAAATTTCGACATATCTTCGCGTTTCACATCCCCCAGACCCCAAAACCACCGTCAGTTCAAAAGTTTATATATAATTTAATATATGTATATATATGTATGTCAGTTTCTTGTGGACACGATAACTGCCGTAATTTTGCACCAATCACTTTGAATTTTTTACCGAATATGTATACCCATAAAATCTCGGACGAGTTCGTTACTGGGCTAAATCGGTCGAAGGGGATGAAAATGGGGGACTTTTTTTTTTCGAAAAAATGAAATATTGCTATAACTCTCTTAATATGTGAAATATCGAATCCGTTCAAAGTTCATACTATGTGTCGGATAAAGCTCAGAAATTTATGTTTGAAACGTTTTTTTGATAGCACCAGCCATTGACCAAAGGGGTGGGAAAAAGTGGTTTTTTCGGGAAACATTAATCATATCTCTGTTAAGAGGCACAATATCAAAACCGTACAAAATGGACAATATTCCCCTAATAATTACCTAAAACGTTTGTCTGAAAGAATTTTTGATATGAGCCACCATTGCGCCAAGGGATGAGAAAAATGATTTCGGAATTATAAGAAAATGCCAAGAGCTATCAGTGGTTGACATGGCAACACTACTAAATTGATGAGGGATGAGCCATCAGACGTTGCCATGACAACGCACTTGCGCGAGATCAGATTCAGATTTCCATCTGACTAAGTGTGAAGGGGCTTCGGTGACGTAACTGGTAGCATGCTGAACTTCTATGCCCAAGGTCGCGGGTTCAAAGCCGGCCAAAGTCGTCGGATTTTCTAAGAGCGCTAAAAATCCCTCAGTAAGCTTTCCTTTGGAGGGGAAGTTCCAACGTTCGTTGCGAGTTGCTGATTGAGGTGGCATCTAGTAGCCAAGTTCACAGCTGGGTGGCGTTGACGTTAATATCTGGTAGCAACATTAGGAACTACTGCTTGAAATTTAGCGTCTGCATTCCTTACCTGAATTACAGACTAATACAGCCATCACAATTCTCACCGTTTATCAGACAGATTCTACACTCACCCAAAGTACACGGGGTTATATGACCGCGTTGTCGCAGCCCCTAAACTGAGGAACCAACCAACATCTCTGCGGGAGATATAATTTTGCGTGAAGAAGTAACAGACCGTTACATAGTTACACATCAGTGTCGAAACCTTGCATAAGGACAGTGTGACCACAAGTATAACAAGTAGTTCCGTGAAGAACTGTACAGCCTATTTTCATATATCCTGCTCATGTTAATTGCTTCTATCAACATACAAAATTTCAGTTTAATTGCTGTATCAGATTCGTAGATATTGAGAACCGTCTAAATATTTCAGATGGTCGCCAGGTTGGATTTTTATTTTTGTACTATTATATTAAGATTATTGTGTAAGTGTGGTATTCAAACTTCAATCGCATGATTAGAACACAAGAAGTAAAAACGAGATTTTAAAATTACGCACAGCAGCCATCTTGTGATTATGCAAACAATTGAAATAAATTAGATGCCAGTGGATCAACATTTGTGTAAGCATTTAAAACGTGCAACGTTTCACGGCACTCGGATAGTTAATTCGCGAGAAACGTCCATTTAAATATTTATACTTCGCGTCGCCGCCATGTTGGATTCGTGCTCACCAGGTTACTGAAAGTCCTATAGGTGAACATATGTTCATAGTCTCTATGAACATAAAAATTTCAGTTTGGTTGCTGTAAAAGATTCATATATATTGAGAACCGTCTAAATATTACGGATGCTTGCCATTTAGGATTGTTATATGTATAGGCCATAGAGTTATGTACCATTCAAGGTCACTTATTGCCTAGGTTCATTATTCAAACTTTCACTTCGATCGCATGATTACGACACAAGAAATAAAAACTTAATTTTAAAATTTCGCACAGCCGCCATCTTGAGGTTATGTAAACAATTGAATTAAATTAGATGGCAGTACATTACAATCTGCAAAATCATTTACTGTACCACATTTCACTGCGCTCAGAGAGTTAACTCACGAGAAAAGTCTATTAAAATATTTCAAATTCGCTTGGTCGCCATGTTCATTTTGTACTTTACAGGTTTATGAATTATACATAGGTAAACTTGTATCAGTACCCTTTATCACCGTACAAAATTGCAGGGTGATATCTGTAATAGTTTCGGGGATATAGAATGTCAGTGAAATATTTCGCACAGCCGCCATTTTGAGGTTATGTAAACAATTGAACTAAATTTGACTCCAGTGCATTGCAATGTGTATAAATATTTGCTGTACCAAGTTTCATTACGTTTGGATAGTTAAATCGCGAGAAAAGTCTATTTAAAAGTCTCCATTTCGCTTGGCCGCCATGTCGGTTATGTAGTAACCAGGTTTTTGAAAGTTTCATAGGTGAACTTCTATTAGTACCCTTTATCACCGTACACAATTTCAGGGCGATATCCGTTATAGTTTCGGAGATACTGAATGCTAGTGAAATATTTCGCACAACCGCCATGTTGGATTGGTGAGACGTAACAAAATTCGATGGGCACAGTCGACGTCGCCGGGAATAGTGCTATGAACTTACTGAGTTTCACTGAAATCGCTCCAGCCGTTTAGATTTAATTAGGGACACACACACACACACACACACACACACACACACACACACACACACACGGACAAAAGGTGATCTCATAAGCCTATTTTTTCAAAATTGAAAATAGGCTAAAAATGGACTCCAAATGACAAGAAGGTTACCGTCCCCGTAAGACAATAAAATGTTTAAAATATGTTTAAAATAAAGAAAAACAAAGTTAATTAATCTCCAATTATAAAATACTTTCACGCGATAAATGAGGTCTGATCTTTCTACGAAAACCTGCATATTCTGCCTATTTTCGCCTATCTCCAAGTTTGTCCGGTGAAATCTACCTCCGCCTTCCGGCGTGCCGAGAGGACTTTTTTACATTGTAGTTGAACATCTTAGCGTATAGGAGCGATGAAATCTATAATTATATTTTACTTTTCTATTTTAATTATAATAGCCTCCGTGGCTTAGGCGGCAGCACGCCGGCCTCTCACCGCTGGGTCCGTGGTTCAAATCCCGGTCTCACCATGTGAGATCTGTGCTGGACAATACGGAGGCAGACAGGTTTTTCTCCGGGTACTCCGGTTTTCCCTGTCAAAATTTCATTCCAGCAACACTCTCCACTATCATTTCATTTCATCTGTCATTCATTTAATCATTGCCCCAGAGGAGTGCATCAGGCCTCGGCAGCCGGCACAGTTCATATCCTCGCCGCTAGCTGGGGGCTTCATTCATTCCATTCCTGACCCGGTCAGAGACTGGAAGCAGGCTGTGGATTTTCATTTCATTTTCTATTTTAATTGTAATACCTAGCAGTAAATTGTTGAATTTATAGAATTAAGTTTTCATATTGTGATAATCAGGGCGCGGATAATTATGTGCTTAACTTTTCAGAAATATGTATTTGTTTATGTGCTTAAATATTGAAAATATGTGATTACGTTTCCAAAATAGGTTCTTAAATTTGTATCATATTTATGCCCCCCCAGTTTCTAAAAAAAATAGTTGAAACATTTAGCTGCTTGGATAATCCATAATCTTGTCTACAGTGCAAATGTTCCCGCTTGCCTCAGTTTTCGAATCCTACAATACTTACTGCAGATGCGATATACGAAATCATGCATGTGCTGTTTTCGAATTTCATTCTAAATAGAAGAAGAAAAGGTCACTCACAAGTTTTGCAGGCCACTGTAATTTCAAGTTACATTTCCTGCCATGGTAAGGACTATTGGAGGCTTAATGAGACTGTTGACGGGGCAAATGACCTCGTAGTACCCTCCCCTTAAAACTCCAATAACAAACTAGGCTGTTGACTCCAGAGCCTCCGTGGCTTAGGTGGCAGCACGCCGGCCTCTCACCACTGGGTCCATGGTTGAAATCCCGGTCACTCCATGTGAGATCTGTGCTGGACAAAACGGAGGCAGACAGGTTTTTCTCCGGTTTTCCCTGTCAATATTTCATTCCAGCAACACTCTCCACTATCATTTCATTTCATCTGTCATTCATTTAATCATTGCCTCATAGGAGTGCGACAGGCTTCGGCAGCCGGCATAGTTCATATCCTCGCCGCTAGATGGGGGCAGGCTGTGGATTTTCACTGTTGACTCCAGCCGCCCTGCTATACATAATGATGGGGAATTCCTGTCTTGAAATACAGTACTACTATTATACAGAGAAAAGAGTGCATTCACGAAATAGAAAAGCAAATTACTGGAATTGCCGAGGGTCGAAAATGTCTTCTAAGGAGTACAACATATATAGGAAAAATGTAGTTATGAATACATACCCTAGATTATGCATTTATTTATAAAAACTGCAAAAATATGTAAATAAATAGAAAAAATAAATAGAAAATATGTAGTTAAATAAAGACATATTTAAACACATAGGCCTAACTATCCGGGCCTTAGTGATAATAGAGTAAGGTGTAAATAGTTGTCCAATAAGATTGTATATCTTAGGATCTATTATTATAATTAGGGCTCGGATTTTTTTATTTTTTTCTATCTGGAAATACATATTTTAAGCATTTTTTCTATAAATACATAAATTCCTGTTTTTCACTTATTAGCACATAAAAGGACATAATATTTACATTAAAAAAAAGTAGTATGCTAGATCTTTCAGTTTATGGCATTTTTGTTCTGTGTAACTTCAACGGGGAAGAACCTGTGAACTATCTAATCTCCATGCAGAGCGTATGTCAGCTTGCAACTGTGTTATTCTTAACCTGTCGCCCCGTACCACTCACTGTGGAAGCCGGGGATTTCCTAGACCTCTCCCCTCCCCCCCGCTACCTGGAACCAATGTCACTCATTTCTGGCACTGGAAAGTGTAAGGCAGTTCTACCATGTCTAAAGTAAAAAGTAACTACAAGTTATCGTCTGCAGCAGTATGTTGCAGATTTTAAAGATAATTTTACTTCTGATGGGGGCGTCCTGTTTTGCCAACCATGTGAGAAAGCAATCAAGTCTGAACAGCGATCTCAAGCTACACAACACCTCAAGGGCAAGAAACATATTGCCGCAGTTTCGCGCCTTCAGAATAAGTGTTTCGCGATAATCGTCGGTCATTTGTGATGGACAACCTGAAGATGTATCTCGTTGTGTATTGCATTTCTTCAGTAGCATAGCATAAATTGCATTCGTGAGTACTGCATATTGTTTATATTCACATTAATAAACTAAATCATAATTAAATATTTTTACTTTTTTGTCACGCGTTTCAGGTATTTTAATACATAAAAATAAATGTTTTTCCGATTTTAGCACCTAAACATCCTAGCCCTAATTATAATACTGTATGTTATAAATAGTTATTGTATTTGTAATATATACCAGTAAGCTCTTTTATTTTATAGATGTAATTTCTGACGTGCCCTATATCAAAAATGTATTGTAGCCTATACATGTAATTGATCAAATGGATACATAAAAATCTTATGTAATCTAATCATCCCCAGCCACATACTTTGTTTTTTCACAAGCAGCTACCCAATTGTCCTCATGAGGCTGAGCGCACAAAAAATACCGGTGCATATAATATTCTAGAGGGGGGGGGGGGGCAGTTCAATTGCAACATGCCTTTATTAGCCTATACCGTACGAAGACTCATTCCATACAAATTGAGAGTTCTGAGTGGACAATTCGTTAACAAGACAAATCTTTCACAGTTTTTAAACTCCATTTTAAAAGTATATTTGAAGTTACGTGAAGTAATAAAGGGCTCTAACGTAAAGCATATAGCTGTGCTATCTATTGCTTAAATGGAGAACTAGGAGACTTTGTGTGCCATACGGCCACTATGTGGCACTGCCATCGCACGATATGCAGTGCATATGACTAGTTTTTGTATAATTTCTACCTATACTGACTTCAAATTCATAATATTTGTTTTACTATTACAGATTTACAGTCAACAACGCTCTGCTGTATCCAGAAATTGCAGAATGGTGAGTAATCATATGACGGTCTTTTTTCTACTAAATCCCGTATGCATTGGCACTATTGTTTTTGCACACTGTATTGTTGGTGCTACTGAATTTGCAACGTTCATTGTGCCAGAATGTTTTTGTTCCTCAGTTGTTTTAAGTTTTTATATATTTTTTACTTATTTAAAGGAGATGAGGGTAAACAGTATTTAATATTTGTTCGAAATTCGAGGTGTCGTTCTCTATATCTAATGTGTCCCAAGATTTCCCACGAACATTGTCATTCAGAATGTCCCGTTCTGTTATAACACAAGTGATTTCAAAAAGTCGCAACCTTCTGTCGTATAACATACCCCTTTATTCAACTTTGAGTTGTAAATCTGGGAAATTCATATCATTTACTTCTGTCAACAGTGATCGTAAAAAGATTACAAGAAATGAAGAATTGGGCCAGACCACTGTTATGCTACAAGATAGGTTAGATATTCAAGAAGTGCCTGCCATAGTGAGAAAAGTGAAAAATTTAAACTCTTTATCCAAGGCGAGTTTGATCGTCGGTGAAAATGATCCAGACGGGACCAGTAGCAAATCCGAAGAGAATATTGTCGCATATCCCCCTTTAAGTGAAAGCGAAGAACAAGAAATGATAGAAGGCTTCAATCGATGTAACACCACGAAATCGGCTTTCACACTTCTAGAAACTGTACCAGACGAAGAAGTTACCCCAAAGATAGCTTACAATGCTCTGAAAAGAATAATTGAACTAGAAAATAATCAACACTTTCGGAATAGAGTGGTTAAGATAGCTGAAGATCAGCCAGAAAACTTTACGAGAACAGCAATTTTCAGCCAGTTAATTGATACTGTTATAGCTGGCTCTGAGGCTAATATTGTGTTAGATACCTTAAAGCTAGTGAGCCGTGATATGGTTGGAGGGGGCAGTTCTGTTTACAGGGACAGACTATGCAATGAAATCTTAATACGTGTTTCAGAGGACAAGTTCAGTGCTCTTCAGTTGTGTGAGTTGGTGAAGTTGTTTTCATTGGTAAAGCCCAGTAGGAAAAGCACACACGATATTGATAAACTGTGGGTGGGTTTCATGGATAGAGGCAAGGAGATCGATGAAAACAATATTGTTACATTTTTTCGCATTCTTCCTCTGTTGAAAGATAGCCAAAAAGTGTTGTTCAATATGCTTGAAAAGCGTGTTTTTGATGTTTGGTGGAGATTACCTTCCCGAACTGTAGTTGAAATTCTTTCTGTATTGGTTGAGGCGAAATTGCCTTCTGCACGTATTGCTAATATCCTTTCACGTTGGCTTAACACCAACATACACGCTGTGAGTGAAGATGATTTGATAGGTGTTGTTAGTGGGTTCTTTGCGTTGGACTATGTAGATGTGGGCATTGAGAATACTCTGGAACGGTTTGTAAAGGCTAAAGGTGTTAAAATCAAAGATCCGTCACTATTGGCAGCAATTATGGAATATTGCATAAAATTTCGACTTCGTTCCGTTCACATATTGGAGGGCTGTGGAGAATATTTTATAAAGTATGGTTCAACCCTTTCTCCTGCCACTATCAAGTCTCTGTTTACTCCATTTGGTTTACTTGATTTCCATCCTTCTAAGGGGGTGAAGTTTTGGCAGGTCATTGAACATGCTCTTCAAGAAAAATTCATTCAGTTTAGACCTGATGATGCCATTGATGTAATGTTGTCATGTGTATATCTTGAAAAGCATCCTGTTAACTTTGTCAAGAAAATATTTAATCCATATTTCCTAGATAGGCTTCATTCATATAAGGATGGGAATACTCTGGAAGTAATGAGAACCAAACTTAAGATATTTGACACAGCTATGACACTGGAATGTCCACAGTATGAAGGCCCACTGCTGCCGAGGGAGTATTCTACCAAGTCCATATGGCAAGATGGTCGGATAAAACGGATGATTAACAGTTTGTATGACCCGATAACCAAAATTGCTGGGAGTTCTGATCGGGTCAGCATTTCAGTTGTCATGTCACAGTTACCCGTGACTGAGCTCTATGTTGTGGACATTCTATTGCATCCTCGTGGAATGGGCCCATCTATGTTACATTTTAACTTAAAAAATGATCGCAACTTATATATTGCAATGCTAATTCATTTACCAGAACATTACTGTTCTGGAAGCACTCACCTGCTGGGTCCACAGGTAATGAAAAAACGACATTTAAGGAAACTTGGGATTAAAGTAGTAGATTTGGAATACAACAAATTAGCGAAACTGAAAGTTCATCCCAAAGATTTAGATCAATACTTATTAGAGAAGCTAGAAAGTGGAGAAAAAGCTTAGGGAATGTAGGATGAACTTAATTTCACTGAAAACTGTAGAAATCTTGTATAGGCCTACTGATGTGAATAATTATTGTGAGAGTTTTATTTTGTTATGAGTGTATTAAATCTATTTTATATACAGTACTTGAAACACATTTGTTGTGCAGTGATTTGTTCTGCATTTAACAGTATTTTGTTTTTTAAAGTGACTAGACAGTTCTATTCAAATAAACTTTTTCCCAAAGGATCCAGGATATTTTGTACTCGAAATTAGCTTAATGATACTGCATCAAATTTCAAGGAAATTGATCTGGTCGGCTCCAACCAGTTTGCCCCCATTTGCCCCAATGTACCATTAGGCTCATGAGCTAGTATGGTACACCTCAGCATGCACTAGCCAGCCAGAGATGTTAATGCCCACACCACCATGTGGAGCTCAGCTACCACTTGCGTAAAAGAGAGTGATTTTAAGAGGCTGATCAGGCGGCTGGACCTGTGTTTGTTGAACACAGGGGAACTTACACATTTTTCTGTAGCACATGGCACTATTTCGAGTGTCGATATCACCTTGTGCAGTCGTGCTCTGGTTCCGCTGCTACAGTGGGGTGTGCTTGACGACCTTGGTAATAGTGACCATTTCCCGATTATCCTTACTCATCCGAACCACAGAGCCATCAAGTTACCAATTCGATGGCTACTTCGTCAGGCTGATTGACCAAACTTCACAGCACGTGCAGTTTGTGTTGAAGATACCTTTGAGAGTGTCGATGATCATACCATTCACATAACGAATAGTATTTTGGCTGCGGCAGAGGAAAAAATACCTTCCTAATCCAGCAACTCCCGCCGGAAGCTTGTCCCTTGGTGGATCGCTGAGATGTTAGCAGCTGTTAAAGATCGTCGACGTGCTTTCAAATGCAACCGGAGGCAAAACACCATGGCCAACCTTATCACCTCCAAAAGGATTCTTACTAGCCCGATATCTGATTCGGAAAAGTAAGAAGATGACGTGAGAAAAGTATGTGCCGTCATGAACGACAATGGCGAGAGGGGATTGTGAAACCGATTCCCAAGGCTGGAAAGGATCCCAAGCTTGTCAGCAGCTATAGGCCCATTTGTCTGACAAATGGCGTATGTAAGCTGCTGGAGAAGATGGTAAACCGTTCGCTGGTGTGGTACTTGGAGGAGAAGGCCTCTTGTCGGAGTTCCAGTGTGGTTTCTGCTTTCATAAGTCCACCACTGATCATCTGGTGTGACCTGAGAACACAATTCGAGAGGCCATTCTCCAAAAGGAGCACCTAGTCACAGTTTTCTTCGACCTCGAGAAAGCCTATGACACCACATGGCGCTATGGAATCATTTCCACCCTTCATGAGTTGGGACTCCGTGGTAATCTACTGATGTTCATTCTGAACTTTATGTCCGTCTGACTGAGTTAGTTGTAGTCAATTTTTTCATGTTTCCCGCAACACCCCTTAGTGCAGCGAATCCACGACCTACTAGCCGGGTTGTGCTGCATTGACCTCGAATCACCTTTCTGTGACTTCCAAGCCACATGGGAATTGTGGGAAATAAGTAAGCAGATTAAGCTGAAAAAGAGGAGGTATCAATTCCTACTTGACTAATGGAAGTACCCACTAGAGATATTCGCTCAGAGTCAATGGCTAGCTGACCCAATGCCTAGTAAGCTGAGAGCGATCAAGGGAACTACTCGTGTGTGGCGGAGCTCTTTCCGGCACTGGGGGTAGTCCATCATTTTGTGTAGACTAAGGCTGATCCTACATTGGAAGCGGTCACCAGACCCAACCCGGCCAGACCAGTCCAGACTCGGCGCTCCTACATTGCAGCTAGTTTTCAGCGGAAGAACCAGTACTGTGTCAACTCTCGATGAGCAAAGTTGTCTATTATTACAGTTGAAAAATGGATGCGGAACTAATTGATTTTATGTTATTGGACAGGAATTTCTTATTAAACTCGTGTAAAAGGAAATGGGTTCACGAGTTCAATGAAGACCACCGTCAAAGTGAATTTTACATAACCATAATACAACTCGCTCACGCACTAATTCAATTATCATTCCTTTGTCTACCATTATGGCATAATTCCAAACAAAAACCAAGTTCAATGATGTTAGAACGCACCAGCACCACCAGAAGCTTCCATGCAACTGGAAGAAAAAACAAACCTGTTTGATTGCTGTCAGACCAGTCCAGACCAGACTCCCCTCCCCGGAACGAGCACTGGCTCCAGTGTAGGAGGGCGGACGGTGCGTCATGTGTTTGTTTTCTTCCGACTCGACCAGACCCGCTCAGACCGTCTGGTCTGGTCTGGTCGGGAGAAATTCCGCTTCCAATGTAGGAGCGGCCTAAGGATATATCATGCCAGAACCACTCACTGGTACTTAATGAGAAGAGAAGACCCCTTACATTTTTACCTGTGGAGCTGTATTCACCTTGGCCCACGTTTTAACTCAGTGTGTGGATCTTGCTGCTCTACGAAGATACCTTGGTTTGTAGACGTCACTTGAACTTACAGTATATTAGCCTATACGTGGTGGCCTTTGATCTTGTCAACCGCTTTATGAGTGAGAGTGGGTTAAGGCCAGCAATCTAAATTTTCAATTGTATGCTTACTCAAAGACTTGGTTCTTTTTTGAATTCTGAATTCCCCCCCCTAATTTTTTGTTTATTATTAAATAGTATTATTTTTTGTATTGTTTTATTAATTTTAGACATTTTTCATGTTTAGACGTCCACTCTAAATTTTAACTTAATTCTAAATTTGTATACTTTAATCTGTGTTAAGAGGGGCAGATGCTATCGCTGTCCCACCCCTTAAGACTCCAATAACTAACTAACTAGACAGTAGTCTATTTTATTAGCGGCCAATGGGTTCGTCCAGACAGTCGTCGAACCTAGTTCTGACTAATGGTTTCCCCTAGACCATCGTCTAATATTGTAGCGACCAATGGTTTTGTCTCACTATGACTTTAGAAAAGTACAGTGCAGTCTTTCAATTATACTGAATAACTAAAAGTAATTTATGAACATTTGTAACTCAGAACCAAACCTCGTACTTCAACACATGTGACTGCATCCGCATTTGATGATGCACTGTTTGATACCTCATACAGCAGCATTCAAGGGACTACATTAAACAAACAAACATGATCAACATCCATACATAATTTGTGACGTCATCAATTACACAAACAAAATCCCCTAGACACGTAGGAACGCGGTTTATATTTGAATCTGGTCTTGGTGAGGAGTAGCATACCAACTGAAGAGCCCAATGGTACACTTTGACAAAACACTGGCAAACTGGTCTGAGTTGGCCAGATCAATTTCCTTGAAATTTGATGCACTGTCATTAAACTCAACATCCTGGATCCTTCATGAAAGCCTGGCAGGCTTATTTTTGAATTTAATGGAGCATTAAAACGCAGCAATTCTTCTAGGTTTGTGCCGTGTCTTGTGTGGGGTTTCGCCTAGGACACCAAGCTGGCTCATCGGCGGGCTCTTGAAGTCCCCGCCCGGACCCCCACAGGAGTGACGAACTGGGCGCCACCTCCCTTTATATTAGGTGCAACTGCACCACTCGACTGCGAGAACTAACAGCTCAAGCAGCCGTAACCTCCCTGAGTTTTAATTCACCGGCCGTGAAAGCCAATATACCATCTTTTTGGAAGCCTTCATAGGGAGGTTCGGCTGCTTGAGCTTTTAGTTCTCGCAGTCGAGTGGTGCAGTTGCACCTAATATAAAGAGAGATGGCGTGCAGTTCGTCACTCCTGTGGGGGTCCGGGCGGGGACACCAAGAGCCTGCCGATGAGCCAGCTTGGTGTCCTAGGCGAAACCCCACACAAGACATGGTACAAACCTAGAAGAATTGCTGAGTTTTAATTCATTGGCCGTGAAAGCCAATATACCATCTTAATGGAGCATGTCTCTCTTACTGTACAACATTGGCACTGCTCGTGCAGTGGTCGTCTCGGCCCACCTAGACAATGCATTGCAACTAAATTCTTGTTATTTCATCCCTCACCACCCTAACAATCAATTATGTGAGTTATATCTTT
Organism: Meconema thalassinum; assembly: GCA_946902985.2. Classification (NCBI taxonomy): domain Eukaryota; kingdom Metazoa; phylum Arthropoda; class Insecta; order Orthoptera; family Tettigoniidae; genus Meconema; species Meconema thalassinum. The sequence goes on along the minus strand of OX336392.1, from coordinate 308,788,169 downwards.
CTCTTAAATTCTTGGCTGGCTTGGTCTTTCTACTGGCTTCCCTCAAGGCCAGAAGTGTATCTGTTCATTTAATTTATGTTAAGCCATGCCATGTCCACAGTGTTCTCTTTATGTTTAAGTGACATCCCTTTTTATTTAACACGAGAGCAAAACACAAGGACAGTGCACCTGCTTGTATGGCCTTGACCTCTCGACACATACCGTTTCTCATATAATGTTCACGTAACAGCTGTCCGAGCTTACATACTTTAAAACCAATCCCACTCACTATTCTGTGAACTATTCATTATATTCCTTCACAGGCAATCAACAACAATCAAAGACTCTCAAACTTATTCCTCTTGCCACCTATTTATATCGTATGTATATCAATGTACTTGTTTTTTATTTTCTGAATAAATGTTGCTCATCTTGGTCTGGTTTTGTCGGCGCTTTGCTCCAGTGTGCCAGGCTCATTGGTTGGTGTGGTGCAGGTCTGCCGTTATTCATATGCATAGAATTTTTGTATATCATTTCAATAAATTCACATATATTTTTCCTTTGGCACAAGAGCTTCATTGTTGAGCTAAATGTCTACCCCTCACCATGAAGTAACTCAAGAAGAAAGAAAAAAAAGACTCTCAGCATGTACGAGTACTAGCCAGAGTCTTGGTGAGGCATACCATACCAACTGATGAGACCAATAGTACATTGGGGTGAAACGCTGGTAAACTGGTGTGAGCTGGCCGGATCAATTTCCTTGAAATTTGATACAGTAAACTGTTTTAGCCATTAATAAACAGACTGACTGCATGGCACAGTGGTAACGTTGTCGCTTATTGTGCTCAAGATCAAATCCTGGTGCATTTGAGGGTGTTTAAATGCAAAGGAGCAAAGATTATTGGCACATTAATGATCCCCCTCTGGGCAAAATTCCGGCATCTCCAAACGCTGCAGTAGTTAAAAGTTATGTAAAACCCATAAAATTATTCTTTAATCAACATAACCATCAGTCCATCTTCAAAGTTGGTGATCCAATATAAGATACATTTCACAGTCCGTGTCCATCATTTTGGATCTTTGGCATCTAAGAGTAGTTGAACTGGATAAAGTATAACTTCTCTGTTATCTGGTCCAGCAATCTCTGTGTGCCTTTAATCATCATTTCCATGTTATCCTCCTGTTGACGAGCTGTGTCCACATTGCAGGATTTGTTGAAAACAAATACTGGACAATCTGTTCTTCACGTTGAATTCTTGTAGGATCGCGAGATGTTAGAATGAAGAGCACTTACAAAGGCGAGTGCACACCAGCTGCGAAGTGGCAAACGCAGGAGTATGACGTAGTCACCAGCCAACAGGTGCAGTTGGTTGTTTCTTTTACATGAGTGCAGTTTGTGATGCAATGTAAAATGTCAGGAGAGAACAGCTGAGGTATGAGGTGTTGGGACCAGTAATACTGGCTTTATTCCTGAGAGTAAATTAATTTCAAGTATCAAAATCTAAGAATGCTGATGATTACCATTGAGAAATGACTTACGCTCGTTTTGAGCAATGGTTTACTGAACAATATTATTGGCATACCTCCGTTCATGTTCAGTTATTGTTATGGACAGTGCGAGTGTTCACTCGGAGTTTAAGCTCCAAGCTTAAATACCAGTGGGTTGTCTTCTAATGGTTTAATATATTCAGAAATCGAGATTGGAACTGTTTAAATATGATCTTGTGCAATTGCGATGTACTATTGGAAGGAGAGGTGATTGCAGCATTCCTAAGAAAATTCATAGATGTACTTGTATTGGTGAGAGCCTCCGTGGCTTTCGCGGCAGCATGCCAGCCTCTCACCGCTAGGTCCGTGGTTCAAATCCCGGTCACTCCATGTGAGATCTGTGCTGGACAAAACGGAGGTAGACAGGTTTTTCTCCGGGTACTCCGGTTTTCCCTGTCAGAAAATTCGTTCCAGCAACACTCTTCACTATCATTTCATTTCACCTGTCATTCATTTAATCATTGCCTCAGAGGAGTGCGACAGGCTTTGGCATCCGGCACAGTTCATATCCTCGCCGCTAGATGGGGGCTTCATTCATTCCATCCCTGACCCGGTCGGTCGACTGGAAGCAGGCTGTGGATTTTACTTGTATTGGGTCCGATTATCTGCACTGTGGTTTACTAGCATGGAGTAAAGAAACTCTAGAGAAGGTATCATAATGGATGCGCAACAGGCTTTATATACGTAACATGCATGGTAGTGGCAGAAGCTACTATGCAAAGCTTAGTGGGTTCATATTTTACCGCCCAATCAATACTGTTTTGATTGGGCGGTAAAATTTGACCCACTAAGCTTTGCATTTGTAAATGTCAATACGGACCTAATATGGAAAATATTCCAAGTAATCTTAGAAGCTACTATGACGTGCAATGTGGCTGCTGCGGCTTTGGATTTGTTGTAGTGGTGACATTATGAACTAAGGAACTAGATCGTCATAAAAAGCAAAGAGACCTACTCTATTGTTTATTTGGAGAGAAAATAGAATAATGGAGATGAAATATGTAGAAGATTATCCATGAAGGAATTCAGATTTGGACTGTTCCGACAGTCAAAGAAAACTAATGTGTATGGAGAGATCAGAATTGAGTTACAAGAAATTATTAATATACTAGCAACCCAGCCCGGCTTCACCCGGGAACAGTTGTGAATGCATTACGTGACTGATAAGCGCTTCTTTACGATGTCGATGAACTACGATCTATATCTGTTTTACGTCTCGGCAAGATGGGTTAAAATCACTGACTGGACTATTAACTAAATTATCATGGAGATGCATGTGCAACAAATTCTTGTCAGACGTAATTTAAGAATGGCGAGGTGCATGAAACACAAATCACCCTTCCGTCCAATCTAAAAACACATACAGTGGACGATATATTGAATATAGAGATGTGCTCTCGCGCACGTTTTTGTAGAACTTTTCATGCTGAACAATTCTTACACTCATTGTATATTGATATTTTTAACGGTTTGCCCAGCTTAAGCTTAAAAAGCGCACGGACGCCCGGATTTTTTCGACTTTTTCTCTGAAATCTTTACTGCTTGGCTTTCTTTGATCATAAATAAAGTATTTTCTTCAGAAACCTTCCTCGAAGTATCCTTTACAGAATGGTGAAAAACCGTATCAAAATCCATTCAGTGGTTCTCGAGATTACCCGTGACATCCAAGAATCGAGGACTTTGTTTTATACTAAGTAGAGATTATACGCCAATCAGTATGATTTAATATAATATAATACCCCTTCCGTCCAATCTTAAATTGACTGTGAATTTTGCGGAACGAAAAGTTCACAGGCGAAATGAGAGTTGCACTTCCAGGGAATGGCGAGGTAAATGAAACTCAAATCCCCCTCCCGTCTAATCTTAACTTGACTGTGTTTCACAGGCGAAATGATAAAAACCCGAGTTGCACTTCCAGAGAAACTCCAAACACAACCACCCTTCTCAGAAGTCTTAACTCAACACGACTCGACGGTTTGCTGCTGGCTGTATCTGGGGCAATAGGTTCGCCAGGTAGCTAAGCTGTAACAGGGATGACAGACTCGCCCTTAGCTAGCTCGTTAACTGTCGCCTCGGTAGTTGAATGGACATGGTTGGAAGAAATTAAAACGTAAAAACACTTATAGTGGGCGATGTATTGAAGATAGGCATATTCTCTCATGGACTTTTTTGTAGAACTTTTCTTGCTGAACAATTCTTACACTCATAGTATTTAGATATTTTTAATGGTTTGCCCAGCATAAGCTTACAAAGCGCTCGGACGCCAGGTTTTTATTTCGACTTTTCCACTGAAATCGTTACTGCTCGGCTTCCTTTCATCATAAATAAATTATTTTCTACAGAAATCATCCTCGAGATATCCTTTACAGAGTGGTGAAAACTGCATCAAAATCCATCCAGTGGTTCTCGAGTTTACCCGTAACATCCAAGAATCGGGGACTTTGTTTTATACTAAGTAGAGATACATTTCACCACATGTGTAAGATTTTTGTGATAAATTATATTACAGTATACCTGTATATGATCTTGTCATCTCATCTACAGTAGTAATTCTGGTTGGTGATTGTGTCACACCACGACTTGAGAAGGGAGAGTTCTGCTGTGCTTTACCGAATACCGAATATTATTTGTTTAATCGTTCACAAGCTTTCTGCTTATGAACTGGCACCCACCCAATTATATAATTTTATTACAACAAGTTACAATGGTATTCCCCCACAACCAGAGTAGAATTGTTATTCTTAGTTAATACTCTCAAATAGTATGCCACATGTGAGAAATAGAGTGACAGCATGGTTAAAACTACAAGCTTGTTGACTTGCTTCATAGCCACTCTTGTGTGAGGTGACGAGCCTAGCACGGGAAGAGCAGTCTGGCAATATTGCTCTTTCTCACCCGCCTTTGTATGTGCTCTCCACTCTAGTAACCTATTATTATTTGTGTGTTCTATAGTACATTGTAAATTATTGTTTTATGAGTTATTTTAAAATTTTGTTTTATTATTTGTACATGCATACATTTTCATTTGAGATTGTTTTGCCATTCAGTGTCCAGTCCAGTCTGCAAGCCTCTGTTTACGAACAAGTCACGTCTAAGATCCCGTAATAGCAGTTAGCACTGCAGTCTCCTCTGCTTCTACACTTCTTACTTTGAAATTGATTGCCTGTTTGTTTCCAAGAAGCCTCTGAACTGTCCAATGGGAGTGAGACTACGTCACTCCCACAGGTCTGAGGGCTAAGGACATTTTTAGCAGGTTGAGAGAGTACACGTGAAGCAGGTTGCTAGCCTTAATTACACAGGGCCCCGGAGTTTCACCTCATAAATATTTGTATAGTTATTAAATTGTAAATCGAGAAAATAATTTTATGATTAATATGATATGATCGTAAGGTAACCCTACCAATTTTTTTAAAGGTAATTGGACAATTTTATTGGTTTGAAAAACACATCTTCCTCCACATGATGTCTACTAAAGGATCTTTGTTGGTGTTAGTTATCCATATTCTAGCCATTTTGTAGCATGCTGGAGAAAGTCAGTGAGTAACAAAGGAATACTTGTTGCCATTAAGATAGACCTACAAATGAGAGGAATACGGAGAACTTAGCCTTTGATCTAATTATGTGTTTCTTTAGATGCATTGATGTATCACATTAGGAATCCAATTACTGTATCTGAATTGATTTTCAATTGAAATTTTTTCATTAGTGACAGAAAATGCTTATCTTTATTACAAATGGTTCAGCAGTATGTTGCAGAATGTATTCACTCCCATCCGGTTGTTTTTGTGTGATTACCTTGAGAGTGAAGTACAACATACAGTTAGTAAAAGTTCTGATCTGTATTGCAATATGAGCAGTTCTTTTTAATGTTTGATTGTGTGTTGAAATATTTTTAACTGTAGCGTACCGCATATTCATTGGACAGCCAAGAAGACAAATGTATGGGTATTTCAAAAAACCAAACCAGATCTGTCTCTTGAAGTATTGATAACAAGATTACAGCTGTCATATTTTGGACACATTATGAGACGTTCTGATTCGTTGGAAAAGACAATTATACTTGGAAAGGTGGAAGTGTCTCGGAGACAAGGGCAGCCAGCATTGAGATGGATCGACTCTATCAAATCCAACATGAATATGTCAGTGATGGTTCTGAAGAATATGGCTAAAGACCGAATCATATGGAGACAGTCCATCCATGCAGTCGCTAGGAGTCGACGCCGACTTGATGGCGCCTGATCATCATCATAGTTTGTTTAACCCTTCTCGGAATACTTTTCAGCCGCGAGCGGGAAATGGATATATCCGGAAAATTTGAAAATTTAAATATGGCGCCGTTTGCCGTCAAAATAGTTAATGTTAAACCCAGGAGATGGCACCACAATGCAGTCACATGTTTGATAATTATGTCCCCCCTAGAGACCTCTTTGGCTTCACAAATACCCGCAGGTAGTTGTTACTTCAGATGAACGCACATTTCATTGCATAGTTGGTGAGGTGAGTGCATTTTTGTAGTGTTTATTTGGTGATGAGAGCATAATTTCACGGAAAAGGCTATGGAATGATGAATATATAGTGTCTGATTTGGATTTGAGTGATGGTTTGAAGTGTTCAATACTTATTGAGGACTGTTACAGGTCAGGGAAGTCAGGGAAAAGCCAGGGAAAAAATTTCCGGTCATGGAAGTCAGGGAAATTTTCTGCAAGGTCAGGGTACTTTTTAATTTTTTAAATTCCCCCAGGGGCTCTCATCTTGTGGGCGTGGGTTGGCGACCACGGGCCCCCAGCTGAGTCCGGCATTGCTTCCACTTACTTGTGCCGGGCTCTTCTCCGTCTTCTTTCCTGTCAACCTCACTTGGTCAACTCTTGTTCTCTTCCGACCCGACGGTATTAGGGTATCCGAGGCCTAGGGAGTCTCTTCCTTTCCCGCCTTAATTGGCCCTTGTCTCATCTTTTCTGATACCCTCCTTCTGCGAGGGGTCAGCCTTCTTTTTCTCTTCCTTTTACCTCCTGCCTTGTGCTCTAGGCCCTTAAGGAGGCAGCGTGTATGTAGCCCCACCACTTCTGGTGCACCGTAGATAATGCTACACCCTCAGGGGCTCACGGCTGGTGAGTTCGGGATTTGGCGACCCCGAGGGATTCCTGAGCTGGGTCCGTTTTCCCCTTTTGTCCCTTACTTTGGGGCGGACCCTCTCCTCTTTCACTTTCCTATATGCCTTTCATGGCTCTCCTTCCTTCCAAGTCCCTCAATCCGCCTTCTCCGAGGGTTGAGGGCATTTATTTTCCTTCTGTCCTTTTATTTGCCTTATTCTCCTTTAGTTTTGCATTTCTTCTTCTAGTATGTAGGTTATTAGTTAGTTATAGTTTTTAGTTCGCTTTTCATTTTCATCTTCACGATCACCCAAGCCATCAGGGGCCGATAACCTAGATGTTAGGCCCCTTAAAACAACAATTATCATCATCATCATATTAATTTTTTAAAATAAAAGCGTGAATCTGTCTATTTGCCTGAAGCGCGAAGCTCCTTTGCTTTGTCGGGTTAGGGCTGCAAAATGCTAAAATTGTAAAATAGAGGAGAGAGAGCAAGAAAGGAACACATTGCGGTAGCCCTGCTGCTCTCGATACTTCGTCTCATCGTTTGTCCCCACTGCACTCTTCCCTCCACTTTCCCTTGCCCAAGTTGGTCGCGTTTCGTCGGGAATGCGCTTGTTCGGGGCCAAAGCCTCTACTCCACATGCACCATTAATTAATTACAACCTTCAGATGCTACTCATACTTCAAACATCTCAACAGGAAAGCGAAATATATGTGAGTTCTAATTAAATTTAGAGCATGAAAAATAAAATCTAAATATTTTGAATTTTTGAAATAAAAAATTCGCTTGGAGCAATAAAAGCATCCGCTCAGGAAGGTAATACCCACACGAGCCTACTGCCCTTCCACAAAACAGTAACATTGCTGGACTGGATTTTTGCATACCAATCCACTGAATATTGGAGTTCTACTACAGTGAGGGCCTTCCCTATAGAACGGAGCTTTGCTTGTGCACGGGGCGGGTGGAGAGCGATTGGTCACCACCACTTGACTGGCATTTAGCGATAATACGAGCAGTATGGGAAGTCCCCAATGCTGGCATTGCATTTATTAGATACGGAGCTAGCAAAATCCCTTAGTTGAGATAATTAAGACTTCTGGTTAAGTACTGTAGGCAGTCTCGTTTCCCGTGATTATTAAATACGTTAAAACATGTAAATGTGTTAAACTAGTGGGGTGCTATGCTGCTGTTAGCGCCAATGCCTTGCTCGACACGCGGCTAGCCACAGTGCTCCGGCCACTGCGACTCTCTATTCGATAGGGAGGGTCCTCACCGTGCATTCAGTTTAAATGAATACCAATGGCTATTTAATACATTCATTTGATTTTTGCTGTAAGGGAGTTACAAGAACAGCACTATGAGTATGGAACAGATCTACTGATGGCCTTCCTGGTCATTAAGAAAGCATATGACAGTGTATGCAGAAACAAAGTATGGAAGTCCCTGGAGGATAGAGTAGAAAAATGGACTATAAGGAGGATAAAGGAGATGTACAAGGGAAGCGTGAGCTGTGTGAAAGTGGGAGGAGAGAGATCGGACTGGTTGGAACAGAGAAACGGCCTGAAACAAGGAAGTGCACTGTCACCGTTACTTTTCATTGTGGTGATGGATGACATAATGACCCAAGTGGCACAAGTAATTGGGGAAGGAAAGATGAAGGCCATGGTGTTTGCAGATGATTTGGGGAAACAAGGAGGAGGAGGAGGTACAGGAACAGTTGGACGTGTGGGAAGAAATAATACAAGGATATGGGATGAGATTTAGCATAAATAAGAGTGAGATGGTGATCACAACAAGGAAGAAGGAAAGAACCACAATGGAAATAACAATTGGTGGGGAACAGCTGAAGAAAGTGGAGAGTTTCCAAGTATCTGGGAAGCCTGATACAAGATAATGGAAGAAATTATAGAGAAATAAATGAGCGGGGGAGACAGGCAGAAGTATTCCGGAGGAGTGTGAGAAGCATGTTATGGAGCAAGGATGTCCCTCAGAACAGCAAAAAGATCATATATCGGACGTACTATGTCCCTATCCTGACATATGCCTCGGAGACCTGGGTTATGAAAGGAAGGGAGAAGATCAAAATACAAGCCAGTGAGATGAGGTTCTTGAGAAGCAGTATTGGAGCTACAAAGATGGACAGAATAAGAAATGAGAGGACCAGAGAATTAATGAAGGAGGAACCATTACAGGATGGTATAGAGAAATCTAGACTTAGATGGTATGGACATGTAAAATGAATGGAGGAGAAGAGGATACCCAGGAGGATACACGAGACGAAGTGGGAAGGAAAGAGACTGAGAGGAAGACCGAGAGTCAGGTGGGTGGAAGAAAGCATGAAGAAGAGAGGAGAAGACTGGACAAGGGTGGAGGCTGAGAGATGGTGGGAAGACAGAAGACGTTGGAGAGGCTTGTGTTCCAAACAGACCCGGCCAGTGGCTGGAAACTGTGCAAGATGATGATGATGATGATGATTACACCTTGGTCAATAAAGAATAAATAAATTATTGAATTATTGTTATATTAAGCCATTTTTCAGTGTTGCCCAAGTAATCGAAATTTAATGAAATGTACCAGTTTCAGCCTTATTATGTCTTCTTCAGCGGTGTAGTTATGAAGAAACTAAAGTAATTACGAGCAAAGATATTTTGTTAATATTTCACTTGGGGTTTCTAGGAAAAATCTTATGAACATAGTTAAAAACAGTTCTGTAGCAAATGTGGGCTTTAATTTGATAAAATAAAATATGAGTTATACTTACCACAGGCTTAAGGAGAAAAACTAACTAAATGTATAAAGGGAAATACAAGAAGATGGACTTAAAATCAATGGACAGGAAAAGGAGGATGAGATACACAGATAAAAGGACAATGACCGTCAGGTGTAGGAAGAGAAGGAGATTTGAAGACGAATGTTGTTTTAAGGGGTGGTACAGCAAGGTCATCTATCCCTCTTAACATGGCTTAAAAGTAGAATTTAGAGGTGGAACCCTGAAGAGCCAAAAAAGAAATGCTAATATGAATAAGTGAAATTATATTCCCTATATTATATTCGTCCGGAAGCCATTTATGCAGCTGAATGTTTGTATCCGACAAAGAAAGGAATGATCAAAAAGTTGGAGCTAATAGAGAGAAAGATTCTTAGGAAGATACTTGGACCTAAAAGAACAGAAGATGGTTGCATAGAAAAATAGGGAACCAAGAATTATACCTCAGATTGGATAAAATCTCAGACACTATCCGGACATGTGGACATATGTCCAGAATGGACCCAGGTAGATTAACCAACCCGATAATGAAATTCTTTGCGACCAGGTAAATCACAGCTCGCTGGTATCAGGAGGTGAAGAAGGACCTAGAAGAAATGGCAACATCTGAAGCTGAAATCAGCAACAGGGAAGCATACAAAGCCAAAATTAAGAATTTCATGGGTTTTAAGAGACATCCTACATCATGCATCCAGGCACTATGGACTGAAGAAAGTAGGAGAATGCAGAGCGATAGAATGAAGGAGTATTGGGCAAAAATAAAGATCCCGAAGCTGAAATCAAATTAACGTGGTCCACAGTCGGCGTAAACAACAGAAGAAGAAACCTGAAAGAAATTACATGGGATTAATTATTACACTTGGATGACCAGTTTCGATCATCAAGCGATCATCATCAGATCCTTTACACTCAGGCTAGGGACAGAAGGTAGACGAGAAAGAACTCCACATCGTCCAAACAATCGAGTAAGTACTTTAAACCCACATCTAAGTCGGAACACCAACCTGAACATTCACTAACCATTACAGATTATCTCACTAGACAAGTTAACTTGAAGGTCTATAGCCACTAACATATCACAACAACAATATCACATAATACTAACAAACCTACAGTAAGTTTACAATAAAGTTATGTATTAAAATAGTGTATATATCTTAACCCACATATTCGTTGATATAGATTAATAATAGCCTGAGCGTAAAGGATCTGATAATCATCACTTGACGATCGAAACTGGTTGTCCAAGTGTATGAGTGGGCCATTCCTTCTTAACCGGTACGTATTACGTTTGCAGTGGTGTCTCCACGCACCATGAGCCTTCATACCTTGGTGATCAATGCAAGTAAAGTGTGCAATGTGTCCTTGGCTGCGCATGGACATATTGAGTTGTCTCAGTGTTCTACTTGGGATTTAAGAAGAATTTTCACACGCTTACGACCGGCACAAATCACCGGCCCATCTATAATAATTAATCTTGTGTAATTTCTTCCAGTTTTAGGGAACAACATCCATTACAATTTGAGTATGTGTTGTTACATTTCATGACAATTGCCATTCAATTGGACACTTTTATGTCGTCGTCGGCTTTTAATTCTCTGTCAGTGCACTCTTGTGTGTCTGTGTGATGCATGTAGAGACTACAGTACGTATAAAGGAGAATTAAATGGAAGTCAGTTACGGTACGCAAAACTTGGTAAATGGTGTATTGATCAGGACTGAAGTAAAATTATGTGCAAACAAGAATTCCATACAACTGAGTTACTTATAAACCAGTTTCAACTATAGGAACATACTATCAGTCAATGGACAAGAATAGGGGGGGATGGAAACATGGATAAAGGACAAGCGCAGTGACAGGTAGGTTCAAGCTCGTAATTTCCACATTATAGGACATGTCCTTGAAGTTCCACACATTAAAAAAAAAACTCCAAGGCACCACAGTCCATGAAGGGCCTTGGCCTACCAAGCAGCTGCTGCCCAGCCCTTTGGCCTGTAGATTGTCGGGCGAAGCGTGGTCAGCGCGTCACGTCTCTTTGGCCATTAATCTTGGGTTTCCTGAACAGGGAACTGCCTCACTGTCAAACAGTCACTCAATTGTCCTCACAAGTCTGAGTACATGCCGTTTCATCCCTCAGGTCGGTTTCTAAAATCCCTGACGGAGCCGGGTCACTACCCCAACACCACGATCCTGGCTTAATTGTCACCACCAACATCAATAATGACTCTGTGTCCTGATGCAGCTCTGTAGTATGAAGTGTGTGTTATTTTGTATGTGTTGATTCATTCTTTATAGCGCACTGGCCAGTGGACCACCTTTTGAGAAAGTCGGCTGTAAATGTTGTTGAAACAAATATAGGTACAGAATAAAAGATCAATAACACTAAAAGTAACCTAGTTGGTATCACTTCTCAATAGGTGGTACTTGATGACTTGCCATAGGCTTATTTAGGGAAAGAAACTAACTAAATCTATAAAGAAAAATACAGGAAGGTGGAATTTAAAAATTCAATCAATGGACAGGAAATGGAGGATGAGAAACATAGATGAAGGTCAATGACAGGCAGGTATAGGAAGAGAAGGAAATATGAAGATGGTTGTTATTGTTTTAAGGGGTGGAACAGCAAGGTCATCTACTCCTCGTAACGGTTTAAAAATAAAAATTTTGATTCGTTAAAATTAGAGGCGGGAGCCTAAAGAGCCAAAATAAAGTCTATTATGAATAAAATAAAACTCTTATATTTTTCAAAATCTCTTATCTTCTCAGCTAGTTTCACCCACGGACTTTGTGAGGAATCATTCCTCTACCGTCGCAAGAATGGTGTCCGGGAGCTGAACACACTTTGTCAGCAGATACAACTGGGGATGGCTAATCGCCCAGGTGACTGCTAAATTGGGTCTAATTAAGAAAGGGTCAGGGAAGAGATTTTGGAAGGAAGTCAGCCGTAGGCCTGTTGAAAGTAACTGTTCCGGCATTTACCTGGTAGTGAAAATAGGAACATTAACACCATTTACAGGATTTCAGGACAGCAGAGGTGGAGTTCAAACCCACGCTCTCTCAATGCCAGCTAGCACGTTAACACTCTCGGTCACTGTGGCTGGTCTAATGATACAATCAAACAAGTAGTTCCCTGAAGAACTATACAGCCTATTTTCATATATCCTACTTATGTTAATTGCCTCTATCTACATACAAAATTTCAGTTTGATTGCTGTAATAGATTCGTAGATATTGAGAACCGACTAAATATTTCGGATGGTCGCCATGTTGGATTTTATATATGTAGGTCTTAGAGTTATGTACTGTTACATGAAGATTATTGTGTACGTATAGCATTCAAACTTCAATCGCATGATTAGGACACAGGAAGTAACAAGTAGATTTTAAAATTTCGCACAGCTGCCATCTTGTGGTTATGGAAACAGTTGAACCAAGTTAGATGTCGGTGCATTACAATGTGTATAAACATATACTGTACCAAGTTTTATTGTGTTTGGTTGGTTAAATCACGAGAAACGTCTATTTAAAAGTCGCAAATTCGCGTGTCCGCCATGTTGGTTTTGTAGTTACCAGTTTTTCAAAAGTCACATAGGTGAACTTCTAGTAGTTCCCCTTATCACTGTAAAAAATTCCAGGGTCATATCGGGAATAGTTTAGGAGATATTGAATGCTGGTGAAATATTTCGCATAGCCACCATGTTGGATTGGTGAGACATAACAAAATTTGAAGGGCACGGTCGGGGTCGTCCGGAATAGTGCTATGAACTTACCGAGTTTCATTGAAATCACTCCAGCCGTTTAGAAGTTATTAGGGACACACACGCACGCACACACACGGACAAAAGGTGATCTCATTCATCATCATCATCATCATTTCCCCTTATCCAGCTTCTGCCGGGTCAGGGTATTTATGGCACTTCTCCACTTTCCTCTTTCCTTCCACCATTCTTCTTCCACGATCTTGTCCCAGTCCAGATTTCTTTTTCTCACGCTGTTCTTCACTGAATCAATCCACCTTGTTCTAGGTCTTCCCCTTGCTCTCTTACCCTTGCACTTCGCCTCCAGCATCTGTCTTGGTATTCTATTTTCCTCCATCCTCTTTACATGTGATCTCATTATAGCCTATTTTTTCAAAATTGAAAATAGGCTAAAAAGAATAAGTTCTTTACAGGAAGAGATAAAAAGGAGAAACACATAAGAGGACAAGAGCAATCTCCACAGTTGGATGTACCGCCATTTTCAAAGGTGTCATTAATTCAACCTTGACCTCCCAGTCTCATCAGGAGGGCTGCTCCAAACAGTGTGGGGGAGATCAGCTGTCTTGAAGTGGATGGTGTATGATTGAGGGGTAGCCAGACAAACTCAGGAAATTAAGATTGGGAAGGTAGAAGATGCCAACAGGACATGTAAAGTACTAAGCTAAGATTATGGAAATCTTTATAGGTAAACACTCCAAGAGGACATACAATCAATTAATGTACATAAACATTGATTAAGGACAGGTAGGTGCAGATGGAGGGGAAGATAAAGTGAAGAAACAAGTTCACTACACAATCTGGCCTTGGTGGTGTAGGGATACAACGTCTGCCTCTTCACTGGAGGCCCTGGGTTTGATTCCCGGCTCCATCAGGGATTTTAGAAACTGACATGAGGTTTGGAAAGGATTGTACTTAGCCTTGTGAGTACAATAGTTAGTAGTCTGATCAGAGAAGCAGCATCCTGGTCACAAAAGCTAAGTTCAACGGCTGAAGGGATCTGTCATGCCGACTACGCATCACCCGCCCATGCTGGGCAGTGTTCGCTTGGTAGATCAAGACCTCTCATGTCCTGTAGTGCCATGGGATTCAGGGGGGTGTTCAACCTCCACACCGCTGTCTGCTAAGGTTGGCATTTATGCTATCAATACAATCGAGAGCTATACTGCTTCCAGTCTCATCACCATAGAAGGTCTCGTTGAATGCTACACACTGGTTTTGACGACAGAAGTACTGATTGCTGCCCACCCTTCTGATGAGTCTAAGAGCCCGATACAAGCTCGTTAGGGTAACATGCCTGTCATTAAGCTTGTTCTTTATCCTTGTTTATATCTTCCTTTTTGTCCATTGATTGATTGTAACTATGAACTAAATCGATGGTGAAGGACCTATTCTCAAAACTGTGCTTTACTCACACTAGTTTTATGAATTATCAGCTGGGCTGTTTGCCATCTCTTGATGAATACAGTACATTTGCATTTGTCAGTTGGCACAGGCTAGAGTAAAAGGTGGCTTTTCACCGATGTCTCAGTCTCACTCATGGCTGTGATTATATGGAAGCTACTGAGGTATGGGTGGTGCTTAGTAATGGCATTCGGGGCACAGTCAGTGCCTGTGAATGCTGTGAAAGGTTCTACTCATAGGGTTAGGACTACTGTTCTGACTCAGTGAGGAAAGCAATGGCAAACTACCTCACTCCTCTTCTTGCCTAGAACGCCTCAAAATAGCGCTGCCTTGGGTTTTTGTGGGTATCTCCTCACATAACGTAACGGCGGTACTTTTTGAGGATCCAACCAGCCTTCGGGCTGACTACCTAACAGACAGACCCGTACATATGAGTAAAAATGTACTGGTGTGTGTCTTACACTCCAAACACCTCTAACCTCTGTAAATAAACTCTGAATCAAAAGTGAAAATTTAGCAGCAAGAAGCGTGGACAGGGGAGAATATATGCAACCTGCCATGGATACCTATTCGCCGGGCAGGATGCAGCTGCACCTGCTACTGAACGTTTGCCACCATATTGAAACAGTAATTTAGAAGCAGGAATAGTTGCATGTTTTTCCCTGGTATATATTCTATGTTTCTCCAACATTTCAGCTGAATCGGTTGAGTAGATTTTGCATGAAAGATGATGGTGCTAATTGTTGTCCAGATCTGGGTTATTGGCCTCTAATGGTTTGGGTGATTCTGAAAATTATGAAATAAATTCTACAACTAAAACTAACTGCTAAACTTCCAACTAACTTTATCCTCTATCTTATTTTCACTTTTGATTCACATTTTATTTACGTAGGTTAGAAGTGTTTGTAGTCTAAGACACCCACAAGTACATTTTTACCCATATGAAAGACGGTTAGGCAGCTAATAATTCATAAAACTAAAGTGCGTAAAGCACGGTTTTGAGATTAGGCCCTTCACCACCAATTTAGTTCATAGTTAAAGCCCTGCGCGGATGCAGATATCCGCAAAGTTTTTCGCCATGCGGATAGCGGATAATGTTAGGAGTAAATTTGCGGATATTTTTTAGATACAATCCGAGTTTGTTGAATATCATTATTGAGACCCGGATGTTTATGACATATCATACTTTTCCGTTATGTTTTTCTCATGAAAAATGGAAGATGATTTACACTAATCTCATTCAAATTATGTCATTAAGCACAATTAACACCAACATTAACTGAAAAGGGTTACAATTCTAGCTGTATAATATTCATTTTAAACATAGCACATGACATCGCCTACATAGCCTAAGAGAACGATTTTCTCCTCAAATGTCTAAATGTGTTATTTTAATGAAAAATCCACAGCCTGCTTCCAGTCTCCGGTCAGGAATGGAACGAATGAAGGCCCCATCTAGCGGCGAGGATATGAACTGTGCCGGCTGCCGAGGCCTGACGCACTCCTCTGGGGCAATGATTAAATGAATGACAGATGAAATGAAATGATAGTGGAGAGTGTTGCTGGAATGAAATGTTGACAGGAAAAACCGGAGTACCCGAAAAAAAACCTGTCTGCCTCCGTTTCGTCCAGCACAGATCTCACATGGAGTGACCGGGATTTGAACCACGGACCCAGCGGTGAGAGGCCGGTGTGCTGCCGCCTAAGCCACGGAGGCTTATGTGTTATTTTAATATTTTATCTAATTAAATATGTTATTGTAATGCCAGTAGATTCAGATAACAAATGTGCGGATGCCGGGCGGATACGGATAATGTTTTGTTTATCCGCGCAGGGCTCTATTCATAGTTATAGTCATTCAATAGACAGGAAGAGGAGGATATAAGTAAAGATGAAAGACAAAGGACAAACTAACTGGGAGAAAAGAAAAAAAGAAAGGAATATGAGAAATAAAAGACAGGGAAAAGAAATGAAGGCATTGCTTCCACTTTCTTGTGCCGCACTTCTCTTTATCACCTTTCCTGTTGACCTTCCTTGGTCAACTCTTGTTCTCTTTCAACCCCAAGGAAATCTTTCAATTTTCTGCCTTGATTGGGCTTTGTCTCATCTTCCCTGATCCCTCATTCTTCAAGGGGTCAGACCTCTTGTTTTTCTTTTTATGATATCTCCTGCCATCTGCTCGAGGCCCTAAAGGAGCAGAGTGTGTATAGCCCTGTTTAGCGCCGAGTGACATCCACCTCTTTCCTAAACTGCAAAAGTGACTAGGACGGTAGATATTCCAACATAGTGACGAGCTTGACAACAGCATTAAGGTTCATGTCAACTCACTGGAGGCTACATTCTATGAACAGGGGATTTGTCCACAGACATGACAAATGCCTCGATCGTTACGGTGATTTGTCAAAAAGTAACCATATTTGTACATAGGTTTTGGTAATATTTTCTTTTTGTTATTTACACTTGTCTTTCTTTTTAACGGATAGTGCTACACCCTCAAGGGTTCGTGGCTGGTGAGCTGGGGGTTTGTGACCCAGAGGGATTTTTGAATTGAGACCATTTTCCCCTTTCTCCATTACTTTGGGATGGACCTTCTCCTCTTCCCCTTTCCTATCTACCTTTCATGGCTCTACTTCCTTCTAAGTCCTTCAATCTTTACTCTTCGAGAGTTGAGGGCATCTCTTTTCTCTTTTTTTTTATCTCCCTTATTCCTGTTTTGTCCATTTCTTCTAGTATATAAGTTAGATGTAAGGCAGTAGTTAGTTGTAGTAGGTAGGTTTAATCTCATTACCATTTTTTTCACTATAACCATATCATTAGGGGCCGATAGCCTAAATCATCATCATCACCACTTTTGATGTACAAGGGCAGTTCTTTTTCAACCTTTGATGGTCCGTTAAAAAAAGACAAGTGTAAATAACAAAAAGAAAATATTACCAAAACCTATTTACTCTTTGACATATCACCGTAAAGATCGAGGCATTTGTCATGTCTGTGGACAAATCCCCTGTTCACAGAATGTAGCCTCCAGTGAGTTGAAATGAGCCTTAATGCTGTTGTGAAGCTCGTCACTATGCTGGAATCTCTACCGTCCTAGCCACTTTTGCAGTTTAGGAAAGGAGTGGATGTCACTCGGCGCTAAGCAGGGCTATACGCTGGGTGTTCAAAGCCTGTCCATCGAAATTGCACAAGAAGATGTTGAGTTACAACAGCACTGTGAGGGCGGGCATTGTCATGAATCGGAATAACTCATCCTTTGATGAATTTCCGCTGCATAATTTCCCTCTGCTTGAAGAAACCAAATTACACTATGCAACTCGAACTTGGCGGAAGAATCAATTGTAGCAGCCATGTTTAAATACCTGCAACTCGGTTCAAACTGTCATAATGACGTTGAAAGTGGCAGCGGTTATAGTGGGGGAGTTGTGCAGTCGTCCTCAAAGCATACCCACCACTCGACTGGCTGTTTACTGGCATGATCGGAGGCGGAAATAAAACCCGCCCTTGTATAAAACCAATTTTAACTACAGTAACTATTCATGCGTTGTATTTGAAGGCTAACTCGATAAACAAATTAATTAGCTAGTAATAATAGTGGTAATTGGGGTCTCCGAAAGAACTCAACTAAGCTCAAACGGGAGAATGTAGAAATTGAATGTGTTCAGCATTATAAATACCTTGGAGTGTTTCTGAACCAAAATTGGATGGACCGGCAAGAGGATTGAGCATGCGAGAAGCACATTTGTTAAAATGAAGAGCTTAATGCAACTTAAACCTGAATCTTAGACTGAGAATGGTTCGAGGATATGTGTTTCCTACAATGTTGTTTGGTATGGAAGGGTGGAAAAAACTGGAACCCTTTGGAATGTGGGTCTACCGGCGAATGGTTTGCATCTCGTGGACAGGAGGAGTGCGAAATAGCAAGGTGTTGGGACAGGCTAGGTAAAAGTACAGAAGTACTGCTATCCTTTAAAAGAAGGAAGCTGGAATATTTTGGTTACTTGATGCGGAACGATAAGTATAGGATAACTGGTGATGCAGGGAAAAATTTTAGGATATTGGGGACCTGGCCAACGAAGAACTTTTTGCTTTAAGACTGGCACCAGACAACAACAGGTGGATTTTTCCATGTGGCAGTATTCAAGTATCAAACAGCCATAAAGATCAACCTTTGTTAGAAGATGGCACTCCAAGAAGAAGTAATAACATAGAAGAAAAAAGGTGTCCCACTTGAGTTTCACTATTTCCTCAGACTTAAGTTACCGTAGTAACTTTCTCAGGAGCGGTAACAATTGCTGATCCAGGATTCGATTTCAATTTCAAGTTGTGACAAATAATTTGAACTTGTCGTATTTTGGAAATCCTTGTTGTGAGGTTTATTTTTATTTGTACGAAATGTGCCACATTGATCAGCTGATTTTCTCTTCAGAAGATTCAGGTCCCACTACTTAAGGTAGTTGAACTCCCAGTCTAAAATCATGAGCTGTCACTGGTGTAGCCCCACCATACATGTTGCACCCTGAATAGTCCTACATCTTCAAGGGCTCACACTTGGTGTGCTAAGACGTTGGTGACCATGAGAGGTTTCTGACTGGGTCCACTGTTTCCCCTTTTTCCAGCGACATTGAGTGAACCCTCTCCTCTGTCCCTTCTCTAACTGCTTTTCTTGGCTCTTCTTCTTTCCAAGTCCCTAAATCCTCATTTTTTAATTTAAAAAAATAATTTTCCCACCTTAATTGGTCCTCCCTTTCTACTTTTCTGATACCCTCATTATTTGAGGAGCCAGGTCTCTTCTTTTAATGATATCTCCTATCTTCTGCTCAAGGCCCTAAAGGATGCAGTGTGTGTGTGTAGCTCCACCACACATGGTGCACGCTGGATAGTGCTACACCCTCAAGGGCTCACAGCTACCGTATTTCCTCGCATAATCGTCGCACTTTTGTTGGCCAAAAATTCGTGGAAAAAAGCAGGGTGCGACGATTATGCGAAGAATATTTAAGTTCAAAGAATATACTGTATCATTATTTGATGCATGGGCCAGTCATTCGCGTAGCGTGAGTCATAGCCTGCAGTCGGAGACAGGCTTCTTTCTTCTAACAAGGTCACGACAGGTTAACGCTCGCGGAATGTGCTGACGAAGCTGGCCATTCGCGTCGTGGTTCATAGCCCGCAGGCATAAAGACGAGATTACTTTCTCCTGACAAGATCACGCCAGCTTAGGACTATAAACTCGCGGAATGTGCGCTGGCCGTTCGCGTCACTGTTTATAGCCCGCAGGCATAAAGACGAATTACTTTCTGCTGTCAAGATCACGCCAGATTAGGCCTATAAGTTCGCGGAATGTGCGCTGGCCGTTCCGCCAGATGAGGCCTATAAGCTCGCGGAATGTGCGCTGGCCGTTCGCGTCACAGTTCATAGCCCGCAGGCATAAATACGAGAGTACTTTCTGCTGACAAGATTAGGCCTATAAGCTCGCGGAATGTGCGCTGATCATTCGCGTCGCGCTTCATAGCCCGCAGGCATAAATACGATATTACTTTCTCCTGGCAAGATCACGTCAGATTAGGCCTATACGCTTGCGGAATGTGCGCTGGCCGCTCGCGTCATAGTTCATAGGCCCCAGGCCTAAAAATGAGATTACTTTTTGTTGACATGAACACGCCAGATTAGGCCTATAAGCTCGCGGAATGTGCGCTGGCCTTTCGCGTCGCGGTTCATAGCCGGCAGGCATAAAGACAAGATACTTTCTCCTGACAAGATCACACCAGATTATACGCTCGCGGAATGTGCTAAATGACGAAGCTTGCCGCTCGCGTCACAGTTCATTGCCCGCAAGCATAAAAACGAGATATTTTTCGTCTGACAAAGTCGCGCCAGGTAAGTCGCGGCAGCATACGCAACTGACTGGCGCACAAATACGAACATGCTAAAGCGACGATTATGCGATGACATTTTATAAACCTATTTTAGTGTTTGAAAAGTGGTGTGCGACGATTACGCGGTGGCGACGATTATGCGAGGAAATACGGTAGTTAGCTCAGGATTTGGCGACCTCAAGGAATTCCTGATCTGGGACTGGGTAGTTTCTTTTTTTTCCAGAGACTTTGGGGTGGACCTTTGTCCTCATTGGTGAGGGTAGAGGACATTTCTTTTCCCTGTCTTTTATTTCCCTTATCCCTTTCTTCTTCTTCTCCTTCCACGAAACTATATGACCAAGATGTTGCAGCCCCTGTAATAAGCAACAACAACACAATCTTTTTCTAGTTTGTAAGTTATAGTTTTAGTTTCCCTTTATTTGATTTTTGCAAACAATGAAAGTCGACATATGAGTCTACATGCCCGTGTTTCTGTCTGTGTGTAAGTCTGTTTGTCCTCCCTCCCTTATCATTTCTAACATGTTGAACCAAATTAGTGGTAGCACTAGCAAAGGACACCTCAGTGTCATGCTTTATATCGCTGCCATCGTAACCAAAACAAAAGTGGCGGCCACCCAAATGTTCAAAGCTTGAATCAAATTACGACTATACTAACCATCGGATCTCTACGAAATTTCAGAAAAATGTACGAAGCGTCTGATGCCCAAACTGCAAGATCATCAGCCAAATAATTTCAGGATGGCGGTCGTGTGAATCTTGCAAGCATTATAATCCATAACTTATGATCCAATGAATCAATTTTCACAATATTTGTCATTCAGATAGTTTTATATAAGGACCCTCTGTTATCAACGTGAAAGTAACTTGAGACTGTATGTTACATGCATCCGCCATCTTGAAATTATTAAGTAAAAAAACTTTCAACACTTAAGAGCTCATCATCATCATCATCTTCTACAGTTTCCAGCCCCTGGCTGGGTCTGCTTGGAACATAAGCCTCTCCATCGTTTTCTGTCCTCCCACCACGTTTCACTCCTCACTCTGTCCCACTCCTCTCCTCTTTTCTTCACTCTTTCCTTCACACCCACAATCCACCTATCTCTTGGCCTTCATCTTGGCCATCGCCCTCCGTTTCCATCTAATGCATCCTCCTTGGTATCCTGCCCTCCTGCATTCTCCTAACATGTCCGTACTAACTCATTCTCGACTTCTCTATGTTCTCTTGTAAGGGATTCTCTTCCACAATCTCTCTCACTCGCTCATTTCTTACTCGTCCCTTCTTGTTATTCCTAATATGCTTTTTTGAAATTTCATTTCACAAGTCTGGATCCTGCTCAACTATCTTTTCTTCATAACCCATGTTTCTGATGCGTAGGTGAGTATTGGAACATAATACGTCCGGTACAATACCGGTTTGCTGTTCTGGGGTACGTCTCTGCTCCATACCAGACCTCTCACGGTCTGCAGGAATCCATGGGCTTGCCTTCGTCTCACACACTGATCTCCTTGTCATTTCTACCACTTCTATTACACTCCCTAAATACTTGAAACTATCCACCTTCTTTAGTACTTCTCCTCCTATCATTATATCACTGTTGTTACTCTTCCCCTATTTCTCATTGTCACCATCGTTTCATACTTCTTTGCATTAAATTTCAAACCACTTACTGTTTTACTGTCTCAACCTATACATTCAACCTTTCTTGTACTTCTGCCTCTCCATTGCCCAAATCATTAGATCGTCTGCAAACATCATTACTCCAATATGTTCTTCTCCTATTTGTGCTGCCACTTCTACCATTACCTCATCCATCACACAGATGAAAAGCAGTGGAGATAGTGCACTCCCTTGTTTCAAACCACTCTTCTGCTTTAACCAGTCCCCCCAGGGGCTCACATCTTGTGGGCGTGGGTTGGCGACCACGGGGCCCCAGCTGAGTCCGGCATTGCTTCCACTTACTTGTGCCGGGCTCCTCTCTGTCTTCTTTCCTGTCGACCTCACTTGGTCAACTCTTGTTCTCTTCTGACCCCGACGGTATTAGGGTATCCGAGGCCTAGGGAGTCTCTTCCTTTCCCGCCTTAATTGGCCCTTGTCTCATCTTTTCTGATACCCTCCTTCTGCGAGGGGTCAGCCTTCTTTTTCTCTTCCTTTTACCTCCTGCCTTGTGTTCTAGGCCCTTAAGGAGGCAGGGTGTATGTAGCCCCACCACTTTTGGTGCACCCTAGATAATGCTACACCCTCAGGGGCTCACGGCTGGTGAGTTCGGGAGTTGGCGACCCCGAGGGATTCCTGAGCTGGGTCCGTTTTCCCTTTTTGTCCCTTACCTTTGGGGCGGACCCTCTCCTCTTTCACTTTCCTATCTGCCTTTCGTGGCTCTCCTTCCTTCCGGGTCCCTCAATCCGCCTTCTTCGAGGGTTGAGGGCATTTCTTTTCTTCCTGTCCTTTATTTGCCTTATTCTCCTTTAGTTTTCCATTTCTTCTTCTAGTATGTAGGTTAGTAGTTAGTTTTAGTTTTGGGTTCGCATTTCATTTTCATCTTCACGATCACCCTAACCATCAGGGGCCGATAACCTAGATGTTAGGCCCCTTAAAACAACAATTATCATCATCATCATCATCATCGCTTTAACCAGTCTGACCTCTCTCCCCCAACTTTCACACAGCTCACACTTCCTTGGTACATCTCCTTTACTCTAGCCAC
The DNA here is from genome assembly GCA_946902985.2 of Meconema thalassinum. Taxonomy (NCBI): domain Eukaryota; kingdom Metazoa; phylum Arthropoda; class Insecta; order Orthoptera; family Tettigoniidae; genus Meconema; species Meconema thalassinum. The sequence continues at coordinate 308,765,046 of OX336392.1, read as the reverse complement.
AGTTTGATTTTTAACTCCCTTTTTCTGTAGGGTTTCCCACACCTTTCCTCTATCCAAGCTATCGTATGCCTTCTCTATGTCCAGAAACACCATTACCAAATCCTTTCCATATTCATAGTGTTTTACTTGGAGCTGTCTTACGCTGAAAATCAGATCCACTGTTGATCTTCCTGGCCTAAATCCATAATGTTCCTCCCTCCACCCTTCTTCTACTACCGTACTCTCCGCACTCTCCTTTCCAGGATCTTCTCAAATATCTTCACAGCATGGCACATCAACGTGATTCCCTTATAGTTCTGGACTATTTTCCTGTTGCCTTTCTTAAAAATTGGCACAATTATCCCTTTCTTCCAGTCTTCAGTTGTTCTTCTTTCCTTCCATATAACTCTCATGACCCGATAAAGCCACTGCACTCCTATGATGCCAGTTGCTCTCACCATCTCGACAGTTACTTCATCCACTCCAGGTACTTTTCCTCCTTTCATGGCCCTTATTGCTTCTTCCACTTCCTTCCATGTCAGAACCTTTTCACCTTCCTCTACATTACATAATTCCTCATTATTCTTCTTCATATTCCTATTTGGACTTGAGCTACTGTAATGAAAATTAGTGACAAGGTAGGACCATAGATGTGGCCTTGTATGGCTAAGGCAAAAGACCAGACTCTCCATACATACAAGATGGCAGTTGTACAAATTATTAGAACATTAAAATCGACAGCTCCGAATGAAATTGGGTGATTTGTAAGACGAATCTTGCCAAGAAGTGAGCATCATATTAGAGTTCTCACATGCATTAGTCAGAATATTATCACACTGAATATATTGTCATTGGGCCAGGAGATGGCAGTTCAACACACTGCGACGGGGTGCGGTCTTGCAATACACATGCGCGGCCCGCCTATTCCAAACCTAAATATATCGGCTTCCCGCATGCCAATGGTTGTTATAGCAGCAGACGACACGCAATCAGTGAAAGAAGAAATGTGCTGAGTGAGTGGGGAAAGTAGTGACCAACTTAATGTTTTTGGAATGCGCGATACACAGTGAGCGGGAAGACATCTGCAGTTCAAACCCAACTGCTATCTCCTGGCGCAATATCAATAGCACACAGTGGCCATCTTGTAATTTCAAAATAGATTAATAACTTTCAGTATCCTAGAGCTATATAAGGAAATTTAGTAATAAAATAGAACTTATAAGTCGCTTCGTATGCCCAAAGCAAAATACCAGCGACTCCATAGATTCAAGATGAGGTTAGGTGTACTATTGATAGATATAGATATTTTATTCAATTAATTCCAAAGAGTCATAGGCTCGTACAGAGGAATTGTACAGTAATATGTGTGTTTACACACCAAGGAAGAAAATTCTGAAGGTAACACAAATTGATGAATAAGGACATAGGCCTATTATAAGGTTGATACCATATCTAAGATTGTTTAGACCAAGGTCCCTTAAAATGATAAGCACTTAGGATTTTTAATCTTATACATAACTTAACTTATTTGATGTATTAAGATGCATCGAATTTTCCCCACAATACTTCCATAGTTTTCCTCTTAAATACCGACAAAGTTGGTGCTCATTTTACTTCATCAGGAAGTTTATTATATGACTGTGATGCAGAGAACTTGAAACTATTTCTACCATATTTAGAAGAGTGAATGATATATAAGGCTACGTCCTTCGCATGCCTAGTTCCATAAGAATGATTATAATTGGTAAACTGAGATGTTATTGCACAATTGAGGCAAAAACTTGGTAGAAGAGTAGTGAGTTACCTATTAAATTTAGTAGATTTTAACTACTCCTTGAAGTATCAAAAACTCTTGTGCCTCATGCAAATTAGTAAAGAGGTGTCAGTAGCATTACCCCCCTGTGGGTGGGGGCTTTAGAATACACCCACGGTATCCCCTGCCTGTCGTACGAGGCGACTAAAAGGGGCGACCTTGGCTATACTTTAAGGACTCCGCGTTGTTTTGTGAATTGGACCCCCAGTGGGTGGGAGGAAGCGAATACATCCACGGTACTCCCTGCCAGTCGTAAAAGGCGACTAAAAGGGCTTCTCGGAACGGTCCCCTTTCGAGGGTTTGACAGTCAGCTCTAAAAGACATACACCCGTGCGGTATAACTCTCATTAGGTTATATCGCACTTCTTTCCGTCACTGCTTTCAGGGTCTGGCAACCAAAATTTCTATATGTGCGTGCTGTTAGGGGATGGGCCACTTACGCTAGCGACTACGCTCGAAAGCCTGTTCCGGTCTTGGCCGCGCCGACAGGTGGGTGTGCCATGTACCCGTTCAGTAGTATCCGCCTGACTACGCAGGTCCCCGCACAGCCGAATGTCTGAGCTGTAAAATCCAGTATATGCCAAGGGGTACATGCCGATACGGCATTGTAAAACATCGGACCCCCGGGCAATGCCTTCCAAGCTAGGCGGGCCTTGCCCTGGCTGGGTAGCGCCTACTGTGACGGCCCGTGATCGGATGTCGGTGGCATTCGGGGAGGATGATCTGGCCATGGGTTCTAAAAGAAAAATCCCCAACCAGGGTGGACCTACACCCAAACAGGGTGGTCCTACACCCAAGTCTTTAACATTTGATTCCCTACGGGGATCAACCCCCTGGGAACAATCTGTGCGTGAAAATCTGGGTGCTAACACCCCCAAGTTTCTGGTCGCAACCAGAACGGATGGGGGTGATTTCAATATGGTAAAGTCTATTTTGTTTTCTCGGCACATAGAAGGGGTCTATGGCGAGCTTGAGAAGGTACAAAAGATGAGAAACGGTAGCTTGTTGCTCAAGACTAGGACTGGTGAGCAGGTTGAACACCTTCTGAAATGTGACCACTTTGGCGATATCCCTGTCAAGGTGGAAAAGCACACGTCTCTGAATCTGGTCCGGGGAGTCATTTTCCACCGGGACCTGATTCTGAACACTGACGAGGAGCTCAAGGAGGATATGCAGCACCGTCACGTGACTGATGTCCGGCGCATTACGCGCAAGGTCAATGGTCAAATCGTGGATACTGGTGCTTTCATTATTTCCTTTGAGCTTTCGGTGCTCCCGGAGAAAGTCAAGGTAACAAGTTACCGTTGCGACGTTCGGCCTTATATCCCTCCACCAATGAGGTGTTATAAGTGCCAGAAATTCGGACATATGTTATCCCGATGCTCGAGCCCTGACGTCTGTGGAACATGCGGTAAGGTACCCCACGAAGCGGAAGAGTGCACAACACCTTATCAGTGCACTAATTGCCCTGGATTTCATTCTCCTCGGGACAGGAACTGCCCTGTCTTCCTGCGTGAGAAGAAAATCCAGGAGATTAAAACCCTGGATGGTCTCACCTACCAGGAGGCCCGCAAGAAGTACCATACCAAAATTTCGCCTTCTCCAACGATTGATTATAAAGCCATAATACCAACATTGGTCCCGGCTACATCATCTTTTGTCTCCACTGTGAAACCTTCTAATGTACCACTGCCATCTACATCTCTAGCTACTCCCCAGAATCAGAACGAGAGCCCGAAGGTGACTTCAACTCCACCTTCGGCCAACACGAAGGCTGTGCGAGCGAAGGCTGCTCCGCCCGCACAGCAGGGGAGGAAGTTGAAGACTTCCTCCCCACTCGGGAGGAAGTCGAAGTCTTCCTCCCCATCCAAACGGTCGGCGAAAGCCGCGCCGAAGCCGGCGGAGGCGGCATCGTCGACCAGGGTCAGGACTTCGGCTCCTGACCCGTCTATATACCTTAAAGAGCCGGGGGCGGGTAAGAAGGGACCCCGCACTACGCATTCCCTTTCTCCCAAAAAGGGGAAGCCATCCGCGCCAACACCTGCGGATGCTGCTGCGCCTGGGGACGTTTCGGCCCCCAGATCTTCGCGCTCCCCACGGAGATCCCCCCGCCGCCGAACTGCGTCCAGGAAATCTTCCACTGAGTCGATTCACTCCATGAACTCGCCTGAGGACATGGAGATTATAGTCGACGTAGTGACTGTAGATTCTCCAGAGTCAAAGTTGGAGTAGCTTGGTGCTCCAACTTATTCCCTACGTTCACACAATGGCACTGTTACAGTGGAATTGTAACAGTTATGACAGGCATTTGACAGAACTCCGTCAGCTTATTGCCCAATACGCGGCGAGTATAGTCTGCCTACAGGAAACAAACCTCAGACCTGATCATGAGACTGTTCTGAGAGGTTTCCGACTATACTCTAAAGAGCGACAAGACGCCGCCCGGGCTTCCGGGGGCGTTTGTACCTTCGTTCGCTCTGACTGCTATAGTGAGGAGTTTCCACTCGCCACTCCTCTGGAAGCTATTGCAGTTCGCGTGTCCTTGCCTGCTATGACAACTGTTTGTAACGTGTACCTTCCACCGAACCAACCCCTTGATATTAATGACGTCTTAGATCTTGTTGATCAACTTCCAGTCCCTTTCCTACTCGTGGGTGATTTCAACTCTCATCACCCCCAATGGGGATCACCATCTTCCTGCCCCAGAGGAAGGGACGTGGAAGGCTTAATTCAAGGGTTGGATTTATGTCTATTAAATACAGGGGAAGCTACACATTTTAGCTTAGCGCACGGCACGTACTCACACATTGACTTGAGTGTGTGTAGCCGTGCGCTGGTCCCCCTATTTGGTTGGTATGTACACGACGACCTCTGTGACAGTGACCATTTCCCGATCGTTCTTACCCTTCTGAACCAGACGCCCGTGGAGTTCCCCAGTCGTTGGGTTCTTAAGCGGGCAAATTGGCCCTCGTTTCAAGAACGAGCTGTTTTCGTTGATCTTGGTTGCCGGAGCGTCGATGACGAGGTACAGCACATCACCGATGTGCTTCTTGCTGCCGCCGAAGAGTCCATTCCATCCTTTTCTGGGACTCCTCGTCGCAAACTCGTCCCTTGGTGGACTGAGGATATTGCAGCGGCAATAAGAGACCGTCGTCGAGCTCATAAGCACTACCGTCGGCGTCCAACCATGGCCAATTTGGTGGTGTTTAAGAAATTTCGTGCCAAGGCACGGATTCTTATTCGCCAGATTAAGAAACTATCCTGGGAACGGTATGTGTCTTCTATTACGGCACATACCCCCTCCTCTCAAGTGTGGACTAAACTACGACGCATTTCGGGCATTCAGACAACTTCTAGTGTACCGGGAATTTCCATTGATAATGACTTGGTTACAGATCCTTATCGCGTTGCAAACCATCTCGCCTCGTATTTTGCGGATATATCCGGTTGCGATAACTATGACCCTGCCTTCGTGGCCCTGAAGCGCGAAGCGGAACGTTTCCAGCTTAGTTTTGCTTCCCGCGCTTCGGAGGAGTACAACGTGCCCTTTACGGAGTGGGAACTCCGCGGAGCGCTGGCGCTCTGCAGGGACACGTCTCCTGGCCCGGATAATATTCACAACCAGATGCTTAAACACCTTAACGATGAGAGCATTCGTTATTTGCTCAGGGTGTTTAATCGTATCTGGTTGGAGGATGTGTTTCCAGCGCAATGGCAGGAAGGTATCATTATACCTATCCTGAAGCCCGATAAGGATCCCAAATTGACAGGGAGTTACAGACCTATTTGTCTCACTAACGGTCTGTGCAAGCTCTTCGAGAGGATGGTCAATCGGCGCCTAGTGTGGATCCTGGAGAAACGGGGACTCCTGTCTGAATACCAGTGTGGTTTCAGGGCGTCACGGTGTACCAACGACCATCTGGTACGCCTGGAGACCGCCATACAGGACGCTTTTCTCCGGAGACAGCACCTGGTCGCCGTTTTCTTTGACCTCGAGAAGGCCTATGACACCACTTGGCGTTACGGCATCCTCTCTACTCTGCATCAATGGAAATTCCGAGGTAACTTGCCGGTTTTTATTGCGAATTTTCTGTCCCTTCGCCTGTTCCGTGTCCGAATAGGGGGGACATATTCGCAATATCATATACAGGAAAACGGAGTCCCACAGGGATCGGTGCTTAGCGTAACATTATTTGCGATTGCCATAAACGGTATAGTCGCTGCTGCTGGTCCAGCAGTGGTACCGTCGCTATATGTAGACGACTTCGCTCTACATTATAGTGCGCACAATATGGCGGTCGCTGAACGACAGTTACAACAAGCTATTCGGAGAGTGGAACGCTGGACACTGGAGCATGGCTTTCGATTCTCAACCGCTAAGTCCTCGGTTGTCCATTTCTGCCGAAAGCGCACCCTCCATCCAGATCCCGAGCTTTATCTGGGCAATGTAGCTTTGCCTGTTGTTGCTGCGTACCGGTTCCTTGGGCTCCTTTTCGATCAGAAATTGACGTGGGAACCACACGTGCGGTGTTTGAAGACTGCCTGTGCTAAGAAGCTCAACATGTTGCGGTTTCTTAGCGGCACATCGTGGGGGGCGGACCGCGCGGTGCTTCTACGTTTTTATAAAGCACTGATTTTATCTAGGTTAGATTATGGCAGTGTAGCATATGGTTCGGCCCGTAAGTCAGTGCTTGTTAAACTGGACAGTGTCCACCACGGCGGTGTGAGGCTGGCGACGGGTGCCTTTCGGACGAGCCCAGTCGTCAGCTTGCTCGCCGAGGCTGGCGTACCTCCTTTACACCTGAGGCGCCAACAAGTACTGCTAACCTATGCTGCAACAATTCGACAGATGCCCCTTCATCCAAGCTATCCATGTTTGTTTTCCAATCCGAATCGCCGGCTGTATGATGCGCTCGCCCGAGCCACTCGGCCGGCGGGGATTCGCTTGGATGACATATACCGTCAGTTCCGATTTCCTTCTGTCTCCTGTATCGTCCGAGTACCTAGCAAGGCCCCTCCGTGGATGGTCTCTCGCCCTGATATCATCCTGGATCTGCACACCGGCCCCAAGTCGGACACGGACTCCTCCGTCCATCGGAGGCTGTTCCAGTCCGTGGTGACACGGTATCCGGGATCAGGGCTTGTATTCACGGACGGTTCGAGGGTAAACGAGAAAGTAGGCTGTGCATTTGTGGTTGAGGATCGTCGGTTTCTCTTTTCACTTCCCGAGGCCTGTAGCGTGTACACTGCAGAGCTCTATGCCATCTTAGAGGCTCTGCGGTACACGTTATCAGACGATCACCAGCACTTTCTTGTGTGTACTGACTCTCTGAGTGCGCTGCAAGCGATCGATGTGTGTTTCCCGAAGCACCCGTTGGTCCAGCGTGTGCACGACCAGCTCGTCAGTTCGCGTAACGCTGGAATCGGGGTGACCTTTGTGTGGCTTCCTAGCCACATGGGTATTGCGGGAAACGAGCTTGCTGATCAGGCGGCGAGAGAGGCAGTCGCACTGCCCTCGCTCCCATATAAGGTGCCTGCTAGTGATGTGCGCTCTCAGTTGCGGCATTCGATCCTGTCGCATTGGGAGGAGGCATGGCGTGCCACGCCTCCACCTAACAAACTGAGAGGCATCAAGGAGACAACGAAGGTGTGGAAATCTTCCTTCCGATCTCTCCGGAAGGAAGCTGTGGTACTCTGTCGACTCCGGATCGGCCATGGGATTGCTACGCACTCCCACTTGCTAAAGAGAGAAGATCCTCCTGTGTGTACTTGCGGTGCCCACCTAACCGTGGCACACCTTCTCTTGGAGTGTGTGGATCTGGCCGATCTGCGAGGGACTCTTAAACTGCCTAATACCCTCTCCCTTATTCTCCGTGATGACGGGCCGTCAGCTGACCTCGTCATCCGGTTCATGAGGGAGAGTGGTTACTTTTTTAAGTTTTAATGTGTAGTTACGACTTTTAATTGAGGTTAAATCTGTTTTACGTTTCTTATTGTGTTATGTATTGTATTGTTCACTATGCCTTATTTGTTTTATCCTTTTTTACCATCCGCCTTTTATTCTTTTTATTCAAATAAGGCATATTTTTTGGGGGCTCACTGTCTGTTTTATAAACACCATTTTCGCTTCATCCATGGCAGTGAGTTGTTTTTATCTACATACTTTCATTTCACGTCATTTCATTTCATTAGGGGCCGATAACCTCGATGTTAGGCCCCTTAAAACAACAATTATCATCATCATCATCATCAGTAGCATTAGTGATGAAATCTTCTGAGTATAGCAAGCAGCAGCAGCCATCCTGAAAATTCATCATTTAAAGATAAATAACTTTATATGTTTCAGAACTACAATAACGAAAATTAGTGACAAGGTAGAAACCTAAATGGAGTATCGTATGCTCAGGAAACATTTTCAAGATGGCGGCCGGGCATAATATTAAAACATAATAGTTCACCATTCAGAATGTATTTGGACAATTAAAATGAAACTTAGTAAGAAATAAGAATGAAGCCTCCGTGGCTTAGGCGGCAGCACGCCGGCCTCTCACCGCTGGGTCCGTGGTTCAAATCCCGGTCACTCCGTGTGAGATCTGTGCTGGACAAAATGGAGGCAGACAGGTTTTTCTCCGGGTACTCCGGTTTTCCCTGTCTAAATTTCATTCCAGCAACACTCTCCACTATCATTTCATTTCATCTGTCATTCATTTATCATTGCCCCAGAGGAGTGCGTCAGGCCTCGGCAGCCGGCACAGTTCATATCCTCGCCGCTAGATGGGGGCTTCATTCATTCCATTCCTGACCCGGTCGGAGACTGGAAGCAGGCTGTGGATTTTCATTTTCAAGAAATAAGAATAATTCACTGAATACAATGCGAGTTGACCATCTTGAAAACATAGAATATGATCATGAATAACTCAAAGTATTTGTAAGATACAAAAATGAAAATAAGCAGTAATATAGAACCTTCTAAGTGTCTTCCTATAACTAAGTCAAAAGAATAGTGACTCCATACCACTGCCAGTTGGATCGCATCCCTCCTGGCTGCTTTAGACTGCCTGCCCATTCAACGCTCAGAGGCGTACAAGATAGGTTGCAGCACCATCCCACTGTGATCACCGCAGCTTTTTCACTGCCAGCTTCATCGCGTCCCTCCTGGCTGCTTTAAACTGCCTGCCCATTCAACACTTGGATGCGTACTAGATATATATTAATTTCTGATTTACAAAAGAGCATGCAGCAATACGGCATTCTAAAATCCAAAACACAACTTCGCAGAAAACAAACAACAAACGGTTGAACATCGTAATTCAGCGAGGCTCCAAAGCCTTTCACACTCAAAGCAATGGCTTCTTACCAAGGAAGTCAGACCGTACCTAACCTTACAGACGGTTCTACCCACAATGTGCCCAAGAAATTCCAGAAAAGTTATTATGCTTCTGCAATACAGTTAACACCGAATCAAGAACAGGCTATCATTATTGACGCCATTACTATCAATACAAAACAAATGTCTGCAACAGTGACTTGAAAAAGTGGCGATCACAGCGGGTTGGTGCTGCTCTTAGCGTCTATATTTGGAAACGAGGTTGTACGCATAAACCAATGCGGTAATCGTTGAATGGGCAGGTAGTCTAAAGCAGCCAGGAGGGATGCGATCCAGCTGGCAGTGCTCCATACATTCATAGTGGCGGCTGGGTGTATTCTTAAAACTTGAATATCATTAACTCATGATATGCAGTAATAGCACAATTAACGAGAAATTTAGTGAGACAGGAGTACCATACAATAGACCCCACTACCATTATTCACAGTAAATTGACACTGAATTTCGCGTGCAGGAGCCATCTTAAAATTATAAAATATACAAACAAATAATTCTATATATTTTAGAGACACAATATCTCATATTGGCATTAATGTAGAGCTGTATATGAGATTTTATGCCAAAGGCAAAAGAACACCCCTGCCATATATTCAAGATGGTGGCTGAGCATAGTATTGAAACTTCAAAATCAATAAGTCAGGATCCAATTGCACAATTAACACAAGTCTTTGTAAGAGGTGAGAAACAGATAAGATACCTCTCTTGCTTTAATCATAAGACTATCACACTGCATATAGCACATAGCTGCCATCTAGAATATATGAGACAATCGGCAATCCACTATTTACTGTATTACAGTTACAGTGATGAAATGCAGCAAATATGTAGTCTCACAGGAAAGGCTTTCTCTCCAGAAGGCACAAGATAAACTATTTCATACATTCAAGATGGTGGATTGAAGTATTTTTCTAAGGTTTCAATCAATTCCTTTGGTTAAAAAAGCGGAATTACAACCAAACTTAGTAAATGGGGAGTATTGAATATATATCACAGTTTGTAGACTGGGTTCATCCATTGTGAGTTCATAATGCCTTCTGTTAGATAGAAATCTATACAGATATTCACTTTCTTTTCATGTAATTTGCCCACAGGATACAACGCTTAATGTTCATCACAAGAACATTCAATTATACTCCTTGATAAGTGCAAGGAGTTATAATTATACCTATACATTTAGGAGAAAGTAGGCTATATGTTCTTTACTGAACATATTGTTTTTTCATTTTTACTACCACCCAAATTATTGGGGACAGATGATCTAGGTGTTTTGCCCCTTAAAACAACGATCACCACCACCTCCTTTAATCCCCTAGATTTAATTCCCCTGGCTCGGGGACTGTGTGTCTATATCAGCATTTCATCCTCATCACAATGTGTTGGGTCGCCCACTAGTGTCAACCAGAAAGACCTGCGCCAGGCCTCCCAGAGGCCTTATGGCATTTCATTTCATCGGGTTCATGGAAGTTCTTTTTGTAGCACAGCTTGTAGTGAAACCTATGGACCATGAAACGTGTCATGTCATATCACAGTTCGTCCATTGTGAGTTCATAATGCCTTCTGTTAGAAATCTATACTGATATTTCTTTCCATGTAATTCCTGAAGTAAAGCTTGGTTCTGTGTTGTTGATGACTAGGGCTCGGATTTTTAGGTAAATAGATATATTTTTATGTAAATACATATTTGAAGCATTTTTTTCTATAAATATAAATTCCAGCTCTTCACTTATTAGCACATAAAAAGACATAATATTTACATTTTAAAAAATCAGTATGCTAGATCTTTCAGTTTATTGCATTTTTATTCCATGTTACTTCAGCGGGGAAGAACCTGTGAGCTATCTAATCTTCATGCAGAGCGTATGTCAGCTTGCAACTGTGCTATTCTTAACTTGTCGCCCCGTGCCACTCACTGTGGATTTCCTCGTCCATAGCCAAATTGCACCACGTGCTAGACCTTCCCCCCAGCTACCTGGAACGAGTGTCACTCACATGCAGTTCATTTCGGGCACTGTGAAGTGTAAGGCAGTTCTGCGATGCCTAAAGTAAAAACAACTACAGGTTATCCTCTGCAGCAGTATGTTGCAGAATTAAAGGATAATTTTACTTCTGATGGGAGCGTTCTGTTCTGCCAACAATGTGGGAATGCAATCGAGGCTGAACAGCGATCTCAAGTTACACAACACCTCAAGGACAAGAAAAATATTGCCGCAGTTGCGCGCCTTCAGAATAAGCGTTTCGCTATAATCGTCGTCATTTGTGATGGACAACCTCGAGATGTATCTTGTTGTGTATTATGTATAGAATAAATTGCATTCATGAGTACTGCATATTGCTTATATTTGCATTAATAAACTAGATTATAATTAAATATTTTTACTTTTTTGTCACATATTTCAGGTATTTTTAAAACATAAAAAATAAATATTTTCCAGATTCTTAGCACCTAAAAATCCGAGCCCTATTGATGACAGTGGCATTCCCTAGATATGAGCTCAACCTCAAAAGGGTTCTAGGGGTATCACAATATGCCAGATCCTGATATGTATTTATGTTCTAGCCAGGGAAACCTTTCTGATTGAGGACTTAAGAATGCAACTGCAGCAAACTCGGGCTTGCGAGGAACTATCACGAGAACTACAGGAGAAAAGGAACTTGATCCAATAAAGTTTCTAACTGCTGATGCAATGCAATATAAGGAGTGGATGAATGAGGAATATGAATTGAGACACTCGATGACACGCTTTGCGATACACAGTTTTCATCATCATATTTGTGTCAGGAAATCTTTTCACCAAGCCAATCAGGAGTGTATAATATGTGTTCTATGCAGTGAACAGTGCGATATTTACCACGCGATGAAATGCTAGAAGAGAAGAGTATCACTAACTCAATTTTGCTCTTCTTGAGTTACGTATCATCTAATGTACAGACTAGGGGCAGATGATCTCGCTGTTCTGCCCCTGAAAACAACAATAACTAACTAATGTACATACTGTGCGCAATGAGTGTATTTATTATTCCAAATCTAGTTCCAAGATGCTAGATATGGGTTTGCTGTTTCTGACCATATGTTATTGTTTTAGCCGAGTGATCAAGTCTCCCTTGGAGATAGAGGTGCTCCGATATACCAACAAGGTGTCATCGGAGGCCCACGTCAAGGTGATGCGCACGGTGCGGGAAGGCATGATGGAGTACCAATGTGAGGCTGAGTTCCTCAAGCACACCTACTTCGCGGGAGGCTGTCGCCATACTTCATACACATGTATATGTGGTAGTGGAAACAATGGTTCTGTGCTGCATTATGGACATGCTGCCGCCCCCAACGATAAGGTCGTCAAGGAAGGAGACATGTGGTGAGTATTCAGCTTGGCAATACAAATGTACAGTAAAAAAATAAATAAAGGCTGATTGATAAATCTACCCTCGAGGGGCTCACAACTAGTGGGATCACGGGACACGAGCTGAGTCCGGCATTGCTGCCACTTACTTGTGCCGGGCTCATCTCTGTCAGCATTCCTTTGCCAACTCTTGTTCACTTCTGATCCCGACAATCTTTCATTTTGCCACTATTGTCTCATCTTTCCTAATACCAGTGGGGGTCAGACCTCTTCTTTGCTGGTATATCCTGCCTTCTGCACATGGCACTTAAGGAGGCCTCAACATGCATGGTATACCATGGATAGTGCTACACCAGCTAGTGAGTTAGTGACCCTGAGAGATTACTTAGTTGGGTCTGTATTTTGTTTTATCCATTGCCTTTTGGGAGAATCCTCTCCTCTTTCCCATTCCTATCCGCCTTATATAGTGCTACTTCTTTCCAAGTCCCTCAGTTCTCATCCTTAGAGGGGTGAGGGCAATTCTTTTACCTGTTTTTTATTTCCTGTATTCCTTTTTTATTTTGTCCTTTTCATCTTCTAGGACTTGTAGTTAAATGTAAAGTCAGTCCTGTAGTTAGTAAAATGAAAATCCACAGCCTGCTTCCAGTCTCCGACCGGGTCAGGAATGTAATGAATGAAGCCCCCATCTAGCGGCGAGGATATGAACTGTGCCGGCTGCCGAAGCCTGACGCACTCCTCTGGGGCAATGATTAAATGAATGGCAGATGAAATGTAATGATAGTGGAGAGTGTTGCTGGAATGAAATTGTGACAGGGAAAACCGGAGTACCCGGAGAAAAACCTGTCTGCCTCCGTTTTGTCCAGCACAGATCTCACATGGAGTGACCGGGATTTGAACCACGGACCCAGTGGTGAGAGGCCGGCGTGCTGCCGCCTAAGCCACGGAGGCTTCCCTGTAGTTAGTCTTAGTTGTAATTTTCATTTCACCATCTATTGTCATTGCCATCCAAACCACTTGGGGCCAATAAGCTAGACTGTAGCACTTGCTACTTTTCAGTCGGTCAACACAAAACTGGGGCATGTGAATAAATAATCTGAAAAAAATTAATGTGATTAAAATATATATAATTGTTATAATTATAATTTTATTAATGCAGCCAATGACCATATAATAGTTATGGACTACAGAAGAGGGAGAAAACTAAGGGATAACAATTTTCGCTTTCCAAGCGAGCATCATCAGACCCAAATATACAGGACAAAATAGCTCTACAAAAAACTACCAAACCCACAATGACACCCATAAACCTGCCCTCCAAAGAAAAAAAAAGAACGGCAAACACTTAGAAAGTATGGCAACTATTACTGATAAATACTAAAGCATTAAGCACCCGAAAAAAGAACTATTTATTTTAATATGTACTATGTTGTTGTTGTTGTTTGACTCTTCAGTCTGTTGACTGGTTTGATGCTTGAATTACAGATAATACACACTAAAACATCCATCACAATTAACACTGGTTATCAGACAGATTCTACACACACCCAAAGTACACGGGGCTACATGACCACGTTGTCGCAGCCCCTAAACTGAGGAACCAACTAACCATCTGGTTTGATGCAGCACTCCATGCCTCCCTGTCCTGAGCAAATTGTTTCGTCTCAACATAGCTACCACACCTTACATCCGAGGCAATCTGTTTAACATATTCTAACCTTGGTCTATCCCTATAGTTCTTGTCCTCGACCCTTCCTTCCATCACTAAGTTTGCTATTCTTGGGTGTCTTAGTATGTGTCCTACCTACCTATCTCTTCTCTTCATTAGCAGTGACCAAAAACATCTCTCCTCTCCCAATCGTCCTAATACCTCTTCATTTGTTACTCTATCTACCCATCTCATCTTCATTATTTTCCTGTAACACCACATTTCAAACACTTCAATTCTCCTCTTTTCTGTAAGACTGAAAGATGATGATCCCATCCACAAACAGTCTCCCTCCAGCAACTGATCTATGAAGGTGATACACTTAAGCAATAAACCTCAAACTGCAATTTGTAAACTAACTAGCGGACCCGTGCGAGAAATCTCGCATGTTCATAAACCACACTTTCCCCAATAGATTTATAATGTGAGACTTAAGGAGAAAGGTTGTTATATTTTTATTTCAACCAAATGATTATAGAACACTATTTACATTTCAGGATAAAGGACAGACCTCAGAATGTTAATATGACATGAAACAGGCGTCACAGCGGCCCGTGGACAGCAATTATGGAGCGTATTTTCCTACCTCAACGGTGTTTGCAAATCGCACACTTCGTACAATTTTTTTAAAGTATTTTTTTTAAGAAATTATAGATATTTATGCAATTATAGTGCAATAAGTCACTGCTAATGTCTATTCTCTTTCATTTGAATGCTCATTTGTCACGATCGGTCGCTTGTGAGTGCCATAGGAGGGATGCATACTACTGAAATAATATATATGATGATATGCAGAAATGACCTACGAGTACTCTGCCAAGATGATGGTAAAAAGCTAGAACAGCAACATACAAAAACAGTGTTCGTCTACTAATAATGAGTGGCGGCCAGTAATAGGGTTGCAGTGTTGCTCAACGACCAGATTTCTTTAAGAAAAACAATTAATACCGTAATAATCTTTTTAGTAATAAAAACTGTACATTTCCTTTTATATGTATAGGAATTCATAATTTTGTTCTATAATAATTCAGGAAATCTTATAGTAAGTTACTGTGAACTGCGCCAACTGTCCAACAGTGCTCGTCTGTATGGTCGTTGCCAGCCCCAAGCACCGACCAGATCTCAATAGTGAAGTGTATGGCAGAGATGCTAGACCGGGTAAGTCCTATCTCAACAGTTAACTCGGCTGGTTGTTGTCCGCCGATTGCAACAAGGGAGCCGAGAGGCGCAGACATAGACATCCGAGATGTTCCGTCAGCTGCCGATACTATGTCTTGCAATGTAATTTTTGGGTACTTGTGACATTCACGGTTCGCCCTCTTATATAACTTACGTTGTTGTGTTCTCGTGAATTTTTTCATGTAGACTAACTTATAATCCATTTAATCCGATGAGAATGTGATGTTCTATGAACTGTGGTATTCATGATAATGAGGTACATTTGTTTTACGCGCAATTGAACACAGTTTTCTCTGATATCAAGCAGGCTCATACACCACCACCTACGCCCCTACCCTCCCTCTCCTTTAATGAAAATAGTGCAACGCCCAGAACAAATACCCGCCAGCCGCCACTGCTAATAATGCTTGCCTCTGTGGGTGAGTGGTTAATGTGTCGGTCTACTAACCACAAGATTGCAGGTTCGCTCCTGGCCGTGGTAAGTGATTTTTGAAAGGCCAAAAAAATCACGACATGCATGTCATACGTTGTTGACATGTTAAAGAACCCATTTGAATTCAGTAGGCCGTGTTGATAATGACAAAATTAATCTCTGGATTTTCCGCTAACACAAAGTTCCTCCATTCTCTACTAGAAAGCGCTATAGTGTCAAGGAGCTTAGATATCTAACTTTCATGACTTTCATAGGGTTCCAAGGAACGACGAAATTTGACATGCAAGCTGCCCTCTGGGTGTCAATTAACAAAGCTTGCACCCAGCACCCGAGGCCATACGATATTATTACTGCTAATAATATGTTGAAATATCTGATATGGAGACTTACGTGAATGTCTACAAGCTGCTCTGACGACCACTGTTCTAATGTAAAGAAAATCTGTATGTGGATCAACTAACAAATCACCAGTATCAAGATTAACTTATCTAATTTGAGGAGCTTTTACAAAAGCAGTTTAATATTGCAAATTTTCAGATTTATCTGATTTATCAGATTTGAATCTATAGGACAAAATAGCTCTACAAAATACTATCAAAGCCCACAATGTCAACCATGATTGGATGCAGCCCTCCAACACCAACGCTCCAGATTTAAACCATTTACTTGCTTGAGGAGCGAAACCTGTCATCGTTTTAATCCCCCTCTTCTTGTAATCTGCGCAAATACAGTAACTTTTAATCACATGCAGTATAATGTTTATTCAGGTTATATCAAATTTCTTAATAATTGGGATTGTAATTGTGTCGACAGACAGCACTGATAAAATGGCTTCAAACTTTCTATATTTAGGTTGGGAATAAGTGGGTTCGAAGCCCCAATTCCCTTCACAGCATGTCGAAGGGGACTTCTCCTGCAGCGCAGACAATACTTCTACTTAATTGTGATCTATCAGTTGTAACTCTTCAGTTAATCAACACAAATTTGACCAATATGACTGGGCACACTGTATCTACAAAAGATAAATAAATAATCACTTCTGGAAATAATTACAATGAGCAATTTAGGATTGCCCATTATTTTAATAGTAATAATAATAATAATAATAATGCAACAACCATAGTAGTGTATTTATTATACTGTCTGTAAATAGTTGCCACATTATTCAAGTTTTTACAACTTATGTAATATACATATTGGATATATTTATTTGTGTTTAAGTGTGATCCATAAACATCGTACACTAGTTAAGCCTAAGTGAACAGGATCTGAGGATGATCGCGCAATGTTCGAAACATGTCATCCAATTAAGTAGATATTGGTACATAAAAGTGTGTTAGTTTGTAGGGTATGTAAATACTTGTTTCCCGCCTAATATAATTGGGCACAATTCGTGTTGACCGACTGAAAAGCTTTCTTTATTATAACTACAATATTACATGTAATTTTTTTTTCGGGTGTGTTTATTTATTATATTATATTATATTATTATTTGCGTACAATTCCCTTTATGGAGGGCGCTAAAAACACAAAAATCTAGCTTTTGGTGGTGGCTCTTTTGTTCTTTTTATCTTCACAAAAACCTTTCATCCGTTCACTGTGTGCTTTCTTCTCTTCATCTGTCCATTTATGCCTATTTCTTTTGGGTTGTGATCTAAATTCAAATTTTTGATTTCTGATTTTTTCTCTACAAATGCTGCAGTCGTGAATGTCTTCTATGGTGATCCGTAATTATTTAATTATTATATAAATATATGGATAGGGGATTGTTGCCTAATGCAGTTATCTAACGGGAAAATGATTCCATAATAGACACGATGAGAAAAAGGAGAATTGCCTTTTTCTGTCATTTATCGAGATTACATGGCAATAGGCTTTACTTTAAATTAGTTTAACTACATTTGAGAAAAGTAAAACAAAAAATAATTGGTTCAAAGAAGTTCAAAATGATTTAGATGAGTTGAATATTACAATGAAACAAATTGTAAATAGAGAGGAAAAAAGTATCCTGAAGAACAAACATATAAGACTTACAGTAACAACTAAGCAACGAAAACCATATGTCATCTGATGAAGAAAGGGCAGGCAGGTCAGCCAGAATGAAGAGGTTTTGGGAGAGGAGAAAGAAGATGACAACTAAATTCACTGTCAATTCTTAGAATACTTAAATGTATTTGGTTTGATTTAAGTGCTCCAATATTGGTGTAAACTATTAAAATAAAATATATATCTCCTATCGTTTATCCCACCGTGAAGTGTCTGCTGCAACTCCTCCATTTCAGTCTGTCGTTGGCTTCTTCCGGTTTTAAGCCAAGATTATGCATGCTGACCTTGATATTGTAGGTCTACCACATTGCAGGTCTTCCACGCGGTCGCATTCCACCTGGGTCAATTTGAAGTGGTGTTTTAGCGACTGAATTCTCTTGACTTCTCAGTATGTGACCATACCAGCGGAGCCAGCTTCCCTCACATTCTCCACGATCGGAGTGATGCCTTATCTTTGTTGAACATCTGTATTTTGTAGGTGGTCACAATGAGTCAGTCCTAGGGTACATCGGAGTATCTTCATCTCCATTGTATGCAGCGTCAGCTCATGTTTTTTTTGTCATTGGGCAACATTCTGCCCCATAGATTGCTGCTGGGCATACCACGATCTTTAAATAATGAAGGCACCTTTTTATCACAGAGAACTCTGGTGACTTGTCTCCACTTGAGCCAAGCTGTGTTTACCCTCGCTCGGGTATCAGAAGTGGCATCGGAACTAGAGGTAACGATGGATCTTACGTACTTAAAGTACACAGACTTCTGCAGGTCTTGATCATTGATTCTGAGGGTACCGCTAGTTTGTGGGCCACATTCTAGATATCGTGTCTTTGGGATGTTGAGGCGCTGTTTTATGTATATACAATATAGCCCCGCCCAGTCTTATTAGTGAAATTTGTGTTGATCGACTGATGAGTTACACTTAATTTGTGATGCTAAAATGGTCTTTTGAAAAGTGTTTCATAAAAGTTTAATGCATTTAAAGGCAAGAATATGTTTTCTGTGTTGTTTCAGCTTGTTTGACATGGGAGCGTCTTACTGTGGTTACACATCCGACATCACCTGCAGTTTCCCAGCAAATGGCAAGTTCACTCCTGATCAGAAGATAATATATAATGCTGTTCTGGAAGCCAGCAAGGCAGTGATGAATGCCGCCAAACCTGGTAAGAAGTACACATTGTTTTTCAAAGAAAAGATTTATATGTCCGCCTTTTCAATACAAGTTTTATAACATAGTTACTACAGGTACATGTTTCGGAGGTGCTCCTCCTTTTTCAGCCTGTCATTATTAAACATTAGAAAACTTTACATACAAAATGTAACAATTATCATGAAGAAAACATTCTTATAATGCATATCACCAAATATGAAAAGAATAGAAGAATTATAATGCATGCTAATAGGATATGAATAATATTTTAAAAATGATGCACATAATTTAGAAGACCTGACCATGGTCCATGTTCTCATATTAAGATTGCTTTTCTGTTATTTCTTACTGTCGGAATAATAATAAACACATTAATAAACATTATATGAACACTCAAATCTACTTATGTTGATGTTTTAACATGGAGGTCTATCTGTGATTTGTGGCCATCCACATATTACATAATCACATTTTGGTCGATTTTTTGATCCCCCTTTCCCCCCATGTAATCACATGTAATCATCGGATCAACCCCAGGGCTGCAGCCGTGCTAGCCCCTCCCTCTCATTGGGCCTGCAAGCAGTTCCCATAAGAGCCAAGCAGACAATCTTCAAATCATACCTTCTACCAATTATGACATATGGTTAGAGAGCTGTGTCTTGTTGAAGAGAGACATTAGCAAATTTCAAGCATGTGAAATGAAATTTTTAAGATCTGCTATGCAAAAGACGAGAATGGATAGAATCAGAAATGATTGCATCAGGAGTATGCTGGTGACCTTAACAGTTCTTGGAATGGATAGTACCTGGAAGGAGACCCATTGGACGTCCCAAAAGATGGTGGCTGGATCAAATCAATGAAGATCTTCTATGATAAGGAACAATGTTACCAGATATACAAAGATAAAATAGAATTAGTTGGAGGCATCTTGTCCACTCAAATCCTACCCAGTCCGCTGATGGTGAGAAGCCTTCCAGCACTTCCAAATTTATGATCGTGTTAAATTGTTGGTTGAGGAAAGTGAAATAGAAACCAGAGAACTGCACTATTATACAGGGGGTAACAAAAATGTACGGCACAAAATCCAGGACACGTTCCTCAAACGTAGTCGAAAAAATTATGTTATATGAACATAGGTCCAGAAACGCTTTCTTTCCATGTTGTACCTCATTGTTTCCAACTCATTAATCATGGGAACACACAAGAACGGAACGTACTAGCATACCACATGCAACTCTTGCTCGCAGGAGATGTTCATTATGCCTTCCGTGCGCATTGATACATGCATCAACCCACCGTCGTAGTGAATCTCGGATGCGCTGTTGTATCCCTGGAGGATTGCGTATGGTTTCTCAGCCTTCCAGAATACGGGCACGGAGCCTCTGAACACCTTGTACTGGGGTTCAATACACAAGAGCTTTCAAATGCCCTCACAAATAAAAGTCCAGTTATTTTAGGTCCGGAGAGCATGGAGGCATGTATGCCTCGATCACTAGTTTCACATCCGGTTCATGAGGGAGAGTGGTTACTTTTTAAAGTTTTAATGTAGTTTAAGACTTTTAGTTTAGTTTAGTGAGAGTTTGTGAGAGTCTGTAGGAACCATACCTTAAGTTGGAAAATCTCATGTCCACCTCTACCTATCCGTCTGTCACAAAATCTGTTATTTAGGAGCCGACGGACATTAACAGTGAAATGAGGAGGTGCTCCATCGTGCATGAAGTAGATTACATGTTTTGTCGCACAGCTAAAGGTACATCTGCTAAGTCGCATGGCAACAGGGCCATGTAAAACAAAAACTGGCGGCGCACCTACGATAATGACAACGTAAGCAGACATAACCAAGAGTGCATGTTCCCCATGATTCTAACGTTCTGTTCTTGAGTGTTTCGCATCCTTAATGAGTTGAAGACAATGAGGTGTAACATGGAAACAAAGCGTTTCCGGACCCATGTTCATATAACATAATTTCTTCGTCTACGTGTGGAATGTGTCCAGCATTTTGTGCCGTACATTTTTGTTACACCCTGTATATATTAAATCTAGAAATGTCACATCCTGCTTTTCACAGATTGAAATGCCACTTCATTTTGGAAGATGGGATTATTTTGTGACCTTTTAGCCTTCCTTGTATGCCTCGATCACTAGTTTCACATCCGGTTCATGAGGGAGAGTGGTTACTTTTTAAATTTTTAATGTAGTTTAAGACTTTTAGTTTAGTTTAGTTTAGTTTATTTGTGACAGCCTCTAGGAAACCATACCTTAAGTAGGAAAATCTCATGTTCGGTTTATTTTAAAATTTGGTACAGTAGTAGGTAAAGTTACGATCAATTTCATGATAAAAGAAGTCTCTAGCTCAAAAATTGATCACTTTAAGTACCTTCGAAGTTGTAAGACATACTGAATTTCAAGGAAATTGAATAGAATTTTGGGTATAGTACTGTGATAATAAAGATTTAAGTAAATCTGACTGTTTCACTAGACAAGGGAATATCAGCATTGTGTATTGAAATACTTTTCATACATTTTTAGTTGTTTTATTCACTGAAAATTAAATATCTGTATTCAAACATGTTCAAAATTAAAATTAAAAAAAAAGAAATAGATAGGTCTAGTCTTGCGACACTCATATACACAGAGGTCCTGTTTTAAGATGTATAAGATGCAATAACTATCATAATAGAACTAACAATAATAATAAGTGACAATATAATAATGTTGGATTTTTTTTAAATATTTCTGAAACAACACACCGTCAGTATCCAATTCAGGATTATCATGGATCAGGCTAACAGAAGGTGTTCAAATCCAAAAATCAATATTTCTTGACCTTTTCCCTCTGTGGTATAAAGTTTTGTCACCTGACTTGGCATGGTTCCCTGGAGAGCGTCACATTTTTATTGTTCACTCTGCCTTATTTGTTTTAGTGTTTTTTATCATCTCCTTTTTAACTCCTTTTATCCGAACAAGGCATACTTGTTGGGGCTCACTGTCTGTTTTATACGAATCATTTTCGTTTTCATCTCCTGGCAGAGGGCTATTTTTATCTTCATCCTTTCATTTCATAACATTTCATTTCATTAGGGGCCGATAACCTAGATGGCAGGCCCTTTAAAACAAGAATTATCATTATCATCAACATTGGTCATAAACAAGTTCTGCACACACACAACTTTGCAGGCGAAATGAACACAATGCCCAAGCCCCTCAAATGAAACTTCATCTACATGCCTTGAAGTATTTGCATATTTCATGACCTGATGGCTTAAAGCCTTCATTTTTCTATTTTTATATATTTCAGAGAATATTTTTCATCTTATTTGTGGAATTATAAAGACCTATAAGAAATGTTTGAATAATCATTAGATTATTTTGTTGTATACCATTGTATGGATGAGAGAGATTTGTGACTTGCCTAATATCACTGAGTGTTGTGTTATATAGGTGTATCTTGGGTAGACATGCACAAGCTGGCCAATCGTGTCATGCTCCAAGAGCTTGCTAATCATGGAATTCTTCGTGGTGATGTGGACGAGATGCTCGAGGTAGGTACAGCACACAAGTTTGAATTACCGTATTTACGCATGTATAGGCCCCACTTTTTATGTTAAAATATTGAGGCAAAAACTGTGTTGGGGCTTACACTCGGAACACATTAAAAATACACATAATTTATAAAGGAATACAAGAAATTTTATTACCTGAATTCTTACATTTGATGAATTTATTATTGATCAATGTCACTAATATCTTACTTGGTCACTAGACTCATTATCTGTAGTAGGCCTACACCACACCATGTCATCTTCACTACTGTCCATTGCATTTGCAATTCATGTCACCTTAAAACTTTTCTGAGATATTTCCTTCCAAGCGGAAACAATCCATTCGCACATCCGTGAAAGGGAAGCTCTTTTAAAGCGTCCAGTTGGCGTCTTTTCTGCAGCGCTACTTATCCAGTTACAGTACAGTCGTCTCGGATTTGCCTTGGAAGGTCGGTTGATGGAAACATCGAGAGGCTGCAACATTCCCGTCATACCACCAGGTATCACCACCATATAGGACTTTTCTTTCCGACACTTCTCTTTAACACTGTCTGTCAAATTACCTCAAACTCTCAAGCACGAGCATCGAAAGTTGGTATAGAAGAGCACCTGGCCACCAAAACCACACTGATTTTAACCAGTCTATGAAAAGGTCCTTTGTCACCCAGCCGTTTTGTTGCACTCGAATGACAATGCCTGTTGGTAACTTTTCTTTGGGAAGAGTCTTACGTTTAAACATAGTGTACGGAATAAGCTTGTTTCCATCAGCTGTGATAGCTAACTTCACAGTGCATCTTTGTTTTTCTGTACAAGCTGTCCGCACCTGGACCGTACTCGCACCAATCTCATTAACAGTCGTATCTCCTGGCATGTTGAAAACCACCGGTGTTTCGTCAGCATTAACGATGGCACCATTCGGTCCAGGGGGTTGGCAAGTTTCCACTATCTGCGGGATTTCCGTCCCCTCCCATCCTGGCACTTCCTGTAGCAGGTCATATATAGCACTCTCCTTCAAGGTTGTGCTAAGTGAAATTCAAGTGCCATGAGGCACCAAAAACATTTACGGTGTTGTCACTTCCAGTAGAACACCTACGTAGAGAAACTTATTTTTGATTTTTACAAAATACCGTAGTACAGTATGTCTTAAAACTAGGGTGGGGCTTATACACGGGCGACATTTTTTACAACATAGTACGTCTTAAAACAAGGGTGTGGCTTATACTTGGGCGACACGCGTAAATATGGTAACTACTCCGGTGTCTATAGTTAAGCATAATCAAGATACGAGGACATAGGATATTGGAATTGTTACAGAGTGGTTAAGAGTGATTCGCAAGACAATTGGAATACAAGTATCCGTGATGTCAAATTCAAAAGCATGCTGATTGCAAATCTGAATATTTTGAGTACAGCAACAGAACAGTTAACTCTCAAGAAATGGTTGTAGTGGGCATATTATTTAGTTTTGTTGAGGAGTATCTTCTCCCTATCCTTTACCTTCGAACACTATACATCAGCCCCCCATGGGTTGGGGACCACTGGAACCCAGTTGAGTCCTGGATTGCTTCCACTTTCTTGTGCCGTGCTCCTTTCTGTCATCTTTCCTGTCTACCACCCTTGGTCAGTTTGTAACGTGTTTTTCGAGGGGTTTTCATGCCACTGGCATAAGTCAGTAGGAAGCCATTCTATATTTATTTACGCGGCAAATTGTTCAGCCAAGAGAATTTTTCATGTTAATTATTATTATTATCAATTTATTATAATTATTATTAAGGTATTTTTCGGAGCATTTTATAAAATTATAAGCATACAGATAGGTTTTCTATGTCTTAGAAAACACTATCAAGCAAATTATTACGAACGACAATATCATAGAAAATTATGTGATTACGGAATTTTACGGAGTTTCGTCAGTTAGGGTATATTGAGAGACATGACTCACTAGTAATTCAGATACAGACTTATGCTTGTCAAGTAGTATGACGCAAGGCTGGGTCGCATCGTCAAGAAAAGGCGGATGTATGGAACGGCAATCGACTTCACCCTCCCGCCGAGTGTAATGAGCCAGAAGAGGGGAGTAGCGCGTGAGGGGTCAGCCAATCAGTGGAGGGCGAGCGTGAAGAAGTCGACTGAAGAGTGGGGATGCGGCGGGTGCATATATGGTTGGCACGCCGTGGAAACGAGGACTATCGTTATAAAATTTAACCAGTATGGTTGCACGAGTGAGTGGCTCCGATGTTCAGTGGAGTTAGCGACTATCTTTGTGAAACTTAACCGTTGTGGTTGTACGTGTTGGTTCCGATGTTCGGACCATAAATCTTCATATCTACAAATATATCATCAACAACGAAGAAGATGACGACGTCCAGGAGGCTATGGGAAGCTCACTTCAACATCCAGTACGAAGGAAATGCTACGGCAATTTCCAGTGGTAAGCGCTAATGACACATAACTACGCAATCTCTCGTCTTTCTTTGTTTCATATTCAGTAATTCAGAGAAAATTCATAGCTTGGGAATACAGTAAGAGTAAAATCAGTAATTTTTCCGACTCCGTTTTCACGTAATTTTCTAGCGGTAATATTTAAATCGCAACGCTCCAATTTAAATTCAAAATTATTATTATTATTATTAATTTTGCTATACTTGTTTTTTATACAATAAATTCATTTCTTTTAACCATGCAATCTTTGTTTTCAGTAGGTAGCATTAGATATAGACCAATTCCTTCTCCTGATACAATTGTTTGTTGGGTTAATGATCCAATCATACCACGATCTGAGAGTAAAGATTCTTGAAGGTGTTCTACCAGAGCTAGGTGTTGTTAAATTCAAATTTAGATTTCAACATAGCGTTGAGGTCTTGGCGCCCATTAAAACAACTTATCTTAGTAGAAAACAGTATATTTGTCACACAGTGAGGGCAATAGAAACCATTACATTTGTCGCTACCAACTTGGGGCTGTAAACCTAATAACATTTGTGGAAGGAGAAGGGTATATATTTCTGTGCCTGTATTTTGTTTTTTTTTCATTTATCGGTGTGTATTAGCATGGGTAGTGCTGAGGAAGAGATGAAGTTGCGTAGTGTCACCAGTTGGATAGTGAAGATACGAGCAGTATGGCTAGTCTTGGAAATGAAAGCTGTACAGGGATGTCGGAGGTAAATCCCGATACTGAGGGGGGTAATCAAAACAGTCAAGCAGGGTTAGAGAGTTTGCTTC
This sequence comes from Meconema thalassinum, assembly GCA_946902985.2. Taxonomy (NCBI): domain Eukaryota; kingdom Metazoa; phylum Arthropoda; class Insecta; order Orthoptera; family Tettigoniidae; genus Meconema; species Meconema thalassinum. The sequence goes on along the minus strand of OX336392.1, from coordinate 308,739,256 downwards.
TCCAATTTATGCAACAAAACAAAATTAGTACTGATGCTTTAAACTCTAGACTTGAACAAAATAGTAGGGAAAATAAAGAGAGTACTGAAGCTTTAAACGCTAAACTTGAACAAAATAGTAGGGAAAATAAAGAGAGTAATAGGGAATTGAGCGATAGTTTAAATACTAAACTTGAACAAAACAGTAGGGAAATTAGTGATAAATTTGAGCTGATTAGAGGTGAGATCAGAGGGGTGATGGAAGAGAAGGCTAAAGAGATTATTGCAGATGTAGACAGAAAATTAGGAAAAGTACAGTAGAAGTTAGAAAGTAGGATCAGTACACAGGCTGAAAATTTAAAAGAACTAGTGCAACTTGAAACACAGCAGGTCAAAAAGCAATTGGGGGGAGAAATTGATAAGATTGAGGTAGCAACAAAAGAGGTTAAAGAACAGCTGGGGGGAAGAATTGATAAAGTACATGCAGAAATAATCACTGAAGTTAATACTTGAAGGGAGAGGAATAAGGAAAGCATTAATGAGATTAGTGAGAAACAAGCTCAGTTAAGTGGTAAAGTTGAAGCATCGGAAGGGAGCATAGGTTAACTGTAACTAATATCGAAAGAAAAGCTGAGGAGAAAATTGCTGAATTAGAACAGAAGTTGAAAGCTAGAATTAGGCAGGAAAATAGCCAGAGTAGGCCAGTTTATGTGAATAGCACACACAGGGAAATAGAACTAGGCAAATTTAGTAATCGGCAGGGTTGTCCAATGGAGTTCATGAATACTATAGAAAATAAATTCGGGGAGAGGTTGGAAGATGGTAGTGTTGAGTGGTGCCAGGTAGTTGAAATTTTAGAGCAAGCGTTTGTAGGGGAGACAAGAAACTGGTTTGCTGTCTACAGAGACAATTTTGAGAATATTACAGATTTCAAAGTTAAATTTTGTGAGAAATTTTGGAATGAGGTCAGTCTCAGCATCGTGAGGGAATTGTGTGTGGGAAATATAACCCGAGAGGCAACTACACTATGACCGAGTACTTTTAAGGACAGGTATTAACGTGCAAATATCTGGATGGTTTGAAGGAGGAGAGTGATGTAGTCAGGCTATTACTAAGACATTTTCCATAGAGAATCAAAGAAGCTGCCTGTATCCAAAATGTTAAATCTATCTCACAAGTGGAGAATTTATTGAGTACATTCGATGCTCTGGGAAGAGGCGGTTACGAGGAGAATTTCGGTAGGAACCAGGGTAACAATAATAACAGGCCTAATGAGAATAGGAACCAGGAAGTTCAAGGGAACAGTGGCGAAGGGGCCAGCGTTCAAAATAGGGGGAACCAAAATAGTAATATATATATATTTAGAATTTGGCCAATTATAGACCGCTTTGAACCTAAGACTACGGTACATTGTTTCGTTTTTTCTTTTCTTCCCAAAACTTCTTCATACGTTGGCTGATGGCCTGCCTCTGTTCCGTTGATAACACTCTCCGTGGTTGATGTGGAACTTGCAGAATCGAAAAATCTGCAGTAGTGATCAGTCGCCGGAATTCCACCCTATTAGAAATGATGTTATTTGTGATCTTCAGTTTTTGCAGATCACACCTTATCTCTTCCAGCCATCTAGTGGTGTTTTTTAATTTGGAGATGTAGTCAAAAATTTTCTTAGTTAGCCTGCTGCTATCCATTCTATGAAGGTGACCATAAAATTGTAGTCTCCGTCTTTTAATTGAGTCTGTAATTTTTTCCACATTTCGGTAAAGGTCTTCATTTTTTCTCTTCATCCAAATATCTTTATTCTTTTGGGGACCCAAAATTTTCCTAAGTATTTTCCTTTCTTTCTTTTCCAGTTCCTCTTGTTCACCTCTTTTGTTCAACGTTAAACATTCTGATCCGTATAATACCTCTGGTTTAATTACAGTTGTGTAGTGCCTGATTTTTGCCTGAAATGAAATTGATCGTTTGTTGTATCTATGTTGGGTGAGTTTATAGGCATTTTCCATCTTTCTGAATCTCTCCTTGCAGGATGTGTTATCAAGTCCATTTGACTGGATCCATTCTCCCAAATATTTAAATTTATCAACTCTTTGATCTGTCCATGTTGAGTTGTTAGATATTTTTCTCCATTGTGTCTGTGTTCAATATATTTGTTTTTTTCATACGAAATCTGAAGACCAGTTTTTATTGCTATTTCATGTAGGGTTTCAACCATTATTTGTACTTGAAATCTGTTTTCTGAAATGATTGCTATGTCATCAGCAAAGGCAAGACATTTCACCTCAAATCTTCCTTTTCCTTGCCCCAAATGGACCCCTTCAATGTTTCTTTCGCATAATTTAAGTTTCCATTCCTTCATGATTTTGTTTAATATCAAATTAAATAGAAGTGGTGAAAGCCCATCACCTTGTCTAACTCCGGTTTTGATTTGGAAGGGTTCTGAAATGTCGTTTAGAAATTTAACTCTTGAGGTTGTATTTGTTAGTGTTTGTTCAACCAGTTGTCTGGTATTTTTATCTATCCCTAATTCTGCTAGCGTTAGGAATACAGACTGTCTGTCTATTGAATCATAAGCCTTTCTGAAATCAATGAAAGATACAACTGTGTTGAGGTTACGTATTGTTCTGATAGTAATAATAATAATCAGCAAAACCAGTACAGAGGAAATGGGTATGGTACGAACTACCAAGGTAGAAATAATGATTTCAGGGGAAATCAAGGCCGAAATAACGATTATAGGGGTAACCAAGGGCGGTATTTATTTATTTATTTATTTACATATGTTACGCCCGCATTGGAGCACTCAAAAACATATCTCAAAAACAATATTAGAGATTCAGCTTCTTATTTTTCTTCTTTTCCCAAAACATTTTCATTCTAGTTGACCTTGCCGCTCTCTCTGCATCGCTTATAGTGTAAGTTTTGCAGGTAAAGGTTTTTAAGGGAAGTCGGATGTTCTTGTTTTTCAAGATATTCTTTTCATCTTTGTTAGCAATTTGGGACATTGTCAAGCCGAGTTCATCCAGATCATTTTGAATTTCCATAAACCAAGAGTTCTTTGTTTTACTTTTGAAAAAATAATTAAATAATACTTTTAATTGTCTGGTATCCGGCAGGCGTGAGATATGACAAAAAAAAGCAATTCGCCTTTTTCGCATAGTATCGACTATAGACTCTGTTTCTTTAAAAACCACTTCATTTGGTAATAGACGCCATTGACCATCCACCTGATGTTTTTTTATTAATTATAGTCCTGAGAATTCTTCTATCAATCTTCTGTAATGTGTCAGTAACTGATCGAGTGTTTAACTTGAAAAGTGTTTCACAAGCATATATTGCTTCCGGTTTAATAACTGATTCGTAATGTCGTAATTTGGCATTTATGGAGAGTGATTTTTTTTTGTAACTAGACCAAGTAATATATTGCGCTTGTCTTAACTTTGTTGTTCTATTTTCGATTGACGCTTTCTCATTCAAATTCCATGTTATAATCTCCCCTAAAAATTTTAATTTATGTACAACTTTAATTTCTTTATTGTTGATCAATGTAATAGCTTGTGTTTCCACATCAAAGGATGCCATTATTTCAGTCTTTTCAAATGAAATTTGAAGTCCTACTTTTGCTGCAATAGACCCAAGTTCTTCAATTTGGTGTTTAGCCTCATCTATACTGGTTGCAAGCAGTGCAAGGTCATCCGCAAAGGCCAAGCAATTCAGTTTTATATTAGTACCAATCTTTACATTTGGAGGACAAGTTTTGTTCCACTCACGCATGATCTTTTCAAGAACACAATTAAATAATAACGGTGATAGACCATCTCCCTGTCGAAGTCCAGTCTGGATATCAAATGGTTCAGACAAGGTGCCTCGAAACTTAACCTTTGATTTAGTATCTTTCAAAGTAACGCCGATGAGGTTGATAAGCTTTTGATGTAACCCAAATTCCCTAAGGATATTAAGTAATGACCCTCGATGGATACTGTCATAAGCTTTCTTAAAATCCACAAAAGTAATGACCAAATCCTTTTGTCTCATTCTATGATATTTCATTATCCATTTCAGACTGATGATCTGATCCGGACAGCTGCGACCTGGTCGGAACCCTCCTTGATATTCTCCTAGTTCTTGATCGAGTTGTTGTTGAATTCTTGTCAAGATAATTCTAGATAGAATCTTGTATGTTACATCAAGCAAAGAAATCCCACGGTAGTTGTTCGGGTCTGATCTATCACCCTTTTTATGAATTGGGTGGATTACAGCCATTCTCCATTCCTCTGGTATTTGTTCCGAATTCCATACATCGATGAGGCGTTTATGGAGGTTGGAGATGGTTTGTTCATTTGCATATTTCCATAGTTCTGCTACCAATGAATTCTCTCCTGCTGCTCTATAATTTTTGAGCCAATTAATCGCTGCACATACTTCAGTCAAGTCAGGAGGAATAATGTTCTGTAAATTTGTTTTATTTTTTGGATTAGGCTCAAAATCAAGATATTCCTTAGGTTCATCAGCATTTAGTAGTTCTCTAAAATAATCTGCTAGAATTTTAGCATTATCAGTATCATTGTGGGCTAGTTTACCTGATTTATCTTTCATTAATAGTGTAGGAGGGCTGTATTTAGAATGATATTGACGAAATGTCCTGTAATAGTCCCTTATTTTGTGTTGCTTAAAGGAATCATCAATAATTTGTATGGACTTTTTTTGATTTTCTCTTTTAATTCTCCTAATTTCTTTGGCAGTTTCCCTTCGAACAATGGTTAATTCTTCTCGCGATTGTGTGGTCCTCTTTTGCTGATCATTGAGCCATGCTGTGTGTCTTTTCCGAATTGCAGCATCACATTCCGCATTCCACCATGCATGCTTTTTCCTTTTCCTAATAGGGGCAATTTCGACAGCAACGGTTTTCAGTGTGTCAACCATCGTTTCTAGCTTGTCACTTAAGAGAGTTTTAGACTTTTCCTTATAGGACACATTATTTATTAAATAACTAGGGTCATATTGCCTTTGCATGGTCGAGTTTGACGATTTTTGTTTACGTCGTGGAGTTAACTTGATCTTTATCTTGGATATATAATGATCAGAGTCAACATCGACCCCACGTAGTACCTTCACGTTATATATTTCTTTGTAGAACTTTTTATCCATTGCAACATGGTCTATCTGGAATTCCCCTAGTGCACTGTTAGGGCATTTCCAGGTCATAAGTTTGTGTGGTCTTCGCTTAAATCTAGTAGTTTCGAGACGTAGGCCATGTTCTTCACAAAGGGTGATTAATCTTTGACCATTCTTGTTAGTGAATTTGTGAGCTGGCCACTTACCTACTATTGGACGAAATTTTCTTTCTTGACCAATTTTTGCATTAAAATCCCCAAGCAAGATTTTAACATGAGTGTCTGGAATGTTTGATATTAGTAAGGCAAGTTCTTCCCAAAAATTGTCCGTTTCATCTCTAAATTTTTTGACATTCTTGTCATTAGTTGGGGCATGAACGTTTATCAAAGAGTATATTTTGTTTCCTGTCCTAATTGTTAAAGTTGCTAACCTTGATGAGTTCGACGAAAAGTCTTCCACTGAATCAATAATACTGGTATGTACTATAAATCCCATACCAAATTGGGGGACATTTTTCATAACTCGTGGTCCTGGAGGTCCCTTGTAGAGACGGTATCCTCCAGATTCAATGGGGTCTTGATCTGTGTTTCTAAGTTCTTGAAGTGCTGTTATTAAGATCTTGTGTTGGTCCAATATATCGGTTACATGCTTAAGTTTTCCAATTTTAATTAACGAATTTATGTTTAATGTTGCAAAGAATGAAAATTCCCCATGTTTGTTAATTTTGAGTTTGTATTTGGACTTTCGGGTTTCCAGGCGCTCCGACTCACCTGACTCTTCTACGCGGCACCCCACCGTATCCGAATGGTGCCTTGCAGTGGAAGAGTTCATTAGAAGACTGTTCATACTTGAGTTGATTGTCTGGTCTAGGACCCATGATCTGACCGTAGTCAGGGATTACAATTCCAGATGTGATCTGGAAAGGTGATGAATGGAATATGATAGGATGATTGATGAGAAATGGGAGTGTGTTTGGTCCGCGAGAGCTATTTTATTTCGCTCAAGTCCACCAGCAAAACTGGTGAGGACCCCCCTATCCGCCACCTGGGATGCGCCACGTCGGAGTATCACCTCTCCGCCTTCCTACGACAACGTAGTAGGTATAATAATAATAATAATTATTATAACCAGAACAGGGGTCAAGGAGGGAATCAGCCCAATGGTAATAACGGACAGAGAGATACCGTTAATACAACCCAGAACAACCAGACCAGTGCAGTAGTCAGTAGTACTACACCAAGCGGTAGCAATACTTTAAACACGAACCAGGCTGCGATGTAAGGTCAGAATCTCAGTCTGTAACATGCCCTGTCCATACAATTATACAGGAACCCTATGACCTAAATGTAAGAAATGAATTATTACGTGAACTAAATGATGAAGGTATTATTCAGGAAGTGGCTAGTAAGAGCCCCATTGTTAAATTTAACGTGTCCGAGGCTTACACAGATGTTTTAATTGATAGTGGTTGTATGAAGAGTTGCATAAGTAGTGCATTTTATGATAAAATGAAAGGAACTGGAGTAAATTTTGAGGAGATGCCAATTAAAAGCACTTTTGTTATCACAGCTGTTGGGAAGAGGTCTAAAGTAATTTCTAAGCAAGTTTTAGTAGACATTAATATTAATAATCATATAGAAAAGCAGATTTGTCTTGTAATTCCAAATTTAGTATTCAGTGTTATCTTGGGTTCAGAGTGGCTGAGTAGAGTGTCTGGTAACTTATGTTATGATGTAGGGAGTTTGAATTTAAATGGGGAGATTCTGAAGTAGAAGTAGCGTTCAATGACAATATTCAGAGAAGTAGTATTGTAGGTGTAATTTGTACTTTAAATGAGATATCGCCAGCCGTAGAGCGGGGTTCTCCATGTTTAGTGGGCAGTGTGATTACGAACGGAAGTCTAGACGACTCGTTACGTGATGCTGCATTTCAGGGAAATATAGAGGTGGAACAATGTGTTCGGCTCTATGATGTGTTATTGTGTAATACGAGAGTTTTTGAGTATCGCATTGGTATGGCCAATTGCTATACACATTCATTGAACGTTATTGATAGGTCAGTATTCACAGGACATAGATATCCTGTACCTTTCGCTTATCAGAGTGCAGTTGTGGCACAAATTAATCAGATGCTTGAAGATGGGATTATTGAGCAATCTAACAGTCCATATGTTAATTCTTTGATCACGGTACCCAAGACCGACGGCACAGTTCGTATTTGTTTAGACGCTCGTTTGGTTTACAGTAGAATTAGTTCAGATCAGCTGAAATCTCTGTCAATAGAGGAATTAATGCAAACATTTGAGGGGAAGAAGTATTTCACTTGTGTAGATTTGAGTTCCAGTTTTTGGCAAGTGCCACTTATGTACGAAGATAGACCATTTACAGCTTTTAGTCATAAATATAATCTTTATCAATTTTGTAGAACACCTTATGGGTTAAAGAGTAGTTCAGCAGCTTTAAGTAGGGCTTTAAACATCGCATTAGGGGATGACACAGGAGAGTTTGTAACCATTTACATTGATGATATGGTAATTAGTTCACTCAGTTTTGAGGAGCATCTACGTCATTTAAATATAGTTTTTCAGAAGTTAGATCAGGCAGGGTTCACTTTGAAGCTGTCTAAGTCGTCATTCTGTCAGTCAGAAGTGACATTTTTAGGTCATAGAGTGTCGAGTAGAGGTGTTACACCAGAGGAAAGTAGGGTTAGCATGTGTGGACAGTAGCAACAGGGCATCGTTACAGACACTGAGAAATATGCTAGTGGAGCAACGTGATGACGTTCATTTAAGGGAGCCACTTGCAAGGTTGGAAGCAGGTGACACAGAAACATTTATAGTTTCCAAACGTATTGGTAAAACAGCATATGTGCTGGAGGATAGTAAGGGAAACAGATTATACGGGACGTATAATATACATAGTCTACGAAAATATGTGTCATAAAGTGAGTGTGTTTAGCTGGCGAGCCAGCCTATCAAATGAGTAAGTGTGGTATTTGGTGCGTGGAAGATCTGGTCTTCAAGGCAGGCGTATCAGAAGTCACACAGGGGGGTAGTATGTAAGTAAATGAGAGTTTTTAAGGTACAGGGAAATATGACGGGATTGTCGGATGCTCTTGAGCACTAAAATGTCTCGATACACCAAGGCCAGAATTTGGTAGCGCTGGTGAATTCCCATTTGTCTCCTAGAGATGGGTGAGCGCTTGAACAGGGTATTTTTGCTTAAGGCGTCCACGAGACAAAAGATGGGCCATCAGAAGGCGAGACAGTCCTTCATGAAACTCATACATAACAGCACACGTGATTTCTGTTTACGGCCTCGCCATGTAAGATTTGTAAGTGTGTAATTTAGGTAATTTGTACAATGGTATTATTTGTGTGAGGATAACTGGTCTGTGTTGAGAACTAGTATTAAGTAGAATATGGTCTACGGGAACTTAAGAAGACAGGGCGATTACGGCACAGAAATATTTGGTGTTATATGTAATGCGCACTTACTGTTTCTTTTTTTTTTTTTTCAGAAGTCAATATTAATTTAATCTACTTTAAAGAGAGATTAAGTATTATGGTCACGAGGCGCTGCCACAATAGTGTGATCGTGTGCTCAGTGATAAGTGAGATTAAATTTCACCATAAGGAAGGGACCTCCAGTGAAATTAGGGAGTTCTATGGTGATATAAATATATCAGAACACCTTCAATGCGTGTGATATGACATCATAAATACATAGTGCTCACACATTATTTATGTCTATTTTCCAACATAGAGAAATTTGAGAGGCGGAAATATCCGTGGAACATTATTCTATATGAAAAACATTGGACTGGTTGCAAAGTGCAATCCATTATGACGACAAACTTTGACGCAAAGTGCGTAAAGAAAAATTATGAGTGTATATATATGTAATTTAGAGTGATTTCATTTATGTAATATGTATTTTGGATGGGATTTTGTTAACGTGTCTGGGATAATCGGATAATGGACCGTCGTCACGATAAATCATCCGATGATCCGAGGCGAATATGTAACGTGTTTTTCGAGGGGTTTTCATGCCACTGGCATAAGTCAGTAGGAAGCCATTCTATATTTATTTACGTGGCAAATTGTTCAGCCAAGAGAATTTTTCATGTTAATTTATTATTATTATTAATTTATTATAATTATTATTAAGGTATTTTTCGGAGCATTTTATAAAATTATAAGCATACAGATAGGTTTTCTATGTCTTAGAAAACACTATCAAGCAAATTATTACGAACGACAATATCATAGAAAATTATGTGATTACGGAATTTTACGGAGTTTCGTCAGTTAGGGTATATTGAGAGACATGACTCACTGGTAATTCAGATACAGGCTTATGCTTGTCAAGTAGTATGACGCAAGGCTGGGTCGCATCGTCAAGAAAAGGCGGATGTATGGAACGGCAATCGACTTCACCCTCCTGCCGAGTGTAATGAGCCAGAAGAGGGGAGTAGCGCGTGAGGGGTCAGCCAATCAGTGGAGGGCGAGCGTGAAGAAGTCGACTGAAGAGTGGGGATGCGGCGGGGGCATATATGGTTGGCACGCCGTGGAAACGAGGACTATCGTTATAAAATTTAACCAGTATGGTTGCACGAGTGAGTGGCTCCGATGTTCAGTGGAGTTAGCGACTATCTTTGTGAAACTTAACCGTTGTGGTTGTACGTGTTGGTTCCGATGTTCGGACCATAAATCTTCATATCTACAAATATATCATCAACAACGAAGAAGATGACGACGTCCAGGAGGCTATGGGAAGCTCACTTCAACATCCAGTACGAAGGAAATGCTACGGCAATTTCCAGTGGTAAGCGCGAATGACACATAACTACGCAATCTCTCGTCTTTCTTTGTTTCATATTCAGTAATTCAGAAAATTCATAGCTTGGGAATACAGTAAGAGTAAAATCAGTAATTTATCCGACTCCGTTTTCACGTAATTTTCTAGCGGTAATATTTAAATCGCAACGCTCCAATTTAAATTCAAAATTATTATTATTATTATTAATTTTGCTATACTTGTTTTTTATACAATAAATTCATTTCTTTTAACCATGCAATCTTTGTTTTCAGTAGGTAGCATTAGATATAGACCAATTCCTTCTCCTGATACAATTGTTTGTTGGGTTAATGATCCAATCATACCACGATCTGAGAGTAAAGATTCTTGAAGGTGTTCTACCAGAGCTAGGTGTTGTTAAATACAAATTTAGATTTCAACATAGCGTTGAGGTCTTGGCGCCCATTAAAACAACATATCTTAGTAGAAAACAGTATATTTGTCACACAGTGAGGGCAATAGAAACCATTACAAGTTCTTGTTCTCTTCTGACCAGGGCAGTATTCGGGTATTTGAGGCCCAGGGAGTCTACTTTTCTGCTTAACTTGGTGTTGTCCAATCTTTCATATCTTCATTCTTTGAGGGGTCAGACCTCTTCTTATTCTTCATCTTATCTCTTGCCTTCTACAAGGCCCTAATGGTACATGTAGCCCTACCATTCATGGTGCATCCTGGATAGTGCTACACCCTCAAGGGCTCGCGGCTGGTGAGTTTGGGAGTTGGCGACCCCGAGGGATTCCTAACCTGGGTCTCTTTTTCCCTTTTTAATGCCCTTCGGGGTGGACCCTCGTAGCTTTCCCTTTTCTAACTGCATTTCATGGCTCTATTTCCTTCCAAGTTCCTCAGTCCTCATTCTTCAGTGGTGAGCGCATTTCTTTTCCCTGTCCTTTATTTTTGTTATTCCTTTATTTTATTTTTTTGTCTTTTTCTTCTTCTAGAATGCAAGTTAGTTGTAATGGAGTGGTTAGGTTTAGTTTTTATTTGATAATTTTTCATTGTCACCCAAACTTGTATAGTTTATAAACCTTATACCAAATAAACCATTAGGGGCCGATAACCTTGAAACAACAATGTTCAACATCGTCTTTTGTAACTTCTTTTCTTCTTCTTCCTCCTAGCATTTATCCCGCATTGCAGGGTCTACTTTCTTGCACCTTTGCTTTTATTTCTGCCGGTCTTTGGCGTCCCTGTGTAGAAGATTCACCGTGCGCATGTCTTCCCGTAAGGCGTAATTCCAGCGCTAGCTTGGTCGTCCTGGTGGTCTATGGTCTTCAGGACACAAATATACCGTAATGCAGTTTTCACAACTTATGAATTTTTGTTGCGTAACACATGGCCATACCATCTCAAACGACTCTCACACATTTTATCAGTTATATCGTCTTTTATAACTATTTTTCATTAAAGAGGTATATTTAATATCTTTGATAATATTTTGTGGTGTTGTTTAATGATATATTTTAAGGTTTAAGTTGTTTGTTACGTTGTGCTGAAGAAGGGTTATAAATAACCTGAAACATATCCAGATAAAAGTTTTCATTGTGATAACTAAAAGTATTGACTGGGTGGATAGATGAACACATTCTTGTTTGTAACTTGTTTTGTATGTCAATATGGAACCTCAACTATAAGAAAGCCAACATGGTTTACTTTATGGCATATTGAACAGGGTCCGCACAAATCACAGCTGATGTAATTTCTGGCTGCACAAGTGGGGAAAAACTGAAAGCCTATTTGCGACTGTGCCAATGTACCTAAGACTATTCAGTATGTTGCCCTCGAGTGTCCAAGGATGAGATTTGAAGGAACCATCCAAGACCTACACAGTGCTACCGATCCGATGATTCTATCAACTGGCTGAATACCCTGGACAATGTCCTTTAAATGCCTGAACTGTTATCTACAATATACTTTGTAAATAATGTATATATATTAGGTTGTCTCATAAGTAATGTCGTTTTTTAAGTTTGGTGTTTTATAAGATAGAATTGGTTTCCTTTGGTTCGCCAATGCTATTTACAGGAGGCCATGACTAGAATTGTGTTTATTGCGAGAATGTATCAGTCGTCAGTTGTCGATACACAATCACAAATGGAACTTACAAAGTTGGAGGTTAGGGTCCTTCTAAAGCACTACTGGAGACAAGACTACAAAGCTGCTGCCGTGGTTCAAAGAATATGCGAAGTGTAAGTAGAAGGTGTCATTAGTGAGCGTGTGGCACAATGATGGTTCCAACGTTTCCACCCTGGAGAAGAAAACACTACAGATTTACCGCATTCTGTAAGACTTACACTATGGGATATTGCGAATACACGCAGGATTTGGTGGAAAATCCGCAAAGAAGTACTCTAAAGCTGTCAGAAGAACTAGGTGTATTGAAAGATACCCTACATCGCCAGATTAAGAAAGTTGGGAAATCAAACAGAAGCTGTAGATCTGTACCTCATGAATTGACCCCTGAACAGGCTCAACGTAGAGTGGATATCTGTTGTCAGCTTATCGGTAACCCCATGGATGATAGATTTATCAGGAGAATTGACACATGTGATGAAAAATGTATCTATTACCACAACGCTTATGCCTCGAAACAGTGGCTCAGTCCCCATCAACCTGCCAAAGTAGTTGATCTTTAGGTTTAGTGTCTTGAGAACATCAAGAAGGCTGAGAGAAAAATCATCCGTAAAATATTGGGCCCTAAATTCACAGATGATGGATATCGTCTGCAATCACACACAATCACAGAGAGATACTCTAACATCGAGTCAGATTTCCACAAGCGATGACTGAGATTCTACGGCCACATTATGAGACTGAATGACGACCGGCTAACAAAGAGAATATTGACTTACTTACGGAAACTTAAAGTGACAACAGTCTGGGTTACCCAAGTCCAAATTCATCTCGAAAGTGCCAACATCATACCAATAGACATAGACAATCGAATGACATTCCGACATAAGATCCACAGTTGGGAAGTCACACAAGAAGATCGACCAGGAGACCAGGGAAAGGATGGACGGAGGAACTTGACTTTGGAAGTTGTTTCAGATAGGGTCTGTTGGATGAGGCGTCGTGTTTTCTGGTCGAGCGTGTATTTTTCGAGTATATTAAAGAGGGATTGGCGGTCGACAGAGTCATAAGCTTTCTGAAAATCGACGAATACGCAGATGGTTGGGAGATTTCGTAAAGCTCGAAGTTTCAGTGTGGACTTGAGGTTGAAAATTTGTTCAGTACTTGATCTGTTTCGTCTGAATCCTGCCTGGTATTCACCAATGAGAGGCTCGAGCTGTTCTTGTGTGCGTTGTAGGAGGCTAGCAGAGAAGACTTTGTAAGGTACAGAAAGGAGGGATATCCCTCTATAGTTATTCACATCCAATCTGTCTCCTTTTTTGTAGAGTGGGTGAATGAGTGCGCATTTCCAATCATCTGGGAGTTTATCACTTCGCCAGACTTCTTGAATGATCTGTGTAATTTCCTGCAGTGATCGTGGTCCAAGATTTTTCATCAGTTCCGCGACAATTCCGTCTTCTCCTGCTATCTTTCCATTCTTGAGTTTTTTGATATGGCGAGTGATTTCTTCTTGTGTTGGTGGATCAGCGTCTGGCTTGACATGTTCTGGGGTCGTATGCAAGAAACGTTCGGGTGGTTCGGGACAGTTAAGGAGCCCAGAAAAGTAGCGTGCAAGTTCATCGCAATTTTCACGATTAGTAAGTGCCAGTTTTCCATCCTGTTTCCTAAAGGTTAAATTTGGCGGTGCATAACCCTTAATATTATTCGCGAAGGTCCTGTAGAAATTCCGACTATCAGAGTTTCTGAAATCATTCTCCATGGACTTAAGTTGCTCAGTGATATAAACACGCTTGACTTTCCTGATAGTCTTGTTTGTCTGTCTGCGGATGTCGAGGAAGTGTCCCGGGGTTCCTGGTGATCTACTGCTGTTGTATTTTTGGAATGCGATTCGGCGATTGGCAACGGCTTGATCACACTCAGAATTCCACCATGGATGTTTTGTCTTTCTTTTTAGCACGATCAGTGCTTTAGCTTGTCCGATAATTTTGCTACGAAAGTCGTTCCAGTTATTCACCGGTTCCTTTTCCCATTCCTCTACAATATTTGTTTCTTGAATCATAGCTAAATCGAATTTCGGGATATGTGGTTTGCGACGGTGAACTCTCTTTGGGGTGAACTTTACTTTGATTCTTGTAAGGTAGTGATCTGAGTCGATATTCGCGTCTTGTCGGACTTGAACGTCGTGTATGGTTCTGTAGTGGGCGTAGGAAATGGCGGCGTGATCAATCTGATACTCACCGAGATGTTGATCGGAGATCGCCACGTTTTCTGTTTATGCGGGTGATTTTCTAAAGTGCGTGGACATAATTTTTAGTATTCATGTTTTGGTGTGCGGAATATTTACCGACGAATTTTCGATAGATTTTCTCTTTGCCAAGTTGAGCATTGAAATCTCCCATGAGGATTTTAACGTCGTCGCGGTAAATCTTGCTCATGATGTTCTCAAGTTTGTTTCAGGGTTCTTCTTATTGTCAAAATTGGTGGGGGCATGCGCATTGATGAGTGTGAAATTTTTGTTGGCGCATTTGATGCGCATGGTCATGAGCCGACTATTGATGGGTGTAATTTCCCTGACGGAGGTGATAATAGATCTGTGTACAAGAAACGCCATACCGAAAATTGGTGCGCCCCTTGCGACTCTTTGTTGTGTTTTGCTTTTAAAGATGCGGTAGTTTCCGTAGTCCATGGTGTCGTTGTCTGTCATTCGTGTTTCTTGAAGAGCAAGGATGAGAATTTTTTGTCGGTCAATTTCCTGTGTGAGGTCATGTAATTTCCCTGTTTGGATTAATGTATTAATGTTTATCGTTCCAAAGAATGATTTCTGGTTGTAGGGAAGTTTACCAGAGATCTCCAATACTCTCTGTTGCGCACGTCTGAACTCCCCAGAATCCGAAAGTTCAGTGGCCGTCTGTTGACGGGTGGATTGTTTACCACCTGGGGTAAGATTGTATTTACTTGCACATTCCACATTTGCTTGTACTCAGTACTTGGCCTAGCAGATACCAGGACCATATAGCACCAGAGGTTGTTGAGGCCTTTGGAACTTAGATTTTCAGCCGAGCTCACTGAGCTTACAGACGCTGACCACTTGCCGCTGGATACCAGTACAGACGCTCATGGATTTAAGTAAAGCTGACATTTTACCGAATACTAGTATAGATATCTTTTATCCTATTAATCCCGGATACAAGGCCGCCTCGTCCGCCATTAACACTGTTCTATAGATCATCTATACCACCATCAATGCTGTTGAGGACTTCACCATAACCCTGGCAAGGGACCCTTACAAGGTACTACCAGCCGGGTCAGCTGGACCTCGTTTTTTTTAAGAGGTGTTACTCCTCTATCACTCACCGCTTTGTCCTGGCTTGTGACAGGCAGAGCCTGGCTTCCCAAACATTGGGCCCAGGTTGGTGGGGTTACGATATAATTATTATTATTATACTGTGTATATATTTCTAAACCTAGTTGTTCCCATTTCTATGGACCTGAGTAAAAGATGAGATTTCTCTGGGGTGAATGATTTTTTATGGCTGGATGGCCTTCCTGGCACCAACCTCATCAGTGGAGCTAATGAGAGTTTCAATACTTCCCCTGAGACTGCAGTAGGCAGCGTTGTGAATTATGTCCATCCTTGTTTGTATTTCCTGTTGCAGGCTGGGCTGGGTGCTATCTTCCAGCCTCATGGCTTGGGCCATCTCCTGGGACTGGATGTGCACGACGTGGGAGGCTACTTGCCAGGCAATCCTCAGCGCCCGACAGAGCCTGGTGTCAGCAAGCTGCGTACTGCTCGAATCCTGGAAGCTGGCATGGTGCTCACTATCGAACCGGGCTGCTACTTCATTGATATTGTAAGCATTTACTTTATTTACTTTCCATGTTCAAGAGATTTAAATGAACTTTCCACTAACTACAATTGCGTGAAGCTAAATTTGTAGGTTAGATTTGATTAATGCTCTATTAGTTCCAACGTTCGTTGCCAGGTGCCGGTCGCGGTGGCATGTAATAGCCAAGTTCATGGCATTTGGTAGCAAAAGTAGGAAATACTTGAAAATTGATCGTCCGCAGTCCTTACCTGAATTACAGATAACACACAGTAATATATCCATCACAATTAACACCGGTTATCAGACAGATTCTATACACACCCAAAGTACACGGGGCTACATGACCGCGTTGTCGCAGCCCCTATACTGAGGAACCAACCAACTTTTGTGACATCTAATATCATGTTATTTATATTTTTAAGCTCCTGGATCAAGCCTTGGCTGATCCAAACCAAGCTCATTTCCTGGTGCCTGAAGCTATTCAACGTTTCCGTGGATTTGGTGGTGTGCGCATTGAGGATGATGTGGTGGTCACAGAGACAGGTGTGGAGAATCTAACTCAGGTTCCACGCACGTAAGTACTCAATTATATTGTACTTATCTATAAAAATTCTTAAAGGCTATTTTTTTGTAATGTACAGATAGACGGTCATAAATTGTCGTATGGAAAATATCAAAGTCCTATTCGGGTATCATCGTGCTTGGACGTGGCTGTACAATTGCAACAAATTTGATGCACTTCGATCTTTGTTCAACGACATGTTCGTAACAAAATGGAACTATCAGTGCACAGTGCCACTGTGCAAATACCAGAATAACAGAGAAAAATGATATGCAATTAATGAGAAACTGCCCAAATGCATAAATAAATGCGTGAAGTGACGATGGATGAGAAGCGCTTAACAGAGTAGCTGTGTTAGCATAGAGGAAAAGTGTGAAGTTGGTAACCCAGACCACCGTGGTTCAAATATTGGTCTCGGCAGTTCTTTTTGTTTTGATGGCCTCTGATATACCAGTGTGGAACTGCACGATACTGGACGCCCTTTTAAGTTTTACAACGAAATATTGCAATAAACCGTTAGTTAATTACCACTGGGACTATGATAGCTGTTATAGACGTGCATGAGATGTTGGATATATCATTACAATATTATGAGCGTTCTGCAGACTGCCACTTAGCTCAGGGGAAGAGGCGTTGCGTGAAACGAAAAGAACTGGGGTTCAAATCGTACTCGCGGTGTTTATTTTTTAAACATGACAAATGTTTCATGAACAAAATACGTGTGTGTTTCTATACAAAGGGTAATCTGGTTTAATGAATTTGCTTATTGTTAGTCCTGAAAAGGACAGTTGTCGGCACTTCTTCAATATCTCGCCCATATCCACCGGCTTTGACAACTTGCTTTAGCCGACGTGGCATTAACTGAACTAGATTTCAGAAGTACTGTTCATCAAGCGCAATCTCCTCCCATGCTTCCAGCATAATCTCCCACAATGCATCCTGCGAACGAGCGGGAGGTTGAGGCCAGTTTTCCCTGATATGGTGTGTTTCCACTGCTCTCTGGATGCGTGCGTATAGTGAGCCATGGCAGAATGTAATGACGCATTATCATCAACGTTAGCTCGGCCAAACGCGGTTGTTTCCGTAGCATTACATCATCATGGTGTGTTACTTCACAAAAATAATATTCATGGCGTGACTCGAACTGTGGTTTCTTGGTGATGAATGACATGGATAATAATCCAATCAATCTTGATGAATGACTTAACAACCTGACAGCTAGCCTACTACGCTACAGAGTAACACACGTCATTGTGAGTGTAGCATGTCTTACCACAACACGATGCGTGTGGGAGCGGGGCGAGGGTCTGGCCGATAGCAAGAGAGAGATCGAGGGAATTGCGGACTGACCATGTTGCAGTAAATATCCACCAAACTGCAGCCGAAGTGACACTTAGCATTATTCATGCCTCAAGAGATGTGACATTTTATGATTGTTTATCTGTACAGCAAGGTGACCAGAAGTCGTTATTCCCTGGGAACAGTCCCCAGATTGGCCTCTATGTCCCTGGAATGTACCTTTGGTTCACAATTTAATAGGTATTCTACCTTAAAAAGGAAACTGAAATCCCATGATTCTTTTCTCCCGAGCACTGTGCATCATAAGGAAATCCCATCAGCCTCCTACCTGCACATTTCCTCATACCGGTACCAAGAAATATGCGTTTTTACAAATATAATTTTAATTAAAACTCAGCAATTTTTCTAGGTTTATACAGTGTCTTGTGTGGGGTTTCGCCTAGGAACACCAAGCTGGCTCATCAATGGCCGCTTGGTGTCCATGCCCGGACCCCCACAGGAGTAGCGAACAGCGCGCTACCACCCTTTTAATGAAGCGCACCTGCACCTCTTGACTGTGAGAGCTAAAAGCTCAAGCAGCCTTAACCTCCCTATGAAGGCTTCCAGTGATGGCAAGAATCTTGAAATTATGGACAGCCTCAATGTCTAGGAAGCGAACTAATGCAGAATGCAAGGATGGATACAGAACTTAGCAAAAGGATACAATAGAGTAATGCATTTCATCAGAGGGAGAGAGACCTAATTTGGAAGAAGGACGTCCCGCTGAAATGGAAGAAGTGTTGTACAATGCGGTACTCCTATGCTGACCTATGCAGCACTGGACAGTGACAAGAAGAGAGGAGAATAAACTTCACGCCAGTGAAATGCAGTTTTTACGAAGTATGATATGATATGCGTATAGGTGACAAAAGAAGATTTTGATGAAAGTTTTTTAACACTTAATCAAATACAGGACATGGCAAGAAACAAATAAATACCTTGTACAAGTGTTAACAGTTTATGTTTCTTAACTTCATTTGAAGAATTCAATGGGTCTGTCATCATTTTAGAGTAATTGCTGAGAAGAATGTTTGATGCAATTACAATTATTGCCACAGATACACGTATCTTCAACGAAGTGATGCGTAACTGTGTCAAAAAACACTTCCCCATGCAATAAATCGCTATCTATTTTTACTGACTAATTAGTACGCCCATATCAATGATTTATGTGTATCTGTTTTACTTACACTGCTTAAATGCCAATATAGACATGAGAAAAGTAGCTATGCTAGGTCATGATCGATCGAAATTACTTAATATAGACGAGGATTGTCAGCAGTGGCTGTAACTAGTGTTTGCTTCCGGAGGGGAATGAGCTGAGTCAAATTAGATTGAGGGGTAAGGACTCAGACATAATGAAAGCAAGTATAAGATCTTGAAGATTCAAAA
Organism: Meconema thalassinum; assembly: GCA_946902985.2. Lineage (NCBI taxonomy): Eukaryota > Metazoa > Arthropoda > Insecta > Orthoptera > Tettigoniidae > Meconema > Meconema thalassinum. Next base: position 308,720,118 of record OX336392.1, on the reverse strand, counting down.
CCTCCTTCCTAAATTTTATAAATATTTTATTTCATTACCAGTTGATACGTTACATTTGCACTTATAAAGGTACAAATGATCGAAAATTAACAGTTTTGTTGGTATTAAATTATAATGTCCGGTTTTCTTCCCGTAATCATCTGGCCCTTTCTATTTCCTGACATTGTATAAATATTTATAAACTAATGTTTCCTACTGATGTTTAACACAATACTACCGGTATTCACTTTCCAAAATGACACACTCGGATATTAACATGAAGGCAACTGACAAGTGGTGTATTTTTGGCAAGGGATGAGGAAAAATACTCCTCACCCACCTCACTGCTTCCTCTTTGGCTAACTGAACAGCTGGCTATTTTGCTCATTCAGTAAGTGTTAAGTTAGGGTAGTGTTAAATATTTCAAACAAGTGAAAAGAAATACTTTCAAATTTGTAAGCATTAACTTCCAATCATTAGTCATCAATCCGAAGATTGGTTTTATTCAAAATTAGAAACTTTGGCTCTGGGGGAGGGATAGATCCCCCTGATCAACTCCTGCAGTTACGCCACTGATCGTCAGACCCCATTGATATCAATGTACGATTGCTTTTACAGGGTTAAGTTACAATAAACACCACATTTAAATTTTAGCAAGTGTCTGAAGTTTACAAATCATAATGCAAGAAGCTTTGGAACAATGCAGAAGAGCAACCATGTGTGATAAGATTCGAGAGCTTACTACTATTTAATATTATAGAATAGCAACGTTGAGTTAGTAGCTGCACTTATGTTTACCAGATGATTAGCCTTCCCTCTTGGATCTACTTTAAACACTATTGTAAAACATGCAAGTGTTAATAGAATATAAGCAATTTAGTACTGAGTCGCACGTTCAGCACCATTCATCAGCATGCTTACCGCTCGCCACACATGGATTAGGGTGCAGCATTGCTGCTCTGCTCAGGAAAGGGCCTTTCTTATAGGTGGCTATGCTAGTACTAGTAGACAGAATATGGACTGGAACAGACTTCAGGAAGAAGAAGAGTGGAGGGACAGGAGAAGGTGGAGGAATACCATGAGCATCACTACCCGGCCTTAAACTGGATAAGGGGGAAGGATGATGTTGATGATGATGGAAAATATGACTTCATGCAGAATTAAGTGGAAATATGACCAGTACATAAAAGAAGTCCAAAATTTGACTTATCAAGCAGAAATACTAACCCACTCATTTTTGTTGGAACATTTCTACACTTTTGAAAATCAAAGTACCGGTACACTCATCTCAGAAAGAGTACGGTATGACTAGGGACCCAGATTTATGGTAATATAAAAGGCTTCAAAGCGGCGAAATGAATTTTTCAAAGTGGTGAAATAAAATATTCATAGCGGTGAAATAACAACAGCGAGGTGTGAGTGTGCTTAATAACCCTGTGTACAGTGCACGGATTTGGTTAAATAATGAACAGTGAAACATACAAACATTTGGAGGAGTAACAAACAATTTATTCTAATTTTTTTTCTTCTTCGAAATAACTTAAACTTAAATGAATTTGTGTTCAACACCTAACATAACATTTACTTCTCCATGACTACCATAGTACTTTTCTCACTAACTCGTGAAACGTATGTTGTCCCAAAAATTATGCAGAGCATTGTTTCCATGTTTTCAGGACTTCAACCAATCAAGTCTGAGAAGGGACTTCGTTTTCCAGCATCTTATGAAACATTTCTATTTTTAAGGTTTCTTATTTTCTATGAAGGGACTATTTCAATTAATTTTAAAGTAAATATTTTTAAAAATTATCTTATTACCAGCATTTTGTTGGCATTTAGCATTTTAGGGTGAAAATAACATATTTTGGAAATTAAATTTATTTCGCGATATTTCGCGTCACAATAATAAAAAAATGGCTTATTTAGAGTAGGCCTAAATGTATTTTTGTGATAACATATATGTTTTTGCTGAAATATTTCGTGGATATCGTTAAAACCAAAAATCTGGGACACTAGGTTTGACATATCGTTAAAATCCGACCCCTGGTTATAAAAAGAGCAAACCATGTTTTGTGTCCTAGCAGAAATAGCATAAAGCTTTCCTGTATCATTCCTTCTCTGTATCTTATATATCTGTGATATTTCCCCCACCTAACCCTCCATTGCGAATTAACCAATATGCTGGCGACAATAACACTGTTGCCAGATAAATTCCATAACTCTCCCAGATAGTCCAGGCAGACGATCATGATATCCATAGAAACAACAACTATAGTCTTGTAAATGATTATTTACAATTTGAAATATACTAGGAATCTTCTGCTACATGTATCTTTGTGAAATAAATTGAAGAGAGAGAGGGGGGAAAAGTTGTGGCTGTTGGTTGAAGGTGGCTGGTTTTCTTTTTATGTTACAGTGTGGAAGACATTGAAGCAACCATGGCTGCGGGTCGCATAGAGGAGAATGTTGTTCTGCCCGAGGATTTGCCTAAGGTTCAGAAGCCATAATTACAAATGAATCTTTTTTTGTCTTTCAAAAATCAGTTTGATCTTATGTGTTACAGATCAATGGTATACACATATCATAATCAGTATATGTGTTAGTTGTGCTCATTTTACTGTAGCTGTACCTTAATCAGAATCACAGATTTGCAACAAGAATATTTAGATTATACAAGTTGACATTGAGTGCATAGCTTACAATCAATGGTTCTATATGTAAAACCTCAATTTTAAAACTGTTTGGAGTTTTTGTTTTTGCTTGAAAATAGTAACGATAATGAACATAAAAATGTGGGGGTATTTTATCTGAAAGCAGTTAAAAGCAGTCAGGTGTAAACAATGTTTTATATTCAACATTCCTCATGAACATGTATATTTTATGAGGACATTGTACAGGGATTTGATTGCATTGTAAATTAAAATATATATATTATATCATAATCAGCAGTATGAAGTTCCCAAAATAAATCAGTAACAAACATCAGGATGTTTTGTAGAATTCAGTACATAACTCAGTCCAATTATCATGTGTGAGATTGTTCTAAAGATGTCCATCCAAAGAGCTACCACCTGATTCAAAACTTTGGATATTTGAGTTTAGGTTAAAAAAGAAATGAATGAGTTGACCATTATCAAATGACACAGGAATCATTCATGTAACATCTTTCCCCAATTTATTTTGATCAGATCAAAGATGTAGGGTGTCTGTTTTTTTCTTTCTGTACTTCTGTATGCAAACCTCAACCTTAAACACTCTGTATAACTTAATAAAAATGTATAGTCTGCATATTTTATTGGTAATAGACAAGTTGTATCTTAGTTCAAAAGACCTAATACAATATACGGTACTGTATTTTACAAACTGTTCTGCTGCTATTTTGTTCATAAGAATACAAGTACAGGATCCATCGATTTGAATTCATCAAAAGCTCATATCTTCATGCTGCTCTTTGGGTATAATTGTAGGAAGTTCTACTTGGATACTGAATTGTATGTAATCCCTGTACATCTGTAACTAAGCTGTTGTATTACCTGTTGCAGAGAGTTGCATTTTATTGTAAATGTAACATTAGACTGATTAGTATGCAGTTTTTTCATAGTATAGTATTGGTTAGGCATATTTTTGATAAGAGAGAGTAGATTTCTTCCTAAACATGAAGAAATCACAGGATAAAAAGACATGTAAAATTACAATTAAGAAAGAGATTGTAAATTACAAATTTTCTTTAACATTCAAACCCAGTTTTTATATTTAGAGTTAAATATAATGCTTTTTTTTTAAAGAGAGAAGTAATATGTTTCTTAACTTAGATCAAAAATTTTAAGTTACCAGTATCAGTAATATTGAACATCAACTTCAACTTTCAAAATGTAATGGTGGTGGTGATTGTTCTTTAAGGGTTAGAACATTTGTATAGATTGAATTACTGGTAGTACACATATGATGTGGGTCACTATTTTAATAAGTTGATACTTTCATTACATATGCACTTGTGACCGAATCTTATATTTAACTTTTCCTCACGTTTGAGTGTTTTTTGTAACTTTCTGATATCACACACTCTTTCTTTAGCTGAACTCCTGATGTCTGAGGGATGCACTTGACTTCAATGAAACCCTCAAATACAACTATGATTACTGTCAAGATATTTAATAAATACTGAAAATATAAAATCATGAAGATTTTGTTTGAATAACCAATGACAAATAAATATGGATTCTCCATAATAGTTTTAAATGCATTCCTCTTTATCGTTTGGCATATAAGAGTTCATATATTACTCATTCTACTCGTGAGTTCTATTGTTTATTCGTAAAGTGATTATTGTAGAGAAGATTTACCGTGGTGCCAGCTTATTCATGTGCTCTCTCTCACTTAATTTTTAAGTTGATATACTGTAGCATAATGTGCGAAACATTTCAACTGTATTGTGAAATATATGATTGTATGGTATGGGAATATATTTTTGTCACATTATACTGTAATAAAGCAATAAATTGAAACACTTGGAAACTGTGTTTTAATCTTTTGAAATTGGTGATGGATTTTAATTCAGCGAGGTTTTCTTTTTTAATGTTAACTAAGAAAGTGTTCACATTATGTGATTGGTTATGTGTATAGATTTTATCCAACACAGGATGTAATTTGTGTGTTTGGCTGGTCTTTTTCTACTCTAGATACATTCACTCAGTTTAATTTTTGTTTGCTATGTATACCGTACTGTAAGAATGGAAAACTACTTATTAATAGTGAAGATATTACAGAGCGCTGGAAGGAATATCTTGAGGACCTGTATTACGATGATGAAGTAATGTCATTTCCGGTCTATCTTGAACCTGAACAGATGGTGGAAGAAGATGATATAGTATTGATGTCTTCACTTAAATCACCAGTTAACACTTGGAATACTCTGAATAATAAGTTGTTTATGAACAAACTGCAATATAGCCTACATTAGGTAGCCATTACTAACGGACACTATTTTGAACACCAAAGGCACACCAGTGAACACAGAACACCAACATTGTAACATGAAATGTTACAAAAGAAGAAAGTTATTGGATAACATCATCACTCTCCCTTATTCAATAACTTACAGACCCCCATGCTGTCACACAATTGTTGGAGTCGAGTTGCAAACAATGGTTTCGTAAGCATGTCTGCGAGCTGCTTCTCTGTATCCACTTTTGAAACAGTAATTTCACCAGCGGTTACCAGTTCATGAACGAAGAAATGTCTCACACGGATGTGTTTGGTTCTTCAGTGAAACTCGGGGTTCTGAGCAAGTCGAATTGCAGCTTCATTATCAACCTGCAGATCAGGCGTTGCATTCAACTGGCCAAATTCAGTCAAAAGAGTCTTGACCCAGATGATTTCTCATGCTGCTTCACTGGCTGCTACAACCTCAGCTCCTGTAGTTGATATTCCAACTAAAGGTTGTCGTTGACTAATCCATGAAATAGGTGCATCAGAATAGAGACAAAGTACACCTGAAGTCGATCGTCTCGAACCGAGGTCACCCCCATGATCTGCATCGCTGTAACATTCTAGGACACCTTTATTTAAATCATTCATGTAGATGATTCCATGATCTGAAGTGCCTCTCAGGTAACGGAAGATCCTTTTCACCTTGATCACATCACGTTCTGTTGGATTTTCAAGACTCCTTGACACCACTCTAACAGCATAGGCAATGTCTGATCGAGTTCCACACATTAGAAACATCAAAGCTCCAACTGCTTGTCTGTATGGAAATTCTGTGTTAGGTGAACTCTCCTCCGTATCATTGTCCTTGATAATAGGAGTCGCCACAGCCCTGCAATTGCTCATGCCGAATCGTTCCAGCAACTTCTGAATGTAGTGATTCTGATTAACTTGGATAGAACCATGTTTGTCTTCGTTAATTTCCAGTCCCAAGAAAAACGATGCTGGCTTTGAAGTAATTTTGAACTCCTTCTTGAGATCACTGATAAACTGCTGAAGTTCATGCTCATTGTCAGCTGCTATCAAGACATCATCAACATAGAGGACGAAGAAAATTTTGATGCAACCTCTCTGCCTAACGAAGAGACAAGGATCAGCTTAACTCCTTCGAAATCCTAACTTGATTATGTAGTCACTGAACTTTTTGTTCCAACAGCGAGGGGCTTGTTTCAGCCCATACAAGCTCTTCTTCAGACGACATACTCTACTGGAACCATCATTGTACCCTTCAGGCTGCTTCATGAATATGGTCTCCTCTAAATTACCATAGAGAAATGCTGTTGACACATCTACTTGAGCTAGCATCATGTTTTCATTGGCAGCAACAGCGAGTAGTGTTCGAATAGTAGATGTTCTTGCCACAGAACTGAAGGTCTGGTCATAATCGACACCTTTCTGTTATGAAAAACCCTTTATCACCAACCTGGCTTTAAATTTATCCTCCGAGCCATCTGCATTTGTTTTTACTTTATAAACCCATTTGCAGGGAATGGATCTTTTTCCAGACGGTAAATCCTTCATGACCCAAGTCGCATTTTCTTGATGTGCTCTCATTTCTCGATCCATGGCTTCTTTCCAGTCATCCCGTTCATCCGATTTCAACGCTTCAGCATAGCCATCTGGTTCTTTAAAAGTTGTTGAAACGGATGCTACATAGTCTTGAAGAATATTTGGACGTTTAAGTGTAGACCGATCTCGCAGCTGTCGTCCAGTCATCTCATTGTTTTGGTGATCATCTTCATCTGGGAAAAGGTTGTCGAAACCCAAGAAATCCTTTTCTTCATCACTCTGAGGTTTAACATCAGGCTGGTCCTCTGTCTGAGTATCTGATTCTAGAAATACTTGGTTAGGTAGCTCGACATTTATTGGGATATCCATTCTTTTCCTCTCGATTAAAGTCTTCTCCTCAAAAATTACATCTCGTGATCTGATTAGCCTGTTTTCTTCTGTGCACCAAATTCGATACCCTTCATCGTGATCATAGCCAATCAAAATCCCTTTCACAGCTTCACGATCCATTTTCTTTCGTCGTTGTTTTGGAACATGAGCGTAGCAAGTGGATCCTATTATTCGCAAATGCTTCGTTCCAGGTTTCTTGCCATACCTCATCTCATATGGAGATACCCCAGAAACATTGGAAGGTTCTGTCTGATTCAGGATGTACGAAGCTGAATTTATCATTTCAGCCCGAAGTCTTTGTGGAATATTTCCATGAGCATGCATAATGGCTCTTGCTGTTTCCACGACTGTTCGATTTTCTCTCTCACCACATCCATTCTGCTCAGGAGTGTATGGCATTGTGAGATGCTGTGTGATTCCTTCCTTTTGAAGAATTTTCTTGACTTCTTCATTGTCAAACTCTCTTCCATTGTCACTCGGAAGTTCTTTAATAACATGTCCAGCTGTCTTTGCTTCAGCTATAAACTGACTCAACTTTTTCACAACCTCACTTTTTTCTTTGATGAAGTAGATTGTCCTAAATTTTGTGTAGTCATCTTTGAAAAGAACAAAATATCGATATCCCGACACTGATTTTTGGAATGGTCTGCACACATCTGTGTGGATAAGCTCTCCTGGTTCCGTAGTCTTCTTTCTGGGGCCATAAATACAGCCTTCACACAGTTCACTGTCCATTTCCAGTTTGATGTTTAGGTCCTTGCTGAGAATCGACTTCACATGGCGCTTGTTTTGATGTCCATATCTTTCATGATATAGCTGTAGCAGGTTATCTTTGCCTGTGACATTAACTTCATTGTGAGAAATGCCAATTTAAAAAGTCCTCCAAATCGATCACGTATGCCTACCAGTTTGACATCTTGGTTAACTTTGAAGTTACAAATTTCTGCAGTTGATATGAATTCACTTTTTGGATGCTTATCTTGTGCTGCAAGAACAGAGAATAGATTCTTCTGAATCTTTGGTACATACCATACATCTGCCAGAGTAATTAAATGCCACTTTCCTCCAACTGCTGCTCCAATGTCTACTGAGCCTTTTCCGATAGTTTCGATCTTGTCACCACTAGCTGTAGTCACTGAATGTTTTGTTGAAAATGGCTGAAAATTCTTTAATGAATTTCTGTCATTCGTAATGTGACTTGTCGCACCATTATCTACGTACCAGTCATTAAGCCTACATTCAGCATTCATTACTGCCGAGGTAACAGCAACAAGTGTCATGTTCGTATCCTTAGTATCTGCGCAACTTGGTTTCGAAGGTTTTCCATCGGCTGCCCATTTTCTACACATTTTGACAGTATGATTGGGTTTCTTGCAGTAGTGGCATATTATCTTCTTTTTCATCTTCGGCTTGGTTGAACATACTGGCTGGGATAGCTGCTTTGACGAGTCCATGAATAGGGTTTCCTGTGCAATAAATTCATCCTCCTTGGTCCTCAAAGCCTTTTCATATGCACACAATTGATTGGTCAGATTATCAATTGTCCTGTCACTTTTAGACATTAGCATCCAGCTAGATTTAAACGAAAAATAATCTTCAGGCAATGTACCTAAGATTTTACATATCACAAATAAATCTGGCATTTCTGCATTACCTTTAACATCTTTAGTCATTTCTTGCTTTAATTCACTCCACAAATTTTTCAATTTCGAAATATGTGTCACGATATCATCTTCAGGATGCTTTTTAAAACTAAAGAACTGTAAGCAGAGGTTATAAACCTTGTCTTCAGAAACGCCGTCAAACAATTTGTGTAGTTCCGACCATACTTCCCGAGACGTATTAAGACGCATTATTTTCTGCAATGTTTCTTCAGTCATGTTTGTAGTTAAAATAATTAAAGCATTACTGTCCGTTTTATTAAATACTTCTAATGCACTTTTATACGCCGCCCTTTCATCAGCAGTCACACTCGCGGGAAGTACATTTGCTTTGACTAACCTGCCTTCGATAGCATCAAGTGCTCCCGGAATTCCACGTAAACAAATACTTATTTTGTATTTCCAAGTGCTCCAATTTGATTTCCCTTCCAGAAGTCCGATGTTGATAAACCTTGTTGAATCCATTTTGCACTGCAACGATATCAACACGTGCGTAACCTCAAAGTGAGCTTCGTCGCGATTTCGAACAGAAATATACAAGGCCGACACGTTTTATCACACACTTAATTTCTCAACACGTATCTGGGCCCATAACCTATTGATGTCTTTAGTTAAATCACCAGATAACACTTGGAATACTCTGAATAATAAGTTGTTTATGAACAAACTGCAATATAGCCTACATTAGGTAGCCATTACTAACGGACACTATTTTGAACACCAAAGGCACACCAGTGAACACAGAACACCAACATTGTAACATGAAATGTTACAAAAGAAGAAAGTTATTGGATAACATCAACATATAGGACCAATAATCACACAGGAAGAATTTGACCTAGCATTAAAGCAATTAAGGGATAAAAAAAGGTTGGTTGGTTAAGAAAGCAACAGGACCAGATGACATACCAGCAGAACTACTCAATGGAATAGGAGAAACATTGAAATATCAACTGTACAATATCATTGCAAAAAGCTATTACAATGGTGAAATTCGTGGAGACTTTAATAAAAGTAGGACAGTTACCCTACCAAAGAAAAGAAATGACACTGATTGTTTCAACTGTAGAACACTAACACTGTTATCACATGCATCTAAAATACTACCGGTACTTAATATAATTAAGAATAAAATAAAAATTGAACAACATACTTCTCAGGATCAGTTCAGTTTTACAACAGGGAAGGGAACAGAAGAAACTCTCCTAGCATTATGAGCTATTCTAGAAAGAAGACTGAATGTTAAAAGTAAAGCATACATAGCATTTGTAGATATATAAAAAGCCTTTGGTAAAGTAAACTGGAAACAGCTCTTTATGACCATGAAGAATAGGACTGGACTAGAGGGACAGAAGACTAATTTTTCTCTTGTACAAGAATCAAAGTGCAGAGATAGAAATGACCGGAAAAGTAAATACAGCATCCATTAGAAGGGGAGTGAGACAAGGTTGTGCATTATCACCATATTTGTTCAACATGTTCATTGAGGAGGCCGTATCAAAATTTAAAAAAAAGGGTAAAGGAATTAAAATTAATCGACAAGAAATCCATTGTATAAGATTTGCTGATAACATTGGATTAATTGCAGATTAAGAGAGGGAACTAAGTAAAATACTATGAGTTTTGACATCAACCCTACAAGAATCAAAATTGAAACTGAACAGTTCGAAAACAAAATTATCAGTTCTCAGGAAATCAAAAGAAGAAATATCAACAAACATCAAGATAAATGAAGACACTGTACAAGTCAATCAATTCTGTTACTTGGGAAGCATTATCACACACAAAAATAGGTGCACCACAGGAATCAGGAAGAGGATTGCTCTAGCTAAACAGGCTTTCAGTAACAAGAAACATCGTCTGACAAACACAAACATAAACACTAACATTAGGAGAGATTTTGTCAAAATGTGTGGAGTGTTTTGTTGCATGGCTGTGAAACTTGGGTCTTAACAAAACAAGATATAAAACGCATGGAAACAATAAATGTGGATGAGGAGGATACTGAAATTAAGCTGGATAGAGAATTTTTCCTTCCACAAATAAACCAAAAAAAGTTGTTTTATTAAAAACTTATATGGAAAGTGTCAAAAAGAAAGTTAATTTGGATTTTGCAAATCACGTAATAACTAAAAAAAACGACAAAATACATATTTTCGCACACAAATTACCGTACACGTTTGTCACATTCTCGTAAGGACCTCGACCCCCCACCCGTATTTTATGAATGACCACTTATTAAGTTACCAAAAGTTTTTAGTTAAACCATATGTAACGCGTCAAACGTATTAATCATGCCCGTACTGGTTGAAGCTTCCATGCTTGCGGGTGTCGTGTACTACGGGCTTTAAGGCCACGTCCACCTCATTTTCAATTAATATTATAACGTCTGAATGATTATAAAACAATAAACGTAAAAAAATCAAGTATTAAAATTAACCGTGCCCAGTTCTGATCTCCAGTTACAAATGATAGACCGTAACTCTAAACCACGCGGCTAAAATGACGATTGCTGTGTAACTTATCAACAACTTAAGATAAATACAACTCCTTAGCAAATAATGGCTTGGAATAAATGATTTCTTCAGCGTAGCATGCCTTAATTATAAACCATTTCATAACGTACTAAATTTATATTATATTCCTGTTAGTATATTACTGTAAGTTACATGCACCATCCTCAAGCTACTGAAATATGGGCCTTGTAGCATGCATCAGGCGCCATCTTGCCGTGTGACCGAATATGGCTTTGCCTGAGCGCTACTTGAATCACTGCTACAGTACATCAGTGGCGGATCCAGGCCTTGCGGGGCCCTGGGCGATATGATAAGGTGGGGCCCACAACAATAGGAAATTTAAAAAAATCAAATAGAAAATAGTTTTGTAATAATAATAAAATAAAGAATAAGTTAGTTACAATATTTTGAAACCACTACGGGTACAGTACATTTTCTAATAATATGAATTAAACCTTTAAATCACCTTGAAGAAGATTATGTAAACTATGAAATATTAAAATATTACATCTTGCGACTTTTTTTCAGGCTGATGTCTTCTATCATTTCACTGAAATCTGAACTTGCTAAACGGTCACGGGAGGTTAGTTACAATATTTTGAAACCACTACGGGTACAGTACATTTTCTAATAATATGAATTAAACCTTTAAATCCCATTGAAGAAGATTATGTAAACTATGAAATATTAAAATATTACATCTTGCGACTTTTTTCCAGGCTGATGTCTTCTATCATTTCACTGAAATCTGAACTTGCTAAACGGTCACGGGAGGTAATGGCTGCACTGAAAAAAGAATATGAATTATAAATTAGTTTGAAAAGTATAATTAATTAATCAATTAAGTTTAAAACAATCCATGGCGCGGGGCCCTGGACGGTCGCCCTCCCCTAGATCTCTAGATACATAATACGGTAATATAGAATTATAGGCCTAATATCCAACGGGCCATGTCCTTGAGGACAGTTTAAACCCTCTGTTCGATTGCCAAAACTGGTGGCTCATAAGTTATGGATTATAGGCAAAAGCCTGAGATCCGATGATTAGTATAGTCGGAATTTGATTTAAGCTTTAAACATTTGGGTGGGGCTATTTTGTTTTGGTTAAGATGACGGCGATATAAAACATGACTGAGTTCTTTGCTATATAGTGCTACTCAATTCCAAATGTGGTTCAATTCGGTTTCGTCGTGTTTGAATTGATAGTGGGGCCGGACATGGTACGCAGATAGCCTACCGGTACATAGGAACTTTTGGCCTGTGTAGATCTCTTAAGTCCACTTTCATTATTTGCAAAAATCGAAAGTACCGGGTAGGCTACAAATAATAAGTACAGTAGTAGATAAAATATATAGGCCTACTTTACCTGAAATGAAAATGTTCTTCAATAAGCGATGCGTTTTAGGTTACCGGTATGTTATGTGTTGCTATCTACAGTTTACACCACGATTTTTGGCCGGTCAGTCCCGGTTTCACAGTCTGCGAGCCACACGCATGTGCAATTGATACGCGAGTTTTCAGTTGCTTGAAAAGCATCATCAATTGCACATGCCTGAGGTTCGCAGACTGCCCTCTGTACGACTGTGAAACCGGGACTGACCGGCCAAAAACCGTGACGTAAACTGTACCGGTAACTAACCGTGTGAAGATTGGTGAACATGAAATGACGTCACAGCGACGGACGACGATCAGCACATGGCTGCCAACTTCAAGTTACAGTACATTATAAAGGCCAGGTCCAGTGTCTGCAAACTTGCTGACTTTGAAATACCGAACGCTTGGCAACAATGAATGAAACCCTTATTCAACCCAACAGTATGAAATTGCACTATATCACCCTGTTTGTAGTGATGGGGGGAAAACGGTAAGGTAACGCGGACTTGGGCCAACCGGGGTAGCTACTAGGTCTCATGATCAGAAACGTTTTTGTGACGTTTATAACCGTCTCATGCTATTTGAGTCTTCAGTCTTTTGACTGTTTTGATGGAGCTCTCCATGTCTCCCTGTCTTGAGCTAATTGTTTCATCTCTACTTAGATACCACATCCAAAAATCCAGGGCAATCTATTTAACTTATTCTAACCTTGATCTACCCCTACAGTTCTTGTCCTCGACCCTTCCTTCCATAACTAAGTTTGCCGTTCCTGGGTGTCTTAGAAAGTGTCCTACCAACCTATTTCTTCTCTTCATTAGCAGTCGCCAGAAACATCTCTCCTCTCCCACTCGTCTTAATACCTCTTAATTTGTTACTCTATCTACTCATCTGATCTTCATCATTCAGGGGCCGATAACCTAGATGTTAGGCCCCTTAAAACAACAATATTATCATCATCATCTTCATCATTCTTCTGTAACACCATATTTCAAACACTTCTATTCTCCTCTTTACTGCTCCACCAACAGTACAAGTTTCACTTCCATAGAGCACCACACTCCAGGCTTTAAAAAATGACTTTCTAATACCTAAATCATCTCATAGAAAACGTTTTCAAACGTTTTGTAAAGGAATCACTAGTTATGGGACATGGGTTGGTGACCACGGGACCCCAGCTGAGTCCGGCATTGCTTCCACTTACTTGTGCCGGGCTCCTTTCAGTTATCGTTCCTGTCGGCCTCACTTGGTCAACACTTGTTCTCTTCCGACCCCGACGGTATTAAGGTATCCGAGGCCTAGTGAGTCTTTCACTTTCCCGCCTTAATTGGCCCTTGTCTCATCTTTCCTGATACCCTCAATCTTCGAGGGGTGAGCCTTCATTTTCTTTTAATGATATCTCCTGCCTTTTGCACAAGGCCTTCAGGGAGGCAGGGTGTATGTGGCCCTTCCGCTTATGGTGTACCCTGGATAGTCCTACATTCTCAAGGGCTCACGGCTGGTGAGTTTGAGAGTTGGCGATCCCGAGGGATTCCTCAGCTGGGTCTTTGGGGCGGGCCCTCTCCTCTTTCCCTTTCCTATCTGCCTTTCATGGCTCTCCTTCCTTCCAAGTCCCTCAATCCTCATTCTTCGGGGATTGAGGGCATTTCTTTTCCTCCTATCCATTATTTTCCCCCCCCCTTTTTCTGGTAAGTCAGTAGTTAGGTTTAGTTGTTGGTTTCATGCCATTATTCATTACCACTATCACCTAAACCATTAGGGGCCGATAACCTAGATGCTAGGCCCCTTAAAAATAACAATTATCATCCTAGTCATCTTAAACGTTTAGAGTTTCTTTCTAATGTTGACCCTTTTAGACCATTTTGCATTTAAATTTAATAAATGTTTCTGACGACTAACGTTTTGACTGATTCTGAGGGAAGTGTTACGAAGGTTTTTCAGTTCACAAGTCTAGTGTGAGGAATAAATGCACAGTTGACTGGATTTTGGAGTATTCAATACCGCCATTCGGTATGAGAAATACCGGTATACCGCTCAGCTGATGAAAGGAAATTTGTTTGTTTTACCGACAATAACACCCGTCAAACAGGAAATATCATTACGGTGAGTTCATTAAATTAAGAAAACATGGAACACGTTAAAGGCTAAAGAAACAAATTTAAGCGAAAACTGGTATAAAAAGCGATATTTCAAATTTCCAGCCGTGATTGCCGAGAGCGATAACGCGCTACCTCGTGCTTCGATGATGTCGTGAGAGCGTGGGAAGGCTTCATTGAAGAAGTCTAACTGGATCTTCGTGATGGTTTGCAGGGAGAGTTACCGCCAGAGTTCAAATGTGTCACACCTAGAGAACTGCTCCGTCTGATTAAAAATCTGAAAAATCGTAAGGCACCTGGTTCAGACGATATTTCAGCTAGTTTCCTCAAAAATATTATCAAATATCTATTATAGCCCTAGCGAAACTGTTTAATGCTATTTTCAGATTTGGACACTTCCCCACAGCCTGAAAAATTGCCAAGGTGCTAGCTATATCGACGGCACTTCCCCTCAAAATTATTGGCCATGTCCTGTGGTTCGGATTCCACGTAAAAAGGAGGTCCCGTGGCTCATGATCTAGAGATTAACGGTCACGTTAAACTGCAATCTTCCTTCCTTTCCTTCATAGTCTTCTTTCCACCATCTCGAAATTACTTTGGTTGGTTGGTTCCTCAGTTTAGAGGCTGCGACAACGCGGTCATGTAGCCCCGTGTGTAGAATCTGTCTGTTAATTGTGATGATTGTATTAGAGTGTGTTATCTGTTTTCAATTCAATTGAATACTGCAGACATTGAAATTTTTCAAGTAGTTCCTACTCTTGCCGCCAAACGCCACCGTCAACGACTACTAGTTCAGAACTTAATAACCAGATGCCACCGCAGTCGGCTCCTGGCGGGCGAACGTCGGAACCTAAGAGCGTTTGTCGAATGTTTAACCTATATTATAATTTAGCTTCACACAGGTGTAATTAGTAGAAGGTTCTTTAACATACCATAAATCTATGACATGGGACCGCCGGCTTTACTTCCCCTCCGTAGGAAGGCATACTGAGGGATTTTTAACGCTCTTAAAAATCCGACGATTTCGGCCGGGTTTGAACCGGCGATCTTGGGCATAGAAGCTCAGCATCGAAATTATATACTTTCCATCCTAAATCTCTTCATTAATGATCTAATAAATGACGAGCAGTTCGGCTTCCGTAAAGGCTTACAAACGTAAGCTCAAAGGAATCCAAAATTACTTGCTTAAAATAATAAATTACTGTCATAGGAACCGTCAATTTTATGTCCAAGTGGAGGATACCCAATCCTTACTGGGATAAATCACAGCCGGAGCACCGCAGGGCAGCGTTATCTCTCCCACCCTCATCGACTATTACGTATCTGGCATTCCCTGTACTGATAACGCCAAACTCCACTTGTCTGCAGATGATACTGCAATCTCCACAACTTCCTGGAGAGGACATATAGTTGAACGTAAATTACAATTCGCACTTAACTTACGGTACTTGAACCTTGGTTGAAAAAATGGTGCATAAACATTAATGTAACAAAATGTTCTATCACTCTGTTCACGAAAAGAGTCAAACACACAGCCGTTCCCTATCTTCGCTTTTTGGCAAGGTGATCAGATGGCATGCAAATACAAAATACTTGGGAATCTCGCTAGATCGCAAATTGACATTCGCAAAGGAAGTAACTAAGCACGCAAATCTTGCAAAAGCGATTCTAGCGCTCCTCGGGTGGTTACGGTGGAGAGTTGACAACACTGAGCCTCGAGCTGGGAAAGCCTTGGCTCGCTGCTGACATGGGTGTAAACATATCCGCCCAGCTAGGTTTCAAAAGCGAGCCGCTCGATAAGTGAGAGAACTATATCGGCCAAACACGAAGAGTCTCTCCCCTCTCTTCCCTTGTTACAGCGGGCAACGTCCAAACTAGTTAATTGTTGGGATGAGACTTACCCGGTCTAGCAACTCTGCTACTCTAGACGGCGCTCGACCACACGGCGAGCGCTCCTGTACTCTTGGCACTCTTCGATTTCTTATTGCAATTCACAATAGGCTACTGCTGGAATTACTACATTAAAAAAAGAGACAGTTAGTCTGAAAGACTGGACTTTATATCATTTTAAATACTACAAATGCTAGAAAGGATGGAGGCTTCGAGCGAGCGCGCGGTGAAAGGAGGGAACTGGCTAGATCACGTGACGCTCGCCGTGTCGTTGCCGTCTCGTAACGCCAGAGCTCACCAGTGGACTCAGTACACATGCACTAAGCGGTACTATGACGTCACACACACAGTGCATTCTCGGTACATTTCGTGACGTTGCCGTAACGTAACGACGAAGTCGACTAGATCATTTAAAATGAATTCTTATTTTGTTGTTGTTGTTGTGTTGTTGATTCTTTAGGGGCTTTGCGACATCGTGGTCATGCAGCTCTGTGTACTTGGGTGTGTGTAACATTTGTCACTGCTATGTCTGTACCAGTGTGTGTATTTGTAATTCAGGTAGGATTTGGGTAGGAAACACCCGTGGCCTTAAGTTAGGTATCATCCAGGCAAATTCTTATGAATGTGGGAGGGTACAGTATTCGTACTGACTTTTGGTGCTAAAATATTATTGTTACTATTATTATTATTATTATATTACCATTAGTAGTAGTAGTAGTTATTATGGTCGTTGTGCAGCATTGTGAAATTATGAATCCCCCCCCCCCGAAATGTTTGATTATTATTACAGTATAATTATTAGTTTTATTAAATTTTTTGTTTGATTAAATTTAGGCAGTTTTGAAATCATGTTTAGGAACCAAACTCTACATTTTAATTTAATCTGAATTAGTTTAATTTTATATTATTTTGTTAAGAGAGGCAGATGGCCATGCTGTTCTTCCCATTTAAAACACCAGTAACTTAATTTATTACCGCCCGTGCTGTTACTGCTTAAACCAAAGGTAATACGGCTAATTATCGAAGGCTTGAAACGCCTGATATGTAGATCACCCTTCAACCACGCTTCGAGCGAGGAGGCTAAGTTGGCAAGAACTGAAATGCCTTACGTCATTCAAGTGTTCGCAGTAGTTACCATGATAGACTAAAGATCGCGCAGGCATAGCTCTGACACTGTCAGTCGTATATACTCTCGAGCGCAGTGCTGCATCGACCTAGTTGTATCGACCACGGTAGTAGGTCCCACCAATGCGAGCTGCGTACGCCATGTCATATGTGGAAGGGGGGAAAGCTCAGTCAATTGCAGTCGCTAGGCCGTAGGGCGTGTTCCTCACTAGCATGCTCCGTCATTCGCTAATGTATGCTCCTCTCCTTTCTGTGTTGTCATTAGTGCAGTGTTTTGCGGCAAGCTGTTCGTAACAGAGTTCTCTCAAGTGTTGTGTTTAATGTGCTTCTCAAATGTCGATGACAGCAAAGATTGATTTATCAGTGAAGTGAACTGTGTGTAAATAGTGATGGTTTACATTTTCTCTCGGGCACAATTGAAAACATAATTGATTTTTTTTAGGACTAGCCTACTAGCTAGTACAGTATGGCTTAAAACTAGACAAGACTACGTACTAGTCCAACTTATATCCTTTAGGGCCTATTTAATAAACTAAGGTTGAAATTGCAGCGTCAATTTAATTAATACTACGAGTACAATATCGTTAATCTTAATAAAAAACTTATACATTTTATAGTCGCGTTAACGTTCCTATTTAATCGGTACGGTATCTAGTCCGAGTTAGATGTGGATGGTAATTCAATATTATAATAATTTGTGCCTTCTCCATGGCGTTGACATAATAATTACAGTCATATTGCAGTATGATTGTTATTGACATACGGTGTACCATATCGTGTATGCAGTTTCTAGTTTGTTAACGTTTATCTCAAGTTATTATATGTTTGATACACAATTTACGAGGAAGATAAACGTATCTATTCATGCAATGCCTTATCGATTTTGATTGTTGGACATTACATCTTGTTATTGTCGAATGCGTGTGTCGTTAAGACAGAGTTGTTTGTTTACGGAGTGTCTATTACAGTCGCCAAAGTGTCGAGGTGTTTGGCGCTGATGTTTTGCTTCCATAGCCCATTTGGACGGCGAGAGCGGGAGCGGGCACCGTCTGTGCCTATGGCAGAGCCAGTGCCTACTCCTGCCGTCGCTCCGAGCAGTGGCGGCGGGCACCGTTCTCAAGAATGTGTGGTCGTGGTGCAAGGGTCTCCTCCACATGCTACCCCCGAACTGGACACTGTGGCAGACGCCCCTAGCGATGCCAGTAGCAGTAGCAGCAGAAGTAGCAGCTGTAGTGGAGATAATTCTCGCAGTAACAGCTGTTCGCGATCGTCCGATAGCACCCCGCCCCTTTCTGCTTCGTCCACATCGTCAGGCTCGTCGTTTTGTCGGAGTTCGGGCGAGACGTCGCCTTTAGCGCCGGTGTGCGTCGCTGTGACATCTGCCCTAAAGACGGCTGTGGTAGCAGCTCCGAGCGCCGGTCCGCGGTTCAAGTTGCTTCGCGAAGGGGATATTCAGGTGTGCTATCTCAACCACACGCGCACCGTCGTTAGCAAGATCCTCAGTTCCAAGTTCCTGCGCCGGTGGGAGTCGCACCACGTCTATCTCAACGATGCCTGTATTTCTTCCAAGACGGTAAGTGAAATAATAAGAATCTCATATTGAGTCATAGAAATCACTTTAGTGAATAAGTCTCCTTAGAGCTAACTATTGGGCAAGATTTTAAAATGAGACCGTGCGTGGGATTCGAACCTGCATTGTTCACCGGCGCATAAGTCGCTTACACAAGGCTTACTGCAGTGCGTTCATTAAATCAGATTTGAACTAACACTCGAAATCACACGTGTGCAATGCGCTTGTGCAACCAGGACTCACACGGTATAGAACACTGCGCTCAGTCAGCTTGGCGCTGTCAGCTCGACATTCCCGTAGCTGTTAAATAATTATATACATGTAGAATTGATATCTTAGTTTTAAACAAGTAGTTCCGTGAAGAATCACATAAAATTACAATGTGTATTTAGTATCCCATAGGCTATGTTGGTAACAGTAATGTGACGTCAGTATGTGCGCATCGGTAACAGTTGAATAGACCCGATGCGCCGAACACACATGGCAATTGTCGTTGGATGAGCAAGAAACGAAAACACATATTTACGTGCAATAGTGATAATGGGCAGTAATTTCAATTGGTAATGATTCCCAGAGTATGAAATAAGGTATGGAAAAGTCATATATTATCCAAGCGTAAGTGCAGAATCCAGGTTCACCACTCCCGAACAATTGCCACTTTCGGTGCCTATTAAATATGACTCCTTCCGCCGAGATAACATCCTCCTGTAACGAGTCATAAGAAATCGTATTGAGAAAAATCATTTCTATAATTTATGAAAAGTAAGCTAGAGAATTCAGTGCCAGTAGGTGAAGATTATTACAGTGGTTCATTATACGAAGCTTCTCTTCAATCGCTTGAATAGGATACGAGAATTTAAAAAATCCTCTCGGCACGCCGGAAGGCGGAATAGATTTCACCGGGCAAACTAAGGGATAGGCTATAATAGGCAAAATATACAGGTTTTCATTTATTGCGAGAAGATATTTTACAATTGGAGCTTAATTAACTTTTTTTTGGTCTTTCCATGCATATTTTTAACATTTTATTGTCTTATGGGGACGGTAACCTTCTTGTCATTTGGGGTTCATTTTTATACTTATGGTCACACTGTCCTTATGCAAGGTTTGGAACAGATGTGTAACTGTCTGTTACTTCTTCACGCAAAATTTTATCTCCCGCAGAGATGTTGGTTGGTTCCTCAGTTTAGGGGCTGCGACAACGCGGTCATGTAACCCCGTGTACTTTGGGGTGTGTGTAGAATCTGTCTGATAAACGGTGTTAATTGTGATGACTGTATTAGTCTGTAATTCAGGTAAAGACTGCAGAGGTCAATTTCAAGTAGTAGTTCCTAATTTTGGTACCAAATACTACCGTCAACGACACCTAGCAGTGAACTTGGCAACTAGATGCCACCACAACTTGCATCGAATGTTGGATCTTACCCTCCGAAGGAAAGCATACTGAGGTATTTTTAGCGTTCTTAGAAAATCCGACGACTTCAGCCGGCTTTGAACCCGCGACCTTGGGAATAGAAGTTTCAGCATGCTACCAGTTACGTCACCCAAGCCGCTTCCCACAGAGTCAGATGTAAAACTGAATGTGATCTCGTGCAATGGCGTTATCATGGCAACCTCTGATAGCTCATCCCTCATCAATTTAGAAGCGTAGTCATGGCAACCTCTGATGGCTCTTGGCATTTTCTTATAATTCCAAAATAATTTTTCTCATCCCTTGGCGTAATGGTGGGCCATATCAAAAATTCTCTCGGACAAAAGTTTTAGGCAATTATTAGGGGAATATTGTCCATTTGGTACGGTTTTGATATCATGCCTATTAAGAGAGATATGATTAATGTTTTCCGAAACCCCCCCCCCCCTTTGGTCAATGGTTGGTGCTATTAAAAACTTTTTAAACATACATTTTTGGCACCTATCCGACACATAGTATGAACTTTGAATGGATTCGATATTTCACGTATTAAGAGAGTTATAGCGATATTTCACTTTTTCGAAAAAAAAAGCCCCCCTTTTTCACCCCCTTAGACCGATTTTGCCCATTAATGAACTCGACCGAGATTTTAAAGGGATACATATTATGTAAAAAATTCAAAGTGATTGGTGCAAAATTACGGCAGTTATCGTGTCCACAAGAAACTTATCTACATGTATATATAAACTTTTGAACTGACGGTAGTTTTGGGGTCTGGGGGATGTGAAACGCGAAGATATGTCGAAAATTTCCCTAAGTCGCAACATGGTACCCACTGAATTGGTTAGCTTTCTAATGAAATCTACCTAACAGAGCTTTAAATTTCGCGCTGTCGATAATTTGAATTTTGGAAGAAAACGATGAACAAATTAGATGCCTATGTACTAAACTCTTTAATAATATTCACTGTGCAATGTTTCATTGCGATTGGATGATTAGACCGCCAGAAAAGTCATTGTAAGTGGGCTATTTGAAACTCGCGTGGGCGTCGTGTTGTTTTTGTGCTGATCAGGATTTTGAAAGTCGAATAGCCTATTTGTTCTTACTTTACAGTCCTCAATCACCAGACAAAATTTCAGTATGATTGCTCAATCAATAGTTTCGGAGATAATGAGACTGGTAAAATATTGGTTAAAATGAAAGTCACAAAATTATATACCAGTAAATAAAAATTATTATGGCGGTTCATTATATAAACTTTCAATTCGATAGCTTGAATAGGGCACGAGAAATAAAAAGTTTTTAAAATATCGCACTGCCGCCATCTTTAATGTTTGAAAACAATTTTACAACGTTAAATGCCAGTATATTTTGCTCTAAATAAAGATTCGTTGCGTCAAATTTCACTAAGCTTTAATGAGAAGTCGCGAGAGAAACCCATTTAAATATTTGACCTTCCCGAGGCCACCATGTTGAATTTACACTTTTCTGGTTTTTAAAAGTCCTATACATGAACTTGTTTATTGGCCTCTATCGCCATCCCTAATTTCAGGTCGATTGCTGCAATAGTTTAAGAGAAATTGAACGCCGGTAAAATTTCACGCGGCCGCCATGCTGGATTGGTGATTTTTATTAAAATTTGAAAGTTGTACGGGGTAGTACAAGTTTCATTGAAATCGCTCCACCGAATTAGAACATATTTAGGGACACACATATGGACGAAACCTATATTTCATAAGATTGAGTGCTGGTCTTCCTAGTTGACGTCCTAATGAGGATGAAGTGTTGATGATGTTGATTAAAACAAGTGCACCTAGCTTCCACTCGTTTTTAGCATGCGCGATCAGCAAACACAAGTCAAAGGTTCAATCAAATAACTTACCAAGTAGTATGAAGTCAATAAAATAAATGACTAATAGTTATTTTATCTAAATGAATACCAATTGATATTTTGTCCATTTATTACACCTTATTAGAGCCTCCGTGGCTTAGGCGGCAGCACGCCGGCCTCTCACCGCTGGGTCCGTGGTTCAAATCCCGGTGAGGTTTGTGCTGGACAAAGCGGAGGCAGACAGGTTTTTCCTCCGGGTACTCCGGTTTTCCCTGTCACCATTTCATTCCAGCAACACTCTCCACTATCATTTGTCATTCATTTAATCATTGCCCCAGGGAAGTGCGACAGGCTTCGGCAGCCGGCACAGTTCATATCCTCGCCGCTAGATAGGGGCTCCATTCATTCCATTCCCTGACCCGGTCGGTAGACTGGAAGCAGGCCGTGGATTTTCACTTTCATTACACCTTATTCAATAATAAATAAATTAATTAATAAAATGTACCAGTGTCGGCCATATTAGGCCTTCATCAGCAGTGTTGTTATGAAGAACTAAAGTAATTACGAGCAAAGCTTTCTCTTGGTGTTTCTATGAAAAATCTTATAAACTAGTTTAAAAACAGATCTGTAACAAATGTGGGCTTTAATTAGATGTTAATGAGAATAATTTTGCAAAAATGGCATTCGTATAAATATTTGGTATTGTTTATTCCTATAAATTAGTCTAAAATTCTTGAGATGGTTAACAGGGTGTGAAGTGTGTTCTCTACGTTAATAATGGCTCCTTGTGGAGTGGAGCATAAGTTGGGGTATGACCTGATGCTCCAATGGAAATTTTGAAGTGATCCAAAATGAAAGAAAAAAAACCACCTTGACAAAAATGTGTTGTGCATAACCGATGGTAGTCTTCTAAAATTTAAAATATACGCTAATCAATAATTAAGTTTAATAAATTCAAGTATTGATTATAGTATATTTTAAACTTTAGAATTCATCGATCAATACCGATATCAACAAACATTTTGCTATCAATGGCAAATGTACAACCTCTGACCGAAAAGTTCGGTGAATGGGTCTATATTACGAACGGATTGTTGGCTTACCTGACACAGCAGTTACTGTCATTCGAAGTAATCCCCGTGGATAATTATGCACTTCTTAGAAAGGCTGTACAAGTCTTGGCATAGTCTTCCTGAGGGATAGCCTTCAGTTGGGTCGTCACATTACGTTGGATGTCCGAAAACCTCTGGCCCTTAAGGACTTTTCGGTGACCCTGGACCTGGACCCCACCACTCCACACTTTGACGCTTGACTTCGGGGTCGTACCTCAGACACCAGGTCTCGTCGCCCGTGACGATGGTTTTCGCAGCCATTCCATTCCACAGAACATTCACCCTTCTCACTGCCAAACGCCGAACAGGTGTTCATGGTAGGTTGCATAAATTCATCCTTCTAAATACGCACTCTGTCAAACAGGCCTTTTGCGTTGTGTGTCGCCCAAGTTGCCAGGTCGACTGTTCTGACTTTATTCACCGAACGCAACGTGACGAGGCTTGCGCACACCATCCCAAAGGACGGCTTCTTGCAAAGTTTCCAGGACATGTATCGCCGATCTCAGCATTGCATTGTTACGGGAGGGGGCTATTTCGAAGGACAGTAGGGTCACTGTCGTGCATTGTTCATCTATGTTGATAGTACGGGACTATTTACCGAACTTTATTGTCACAGGTTGTATTTGCATTATATGGCAGTCTCCTTATCGAAATTCTAATGAAGTCGTATATCGTCATATGTTATGTATTAGTTTTCGATTGTAGTTCTCATGGATATTAATGTACGTGTGATGTATTGTGCCAGTTTCGACCACATTGTGGTCTTCCTTCCTCAGTAAATATTTACAAGTGGTCTTAAGAACCATGTTTAGAAGCGGTCTTAAGAAACATGTTATTCGCAAAATTGCGATTATGTTGTTCATTGCTATTTGAACTAATAAGTTGTTCCGTTATCTATGAGTGGAATTAATTCATATTTCACGTGAAAACCAAGTAATCCTAAACATAGTAGACTAACGTTGAAACTTAACGATTCTGTAGTTTAAATATCATTATGTCCTTGGAAAAATATATAAAATTAATTAATAGCAAATCAGATCAGTTATAATTTCTTTTAAATATTAATTCTTATAACATTAATAATAAAGTGAGATAAAAATTGATGTTATCAATTTAAATTATGAATTTTCTTGAACATTTGTTCTAAAAATATCTCTCTATAAAATATGCTAGACTTTATTAATCTTTGAAGAGCTAAACATCTGATATGGCTGACGTTGGCAAATAAAAGGATGTCAGTTTAAGTGTATGCAATTGTGGATTATATTAAATATAGAATGCTCATCTAACTTGCATACAATGCTCGTTGAGATGGGAACATCGAGTCGAGATTTACTCTACAGAGATTTGAACAAAGGAATAATATTCGCTGAGGAAGACCACACGGGTACAAGTCATTTATTTTATTTGGTGGATTAATTTGATTGATTTATTCGTTAGTAAAGACCGAATTTTACTTCGATATGATTAATTTCGTATACATTTAGACTATACAAGTCGAAGATGGCACTAATTATACGAGGAGACGTATGAAACATATCCACAATTGAATGTTACAGTTCTGCAAGACCAATACTCTATGATTTTTTTGTCAATTTTTTCGTCTAGCTATGTAAGTTAGATGTCTGTTAGTAGTTAATTATAGTAAGAAATTTTCAAAATCATTAGAGGCAGATGACTTAGATGTTTCGGCCCTTAAAACACAAATACCACCGTTACCTTTTCTAATGTTCTTCACATCAACAATGCATTAAGTACAAAGCAAATGCATCGGAGTCTTTTTTGAGTCGTTAATAATTTGAAAAATATATATGTCGTCGGCGAGATTTAACCAGTCATTTCACAATAACTCAAGCCTCTACCAACGGTATAGGCCTACTGTGTGACAAGGTAGGGCAAAGAAAGCGAACATGGTCTATTAGAAATGCAAATGGAGACAGGTAAACCATGGGGTGGCCGATAGTGATATTTGAGCCCAGCTACCTCGCAAATTCTGTCTTCAAGGACACTGGTGCAATAATAATAATAATAATAATACCGACAGTGCTCGGTAGCTACGCTCGCTAACGCGCAAGGCTAGACCATGGGGCCAAGCGGGGGCATGCACTGCCAAAGCTTCATCTGTAGTGTAGTGCGAATATATTAGCACCCCCTGAAATTCTCTGGCAAAACAGTTAATTGATAATCTTCCAGTTGGTCAACTCTTATTTGTGACGTAAATGTTATGTAACGTTGTTAAATTGTTTTCAACCATTTAAGATGGCGCCAGTGGGATATTTTAATAACATATTTTTATTTCTCGTATCCTGTTCAAGCGATCGAATTGAAAGTTTGCATAATGAACCAATATGAACGAATTTCTGTTTCTGTCTGAAGTAGAATACATGCGATTGTTTACTATGTACAGATTACTTGCCGGGTGTCACGAAGACAACATGTTTCGTTTGTCAAAGGAACATCATCAGATCTAAGCTAATCATATTAATCATATAGCCTATGCAAAACAACTAGCACTAACAAGCACTACAAAACCCCACAATGCCACCCACAAATACTCGGTTTGTCCACCAATAACACGCGAGAGTGCTGGTAGCTTGCATAGTTTTCATATAATTAATTTGATTAATCTGGATTTGATGAACTTCACTTGACAAACGAATCATGTCCTTGTAACATCCTTGTAACCGGTGGATAATAATGAATCGCATATTAAAGAAATACTGAAGAGTTATCAATTAAAAGATAGCTTTACTGCCTTATAGAGAGCTTGAAAAATAATTCCTTTCACCGCACGACGTGATACATCCAGGGGTTACTACCCGCCCAACAGAGAAGTGAAAAGGCTACCGTGCTCTAAGTTACCCCACATGGTGCACTTTCAGGGGTTAATACTCGCATACCATGGGAGGTAAAAGGGTTGCCCGTTTTTGCAAGCTCACCATCGAGCTGAGGTTTACTAGTAACTTTCTCGGTGATCACTGGTCCCAAGATCGCTGGTTCGATTCCCGGTCGAGTGAGTCGGATTTTTGAATGGCAGCAAGAATTCAGAACACTTCCAATTCGCACGATGTTGGCTCGTAAAAGATGTCCCTAATCACATTTGGTATTACAATACAAAATCTCAGCCATTGATGGTCTAATAGAGATTTCTCGGGGGCTCATAGCTAGTGGGTTATAGGGTGGCGACCATGATGATCCGACACTGCTTCCATTTACTAGTGCCGGGTTCCTCTCTGTCATCTTTCCCGTCGATCTCTCGTGGTCAATTCTTGTTCTCTTCCGTTCCCGACGGTATTAGGGTATCCGATGCTTAGAGAGGTTTAGTTTTCCCACCTTACTTGGCCCTTGTCTCATCTTTCTTGATACCATCAATCTTCGAGAGGTGAGACCTTCTCCTTTCTTTTTACCGTATCTCCTCTGCTCAGGACCCTAAAGAAGGCAGGCTGCGTGTAGCCCCGCTATAGATGGTGCATCCTGGATAATGATACACCCTCATGGCTGGTAATCTCGGGAGTTGGCGATCCCGAGGGATTCTTCTCATTTTCTTATTTTCCCTTGTTCTTTGATTTCGGGGTGGACCCTCTCCTCATTCCCTTTCCGATCCTGGGTCATGGATCCATTTTTTCCATGTCCCTCAATTCTTATTCTTCGAGGCTTGACGGGTTCTCGTATTCCTGTCGTTTATTTTCTTGGGAGTAGTATAGATCGCGATACCGTGCATTCCCATAGACACAAAATGACGCCAAGGACGACACTAAGGATTTAAACGATGCATGAATGCTATATTTTGTGTGTAATAAGGCCTTACCTGGCCTGTTTGCCATCTCTTGATGAATACAGTACATTTGCATTTGTCAGTTGGCACAGGCTAGAGTAAAAGGTGGCTTTTCACCGATGTCTCAGTCTCACTCATGGCTGTGATTATATGGAAGCTACTGAGGTATGGGTGGTGCTTAGTAATGGCATTCGGGGCACAGTCAGTGCCTGTGAATGCTGTGAAAGGTTCTACTCATAGGGTTAGGACTACTGTTCTGACTCAGTGAGGAAAGCAATGGCAAACTACCTCACTCCTCTTCTTGCCTAGAACGCCTCAAAATAGCGCTGCCTTGGGTTTTTGTGGGTATCTACTCACATAACGTAACGGCGGTACTTTTTGAGGATCCAACCAGCCTTCGGGCTGACTACCTAACACACAAGGCCTTACATATAAACAAAGCCCTAACCTGGGGATTACGCCCCAGAGCCTCTTGCTTGTAGTACAAACAGACCATGGATCGGCATTGCTTCCACTTACTTATGCCAGGCTCATCTCTGTCTTATTTCCTCCCCCCAGGGCGTGGGACGTGGGTTGGCGACCACGGGGCCCCAGCTGCGTCCGGCATTGCTTCCACTTACTTGTACCGGGCTCCTCTCCGTCTTCTTTCCTGTCGACCTCCCTTGGTCAACTCTTGTTCTCTTCGACCCCGACGGTATTAGGGTATCCGAGGCCTAGGGAGTCTTTCACTTTCCCGCCTTAATTGGCCCTTGTCTCATCTTTTCTGATACCCTCCTTCTGCGAGGGGTCAGCATTCTTTTTCTTTTCATGTTATCTCCTGCCTTCTGCTCAAGGCCCTCAAGGAGGCAGGGTGTATGTAGCCCCACCACTTCTGGTGCACCCTGGATATTGCTACACCCTCAGGGGCTCAGGGCTGGTGAGTTCGGGAGTTGGCTACCCCGAGGTATTCCTGAGCTGGGTCCGGTTTTCCCCTTCTGTCCCTTACCTGTGGGGCGGACCCTCTCCTCTTTGACTCTCCTATCTGCCTTTCATGGCTCTCCTTCCTTCCATGTCCCTGCATCCACATTCTTCGAGGGTTGAGGGCATTTCTTTTCCTGCTGTCCTTTATTTGCCTTATTCTCCTTTTGTTTTCCATTTCTTCTTCTAGTATATAAGTTAGTAGTTAGTTTTAGTTATAGTTTACATTTCATTATCATCTTCACGATCACCTAAACCATTAGGGGCCGATAACCTAAATGTTAGGCCCCTCAAAACAATAATTATCATCATCATCATCATCATCATCATCATCATCACCATCATCATCTTATTTCCTGTCGACCTTTTTTGGTCAACTCACGTTCTCTTCCGACCCCGACGGTATTAGGGTATCCAAGGCCTAGGGAGTTTTTCACTTTACCGCCTTAATTTGTCTCATCTTTCCTGATCCCTCATTTTTCGAGGAGTCGGACCTCTTGTTTTTCTTTTCATGATTTCTCCTTCCTCCTGCTCGAGGCCCTAAAGGAGGCAGGGTGTGTGTAGCCCCACCACTCATGGTGCACCCTGGAGAGAGCTACATCCTCAAAGGCTCATGGCTGGCGAATTCGGGA
This sequence comes from Meconema thalassinum, assembly GCA_946902985.2. NCBI lineage: Eukaryota > Metazoa > Arthropoda > Insecta > Orthoptera > Tettigoniidae > Meconema > Meconema thalassinum. The sequence continues at coordinate 308,691,308 of OX336392.1, read as the reverse complement.
GTTGTGAGCCCCGAGGGAATCCTGGACTGGGTAAGGGTTTTCTTATTTTTCATCCTGCGAAACGCCTCCTATCGTATCTTTTGAGCATACGCGCAACGTTGCGTTAGTAGGACATTGACGTTTTCCATACGGACGAGGTAGTCATACGATCCCTGTCTCGTGATGTGTGAAGAGGGAGGATCAGAGACCCTCTCCATCACTGCCACATCGCCCCGATCAATAGATATGAAGAGGCTTTTTACTAACAGTGGGTGGGCCTCAGACTCGCACACCTCGTGGTACAGTGGCTGCAGGCCCGGGTCTTGGATTTGCTGAGGGGCATTTAATTTAATGTGAAAACTGCCCAATTAAATAGACATATTCTCATTTTGACTGACTAAAAGCAATAGCGGTTTGGTGGCGTGGTCGGTAGCGTGCTGAACTGCTACGCCCAAGATCGCGAGTTCAAACCCGGACGTGAATTTCAATTGCACTTTGTGAATATTTTGGATTGGAAATGGGAGCTTTCAATCTGAATTGCATTGTGTATTTTCAATTTAAATTGCATTTTGTAAGTGTTTTGAACCTCAATTTCATTTTGTACGTTTTTTCAATCTCATTTGCATTTTGTAAATATTTTAAATATCAATTGCATTTTGTAAGTATTTCGACTCTACATTGCATTTTGTACGTATTTTGAACCTAAACTACATTTTGTGCGTATTTTTCAATCTATTCCTTTTGTGAGTATTTTCGTTCTAAATTCCCTTTTGTAGGTATGAAGTTACCACGCCATTTATTGAGTAGTTTGAGTTCTTTTTGTAAGTATTTTACGTCTCACTTAATTTTCGTTCTGGTTTCCCCTTCATTGTCATTTTCGCTATCACCCAGACCATTAGGGGCCAATAATCTAGATGTTAGGCCCCTTAAAACAACAATTATCATCATATAATCATCAAACCCGGTCGAAGTCGTCATATTTTTAAGAGCGTTAAAATCCTTCAGTATGCCTTCCTTCGGAGGGGAAGTAAAGCCGACGGGCCCATGTCATAGATTTATGGCATGAAATAGAACCTACCACTACAATTGGTAGTGTGTACCTAAATGTTTAGGTTATTTGACTAGAAACGCTCTATCTAGTTCCAACGTTCACCGCTGGGTGTCAGTGACGTCTGGTAACCAAAGTTGGAACTATTTGAAATTGACCTTGCTCATTCATCTTAATTCAGTTCATCTTATCCACACGCGACGTTAATTGTAGCTCACCCTATGGGTGTCCACATAGAAGGAGCTACAGCCTCTGGGGAGCCGAACATGTCCTCGGACACTCCTGGCAATAAAAGCCATACTCTAAATAAATAAGTAAATAAACAAGCATTGAATACTATCTTACACATTACAAAGGGAACATATAATCTCTATCTCTACTTAGTATAAAACAAAGTCCCTTATTCTTGGATGATGCGGGTAAACTCGAGAACCACTGGATGGATTTTGATGCGGTTTTCACCATTCTGCAAAGGATATCTCGAGGAAGATTTCTGTAGAAAATATTTATTTATGATCAAGGAAAGCCGAGCAGTAACGATTTCAGTGGAAAAGTCGAAAAAAACCTGGCGTCCGAGTGCTTTGTAAGCTTACGCAGGGCAAACCGTTAAAAATATCTAAATACTATGAGTGTAAGAATTGTTCAGCATGAAAAGTTCTACAAAAAAATCCGCGATCCCAATAAGGGTACAATATGTCTATCTTCAATACATCGCCCACTATAAGTGTTTTTACGTTTTAATTTCTTCCAACCATGTCCATTCAACTAGGCCTACTGAGGCGACGGTTTACGAACTAGCTAAGGGCGAGTCTATCATCCCTGCTAGCTTAGCTAACGGGCAAACCTATTGCCCCAGATACAGCCAGCATCAAACCGTCGAGTCGTGTTGAGTTAAGACTTCTGAGAAGGGTGGTTGTGTTTGAGATTCCCTGGAAGTGCAACTCAGGTTTTCTTCATTTCGCCTGTGAAACATGTTCAAGTTAAGATTGGACGGAAGGGGGATTTGAGTTTCATTCACCTCGCCATTCCCTGGAAGTGCAACTCTCATTTCGCCTGTGAACTTTTCGTTCCGCAAAATTCACAGTCAATTTAAGATTGGACGGAAAGGGGTTATATTATATTACATTATACTGATGGCGTATAATCTCTACTTAGTATAAAACAAAGTCCCCGATTCTTGGATGTCAGGGGTAATCTCGAGAACCACTGCATGGATTTTGATGCGGTTTTCACCATTCTGTAAAGGATACCTCGAGAAGGTTTCTGTCGAAAATAATGTATTTATGATCAAAGGAAGCCAAGCAGTAACGATTTCAGAGAAAAAGTCGAAAAAATCCTGGCGTCCGTGCGCTTTTTAAGTTTACGCTTTAGGGGCAGACACCTCGTAGTTCCGCCCCTTAAAACAACAATAACTAAGCTTACGCTGGGCAAACCGTTAAAAATATCTATATACAATGAGTGTAAGAATTGTTCAGCATGAAAAGTTTTACAAAAACGTACGCGAGAGCACATCTCTATATTCAATATATCGTCCACTATAAGTGTTTTAGATTGGACGGAAGGGTGATTTGTGTTTCATGCACTTCGCCATTCTTAAATTACGTCTGACAAGAATTTGTTGCACATGCATCTCCATGATAATATAGTTAATAGTCCAGTCAGTGATTTTAACCCATCATGCCGAGACTTAAAACGGATATAGATCGTAGTTCATTGACATCGTAAAGAAGCGCTTATCACGTAATGCATTCACAACTGTTCCCGGGCGAAGCCGGGCCGGGTTGCTAGTTATTTTATAAATAAGTTAACCATTGTGATTTTCGTGTTTCTTCAGGGGAAAAGGCAAAGTTGCCAGAGTTCTCCATACGGACGAGGTCGTCATACGATCCCTGTGTCGTAATGTGTGAAGAGGGAGGATCCGAGACCCAGCCACATCCCGGTGCGTGCTTAAGTTCAAGAGCTCTTTGAGGAGTCTAAAGTTTTTAATTCAATCTCAGAAACAAAGACTTTACTTCACAACATTCTGAAAAGAGTATGACTTATTCTTGAGGTGGCTGAACACGTTCAGATACAAAGAAATTGGAATTTTAATGCACTGTGATCAAAATCTTGAAATAAAAGTAACAAACCCCACAGGAGCTCACGTCTAGTGGGACGTGGGTTGGCGACCACAGGACCCCAGCTGATTCCGGCATTGCTTCCACTTACTTGTGCGGGGCTCCTCTCTGTCACTTATTCTTTCGGCCTCCCTTGGCCAATTCTTGTTCTCTTCCGACTTCGACGGTATTAGGGTATCTGAGGCGTAGGGAGTCTTCCACTTTCCCGCCTTAATTGGCCCTTCTCCCATCTTTCCTTATCTCTCATTCTTCGAGGGGTCAGACCTCTTGTTTTTCTTTTCCTGATAACTCCTGCCTTCTGCTGAGTGCTCTAAAAGGAGGCAGGGTGTGTGTTGCCCCACCACTTCTGGTGCACCCTGGATAGTGCTACACTTTCAAGGGCTCACGGCTGGTGAGCTCGGGATTTGGCGACCCTGAGGAATTCCTGAGCTGGGTCAAGTCCCCCTTTTTTCCATTGTCTTTGGGGCGGGCCCTCCCCCTCTCCTCTTTCCCTTTCCTCGCTGCCTTTCTTGCCTCTCCTTGCATCCAAGTCCCTCGATTCTCTTTCTTCGAGGGTTGAGGGCATTTCCTTTCCTCCTGTCTTTTATTTACATTCTTCTTTTTGTTTCCCATTTCCTCTTCTAGTTTGTAACCCCCCAGGGGCTCACATCTAGTGGGACGTGGGTTGGAGACCACGCGGCTCCAGCTGAGTGCGGCATTGCTTCCACTTACTTATGCCGGCTCCTCTCCGTCTTCTTTCCTGTCGACCTCACTTGGTCAACTCTTGTTCTCTTCCTACCCCGATGGTATTAGGATATCCGAGGCCTAGGGAGTCTCTTCCTTTCCCGCCTTAATTGGCCCTTGTCTCATCTTTTTTGATACCCTACTTCTGCGAGGGGTCAGCCTTCTTTTTCTTTTCATGTTATCTCCTGCCTTCTGCTCAAGGCCCTCAAGGAGGCAGGGTATATGTAGCCCCACCACGTCTGGTGCACCCTAGATAATGCTACACCCTCAGGGGCTCACGGCTGGTGAGTTCGGGAGTTGACAACCCCAAGGGATTCCTGAGCTGGGTTCGGTTTCCCCCCTTTTTTCCATTACCTGTGGGGCGGACCCTCTCCTCTTTCACTTTCCTATCTGCCTTTCATGGCTCTCCTTCCTTCCAAGTCCCTCAATCCGCATTCTTCGAGGGTTAAGGACATTTATTTTCCTCCTGTCTTTTATTTGCCTTATTCTCCTTTTGTTTTCCATTTCTTCTTCTAGTATATAAGTTATTTTTAGTTATAATTTACATTTTTTATCTTCACGATCATCCAAACCATAAGGGGCCGATAACCTAGATGTTAGGCCCCTTAAAACAACAATCATCATCATCATCATCATGGCAATGTGTGAAGACTATGGGTGACCCTATTCCTCGCACTCAACATAGGCCTGTCGTTTGCACCGTGAATTCCGTGGTGATGCCTGAAGAGGTACCATTTAAGAGGAGGTTTAACTTCAAGAAGGCTGATTGGACGAAGTTCAGTGAAGAGCTTGACTCGGATATAATAAACATTCCTCCACAACCTGAAATGTACGACACCTTCGTTGAATGCATCCAGCAAGTTTCAAGGAAAACTATTCCGAGAGGATGTAGGACTCAATACGTTCCAGGCATGTCCGGTGATAACAAACAGTTATTAGAAAGGTATCAGACCCTCTCTATGAAGAGGATCCAATTATAGTCGTTGGTCTCTGTGACGCCATTCAAGGTGCCCAATCTTCGCATCGTTAGCGAGAAAACAACGCAAAACCTAACCTGTAATGTAACGCATATTGAAGATTTTTACTTCATGTAGACTACATATTGGAATACGCCACGAGTGAGTGGGACCCGTACCAATCAACAAATTAGAGATGGTGCAAAGGGAAGCTGAAAGATCGTTCTTGGAAAATTCTCCCAAACTGACAGTGTATCTGATATGTTAAAGTAATTGCGATGGGAATCCCTTGTCAAAAGATGACTCCAGGATATGTACAAAGCATACACAGGGGAGCCGGCCCAGAAGGAATTACGAAATAGAATGCATTAGCCAGATTATGTGGGTAGGAAAGATTACGCTTACAAAATTAAGCCCAACATTCTAAGAAACACATGTATCTAACTTTAGTATTCTTTTATCAACAGCGGTTTTGAAACATGGAATGAGTTGCCTGAAGAAGTCTTAGAACCTTTAAAAGTTTTCTAGAAGAAAATAAATGTTGTAGCCTATTCAGGGAACACGGAGGCATTTTGGAGAGTAATTGAGATATCTGTAAATATCTTGTTACCACCAGGCATTGCCTAACTCTAACCGTATGTATTATTAATAATAATAATAATAATAATAACAACAATAATACTGTATATTTTTTCTCTACTAAGCAGTATTGTATACAAGACCGTATTTACGGAGGGACAAACTGGGCAACTGCCCAGGGCGGTAGGTTTTAGGGGCGACAAAATTTCTGGAAAACTCTACAAAACCGTTTATATTTATTTATTTATTTATTTATTGAGGTTTTAAGGGGTGGAACACTTGGGTATTAAACGTCAGTTTATTCAAGTTTAGCGATCCCTCCACAATGGAACATCCATTGTCTCACATTGATAATGCTAATGCACATAAAAAAAAGTCGTCTTAGTCATCTTGGTGTTCTTACTGTTCAATCTGACTTATTGGACTGATGAAAAAACCCTAAACTTGTTTGCAAATGATAAGGCAAGCAGGAAGCCCCTTGTTATTTAAATAATTGGTGTTTTGGCAATGGTTGTGTCTGATATCTGCCGAAATGTAATGTTATTCTTTGTACTAATTTGTTGTTTCTATTTGTAATGTTAGTAAACGTATATTTACATTGTTTGTCGTTCATACTTAAATGCACACTCAGGTGAAGAAACAGCCCCTATATGTTAAGGGAACTTTAATAAATATACATATTCCAAGTCCGGGGCGGCAAATTTTATTTTGCCCAGGGGTGTCAGAGCCCTATACTTGTATATGATATGTTATTCAGTGACGAAGCTGGGGGGGGGGGGAATTTTTGATCCTTAGAATACCCATTTCATTCTCAAGGATTATGCACATTTAAAATTTCGTATTTTCATTGGTATAGCCAAGTTAAATCTCTAGTTTTCGGTATTATTCTCTGTAGCTACGTTGGGATTGACGCCAGTTTCTCAGCGTGGGACTGAGCAGCCAGTGAGTCTCCTTTGAAACAGGCTCAAATGTCTGTGGGCAATTGCGCATGCGCTGAGCGGAAGAGCGCTATCTGAATGCATCAACAGAGAGCCTAGGCTCCAAGCAGTGCATTCGTGAGGCGGACGGTATTTCAGTGCGTGCATGTTCGTTTGTGAGTTTTAAAACATGGGTCAGTGTAGTGATTTAATAACTAATAACCCCTGGCACTACAGCCCGTGAGGGCCTAGGCCTACCAAGCGACCGCTGCCCAGACATTTGGCCTGCAGATATTGGGGTGACGCGTGATCAGCGCATCGGGTCCCCTCGGCCGTTGATCTTGGTTTTCGTGATCGAGGCGCTGCCTCACTGTCAGACAGCTACTCAATTGTCCTCACGAGACTGAGTGCACCCCGTTCCAGCCCTCGCGTCAGTTTCTAAAATCCCTGACGGAGCCGAGAATCGAGCCCGGGGCCTCCGGGTGAGAGGCAGGCGCGCTACCCTAACACCACGGGGCCGGCATGTAGTGATTTAATAGTGTATTTAAAATCAACGCCATTGTCTTCGTTGTCCTATGAAGAGAAATGTGCAGTGAAAGAGAAAAGACCAAAACCTTATCTAAATATTCTACAGAGTAATAAACATCAGTCACGTCAGGCGCGGATCTAGAGTTTTGTTTGGGGATGGGGGGGGGGGGGGGGGTCAGAGAATCGATCTAGAGTTTGGCTGGGGGGGGGGGGGGTCAGAGAATCGAAATTGTTAAGAAAAATGGTATCACTAAAAACGCGATCACAAAATAACCAAACGTACAAAACCAGACCATTTTTTTTGCAAGCTTCATGGATAGAAATTTGATGCCTTTAGCGAACCAAAAATATTCGTACAAATTGCAACGGCGTGTTTTGCGACTTTTACATCGAGCTTCGAGAAAAGTATCAAGGTACGTTACAGTTTCGGCAAGTCGAGTTGGTACCGACAAAGGGAGAAAGTCACAGCTCAAATTGGCAACCAAGCTTGCAGTTTGGACGTCGGCAAAAATTTTTGATGCGAAAAAAGCCCCAAATTCCTATCCGTGCATTGCTGCACATTCATCGTGACATCAACTTCGATTCGGTAATCACAAGGTTTGCTAAACAAAGTAGACGAGTTGATTTTGTTGTATAAATAATCGTTTTTATATAAGAGGTTTGAAGTTGTAAATATGTGCAGTTGTAACAGAACATAATAATTCGAATCAAGATATTTCAGTATTGAATAAAATAAAATAAAATAAAAGACTGTTTTTCAGTTAAAATTCGTTAAGTTTTATTTGTCTGGTAATTGTGTTTTCGTTTTTTGAGTTTGCAAAAAAATTTGGTCTCCCTTTGGGGGGTCATGACCCCCGTGACCCCCCCCCCCCCCTTTGAATCCGCGCCTGAGTCACGTAAATTCCAGGCTCAGTGGCATGAGCAGTATGAATGGTTAACAGCAAGTGTAACGACGGGCACGATGTATTGTTATGTTCGTATTCTGTTTGGTGGTGATAGTAAAGAATGGAGTGAAACTGGGGTTGCGTGTATTAAAAATTTTCATCGTAGAGCTCGAAAGCATACATATTCTTAATTGGGAACGATATCATCTTGTGGGACAACACAGAATAGAGCATGCTCTATCAGAACAAAAAAACACGACGACTGGAGTTTATCTACAAAAATGTGATAGTCAGTCTGAAAGACTAGACTTTGTATAATTTTAAATGCTACAAATGCTGAAAAATGCTAGAAAGGCTGGAGGCTTGCCAAAGACTCTTGACATGATAGAAAATTATCTGCATAATACTTATCTTGCTTTATAATACTTTACCTTGTTTCAAATTATTCGCGAACGGCAAGTGCAAACCAAGGGCAAAGCAAGGTCAAGCGCGCGGGATGCCGTCACGCTCACCAGAGCGCGCGGGGACGTGCCCCTTCCATCCAGTCTAAAAACACTTATAGTAGGCGATGTATTGAAGATAGAGATATGCACTCGCGGACTTTTTTTGTAGAACTTTTCATGCTGACCAATTCTTACGCTCATAGTACAATGACATGTTTAACGGTTTGCCCAGCGTAAGCTTAAGAAGCGCACGGACGCCAAGTTTGTTTTCGACTTTTTCACTGAAATCGTTACTGCTTGGCTTCCTTTGATCATACATAAATTATTTTCTACAGAATCTTTCCTCGAGATATCCTTTACAGACTGGTGAAAACCGCATCAAAATCTATTCAGTGGTTCTCGAGATTACCCGTGACATCTAAGAATCGGGGATTTTTGTCTTCAGGGAACACATGCACTATGACGTCACACACCTCAGTGCATCTGGGTACATTTCGTCCCGTCACCGTAACGTAACTCCAGACCCCAGCGTAACGACGAAGTCGACAAGATCACTTAAAATGATAAAACTACTATAAGATATGAACTTTTGAATACCCAGGTGCATGAATGTAGTTTCGCCACTGCTGTTATATTGCAGCGTGTTTTTACGTCAAGTACGAACGTATGTTGGCAGGATGATCTCGACCGAAAGTTTTCTTCAAATAATAAATAAGCTCCTTGTTATTGTAAGGTGACGCCGACTAAGCCATATTTAGCTCACAACGTGAGAAAGCACAGATTAGGTTACACGACTGATATCTGATCATCACGACGTGTGTAACCTGCTTTCTGCTGATGTTGCAAGAGGCAGGACACAATCTTGGTTGACTGGCAGATCATCATTTCATAATCCAACTAGCTGGTTGCCCGTCCTTCATACTTGTGTGCATGGTGTAACTACAAAGAATTGGCTTACAAATGTCTTGTGAGACCAATTTTGGAATACGCCACTAGTGTGTGGGAGCCCTACCAATCAACTCTAACGAACACACTGGAGGAAAGGAAAGCTGCAAGATTCGTACTTGGCAAATTCTCCCAAAGTGACAGTGTCCCTGACATGTTAAAGTCATTGGGTTGAGGATCCCTACACAGCAGAAGACATAAATGAAGGCTCCGGGAGATGTACAAAGCATACACAGGGGAGCCGGACTGGAATGAATTGCGAAGCAGAATGCGTGAGTTAGATTATATGAGTAGGAGAGATCATGGTGTCTTGAAGGCATTAATAAAAGCATTACATACGTTGTATTGTAAACACTGATAATAATGTTGATAATTATGAATACGGCGTACCTCTAAACAATATTAATAGTCCTTTAACTAACGAAATCCACTATTTTTTCACATTGGTGTTGTTTGAGTCTTCAGTCTTTTGACTGGTTTGATGCAGCTCTCCAAGCCTCCCTGTCCTGAGCTAATCGTTTCATCTCTACATAGCTCCAACACCCTACATCGGAGGCAATCTGTTTAACATATTCTAACCTTGGTCTACCCCTACAGTTTTTGTCCTCGACCCTTCCTTCCATAACTAAGCTTGCTATTCCTGGGTGTCTTAGTATGTGTCCTACCAACCTATCTCTTCTCTTCATTAGCAGTCGCCAGAAACATCTCTCCTCTCCCACTCGTCTTAATACCTCTTTGAATTTACACATTTTGCGATTCACATTTCTCTGTGAATTACCGAAACTTATTTTTCTGTTTAAGTCGCGCAACCTAATATATGTTCGGGTTCGAGCTAAACAGTGAATAACCTCATATGCAATATTAATGAGGCAATTTTCTGAAGGTCCTGCAAGTTAATTTATTGAATATAAACTTATCATTTGATAGCGAATTGCCATGAAATTTATGAAACTCAGCGTCCATTGTCTTTGCAACTTCCATAAGTTCATTAGAGGGATACAAAAGATTTCCCCTTGAAATAAACTGGATCCAATCTGGGCCTTCTTTACTGGGTTCAATTTCTTGAGATAATGTTCCCAAGTTTTTGTACTTATCCCTGAATCTGTGTGCTACATATCCTGTAATATATTTTAAACCTTCGTGGTTCATTTCATCTTCAAAATCTGAAAGATCATTTCATCGAACAATTCATTCTGATGATCGGTCATTTCAAACAAACTCATGTTCATTTTCACAGTTTCGTAATTTGATTCAACAAATAAACTAGAAACTAGTTTGTCTTCGTCAGGAGCATCCACGATATCAGGAATACGTTTGGCAACATTCACTAACGCAGTCTGCGAGGAACAGGTGTCAGTTTCTGTTTCCATTGGTTTAATCAGACACTTTTCGTCAATATCCTCCTCGGTATTTCTATTTACAGTAAAAACTGAAGCAGAGTGCTTGCCCAAAATGTACAATTTCAATCTATATTTAATGTCCAGAGGAGATGGGTTATCATTGGAGCCTCCCATTTCTCTAATATACGAGAAAAGGTTCTCCAAAATATCTTGATTTAGACGATAAGTTATTATGTACTCGACTTGGTACATCGGCTTCAAATATTTAAAAAGGTTAACTAGAGACATGTTGCTTAGTAGAATTCCTTTTTGAAATGGGAGTAAGGCTTTATGTCGGCCAACTCTCATGGACGTTAACAACTCATTAAAATTATTTAGCAAACTGATTTGCTTGCCTAAATCAGTAGCAAATGCATTTCTTTCAGAATGACTCCCAAATTTGTTCCTAGCATTAATTAAGTCAAACCAGTCATTTATTAATTTTATACATCTAGCCGCTTCTTCCCAGTCAATGTTTTTCATCAAACCTTCTCCTCCACACCATTCAAGAGCTTTTGATACCTGGTTTGAAAGTACTTGAGCAGCAGACCGAACTTTTTGTCTCTCTGATCCCTTTAAATCTAAATGATATCTGCTAATTTTGTGCGCAATAGTGAGTTCAGAAGAAGACATAGAAATTAGTAGTTCCAAACATTCCTTGTTCACTTTTTTCCCATTGAGCAGCACAAATCCCCGATCTAACAAATGATTTCTCATAAGTTTCAATAAATGAGGAATGTCTGCAAACACAAAAACTTTTAAGGAATCGTTGCTTGGATGATTGAAGAAACATTCCTTATGTCCAATATTAAGCTCTGCCCACAAGTCCATATTCCCAGACCCCATATCACTTGTAAGGGCTACAACAGTGAAGCCTGCAGAATGTAGATTCGATATTATTCCAAGAATAATATCTTTTTTCATTCTTTGGTCAAAGGCATAATAAAGAGGCTGCTTCCACTGACCAATAAAACCTCGTGCCATGACAACTTGGCAAGTTTTGTGAGGGCCAATTTTCTGCTGGTTGCTTCTGTCGATACACATGCGATTTGAAATATAAATTTCGTCAAATGCCAATACAGTCAAGCATTCCAATTCGGTTAGTCCTGCTGATTTATATTTCATTAGTTTCACAACATCATGCAAAACACCCTGCTCTAAATTCAAACATTTAGCCCAATCACGTAACGTCGTCAGTCCTGGCAAGGAATGGTTATTAGCCCTTAAAAACCTGTAGGCTTTAGGGCTTACACTTCGTAGTGATATAGCCGCTGCTATATCCTCAGAACACCAATTGATTTTCTTACCTTTCTCTGTACTTCTTAAATGTTTTATTTGACCTGGAGTGAAGACTTTACCCAGTATCGTCTGAATTTCTTTGCAACGACTGTTTTTCAGATCGGCGATTTCTTTCTTCAACGCCGAATGGTCTGCACATAAATCATCGAACTTTTGTTTCCAAGCTTCGGATTCCTCACGTACCTCCTCAACTAATTTCTTCAAAGTGTTGACCTCATCTTCATGAGAACGAGTGCTTAAAAGGAAAGACATTCGTTGAATTATCAGGTTTATTTTTTTAAAACTTAGATTGGAACTACAGTAGCCTACGTTTCTATTCACGAGCAATATTTCTTTCATATGACCACTAAACTATGGCTGCATGAAGGTCAAGATTAGATTAATACTCTAGTTACACCAGGCTTTAATTAAACTCATGATATCAATGCCTCAACGATCTGGTGAAAGCAGTGCTTTACTCCGCTAGTTACCTCTCTTCCAAGTATCATAATGAACCTTAGTTGTATTGTGGGTGTAAAATAAACAAATTCACCTTTTATTATTAAATGAGACTTCAATTTTCAAAAACAAAAAGAAGCTTACCTTATTAACTCCTTCTCATTCAAGCAGGTATGTTTAGATTGTATTCCTTCGGTGAGTGTTTCATTGTTATGTATAATTTCACTTATAACACTTTTACGACGCCTCTTTTCCAGCCTCATCGATCGACTTTCAGCTTTTCCAGAGATATTTTCCTTTTCCTTTGTGTAATTTGAGTGGATTTTGGTAGATTTACAGTCGGAATGGCATCTAATTTTAAAGTTCTACTGTGCACTGGAGTATAGTTCAACAATTGCTGTCAAAGTGGAATAGCAAGACTGTCTTTAGTGAAATGAAGAGAACATACTCGAGCTGAAATAATAATAATAATAATGTTAATAATAATAATAATAATAATAATCTCCACTTGTAATTGTTATTTGGTTTGCATATTCATTTCTATAATATTCTTTAATATCTCAGTTTGAAAAATGCGTCCAGAGCTATTGCAATGTTTTAATTTTAGAGAGAAATAATTTAAAGAATGATTTACGGTACTGTTCTGCTCACAACAGACAGATTTATTTTAGAAATCATAACTTACCATGCCTTACATTAAACATGCCCTCCCTCCTGCAAGCTCTGACCCATGAGCTCGCTACATCTTTGTCTTGTGGAAATACAAAGTATTTTATATTAGACCCTTTTGTTTTCCTGGAGTAGTTGTTGCAACCATACATAGCACAATTCGGCATTGCATCCCACTTTCCGTCGACAGAGATTAAGAAATACAATACTTTCATTAGCAACGCACACACTTGTCAACATTAACATGTTTCAATCGTCTGCTGATCACACGCGCCTGACTCCCGCAACTCGCAGTTGCCCCCGTTGTGACGTCATCCGCACGAGAGAGAGGGAGCGATCCGCCTCACCATTGTAGTTACACCATGCTTGTGTGTGTATCGTTATTATTCTAACCTGAGTAAAACTCTGAATTGGAAGCGTAATTTAGTAGCGAGAAGTGTGGGCAAGGGTGAATATATGCAATCTGCCATGGATACCTGTTCGCCGGGTGGCACGCGGCAACGCCTGCTACTGAAATGAAACGTAACGTTTACCACCATATTGCAAAAGTGAAACATTTCGAAACGGCAATAGTAATATGTTTTCTCCTGGTATATGAACTACGTTCATGCTAAATTTCAGCTAAATCGGCAGAGTAGTTTCTGCGTGAAGGAGTAACAGATACGGTACCACTATATTTGTATATAATTCGTCACAGTAGAATCCAAGCACAAACATACAGTGCCTGACTAGATTATTATTATTATTATGATAGCTTATACGTTGGTAATGATGTCATCCTACATGTGCCGTTTTCTCTTACTTTCTGATATCCTAGAACGTTCCCATTTCCTATAATTTTCTTGATATATCTCATTGCCACACGATGTAGTTTGAAGCTCATTCAGCGGTTTATTTCTCTCTAAAGGATTGTTTTTTTTTGCAAATTGAAGGAAACATACGCCCTTTTACAAGGTTAACAATTTCTTAATGCTTGCCACGGTGGGTGAGTGGTTATCGTGTCGGACTACCAACCCCAAGCTTTTAGGTTTGCTCCTGGACGTGGTAAGTGATTTTTGAAAGGTGGCAAAAATCACGACACGCATGTCATACGTTGTTGGCATGTTAAAGAACCCATTTGAATTCAGTAGGCCGTGTTCATAATGGCAAAATTAATCTCGGGAATTTTCCGCCAGCACAAAGTTCCTCCTTTCTCTACTAGAAAGCGCTATAGTGTCAAGGAGCTTAGATATCTAACCTCCTTGACTTTAATAGCACTCCAAGGAGCAACAAAATTCGACATGCATCCTGCCCTCTGGGCGTCAAATAACAAAAGCTTGCACCAGGCACCCGAGGACATACGATATTATTATTATTTCTTAATTTTCCCATCACAATGGAGATTATCCCGAATGCAGAAGTAACTTGGAACATTATAAATGAAAATAAAAGTAACGAATTCATCATTATCTGCATAACAGCTATAAAAAATCTACAAAGGAAGAACCTCACTAAATACTAAGACGCCTTTATAAGCACTGGCAGAAACCAGCGGCAACAAACATACAACAGCGATACTACGGAAAGTTCCTATAGGCTATACAGTAGAGCAAACAACGCCAGTAGCAGATAAGTAAAAGAAATCGAAGAACGATGATAACAATCTGGCCGAGTACTATACAGAGTTCCTATAATGGCCACGAAATACAGTACTACATTGTTGTTGATTCAGTTAGTGGCCTCCTCAGGGGCTCACAACTAATGAGACGTGCGTTGGCGGCCACGGTGCTCCAGTTGTGTGCTTGTCCCGGGCTTCTCCTTCATGTTGACCTCCCTTGGTCTACTCTTGTTCTTTTTTGACTCTGACGGTATTAGGGTATCCGAGGCGTAGGGTGTCTTTCTTTTTTTCTCCTTAATAGACTCATGTCTCATCTTTCCTCGAGGGGTCACACCTCTTCTTTTCTCTTCATGACATCTCATGCCTTCTGCTCAAGGCCCTAAAGGGGCAGGGTGTGTGTAGCCCCACCACTTCTGGTGCACCCTGAATAGTGCTACACCCTTAAGGGCTCACGGCTAGTGAACTCGAGACTTGGCAACCCAGAGGGATAACAGAGTTGGGTCCGTTTCTCATTTTTGCATTGACGTTGGGACGAACTCTCCTGTCTCTCCCTTTACTATCTGCCTTTCATGGCTCTACTTCTTTCCGATTCCCTGTTCTCCTGTAATTTATTTCCCTTATTCCTTTATTTGCCCTTTTTTCTTCTTCTTCTTCTTCTTCTCCTTCTAGAAACAAATGACCTACCTGTTCCGCCCCTTAAAACAGCAATAGCTAACTTCTTCTTCTAGTTCGTAAGTCGGTTGCAAGTCAATAATTTTATTTGTAGGTGTAATTTTTCATTTCATTATGATTTCACACTATCACCCAAACCACTAAATCCCTTAAAATAATAATAATAATAATAATAATAATAATAATAATAATACTATTAATAATGTATGTATGTCTACCCCTTATTATTCCCGTTTTTCCTACGGAGTCGGGGATGAGATGCTATGGAAGTCTTTGTGGCGGATGATTTTTACGGCCGGATGCCCTTCCTGACACCAACCTCCTGAGAGGAGTTAATGAGAGATGAAATGAATGATGGTGAATGAAACTGGGCAAGGATGTGGAAGGAAGCGGCCGTGGCCTGTCAGAAGGTACCGTCCCAGCATTTGCCTGGAGTTGAAAATGGGAAACCACGGAAAACCATTTCAAGGACGGCCGACGGTGGGGCTCTAACCCACGCGTCTACCGAGTCAGCAGAGAGCTTGGCCCCATGGGCTAACGCGGCGCTTTGGCGAGCGCAGCCACTACTGTCGGTATACTATTAATAATGATAATAATAATAATAATAATTCAAATATCAGGGAGAATTTATCGAACCAACTGGATCCAAAAATATCTCACAACAAAACCGTCTCCAGAAAACCAGGAGAGCACTCGGACTTATCCAAACCTCTATAACAAAAAAAAAAAAAAAAAAAAAAGCATGTCAAGAAAAAACAAATTTAGGCACTACAACACTGTCATCAAACCGCTAAGTCTCTACGCAAGCGAAACATTTACACTCAATAAGAAATATGAATTTGAAGACATCAAGAAAGAAAAATCATTCGGAAAATACTAGGAGCAAGACTCGCTCCTGACGGGTACCGACTACAGTCAATTAAGACAACTGAAAAATACTCAAACATCGAGGTCGACATCGGAAAAAGACGATTGAAATTCTTCGGGCACGTAAGTAGACTGTCGAATACACGACTAACCAAAAGAATACTAGATTACATATCATCACTCAAAAGTACAACACCATGGATGAAAGAAGTACAAACAGACATGCGAACTGGTAACATAACAGACACATCAGACAGAGACTCCTTCCGTAAGAAAGTGAACAACTGGGAAGTCCAACCAGAGCAAGCAAAACCTACACCTTACAGACCTGAATGGTCTGACGAAAGAAAATTGGCATTCTCCAACAGAATGAAACAATACTGGCAAAATACATAAGAAGAACGTCAAGAATTGAGACAAAGTGTTTAATGCTTTCCAATATTGGGAAAATACGCTGTAAATAAATAACTAAATGAATGGAAATCCACAGTCTGCTTTCAGTCTCCGACCGGGTCAGGAATTGAATGAATGAAGCCCCCATCTAGCGGCGAGGATATGAAATGTGCCGGCTGCCGAGGCCTGACGCACTCCTCTGGGGCAATGATTAAATGAATGACATATGAAATGAAATGATAGTGGAGAGTGTTGCTGGAATGAAATTTTGACAGGGAAAACCGGAGTACCCGGAGAAAAACCTGTCTGCCTCCGTTTTGTCCAGCACAGATCTCACATGGAGTGACCGGGATTTGAACCACGGATGCAGCGGTGAGAGGCCGGCGTGCTGCCGCCTAAGCCACGGAGGCTTAAATAACTAAATAATAATAATAATAATAATAATAATAATGGTTTGGGTGATGGTGAGAATACCTAATGAAATGAAAAATATCCACCTACAACTATTTATAAAATTATCATCATCATCCCACAAATTGAGAGCCCCTAGAGGGGCGCAAGCCAAAAGTAAAACAATTAACAATTTAAACGTTTGGAAGAGAGTTCTCACGGGATGAAAACCGTTGCGGTATAAACAAAACACGCACCCACAGGAGATTCGTATTAGAGACTAGAGGATGGCATCATCATCATAATCATCATCATTATCATTAAGACCACTTCGTGGTGTAGTGGCGAGCATTCTTGGCTGTCGCCTCGGAGGTCTGTGTTCGATTCCTGACTCTGTCAAGAAATTTAATTCTGGCCTGAGGGCTTTTGAGGCAAAACTGAGAAGAGGTTGGTTCGATTCCCACCTCAGCCATATTGGAAATGCTTTTCCGTAGTGTCCCACTTCTAATCCAGGCAAACGCCGCGATGGTTCCTAACTTACAGCTACGGCCGCCTCCTTTCCAATCCTCACCTGAATGACAAATACACACACTAATACAGCTACCACATAAACACAGGTTTTCAGACGAATTCCACACACACACACCTAAGTACACTGGACTACATGACCAAGATGGCACAAATCTCTTATAGGTGAATCAGCTGCCCCTAATAATATTGTTTTATGCAGCCCAACTAACTTGTGTTGTCAGGAAGGCCCATATTCTTCTGCCAGCATCCCGTATGTACTAATGCACTGCAAGCATATCACGCAAACGATACTGAACCCTATTATTTCCCCCTCGTAGTACATTAATGGTAATAGCATAGTGCGAGTTTCCCAATATCCATATCTAGGTACTATCATTACCGAATCATGGGACAGTTCTCAAGAGATAAGATGTTGCATTGGAAAGGCGAGGAGTGTTTTCAACTCAATGAGCTCAATTTTCAAAAGCTTATCACGAACACCAAACTACGGCTCCTCAGGTGCTATGTGTTCTCAGTTCTCAAAGGCTACCACTGTTAGACTTGAAGCCTTTGAACTATGGCTTTACAGAAGAATACTAAGAATATCATGGATTCATAAAGTTTCAAATCAGGAAGTTCTACGCAGAGTTGAAAAAAGACCAGAACTGATCAACATCATTAAGTGTCGTAAACTACAGTACCTTGGTCACATTATGAGGAATCAAAAAAGGTATGAGCTGCTTCAACGTATACTAAGTTACAAGGAAAAGTAGAAGGAATGAGATCGCCCGGCAGAAGGAGAATTTTTCTGGCTCGAAAAACTTAGAACCTGGTTCAACAAAAGCTCTGGAGAATTGTTCCGAATTGCCACAGATAAAGCCAGAAGAACCATGCTGATCGCCAGCGTCCGAAACGGACAGGCACGCTATGAAGAAAAAGACGAAAGCTGTAGTCAACGGGGTGCACTCAGCCTCGTGAGGACAATTGAGTGGCTGTATGACAGTGAGCCAGCGCCCCCGTCACGAAAACTAAAATTAACGGCTGAGGGGACCCAATGCGCTGACCACGCGTCTCACCCCAGTATCTGCAGGTCAAATGGTTGGGCAGCGGTTGCTTGGTAGGCCTAGGCCGTTCATGGGGTGTAGTGCCGGGGGGAGTCTGTAGTCACACACAGGGACAAATAATAGTGCTCAGTATTGCTTGCAGTACCGGTATATGTCCTACTAGGGGACCCGTGTGACAAATCTCGCATGTTCATAAACAACAATTTCCCCAATAGGTTTATATTAAGAGACTTAAGGAGAAAGGTTGTTATGTTTTTATTTGAACCAAATGATTATAGAACACTATTTACGTTTCATGAGTCCCTACGGCCAAAATGCGAACTGAACAGCAATGTTGTCACATATTTTCCTACAGCAACAGTATTTGCAAATCGCACACTTCTTACAAAAATTGATATTTATGAAATTAGAATGCGATTCGTTACTGCTAATGTCATTTGTGTGCTGAGTCCATTGAATGACAGCTTAGCCGTAACACTCACCGGTTATTCGATATTTATGAAATTATACGATTTTACTAATTCCTTAAATAACTGTTTCTGAAATCCATGCAAAATGATACAGGAAATACCTCAGAATGTTAAAATGACATGAAACAGGCGTCACAACGGCCAACATGTGAAGTGGACAGCAATTATGGAGCGTATCTTCCTGCAGAAACAGTATCTGCAAATCGCAAACTTCGTACAGTTTTTTTAATATATATTGTTTAAAGAAATTACAGATATTTACGAAATTAGAGTGCAATGCGTCATTGGTAATGTCTATTCTCTTTCATTTGAATGCTCATTTTTCACGATTGGTCGCTTGTGAGTGCTGCAAGAGGGATCCATACTACTGAAATAATGTATACTAGCGGACCCGTGCGAGAAATCTCGCACGTCACACTTTCCCCAATAGGTTTATAATGAGTGACTTAAGGAGAGGGTTGTTATGTTATTATTTTAACCAAATGATTATAGAAAACCACTTGCATTTCAGTTAGAATTCCAAGCTGTACGTTCTCTAACTTAAGAAGGCAATTACTGAAAATTCTATCATCATAACACTCATCAGTTATTCAATATTTATGAAAGCATCTTGGTCATGATTTCCTGCTTTATCTTGTTGGCTGAGAAGCCTCCTTCTCCCTTATGAGGACAGCCCTCGTTGGAAAACTTCTTCACGCCCCGCTTACAGTGAGCCTTCCTTGTTCCTAAGTGCAACGAACAGCGCTAAACTCCTTTGCACGTTACCTACAGGGGTGCTTTCCTTGTCGTGTGTGTAGCGCTCAACGCTAAAATCCTTTGCACGTTAGCTGCAGGGGTGCTTTCGCTTTCCCGAGTGGAGCGTCAGCATGAGAGCGTGCTGTGGCTGGTTTCTTTCTTTGATATTTACAAAATTAAAATGCAATTCATCACTGTTGATTCCATTTCTGTGCTGAGTCCATTGATTTGAGAGCTTAGCCGTAACACTCACCGGTTATTCGATACATTTCAGTCAGAATTGCAATTGAAATTATACGATTTGAGTACCCAATCCATTGATTTAGTAATTCTGAAAACATGGGAAATGATAGAAGAAAAACCTGTAGAAGAATTAATGTTTAATAGTTCTAAGGTTTTAGACGCCGTAACACACTCCGGTTATACGATTTAGAGTACTCAATCCATTGATTTACTGTTTCTGAAAACCATGCGAAATGATCGATATTTATGAAATTAGAATGCAGAAGAAAAACCTGTAAAATAAATTAACGTTTAATAGTTTTAAGGGTTTAGAGGATAACTCATAATTGCAGCATGTTAGTGCATCAGTATCTGCAAATCGCACACTTCTTACAAAAATTGATATCTATGCAATTCGAATGCAATTCGTCACCGCTAATTTATGAAATTATACGATTTGAGTACACATTCCTTTGATTATCTGTTTCTGAAATCCTTGCAGAATGATAAAGGAAAGATCTCAGAATGTTAAAATGACACTAAACAGGCGTCACATCGGCTAAGATATGAAGTGGACAGCAATTATGTAGCGTATTTTCGTACAGCAACAGTATCTGAAAATCGCATACTTCGTATAAATTATAGACATTTATGAAATTAGAAAATCTCGCTTGTTCATAAACCACACATTTCCCAATATATGTTTATAATGAGAGACTTAAGGAGAAAGGTTGTTATGTTTTCATTTCATTCAAATGATTATAGAACACTGTTTACTTTTCAGTTAGAATTCTAAGTTATACGTTCTCTAACTTAAAGGCAATCACTGAAAATTGGATCATCGTAACACACACCAGTTATTCGATATTTATGAAAGCATCTTGGTCAAGATTTCCTGCTTTAACTTCTTGGCCGCGAAGCGTCCATCTCCCATATCTAGACAGCTCTCGTTGGAAAACTTCTTCTCGCCCCGCTTACAGTGAGGCTTCCTTGTTCCTAAGTGCAACGATCAGCGCTAAACTCATTTGCACGTTACCTACAGAGGTCCTTTCCTTGACCTGTGTAATGCACTCAACGCTAAACTCCTTTGCACGTTAGCTACAGGAGTGCTTCCGCTTTCCCGAGTGGAGCGTCAGCATGAGAGCGTGCTGTGGCTGGTTTCTTTCTTTGATATTTATGAAATTAAAATGCAATTCGTCACTGTTGATACCATTTCTGTGCTGAGTCCATTGATTAATAGCTTAGCCGTAACACTCACTGGTTATGCGATACATTTCAGTCAGAATTGGAAATTGTACGTTCCCTAACTTAAGAAGGCAATCACTGAAAATTTGATCATCATAACACTCATTGGTTATTCGATATTTGTGAAATTATACGATATGAGTACCCAATCCATTGATTTAGTAATTCTGAAAACCATGGGAAATGATAGAAGAAAAACCTGTAAAAGAATGAATGTTTTTTGGTTCTAAGGTTTTAGACGCCGTAACACACGCCGGTTATACGATTTAGAGTACTCAATCCATTGATTTACTGTTTCTGAAAAACATGCGAAATGATCGATATTTATGAAATTAGAATGCATAAGAAAAACCTGTAAAATAATTAACGTTTAATAGTTTTAAGGGTTTAGAAGACAACTCATAATGGCAGCATGTTGGAGTATCAGTATTTGCAAATCGCACACTTCTTATAAAAATTGATATTTATGAAATTAGAATGCAATTCTACACTGCTAATTAATGAGGCCTATATGATGATGATGATGATGATGATGATGATGATGATGATAGTTTTATGGCTGTATACGACAACTCTAGCATGATACAGCAACAGTATTTGCAAAAAGCACACTTCTTTACAAAAATCGATATTTATGGAATTAGAATGCAGAAGAAAAACCTGTACCCAATCCATTGATTTGCTGATTCTGAAAATCAGATAGAAGAAAAACTGTTAGAGAATTAACGTTCAATGTTTTAAGGTTTTAGACGACAACTCAGAATTGCAGCATGTTAGAGCAACAGTATTTGCAAAAAGCACAATTCTTACAAAAATCGATATTTATGGAATTAGAATGCAGAAAAAAAATCCTGTAACGCGGCATATTAACAAACCTGGAATATAATAAATCCATTGTTTAGACCAGTGGTTCTGAACCTTTGTCAGCTGACGCCCCCCTTCTCAGATACGGGAGTTCATTGCGCCCCCCTTCCCCCTATCCCCCTCTCCCCCCTCTCCCCCCTCCCCACCACACATCGCTTCTATAACCTCTTCGATTGACAAAGAGGATATAGACCTAACCTAATAACACTACAGTACATAATGGAATAGGCTTATCTATTACATACTAACTTCATTTTAGCACAATACAAATAACACCCTTTTACAACAAATCCTTAAATTAGTCAACAAATGTCAGTGAGAGGGTTGACACTGTTTTCTCTAGGTAAGATTCGGTATGTTTGGTTTGATATTTGACAGAGCACAGCGGAGATCACTTGCAACATCAAGCCGACAGCGCTGCTTTGTTTCTATGACAGCGTTGAAAATCCTGACTCGCATAAATATGTCTTTGAAAATAAAGTTCAAACTCTTCAAAGCTTGAAAGAAATCACAAAGATATGCCAACGAGACGATAAAATTGGCATAATTTTGCTCCTTACAACACAGCAAATTCCTTATTTCACCTCCAACCTCGCGGCTCCACAGAGGTTTGTGCCGACAGTTGGCAATTACCAGTGCTTTTGAGCGATTGACTTGGTGCGACAATCACATGGAGAGATTCGAAAAATGTTTGTTTACAAAATTGTAATATTCGAGTTAAAAACTTAATTCGGAAATCATTTCACGCCCCCCAGGTTGGGAACCCCTGGTTTAGACGGATGAGCTTAAATCATGTTTGTGCTGAGTCCATTGATTGAAAGCTTAGCTGTAATACTCGCCGGTTATACGATTTGAGTACGCAATCCCTATGATTTAGCCTACTGATTCTGAAAACGAACACATTCCTTTGATTTACTGTTTCTGAAATCGATGCAAAATGATAAAGGAAAGATCTCAGAATGTTAAAATGACATAAAGTGGACACCAATTATGGAGCGTATCTTCCTGCAGCAACAGTAACTGCAAATCGCACACTTCGTACAGTTTTTAAAAGCCATTTTTTTTAAGAAATTATAGATATTTATGAAATTTGAGTGCAATGAGTCACTGGTGATGTATATTTTCTTTCATTCGAATGCTCATTTTTCACGATCGGTCGCTTGTGAGCGCCGCAGGAGAGATGCATACTACTGAAATAATATATATAATAATAATTAGCGGACCCGTGCGAGAAATCTCGCATGTTCATAAGTCATACTTTCCCCAATAGATTTATAATGAGTGACTTTGTAGAAAGGTTGTTATGTTTTTATTTCTACCAAATGACTATAGAACACTATTTACATTTCAGTTAGATTTCCAAGCTCTACGTTCTCTAATTTAAGAAGGCAATCACTGAAAATTGGATCATCATAACACTCACCAGTTATTCGATATTGATGAAAGCATCTTGGACAAGATTTCCTGCTTTATCTTGTTGGCTGAGGAGCTTCCTTCTCCCTTATCAGGACAGCCCTCTTTGGAAAACTTCTTCACGCCCCGCTTACAGTGAGGTTTCCTTGTTCCTAAGTGCAACGATCAGCGTTTAACTCCTTCGCACACTGCCTGCAGGGCAGCTTTCCTTGCCCTGTGTTTAGCGCTCAACACTAAACTCCTTGCACGTTACCTACAGGGGTGCTTTCGCCTTCCCGAGTGGAGCGTCAGCATGAGAGCGTGCTGTGGCGGCTTTCTTTCTTTGATATTTATGAAATAATGCAATTCGTCACTGTTAATTCCATTTGTGTGCTGAATCCATTGATTGACTGCTTAGCCGTAACACCCACCGGTTATTCGATACATTTCAGTCAGAATTCCAAGTTGTACGTCCCCTAACTTAAGAAGGCAATCACTGAAAATTGGATCATCATAACACTCATCGGTTATTCGATATTTATGAAATTATACGATTTGAGTACCCAATCCATTGATTTACTAATTATGAAAACCATGCGAAATCATAGAAGAAAAACCTGTAAAAGAATTAATGTTTAATAGTTCTAAGGTTTTAGACGCCGTAACACACGCCGGTTATATGATTTGAAGTACTCAATTCATTGATTTACTGTTTCTAAAAACCATGCGAAATGATCGATATTTATGAAATTAGAATGCAGAAGAAAAACCTGTAAAATATTAACGTCTAATAGTTTTAAGGGTTTAGACGACAACTCATAATTGCAGCATGTTAGAGCATCAGTATTTGCAAATCGCACACTTCTTACAAAAGTTGATATTTATGCAATTAGAATGCAATTCGTCACCGCAAATTTATGAAATTATACGATTTGGGTACACATTCCTCTGATTTACTGTTCCTGAAATTGATGCAAAATGTTAAAGGAAAGACCTCAGAATGTTAAAATGACATTAAAAAAAGGGCGTCACTCCGGCCAAAATGTGAATTGGACACCAATTATGGAGCGTATCTTCCTGCAGCAACAGTAACTGCAAATCGCATACTTCGTACAGTTTTTAAAAGTCATTTTTTAAATAAATTATAGATATTTATGAAATTAGAGTGCAATGCGTCACTAGTAATGTATATTCTCTTTCATTTGAATGTTCATTTTTCACGATCGGTCTCTTGTGAGTGCCTCGGGAGGGATGCATACTACTGAAATAATATATATGATGATGATAATGATGATGATGATGATTAGGGGCAGCTGATTCACCTGGTATAAACAACATCATCAAGCCCAACTCTACTGAATAAATTTTGTAGATCCATGTCTTGATAGTCACATATGCCCTGCATAAGAGCTGGATAATCACTGCATTCAGTTTTATAGGCGATATTATTTAAATGTAATTGATGTTGGCAATTTAAGAGAGACCACTTTGGGTGGGCAGTAAACTACAGAATACCTTGAATGAACCTTACACACATCTCAAGGCACCATATTAGTTTAAAGTGCCCGGGGCCTAATAGTTTACTGTTTTACTGTCGCGAGGCTTGCCTTACAGGGAGATAATACACTACCCACTAGCTGTTAGCGTGGGAGGAACATTTCCTTCTTATCTCTGACGATGTAATAAACTTTTCACCGAAGTCTGTCTCATTTATGGCTGTGATTACTTGGAAACTGCTGAGTATGGGTGGTGCCTAGGGACACACCTACTCATAGTGTCAGTGCTGCCACACTCGCGATCATTGTTGTCAATTCAATCGCCAAGCAATATTGACAAGGGGCTTACAACTAGTAGAACGTGGGTTGGCGACCAAGGGACCCCAGCTGAGTCAGGCATTGCTTCCACTTAATTTGCAGGATACCGTCTAAAATACATAGACATTAACCTATCGACCTCGTTGGTCAACTCTTGTTCTCTTCCGACCCCGACGGTATTAGGGTATCCGAGTCCTAGGGAGTCTTTAAATTTCCCGCCTTTATTAACGCTTGTCTCATCTATCCTGATCCCTCATTCTTCGAGAGGGAAGGCCTCTTCTCTTCTTTTCTTTTCATACCATCTCCTGCCTTCTGCACAAGGCCGCGTGTGTGTAGCCCCACCACTTCTGGTGCACCTGGATAGTGCTACACCCTCACGGCTGGTGAGATCGGGAGTTGTCGACCCTGAGGAATTCCTGAGCTGGGTTCGTTTTCCACTTTTTCCATTACCTCTCCTCTTTCCCTTTCCCCTTTCCTAATTTCCTTTCATGGCTTTCCTTCAATCCAAGTCCCTCAATTATCATTCTTCGAGGGTTCAGGGCATTTCCTTTCCTCTTGTCGTTTATTTCCCGTAGACTATTCCTTTTATTTGTCATTTCTTCCTGTAGTATGTGATACGTCTATAGTTAGGTTAGTATTCGTGATAGTCGTTGTAGCAGTAATTGCCACTTAATAATTTTCACTATCACCCAGACCATTAGGGGCTCGATGTTAGGCCGCTTAAAACAACAATAATCATTATCATTATCTGAAATTTGTTTGTAGGATCTTTCTCTGTTTTCTTTACCTCATTCTCATTTATGAATTCAGTGAATAATATTAATAGGCTACTGTACATATACAGTAAAACCCCGTTATTGCCTTCAAGTGTTTAAAAAAGCAATAAGCGGGAAAGCGCTATGGACGGGAAATGGTTTGTGAGGTGGGAAAACAATTCGGAAACAATATTTCAGTAATGTACAGGATTTTATTATTACTGTATTGCATTTTACTGTGTAACAATAATAATAATAATAATAATAATAATAATAATAATAATAACTAGCATTACCCGTCGCGGCTTTATTCTAGTTGTAAAGAGTACACTTAACAAAATCTCAATCATGAATGCTATGACTGATTTATCCTTGGTATGAATGATCAGACTTTATCAATTCAGCTACTGTTGCAGTGGTTAGAGGTTTGTCATTTCTTCATAGGTATATCAGAGCGAAGTTAGTTTTCTGGGAATATCACAGACATTGTTAATTTAAGGGCCTTTAAAGTGGTTTTCGGAGACCCTTTATAGTCGGATGAAAAAGACCTTTCGTACCACACTCACACGTGAAAATTGCGTGAAAAAATTCTAGAGTTCCCCTTGACCCCCCCCCCCCCCTTAAGCGCAGTATACTGTATGTATTGATGGATTTTACAGCTTAATTTGGTTCAGTTATAACCTTATAACCGTCTGGAAACTTTCACAGTAACTTAATGTAATAACTGGAATTACATTGCGTCTTACAGAAATAGATGGACCTGTGAGATTCTGTTACCATGGTTACCGTGTTACATTCTTTCATTATTGCATTGTAAATATACATGTTTTAAGGTATTTATTTAATTGTGAGGCATTTAAAGAGAAAATGAGTGCGATTCGCTTACGCATTGGGTTATGCTGAACCTGTAGGTACCCCATATGTGTAGGTTGGTGTTAATGGGACCTTATTTTCGGTACAAAACTGGAATGGGACCATAGCAGAATAACATAGGGAGGGATAATAATAATAATAATTACTGTATTATTATTAAAACATCTCAAATTGAGTGCTTTCTTTTACGATTTATACGGGATATTCCCTCTTCTTTCGTCATGATGAAAAGCGCTATAAGTTTGATTTAGAAGCGTTCTAATAGGGTAACAGTATTACAGGGGTGTGCAAATTATTAGACTTAATTAAAGAATGTATATCAGTCACAATTCTTTGTTTAAAATCTTTTTATTTTATTTTTATTACGCTATTTAGTAATGGTTTCTCCCCTGTGGACTTGCAACTTTTTCCATAAGAAATTGAGTCTGGAAATTTTCGAAATTGTAGATTCTGAGGGACACCTGAGCTGGGTCTGTTTTTTCTTCTTTTTATTGACTTTAGAATTTACCCTCTAAATCAGGTGGTTTCAATCCATTGCCCACGAATCGTTGAACAGTTCAAGAGTGGACAATCAGCAATTAATCAAAACAAAACGTTTGGCGTTCTGCATTAACAAGGCTCTCTGTTAGTGGAAACTGTAAAAAATTAGTTTACTGTCAGATTCTTTAATAGTACATTATGCAACGATCCTATAATGGCAATAATTAAGACACGAGTATGTTTATAAACGGGCGAAGCGAGTTTTATAATTTTCATACGAGTGCCTTAATTACCATTATAGGCGAGTTGCATACGACTGTTTATGTTCGACGATAATTAGGCCTATAACATTTTTATATGTTTTAACATAAATATTCATAAATATCTGTGGTATTCAGTAACTTCAGTTAGTGAACAGAGCGCGCTGGGTGTTTTACTGACTGAACAGAGCGCATGCGTGGGTCAAAGAATTTGGAAAGCAGAGACCATTTACTTTGCTTGGCAATGCTATTGTTTACAGCCTGCTTGATGTCTAGTGCCGATCAGAACTAGCATTCACTAATATTGTCACCGAAGTCATTTGAAAGCAATGCGCTGTGTAGAAATTGGAGTTGGGAATATTAAGTTACAGTGCTATTTCTTGCCTCATATTCGCCAGTTTATATACGCGAACATATGGGACGGTGCACTTTCCATGTCGGTAATTTATATAGAAGGATGCTGTGTTGCTAACTTCTGGATGTGGATTAATAAATTTCTTCCATAAGTTATAATATTTTCTTGTTACCGTAAAGGTTCGTGCTGAGTTTGACTTCGTGTTTGGGATTGTAACTACAATAGTTGATTCGATATCCAATTTGAACTTTCAAATCATGTAATTCATGTCCGACATGTTGGATTTTGAGCGCATGCACGAACTTATCCTTACATAATTGGTCAATGAATGAGCTCTGATTGCCTGGAGAAACTGTTTCATAATGAAGAATAGTACATAATGACCCTAAGTATGATACAGTTTTCTGGCATATAATATCTACATTTCGACATCGTCGAACATAAAATAAATTATTAAGACTATTGATAATAATAATAATAATAATAATAATATAGTATCGTATAGCCTCGGATGCCGGGTGCAAGCTTTGTTATTTGACACCCAAAGGGTAGCTTGCATGTCGAATTTCGTCGTTCCTTGAAGCACTATGAAAGTCAAGGGGATTAGATATCTAATCTCCTTGAACACTATAGCGCTTTCTAGTAGAGAAATGAGGAACTTTGTGTTGGCGGAAACTCCCGATATTAATTTTGCCATTATGAACACGGCCTACTGAATTCAAATGGGTTATTTGACTTGCCAACATCGTATGACATGGTGTCGTAATTTTTGCCGCCTTTCAAAAATCACTTACCACAGCCAGGAGCGAACCGACACGTTGACCACTCACCCACCGTGGCAAGTTAAAAATTATCATTTCGACTTTCACGGCCCGTTATACTATTCATAATGTTGAATTTTGGGCTTATGCCGTGTGTTATTATATTAAAATTCGACGCGTTTCTAAAGAAACCATGTCTTTCTTCGTCAGGAATAATCTGGAATACGACAAATGATTGCTAAGAGAAAGCAACATAGAACCTATAAAAGGTGCCCAAAGATAGACGCCATTATAGCTCCATGTAGGGACAACGAAAAGCAGCAGTGTATTACTTTCTCAGGGTTCTGATAGTTGGTAGCCAGGATTCATTGAGATTTTAACCGGTATCGCGGTTGAAATTATCTGGGTGTTTACGTATTTCAACCGCCTCCCTGATGATTCTAGGACGATATTGCTTTATACGGGCAAGAACATCCACTCCTTGGAACATGAGATCATGGCCAGGTGTTAAAGCATGATCAGCAACAGCTGATTCATCCGGTTGAAGGAGCCTGATACATCTATTATGTTCCTTAATGCAAGTGCATATCATTCTCGAAGTCTGCCCGATGTAAACCTTGCCACAAGTTTATTTCGAAACGCGTCGAATTTTAATATAATAATACACGGCATAATCCCAAAATTCAACATTATGAAAAGCTAAAAATTGATTAAACATTTGAAATAATTTCAGCACACTGCAAAACATTTTTACTGCATTAAGTCAAAACTTACAAAGTAAATGTTGGAAAACTACCATCGAGTCTAATAATTTGCACACCTCTGTATATACGAACCGTGCGGGGTCCTTATAAAATGTGGGTAATAAACGGGTTAGCATAATAAGCGGGCGCGTAACAACAGGGTTTAACTGCAATTTATGTTTTCAGGAATTGTATATCAAATTGAGCAGAAAGCATATTGACCGACTGTAAAGTATAAATTAATTGTACAGACAAAACTGAAAAACTGGCTTGAAAACTTGGCGATGACCTAGGTGTTAGGCCCCTTGAAACATCATCATTGAGAGGTTAGATCTATGAATTGTGAAGTCAAGAGAGAGGAAATGCTTTAGACGCGATAGGCATTTCATGTTCTGCATACCAGTAAGTATCCAGGGTAGCGGTTACACTGTTCGCTAACCAACACCTGATAAAGTTGTTCAGTTAGAAACGATAATATCCTGGCTAACACTGAGTACAGTGTTTAGCCTGTCCACTGAGTAACACTATAGGACAAACTGTAAAACTACAAAACTTTCTACTGTAATTACCTTTTGTAATGATGAATATTAACTCTGGAAATGATGTAGTAATAGGTGTTTTCTCTTCCGCTGTCTATAACTAGAGCCCTGCGATGTTAAACAAAACGTTATCCGCATCCGCACGACTGATATCCACATCCCCCCGCATCCACACGACTGATATCCGCACCCCCCGCATCCACACGACTGATATCCGCATCCCCCCGCATCCACACGACTGATATCCGCATCCACACGACTGATATCCGCATCCACACGACTGATATCCGCATCCCCCCGCATCCACACGACTGATATCCGCATCCACACGACTGATATCCACATCCGCCCCGCATCCACACGACTGATATCCGCACCCCCCCGCATCCACACGACTGATATCCGCATCCGCCCCGCATCCACACGACTGTTATCCACATCCGCCCCGCATCCACACGACTGTTATCAGCATTCACCCCGCATCCACACGACTGATATCCACATCCGCCCCGCATCCACACGACTGTTATCAGCATTCACCCCGCATCCACACGACTGATATCCATATCCGCCCCGCATCCACACGACTGTTATCCACATCCGCCCCGCATCCACACGACTGTCATCCACATCCGCCCCGCATCCACACGACTGTTATCCACATCCGCCCCTCATCCACACGACTGATATCCATATCCGCCCCGCATCCACACGATTGATATCCATATCCGCCCCGCATCCACACGACTGATATCCATATCCGCCCCGCATCCACACGACTGATATCCACATCCGCCCCGCATCCACACGACTGATATCCACATCCGCCCCGCATCCACACGACTGATATCCACATCCGCCCCGCATCCACACGACTGATATCCACATCCGCCCCGCATCCACACGACTGATATCCATATCCGCCCCGCATCCACACGACTGTTATCCACATCCGCCCCGCATCCACACGACTGATATCAGCATTCAGCCCGCATCCACACGACTGATATCCATATCCGCCCCGCATCCACACGACTGATATCCACATCCGCCCCGCATCCACACGACTGTTATCAGCATTCACCCTGCATCCACACGACTGATATCCATATCCGCCCCGCATCCACACGACTGTTATCCACATCCGCCCCGCATCCACACGACTGATATCCACATCCGCCCCGCATCCACACGACTGATATCCACATCCGCCCCGCATCCACACGACTGATATCAGCATCCACCCCGCATCCACACGACTGATATCCATATCCGCCCCGCATCCACACGACTGATATCCATATCCGCCCCGCATCCACACGACTGTTATCCACATCCGCCCCGCATCCACACGACTGATATCAGCATTCACCCCGCATCCACACGACTGATATCCACATCCGCCCCGCATCCACACGACTGATATCCACATCCGCCCCGCATCCACACGACTGTTATCCACATCCGCCCCGCATCCACACGACTGTTATCAGCATTCACCCCGCATCCACACGACTGATATCCATATCCGCCCCGCATCCACACGACTGATATCCACATCCGCCCCGCATCCACACGACTGATATCAGCATTCACTCCGCATCCACACGACTGATATCCATATCCGCCCCGCATCCACACGATTGATATCCGCATCCGCCCCGCATCCACACGACTGTTATCCACATCCGCCCCGCATCCACACGACTGATATCCGCACCCCCCCCGCATCCGCACGACTGATATCCACCCCCCGCATCCACACGACTGATATCCACATCCGCACGACTGATATCCACATCCGCCCCGCATCCACACGACTGATATCCACATCTGCCCCGCTTCCACACGACTGATATCCGCACCCCCCCCCCGCATCCGCACGACTGATATCCACATCCGTCTCGCATCTGCACGACTGATATCCACATCCGTCTCGCATCTGCACGACTGATATCCACATCCGTCTCGCATCTGCACGACTGATATCCGCACCCCCCCCCCCCCGCATCCGCACGACTGATATCAGCATTCACCCCGCATCTGCATCTACTGGCATTACAATAATATTTCTAGATAAAGCATGAAGTATTAAAGCAACACATTTAGACATTTGAGGAGAAAGTCGTTTCCTTAGGCTGTGTATGCCATGTGCTATGTTTTGAATGAATGTTACACAGCCAAAATTGCAACCCTTTTCAGTTCGGAGTGTTAATTATGCTTAATGACATAATTTGAATGAGATTAGCTTAAATCATCATCATACATTTGTCATGAAAAAAAATCAACATAACAGTAAAATATGATAGGCTAGGTCATGAACATCCGGGTCCTAGTAATGATACTCAACAAGTTCGGACAGTAGGCCTATTCTAAAAACTATCCGCAAATTTACTCCAAACATTATCGGCAGCTTACCCGCTATCCGCACAGCCATGTAAACTATATCCGCATGTCGAAAACTTTATCGGATATCCGCATCCACGCAGGGCTTTATTTATAACCCACCCCACCATCCACATTTTAGATCGCGACTTATAAGGTTATCCGCCATTATCCGGGTGAATTTGGGACAAAACCAGGTCCGACGAGAGGGAGGGGCGAGCGGGTCTGTACCCTAGGGCTCGGCATGGCTTATAGTTGACAATTTCACTCAAATTCATTTCTAAGCCATTTTGAAATTTCTTGATGAGACTATGTTCAATGTAAATGTAACCAATACATTACAAGGAGAATCTTATATATAAGGTGCGTTCAAAAAGTAATGAGCCGGAAGCTGTAATGCGCAATCCGGTGACGACATCGGCTAATCGTGACTTGGGTAACGAGGTGTGGTTCCGACCAGAGCGTGGAAGGTCACAGCCCGTCGCTAGAGGGCACGCGTGCACGTCACGTGACGATACAAAGCGAGCAGCAGCATGCATCAATCGTCCAACCAAGACCAAGACAGTAGGCCATTCGACATGCTTCCTGGTGTGGTTGAAGACTGGGGGGCACGCATTGGGCACACACTTTCCGCAAGTGCAGTCGTTCCTTCATGATGGTGTGCACACTTCCGACGCTCAATCCGACCATGGCGGCTATGGCGTTCACTGTCACTCGGCGGTCCTGGGTAATGAGTGCATCAACCAGCTGGACGTTGTCGTCGGTAATGTAGGGGGGGGGGTGCCCCAGACCGGGCATCATCGGCTAACGACACCCGTCCTTCCCTGAAGCGCTTGTGCCACGCATTGACCCTTGCAAAGGACATGCAGTGTTTGCCGTACACTTGTGACATTAGGCGATGAATGTCCGTTCCCCCTACTCATTTCGCTGTCAGAAACCGAACAACACCTCTTTGCTCCTCGTTTGACGCCTCCATGTTACTGTTTGCAATGCGACTGGCAGCGTTGGACGTTTGATGAATGCTGCTGCTCGCTTTGTATCGTCACGTCACGTGACGTGCACTGTGCCCTCTAGCGACGGGCTGTGACCTTCCACGCTCTGGTCAGAACCACACCTCGTTACACACGCCACGATTAGCCGATGTCGTCACCGCTTTGCGCATTACAGCCTCCGGCTCGTTACTTTTTGAACGTACCTTTTATATCCATTGTGTCCTTCGCTTCTCAGCTGGGTATTCAGAGTTCTTCATTTGATTTATAACTTACAGAAGTTGAATTTTATATTTTATATATTTTTTATATTTGTCACGCACAGTGGGAGTTCTTTTTTTAGCGTATGGCTTTTTAGTGCCGGGAGTATTCGAGGACATGTTCCACACCTTAAAGCAAAATTTGCCACATTACTACCTTTATAATTCCGCACTCAAAATGTTCTCCTTAATTTTTAAAACATAACCGGTAGATGATTGAATATCATTAATCTGTTACTAAGCATGTCGGGTTCAATAGCACAGTTTTATAAATGGTAACGTTCAAAATTTAAGATTGCGGATTCGATCCAGACTCAGTCCGAAAATTTTGTGTCTCCTACTTAAAGAAATGGATGTCAGCCAAGCGTACTTGGGTGAGTGTGTGTTATGAATTTGTCTGATAACCTGTGTGTTTGTGACGACTGTAGTAGTGTGTAAACTGGAATTATTAGGGTCTGGGATGGGGGAGGTGCCCCGCAACTTCAAATGAGGTACTATCTCGACATTTGCCTGTAGAGATTGAAAAAAGAACTAGGAAAACTCATACTCAGGATAGCTGCTGTTAACGCTGGGATTCGAACCTCCAAACTCTCGACTTGATACAGCTCCACAGCGCGGTCGTGGATATCTATTTATCATCATGCACGTCAACTCCCCTGTAATAAGAAAGGGAGGTGGAGGAAGTCCCGCGATCGCGAGATTAATGCTCACTTTAAATTATCAGTTCCCTACTTTCCTTCCTTCTTGTAGGCTGCTGTTGTTTGAGAGGCGTCGAACGGAATGTTTGCGCTGGAAGGGTTCTTTAACATGTCAGTAAATCTACTGGCATGGATCTCTTCCACTTGAAATCTCCTAAGAGCCCACCCACTGTGTCGGGTTTCGATATCGTAACCTTGTACACAAGAGGCGAGAGTGGTTTGCAAGGAGCAGTAGAGTGTTGTTGAAAATGAAGATTAGGCTATTGCGAAGTGGAACGAAAGCTCCGGCTGGATTATTATCGCAGGAAACATGGTAACAAGTAGGCCACCACCTCTTGACGTCACTTCCCCTCGTGTGCAATATGGGAGAATCACGTTATTCAAATGGCATACTTACGGTAGAGGACTGCACTGCTGCATTGTAGGCCTAGAATATGTTCGTCCCGTCAGCAGACCTCGTCATCCGGTTCATGAGGGAGAGTTTACGACATCGTGACATAGTAGCTCCGTGTACTTGGTTGTTTATAGAACTTGTCTGTTAGCCTGTGTCACTATGATGTCTGTACTAGTGTTTGTATTTGCAACTGAATTAGTATTTGTGTATGAAGCGGCCGTGGGCTTACGATAGGTGCCAGCCTGGCATTTGCCTGGAGGAGAAGTGAGGAAACCAATGAAATCCACTTCCAGGATGGCTGAGGTAGCAATCGAACCCACTTCTTCTCAGTTTTGTCTCACGAGACTGAGTGTAACCCGTTCCAGCCCTCAGACCAGAATTAAGTTTCTTGGCAGAGCCGGGAATTAACCCCGGGCCTCCGCGGAGACAGCCAAGAATGCTAGTCACTACTCAACGAGGCGGTAGTTAGTTGTAGTACCAAACAATCTGGGGCCGATAACCTAGATTTTAGGCCACGCACAACAATAATTATCACCATCATCATAATATGAGGGATGGAATATACAATCTTTGACTCACATGTGATAAGAAACGTTATTTATTACACTACAGTATTCTGGCGATGTATTCAATTATCATAAGGTCCCCCCCGGGAGCTCACATCTGTGGGACGAGGGTTGGCGACCCCAGCTGAGTCCGGCATTGCTTCTACTTGTGCCGGGCTCCTCTCAGTCTTCTTTCCTGTCGACCTCACTTGGTCAACTCTTGTTCTCTTCCGACCCCGACGGTATTAGGGTATCCGAGGCCTAGGGAGTCTCATCCTTTCCCGCCTTAATTGGCCCTTGTCTCATCTTTTCTGATACCCTCCTTCTGCGAGGGGTCAGCCTTCTTTTTCTTTTCCTGTTATCTCCTGCCTTCAGCTCAAGGCCCTGAAGGAGGCAGGGTGTATGTAGCCCCACCACTTTTGGTGCACCCTAGATATTGCTACACCCTCAGGGGCTCACGGCTGGTGAGTTCGGGAGTTGGCGACCCCGAGGGATTCCTGAGCTTGGTCCGGTTTTCCCCCTTTTATACATTACCTCTGGGGCGGACCCTCTCCTCTTTCACTTTCCTATCTGCCTTTCATGGCTCTCCTTCCTTCCAAGTCCCTCAATTCGCATTCGTCGAGGGTTGAAGGCATTTCTTTTCCTCCTGTCCTTTATTTGCCTCATTCTCCTTTTGTTTTCCATTTCTTCTTCTAGTATATAAGTTAGTAGTTAGTTTTAGTTATAGTTTACATTTCATTATCATCTTCACGATCACCCAAACCATTAGAGGCCGATAACCTAGATGTTAGGCCCCTTAAAACAACAATTATCATCATCATCATCGTATCATCTGTCTGATAACCGGTGTTAATTTTGAAAGCTGAATTAGTGTGTGTTATCTGTAATTCAGGTAAGGACTGCAGACTATCAATTTCAAGTAGTTCCTACACCTACGTTTGCTACCAAATGATGCAGTCAATGACACCTAGCTGTGAATTTGGCTACTAGATGCAATCGCAACCAGCACCTGGTGACGAACGTTGTCGCTTAATAGAGCGTTAATCAAATCTAACCTACAAATTAAGCTTCACACAATTGTAGTTAGTGAAGGTTATTTAACATGCCATAAATCTATTTCATGTGCCCGCCGGCCTTACTTCCCCTCCGAAGGTAGACGTACTGAGGGATTTTTAACGCTCTTAAAAATCCGACGACTTCGGCCGGGTTTGAACCCGCGATCTCATCTGTCTCACGCGGGAATTTCAGCTGAAGGTCTCTGACCAAAACATTTGTCTATGAGAGTGAAAACTTGAATATTGCCAACATTATGCAGTGATATACATCTTTGCATTACATTTGAAGGAGCTCCGAAATGTTCAAAATATTCAAGAATTTCTACATTTTGATTTCGCGCCATATTAATCAACAAACTTTTAGCTTTCCAACGATACATCTATTTTTCCATAGCTCAGTCCTGAGGCTACTTTTCGTATACATTGCCACAAGATCGCGGGTTCAAAGTCGGCCGAAGTCGTCGGATTTTTAAGAGCTTTTAAAAATCCCTCAGTATGCCTTCGTTTGGAGGGGAAGTAAAGCCCGTAGGCCCATGCCATAGATTTATGGCATGTAATAGAACCTTCCACTAACTAAAATTGTGTGAAGCTAAATTTGTAGGTTAGAATTGAATAACGCTCTATTAAGTGACAACGTTCGCCGCCAGATGCTGGTTGCGGTGGCATCTAGTAGCAACAATCTCAGCTAGGTGTCATTGACGTTAGCATTTGCTAGTAAAAGTAGGAATTACTTGAAATTGATCGTCTGCAGTCCTTACTTGAATTACAGATAACACGCACTAATACGGCCATCACAATTAACACCGGTTATAAGACAGATTCTACATACACCCCAGTTCTGCCTCACGAGGCACCCAGTTCAAACCCTCAGACCAGATGTAATTTCCTGGCAGAACCGGGAACGAGGTGGTCACGCACAGGGTAGGAGTGTTAGGCATGTTGACGTCTGTGATGACAAAAGATAGGAAAACCTAAGATTGTTTTTCTTGTCTATCACAGCTGGGCTAACTCCGACATGGTGATATTTAGATTTTATGCGCTCCTAGGCCCGTGGGTTTTTGCCGCCCCCTCTTCATACCAACGTGAAGGGGGGAGAATTTATACCTCAGAAAGGTCTTTGTGAAGGTAATTATTATTTTATTCTAATGTATCGTGAAGTAAAATCAATCAATTAAATAAATTAAAATGATGAGAAAATCAACTGTTTCTAAGTTAGTATAAATAAACTATAAATAAATACGCTAACAAGTTGGTTCCTTAGTTTAGGGGCTGCGACAACGCGGTCATGTAGCCCCGTGTTTAAACCACTTAAGACTCATTATACACTTACAGATATTCAGATATACATATACACTACATCATACAATATAGTGTAGATTAAACAAGAAGTTCCGTGAAGAACTATACAGCCTACTTTTCATGCCAATGATTATTCTACAGTATATGAACCTATCTAGAATAATGACGAAATTAAGTTGGTAATATCGAAATATCTAATTAGTTCAAAATATACCTGGTATGATGTAGCCTAATAGAGCACTACAGTTGGCAGCCCTGGTGACTGAATATATTCTTTGTTCCATCTCTTTAGGTACAGAATACAAAATTTGGTTGAAGTCCAATGGACGTTACATGCAGTTAGACACTGGATCTATCAGTACGCGTAAAAGCATGTTGCCAACAATACCATTCGTGTGCTGGTCAGAAATAATCTGAAATATTATGATATCTTGTTGTGCCAATTTTGGATGAAATCCATTTGTTAGTATAGAAGTTACATGTATTTTAAAATTGGATATATCAGCAGGCATAGAATCATGTTGGCAGCACTGCCTTGTATTAATTACTCCAAATTAATCTAGAATGTCAGGTACTATACGTGTGCAAAGTATAGAGCTGTTGGCTTGCATACTTTCTGATGTATTGATATTAGGGTTAAAAAAATATTCACAGCATTTATTAACAGTTGGCAGCCCTGATTGCTCTTAACAATACTTATAGTTATATCTCTTATGGTACACATAGCACATACGAAATTTGGTTGAAATCCAACTGATAGTATAGAAGTTACATGTATTTAAAAATTGGTACTATCAGCAGGCTTATAATCATGTTGGTAGGACTGACGTATATAAGTTACTCCAAATTAATCTAAAATGTCAGAATATACGTGTGCATAGTTTAAAGCTGTTGGCTTGCATACTTCCTGATATATTGGTATTTGAATAAAAAAAATTGAGAGAGCAATTATTAACAGTTGGCAGCCCTGGTGGCTCGTAAGAATACGCCTAATCATATCCGTTTATGTACAGATATTACATACAAAATTTGGTTGAAATCCAATTGATAGTGCATACCTGCCAACTTTTACGGTTTATCCGTAAAATTTACGGAAATTGCAGCATTTTACGGTTTTACGGACGAACGGTGTCATTTTACGATTTCGCGGACAAAAATTTGAAACGATAATTTACATTCGATAATACCGCCCACTTCCGTACAATCGATTGTTTGCGTGGGTCGAAGGCAAGTCCACGATAGTCGATAACTCGTTCTTTGATATGATTCGTACTTTTAACCGTGTGATGGCTGTGTCGTCATCGTAATTGAATTTGAAGCCGGGATAACCGTTCTTGCATGTGAATCTTAGGTGTTGACAGGCTCTGCTTCGCATATTCTTTGTTCCGCTCCGTTCGCTCGTTGCGATTTAAACCATATTCTTTGACCACGTTAGTTGTTCATTGTTCGCGAAGTTGGCGTTCCTTGAATGTTTTCGTCTTTTAAGGTTATGGCATATTTTAATGAAGCGTTCGAGTTTTTGGCTATAACTTCGTGCTTCGCAGTTTCCTGTATTCCTTGGACTAATTACATTCGTTCCACGTGTGTGTGTGTTTATTTTTTTCTACCATGTGCATATTCTATCTTCACGAGGTTGGCGTCGTGTTCATTTAATGGTTGGTGTGTTTTGACATGTTTTAATGAAGTGTTGGCTGTCTTAATTGTTTTATGTTATAATTTTATGTGACGTTCAGTGATCCAGGTTCCTTTCGATGTTTTAGTAGATATCGAGAATGAACAAATCCAACAAGAAACAGTACTTCCAGACATTTAAAGAATCATACTCGGTTGATTTTCCGTGCATACTAAAATCAAGAAAGAGATAAAAATTTGCCTTTTGCACGGTATGTGGGTGTGATATTAATATTGCATATGGTGGAAAAAACGATTTAAGTAATCATGTGAAGTGCGGTAAACACATTAGTTATGTTAAATCGAAGAAGATAGCAAGAAAATCAACACCTTTTTTGCTAAGTCTGGAAACGTTTACAGTGACGTAATTAGGGCCGAGTGTCTGTTTACTTCCTTTTTGGTGGAACACAATGTGCCCTTAAGTGCGGCTGATCATGCTGGAGCTTTATTTAAGAAGATGTTTCCCACATCAGAAGTTGCAAAGAAATATAGTTGTGGTCGCACGAAAACGACATGTATTGTAAATAAAATGGCAAAAAATGCATCATCTGAAGTTGTTAAGTGCCTTCAGAACGGACCGGATACAGATAAATTCCTTTTCTTTTCATCAGTGAGAAACTACTTTTATACTGCCTGTGACTACATCATCAACAAGTTTCCACTCAAGGATGACGTGTTAAAGAATGCTCAAGTTGCTAGGTTAGACAAAATTGAAGATTCACACTTATCTTCCATTCGTTTTTTCTTGGAAAAGTTTCCTATCATGTTATGCAAGGAAGAGAATGAAACTACAGATGAGGTGGTGAATGTGCTTCAGAGGCAGTTCACAGCTCTTCAGGTAGATGACTCTTTGGCTGCACATCAAGATGCTGCAAGTGATTCCAGTTGGGCACAAATATCAAGAATTCGTGGAGCCGATGGACTTCTTAAGTATAACCGAATTTTTAGAGTATTGCTCTCTATTCTCACCATACCCCATAGCTATGCAGAATGTGAATGTTTTTTTTTAGCTTTGTGAAGAAAAATAGAACACAGTTCAGGTCATCCATGTCCAATGAATCTCTGGAGTCTATTTCTATTTTGAAGACCAGGAGTTCTGGTCCCTGTTATGACAAAACATTTTCTCAAGACTGTTTGCAGGAAGCTAAAAAGGCCACAACCATGACTTAAAAGTCGAACTAGCATGTGATTTGCAGTGTGTATTATATTATTTCTTGCCTGTGTTACGTTAAACAAGTTTTATTGTTTAAAGCCTTTTTCAATTATCGTATATCAGCTTAATCTATCAAGGAAGTCCTGTTATGTCTGCTCCAAACCGATATTCACCACGCCTGCTGCTGATTAACATGGATTTCTTCTTGATTGTTATGTTCATCTACAAATCATGTAAGTAGATATGATTTCATTGAAGTATCCTGTTTAAAGCATGAATTATTGTATTTTGTAGCCCAGAAGTATTATTATTTTCGTCAAGCCGGGGTATGTCGAAAATCGTTAGATTTTTTTTGTCGCGCGTGAGTTTTACTGATAGCCCTTTTCAAAAGTTGGCAGGTATGATAGTGTAAAAGTTATATGCATTTAAACATTGGACCTATCAGGAGGCTTAAAATTATTTTGGTAACACTGTCATGGTCGGCCTCCTGGAAATTAAACTGAAATAGTATTATCTATATGTGCGCCAATTTTGGAATAGCTTCCATGTATACCTTGCAAGATATCCAACATTGAGCTCAAATTTCTAGTGCGTTTTTTCAGCAGTTGGTAGCACTGACATCATTTTCAAATATGGACGTGAGATATTCCGGTGCACATCTTTACTCATACTAAATTTGGTTTTGATTGCTACAGCCGTTTAGGAGTTGATAGGGGGGGACACACACACAGCCAGACAGACAGACGGACGGACAGACAGACAGACAGACAGACGGACGGACGGACGGACGGACGGACGGACGAACGGACACACATTTGCCCGATCTCATAAGACTACTTTTTCCTCATTTTTGCAAAATGTGAAAAGTAGGCTAAAAAATCGCTTAAGGGAATTTAGATACACGGGGAGCCAAGTAACAAAAACAGTGCGGGAATCTTAAAGAGAAAAGGAAATATAAAGAAAAGAAAACAAGAGGAGGGATCACGAAAGATGAGACAAGGGCCAATTAAGGCGGGAAAGTGAAAGACTCCCTAGGCCTTGGATACCCTAATACCGTCGGGGTCGGAAAAGAACAAGTTGACCTAGGGAGGTCGACAGGAAAGAAGACGGAGAGGAGCCCGGCAGAAGTGGAAGCAATGCCCATACCTGCCAACTCTCCCGATTTAGGCGGGAGACTCCCGATTTCAGACCATTTCTCCCGCCCTCCCGCTTAACGTATTAAATCTCCCGATTTTTCAAAAATCCCACGCGTAATTTCGGATTGAATGTGCGAGATGACACTCCAGTCGTCTATCGAACGGATCGACTTTACGTGTTTTGAAGTTATATCTCGATACCGCAGTTTCGCTCTGTATCGATAATCGACAACTGCGTACTAACAAAACTCCCGCGTCGCGTCCTGCTGTTAGAAAAAGTTGGCTTCGAATATGTACGTCTTTGTTTGAAAACGTCGAAGGTTAATTCAGTGCTTGTTTCTAGATGTTTTGCATAATGACCAGTGGGTGCACGTGAAATTATATGATTTGTGTATAACTCTGTTAGATGTTGTTGGCGTTAATATGCCGGTAGGCTATTGTGGTTTTTCGATCTGAGTTAGTGATTGCGTCGGTTCCTCGGTAATATGGCGAAGAAATATGATGTGACATTTAAAAGTGTGTACAAAGATAACTTTCCGCATATAACTGAGTCAAGAAGAAGCGCAATATTTGCATTTTGTAGTGTCTGTAGGTGTGATTTCAGTATCTCGCGTAGTGGAAAGGGGGACATTTCATTTTCCAAAATTAAGTTTTTTGTAGATACATTTCCTAGCATGTTAACATACACTCAAGACAATTTTAATGAGGAAATGGATGCTTTACATTCCCAATTCTGTAATTTCCAACTTGACGATGTGACATCTATTGAGGAAGAAGAGAGAATCGATGTGAAGTGGGCACTTGTAGGCCAAATGAAATGTAGTGGTGGGGTACTCAAGTATGACAAATTGTCTAAAGTTATGCTTTCCATTCTGACCATTCCGCATAGTAATGCCGAGTGTGAGAGGATGTTCAGTCTTGTCAGAAAAACAAGAACGCAGTTCAGGTCATCTCTCTCCGACAAGACTTTGGATAAACTTATAACTCTGAAGTTGATTCAGAAAGGGAAGTGTTTTGAACAAGAATATGATGATGATAATTGTTGTTTTAAGGGGCCTAACATCTAGGCTATCGGCCCCAAAACAAGAATATAGCAAGACCTTTTTGAAGAGAGCAAAATCAGCCACAGTCACCTGCAACAACGACCAATAATATCTTCGATACGTCATTAGTTTTGTATGCCTGAGTGTGGTCGAAAGGAAGGTATGTTGTTTGATAGACCAGTGAGAATTTAAAATAACTCAGTCTTAAGTACATTTGTAAACTGGGATGTCATATCATGTTAGTCATGTACAGTTTAATAGTGTAACTTATATATTTGCTGTAATGTCTTAGGCTGTGTATGTATTATGTTGCATCCCCGCCGCCGCGTCGAATCTCCCGATTTTTCATTTTGAGAGGTTGGCAGGTATGAATGCCGGACTCAGCTGGGGTCCCGTGGTCGCCAACCCACGTCCCACAAGATGTGAGCCCCTGGGGGATTAGCTTCATGAGTTAATGATTTTGCGACTCCAGAAATTCTTTAAAACAACAACCACCACTAATGTCTGGGTGAGAATTGAACAGAGGTCTATTACAGGAAGTGGATAAACGACAGACGCCCGTCACAAGTAAATAGCCTACACCGGCAGTGTTTTGATTCTCAATTGCATTTTGTCTAGTATTTTGAATCTAAATTGCATTTTGTAAGTAAAAGCCAGAGTAGTTAAAAGGGACGTAAAACCAATAACATTATTATTATTGCATTTTGTAAGTATTGTCAATCCAAATGAGTACACCCCTAGTTTGCATCTACCGTACATTTTGTAAGCATTTTCAATTTCAATTGCATTTTGTAAGTATTTTGAATTTCAATTGCACTTTGTGAATATTTTGGATTGGGAATGGGATCTTTCAATCTGAATTGCATTGTGTATTTTCAATTTCAATTACATTTTGTATTTTGAACCTCATTGCATTTTGTACGTATTTTCGATCTCATTTGCATTTTGTAAGTATTTTGAATTTCAATTGCATTTTGTAAGTATTTCGATTCTGCATTGCATTTTGTACGTATTTTGAACCTAACCTACATTTTGTGCGTATTTTTTAATCTATTCCTTTTGTGAATCTTTTCGTTCTAAATTCCCTTTTGTAAGAACATTTTGTGAGTTGTTTCAATCTGAGTTCCTTTTTGTAAGTATTTTCCGTCTCACTTAATTTTCGTTCTGGTTTCCATTTCATTAACATTTTCGCTATCACCCAGATCATTAGGGGCCGATAACCTAGATGTTAGGCTCCTTAAAACAACAATTATCATCATCATGAAGCTAAGATACGCCATGTCTAACGACTCAGAAGATGAAGAATATGAAGGTGAAATTGAAGGGAGTAAATGTAATGGGCAGAGGACCTCTATAGCCTATGTTTAGCTCCTTAATACCATCATCGCCATGCTTTGGAACAAATATAATCATTGAACAACAGGATCGGGACAGCCTTGGCTACAGGAAGATCCTTCGGGCAGTTATTGAAGGGCTTCAAACGGACGTCCGCAGTAGGAAGTTTGTCCAAGAAGGAGTTGTGGTTTTCTGCTGTGGTTGAGATGATAAGCGAGTTCCCGGATCACAGTACACACTTCCTAGTAAGTTACTGCCACGTTATGTGCAGTGCGGCGATTCGGTTCTTTCCCTCAACATACTCCTAGCCCATAGGTGAGGTAACACACAGGTGGTTATCCGACGGTTGTAAACAAAGCCTACTAAGCCATATTTGGTAAACAAACAGTAATCATTTGGTAACAACTGTGGTCCATTAGAATCATTTACACTTTGTTATATACTGTATCATAGTTCCTGTAATGATGTATAGAACTGAAATGTACAAATCACTTTACGATAAAATTACAACTTAAAAAACATTGGGATTTGATTGGCCACGTGCAATAAGTGACTCACGTAGCGGAAACACGGCCGGTCCTAATCCCCTGGGCGGCTTCGGTGGCGTAGCTTGTAGCATGCTGAGCTTCTATGCCCAAGATAGCGGTTTCAAACCCGGCCGAAGCCGTCGGATTTTTTAAGAGCGTTAAGAATCCCTCAGTACGCCTTCCTTCGGAGGGGAAGTAAAGCCGGCGGTCCCATGTCATAGATTTATGGCATGTTAAAGAACCTTCCACTAATTAC
This sequence comes from Meconema thalassinum, assembly GCA_946902985.2. NCBI lineage: Eukaryota > Metazoa > Arthropoda > Insecta > Orthoptera > Tettigoniidae > Meconema > Meconema thalassinum. Next base: position 308,646,657 of record OX336392.1, on the reverse strand, counting down.
ACCTGTGTGAAGCTAAATTCGATAGGTTAAGAATGTTTATTTATTTATTTATTTATTTATTTATTTATTTATTTATTTATCGTATGGCTTTTAGTGCCGGGAGTGTCCGAGGACATGTTCGGCTCGCCTGAGTCTATAGCTGCTTCCAGCGGACACCCTAAAGGGTGAGCTACAAGTTCCGTTCAATTTCAAGTAGTTTCAGCTTTCGCCACCAGATATCAATGATACCTAGTGGTGAACGTTGGAACTTTGATAAGAATGTAAACAACGCTCTTAGGTTTCTACGTTCGTTGCCAAGAGCCGACTGCGGTGGCGTCTATTATCTAAGTTCTGAACTAGGCCTAGTAGTCGTTGACGGTGGCAAAAGTAGGAACTATTTGAAAAATTCTAAGTTGCAGTCTTTACTTAAATTAAAAAACAGATACACACACTAATACAGCCATCACAATTAACACCGGTTATCAGACAGATTCTACACACACCCAAAGTACACGGGGCTACATGACCGCGTTGTCGCAGCCCCTAAACTGAGGAACCAACCAACCAACCTAATCCTCTGCGCTTGTGTGAGTGAGCGATCGAGAGGTGTGCAAGTGAACCTTAACGCATTCCCAGATCGCTAAGTGTATAGGCCTAGAGCTTCCACGAAGCTTACGCATAGTCAGGGGGATGACAGATCATAGGGAGCGCGTGGGGTTCGATAAAGGTCCATGTTTCCGTAGTTGGCACTCACCCAACGCTCACAGCAAACAGACTGACGGAAGCGGGAATAGTCTGTTTTGATTGATTTTCCTCGTGGTGGTGTTGGTTGTTTTGATTTGTTGGGTATTTTGATTATTTATTTGAATTGAATTGAGAGTCAATCATGCCACTGCAAGGGAGGAAAAATTGCCAAGCACCGGGATGTAAGAATTATAATGATAGTAAGAACAATACGGCAATTTTCATCTTCCTGGAGTTGACCATGTGTAAAACTAGTGGACAATATGGACTATTCTCGAATAAAAAAAAATATATAGAGAATAAATGTGTGCATTTCATCTCTTGTTTGTTTTCCTACACATTCTCCTTTGCATTGCAATAAAATTTGTGGTTTACGGCTACGAGTAGGGGTGGGTGGCAGCCGGCATGCTAGGCAAAAGTGAGGTTATGCCAATATAGAGTATGCATTTGGACAGTTTTCTTTATATTCATCGAATATCTCAACAATTCTGTAGAGTAGGAGAGCAATGTTTAATTAGCCTAAAGGTGAATTAAGCTCTAGAACGGCATAATTCTATCCTTCGTGACAAATCTATTGCCAACATTGATATATATCAAAGAGTACTGTTTTCCTATCAGGGCGTACATTTCTACGCCTAGCGAAAGGCGCAGTTATGTTTGTGTTACTTTCATCAATAATCAATAACTCATCGCAGAACATACTGTTCAATTACGTGTAATAAAGGCTACATTCATATGGCTTTTACTTTTTATGTTGCCAGACTTGGTATAGCGGTACATAGCCTCAGGCGGTGCTCTCTCCCGGAAATTCTATAACCAAAAGTGACGAATCTCTTATAGTTTACATGATCCTTGCGCATAGTGAACTTCCGGTCCGCGAATCTTCTTGTGATTTTCGTTGGCCTTGATTATTTTAATTATTATTTCGAATTGTGGTTTCGTTTTTAGGTATTCAACTTATGAAATATGAACTAGAGAGTTGGCCTGTCTTGAATATTCCAAACACAATTGCCTCCTAAAAGAGTAGTTAGTAAAACTTCGCAACAGAAAGGAACATAACAAACAGCTTGTCTACAAAGTGTGCGATTTGCACATTTCAAACGGCAGTGGTCTAACATACACCTTGGACTTATTGTACTGTATTATGTTGATGTCAATTAAATAAGCTATATGTTTGAATATTATAATCAGTTTCTATCCGGTTGTTATATTGGTATATTATGCATTAACTCGACCCGTTTAAATTATAAAATGTGACAAAAGCTACGAGTTATAGGTTATACGCCATACCGGTAGCATTTACCAATAACTCATAATTTCTTCTTTAATATTTATTTATTCATTATAATTATAATGGCCTATGTATTAACACTTATTTAACCAATAATCATTTTATCATTATGCACATATTCTAGGTGTTGCAAGGAAGCGATATTTGATAGCACATGCGGTTCCATCTTAAAATCCAACCGTGCCTAGTTTGCAGTATGGGAAACATGGAAAATTGTAATTTACCGGTACTGGGCTAAACACCTGGGAACAATATTTTAGAGAATTCTCATTTACATCTTCATCCTAGTCTACGTAAAGTCTGAATCTTCTTCCTCCTCCTCGTCGCTCTCTGATTGTAAGTCATCTTCGGCGGCTGTTGTTGATAACTGTCCTGGGATCAGAAGTGTTCTATCAATTGTTCGCTGCATTCTTTTAGTAGTTCAAACATATGCATTCGGGTAACAGTCAGCTTGGAAGCGACTTTCTCAGGTTCTGTAACAAACACAAACCGCCATTAAAAAAAAGACGTAGAACAAAAAGGGGTAGACTACGTATGGGAGAGTTTTTCTTTTTTAATAGTAAGAATAGGACCTAATATTCGTTTATGCGTGTCGATCATAACCCGACAAGCCCCGACACACAAACAAAAGCACTACGCAATGATTATAAACAGCACAATTACGCTACGTTTTCATGTAACCAATACAAACACCAAGAACTCACGCTAATGCATACTTAAATTGATGTTTATGGGATAGAACTAGAGTACATACCTGTATTGTTTGATTCGTGTTGTGCGCATTGGTTACGATGCACCACCGAATGGCTCTGCCAGTCGAAGTGAGGCGCAGGGCGTCCCATACTATGAAAAGTTGAATTCTTAACTTACCTACAAGAATGATCGTCATTACTCTTTAACCATAAACTGAACAATTTCGACTTTAGGCCAGTTTTTTAGGATAAATACTCCGCTGTGCGACGGTGTATAGTTGCTCTGTGAAGGAAAAAAACAACAACCTTGCCACGATTATACGACGTGCATACAGTTAAATACAATCTTCCATTTTAGTTCCAGTCAATAAACGAACTTCACCCTACATCAGATGAGGGATCGTTTTTTATTTTTTGATGTTGTTTAGGACCATTAGGTAGTTATTAATCCAAGTTTCCGTCATCCCTCCCCCCTTGCTTCGTCCGCCATCTTGAAAAAACTGTCAGAAATCGGCACTTTTTTCAGTTTTTGGCCTCTAGCTCACTCCCAGTTCATTTTTTTTGAAGATATGTCTAACTAAGAAAATGTAGATTACTAAATTTCCAACGAATATGATGTGGAAGTTTTTTTTGTATGATCAAGCGTATTCGAGCTACGAGAAGCCGAAATAGGGCGAAAATTGGCGATTCGGCAAATTTTTCACTTTCGCTCCACTTTCCATCGCAAAAACAGGGGGAAGACTTGATCTCAGCAAAACATCAAACAATAAAAAACGATCCCGTATCTAATGTAAGGTGAACCCCCTTTTTGAGCCTCTATTAACTGGACTATTTGGAGAAATTCAAACATAATCTGTAGTAAATTGACGGGAAAATGTGCAACATTTAGAGACTACGAGTGTTGTAATCGGCACAGCGTTAGCTGACATTTCGCATCATTAATGCATAAGGAATAAACAGACGTAGAGCTTTCTCATTGCACACAGCTGAATATCATATAATTCTTAGTACATTTTACAACTTTTATTTTTCCTGATAACAACAATTTGCTCAGTTACATGCAGTTGCCTTATTACCTGACTACTAAACCGGAAGCTGGTTATGCACAACCATACGCATGTGGCGCGTCCTATGGCGAGTGAAAGAACGAAAAAATGTGTCAGCATTATACAGCTGAATGTTAAATGTTACGAGTTTTTTCTGATAGTAAACCTGTCTGAATTGTTCTTCTAGTAGATGTAAGTCTGCAGTTAGTACCTGTGAAGCCGTACCGTATTCACCGTGGCCCGCATATTAACCTAGTATGTGGATCTTGCTGATCTACTGTAGCTTGGTTTGCAGAATATACTCGATCCTCCTTATCCGATGACGTGGTGGCTGCTGATCTCGCCATCCGCTTTATAAGTGAGAGTGGGTTAGGGCCAACTATCTAAATTTTCAAGTGTGTATTGACTCGAATAATTTATTCTTTTTTGAAATAATTTTTGTTTTTGTTTTTCGTAACTGTTTGTTTAATTTTATAATTATTATTTTTATTTAATTTTTTGTTTTATTATTTTAGGCCTTTTCCAAAGTTTTGATATCTTCTAAATTTATATAATTTATTATGTGTTAAAAGGGACGGATGACCTTGTTGTTCTTCCCCTTTAAAAACAATAACTAACTTGGTTGTAAGTCTGTAGTTTTAGTTATAGTTTCCATTTAATTGTTCAATTGTTTAATAAAGCGTTAACCTAGATGTTAGGCCCATTAAAACAACAATCGTCATCATCATCTGATTATATTTTAAGTAGCTGTTCAAATCACTTGATGTGCCGCTGGGAATAACAGTGATTATGTAATTTCTGAGCAGATTTATTGCTCCGAGAGCTTCATTTCGTGTGGGGACATTTTCACCCGCAGATTCAATTTCCTCATCACTGCCTTCATCTTGGATGGTAGCGGTAGTATGATTCGTAACCATGTCGTCGTGATCGCGGATTTTTGATATCATTAGACCATTGTCAACTGTGGTTTTTTTTTTACAATGTATACGGAATATTCCCTCTTTGACATGAAAAAAGCGCTATAAGTGGGATTTGGAAGCGTTATAATAGGGTAAAATTATGGAGTATTATAATCAAACCGTCCAGGGTCCATACAAAAATCAGCGTAATATGTGGGATTTAGAAGCGTTATATAAGGGTAAAATTATGCAGTATTATATACAAACCGTCCTGGGTCCTTACAAAAAAACGTAATATGCGGGATTTAGAAGCGTTATATAAGGGTAAAATTATGCAGTATTAGCCTTTATACAAACCGTCCAGGGTCCTTTCAAAAAAAGCGTAATATGCGGGATTTAGAAGCGTTATATAAGGGTAAAATTATGCAGTATTATATACAAACCGTCCAGGGTCATTACAAAAAAGCGTAACAACGGGGTTGTACTGTAATTTCCTTACGATCTGACCAGGGCCCCTCAACTCTCGAGCTGGTCTACTCAATGGAAGGTATGGACCTTTTCCCTCTCCCGACGTAGTGGCAATTGGTCGTGTAACATGATGGAGCTGTAGCTAAATCTCCATCCACAATGCGCAGTCGGCAGTCGGTAGTCGGGCAGTCGGCAGTAGCGGTCGTCCCCGTGTATACTATCGGAACTATATACAACATGCAGTTGCAGTTGATAGCTGGCAGTTGGCAGTCGGTAGCCAGTAGTCGGCTGTCGAGAATTTTATCTTCGACTACCAACTACCCGACTGCAGCAAAGTAATAGCCAATCAGAGCTGCCAGAAATTGACGCCACGCTGTTGTGTCGAAAACCCGCCATTCTTGTAAGACAGCTGTTGGTTGCTTGTGTATATTATCGTTCGTTCTTTTGCTTTTTAAATTATTATTCAACTTATTATTATGTCTGATTCGTCACAAGTTCATCATGTCGAAGATGACATTTTCATCGATCTGGTGTACCTAAAAAATTTGTCGTGACTCGTTGCTTTATAGCGTTTGTAAAGGGTGTTGAATTCTCCCTCTTCGGCTACTAGCGTAGGATGACGCCAGTACCTTCGCAACCCGTGCCTTTTTAATCTTAAATACATGCTACCAGTTACTAACAACAAAAATAAGCCATACATCTCCAAATCATCCATTGTAAGTTTTGAGGTTATCGACAACGCCTCTGGGCACAAGGAATAAAAGAATATCACTGTATTATTTACTCCTAGCCTTTCAAAGACTGCGCAATGTGAATGGGTCGATTGTCAACTACCGACTTCCGACTTCATCTACTGATCTACTGACTGCCAACTACCAACTACCGACTGCCGACTGCGCATTGTGGATGGAGCTTAATGGCTATGTGACATCATATTGCTTACTCAATCACACAGAGTTTATTAGAGCTATACACACTTTTACTGGCGAACACAATAGAGCTCATATCAACAGAGTTATTAGTATTCCTCTACTCCCCCAGGGGCTCACAATTAGTGGCTCCTTTCTATCATCTTTCTAGTCGACCTTCCATGGCCAACTCCTAATCTCTTCCGACCCCGACTGTCGGGGACTAGGGTATCCTTTATTTTCCCCAACTTGTCTTCCCTTTTATAATACCTTCATTTTTTTTGAGGGGTCAGATCTCTTCCTTTTCACGGACCGCCTCGTGGCGCAGTGGCTAGCTTTCTTGGGTCTGGATCGATTCCCACCTCAGCCATCTTGGAATTGTTTTCCGTGGTTTCCACTTCTACTCCAAGCAAATGTCGGGATGGTTCCTTACTTAAGGCCACGGCCGCCTCCTTCCCAATCCTCACCTGAATCACAAATACACACACTAATATAGCCACTACAATAACAGAGGTTATCAGAATAATAATAATTTTTCTTATACTGTACATACACACAAATATACGGGGCTCAATGACCACGATGTCTATGCCCCTCAATAAAACAACAACATTTCTTTGCAGATCCGGGAATCGAACCCAGACCTCAGGGTTGAAAGCCAAGAATACTAGCCACTGTGCCATGAGGCGGACTAATTATAATCGAACCCAGTCCTTATGTGTAGAGAATAACAATGTTTCTTCTTGTGTTCCAGGTAAGTGGTGATCGTCTCTCTGACTGTAGACTGCACTGTGAGTAATACTGTCTACCAACCTCACTCTTCTAATGTAGTGATCACCCCCTCCTCCCAAAGGTGTAATGCTGTACTGTAATTTTATTTACATCTGCTGATGATGAGATAGAAACTTGGACTGTTGGTGTAGGAGAAAAGAGAAGAATAGAAACATTTGAAAGGTGGTGTTCAAGGAGGAGGATGAAAATTAGATGGTTAGATAGAGTAACTAATGAGGAGGTAATAAGACGAGTGAGGAAGGAATGTGATAAATCCTAAAGATACCTTGGATGTATGTCGCATTGAGAGGTAGCATGGCGTGCCACGCCTCTGACCAAAGAACTGAGAGTCATCAAGGAGACCACAAAGGTGTGTAAATCTTCTTTCCGATCTAACCGGAAGGAAGCTGTGATACTCTGTCGATTCCTGATTGACCATGAGATTGCTACGCACTCCCACTTGTTAAATAGAGAAGCCCCCCTGTGTGTACTTGCGGAGCCCACCTTACCGTGGCACTGCGAAGAACACTCAAACTGCCTAACACTCTCTCCCTTGTTCTACGTGCTGACGGGCCGTCAGCAGACCTCGTCATCGGGTTCATGAGGGAGAGTGGCTATTTATTTTAAGTTTTAATATAATTTTAAGAATTTTAGTTTAGGTTTAGTCTGTTTTATATTTTATTGAGTAGATCTCTATTTTATTGTTTAATATGCCTTATTTGTATTATTGTATTTACCATCCACTTTTTTTTCTGCTTTTATCCAAATAAGGCGTATTTGTTGGGGCTCACTGTCTGTTTTATTCAAACCACTTTCATTTTCATCTTCATCATTTAATTTCTTATAAGTTCATTAGGGGCCGACTACCTAGATGTTAGGTCCTTTAAAACAAGAATATTCATTATCATCATCATCATACCTTGGATGCTTTGCAAATTCTCAATTTGAGTTCCTTACAAGACGTCCGTGTTGTAACTGAACAAGCAAGGAACATCTTCAACAAATGGGGGATTTAATTAACCAATAAACACGTAAACACCAATAAACAAGTTTCTAACTCATTTGAAAGTATGCAAACATTTATGTTAGTCAGTCAGTTAGACTTGTGGCTTTATAGTATATACTGGTAGATAAGCAAATATCCCAGTGGAAAATAATTCTCTCACCTGAAACCAAAACTGCTAGGCACAAAAGTAACATCAAAATATCATGTGAAAGGTGGTGTTAAAGGAGGAGGATGTAAAAAATATAATAAAATATTCCCAAAAAACAAAAATCTGAAAATTCATTCTACTCACTTAAATTATTCGTGGGACTTTGAAATTTGACGGCCAAAAAGTAAATAAATCATTAATAACTCTCTCATTCGTCGATGTTGTGTACTGTATTTTCAACACTCTTTTACGAGGAGAGATGTGTCTGGCAAATGCTATAGCTGATGTAGTTGGGTAGGCCACGGACAAAGAACGGTGAAGGACAAGAACTGTAAGGGTAGCGCTATGCACAGAGCTGCAGCAGTCTAAGACTGAAATAATAAGGAATGAACTGGATCGCTCGACTGTGGTTTGCTCACTATGGGATCAGTTCGTAAGTTTGACTTTTGTTGAAATACCATATAGTTCGATCTCCTGTGGCCCAATTACATATTAGTTGTTATTAGCACTTTGTTGTCAGCCCCGTATGATGACCTGTCCCTATCCTCACACTAGCACAGCTCTCATAATGACAGGGTTTACCAGACATTACACACACGCACGGCTGCATGACCACCATGTAGCAAAGCACCTAATTTAAGCAACAACACACCATACTCAGGGTAGTCGCTGTCAGCGTTGGAATTCAAACCTCCGATCTCAGGACTCACTGTAGCTCTCCATCGCGGTCTTAATGGGTGATTTATTTAATTTATTTAATTCATTTAATTTATTTAATTAATTTAATTCATTTAATTAATTTAATTTATTTAGGCTAATTTATTAATATTTTTTAGTCGTTTACCCTCCAGGTTGGTAGAACCCACGGACTCAGCGAGGGAACTCACCACTACCGCCTCTACGAGCTGGGAACATCGAATCGGAAGGGATACAACTGGTGAGGTGGGATTGGCACCTCGCCCAGGCGGCCTCACCTGCAAAGCGAACAGGGGCCCCATGAGGGAAGGAAAGGGATGGTTAGGATGAATAGACAAGGAAGAGGGAAGGAGGCGGCCGTGGCCTTGAAGAAGGTACCATCCCGGCATTTGCCCAAAGACGAAGTGGGAAACCACGGAAAACCACTTCGAGGATGGCTGAGGGGGAATCGAACCCCCTCTACTCATTTGGGCCACCCGAGGCTGAGTAGACCCCGTTCCAGTCCTCGTACCACTTTTCAAATTTAGTGGCAGAGCCGGGAATCGAACCCAGGACCTCCGGGGCGGCAGCTAACCATGCTGACCGCTACGCTACGGAGGCGACAAATTAATTTTTATTTATTTAATTTATATATTTATTTAATTTATTTATTAGTTGATTTATTCAATTTATTTATTTGTTTAATTATTTAATTAATTAATTAATTTAATTTATGTATGTTATTTATTTAATTTATTTGATTTCTTTCTTTCTTTCTTTCTTTCTTTCTTTCTTTGTGTATGTATTTAATTAATTTATTTCATTAATTCAATTATTTAATTACGTTAATTAATTTAATTTATTTAATTACATCATTTAATTAATTCCTTTAATTCATTTCAATTTATTTATTTATATATTTGTTAATTTCATTTATTTATTTAATTATTTATTTATTTATTTTATTAATTCAATTATTTAATTACGTTAATTAATTTAATTTATTTAATTATTGAAAATCCACAGCCTGCTTCCAGTCTCCGACTGGGTAAGGAATGGAATGAATGAAGCCCTCATCTAGCGGCGAGGATATGAAATGTGCCGGCTGCCGAGGCCTGACGCACTCCTCTGGGGCAATGATTAGATGAATGACAGATGAAATGAAATAATAGTGGAGAGTGTTGCTGGAATGAAATGTTGACAGGGAAAACCGGAGTACCCGGAGAAAAACCTGTCTGCCTCCGTTTTGTCCAGCACAGATCTCACATGGAGTGACCGGGATTTGAACCACGGATCCAGCGGTGAGAGGCCGGCGTGCTGCCGCTTAAGCCACGGAGGAATTTATTTAATTATTAAATCATTTAATTAATTCCTTCAATTCATTTCAATTTATTTATTTATATATTTGTTAATTTCGTTTATTTACTTATTTATTAAATTGCCTCCAACAAAATATAATTCCAATCACTGGATATTGACCAATATTACATAGCATGATCACAAATACATGTTAAATCTAACGGTGTTGTCCTGCCGCATAGAAAACCCCACCAACGACGACTAGGCAGAGGCACTAAGAGCGCAGCGTGAATTGTCATGGAGACCACGTCACAGCTCTCAGACTTTATTTCGCCGACAGCGACATCCCCGTGATTGCGTTATAACATGAGCATTCCAGACATTCTCGTTACACAACAACGCACGACACGCTGCATTATGGGGCATAACTTGCTAAACTCTGGGTAAACTACAAGCTATTCAGTCTCTCAAAGGGCTCACAACAAGTGGACGTGTGTTGGTGACCACGGGACCCCAGCTGAGTCCGGCATTGCTTCCACTTACTTGTGCCGGGCTACTCTCTGACCCTGGATCAACTCTGCTCTCTTCCGACACCGTCGGTATTAGATTATCCGAGGCCTAGGGAGTCTTTCAATTTCCCGCATTAATTGGCCCTTGGCTCATGACTCATGAACACTCATTCTTCGAGGGGTCAGACCTCTTCTTTGTTTTTCATGATATCTAATGTCTTCTGAGAAGGCCCTCAAGGAGGCAGGGTGTGTGTAGCCCCTCCACTTAAGGTGCACCCTGGATAATGCCACACCCTCAAGGGCTCACGGCTGGTGACTTCGGGAGTTGGCAATTGGAGATTTTCAAGGCCGGGTCCGGGTTTCTTTTCTTATTCCACTTATTCCGGGGTGGGGACTCTCTCCTCGTTTCCTTTCTTAACTGTCTCTCCTTCTTTCCAAGTCTATCAATCCTCATTCTTCGAGGGTTGAGGGCTATCGTCTTGTTTATTTGTTTACACGCACTTTATAAAGAAATAAAAATATTTACGTTGACTTTTCTAGAAATACAAGATTTTTCCTCTAATGTTGAGGCGATTTGGAAGATTTTGGTACAAACCGCGCTTTCGAACTCCCTCTGATTAAAGAGCTTGAGTTATGTTATTGCAGTGTGATCCTTGTACGGTTACAAAAGTAAATATATAGGTTGGTAGGATTGTCTCGGGTAGGAAATTTACTCCGGAGATTAAATGACCTACCTTTTATTTTGGTTTTCACGGCCAGTGAATTAAAACTCAGCAATTTTTTTTTATGTTTGTGCCGTGTCTTGTGTGGGGTTTCGCCTAGGACACCAAGCTGGCTCATCAGCGGGCTCTTGGTGTCCCCGCTGGGACCCCCACAGGAGTAGCGAACTGCGCGCTACCTCCATTTTTATGAAGCGCACCTGCACCTCTTGACTGCGAGAACTAAAAGTTCAAGCAGCCATAATCCCCCTATGAAGGCTTCCAAAAATATGGTATGTCCGGGCGGGGACACGAAGAGCCCGCTGATGAGCCAGCCTCGTGTCCTAGCGAAACCCCACACAAGAACGGCACAAACCTAGAAAAATTGCTGAGTTCTACCTTTTATTGTTTGAAGTAAGATGGCTCTAGTGTCGCATTGAGAGGGTGCGTGGCGCGCCGCACCTCTGCCCAACAAACTGAGAGTCAGCAAGGAGACTTCGAAGGTATGGAAATCTTTCTTCCGATCTAACCGACTCCGGATCGGCCATGTGATTGCTACGCACTACCACTTGCTTAAGAGAGAAGCCCCCCCCCCTTGTGTGTACTTGCGGCGCCCACCTTACCGTGGCACACACACTCTAACTGCCTAACACCCTCTCCCTTGTTCTACGTGATGAGTGATTACAGGCCGTCAGTAGACCTCGTCATACGGTTCTTGAGGGAGAATGCGTGCTCGTTTTTAAGTTTTAATGTAGTTTAATACTTTCAGTTCAGGTCTACTCTGTTTTATCAAGCAAAATGCCTTATTTGTTTTGATTGCTTTTTATCATCCTCGTGTTTTACTTCTATCCAAATAAGGCATAATCGTTATGGCCCATTGCCTATTTTATACAAACCATTTTCGTCTTCGTCCCTGGCAGGGTGGGAGGAGGCAGTTTATCTTGATCATTTCATTAGGGTCCGATAACCTAGATGTTAGGCCCCTTATAACAATCATCAAGATGGCTTATAGCTATGTTTAGTGGAGTTTTATCAGGAGCCGCGCAGGCAGCATCTGTTTGGCATCATGGAAAGCAAGACAAGGCCTGGTCTGCTGAGCGCTGCATGTAATCAATACAGCGCGCTGTACATTCCGTCTCGAGTAGTTTACACCACTGTCTTATTGTCATCATAGCAGTGTTGGAGGCTCAGGTTCGATCCCAGCTCTGTCAGGATATTTTATTCTGGTCTGAGGTTTTTAACGAGATTCACTTAGCCTTTTCAATTTCTCAGCCTAATTTAGCGGTTGTAGGTGTTTCAGTTTAAGAGGTGTTAACAGCTATACCTACCACTTCGTAGTGTAGTGGCTAGCATTCTTGGCTGTTGACCTGGAGGTTAAGATCTGATGCCCGGCTCTGCCAAGAAATTTAACTCTGGTCTGAGGGCTCGTGGGCCAAACTGAGAAGAAGTGGGTTCGATTCGTATCTCAGCCATCTTGGATATGGTTTTCCGTGGTTTGCCAGTTCTACACCAGGCAAATGCCGGAATGGTTCCTAACGTAAGGCCACGGCCACCTCCTTCCCAATCCTCATCTTAATTACAATTACACACACTAATACAGCCATCTCAATAACACAGGTTATCACACACATTCCACACACTCATGTGCATGGGGGCTATACATCCACGATGTCACAGATCCCCTAAATGAACAACAACATTCATGTTGCTGAAGAAGGAAATGGTCTATCGCCAAACACAACTCAACGATTATTGGATTTTTCTGTTACTATTAATCGAAACCGATCACTTTACTCCAATTCATCCACAGCCTCTGAAAGTTACTAATATATGAGGGGCCCAGGGATAAACTATCAAAGTCACATTTATTAGAGCAGGAAAGCGTAAGAATGTGCTTAGGGTGCCTTAGAGTTCGCAGTAATCAGACATAGATTTATGATCTCGTGATGTGGTATAATTCACAGAACTATCCGCATAACGAGCCGACGCAGTTTTCACTGGAGTCGTGGTAAGGCACATTCTTGCATATTTTGTGGTGTTACCCGTGCACTGGTAGTTGTATTACTACATGTCTTACTTATTTAGTCTTTGGAGCGTCCACATATTACGAAATAACAAAGAGAGGAGTTCGAAGCTTGTGATTACGTTAATGACATGTGGGGGACAGACAAATTAAATGATTGTGTAATTACTAAAGAAATAACAAAACTCAACTTATTTTACGCTTACCTTGTAAGTTGAATGAAAAGTTAATTTTTGTTTTAGTTAGAGTTCTGCTGTAGAGGGTAAGGGAAGCAGAGGTAGACCTTGGAGGCAGTGTTGAATGATTTCAAAGTGAGGGGTATAGAAGCAGGGCAGCCCGCAATACTAACTGCTAATAGGGGATCATGGATGCGACTTGTTCGCAGAGTCTTGTAGACTGGACTGGATGCTAAAAGGCAAAGCAATCTCAAATAAAAATGTATTTACTGTATGTATAAATAGCAAAAACCTTACCTTGTTCAGAGAATACTTCTATTCAGATCATAAAGAGGTTCAAAAATATTTTTGATGAAAAATAAAGTAGGACATTTAGTGTATTCACTGTGCTTTTTGCCCCCGAAGCACTTCAGGAGACTGCAGCGTTATATGTTTTACAGTGATTGATGTCTCCGACTTTGTGTTTCTTAAAACTCGGCAATTTTTCTAGGTTTATGCCGTGTCTTGTGTCTGATGAGCCAGCTTGGTGTTCCTTAGTCTGGTCAGCAGACCTCGTCATCCGGTTCAGGAGGGAGAGTGGCTAATTTTTTAAGGTTTGATGTAGTTGAAGACTTTTAGTTTCGTTTTAGTCTGTTCTATGTTGTTATTCTGTTCATCTCTATTTTTATTGTTCAATATGCGTTATTTGATTTATTATTTTTAACATCCCCGTTTTAACTTCACTTTATTCAAATAAGGTATTATTGTCGGGGCTCACTGTCTGTTTTATACAAACCACTTTTGTTTACATCTCTGGCAGTGGGCTGTTTTTATCTTCATCCCATTTCATATTATTTCATTTCATTATTGGCCGATAACCTAAATGTTAAGCCCCTTAAAACAAGAATCATCATCATCATCATCATCATCATCATCATCATCATCATCATCATCATAATCATCTAGAGTCGTTATGTGGGTAGGGTGGGCATTTATCCATTCAAAGTAAACTGTCCCGGCTCGTGAGTTATGAGACTGACCCAGATAAAAAGAAACCGGTTAGAACCTACTCTTACTAATCCTCTTCTTTGGATTCATGAATTTTGATACTTGTGAGTTTCAAGACTCGTGAGGTCTGAGACGACACGCTTTGGTTGGCATTGGTCCAGTTCCAATCCAACATAATATCCGTGCTGTAAACACCGCAGAAATGTCTTCTTTCTTCTCTCCGCTAGGTGCGCTTCTACGCTCTTTAATGTAAAGTCTGTCTGTGTGTCGCAAGGATGGTGTCTAGGAGCTGAACACACTTTGTCAGCAGATACAACTGGGGATGGTGACAGGCCGATCGCCCAGGCGACAGCTAACTTGGGTCTAATTAAAAAGGGATTTTGGAAAGAAATCGGCCGTGGACCTGTTGAAAGAAACCGTGAAAATGGGAGAAACCTCGAAAACCATTTTCAGGCCGACCGACGTGGGATTCAAACCCACGCTCTCTTGATACCAGCGAGGCACGACCCACGGTGTCATCTCATTCGGCGACCGTGGCCGATCTATATTTCTTAAGGAACAAAAGTGTGAAGTTATTTCTGGCTTTGCGGATAACTTAGCCATATTTCTTTCCACAATCTAAAACTAAATCCGGCAGTTCTCTTTTATTTTTACTTATGTCTAAAGAAATCCAACAGAATTGAATCCTTTCAGTTACACGCTTGCTATCCACTTCTGATGCTTCAGTTACACAAGACGTAATAAATCTCGTCCACCCGAACTTTAAACAAACACAACGGTACACTTCTTAAGTACATTATTGGCAACTCCAGCTATCTGATATGACATCTAGCGGTAAAAATGAGAAACTTACGAAGTAGGGTACATTTGTCACGTGGTGACTGTTTGCATATGGTTTCTTGTATTGGTAAGCAGATCGTGGTAAATTCTTCGTGATTATACATAAGTAATAAGTTTTAGTCGTTGATAAGAGTGAAAAATGAGTAAAAGCAAAGTATATTGCTCAGTTTACGGCTGTAAGTCGGTGTATAAGAGGGCAGCGGATATACGTTTTCATCACTTTCCAAAAGATGCAAATAGCAATAGCCGAAAGGTGACGATACCAAATAAATACGGGCATCAAGAGCGGGTTGGACCACTCACCACTTAACTCACTGACGACAGGACGGGTTGTTCACTTACGCCGTGCCAAGCCGCACCTAGGCAGCCAAGCACCGTCTCGCCGAGCCAAGTCGTACCAAGACAGCCAAGGCTAGGCCTACACCAGCCGAGGACAGCCAAGCTTCATCAGTCAGGTATCCTTTCCCGCTCCCTTGTTCATTTCCAATAACCCCACCAACCGTCATCATCTCGCTCTGCGATATCCGAGCCATTCCACTACGAGTCATATGGGCCTAATTTGACTTCGCAGGGTAAATACTTACCATCCAAATCAAGCAATTCCTGTCTATCCCGAGTTTTAATACAAGTTAAACTCATCCCTTCGCCCTACCAAGCAGCAAATAATTTCTAGAGTCTATGGTACAGTGAGCAAACTCAAATATAGCTTTTAAACGTAACAGCGCCATGACTCAAACTGCACAAAAACAAATACCAGCAGACAACCGATGCTTGATAATATGCAATTGACACATAAAATCCAGTGGAACACACAAATTTGATCACGTGTATCGCACAGTTATACATATATACAATTGAAAATAACACTGTCATTATTTTAGGGACCACATTTACTGATTATAACCGAAAAATAAAAAGTGTTCCATATCAAACGCGTGTTATTGAGTAATTTTACCCTACTTATCCAGACGATCGCAGCGCCCCAAGTGTTAGTTTGAGTTGCCAATAGGCTGGCATGCCTCCCCTTGTAAACAGGGAGAACATGATCTTCCAATCGGTTACTCCTACCCTCCCTAGCTCTGCAAGTAAGATACCCAAGTAGAGTCGCTCATAGCTAAAAGAAAGAAAATAAAACTAGCATGATTCGAGGTTTTGAGTACTGGCCGGCTTTCATGACAACAACCTACGGAGCATGGTTGGTTGGTTCCTCAGTTTAGGGGCTGCGACAACGCGGTCATATAGCCCCGTGTACTTTGGGTGTGTGTAGAATCTGTCTGATAACCGGTGTTAATTGTGATAACTGTATTACTGTGTGTTATCAGTTTTTAATTCAAGTAAGGACTGCAGACTTTCGGTTCTCAAGTAGTTCCAACTTTCGCAACCAAACGCCACCGTCAACGACCAACTAGTTGTGAACTTGGTTACTAGATGCCACCGCAGTCGGCTCCTGGCGACGAACGTTGGAAAGTAAGGGGGTTAGTCAAATCTAACCTATAATTTAGCTTCACACAGGTGTAATTAGTGGAAGGTTCTTTATCATGCCATAAATCTATGACATGGGACCGCCGGCATACTGAACATACAAATCATCCCAGAAGCTGGTTGGATCCTGAAAGAGTACCACCCACAAAACATCAAAGCAGCACTATAATGAGGCGTACTTGACAAGATTAGGTAGTTTGCCATTGCTTTCCTCTCCGAGTCAGAACAATAGCCCTGACCCTACGAGTAGAACCTTTCACAGCACGCACAGGCACTAGCTGTGCCCTGAGGCCATTACCCAGCACCACTCATACCTCAATAGCTTCCATATTATCCCCACAGGGGCTCACAACTTGCGGGACGTGGGTTGCGACCACGGGACCCCAGCTGAGTCCGGCATTGTTTCCACTTACTTGTGCCGGGCTCCTTTACGTTATATTTCCTGTTGATCTCCCTTGGTCAACACTTGTTCTCTTCCAACCCCGACGGCCTCGGGAGTCTTTCAGTTTCCCGCCTTAATTGGCTCTTGTCTCATCTTTCCTGATACCCTCATTCTTCGAGGGATCAGCCTTTTTTCTTTTCATGTTATCTCATGCCTTCTGCACAAGGCCCTCAGGGAGGCAGGGTGTATGTAGTCCCACCACTTATGGTGATACGCTCTCAAGGGCTCACGGCTGTTGAGTTTGGGAGTTGGCGACTCCGAGGGATTCCTGAGCTGGGTCCGTTTTGCCCCCTCTTCCCACTGACTTTGGAGCGGACCCTCTGCTCTTTCCCCCTTTCCTATATGCCTTTCATGGCTCTTCTTCCTTCCAAGTTCCTCAATCCTCAAACTTCGAGGGTTGAGGGCATTTTCTTTTCCTTCTGTCAATTTTCCTTTTAATTTACTCATTTCTTCTTTTAGTAATACAACTATTAATAATATCCGTCTTTTCAATACGATGTTAATAATCTATTTATACAACTGGGTACATGTTTCGTACAGTCGTCTGTACTTCATCAGCCCAAATATACATTAAGACATAAACAAATATGATGCACACTATCAAATACATACAAAGAAAATATTCCATAGATAAAACAGTACGAAAGTTTTGCGACATCCAAAGAAGAAATAATATTATGTTGTAAAATTACACCAAAGCCCATATGAGTGTAAAAAAATGCTTGTAGGTCTATGCCTGATTGTATTAACTTTGAAAATGCTAGCTGACTGCTCCAGGATACGAACCTGCAACCTTGGGGCCAGCAAGCGAGAACGTTACCGCTAAGCCACGCAGCCAGCCGGATAGTTTTTAGAATGCAATGCGAACTTGTTCAATGCAATTAGGCTACTAAGATCCGGATGTTTATGACATATCATATTTTTTCGTTATGTTTTTTTTTCATGACAAATGTAAGATGATGATTTACGCTGATTCCAATCAAATTATGTCATTAAGCATAATTAACACTCCGAACTGTAAAGGGTTGCAATTCTGGCTTTATAACATTAACACAGAACTTGACATACATAGCCTAAGGAAACGATTTTCTCCTCAAAACTAACTGTGTTGATAATATTATTGTGATGCCAGTAGATTCGGATAACAGCCGTGCGGACGCCGATGAAAGTCGTGCGGATACGGGGTGGCTGCAGATAACATTTTGTATATCCGCGCAGGGCTCTACTTAGGCTATAGCCTGCAACAACCAAGAAAATAGTACATTATGCGACAAGCCTATAATGGCAATACGTAAGACACGAGAATGTTTATAAAACGAGCGTAGCGAGTTTTAAAATTTCCATATGAGTGTCTTAATTACCATTATAGCAGAGTTCCATACGACTGTTTATGTTCGACGATAATTCGGTACCTTAGGGTCAGACTGACGTAACCACAGTTGACTGACTATGGAAGTGGTCATAAGTCAAAAATGTCAAAAATGGCAAAATTATTGTAACTATTTCATGTTCGAACATAAATATTCATAAATATCTGTCGAGATTTCACCAGTTTTTTGTACTGAACAGAGCGCTTGGGACGCAGAGAATACCTTGTATTTGACCATGGCCTCCTCGAATACCTCACTATGACACTCGCCACGCAGTGAAATTTAAAATAGGGGGCCATGGAAGTGAGCGCAGGTGTGATGCTATCCTCACCTAATTGGTCACACAACTGTTTTTTGAGCTCTGATTGGTGGGAGAAACTGTATCATAATGAAAACACTTGTACTATAATGAGCCTCAGTTTGGTGGTGGACATTGACCATCATCGTTCGCTATAGGTCATTGCATCCACTGAATTATTTTTCAGTCGGTCAACACAAATGTGCTCAATTAGATTGGGCGGGGAGAAACAAATATTTTGTGACCCTGAAATGATGATAATTGTTGTTTTAAGGGGCCTAACTTCTAGGTTATCGGCCCCTACTGGTTTGGGTGATCGTGAAAAACTAACTAACTACACGCTTAATTACTAGAAGAACAAATAGGGGGCTTGGTGGCGCAGCGGTCAAGCTGTTCGCCTCTCACCACGGCGGACCGGGTTCGATTCCCGGTCAATGCATAAGAGATGTTCAAACTGAAATGCCATGTCCTGTGGTTCGGATTCCACGTATAAAGGAGGTCCCGTGGCTCATGATGACGAGATTAACGGTCACGTAAAGCTATAAACTTCCTTCCATTCCTTAGAAGAAGCAAAAGAAAAGAAAACGATAAATAAAAGATAGGACAAAAAGAAATGCCCCCAACCCTTTGAAGAATGAGAATTGAGGGAAGGAAGGAGAGCCATGAAAGGCACATAGGAGAAGGAAGAGAGGAGAGGGTCCGCCTCAAAGGTAATGAAAAAAGGGGGGAAAACCATACCCAGCTCAGGAATCTCTCGGGGTAGACAACTCTCAAGCTTTCCCCAAGGGCTCACATCTAGTGGGACGTGGGTTGGCGACCACGGGGCCCCAGCTGAGTCCGGCATTGCTTTCACTTGTGCCGGGCTCCTATCGGTCTTCTTTCCTGTCGACCTCACTTGGTCAACTCTTGTTCTCTTCCAACCCCGACGGTATTAGGTTATCCGAGGCCTAGGGAGTCTCTTCCTTTCCCGCCTTAATTGGCCCTTGTCTCATCTTTCTGATTCCCTCCTTCTGTGAGGGGTCAGCCTTCTTTTTCTTTTCATGTTATCTCCTGCCTTCTGCTCAAGACCCTCAAGGAGGCCGGGTGTATGTGGCCCCACCACTTTTGGTGCACCCTGGATAATGCTACACCCTCAGGGGCTCACGGCTGGTGAGTTCGGGAGTTGGTGACCCCGAGGGTTTCCTGAACTGGGTCCGTTTTCCCCTTTTGTCTCTTACCTTTGGGGAAGACACTCTCCTCTTTCACTTTCCTATCTGCCTTTCATGGCTCTCCTTCCTTCCAAGTCCCTTAATCCGCATTCTTCGAGGGTTGAGGGCATTTCTTTTCCTCCTGTCCTTTATTTGCCTTATTCTCCTCTCCTTTAGTTTTCCATTTCTTCTTCTAGTATGTAGGTTAGTAGTTAGTTTTAGTTTTACGTTTGCATTTCGTTTTCATCTTCACGATCACCCAAACCATCAGGGGCCGATAACCTAGATGTTAGGGCCCTTAAAACAACAATTATCATCATCATCATCATCATCATCATCATCATCATCATCATCAACTCTCAAGCTCACCAGCCGTGAGCTCTTGAGGGTGTAGATCTATCCAGGGTGCACCAGAAGTGTTGGAGGCTACACACACCCTACCTCCTTGAGGGCCTTGAACAGAAGGCAGGAGATTTAATGAAAAGAAAAACAAGAGGTCTGACCCCTCCAAGATTGAGGGATCAGGAATGATGAGGCCTCCTATACCCTAATACTGATGGCGTCGAAAAGGAACAAGAGTTGACCAAGGAAGGTCGCCAGGAAAGATGATAGTGAGGAGCCCGGCACAGGTGAGTGGAAGCAATACCGGACTCAACTGGGGTCCCGTGGTCGTCAACCCACTTCCAAGTAGTTGTGAGCCCCTGAGGGATACTACTTGAAACATGAATACATTTTTAAACCACACTTCTCGAACAGCAGAAGGACCCGTGTGACGTCAAAGGTCCACCTCTCGTATTTCAGACTATGTTTGATTTCTCGCAAAGAACTAACATTCAGAAGATAATAATTGACCTTCTCTATAAGATGACGAACATTAACTCATTAAAAAGAAAGGACTTTGATTGTTTTTCCCCTGGACCCTTCATACAGCGCGGAAATTGGGATGGTGGATACAATATGTGTGTCGAGTATTGGACTCTTGTTATCGTTACACCATATCGTCTACACAAAGTGGCGTTTAACGAGCTTAGCGAAAGATAACTCGGGGTCCTCATTAACATACAAACCTGCAGTTATCACTATTTCACACTCCTCTCCCCAAATTATTATTATTAAAAATATCGTTACAATATAGGCTACACTGTTTTACAAAATTCAGCAAGACTGCACACAGTTGATGAATTTCTTTTCAATATTATATTGTTTAATATTATGGTGTTTGAAGCCATTTTCAGTGTTGCCTTAGTAACCGACATTTGATGTTTTTCAGTCGATCAACACGATTGTCCCTAATTCTGAAAATAAATAAGTAAACCCATGAGATTAATAAATACACTTGGATGACCAGTTTCTACAACATTGAATTGAAATCAAATTGGTATTAAATAAAACCACCAATAGTCAATAAATATATTATGAAAATAAAAATTAAAAAATAGAATTTTTTACAACTAAAAGGAATATTTCAAATATAATTAGAAGAAAATTTAAATTTGAAATATTCCTTTTAGTTGTAAAAATTACAAATTATTTTTGATTTTAAACATTGAGAGCAACACAGTACTTTTATAAGTTTTGAAGAATATAATTTATATTTTTGATTAAATTATTTTTAACAGATATGATTTGGAGAGTATTGGAATATTTTAAGAGCAACTCAAAATTACCATACAGTTTCATGTACTCGCAGCTTTATATATATTTTTAATAGTTTCTTCCGACGACTTAAATTGCTGATGATGACCACACAGTGGTAGAAACTAGTTTTGTTATATTAAACAACTTATAATAATATATTTATTGACTATTGGTGGTTTTATATAATACCACTTGGATTTAAATTACATGTTGTCAATAAGGACTAATTTGTTTCAGATATAAGATTAAGACATGTGGAAATAGGATATCAAATTCCCACAGAGCAGGAAGAGCAATCACATGTGCTACTAAAAGGGGCACGGACGGCAGTTTTTTTCTGACCTTTTCACTGAAATCGTTTCTGCTTGGCTTCCTTTGATCATAAATAAATTATTTTCTACAGAAACCTTCCTCGAGATACAGAATGGGGAAAAGCGCATCAATATCCATCCATCCAGTGGTTCTCGAGATTACCCGTGACATCCATGAATCGAGAGTTTGTTTGGTAGGCTACTATGTAGAGATTATCATTTTGTTTTCCATGAGAAAATGTTTAATATGCATCTTCAGGTCTGCTTGATTTCCTTTACTTTCTCTTAATTTAATTGGGAGAATGTTATGTAATTACAGCTACAGCTACAAGATGTGTTTGATAACCTGTGTTGTTTAGATGGCTGTATTAACGTTTGTATTAGTAACTGGTACTAGGTTTGTGCAAGAGGTGATACATTACGTGTGTGAGTGTGTGTATCCCCACCACTTCTGGTGCACCCTGGATAGTGCTACACCCTCAAGGGCTCACGGCTGGTGAGTTGGGAGTTAGTGATCCCAAGGGATTCCTGAGCTGGGTCCGTTCTTCCCCATTTTCCACTGACTTTGGGGCGGGCCCTCTCCACTTTCCCCTTTCCTATCTGCCTTCCATGGTTCTCCTTCCTTACAAGTCCCTCAGTCCTCATTCTTCATGGATTGAGGGCATTTCTTCTCCTCCTTTCTATTACGGTATTTCTCTTCTTCTTCTTTTTCATTAATTGCATCTTCTAGTACGTAAGTTAGTTGTTAAGGTAGTAGTTAGTTATAGTTGTAGGTTTCATGTAATCATCTTCCATTTTCACGATCACTCAAACCATTAGAGGCCGATAACATAGAAGTTAGGCCCCTCAAAACAACAATTATCATCATTTAGCCACGTGTACTTAGGCGTGTGTTTTTATTTTTGGTTGATAACCTATGTTATTGAGATGGCTGTAATACCGTGTGTATTTGTAATTCTGGTGAGCATTGGGAAGGAGGTGGCCGTGGCCTTAAGTTAGCAACCATCCCTGGATTTGCCTGAAGTAGAAGTGGGGAAACCACGGAAAACCACTTCCAGGATGGGTGAGGTGGGAATCTAACCCACCACTTCTCAGGTTTGCCTCACGAGGCTGAGTGTACCCTGTTCCAGCCCTCACACAAGAATTACAATTTCTTGGCAGAGCCGGGAATGCTAGCCGTCTTCAAGTTTGCTTGTTTAGTGTGATTGCTAGTGAATGGTCAGGTTGGAATGGAATATGAACTTAACGTATTGTTTGCTTGAAGGTCAATAATCACTAAAGTCCGGCCGCTGAGTATCCGGCTCTGATGTGGGAGGGAGACTGTGTTGCCGGTTCTGTACCGCGAAATATAAAACAACGTGGACTACATAAAATATTTCACATATTTTTAAATGAATTCTGACGAACCGCTGACCATATTACTAAAGTAATATACACTCACCGACATAAGAAGCGAAACACTACGAATATCATACAAAGCTCAATGTTTGGTTGGTTCCTCAGTTTAGGGGCTGCGACAACGCGGTCATGTAGCCCCGTGTACTTTGGGTGTGTGCAGAATCTGTCTGATAACCGGTGTTAATTGTGATGACTGTATTAGTAAGGACTGCAGACATTTAATTTTTTGAAGTAGTTCCTACTTTTGCCGCCAATCGCCACCGTCAGGGACTACTAGTTCAGAACCTGGTTACCAGATACCACTGCAGTCTGTCCCCGGCGACGAACGTCGGAACCTAAGAGCGTTTGTCAATTGTTTTACCTAACCTAATTTAGCTTCACACAGGTGTAATTAGTGGAAGGTTCTTTAACATGCCATAAATCTATGACATGGGACCGTCGGCTTTACTTCCCCTCCGAAGGAAGGCATACTGAGGGATTTTTAACGCTCTTAAAAAATCTGACGACTTCGGCCGGGTGTGAACCCGCGATCTTGGGCATAAAGCTCAGCATGCTACCAACTACGCCACCGAAGCCGCCAAGCTCAATGTTTGACCGCTTTTAACCTGATCCTATAAATTGAATGCTGTGACTTCGCAGCGATTCGGCAATGTGCCGTGATTTAATTAGCTCATTTGAGAACAATTGATAAACATTGTTGATGTGACAATCACAACACCAATGTTACAGATTCCCGCCTTTGGACAACAATAACCCCAATTAGCTGTGAATTCTCGTGCCTCGTATTTTTGTGAACATAACGGTTTGTCTACAACATACAGTGCAACAGGTCGGAGGACAGTACGATGGATTCCAGATTTCAACATTAATTTTCCAAATGTGTGTTGTGATTGTCTTGATCAATAAGTTTATCAATTATTGTGCTAGTTAGGGTATTTAACTTATGATACATTGCCATATTGTTGTAATGTCATAGTATATGATTAATATAAGGTTTGGAACGGTCTAACATTGAGTTTAGTCTGAAATTCGTAGTGTATCGCTTTCTTTGCCGGTGAGTGTACTTACACACAGTTATCCCCCAGGGGCTCACATCTAGTGGGACGTGGGTAGGGGACCACGGGACCCCAGCTGAGTCTGGCATTGCTTCCACTTACTTGTGCCGGGTTCCTCTCCTTCTTCTTCTTTTCCTGTCGACCTCACTTGGTCAACTCTTCTTCTCTTCCGACCCCGATGGTATTTGGGTATCCGAGGCCTAGGGAATCTCTTCCTTTCCCGCCTTAATTGGCCCTTATCTCATCTTTTCTGATACCCTCCTTCTGCGAGGGGTCAGCAGCCTTCTTTTTCTTTTCATGTTATCTCCTGCCTTGTGCTCAAGGCCCTCAAGGAGGCAGGGTGTATGTAGCCCCACCACTTCTGGTGCATCCTGGATATTGCTACAACCTCAGGGGGTCACGGCTGGTCGGTTTGGGATTTGGCGACCCTGAGGGATTCCTGAGCTGGGTCTGGTTTTCCCCCTTTTTTCCATTACCTCTGGGGCGGACCCTTTCCTATCTGCCTTTCATGGCTCTCCTTTCTTCCAAGTTTCTCAATCCGGATTCTTCGAGGGTTGAGGGCATTTCTTTCCCTCCTGTCCTTTATTTTCCTTTTTTTTCTAGTATATAAGTTAGTTGTTAGTATTAGTTGTAGTTTACATTTCATTATCATCTTCACGATTACCCAAACCATTAGGGGCCGATAACCTAGATGTTAGGCCCCTTAAAACAACAATTATCATCATCATTACACACAGTTACCCATCTGCAGAGTGCGACCGTGCCGAATTCGACCCAGTAAAAATCGTGGCTGTAGCGACCCTGTTACTAGTTTACAGTGCCCCATGCGACCCACTGTTCGAGAGAAGATTGAAGATTTTATTTCCCAAGTTACGTAAATCCATGAAATGCAAAACCTTAGTAGTCGCATTTTTGTTTCTTCGTACTTTATAATTAAATTGAGATATAATTATGAATATAATGTAATTTCATTCTTTACTTTTTTGCACATCCTGACACTGTGTTTTAAAAATCTCCTACCATTTGAAATTGTGGTAGTCGTCTGCTGTAAGTTGGAGTTAGGACGTTATGGAAATAAATCATATATTGACATACGCTTTAGTGGCATTTATGAACATTTAAATGGTTTAAACACAACAACCACAAACTGACGTTCTACATATTCTTCAAAGTTAGCCATGGCCTTGATTTAACACGTGATGTCCAGAGAGCCATCGGATTGGTCAACATGGATATCGGAGTTACAACACTTTGCAAATAAGCTTAGTTCTTAGATCTCTGTTAATAGGGATATACGACGTATTGCGACTTAAAAACCTTTTGCTATACATCGAGAGAGCCTAAACTTGCTTACGAAAGAAAAGACTGAAAAACCGTCAATTTTGGATTTACATCACTTTGGAAATAAGCTCTTCAATTTTACGGCGCCTAACCTAACCTGACCTAAGCGGAATAGAAATTTCCAGATTTCTCCGGTACATCAGTGCTTGGGTCGCTAGTGGCACGATGGCGAATTAGTGGGTCGCAACCGGCACGACACCGGTAATTGTGCACACACAAGACAATACCACTAACACAAAGAGCAACTGGACTACAGAAGAGAGTCTTGGCAACATCGAGCTAAATTTAAAGATCGGCTTACCTGGAAAACCGCTGATTGGTACAGGTGACAACATTCTTTAAGCGTCTTCGCCAACATAGGCGGAATTCCACTGTGATTTAGAATTTAGGTTTTGTAACCGCAAAGTATCGAAATAACTAAATGATGCATAAAATTTCAAATGAGATGTGGGACTTCCACGATACGTAGGGAAGAGGCTACACAAGAATTACAATGATGGCTACTTTCAAGGTTCTATTAAGAGCTTGTCACTGCCGTAGGTTGGCTATAGTGTTCTCTTTACACGGAGGAAAGAATAAGAGGAGATGCCCTGAGCTCGTTTGAGTGAAGCCAAGCGCTGCGTCCAAAGTGGGCGTAACCTTAACTTGCATTTGGTGTTCCGTGACTGGCATACGTTGTACGAATCGAATAAGTGTTCTGTTTATTAATTTTAGGTTCGTATTCTTGAATATCAAAATGTGTACGAATAATGAGTGGAAGTGGCTGTGCTCGAAATTAGGCCTAAAAACTGATGAATGCCTCAACACCAATAAGAACTTAAAAATCAATTTGGTGTAAATAGCGTGATTGGTTGGGCATCATTATGATAGTTCCCAAGATGTTCCTTCTTTGTCCCCCTCAGGGGCTCACATCTAGTGGGACGTGGGTTGGCGACCACGGGACCCCAGCTGAGTCCGGCATTGCTTCCACTTACTTGTGCCGGGCTCCTCTCCGTCTTCTTTCCTGTCGACCTCCCTTGGTCAACTCTTGTTCTCTTCCGACCCCGACGGTATTAGGTTATCCGAGGCCTAGGGAGTCTTTCACTTTCCCGCCTTAATTGGCCCTTGTCTCATCTTTCCTGATACCCTGCTTCTGTGAGGGGTCACCCTTCTTTTTATTTTCCTTTTACCTCCTGCCTTGTGCTTAAGGCCCTTAAGGAGGCAGGGTGTATGTAGCCCCACCACTTCTGGTGCACCGTAGATAATGCTACACCCTCAGGGGCTCACGGCTGGTGAGTTCGGGAGTTGGCGACCCCGAGGGATTCCTGAGCTGGGTTCGTTTTCCACTTTTGTCCCTTACCTTTGGGGCGGACCCTCTCCTCTCTCCCCTCTCCTCTCCTCTCCTCTTTTCCTTATATTTCCTTTTCTCTTTAAGATTCCCGCACTGTTTTTGTTACTTGGTTCACCGTGTATCTGCATTCCCTTTTAGCGATTTTTTAAGGCATTTTTGATCTACGTTGCATTTTGTAAGTTTTTCGATCTAAATTGCATCTCGCGATTATTTTCAACCTCAATTACATTTTGTAAAGATTGACAATCTAAATTGCTTTTTAGTAAGTCTTTCAATGCAGGTAGACGGGCCTTTTAGTGAGTATTTTGAATTTCAATTGCATTTTGTAAGTATTTCGACGCTACATTGCATTTTGTACGTATTTTGAATCTAGCCTACGTTTTGTGGGTCTTTTTCAATCTATTCTTTTTGTGAATCTTTTCGTTCTAAATTCCCTTTTGTAAGACCATATTGTGAGTTGTTTCCATCTGAGTTTCTCTTTGTAAATATTTTCCGTCTCACATAATTTTCGTTCTGGTTTCCATTTCATTCTCATTTTCGCTATCACCCAGATCATTAGGGGCCGATAACCCTCGATGTTAGGCCCCTTAAAACAACAATTATCATCATCATCATCACCTTCTTTGGCATGACTCGCACCTTCAGACACCTGTATTCAATTTAATCAGTGTTTCAGCGTATTATTACGTTTTGCCGCGTCTTTCTTACAAAACTAGCCTTGCATAGTTGCTCTCATATTTCTAATTAAATTGACTTTTAAAACGATAACGCAGCTTATTTGTGCCAAGTACCGTGATGTACAGAGTGTATTCTGCCTATCCAAGAAAGAATCTTGTCTTGTCATTGCAATTTTATGTCACTAAAATCCAAGACTAGTTGGAGTGGTTTACGGCTTTAAGAATAGGAACAGCCATTTTCTTGCTACCCTAGTAGGCAGCACAGCGAAGGCAATCTCCCTACGTTCTTTCCTCCATGTCTCTTCTCCCACCATCGCCAGACGTAGACACTCAGCGGCTGGACTGTAACAATACTTTAACAACAATCACATATAGGCCCTAACTAACTTGTTAACAATTTGCGCAAGTTTATAATAACTGCTGTAACTAAATAAATGTATATATTGTATAGTTCTCTCACTTTCCTCGTTAACGAGCGGCTTGCCTTTGAAACTTAGCTGGGCGGATATGTTTACATTCCATGTCTTTCCCCAGCTCGAGGCACAGTGTTATCAACTCTCCACCGTAGTCACTGAGAGCAAGCAGCGAGACTGAATTGAACTGCGTGCAACACTGGACACCTGACATGCGAGCAGGCAGCCAGGACCGGACTCTGCAGTTCACGTGGAGAGATAGAGGAAGCATGCTATTGCTAAAGAACTATCAGCTATTGGTGAGCAGTGAACAATGGTTATTGTCGGGCGTGGTGGCGCAGCGGTCAAGCTGTTGGCTTCTCTCCTAGGTGGACTGGATTCGATCCCCGGTCAATGCATGAGAGATTTTCAAAGTGAAATGCCATGTCCTGTGGTTCGGATTCCACGTAAAAAGAAGGTCTAGTGGCTCATAATCACAAGATTCACGGTCACGTAAAACTACATCTTCCCTTTTCGTCTTACTTTTGAGCCGCCGCTCGTTAACGAGGAGAGTGAGAGAACTATAAATACCATCAGCCACATACTGAGACATAGATTTAACGGCGTAAGTGTAAAGGTTCTGATGATGATAGCTTGACGAACGAAACTGGTCATCCAAGTGAATTTATTTATGAATCTCATGTAAATATTTGTCATGTTTAGGGAAGCACCCTTTACAATTGGGTACAATCATGTTGACCGACTGAAAATAATTAATTTCCATTACTAAGGTAACACTGAAAAATGGCTTCCTACACGATAATAACTTCATCGTTTAATTTTAATTACCAGGGGGGGGGGGGGAGAGGGGCACATTTGAACGGGGGGTAGATTTAAACAGTCATGGAATCTTATAGTTTAAGATAGTCTGAAAGTTAATTTTAGTTTTATTATGTTGGTTATCATGTATTCCAAGACAGTAGTTTGTTTCCCGCCAGTATTTTTTGTTGTTGTTGAGTTGTGTTGATTAACAGTTTTTGAGGCTAAAATCTAAACTTTTGCCAATCCATTTGTAAGGAAACACAAGACAGACCAAGGGAGGCACTTTCTTTCTAAATATACCTGAAGTAAGTACTATCCTTTGCATGTATTTTGACATATTTATTTTCATTGTAGATCATAACCTATAATTTTGATGATAATTAAAACAAAGTTTTGCCCTAAGGGGCAGGTTTGAACACTGAATCTGGGGCACATTTGAACACTGTTCAAAAGTACCCCTCTACAACTCGCATAGTTCATTATAACAAAACAATGTCCTAAATATTAATTCTTGCTTTTTAGGCTTGTGTAAAATGGTGAGGAACTAGAAGAGGGAAAGAGATGGACCAGATATAAATGAAACTGACGTAGAGAACGCCCTTAATGAGGTCCCAAAATCCTTAATTTCCTTTTTTTTCATGAAAGAACATTTTAAAGTAAAACATTAATTGACAGCTTGTTTGGAAGTGTTTAACACATGAACTCATACCCAAAAAAAGGTTCCTGACACCGACAGAAGGAAAAACTGTCATACGCACAGGTGTCCCAGAATCCTTTGTTTTCCCGGAAGGGACTGTTGGACACATTGGTACACTGATAACACTTCACCACACACAGCTCACAACACGTGCTTGAAATGTCCTCCTCTGCGTCAAGACGACATGGACTATTGGACCTGTTGAAAGACTCCGGGCTGGTATCAAAAGGTGTCACAGGCGTCCAGGATACGTCGATGAAGAGTTTCGACATCCCGGATGGCTAAGGCATACAGCAATTGTTTCAGGTGCCCCCACAGGTAAAGTTCTAACGGATTAAGGTCTGGCGACCATGCAGGCCATCGAACGGGTCCTCCTCTACCCAACCATCTGTCCTGGAAGATCTCCCTCAGTGCAGCGCGAACAAGGTGACTAAAGTGTGCAGGAGCCCAATCATGCCTCCACCACATACATTGTCGTATTTGCAGGGGCACATCGTTGTGCAGTAAGTCTGGAAGGATGTTCTGGATAAAGTCTATGTAGACAGCAATTTAAAATGGGATGAATAGAGACATTGAGTAAAGTATAAGGGTATTCTGTGGAAAATAAAGTATGTGTTCAAATGTACCCCAGCCAATTTCAATAGTACCCCACGTCTGTTTAAACCTACCCCTTTCTGGGGCACCTTAGAACGGTCATTGTACACAATGAACAGACTGCATAATTATCAATTTTGTATTATATGTTATCGTAATTATTGCAAAGGAAAACATTAGAATTAATTGCCAAATTGTAAAGGTGTAATTTGGCCATACAGAAGAAAAAAATGTGGAAGTCCAAACTACAGTTCAAATGTGCCCCCCTCATACGAGAATACTTGGATAATTTAGGGAAATAATTCGATGATTTTACCAGAGAATAGGCTATCAGTCTCTGGTGTTATCAATCACCGAAAGCAGCACATATCTTAGTTCGTTTGATTTTGAAAGCTCGACCCAGATGGTGTAAGTACACAAGGACTTAGAATGTCGGACAGGATTTCCTGCTTCATATCAACAGGCTGTGTGCTGATAGCCTTATGTCCAGCAGTGAAGGGCCTTGTCCTCAATAACCGGGGTGGATAAGGAACCACACGCGTCCTCGGCTTTTACCACATACGTAAAACGGCTTCGGTTGCGTTGTTGGTAGCTTGCTGAACTGCTGTGCCCAAGATCGCGGGTTCAAACCCGGCCGAAGTCGTCGGATTTTTAAGAGCGTTAAAATCCCTCAGTATGCCTTCCTTTGGAGGAGAAGTAAAGCCGACGGGCCCATGTCATAGATTTATGGCATGTAAAAGATCCTTCCACTAACTAAACTTGTGTGTAGCTAAATTTCTAGGTTAGATTTCGTTGAAGCGCTCTATAAAAGTTCTAACGTTCACCACTAGGTGTCAGTGAAATCTGGTAGCGAAAGTTGGAAGTACTTGAAATTGAACGGACTTGTAGCTCACCCTATGGGTGTCCGCTTGAAGCAGCTACAGCCTCTTGCGATTCGAACATGTCCTCGGACACTCCCAGCATTAAAAGCCATACGCTAAAATCAATAAATAACCACATACATCAGTTACAGCATGGCTGATATGAATCTTTCAAAGTTTTGATTAATTAGTAATTAGCACACATTTGGCTTATAAATCATTGACCAATCCGAGATAAGAATAACAGGAATTTCAACCAATCACAGTTACCTATCGTCAAAATATCGTGGTATTGGTTTCAGCACATGACTTTTATGGCAAATAACATTCACTGGTTTTAATGAGAAAACCACACTGAAATAACTTTTTACCATGCATATGATTTTGGGCTGGGAGTCTATCTAAAATTAGTGTCATCAATTTCCCGGCACCATGGTAGCCATACCAATCAGAATTCATCATATAGGCCTATGCGGTATCTTAAGTAGCGTCACCTATACGTTGCTATAAGAAAAGCAAGCTCTTAGTTACGCGTTGTTTGTTCATCTACTGTAGGCCTATGCATACTTGGTCAGTAGCGTCATCTAAGTGTTGCTGTAAAAACGCAAGTTCTTAGTTACGTATTGTTCTGATAGAAGCCATTTTTTCAGTGTTTCCTAGTTCTATTAATCCCTCCCCCCGCAGGGGCTCACATCTAGTGGGACGTGGGTTGGCGACCACGGGGCCCCAGCTGAGTCCGGCATTGCTTCCACTTACTTGTGCCGGGCTCCTTTCCGTCTTCTTTCCTGTCGACCACACTTGGTCAACTCTTGTTCTCTTCCGACCCCCACTTCTGGTGCACGCTGGATATTGCTACACCCTCAAGGGCTCATGGCTGGTGAGTTCGGGAGTTGGTGACCCCGAGGGATTCCTGAGCTGGGTCCGGTTTTCCCCCTTTTATACATTACCTCAGAGGTAGACCCTCTCCTCTTTCCCTTTCCTATCTGCCTTTCATGGCTCTCCTTCCTTCCAAGTCCCTCAATCCGCATTCTTTGAGGGTTGAGGGCATTTCTTTTCCTCCTGTCCTTTATTTGCCTTATTTCCTTTTGTTTTCCATTTGTTCTTCTAGTAGGCTTTATAAGTTAGTAGTTAGCTTTAGTTATAGGTTACATTTCATTATCATCTTCACCATCACCCAAACCATTAGGGGCCGATAACCTAGATGTTAGGCCCCTTAAAACAACAATTATCATCATCATCAGTTCTCTTAATCCTCCGTCGGGCGCATCTCTGCGACTCCGGAGTTCGACCGCAGTGCGCCTGACATATGTCTGTTGTAAAGACGTCATTAACACCCAATTAACGCAATTGTTTTTAGGTGATAAGTGGCATTCATTAGGATATACATAGAGAGTTTATTCAACATCAGGTTTTTAAAAGCTTACTATAATTTATTGATCACAAACAAACTAAAAAACAGCAAAACTCACATTTATAACCCACCATCAAATTGCGTTCAGTTTTCATTCGGAAAATTCAAACAAACATTAAAATTACGAACAAAACTTAAATAATGCTTCAATCAGAAGATACAGCTCAATACAATCAGTCTTACTCGGAATCACTTTTGGAATGCTCAGCTGTAAAGATGCAGCGAAAGACATAAAACGTGAACATTAGTATACGTTCAGGTGAAGTGTGCTTATGAGGCCACGTTCGACAAACTTACTTTATTCCACGAAATAACCACAATCTATGTATTTCTCATAACATGAGTAAAACGAGCAATATGGCGAAGGAATATTAAGGAAATACGAACCTTCCAAAGTCGAATGAGTTCGGGCGCCTGGAGGGTAATAACTGCACTTGACGCAGACGGTGGGAAAACTAACTGCGAGCATTTGGGACGAGACAGGAAGGTACTAAAAGGGGCAGGAGGGTAGGTGCCCTCGGAGAGGAGGTGGGAGCAAGAATAGCTTTGCAGCGCCTGTTAGGCCAGCTGCGCCTTTCGGAGGGTTAAAGAATGCTTTCCAGTCGGTCAACATAAATTGTTCCCAATTACATTAGGTGGGAAAACAAGTATTTATATACCCTGACATGAAGAAAATATTATATAAGATATTCATCACAAAATAACACGCTTTTATGTACAAAAACAGGGGGTACATAAAAGCGTGTTATTTTGAGATAAATATCTCGATGTAATATTTCCTTCATGTTGGTATATATTCAGAGTCTGTCCTGAAAGTAGTCGGATTGGATTTTTCCCGCGCAGACGGACAGATTACTCGCGGCTTCTCCGCCTGGGGTTGGTGGAGGTATGTGTAAGGAAGGCTGGGAGCCAGCCACACAGTTGGTTCCCAGCTGTAGTGTAGTGTAAATCGCTCGCCTCCATAACCTCTGCAAGAGCACTCGTCACGCGGCGTCATGGTACGTCTGTTGAAACAGCGCGCTATGCCATCAAATTTTGTGTTAGGCTCTGCAAAACCGGGAAAGAGAATCACGATATGATCAAGAGGACTTACGGTGATAACGCCAAGGGCAGATTGAGTGTTTTTGACTGACACAAGCTGTTTCGGGAGGGGAGAGAGGAAGTTGAAGACGACGCACGTTCAGGACGACCTTCGAGCACCAAAACGGATGAAAATGTTGCAAGAGTGAAGAATTTTTTGGACAATGCCCGCATAGTAGGGTTTTTAGGTGGAGGTCCTTAAACGGCTGAGAAAACGCATCGTCCGTGTCCACCTAGCGATCTAACTCCTGGCGGCTCCATCGTGACAATGCGCCGCGCCACACAGCCTTCCACGTGCTGGCGTACCTGGCCCAACGTAACATCGCAACTCTGCCTCAGCCACCCTACAGTCCCGACATTGCACCCAGCAGACTTTTTCCTCTTCCCCCAGCTCAAAACCACACTAAAAGGACATCGTCACGGCTCCGTGGAGGCGTTGCAACAGACCGTGACGAGGGAGCTCGACAGCATTCCGGTTGCTGCCTTCCAGAAAGCGTACGAGGGTAGGAAATCCCGCTGACAGCGGTGTGTGGATGCAGAAGGGTCCTACTTTGAAGAATATTGAGCGTATTTTTCCTTTCTGTCAATTTTTTTAAAATTGACTCATTCTCACTACTTTCAGGACACACCCTGTACATACTTGTTTCCCACCTAATGTAATTGTGCGCAATTGGTGTTGACCGACAGGAAAGCTTTCTTTAATTAGTTACGTGTTGTTGTTTACCAGGTCAGTAGTATCACAAACACGTTGCTATGATGACACAAGCTCTTAGTCTTAGTTACGTATTGTTTGTTTTCATCACATAGGCTACTGATACAGACATCACAAGAATACACGTAATATACAAATTCACATGGAACTAATGCCCACGATGTCCAAACCCTAAAATAAAATTTAAAAAAGATACGAGCCTTACAGTAGTCGCATATGATGTGTAACATCTGGCATGTTATCCTGCTATGAAATTGAGAAGTCATCTGACATGTTATCCTACTCGTATAGGCCTACTACACAGCTTGGACATTCTTAAAATGTTAATTTACGCTCCGTTTTCATACTGGTACTATGATGAATATATAGATTGAATTGGAGATATGCTACTGTCACACTTGTTTGAACAAACATCACATATTATATTGTAATGAAACCATAGTCTCTGGCCTATCTATAGACTACTAGAAATAATGTTCAATACAATCAAATTTCCCAACTCCTGCTTGGTGCAAACTATTGTAATTAAAATTAGATAAATCGCAATTTCATGTAGATTCTGTTAAAATGACGCATAATGTTATGATAGATTTCGTTTAAATCGATAATCGGGTAGCAAAAATAATTGCCGGGACTGAGGTTTGAACCTGAGACCTCATGATTCGCAGACCAAGATGCTACCCACGCAGTCATTACAACCACAGACATTTAGAGTACAAGACAGTTACTCATTTTCACGTGCCGGTAATAATATGGAAGCATTTTTTATGCTCCATTAATATTTTGCTTTTTTCGGTAATGCTTCTGCGTGGAATTGAGTTTTAAATTAGTTATCAATACGCCTACTTGACAGTAAAGGGAATTCCTATAGTGGTCCGTGAAAGGCTACCTCAGTTTCCGTATAAAAACATCGATATATATCACACTGATCGCTGCATTACCGCAATGTGGGTTAATATCTGAATAGCCATTGTGCAGAAACATAATACCGGCTTTGCCGACTAGTTACAATGTTCCATATTAAAGCATATCAACATTTAAATACTGATACGAAGACTTTTAACATGTGGTTTGTGTTTCAATCAGTTGACACCAGAGTTCGCATGAGCGTTTACCGTTCAGTATGAAAGTGTTGAGCCAAGTTACTCGGGGAGCGGATGCCCATCACTTTTATCCAGAGATTGAAAAATAGACTCTTAATAGGCTAAATCATAATTGTTTTCAGCAAATATGATACAATGAATATTTTTACACCAAAAACGATAACTTGAAGATGATTTATTGTAGAAATATCTGTAATGG
This sequence comes from Meconema thalassinum, assembly GCA_946902985.2. Lineage (NCBI taxonomy): Eukaryota > Metazoa > Arthropoda > Insecta > Orthoptera > Tettigoniidae > Meconema > Meconema thalassinum. Next base: position 308,611,099 of record OX336392.1, on the reverse strand, counting down.
CGTCTCCAAACCTTGAAGTAATCTGTATGTGATAAACATTCCACATGGTACCACTGCCAACTGGATCGCAGTGCCAGTCTTACACACTTCCGTCCGATCCACTTCCTTCCTATTTTTTCAAAATCACTCCCACAAAAATATCCAGCAACCGAGTGGAAAGATGTTACACATCAATAAAACATGTAGGTGATTAGCGCTTGACAATCTGTCGTACAATGGAGCACAGTTCTTCATTACCTTCATTCATCACCTCTCCGTGAAATACGTTAAACGATACACGTCACCTATACCCGCCTTGACCTAGTGGTGGTAGTTGTTGTTTTAGGGGCAAAACATCTTGGAACTGCCCTTAATGAGGCCTAAGGGGCAGAATGAGGATTTTGGGTTTAGAGAAGAAGCAGAGTCACAAAAGGTGCACACGGAAGAGAAACAGGAGAGTGTTCACCCGCAAGTCCTTTAAACAAACACCAACAACACAATAGGAGTAGAAATATGCTCTTTATTCCATCCGAGAATCGCACTTTTCCGAGCAAGGCGACATAAAAGCAAATACGTTATCTTTACCGCCTCTCAAAGATTTTTGACCACAATTTATGCAAGTGATATTCTCATTGCCTTCATTTTCAGTTAGAACAGAAATAATCACCCGTATTCGGAACGACAGTAGCTTCGCTGAACTTGTTTCCTTCCCCTCCAACGTCTGCGAGGAAACTGAGGACATCAGCGCGCTTGAATAGCCGTGAACCCTTGCTATAGGACCTACTCAATCGGATGATTTAATAATATTAAGGGTATAATGTCCCAAACTGTCATCCGTCCAGTCGATCTCTATGGCACCGAGTGCTGGCCAGCTACAAAGGAGGTGTTAGTTAGTTAGTTATTGAGGTTTTAAGGGGAGTAACAGCGAGATCATCAACCGACAGTGGTGACTACGGTCGCTAAAGCGCTGCGTTAGGTCATGGGGCCAAGCTTTCTGCTGACTCGGTAGACGCGTGGGTTCGAGCCCAACCGTCGGCCGTCCTTGAAATGGTTTTCCGTGGTTTCCCATTTTCAACTCCAGGCAAATGCTCGGACGGTACCTTCTAACAGGCCACGGCCGTATCCTTCCACATCCTTGCCCAGTTTCATTCACCATCATTCATTGCATCTCTCATAAACTCCTCTGAGGTTGGCGTCAGGAAGGGCATCCGGCCGCAAAAAAACATCTGCCACAAAGTCGTCCATCGCATCTCATCCCCGACCCCGTTGGAAAACCGGGAATAATAAGGGGTAGACCTACATACAACAGCGAGATCATCTGTCCCACAAATGAGGTGGAACGTCGACTAAGCCTCATGGAGAGGAAGATGCTTAGGTGTGGTAGGTTTTTGCTGAGGATTAACACTACCTAAGGGAAGATGATAAAAGAGAAAAGGAGATAGGTTTCGGCATAGAGACGAGTATTGGTAGATAGGATGCGAATCCAACACAAAACTTTAAGTAAATGTATATATAAAAAGGAATTTAGCCGTGCAAACCGTATGAAATGTCTAACTTTAGTGGGGACTCGCACAAGGCAAGCGGAGAGCGGAGCATGAATAGAGGTTGCCTGCAAGCGCTTGGGAAGTGTTTTTTTTTTTCGAGCTGATATGCCAGTACTATGGGGACGGGTGGTAGTCTGGCAAGACAAAGTATGCTAAAGGAAAATGATTTACTGTTTTTCCCTTCAAAAGGGTTAGATTTTGTTGAACATTTTGAAAGGCTGAAATAATTTGAATTTGCCGTTATATTTTTTTATTTCTGGGAACTGTTGGATCTCTGGCAAACCAATCGAATGCTCCCAGAGAGTGAAGAGACAAAGTGTTTTTGATGATTTTAGCGATGTTGCTATTGGTTTTTGTGGAAATCTTATAGTCTACGAATACAAAATGTCCTTAGAACACGGCCTATAAGCCTGCGAAACAGAGATTCATATTTTATACCAGTTGTTGCACTTAAGGTAAACTAAGCTTTCACCCAGCAAGATGCCGATTAAAAGTTTAGAACAGAGGAAGACCTCAAACCTAACTCAAACAAAACTTAAATTTTTAAAACAAACCATAAGTCAGAGAGAAAATCTCTACAAGTAGGAAGCTTGCGGAGCTAGCTATACTTGCCTCAATGGCTTGCTAGAATTGGCTATGAAAACCAAGAGAAACTTTGAAAATGTTGTTACTTGAAGTTTTAGTTTAAATGCAACAAGTAGTAAAGACTTTTTAGTAAAGAGAGCTGAAGTTTAGAGGAAGAATCAGGGAAGAGAAGGTCCTGCCTAATCGTGATTCTAGCGAGAAAGATAAAGCAAAAAATAGAAACAATTTATTTTACAATAAATATGAAAGTTAGAAAATTAAGAATGGTTAGATTTAGAATCTTATTTTTTGAATTTGAAGAACTTTTTCTTCGTTTAGTTCCACAAACATTTTGAGAGTTTCAGACCCAATAATAAGAGGTTCACATTGTATAAACAATATTAAACGGAGTACAAGTTTCGAACCTGATAAAGCACTAAAATCTTACAAAGATTCTAAAAAGTGTGCTTACGATTAAGAAATTTGAAGTTTGTAACGATAATTGTAAAGCAATTTTAACTTTAAAAGTTTAAATGGGTATGATTCAAGCACTTTCAGAATGCCTTTATGGCAATCGAAAAGGCTATAAACAAATGTATTAGATTCCTGATTGTAACAGGAAAGGAAGAACAAATCACAAGCGGAAATTACCGCTATTTTTAAACAGAAATTACTATAGGTAATATACAAAAAATTTCACAGGTCGCATTAACGAAGCCTGGATTATACAATTTGTTAACTCCTTTATAATTTGAAAAAGTACGATTCCCTAATTAAAATGTGGACTAGCCACAGTTACACAGAGTGGATATATGGTAAATCCAACAAAATGGGAGGGAGCCTCTATGGGCTAAGCCTCGTAGAAAAAGAAAGAACCTAATAGTCAAATATAATTTTGGTTAGTCAAATGTATTTGGGAAAGGGAAATAGGAACTTTAGGAAACATTCCTGGCCAGATTTATTTTCTCTCAACCGAACGTGGCGCGGAAGATATTTAGCACACGCAAATTCGAAGCACTGATAGTTTTTAATAAGTTGAAAAACTTCACCATCGTAGTGTATGTAGGTTCGTAGAACAAGAGAAAGCTATTGCAGTTATGTAGAACACCTAGCGTAATTTGAGCTTGAATCAGTTTATTGCGTTGGAAAGTTTATGGATTGCAGTTAAATGATGCAGTAAAGTTCCCACGGTGGAAAGCAAATTAGGTGTTGACCAGCAGTTAAGGTAACATGAATTCCTCGGTGAGGAAAAGTATTCACATATTTTGGCGTGGAAAATACTAGATTGCTTGAATAGTAGAAAGATTGGTTGACATAGAAAGTTCTGGAGCTATGATGACAGTTAAATGGGGTAAGAGAGATCCCGCGGTGGAAAGCTAAGTTTTATGGTCAGTGGTTGATTTAACATGAATCCCTCGGTGTGGGAAGGTATTCCCATTTAATTTGTACAAGGAGTACTGAATTACATGTTTTAAAGCCAGCTTAGATAGCTAAAGCATGTCCAGAAAAATCCCTCGACGGTTATTGCACAATAGTTAGCAATTCCACACACTGTCTACAAAATTAAATTAAAAAGCATTTAGTTCTTTTAAAAACATTAAAATATGTTTAAAAACATTGAAGTCTTTTACTTAGCTTTACTTTCATGTAGAGCAGGCGATGGTTCATGGTGACGGTTGGTTTAAAATTGACAGGAGACTGGCCCGTGGGAGAGCTTTACACTGTACTCGACGGCCGAACTATGAGAAGTGAGAACGAGCGATTCCTCACACGGAAGAGGTAGGCAGCCGAAGGGAGGGGGAAGCAAGGGAGAGGGGGGTAGGAGACAAGAGAGTATATATCATAATGTACAACATGACAAAATGAAATTCTTCGTGAATATAAATGTTCTTCATGAAGCAGTCTTCCTGGAGATGTTAGCTGGCGACAACGACGACGCCTCGTGGATTGGTGAGGGAGTCCTCTTGAGCTCAGAGGAATTGAAGAACTTCGGCTGTTAGCTGCTAGATGCCGCTAGGTTCCCCATGGAAGTTACATATCTAGAACAGACTCAAGGAGAAAATAAACCTGTGAACAAAGAGAAACTGAAAAAGATCACTGTTGCTGTCTGCGAGGAAGGAATTAAATAAAATAGATAAATCGAAGAGCAGCAAAAGCTAACACTGACTGACCGTGTATTCCAAAGAATACACCAAGGTGGACGCACGGCATCAATAGACTGGATCATATTTCAAATGATGATATACGGAAACGTATTGGAACTACACCGATACAGAATAAAGTGCGGGAGAGCCGTCTACGCAGGTTTGGACATACGCTGCGTGCGGAGGAAAATACAGTCAGCATGTGCCAAGGACGTTTCTGGAAAGATGTCCAAGGGACGACCAAATAAGCGATAGGCCATACAGTACACGACTGAAGACTTTAAACCTCCGTCCAGACATGGCTCACAACCTAAAAAGATGGAGATGGCGAACCCACAGAGCGGACCCTGCCATCAGGTAGAACAAACGCTAACAAGAAGAAGAAGAAGACGAAGAAGAATATAATCTCTCTCGAAAGTACTGTAGCTCACTCAAATGCCAACCCATTGCGCTGTGAGAGTTCTCGTCATCCGGTTAATGTTACAGAGTGGCTACTTTTCTAAGTTTTAATGTAGTTTAAGACTTTTAGTTTAGTTTTAGTCTGTTTTATGTTTTATTGTTATCATATCCATATTAATTGTTTAATATGCCATATATGTTTTATTGTATTTTATCCTTGTTTTTAATCCTTTTATCCAAATAAGGAAGCCTCCGTGGCTTAGGCGGCAGCACGCCGGCCTCTCACCGCTGGGTCCGTGGTTCAAATCCCGGTCACTCCATGTGAGATCTGTGCTGGACAAAACGGAGGCAGACAGGTTTTTCTCCGGGTACTCCGGTTTTCCCTGTCAAAATTTCATTCCAGCAACACTCTCCACTATCATTTCATTTCATCTGTCATTCATTTAATCATTGCCCCAGAGGAGTGCGTCAGGCCTCGGCAGCCGGCACAGTTCCTATCCTCGCCGCTAGATGGGGGCTTCATTCATTCCATTCCTGACCCGGTCGGAGACTGGAAGCAGGCTGTGGATTTTCATTTTCATCCAAATAAGGCATACTTGTTGGGGCTCACTGTCTGTTTTATACACATCATTTTCATTTTCATCTCTGGCAGTGGGCTGTTTTTATCTTGATTTCATAACATTTCATTTCATTAGGGGCCGATAACCTGGGTGCTAGGCCTCTTTTGTTTATCATCATCATCATCATCATCATCATCATCATTAAGAAGCGCAAATGCGCTTCATATAAGGGGTCGTAGTGCATGGTCCGGCCACGGTCACCAAGAGTCCGCTGATGAGCCTCACTTTGCCAAACTAATCGAAATCGGCGAAAGGCATGGCAAAACCCTAGATGATTCTATGATTATTATTATTATTATTATTATTATTATTATTATTATTATTATTATTATTATTATTATTATTATTGCCAGTTTCGTGGCGTAGGGGTGGTGGCACTCTTGTCTCATACCTAGACGGGCACAGGGCTTGATTCCAGAATCAGCCAGAAATTTAACAAGAGGATTGTATCAAGGTGAGGTCAATTGAGTATCTGTTTGATACGAAAAGTAGCGCACTGTGGTCTAAAATCAAGGTAGTGTGTCGTACCGACCACGCATCCTCCATAATCCACAGACCACGAGCTAGGCTAGACGACAGTCATCTGTGTCCAGTCTGGGGTTTAGTTCGTAGGATCTCTTGAGGGAGAAGGCGGGGCTGGTTACACTCTCTCCGCCACTGTATTAAAGGCAGGACAGCGTAAGAGAAAAATCTAATCCGTTAATGCCATCCTGCTACTTTGTTAAAGATAACTGCAATATCGATACTTAGAGCCAAATATCGGTTTACGGTGACATTCCGCTCAACCTCGCCATGTGAGCTTGGAACAAGATAAAATATGGGCACAGTAATACTGTAGTCCATATCAGGCTTTCCTCTCAAAAATAACAGTAGCCGGCGTCGTCGTCGTCGTCATTATTATTATTACTAGAGGGCCTGTGAAAGAAATCACGCATGTGTTAAACCACTCGCTCGACTTTACTCTTATGCGGGCTCGACGCGACTCATTTATGGCAAGGAATATCGTCTTGGTTGTTTAAACGCACTTTTTAAACAAATTGTTGATATTTAATAAATCAGTGCAATTCGTTACTGTTGTGAATAATTCTGTTTATTTTGAATGCTCATTTGTTACGATCGGTTACTTGTAGACGGCCCATGTGTATAGACCACCCGCCCGACTATACTCTTATGCGGCCTCGTCGCGACACATTTCTGGCAGGGGGTACCGTCTTGTTTATCTGTTTGAACGTACATTATAAACAAATAAATATATTTTCTTTAACGTTTCAAGAAATGCAACATGTTTCCTGTACTATTGATACGATTTCGATGACTTTGGCACAATCCGCACCTTCTAACTCCCTCCGGTTTAAGAGCTTGAGTTCTGTGCTTTATATACCGGGTGAATCAGCTGCCCCTATTAATATTGTTTTATGCAGCCCAACTAACGCGTGTTGTCAGGAAGGTCGATAATTCTCTGCTTGCATTCCGTATGGTACTAATGGACTGTAAGCATATCTCGGAAACGGTACTGAACCCTATTACTTTTCCCTTGTTTTGGTCTGTAGTCACATCGAGGGAAAACTGATAGTGTTCAGTATTTTTTGCGGGTTCCCTTTTATCCATTGTCTTTAGGGCGGACCCTTTCCTCTTTCCCTTTCCTCTCTGCATTTTCTGGGTCTCATTATTTGCAAGTTCCCCCGCCCTAATTTTTCGAGAGTTGAGGACATTTCTCTCCTTGTCTGTTTTGTTCCCTTTTTCCTTTATTAAAAAAATATATTTTATTCTTGTAGTAAGTTAGTTGTCAAGTCCATAGTTATAGTAGCAGGTTGCATGCCATCATCGTTCACTATCACCCAAACCATTAGGAACCGATAGCTTCGATGTCAGGCCCATTAAAGCATCATCATCATGTATTCTTTGTGTGAACTAGTAGAGTCAAAGAGGAGTTTCCTGATTAATAAAAGACAGGGTATCTAGCTGAGAATTCTGCTTTAGGCGAAGGGGGAAAGAGGTGACGGTGACGTGCGATGAGCTTATTGCAGCTATTGTGAACAGGGGCGATATTGGGTGGGCCACACCGGCCAGTATACAGTAATTACAGTAACTGGAACATTTTCCGGTTTGGCTGTGCACGCTATAGTCACGTGCGTAGCACAATCAATACTGCCAGCCTCGCGCCATGTTTCATCTGCTTCAATAAAGGCTATTGTAACACTGGCCCACATTCAGCAGACTGTGTAGCGGCTGTCGGGTTCCAATCCCGTCTCTGCCAAGAAATTTAATTCTGGTTTGAAGGCTGTAACAGCCTCGTGAAGCAAAACTGAGAGGAGGTGGGTTTGATTCACATCTCAGTCGTCCTGGAAGTGGCTGTCCGTGGTATCCCCACTTCTACTCCAGGTACATACCGGGATGGGGCCTAACTTAAGGCCACGGTCGCCATCTTCGCTATCCTCCTCTGATTTACAAATACACACACTTATACAGCCATCACAATAACACAGGTTATCAAACAAATTCCACACACACACAAGTACACAGGGCTACATAACCACGATGTCGCAAAGCCCCCAAATCAATCATTAACAACAACATCTAGAGCGATGGAAATAATGCCATCCGATCGCTCTCCTTGTATAGATTGGTTGGTTGGTTCTTAAGTTTAGGGGCTGCGACAACGCGGTCATGTAGCCCCGTGTACTTTGGGTGTGTGTAGAATTTGTCTGATAACCGGTGTTCATTGTGATGACTGTATTAGTGTGTATTATCTGTTTTTTTTTTTAATTTAAGTACTGCAACTTAGAATTTTTCTAATAGTTCCTACTTTTGCCGCCAAGCGCCACCGTCAACGACTACTAGGCCAAGTTCAGAACTTAGCTACTAGACGCCACCGCAGTCGGCTCTTGCCAACGAACGTAGAAACCTAAGAGCGTTGTTTACATTCTTAACCTATCCAATTTAGCTTCACACAGGTGCAATTAGTGGAAGGTTCTTTAACATGCCATAAATACACACATCAAAAAAAGTTTTGCATCACCTCGGTTCCAAGAGTTCCGGAACCGTTAAATACAAAGGGAATAGAGATCAACACAAACAACATTTCAGCTCGTTTTATTGCTCATGAGACCCACACATTGCATGTTGTACCATCATACAGCTAGACTTTCAGCATTTGTGGTCCAGATTGCAGTACACACCACTACCTCTAATACCCAGTAGCACGTCCTCTTGCATTGATGCATGCCTGTATTCGCCGTGGCATACTATCCACAAGTTCATCAAGACACTGTTGGTCCAAATTGTCCCACTCCTCAACGACAATTCGGCGTAAATCTCTCCGAGTGGTTGGTGGGTCAAGACGTCCATAAACAGCCCTTTTCAACATATCCCAGGCATGTTCGATAGGGTTCATGTCTGGCGAACATGCTGGCCACTGTAGTCGAGCGATGTCGTTATCTTGAAGGAACGCATTCACAAGATGTGCACGATGAGGTCGAGAATTGTCGTCCATGAAGACAAATGCCTCTCCAATATTCTGCCGATATGGTTGCACTATGGGTCGGAGGATGTCATTCAGGTATCGTAAAGCCGTTTCGGAGCCTTCCATGACCACCAGTGGCGTACGTCGGCCCCACATAATGCCACCCCAAAACATCAGGGAACCACCACCTTGCTGCACTCGCTGGACTGTGTGTCTAAGACGTTCAGCCTGACCAGGGTGCCTCCAAACACGTCTCCGACGATTGTCTGGTTGAAGGCATATGCGACACTCATCGGTGAAGAGAACGTGATGCCAATTCCGTGGGGTCCATTCAGCATGTTGTTGGGCCCATCTGTACCGCGCTGCATGGTGTCGGGGTTGCAAAGCTGGACCTCGCCATGGACGTCGGGAGTGAAGTTGCGCATCATGCAGCCTATTGCGCACAGTTTGAGTTGAAACACGACGTCCTGTGGCTGAACGAAACGCATTATTCAACATGGTGGCATTGCTGTCAGGGTTCCTCCGAGCGGCAATCCGTAAGTAGCGGTCATCCACTACAGTAGTAGCCCTTGGGCGGCCTGAGCGAGGCCTGTCATCGACAGTTCCTGTATCTCTGTACCTCCTCCATGTCCGAACAACATCGCTTTGGTTCACTCTGAGACGCCTGGAAACTTCCCTTGTTGAGAGCCCTTCTTGACACAAAGTAACAATGCGGACGCGATCGAACTGCGGTATTGACCTTCTAGGCATGGTAGAACTACAGACAACATGAGCAGCGTACCTTCGTCCTGGTGGAATGACTGGAACTGATCGGCTGTCGTACCCCCTCCGTCTAATAGGCCCTGCTCATGCATGGTTGTTTACATCTTTGAGCAGTTTTAGTGACATCTATGAACAGTCAAAGGGACTGTATCTTGGATACAATATACACAGTCAACGTCTATATGCCGGAGATCTGGGAACCGAGGTGATGCAAAACTTTTTTTGATGTGTGTATATGACATAGGACCGCCGCGCCGGCTTTACTTCTCCTTCGAAGGAAGGCATACTGAGGGATTTTTAACGCTCCTAAGAAATCCGATGGCTTCGGCCGGATTTGAACCCGCTATCTTGGGCATCGACTACGCCACCGAAGCCGCCCTTATATAGATTACTCGTTGCGTTTTGCTAATGCGATTAGCATTGTTAAGCTTCAGTTAGTTGGGCTGCATATCCTGGAAGGCGCTAAATACAAGTCGCTCTGCAGCAGGTTACATGTTACCGACTGATTAATGTTGTCAAAAGGTGTCTGAATGCACGTAATTTTAAATCCTGCTCATTTGTTACGGTGATTGAAGCCATTTTCAGTGTTGCCTTAGTAAACAAAAGTTTGGTGCTTTTCAGTCGGTCAACACGATTGTACCCAAACGAGATGGGTTATTCCCTAATCCTGAAAAAAAAAAAAAATACATGAAAGAGAGATAGAAAAATGAAATGTTAATCTTGGTCTCCGTGATCGGGGCGCGCTGCCTCACTGTCAGATAGCTACTGAATTGTCCTCACGAGGCTGACAAAGAGAGGCCGCCAAGTGGTTTACTACAAAAGCGTTCAAATTTGGATGGTTTGACCTTCATAAAAAATATTTTGCCCCTGTTCGAGCGTTTTTGCCAATGGGCCTTAGTGTGCTCAAAATTGAACGTTTAAAATCAATCCTCAAACTCTTGTAGTCTTATTCCGGCACACGTTCCCGGCTCGTCTCCGTGACGTAGTTGCTAGCGCTTTGTCGTGGGGAATTTAAGGTTTCGAGTTCGAGTCAGACCTTGGTCGGCACTATCTTTTTCTTTTACTGATACATCCCTTATTGTATTTTGTGTTTTCTACAATGTATTTACTGTGGTCTCTTCGGTTTTGGAGCTATATACAGTATTATAACATCATTATTCGTCCGTGACGCTTGAACGTGTTGTAAGTTTTATTCGTTAGAATTTAAATGTAGCGTGGCTGGCGTCGCTACGTTCATTCGCACTGCGCCGAGTCTAATGCAAGAACCCTTCCCTCTGCTCCACCATCAATCTAAAATTGCTGTATGTAAACAATACCGTAAATATTTCATTTCATTTTTATTATTTTAGTAAATTTTACCTTCCAGGTTGGTGGCTCCCACGGACTCAGCGAGGGAACTCACCTCTACCGCCTTTCCAGGCAGTGTCCTAGAGCTGGGAACATATGGTCGGAGGGAATACAACTGGTGAGGTGTGATCAGCACCTCGCCCCGGCAGCCTCACCTGCAAAGCGAACAGGGGCCTCATGAGGGAAGGGAGGAGGGGAAGATTAGGATGTATAGGCAAGGAAGGGGCAGGTAGGCGGCCGTGGCCTTACAGTAGGAACCATCCCGGCATTTGCCCGAAGACGAAGTGGGAAACCATGGAAAACCACTTCGAGGATGGCTGAGGTGGGAATCGAACCCCCTCTACTCATTTGGACCACCCGAGGCTGAGTAGACCCCGTTCCAGTCCTCATACCACTTTTCAAATTTCGTGGCAGAGCCGAGAATCGACCCCAGGACCTACGGGGCGGCAGCTAACTAAGCTGACCGCTAAGCTACGGAGGCGACACCGTAAATATTAATTTATGAATGTTGTAAATAAAAAAGCAACAACAAATAATAAAGGACTTGATGTAATCTGCCAACTTAAATATTGTACCACAAACATAAAAGAAACGAAAAAAATGTCAATGAAAGACGAAGAAAATAATTTAAAAAGACCAAGGTATGTTTCGCTCACGGTAACTTCCATTTCCAACGCCATCACGCTAGCAACTACGCCACGGAGACGAGCCGGGAACGTGTGCGGGAATAACACTACAAGAGTTTGAGGATTGATTTTAAGCGTTCAATTTTGATCACTCTAAAGCCCATTGGCAAAAACGCTCGAACAGGGGCAAAATATTTTTTTATGAAGAGCAAACCCTCCAAATTTGAACACTTTTATAGTAAACCACTTGGCGGCCTCTCCTTGTGAGTGCAACCCGTTCCAGCCCTCACGTCAGTTTCTAATATCTCTGACGGAGCGGGCAATCGAACCCGGGGCCTAAGGGTGAGAGGCAGGCGCGCTACCCCAACACCTCGGGGCCAGCCGGTATTACTCTATCAAAGAAAGTTTAAGAAATATTTTATAAAACTGAACTTTTATGAAAGTTATACAAAGCAATCGCCACACATACCATTACACTACATACAATAATTTTATCATAGCTCAGCAAAATTGATGAAGGACAGTTCCTTGTTCACTTTACTGTATTACGGTAGTTGAAATTCAATGGTGGCAATACCGGTACCGTATGTGAAAGATAATGTAAACGTCTTTATGGGTTAAACCATGTGTCGCTCATGTGACAAGAAATATATTAATACGAATAAAATCTTAGTGAACGAGCTGCAGTACGAGGACTTGAAAAATTACATTAATATTTAATTATTAATAATTACGACGAAAATAATTAGTATGAAGTTCTAAACAACTACTTCCTGAGCGAAGAAATTTGAAACATACTAGGCAAAAAGGACGCATAGTTGGGATTCGATCCTTGATCCTCTCGTCGCTCTACTCATTCCGCTAGATAAACACTTCCTTACTGTGCTTAGTTACATATATTACTTACCGGTATGATTAAAGAGCTTATTTACACTAGCTTGTAATACCATAAGTTAAATTGACGAATTATTATTATTATTATTATTATTATTAGACTATTATTACTAAGCGTATGGAATTTTACTTAATGGACAAGAGTATATACAATATTATACAAAAACCTGCAAAGAATACATGGTACTAAGTTGTGAACAATTACACGTGGATATCTAAATTATTTATCCATTGCACTAGGGATACTGAGACGTCAGCAAGGTCTTTCTGGTCTCCACTATAAGCACGCAGGGGACATTCGTCCATTATGTGATGCATGGTCTGGACCAATGCACCACAATCACATGCTGGAGAGTCTCTGAAGCCCCACTGGTGAAGGGAGAATGCAGATCTTCCACAATTAGTGCGAAACCTGTTTAGTGATAACCACGTTCTTCTTGGCAAACTGAAACCAGCTGGGGTATGGTTTGGATTAAAGAGACTTGGCCACTCCGGTGCAGTACGAAACCATTGCTCTTTCCATTCCTCTTTTTAAATTGAAACCAGCATCCATTAGATTCTTAGCTGTTTTCATTGGTGGCTTACGGGATTTCAGCCTTTGTCTCCAGAGATCTGCAGCATCCCCGTGAATGGGTAGAGTTGGATTGGGCATGATCTTATCATATTCTTGAACAAGGGCTCTTGATCGTCGCAGGTTTGGTGGAGCAATGTGAGACAGGACTGGCAGCCAGTGTGTTGCAGTAGGCTTCAGAGTACCGGAGGTGATACGCATGGTGGTGTTAAGTTGTACATCGACTTTCTTTACACGGCAACTGTTAAGCCATGCTGAAGAGCAGTATTCAGCTGCCGAGTATACGAAATATAATACAAATATTATCACGGCACCGTACATAAAATACACTGCCATTCACGTCTGTTTTTTTTTAATTCTTCTTAATATCGTGAAATGTGCGTCCTTTATAGCCTCTGCTGTTTGTTACCTACAATTTCTAACGTTTATTTATATTTTTACATATTTTATACCATTTATTATGTAACATTTAATGCATTTCACATTCTGATATGAGCATCCTTGTTGTGGTAATATTCCAGCTGTTATGATCCGCCAGTTTGGTTTGAATCTTTTATCAAAGATAGCGCGATTCTCATACCTTTTATAAAAGAAATTTCATAAAACCACCTTTTATATAAAAATTCCCCAATACACAGTCATCTCTTATATCAAAGATCTTTGACAAATTTCTTTGATAGTGTAATACCTACATGTTAAACCAATCATCATAATAATCAGAACTGTGTGTGCATGAGAAGGCTCTGCAGACTGGGCAAGGAACCGTTGAGGTGAATAATAATTGTGTGTGAAGAATGATGCAGATGGGCGGTGAGGAAACGTGGTCCGTGGTAGTTGTTAAATGGTGTGACGTCAAACAGGGGCTGAGAATAGCTTTTAAGGCATTCCATAAATAGCTGCGGTATCGGGCCAAAAGTGCACCAGTAACTTAACAGAGAGTGCCTGCCCCGTGATTCCCATCCGGTTGTCCCTTTTATAAAATCAAAACATGTTATAATACAGAGTGGCTTAAAGCGTGTAGTGTTTTATCAACTACCTGCAGACCACGTCATCTGGTTCATGAGGGAGAGTGGTTTTTGTTTCCAAGTTTTGTTGTAGTTTAATACTTTTAATTCTGTTTTAGTCTGTTTTTATTGCGTTCATATGTTTTATTGTTCACTATGCCTTATTTTATTGTTCTTCACCATCTCCCGTTTTGAATATTTCTCTCCAAATAAACCATTATTGTTAGGGCTTACTGTCTGTTTTATATAAACTATTTTCGTATCATCCCTGGCAGTGGGCTGTTATTATCTACATCCTTTCATTTCATTTCTTATAGTTGGTTTACCCTCCAGGGTTGGCTTTTTCCTCGGACTCAGCGAGGGATCCCATTTTTACCACCTCCAGGGTAGTGCCCTGGAGCTTGAAACATCGGGACGGGGGATACAACTGGGAAGGTGGGACGAGCACCTCACCCAGGCGGCCTCACCTGCAAAGCGAACATTGGCCTTATGAGGGATGGGATGATTGGGAGGGATAGGAAAGGAAGAGGGAAGGAGACGGCCGTGGCCTAGCGTTGGGTACCATCCCGCCATTTGCCTGGAGACGAAGTGGGAAACCACGGAAAACCACTGAGGACGGCTGAGGTGGGAATCAAACTCCCTCTACTCATTTGGACCAGCCGAGGCTGAGTAGACCCCGTTCCAGTCCTCATAGCACTTTTCAAATTTCGTGGCAGAGCCAGGAATCGAACTTCGGACCTCCGGGTTGGCAGCTAAGCACGTTGACCACTACACCACGGAGACGACGTCTTTCATTTCATATCATCGCATTTCATTAGGGGTCGATAACCTAGATGTTAGGCCCCCTAAAACAAGAATTATTATTATCATCTGCCAGATCACGGCTCGAGTGGGTGTTCCACGAATTGTAAAGGATCTGATGATGATCTCTTGAAGATCGAAACTGGCCATCCAAGTGTATTTATTAATCTCATGGTTTCTTTTTTCAGGATGAGGGGGAGGGGGGGGGGGGGAATTGGGTGTAATCGTGTTGACCGACTGAAAAACATTACATTTCTATTCTGATAACCTGTATTTATGTGATGACTGTAGTAGTGTGTGTGGCTGTATTAGGGGCAGGGATGAGGTAGATGTCCCGGGACTTGAAGTAAGGTTCTATCTCGGCATTTTCCTGGAGGGAGTGTGGGGAAACTCCTAGGAAAAATCACACGCAGGCTAGCCGCTGTCAGCGCCGGGATTCGAACCTGAATTCTCCGGTTTTGTTGCTGTTGCCCTCGTGTCCATGGTACACGAATTAACGAGCACAGCTATGCCGTGGGGTAAAAAAAAAGAGAAAAATTACATTTGATCTATTGCTGTTTTTATATTGCAAGTGTAACATTAAATATTATTTTCAAAGAACTATAACTGTATACCGGAAATGAATAAATGATTGAATGTTGGCAACGCTACTCAGACTACTGTCCCTGGCGAATAACCCTCCGTCCTCGTGCAGTATGTACACCTGCCCACTAAAACAAGCTTCCTTGCTGATCCACTACGTTTAGATCATGCGGGAAGTAACAGCTGTATAGTAGACATAGAGGTCGATGACATGCTCCGCCCGCATGATATCTAGTAAGTTGACACAAACAATATTTTTAGAAATATGTTACTAGATTTCTTTAAATTCTTAGATCTATGAATATACATTGCCGGGCGGCTTCGGTGGCATAGTCGGTAGCATGCTGAATTTCTATGCCCAAGTTCGCGGGTTCAAACCTGGTCTAAGTCGTCGGACTTTTGAAGAGCGTTAAAACCCTTCAGTATGCCTTCCTTCGCAGGTGAGTAAAACCGGCGGGTCCATGGCATGAAATATAACCTACCACTGCAGTTGGTAGTGTGTAGCTAAATTTGTAGGTTATTTGGTGAGAAACGCTCAATCAAGTTCCAACGTTCGCCGCTGGGTGTCAGTGTCGTCTTGTAGCCAAAGTTGGAACTACTTGAAATTGAACTTTCATTCATCTTCATTCATTTCATCTCTCATTAACTCCTCTCGTGAGGTTGGTGTCAGGAAGGGCATCCGGCCATACAGACCATCAGACACGTGGAATTTCATCGCATCTCACCCCCAACCCCGTTGGAAACGGGATGAATAAGGGGTGGACATATAATTAATATACACTGCCGGCCAAAAGAACCGTAACACTTAGGAAAATGTGAGTTGTCGAAAAGTTTTCCATTATTACGTTCATTACAGTGTGTTGGTTTTGTTTTTATTCTCGGGGTAAAGGATCATGTTTTGTAGATTTAGGAACGAGAACATGAGAATGTACAGTATATAAAGGGATTCTGTCGCCTAGGGTCGGATTTGGAATTAAAGACTTTAATGGTTCTGTTAGTAAAGTATACATCTGCGACCGCACACAGCGCGAAGAGAATACCTCGCTCGCTTGTTCACTGTGATATCATCTCCTACCCTTGGGTTTGTCGTTCTCCTTCTTCCACGATATCGCGTACATCCTACCATCACTGTTTGCACAGGGCATAAGTTATTACTAGAGGGCCTGAAAATTCCTCCTGACTTCTTTACTGTATGCGGGCTCGACGCGACCCAGTTCTGCCAAGGGCTATCGTCTTGTTTTATTTGTTTAAACTTGTTTTATAAACAAATTGTCGATATTTAGGAAATCAGAGTGCAATTCGTCACTGCTCCGAGTAATTCTCTTTATGTTGAATGCTCATTTGTTACTATTGGTTACTTGTGAGCGCCCCATGTGTATAGACCATTGTTACCGTTATGCCGGCTCGATGCGACACAGTTCTGCCAGGGGCTATCGTCTTGCTTGTTTGTTTAAACGCATTTTATAAACAAATAAATAAATTTCTGTCGACTTTTCACGAAATGCGAGATATTTTCTGTACTATTGAGACGATTTGGAAGATTTTGGCACACACTGCTCCTTCTAATTCCCTTAAGTTTCATTTTGTGGAACATGCACCTTAGCGTATTATACCAGGGCTGTTTTTTTCTTCAAGTTCGGATGGACTGTATACAAATATCAAATTGACATACCAAACTTATTTTACTACTAAATGTTTGTTTGTTTTATTCTTATGTCTCAACATAATCCCCAAAACGATTGAAACATTTGTCGTATCGTTACACCAGCTTTCCAATGCCCTCGGCAAAACATTCTGCCACCACTGATGTGGGTACGTCGGGAAAGTCTCCTGAAGTGTTTCTTTTTTGGCGAGATGTTGCCGCCCAACCATGCCTTCAATTCTCGAAAAAGGTGAAAATCATTCATCGCTGATTGGACTAAACGGTGGATGGTCCAAAGCTTCACACTTGAACTGTTTGGAAAAGTCTATCGTAACGTTGCCACAGTGCGGTCGTGAATGATTTTCCCCTTTTTCGAGAATTGAAGGTATGGTTGGGCGGCAACGTCTCTTCAAAAAGGAAACACTTCATGAGACTTTCCAGAAGTACCCACCTCAGTAGCGGCAGATGTTTTTGCCGAGGGCATTGGTATGTTAATCTGTTATTTTTATACAGTCCATCGGACTTGGAAAGAAACCAGCCCTCGTATGTACGATTATTTCACTTCATCCATGACCCCATAGATAAATGAATAATAATGAGTAGAAATACATTTAGTTGGTGTTTTAGTGTATGGTTGGCGAGGTAGCTACCGAAGCAATCTTCCAAGTAGCGATGAACAACTGCTCCGCACTCAGGTAGGCCGCGATCGATACATCCTCTCCTGCGGAGGGGCTTTTGGTTTCAGTGTGGCAGCCAATGGTTGCAGTCACTCATCTAGTGTTCCCTGATAGCCCACCTCTGTATCCGAGTGCATCAGGACAAGCTTTACCGTTTACAAATCCAAGTGTTGAAACCTGCATGTCACTCCCCATGGGCTCACAACTTGTGGGATGAGAGTTAGCGACCACGGGTCTCCAGCTGAGTCCGGCATTGCTTCCACTCACATGTCCCGCGATCCTCTCTATCAACTTTCCTATGGACTTCCCCTCTTGTTCTTTTCCGACCCCGACGGTACTAGAGTATACGAGGCCCAGGGAGTCTTTCAATATCCCGCCTTAATTGACCCTTGTCTCATTTTTCCTGATCCCTCATTATTCGAGGGTTCAGACCTCTTCTTTTTCTTCTCATGGTATCTCCTGCCTTCTGTCCAAAGCCCTCAGTGCGGCAGGGTGTGTTTAGCCCCATCACTTCTGGTGAGCCCTGGATAGTGCTACACCCTCAAGGGCTCACGGCTAGTGAGTTCGGGAGTTGGTGACCCCGAGGGTCTGAGCTGGCTCCAGTATTCCCCCTATTTCCATTGCCGTTGGGTCGGACCCTATGCACGTTCCTGTGTGCCTTTCATGGCTCTACTTTCTCACTACAAGTCACTCAATCCTCATTCTTTGAGGGTTGAGGGCATTTATTTTTGCTGTATTTTATTATACTTATTCCTGTTTTATCCATTTCTTCTTCTAGTCTGTAAGTTAGATATAAGACTGTAGTTAGTAGTTTACATTTTCATATCCAATGTCATTCATGTCATCAGGGGCCGATAATTGGATGTTACGCCCATCATTATTATCATCATCACTCGATTTTGTTTCATTGCTCCAGGTTCCCCTGTGTTTATAAAGGTTCTTACTCCTGTTTCTGTGAGGTCAGGGATAAGCAGAGACAATGTGGCGGATGGATTTTACCGGGGAATGTCCTTACTGACGCCAACGGGATAATGAGAGGTGATATTATTGAAGAAGAATGAAACTGAACAGAGTTGTGGACGATCAGAACGAACCAACCAACCAGCTATTTTCTTGGAGTTGAGAATGAGAAAACCAATGAAATAGTCCGCCACGTTGCTTCATGGCTAGCATTCTTGGCTGTCACCGCAGAGGCCTGGGTTCAATTCACGGCTTGGCCCAGAAATTTAATTCTGGACTGAGGGCTGGAATGGGGAACACTCAGCCTCGTGAGGCATAACTGAGAAGAGGTGGGTTTGATTCCTACCTCAGTCATCCTCGAAGTGGTCCGTGGTTTCCCACTTCTAGAATTACAAATACACACAGTTTAGCAGACAAATTCAACACACACCCAAGTACATGGTGCTCCTAAAAGAATGAACAACAGCAACAACAACCATCTGGCTGACAGTCAGGATCATACCTACTCGTTTGCCGAGACCGGAGATGGCCTAGCGCCTTCATTGTTGTTGTTGTTGCTTATTTTAGAAGCTGCGACATTGTGGTTATATAGCCCTGTATTTTGGGTGTGTGTGTGGAATTTGTGTGATGACCTGTGTTAATGTGATGGATGTACTAATGTGTGTACAGTATTTGTAAATTGGGAGATAGGATTGAAAAGGATGCGGCCATGGCCTTAAGTTAGGAACTATCCCAGCATTTACCTGGAGTAGAAGTGTGAAACCACGGAGAACCAATTCCAAGATGGTTGAAAGGAGGATCAAACCCACCTCCTCTCAGTTTTGCCTCACGTGCCTGTGTGTCCTCCGTTGCAGCCTTCAGACCAGAATTGAAATTTCTTGGCAGAGACGGGAATCAAACCTGGACCTTCGAGGTGCCAGCCAAGAATGCTAGCCGCTACACCACGAATAACTGTTTTTTTTGTTAAACTTTGTCGCGAGTCAGATATTTTATCCAATTTTTAGATTCCGCTAGTCTATTTCACTAAGGTAAGGCTGGCTGCGTGGCTCAGTGGTAAGGATCTCGTCTGCTGTTCCCAAGGTTGCAGGATCGAATCTTGGCGCAGTCAGTTGGCATTTGAGAGTGTGCAAATGCGAGGAAGCCGTGTCAGTAGATTTGCTGGCACGTTAAAGATACCCTTCGGGGCAAAATTCCGACACTTCGTTTCTATTAAAAGGGACGTAAAACCAATAACATTATTACTATCATCACTTCTGTATGTGTTTTTTCCCCATAAATTGTAACTCCCCAACCAATCTAATTGGGTACATTCGTATTGACCGACTAAAAAGCGGTTCAGACAAATCACTTCTAACATACGGTAGTCACTCAATGGAACGGGAACACATTTTAAAGTGATTTTTAATGAAAAATTTGATGTTTTTGGGTCATATCTTGAAATCCTATCTCTGCTCAATATAATAATATCCTTGTCTAGATATTAGGCACATAGCATATAGGCTCACAAGCATACAGTAGGCTATCGTTGGCGCGAATAATCCACGAGTAACGCAGCATGTTCGAGGACAATCGCCTGATAAGTGCCGCTCCCGGACACGATTGACGTCATTCTCTCGAGGGAAGAGGACTTTGGCCACTAGCAACTCAAGGTCTACATTCTCTTGGATATCGGAGCAAACATCACGGACCCATTGTTTCTGGACAGGCGTATGGGTCTCCGTGGCAACCGTTCCATGCCGTGAGTCTTTATGATCCTCCCAGGGGCTCAAAACTAGCGGGGCCGGAACTGCTGCTTCCACCCCCATGTGCCATTTCACATTTCCTATTGTAACATTACGAATCCTCTCACTTCGGGGGGTAGTGGTAATTAATACCATAAGGGATATTTTTTTCATATAAACATATTATATTTTCATAGATTCCATAACATATCATTTTTCTTTCCACATCAAGTTCTCAATTCAACATCTAAAACAAACCAACTTCCCTTCATAATCTGCAACTTTCTTCATCTTATCAACAGCCAACACCATAGCCCATCTTTCTTTTTATCATTCCACATTCATCATATAGAAAACCTATCTTTTTTTCATATCACCAAAAAATCATTGAACTCTAGGTAATAGTACCTACAGTTCAATGCCAAGAACTAACAATCTTCCTACATACATTATCATAAAGTCATAGAATAACAAAAAACAACACACCATCATTAAAAGGAATATAGAAAAGAAGCCTCACTGGCAAGGCTCACTGCTAGAAACTATATATATCTGTAACGTTGCCATTTTCATAACATAAAAACCCAAGAAAAAGGAACAGTGACACTATCGTCCTCTTCCCCATTTTAACTCTTGTATTAAGGTATTACAGGCATAGGGTGTCATTCGTTTTCCACCTCAAGGGACTCCGAAATGTCCTACAGTATATTGCTTCACTCAGGGGCTCACAACTTGTAACGTGAATTGGCAACCATGGGAATAGATGATGACTCCAATATTGCTTCCACTTATACAGGGCTCATCTCTTGTAATTTTTCCTGTCAACTCTAGTTATCTTCCGACCCTAACTGTATTGGGGGATCTGAGACCTAGGGAGTCTTTTAATTTCCCGCCTAAATTTGCCCTTGTCTCATCTTTCCCGATATTTTCATGGCATATCCTGTCTTCTGCTCAAGGCCCTAAAGGGAGCAGGGAGCGTGTAGTCCCACCACGTATGGTGCACTGTGTAGGGTGCTATACCCTCGAGGGCTCATGGCTGGTGAGTTCGTGAGTTGGCGACCCTGGGGGATTCCTGAGCTGGGTCTGGTTTCTCCCCTTTTACCATTGCCTTAGAGACGGACCCTGTCCTGTCTACCTTTCATGGCTCTCCTTCCTTCCAAGTCCCTCAATTCTCATTCTTCGAGGATTGAGGGCATTTCCTTTCCTCCTGTCTTCTATTTACATTTTTCTCCTTGTTGTTTCCCATTTCCTCTTCCTGTTTGTAAGTCAGTAGTTAGTTTTAGTTGTAAGTTTCATTTGATCATCTTTCTTTTTCACGATTACCCAAACCCCCTTAAAACAACAATCATCTTCATCATCATATTGCTTTCCACGGTGGGTGAGTGGTTAGCGTGTCGGACTACTAACCCCAAGATTGCAGGTTCGCCCCTGGCCGTGGTAAGTGATTTTTGAAAGGCGGCAAAAATACGATACGCATGTCATACGATGTTGGCATGTCAAAGAACCTATTTGAATTCATTAGGCCGAGTTCATAATGGCAAAATTAATCTCGGGATTTTCCGCCAACACAAAGTTCCTCATTTCTCTGCTAGAAAGCGCTATAGTGTTCAAGGAGTTTAGGTATCTAACATGTTACCTCCTTGACTTTCATAGTCAAGGAACAACGAAATTCGACATGCATGCTACCCTCTGGGTGTCAAATAGCAAAACTTGCACCAGGCACCCGAGGCCATACGATATTATTATTATTATTATTATTATTATTATTATTATTATTATTTATCATCATATTTACGCTGAATGAATTACACAAGCCAGGAAGCAGATAACGCAGAGACAAACCTGTGCAAAAAGCTGACATCATGTTGTATGATCTCCTAGCCCTTGGAAGTATGCTCTAGTTTATTTGCTGAACCTATAAATAGATACTGTAGAGAGGGAGATAATTTTGCAATGATTGTTTTCGTGTGGTCGAATGCATCCGGTGTTGAAAGCTTTCTGCAAGACAAGGTTATGGGAGTACAGTAGATGTAAGCGTTCCAATTCTGTGACCAGCTCTTCACAAACACTGGTCGTTACATGTAGGCAGAGCAATGCTCAGTGCAAAGAGGTATAGGTGCTGCCAGCTCGACATGGCGTGGCTGTTAAATATAATTATTGTTGTTTAAAAGTGCAGCACAGCGAGGTCATCTGTCCCTATTGATCATATTATGATGATGATAATTGTTATTTTAAGGGGTCTAACATTTAGGCTATCGGACCTTAACGTTTGGATTATAACGAAAGATAATATCGTATAATGAAACCTACAACTATAACTAACTACAGGCTTACAACTAATTTATATACTACAAGAAGAAAAGAACAAAGGGAAAGGTGGAATAGCAGGAAAGGAAATGCCCTTAAACCCCGAATAAAGAGAACTGAAAGACTTTGAAGAAAGAAGAGCCAAGAAAGATTGATCAGGAAGGGTAAGAGGAGAGAATCCACCCCAAAGTAACTAGAAAAAGAGGGGAAAACCCTGGCCCAGCTCAGGAATACCTCGGGGTCACCAACTACCGAAATCTATAGTCGTGAGCCCTTGAGGGTGTAGCAGTATCCAAAGCGCACCATAAGTGGTAGGGCTACATACACCCTGCTTTCCTTAGGGCCTTGAGCAGAAGGCAGGAGATATCATGAAAAGAAAAGAAGAGGTCTGACCCCTCGAAGAATGAGGAATCAGGAAAGATGGATAAGGGCCAATAGGCGGGAAAGTGAAAGATACCCTTGGATACCCTAATAAGAACAAGAGTTGATCATGACAGGTTGACAGGGAAAATAGACTGAGAGGAGCCTGGCACAAGTAAGTGAAAGCAATGCCAGACTCGGCTGAGGTCCCGTGGTCGCCAACCCACATCCCACTAGTTGATCCCCCAGGGGCTTACACCTAGTGGAACGTGGGTTGGCGACCACGGGGCCCCAGCTGAGTCCGGCATTGCTTCTACTTACTTGTGCCGGCCTCCTCTCCGTCTTCTTTGCTGTCGACCTCACTTAGTCAACTCTTGTTCTCTTCTGACCCCGACGGTATTAGGGTATCCGAGGCCTAGGGAGTTTCTTCCTTTCCCGCCTTAATTGGCCCTTGTCTCATCTTTTCTGATACCCTCCTTCTGCGAGGGGTCAGCCTTCTTTTTCTTTTCCTGTTATCTGCTGCCTTCTGCTCAAGGAGGCCGGGTGTGTGTAGCCCCACTACTTCTGGTGCACCCTGGATACTGCTACACCCTCAAGGGCTCACGGCTGGTGATTTAGCGACCCCGAGGGATTTCTGAGCTGGGTCCGGTTTTCTCCCTTTTTTCCATTACCTCTGGGGCGGACCCTCTCCTCTTTCACTTTCCTATCTGCCTTTCATGGCTCTCCTTCCTTCCAAGTCCCTCAATCTGCATTCTTCAAGGGTTGAGGGCATTTCTTTTCTTCCTGTCCTTTATTTGCCTTATTCTACTTTTGTTTTCCATTTCTTCTTCTAGTATATAAGTTAGTAGTTAGATTTAGTTGTAGTTACCATTTCATTATCATCTTCATGATCACCCAAACCATTAGGGGCCGATAACCTAGATGTTAGGCCCCTTAAAACAAGAGTTATCATCATCATCATCAACTACTAGTTGAGAGCCCCTGGGGGGCATATTGAACCCAAGAATGACTACTGGGCATCTTGAGCATATAGTTGGAGTCACCTTACTTTATCTTCTGAAACAATATTTATTGTTTGAAGAAGATTCAGTCGAGATCATCCTGCCAACATTACTTTTATAATAGTCATTGAATTACACTGCATTAACATAAGACTTGGCAGCCATTTTTCAGTGTTGCCTTATTGACAATTGATATTACTAACTTTCAGTCGGTCAACACAATATAATGCCAATTACTGGGACATGCGAGAGAAATAACATGGAAGAATTACATTACCGGGTGAATCAGTTGCCCCTAACAGTATTGTTTTCTGCAGCCCAACTAACGTGTGTTGTCAGGAAGGTCGATATTTCCCTGCTTGCTTCCCGTAAGGTACTAATACAATGCAAGCATATCCTGCAAGCCATACTGATCACTATTATTTTCCTTGCGTATTAGTTTTCACATCGAGGGAAAAATAATAGTGTTCAGTATTGTTTGCAGGATATGCTTGCAGTGCATTAGTACCATATGGGATGCAAGCAGAAAAATATCGACCTTCCTGACAACACGCGCTAGTTGGACTGCATAAAACAATGTTATTAGGGACAGCTGATTCACCTGATATACAGTGTGTTTCTAAATTCCCATTACAGATTTTGAGGGCTTGTGGTGGGGACCATGACAGTTAAGATTATCATAGGAACTTGTGTCCGGAAACGTACCGTTTACCCGCTACCCGCAATAAACCACCACAGCACACGTTCACTGTTCCCGAGCTCTGTCCCACTCCTGTTGCTCTGTTTCTGGTACTCGTAGTCTCCTCCTCTTCCACTGCGTGGAGTACAGCCTCTTCAAACTCGGGTGAGCTATGCCGACTTGGAGCACCACAGTCGTCTCTGTTGGCGGGGTGAATCTACCCGTCTTCCGAGACTCGCTGATACACCTTACCAAAGGGGGGGTTGCGAAGGTGTCCGGTGGTGTGGAAAACTCTCTCCATACAACTGACGAGCAGCTCTTCCATTGAACTGCACTTTGCCGTACAATATCAACATGTCGGCGTATTCCGCATACGCGTACGCCATGGCCAACAGCAACACTATGTCCTCGGACACTGAAAAATGAAAATCCACAGCCTGCTTCCAGTCTCCGACCGGGTCAGGAATGGAATGAATGAAGCCCCTATCTAGCAGCGAGGATATGAACTGTGCCGGCTGCCGAGGCCTGACGCACTCCTCTGGGGCAATGATTAAATGAATGACAAATGAAATGATAGTGGAGAGTGTTGCTGGAATGAAATGTTGACAGGGAAAACCAGAGTACCCGGAGAAAAACCTGTCTGCCTCCGTTCTGTCCAGCACAGGTCTCACATGGAGTGACCGGGATTTGAACCACAGACTCAGCGGTGAGAGGCCGGCGTGCTGCCGCCTAAGCCACGGAGGCTCTGTCCTCCCGACACTAAAAGCCATACGCTATAAAAATAACAGCAACACTCTACTAATGAACTAAGAGTCAGCTTGGTGCTGTGTGGTACAGAATTACTGCTGTACCATAGAATGAACGAAGGTCACAAGCACAACACGTCTCCGTGCTGGTCACACACTCAACTGAATGGCATGGAATGACTTCTATACGGAGCGGGGGCGGATATAGGAGGGCGACCGCCCAGGGCCCCGCGCCATGGATTTTTTTAAAGTTAATTAATTAATTATGCTTTTCAAACTCTTCAAATTAATTTATAATTCATATTCCCTTTTTCAGTGCAGCTATGACCTCCCGTGCCAGTTTAGCAAGTTTAGATTTCAGTGAAATAATAGCCGGGAAAAAAGTTGCAAAGGAATATTTTAATATTTCGTAGTTCACATAATCTTCTTCAGGGGGACTTAAAGGTTTCTTTCATATTATTAAAAAATGTACTGTAGTGTAGTGTATTCAAAATATTGTAACTATTCATTATTTTATTATTATTACCAAACTATTTTCCATTTAATTTGATATTTTTTAAATTTCCTATTGTTGTGGGCCCCTCCTTATCACATCGCCCGGGGCCCCGCAAGGCCTGGTTCCGCCACTGATAGGGACGGTCCTCATTGTACGAGGGCTGCGTTTTAAGTAATACCCGTTGTGATATTACGACGTTACAGCGCTGCGGTCGGCATTCCGTGCAGGTGCGCTGTGTACCTGCATCTATTGGCAGGGCTGAGACGCCATTACGGCAACAGTCGCTCATGTGTGGGTGTGTTGACAAGCTTTTGAAATGGCATCGCCGATCGCGAGTGCCGCCGACTCGTAAACGAGAGAGAGAAAACTACAATGTAAGATATCCTGCCGTTTGGCCACCACTGTCAGACAAATCGCGCATGTGCTCAGGAGAACTACTAAACATACGCACATCTCCTGGTAAGCACGCAATTTGCATGACACTGGTGGCCAAATGGCAGGGTATCTTACAGGGGAGTTTTCTCTCTCGTTTACGAGTCGGTGGCACTCGCGATCGGCGATGCCATTTCAAAAGCTTGTCAACACACCCACACATGGGCGACTGTTGCCGCAATGGCGTCTCAGCCCTGCCAATAGATGCAGGTACACAGCGCACCTGCACGGAATGCCGAGCGCAGCGCTGCAACGGCGTAATATCACAACGGATATTACTTAAAATCGGCCCTCGTAGAATGAAGTCTTTATGAAAGGTAAATGTGACCTCCGAATACAGCCATCGAGCTGTCGACCCCTGCTCTAAAGAAGAAGACATTATGTCCCAGTAGCCTGCATTAAGACTGCGTCACTTGTTCGCCGCGTGCATACCCAATGTACTGTTGTTACCATATTATATGGAGAAGGGTTGCGCACATGCTAGGCACGGACTAGCTCCCATATTTATACCGCCAAGGTGCGGATGTGACTCAGTGTTGTGGTTTCATGAGGGGAAGTGGTTACAAGTGTTCAAGACGTAAACATCCTTACACACGTCTCTCTTCGAGGATCGCTTGGGCATCTGTGCACGCGAGTTCCCTCGGGGAATACGTGTATTGTGAGCACGTGAACTCACAGAAAGTCACGCGAGTACGTCAGAACGATTTCAGTGAAAAAGTCGAAAGAAGAACCTGGCGTCCGTGCGCTTTTTAAGCTTACGCTGGGTAAACCGTTAAAAATATCTACATACTATGAGTGTAAGAATTGTTCAGCACGAAAAGTTCTACAAAACAGTCCGATATAGCATATCTCTATCTTCAATACATCTCCCACTATGTGTTTTTACGTTTTCATTTCTTCCAACCATCTCCATTCAATTACTAGCCTCGAGACAGTTTACGAGCTAGATGGCTGGCGAGCGGGCCTATCACCCCCAGAGACTGTCGAGTCGTGTCAAGTCAAGACTTCAGAGAAGAGTGGATGTGTTTGGAGATTCCCTGGAAGTACAACTCTGATTTTCTTTACTTCGCCTGTGAACTTTTCGTTCCACAGTATACACAGTCAAGTTTAGATTGGACGGAAGGAGAATTTGTGATTCATGCACCTTGCCATTCTTAAATTACTTCTGACAAGAATTCTTTGCACATGCATCTCCATGATAATATAATTAATAGTCCAGTCAGTGATTTTAACCCATCACGCCAAGACGGAAAGCAGATGTAGGTCGTAGTTCATTGACATCGAAAGGAATACGCTTATCACGTAACAGTGAAACTGAGCGACAAATAATTTCTCGATTGTCACAAAAGAGAGAAAGAAAGAATTCACAAAGACAAAGGGAGTCATCCGAAAAGTTCATTTGACACAGGGAAGAAATGTTCATGGATTGTGGTTCGATAAAGATAATTCTGCTATGAATTATGATTCCTCCATAAATTATATAAATGATGCATCAGTTTCTGGGCGAAGCCGGCCCGGGTTGCTAGTCTGAAATAAATTAGTGAAGAATTTGTTGGTTAAATTCATCACCAGGCATTGGTTACACATACAACTTAATACAGGAAATACTCACTTCCACAACTTTCAACAGGTCTGATTTACCACGAGGAATTTCACGGGTGTTGAAATATTTAATGCGAACTGCTTTTCGATGCTGTCTTATCGAAATAAACGGCATTTATGAACATGACTTAGCATGTGACCTTACGTGTTTATACACTTTAGAGTCTAGATCCTGTGTTGCCAATTGTACCAACAGCACGGCTTGAGAATTATAGACGGCAATGATGAAGATGAATGAAACTGGGCAAGGATGTGGAAGGAAGCAGGCGTGGCCTGTCGGAAGGTACCGTCCCAGCATTTGCTTGGTGTTGAAAATGGGGAAACCACGGAAAACCATTTCAGGGACGGCCGACTGTGGTACTTGAACCCACCTAGTCAGCAGAGAGCTTGGCCCCATGACCTAGCGCTGCCCTTTAGCGAGCGTTGCCACCGCTGTCGGTACTACAATAATGCTGGGTATTAAATAGCATGCAAGAAATATTAGCTAAGGCAAATAAGCCAGATGAACATAATCCATGAGCAATTATTAAAGTACAGTATATGTTTTTATCCAAAGAAATGTTATTATAAACAAAGTATCTACACTTTTAATAAATTTTATGTTCGACCCTGACTATTATATGTCAGAAAACTGTATCATAATGATGGTCATTATAACACTATTTTTCATTATGAAACAGTTTCTCCCACCAATCAGAACTCAAGAAACAGTTGTTTGACCAATTAGATAACGAGTTCCACGGCCTTCTAATTTAAATTTCACTGCGTGGCGTAGTGTCATAGTGGGGTAATCGAGGAGGCCATGGTCAAATACAAGGCATTCTCTGCGTCTTATGCGCTCTGTTCAGTACATAAAACTGGCGAAATCTCGACAGACATTTATGAATATTTATGTTCGAACATAAAATAGTTATAATAAATATCGTCGAACATAAACAGTCATATGCAACTCGCTTATAATGGTAATTAAGACATTCGTATGGAAATTATAAAACTCGCATACGATCGTTTTATAAACATACTCGTGTCTTAATTATTGCCATTATAGGCTCGTTGCATAATGTACTAGTATAAAATAGTACGCGGAGCTGACGACTTTAAGCTCATAATCCAAGCAACATCACAAGTATTCTAAATATTAATTGAGATTCCGCAACTTTGCACCTTAAAGCGTATTAAATGTCGTTAAATCTATCGATCTAGTGGTAGTGATTGTGCCGTAATCAACCACACGATTTTGGAATTTCAAGACCAGCTGAATCATTTTAAAATCCAAGAAATCACTTAGCGGTTCATATTCTTGGTAAACCTGGACTTTAGACGTGAGATAGTCCTAATGACATTATTGGTCAATCTATTGACTCACGTAATGAAATGAGTTTAGAAATCTGATGCACCATTGTGTTCACCAAGAAGCACGCACGCAATGATTAAACATTCATATCGTCACCACTAACGAGAATTTGCTGACATTGTGCGTGCAGAGCCTCTGATGTTATGCTAACAATCGAGGAAAAACATTCCCGAGGAGTGCGCAGTTCTTACTACAACTGGTAATAAGCGATGTTCGATATTACTCGAATAATTTGAAATTAATCGAAATCGATTAATCGACTAGCCGTATAATAGATTAATTGGCTAACCGAAGAATCGATCATTTGATTAGTTGACACTAGATATAGTAATGGTGATGATGATGATGATAATTGTTGTTTTAAGGGGCCTAACATCTAGATTATCGGCCCCTAATGGTTTGGGTGATCGTGAAGATGATAATGAAATGTAAACTATAACTAAAACTAACAACTAACTTATATACTAGAAGAAGAAATGGACAAACTAAAGGAGAATAAGGCAAATAAAGGACAGGAGGAAAAGAAATGCCCTCAACCCTCGAAGAATGCGGATTGAGGGACTTGGTAGGAAGGAGAGCTATGAAAGGCAGTCAGGAAAGGAAAAGAGGAGAGGGTCCGCCCCACAAGTAATTGATAAAAGGGGGAAAACCGGACCCAGCTCAGGAATCCCTCGGGGTCGCCAACTCCCGAAGTCACCAGCCGTGAGCCCCTGAGGGTGTAGCAATATCCAGGGTGCACCATAAGCGGTTGGGCTACATACAGCCTGCCTCCTTGAGGGTCTTGAGCAGAAGGCAGGAGATAACATGGAAAGAAAAAGAAGGCTGACCCCTCGCAGAAGGAGGGTATCAGAAAAGATGAGACAAGGGCCAATTAAGGTGGGAAAGGAAGAGACTCCCTGGGCCTCGGATACCCTAATACCGTCGGGGTCGGAAGAGAACTAGAGTTGACCAAGTGAGGTCGACAGCAAAGAAGACGGAGAGAAGCCCGGCACAAGTAAGTAGAAGCAATGCCGGACTCAGCTAGGGCTCCGTGGTCGCCAACCCACGTCCCACTAGATGAGAGCCCCTCTGGGGAGACACGAGATAAGAAAAGAAGTTTAAATGAGACGTCATCGCTTAAGTTCAGTTACGTTTATTTTCGGAATGATGTATAGAAATTTATAAAATTTACTTTTTGTAAAAATAAACCAAGTGTCCTTCCTTGTTTATGTTAACAATAACCTAATAAGAGTCAGTGGCTGTGGAACGAAAAACATCAATCAAATTGGGAAGGGTTTCGAAAAAAGAAAACTAAAGAGTTTTCAGCAAAGATTTTGAATTCTTGTTCAATGTTTACTTTGGTTGGTTGGTTCCTCAGTTTAGGGACTGCGACAACGCGGTCATGTAGCCCCGTGTACTTTGGGTGTGTGTACAATCTGTCTGATAACTGGTGTTAATTGTGATGACTGTATTAGTGTGTGTTATCTGTTTTTGTTTAAGTTCCTACTTTTGCTAACAAACAACACCGTGAACGACAACTAATTCTGAACTTGGTTACTAGATGCCACCGCAGTCGGCTCCTGGCGAGGAACGTTGGAACCTAAGAGCGTTAGTGAAATCTAACCTATAATTTAGCTTCACACAAGTGTAATTAGTGGAATGTTCTTTATCATGCCATAAATCTATTGCTTGGGACCGCCGGCTTTACTTCCCCTCCGAAGGAAGGCATACTGAGAGATATTTAACGCTGTTAAAAATCCGACGACTTCGGTCGGGTTTGAACCCGTGAACTTGGGCATAGAAGCTCAGCATAATGTTTACTTTAGGACAGGAACCTTTTTTGTATTAAATAGGCAAAAAACAAAGTAATACCAAGGAATTTAAGGTTATGAGCGGTGTCGCGTCTATTAATCTAGTTGATCCATATCATATTCTTTATTTAGGCTAGTGCTGGTGGAAGCTACAAATCATCTAATAAAATGAGTTCCGTATTATAAACTACAATATCTGTAAAACACCCTTTTTACAATAGATTCATATTTGTGCCAATACTAGTATAAAATACCGGTGTATCAACAATCTCCCGTGAGGTTTCTTCTATGTTAGATGTTACACATCATATGCGACTACTGTAGGGCTCGTATTTTTTATAGTCGGTTTACCCTCCAGGGTTGGGTTTTCCCGAGGACTCAGCAAGGGATCCCACCTTTACCGCCTCCAGGGCACTGCCCTGGAGCTTGAAACAATGGGTTGGGGGATACAACTGGGGATATGGGACGAGCACCTCACCTGCAAAGCGAACATGGGCTTTATGAGGGATGGGAAGATTGGGAGGGATAGACAAGGAAGGGGGAAGGAGGCGGCCGTGGCCTTACGTTAGGTACCATCCCGGCATTTGCCCGGAGACGAAGTGGAGAAACCACGGAAATCCACTTCGAGGATGGCTGAGGTGAGAATCGAACCCCCTCTGAACCCCCCGAGGCTGAGTAGACCCCGTTCCAGTCCTCATACCACTTTTTAAATTTCGTGGCAGAGCCGGGAATCTAACCTTGGACCTCCAGGGTGGCAGCTAAGCACACTGACCACTACACCACGGAGGCGACAATGCTACTAATACTGCTGCAAATTTGTTATTGACTGTCCGCCTCGTTGCGTATTGGCTTTCACCGACGAAGTCCAAGATCGACCCTGGCTCTGCCAAGAAATTTTAATTCTGGAATGAGGACTGAAACAGGATTCATTCAGCCCCGTGAGGCAAAACTGAGAAGAGGCGGGTTCCTACCTTAGCCATAATAGAAGTGGTTTTCCGTGTTTTCGCCACTTCCACTCCTGGAAAATGCCGGGATGGTACTTAAGGGCACGGCCGCTTCCTACCCAAATTCTACCTCAATTACAAATTCTCACACTAGTACATGCATCACAGGGCAAAGGTTATCAGACAAAAAATACACATATTCAAGTACACGGGGCTACATGTCCACGATCTCGCAAAGCCCCGAAAAGAATCAACAACTCAACATTGTTATTGACTGGCTGAGTGGCGCAGCGGTAACGTTCTCGCCTGCTCTGCACAAGGTTGCAGGATCGAATCCTGGTTCAGTCGGATGCCTTTGAGGGTGCGCAAATACGTGGGAGCCGTGTCAGTGCTGTATTTACTGGCACGTTAAAGATCCCCTTCGGGCAAAATTCTGGCACCCCAGCGTCGCTTAACTTGTTGTTTCATTTCAGGAGCTAGGACATCGTGGTAATTTAGCCCAGTGCACTAGGCTATGCTATAGACTATATATATATATACAGTTTATTTATTTATTTATTTATTTATTCATTCAATTATTAATTAATTAATTAATTAATTAATTAATTTATTTATTTAAATGCCTGCTAACTTGTTATTTGTAGTGTCCGTGGTAGTGTGTGTATTTGCCATATTGAGGTAAAGATTGGGAAGGAAGCGGTCGTGGCCGTGGCCCTCAAACCAGAATTAAATGTCGCTTCTTAAAACGTCGCAGTAGTAACAAGTAGTTCCGTGAAGAACTATAAATCCTATTTTCATATATCCTACTAATGTAAATTGCCCCTATCAACATACTAAATTTCAGTTTGATTGCTGTAATAGATTCGTAGATATTGAGAACCGTCTAAACATTTCGGATGGTCGCCATGTTGGATTGTTATATGTACAGGCCTTAGAGTCATGTACCTTTAAAGGAAAATTATTGTGTAGGTTCATTATTCAAACTTTCATTTCGATCGCATGATTACGACGCAAGAAACAAAAACTTAATTTAAAAATTTGCACAGCCGCCATCTTGAGGTTATGTAAATAATTGAACTAAATTACATACCAGTGCATTACAATGTATATAAACATTTGCTGTACCAAGTTTCATTGCGCTTGGATCATTAAATCGCGAGAAAAGTCTATTTAAAACTTTCAACTTCGCTTGGCCGCCATGTTCGTTTTGCAGTTAACCGGTTTTTGAAAGTCTCATAGATGAACTTCCAGTAGTGCCCTTTATCTCCGTGCAAAATTTCAGGGTGATACCGGTAATAGTTTCAGAGATATAGAATGCCGGTGAAATATTTCGCACAGCCGCCATATTGAGGTTATGTAAACAATTGATCGAAGTTAGATGTCGGTGCATTACAATGTGTATAAACATATACTGTACCAAGTTTCATTGCGTTTGGTTGGTTAACTCGCGAGAAACGTCTATTTAAAAGTCGCAAATTCGCTTGGCCGCCATGTTGGTTTTGTAGTTACCAGGTTTTCAAAGGTCACATAAGTGAACTTCTAGTAGTTCCCTCTGTCACCATACAAAATTCCAGGGTGATATCGGTAACAGTTTCGGAGATATTGAATGCTGGTGAAATATTTCGTACAGCCGCCATGTTGAATTGGTGAGAAGTAACAAAATTTGAAGGGCACGGTCGGGGTCGCCCGGAATAGTGTTATGAACTTACCGAGTTTCATTGAAATCGCTCCAGTCGTTTAGATTTTATTAGGGACACACACACACATACACACTCCTCTCACTCACACACACACACACACACACACACGGTCAAAAGGTGATCTCATAAGCCTATTTTTTTCAAAATTGAAAATAGGCTAAAAATAGACTTAAAACCAATAATATATATATATATATATATATATAAAAAATATACGAGCCTTATAGTAGTGGCATATGATGTGTAACATCTGACAGGTTATCCTACCTTGAAATTGTTACCGTTTTTATAATCCTTCACATTCATCAACACACACAAAATCTTTTTATTTTCCACGCTCTCATAATACATAACAATTCCAAGACTCTCATGTTTTTTTTCACTGCCTACTTGATATTTCCACTCTCGGACTGTCTTCTTGATACTCTGCTGTTACATCACTCTCCTGCCAGTAACTAAGTTACGTTAACAGAGACTGACTTTTTTCTTCACTGCCTACTTGATATTTCTACTCTCGCACTGCCTTCTTGATACTCTGCTGTTACAAAGTAATCAGTATGTGATAAACATTCCACATGGTACCACTGCCAGCTGGATCACACCCCTTCAGGCTGCTAAAGCAGCTAAAGCAGCCAGGAGGGATGCGATTCAACTGGCAGTGCGTTTTACACACTTCCGTCCGATCCACTTCCGTCCCATTTTTCAAAATCACTCCCACAAACATTTCCAGCATCTGAGTGGAAAGATGTTACACATCAATAATATTATTATTATGTGCGTATGGACCCTATTGGATCACGCATTACATTTATGATTCGCCTTTCTAACAGACCATATTGCTTTCATTCTTTCACTGTGCGCTTGTTTCCTTCTTCTGACCACTTAGTCCCCGATCTTCTGGGGACTTCATTCTCTGGCTGTACCACCCATTTATTTATCTTCTGACGGTAGACATTTCTGTCTAGTATTTCTGACGTTTCTATCCGGGCCTTTTCCAGATCATTTTTAACATCTTGTATCCAAGATACGTTCTTCAGTTTTCCAGAGTATGTCAAAAATCTTGTGAGTTAACCTTGAAGATGAGAGTCTGTGAACGTGTCCATAGAATTTCAGTCTTCGTTTCCTGATGTGTGCGGCGAGGTTGGATAGTTTTTCCGTGGCTTTGCGTGATTTGAGTCTATACCCTTCTTCACTTTTCTCTGGGCCCAGAATTTTCCTCAAGATCTTCCTTTCCCCTTCAAGATATTTTCCAGATCACCTTTCTTATTAAGTACCAAGGTTTCACTTGCATACAGCACTTCAGGTTTAATCACCGTATTATAGTGTTTGATTTTTGTATGTATGGACATGCATTTCTTGTTATAGATGTCACGGGTTCTCCAATACGCTCTTTTGAGTTTTTGTAATCGAACTTTCTGAGCTTCCTTTTCCAATCCTGTTGGTTCTAGGATCTCACCGAGATATTTAAAGTGTGGAACCCGTTTGATGTGCCCGTATTTTGTTTGTAGTTCCTGGATGTCGAACCTAGTGCAAATAAACTTGGTCTTCTCGAATGAGATTTGCAACCCAGTTTTCTCAGCGCATCCCTTGAGGACTTCAATCTGTTTGATCGCTAAAATATCGCTGTCTGCTAGTATCGCTAGGTCGTCTGCGAAAGCTAAACAACTGACCTTGATGTCATCATTCTTTCGTCCAAGTTGAATGGGTTTCCAGAGCTTCTGGGCATTCAAGTCCTTCTCCCATTCTCGAATGACTTTATCTAGAACAAGGTTGAAGAGCAGTGGTGACAATCCGTCACCCTGTCGCACGCCGGTCTTAATCGCAAAGGGCTCTGATAATTCACCCAGAAATAATAATAATAATAATAATAATTTGTTTTGAATTCATTTCAGCCCCGTACTTTTAATTTTGTGTTCAATTTGGCTGGTAACCTGTGTTTTTTGGCTGTCTATAATAGTGTGCGTGTAATTGTAATTAGTGGGGTGGGGTTCTTGCCCCAGGACATTCGAAATAAGATAATATCCCAGCAAATGCCTGCAAGGAGTGTGGAAAATACACTCAGCATAGTCGCTGTCAGTGCCAGGATTCGAACCTCCTCATCCAGCAACATTTAACTACTACTTAGCATTTTGTAAGTTGGCAAGAGTGATGGCGGGCGCGCCGCTACAGAGCTATCACGTTCAGTGTGTTTGTTGAGAGAAGGAACTGTCAGCCTCGGGCTATTATACGAATACAATGGTCCACCGAGAACGCTTTTAAGGGGAAAGTGCCACTTTGTACAAGATTTGATTATTGGCAATTAGGCGGGACGTGCTACAGTGTTGCCAACATTAGTCACATATATATAACACACGAAGGTGTATGTTTCACAAAACTCAAGCTCCTAAACCAGAGGGAGTTAGAAGGTGTGGTTTGTACCGAAATCTTCCAAATCGTCTCAATAGTACAGGAACAATCTTGCATTTCTTGACAACGGAAATATATTTATTTGTTTATAAAGTGCTTTTTAACAAATAAACAAGACGAAAGCCGCTGGCAGAACTGTGTCGCGTACAGCCGCATGGCACTAGCGCTGGGCGAGTAGTCTGTACACATGGGGCGCACACAACCCATTGTGCAACCAGCAGCAGTGATGAATTGCTCTCTGATTTGGTAAATATCTACATTTTGTTTAAAAAGTGCGTTTAAACAAATAAACATATTTATAGAAGCCCGCATAACAGTAAAGCCGAGCGGGTGGTTTATACATATGCGAGAGTTCTCGCACGGGTTCGCTAGTCATTGTAACATTACTATTACTATTACTATTATACACTACCATTTGAGGGCCTTGGGCATTGTGGTCATTCAGCCCCGTGCACTTAAGTGTGTGTGTGTTTGGTATTTGTCTGATAACCTGTATTATTGTGATGGCTGTATTGGTGTGTGTATTTATAATTCAGGTGAGGATTGGGAAGGAGGCGACCGTGGCCTTAAGTTAGGAAGCATCCCGGCATTTGCTTGGAGTAGATGTGGGGATACAACGGAAAACCTCTTATAAGATGGCTGAATCCCTTCTCACAGTTTTTCCTGACAAGGCCGAGTGTACTCCGTATCAGCCCTCAGACCAAACTTATTTTTATTGGCAAGGACTAGAATCGAACTTGGACCTTCGGAGCAAAGAATTATATCCGTTACACCACGATGTGGTTATTATTATTATTATTATTATTATTATTATTATTATTATTATTATTATTATTATTACCGACAGTAGTGGCTACGCTGGCTAACGCGCAGCATTAGGTCATGGGGCCAAGCTCTCTGCTGACTCGGTAGACGCGTGGGTTCGAGCCCCACCGTCGGCCGTCCTTGAAATGGTTTAGCGTGGTTTCCCATTTTCAACACCAGGCAAATGCTGGGACGGTACCTTCTGACAGGCCACGGCCGCTTCCTTCCACATCCTTGCCCAGTTTCATTCACCATCATTCATTTCATCTCTCATTAACTCCTCTCATGAGGTTGGCGTCAGGAAGGGCATCCGGCCGTAAAAAAAACATCGCCACAACGACTTCCATCGCATTTCATCCCCGACCCCGATGGAAAACGGGAATAATAAGGGGTAGACATACATTATTATTATTATTATTATTATTATTATTATTATTATTACATCGTTGCACATGTGTGGAGCGCGATAGAACTTAGCTATTTCTCTTCTCCCAAAATATCTTCGCCCGGGCACTGCAAATCTTTCTCCGTTATTCAGGCCATGACTTATTGGTCCTGGTATTCATTTTCTCAGCAAAATAATGGTTGTTGATTTCTGTTTTGAACTGGAGTCGATCTTGTATATATTCCTCTGTGATACCAATTTCTTTCAGGTCTTTTTTTCTATTTCAGTAAGCCAGTTGTTCTTGAGTTTCATTGTGAGAGCAAGGTTCAGAATACTTTCGGCGAGCCTGTCATTGTTCATTCTGAGAATGTGGCCGTAGAAATTCAATCGCCTTTTCCTGAAGGTCTCAGTGATATTTTCAGCATGCTGATAAAGCTCCCGAGACTTCCGTTTCATCCGGATTCCTTCTGAGCAGACTGGACCAAGGATTTTCCTCAATATGTTCCTTTCTTCTTTCTTTACGTCTTTTCTTTCTTTCTTTCTTTCCCCGTCATGCCCATTCATAGAGCGCTTGTTAGTTGGCTTGATGACTTTTACCTCCTTTTTCTGCCCAAATCTCTTCATGAACTCGCTGTGTTCTGTCCACCTTGTAGCAGTCTTGCTGCTAGATTTCACCCTAAATGTGTGCTTATTTACTGAGGTTCTGAAGATTTCTCGTTTTTTCATTACGTTCTCTCGGATGTTCACCTCATTCACGTCGCCCATTGTTTCCTGCAGCTAAATTGTCATCGTGTTTTTTTGTAATTAAATAACCTTTTCCTTAGTCTATTGTTGTCCATCCTAAATATGTGCCCAACAAATATCAACCGTCTCCTGCGTGCAGTGTTTGTGAAATAGTCTGTCTATACGTCTTTAATATTAGGCTATTATTATTCCATTAGCTTGCTACGGTGGGTGAGTGGTTATCGTGTCTGTCTACTTACCCCACGCTTGCAGGTTAGCTCCTGGCCATGGCAAGTGATTTTTGAAAGGTGAAAAAATCACGGCTCGCATGTCATACGATGTTGGCATGTTAAATAACACATTTGAATTCAGTAGGCCGTGTTCATAATGGCAAAATTAATCTCGGGATTTTCCGCCAACACAAAAGTTCCTCCCTTCTCTACTAGAAAGCGATATAGTGTCAAGGAGCTAAGATATCTAATCTCCTTGACTTTCATAGCGCTCCAAGGAACATCAAAATTTGACATGCAAGCTGCCTTCGGGGAGTCAAATAACAAAGCTTGCACCCGGCACCGAGGCCATACTATATTATTATTATTTCATTTATTTCACACGTTACATGCCTATTAGACCACGCGAAGCAATCATGCCTATTTGTTCTTCCTGTTTTTCCAGTACTCTTTCATTCGTGCACTAAAGGCCCTCTTCCTTTCTTCGGTTCACTTTGGTCTTTGCGCTGTAGGTGCTCCTCTCTCTGACATCACTTCCCACTTGTATACTTTGTGTCGAAAGGCGCTTTTGTATATGACGTCTTCTGGGTCGACCTGTGGTTTTTACAGATCAATTTCGACTTGCATCATCCAGGTTGTAGTAATCTTGAGTCGTTGTATGTATCTAAAGGTACCATTTGGCTGCACACGACAGAGACAAGCGACCGAGACAGACGACAGCTACAGGCCGGACGTTTGTTTTAGACGAGTGAAAATTCTTAATGGAGGCGAGTTACTACAGTACCTGTGTTGTTATCTGCTGCCCCAAGCGGTCCGATGATTGACAAAGCTTTTTCACACTACTACTGAAGTACAGTCATTGGCAAATATAATGACGTTCTGTTCGTAACTACGTAACGTGTACTACTGCGTCACACAATACTTCGAAGTGGACTGTACTGTCTGCTCAAGTCTGGAATTCCATTACATCAGGTCGGTGGTGACAAGTATGAAGCGATAGGGTGAGAGAGTGAGTGAGTGTAGGCTCACCCACAGGCTTCAAGGTCAAGGGCAATCGTCTAAAACAAACGTCCGGCCTGTACGAGAGACGGAGACAAGTCAACGTGTCGCCACTCACGTAATTTGATGACGACCGAGACTGACGACACGCCTAGACATACAGTAGGTGTTTATTGGGATGTGCGTGCACATATTCTTTGAAAAATGGTTACGAAAAATATTCTAATGATAAGGTTGCTCGAAGAGGAAGAAGACGATGATGAGTTGCTGTGTTATTTGTTGTGAACGAAACCAAGACAACCTATGAGTTCCAATATTCAAAACCGGACGCGAAGCAGGATATTTCTGTGTGTTAATAAAGAATCATTTATCTTTAGAAGAAGAAAAGTTCAGGAGTTATTTTTATTAAAACCGTAAGCAGTTTGATTGAGTAAATTTTATTTCCGACATTTTATCACTTCATAAAACACATGCTGCGTCCGCTTGTCGCGAGACACTACTGCTCTGAGAGACTGTCTCCAACGGTTCATCTCGGTCGCCGATCTGTGTCGCCTGTCTCCGTCTCGCGCTCACAAATGTACACACATCAAAAAAAGTTTTGCATCACCTCGGTTCCAAGAGTTCCGGAACCTTTAAATACAAAGGGAATAGAGATCAACACAAACAACATTTCAGCTCGTTTTATTGCTCATGAGACCCACACATTGCATGTTGTACCATCATACAGCTAGACTTTCAGCATTTGTGGTCCAGATTGCAGTACACACCACTACCTCTAATACCCAGTAGCACGTCCTCTTGCATTGATGCATGCCTGTATTCGTCGTGGCATACTATCCACAAGTTCATCAAGACACTGTTGGTCCAAATTGTCCCACTCCTCAACGACAATTCGGCGTAAATCTCTCAGAGTGGTTGGTGGGTCAAGACGTCCATAAACAGCCCTTTTCAACATATCCCAGGCATGTTCGATAGGGTTCATGTCTGGCGAACATGCTGGCCACTGTAGTCGAGCGATGTCGTTATCTTGAAGGAACGCATTCACAAGATGTGCACGATGAGGTCGAGAATTGTCGTCCATGAAGACAAATGCCTCTCCAATATTCTGCCGATATGGTTGCACTATGGGTCGGAGGACGTCATTCAGGTATCGTAAAGCCGTTTCGGAGCCTTCCATGACCACCAGTGGCGTACGTCGGCCCCACATAATGCCACCCCAAAACATCAGGGAACCACCACCTTGCTGCACTCGCTGGACAGTGTGTCTAAGACGTTCAGCCTGACCAGGGTGCCTCCAAACACGTCTCCGACGATTGTC
Organism: Meconema thalassinum; assembly: GCA_946902985.2. Taxonomy (NCBI): domain Eukaryota; kingdom Metazoa; phylum Arthropoda; class Insecta; order Orthoptera; family Tettigoniidae; genus Meconema; species Meconema thalassinum. The sequence goes on along the minus strand of OX336392.1, from coordinate 308,570,523 downwards.
TGGTTGAAGGCATATGCGACACTCATCGGTGAAGAGAACGTGATGCCAATTCCGTGGGGTCCATTCAGCATGTTGTTGGGCCCATCTGTACCGCGCTGCATGGTGTCGGGGTTGCAAAGCTGGACCTCGCCATGGACGTCGGGAGTGAAGTTGCGCATCATGCAGCCTATTGCGCACAGTTTGAGTTGAAACACGACGTCCTGTGGCTGAACGAAACGCATTATTCAACATGGTGGCATTGCTGTCAGGGTTCCTCCGAGCGGCAATCCGTAAGTAGCGGTCATCCACTACAGTAGTAGCCCTTGGGCGGCCTGAGCGAGGCCTGTCATCGACAGTTCCTGTATCTCTGTACCTCCTCCATGTCCGAACAACATCGCTTTGGTTCACTCTGAGACGCCTGGAAACTTCCCTTGTTGAGAGCCCTTCTTGACACAAAGTAACAATGCGGACGCGATCGAACTGCGGTATTGACCTTCTAGGCATGGTAGAACTACAGACAACATGAGCAGCGTACCTTCGTCCTGGTGGAATGACTGGAACTGATCGGCTGTCGTACCCCCTCCGTCTAATAGGCCCTGCTCATGCATGGTTGTTTACATCTTTGAGCAGTTTTAGTGACATCTATGAACAGTCAAAGGGACTGTATCTTGGATACAATATACACAGTCAACGTCTATATGCCGGAGATCTGGGAACCGAGGTGATGCAAAACTTTTTTTGATGTGTGTACTTCATATGGTTGAATGAGGAGCAGATCAAAAGCGACCTGTCTCGGGCTCGCAACTCTGTCGACTGTCTCGGTCGCTTGTCTCTGTCGTGTGCAGCCGAATGGTACCCATTATTGTTATTGTTATTATTTCTTCTTTTATTAGGGAACCAGTTTTATGTTATTGTACCGAGACACACACGGTTGCTATTTACAGAAGCATGTAGGACACAAGTGAGCTACGGTACCACGGAAGTCTTGCCACTTGGAGAGGAATGAGTTCACCGTGAATGAACTTTTAGCACTTGTAATGCGTCTAACTCACACTAATGAAGCGTACTAACTCGGGTGAACACAGCCCGCCATTCACCAGCCTGTAGATAAACCGCGTAAAACGAGTGTATTCCGGTCATTTCCGCTTCTATTCAATAATGTTCAGAGACGTTGAGGGCATTTCCTTTCTGCCTGTTCTTTATTTCCCTTATTCCTTTTTTAATTTCTTCTTCTAGTCTGTAATTTTGTAGTTAGTGATAGTAGTTTCCATCTCATCATCCAATCCATTAGGGGCCAATAACCTAGATGTTTTGTCCCTTAAAACAACAATCGTCGCCGTCGTCATCATCATCACACGGCCATGGAGATGAGGGTAAATTCAAAGATGGTTGGTTAGTTAGTTAGTTATTGTTGTTTTTAGGGGTGGAACTACGAGGCATCTGCTTGCCACGGTGGGTGAGTGGATAGCGTGTCGGTCTACTAACGCCAAAATTGCTGGTTCGCTCCTGGCCGTGGTAAGTGATTTTTGAAAGGCGGCAAAAAATACGATACGCATGTCATACGATGTTGGCATGTCGAAGTTCCCATTTGAATTCAGTAGGTCGAGTTCATAATGGCAAAATTAATCTCGGGAGTTTCCGCCAACACAAAGTTCCTCATTTCTCTACTAGAAAGCGCTATAGTGTTCAAGGAGCTTAGATATCTAACATCTAACCTCCTTGACTTTCATAGTCAAGGAACAACGAAATTCGACATGCAAGCTACCCTCTGGGTGTCAAATAACAAAGCTTGCACCCGGCAACCGAGGCCATACGATATTATTATTACTATTATCTGCCCCTCAATTCAAAGATGGTTGATAAACTGTTTCTACATGGCAAAGATATTGGACAAGTAGAACCCTTCCTCCATCTTGGGAGCATTGTTACTGCAACTGGAGGAGTGGAAGAAGATAAAGAGTCGCATCAGGAAAGCAAATGGTGCCTTTGTCCAGCCTATATCTTATATGGAGGAACCAGAACATCTCTAGGAGGACCAAGTTATGATTGTTTAACACAAATGTCAAATCCATTCTTCTCAATGACTGTGAAACTTGGAAGGTTACTCAGAAGACGCCAAAACAAATGCAAGTGTTCATAAATCATTGCTTGAGACGCACCATCAATCAAAGATGGCCGAACTTTATATCAAATGAAGATCTATGGGAGGAATCAAACCAGCAGCAAATTGACCTCCAGATAAAAGAAAGTGGCGTTGGATTGGTCACACTGAGGAAACCTACTGGAGCCATCGAAAAGGCAGCACTAGATTGGAATCCACAAGGGGCCCAAAAATGTGGTCGCCCAAAGACGACCTGGAAGAGGACAGTTGAGGAGGAGTGTCTAGGAGTGGGAAGGACATGGAGTGAGGTGAAGAGGATGTGCAAGAACGGGACCCGATGGAAGTGTTTCACGGAAGCCGTATGCTCCAAGGGGAGCAACAGGAACTAAGTCAGTCAAGTCAATAGTAGTTTCCATCTCATTATCATTTTCACTATCACCCAAACCATTAGGAACCGATAACCTAGATGTTTTGTCCCTTAAAACAACAATCATCATCACAATTGTTTACACACACACAATTTAACAATATCCCAGCCTCTAGTATTGTTTGTACTACAACGAATGTTCTTCTTGTGTTTCAGGTAAGTGGTGGTGATGATCTTTGGCTGTAGACCACACAACGTGAGTAATGCTCCGTTTGCTTTACTAACTCTAAATTTGATTGGTCTGACAAGGTCATTCTTGCAGGGTTCACAACTAGTGGGACGTGGATTGGCGACCACGGGACCCCAGCTGACTCCGGCATTGCTGCCACTTAGTTGTGCTGGGTTCCTCTCTGTCATAATTCCTGTTGACCTCCCTTGGTCAACTCTTGTTCTCTTCTCTTCCAACCCCATCATTATTAGGGTGTCCAAGGCCTAGGGTGTCTTTCAATCTCCCGCCTCAATTGGCCTTTGACTCATCTTTCCTCATTCATCGAGGGGACAGACCTCTTTTTTTTTCTTTCTTTTCATGACATCTCCTACCTTCTGCTCTTCAAGGCCCTCGATAGTGCTACACCCTCAAGGACTCATGGCTGGTGAGTTCGGGTGTTGGTGACCTCAAGAGATTCCTGAGCTGGGTAAGGGCTTTTCCATTTTTTCATTTGCCTTTAAGTCGGTTCCCTTTTCTATCTGCCTGTCATGGCTTTATTTCCTTCCAAGTCTCTCAATCTTAATTCTTAGAGGGTTGAGGGCATTTCTTTTCCCTGACTTTTATTTCTATTATTCCTCATTTGTTCATTCCTTCTAGTATATAAGTTGGGCCTGTTTACCAACTCTTGATGGCTGCAGTCTGAAATTAGGAAAAGTAGACGCAGCTTATCGAAGGATTAAAAATACTTTTGGGGAAAAGAAGACTAAGTGCTGTAATATTAAGGACACAAATGGAAAGCCTCTGACAGACAGGGAAGAAAAGGTTGAGAGATGGAAAGCTTACATAGAGTGTTTGTGTAAGGGAAAGGAGATTGAGAATCATCTAATGGAAAGGGAGAAGGAAATTGATGAGGATGCAAAAGGAGATTTAATATTGGGATCAGAATTTGACAGAGCATTGGGAAACTTAAGCAGGAACAAAGCACCAGACATAGATGATATACCGCTTGAGTTGCTACGCTGCATAGGAGATGAAGGTCTGATCAGGTTATATCACTTGGTGTGTAGGATTTATGAGACAGGTGAGGTACCCCCTGATTTCAAGAAGAATGTTATCTTCCCTATACCGAAGAAAGTAGGAGTTGACAGATGTGAAGATTACCGTACAATGAGCTTGATTACTCATGCTTCAAAAATCCTGTCAAGAATAATTTACAAGATAATAATAATGATGATGATAATTATTGTTTTAAGGGGACGAACTAAGTTACAAGAGGATTGAAAGCCAGATAGAAACGGAGTTGGGTGAAGACCAGTTTGGTTTAAGGAGAAATGTAAGAACAAGGGAAGCTGTACTAAGTCTTAGGCTGATTTTGGAAGGTGGAATAAGGAAAGATAAAAGAATGTTCATGGCATTTGTAGACTTAGAAAAGGCTTTTGATAACGTTGATTGGAATACATTGTTTGGCATTTTGAAAAAGATTGGAATAAAGTACAGGGATAGGAGGGTGATCTACAATCTATACAGAAACCAGACTACAATCTATACAGAAACCAGACAGCAGTCATTCGAGCTGATGACATGAGAGAGAAGCTGGTATTCAGAAATGTGTAAGGCAAGGCTGCAACTTATCATCCATACTTTTCAATCTTTACATTGAACAAGCAATGAAGGAAATTGGAGACAAATTTAAAGTGGGAGTGAAGATTCAAGGAGAAATAATTTCAACTCTGAGATTTGCCGATGACATAGTCATCTTGGCCGACACGCCTGAGGATTTGAATGAGTTTTTGAATGGTATGGACTTCGTCTTGAGGAAAGAATTCATGATGAACATTAATAAATGTAAAACAAAAATATTGGAATGCTGCCGAAATAAATCAGAATCCTCTATGGAGATCAAATTGACAGGTGAAAAACTAAAGGAAGTAGGAGACTTATGTTACTTAGGATGCAAAATAACCAGTGAGGGACGAAGCAAAGAGGATATAAAAAGTAGGTTAGCTCAGGCAAGGAAAGCATTTCTACAGAAAAGGAATCTGTTGACATCGAATATAGACTTAGGTGTTAGGAAGTCATTTTTGAAGGCCTTTGTCTGGAGCGTGGCACTCTATGAAAGTAAAACTTGTACTATTGGTGCAGCAGAAAAAATGAGAATTGAAGCGTTTGAAATGTGGTGTTACAGGAGAATGATGAAGATCAGATGGGTAGATAGGGTTACAAACGAAGAGGTATTAAGACTAGTGGGAGAGGAGAGCTGTTTCTGGCGACTGCTAATGAGAAGAGATAGGTTGGTAGGACACATACTAAGACACCCAGGAATAGCTAGCTTAGTTATGGAAGGAAGGGTAGAGGACAAGAACTGTAGGGGTAGACCAGGGTTATTATATGTTTAACAGATTGCCTCGGACGTAGGGTGTGGTAGTTATGTAGAGATGAAACGATTAGCTAAGGACAGGGAGGCATGGAGAGTTGCATCAAACAAGTCAAAAGACGGAAGACTCAAACAACAACGATGGATGCAGTATTTTTGTATTTGTCTGTTGGCACAGGCTAGAGTAAAATTTGGCTTTCACCGATGTCTCAGCCTCACTCATGACCGTGATTATATGGAAGCTACTGAGGTATGGGTGGTGCTTAGTAATGACATTCAGGGCATAGCTGTGAAAGGTTCTACTCATAGGGTTAGTGAGGAAAGCAATGGCAAACTACCCCACTCCCCACCTTGCCTAGTACGCCTCATTATAGTGCTGCCTGTGGGTTTCTTCCACATAACCTATAATGGCGCTTTTTGAGGATCCAACCAACCTCCGGGTTGAATACCTAACAGACAGTACCGTATATAAGGTAGATGTAAGAGAGTAGTTAGTCGTACTAGGTGATTTCATGTACATTTTCGATCTTGTACCTTATTTCAAGTCTCGATGCACCTACCCTATTACCGACCCTAATAATTGCAATTACACTACTACAGTCACCAAAGAAACACGGGTTATCAGAATAATTGAACACATACCCAAGTACACGGGGCTGATGGCCCAGATAGCCCCTCCCCCAGGGGCTCACATCTAGTGGGACGTGGGTTGGCGACCACGGGACCCCAGCTGAGTCCGGCATTGCTTCCACTTACTTGTGCCTGGCTCCTCTCTGTCTTCTTTCCTATCGACCTCATATAGTCAACTCTTGTTCTCTTCCGACCCAGACGGTATTAGGGTATCCGAGGCATAGGGAGTCTCTTCCTTTCCCGTCTTAATTGGCCCTTGTCTCATCTTTTCTGATTCCCTCCTTCTGCGAGGGGTCAGCCTTCTTTTTCTTTTCATGTTATCTCCTGCCTTCTGCTCAATGCCCTCAAGGAGGCGGGTGTATGAAGCCCCACCACTTCTGGTGCACCCTGGATATTGCTACACCCTCAGGGGTTCACGGCTGGTGAGTTCGGGATTTGGCGACTCCGAGGGATTCCTGAGCTGGGTCCGTTTTCCCCTTTTGTCCCTTACCTTTGGGGCGGACCCTCTACTCTTTCACTTTCCTATCTGCCTTGCATGGCTCTCCTTCCTTCCAAGTCCCTCAATCCGCATTCTTCGAGGGTTGAGGGCATTTCTTTTCCTCCTGTCCTTTATTTGCCTTATTCTCCTTTTGTTTTCCATTTCTTCTTCTAGTATGTAGGTTAGTAGTTAGTTTTAGTTTTAAGTTTGCATTTCATTATCATCTTCACGATCACCCAAACCATTAGGGGGCGATAACCTAGATGTTAGGCCCCTTAAAACAACAATCATCATCATCATCACCTGATAGCCCGCAAAGTGAATTAACGACAAACAACAGCAACGTTATTACTTATGTTTTGTAAAGGGGTTGGGGTTGAGATGCGTTCCCGTACATTTCATTAGATGAAGATGTTAGGTTCTCATCATCGAGGGATTGCTTCCTCTCTCTGCATTGCCCACATTCTTTATCTTGAATTTCCTTTTTCTCTTCTTGTTTGTAAGGTCATTGCATGTGAGATTTTCAAAGTGTTATATCACGTCCTGTGGTTCGGATTAGACGTAAAAATGGGGGTCTTGTAGCTCATGATCACGGGATTAATGGTCACTTAAGACTATACGTTCCGTACCTGCCTTCTTGAAACTTAGTTGCAATGTAGTGCGTACTTAGTAGTGGTAGTTTTTTTTTTTTTTTAGCGTATTGCTTTTATGCCGGGAGTGTCCGAGGACATGTTCGGCTCGCCAGTTTTTGTAGCTGCTTCGAGACGGACACCCAATGGGTGAGCTACAAGTACCGTTGGGGAGGAAGTTGGAAGGGAGGGTCGAGGAGTTGGAAGGTAGCGGCTGTGGCCTATAGTTAAGGACCAACCCCGGCATTTGCCTGGAAGGAAGATGTGAAACCACAGAATACCATCTTCAAGGTTGCCGGCGGGGGGATTCGAACCTCCTCGCCTCCCGGATGTGAGCGACTGCCAACAGTCATGCCGCAACGACCTCGGCTAACTCACCCGGTGGTAGTGGTAGTAATCAGTCATTATGGGTAAATGACCTCGAGACTAAGGATGATCGCTAACAGTTACCCAACAACGTAGCGGGAAGTTTCAGACAGGCAACAACCCCTCAGCCCAACAAGTACTGAGCCACGTGCCAAAGACGCCAGGATAGATTTACCGGAAGTAGCAAGAATTCTTTCACGTTTGGTGTTAATTCCCGAAAATTCCAACAGTAATTATATACGAGCGTCGTCTCAAGCCATTCTCAACAGATCTTTGAAGATGCTAGCCACACTTGTTGGAGGAACGTCATATATCATGAGTCACAGAACACGGCCTAACATCCTGAAAACTCGCTCTGAAATGAATGAATGAATTAATAAATGAATAAGTGAATAAATAAATGAAAATGGAAATCCACAGCCTGTTCCAGTTGACCGACCGGGTCAGGGAATGGAATGAATAAAGCCCCCCCCCCCCCCCCATCTAGCGGCCGAGGATGTGAACTGGCTGCCGAAGCCTGTGGCATTCCTCAGGGGCAAAGATTAAATAAATGACAGATGAAGTGAAATGATACTGGAGAGTGTTTCTGGAATGACAGTTTTGACAGGGAAACCGGAGTACCCGGAGATAAACCTGTCTGCCCCCGCTTTGTCCAGCACAAATCTCACATGGTGTGACAGGGATTTGAACCACGGACCCAGCGGTGAGAGGCCGGCGTGCTTCCCTCTAAGCCACCGGGGCTCACGACTAAATAAATAAATAAATAAATAAATAAATAAATAATAATTAAAAAATAAATAAATACTCCGTGGGTTAGTATTCTTGTCACCGCTCCGGTTTATCCTAGTGATGGACACAGTAGTTGGTTGGTTCCTCAGTATAGGGGCTGCGACAACGCGGTCATGTAGCCCCGTTTACTTTGGGTGTGTTTAGCATCTGTCTGATATTTTTTAAAATCGATTTTACCCTCTAGGTTGGTGGTTCCCACGGACTCAGCGAGGGAACTCACCACTACCGCCTCTATGGGCAGTGTCCTAGAGCTCGGAACATCTGGTTGGAGTGGATACAACTGAGGAGGTGTGATTAGCACCTCGCCCAGGCGGCCTCACCTGCAAAGCGAACAGGGGCCTCATGAGGGATGGGAAGTGAGGGCAAGATGGGGATGGATAGGCAAGGAAGCGGAAAGAGGGCGGCCGTGGCCTTACAGTAGGTACCATCGCGGCATTTGCCCGAAGACGAAGTTGGAAGCCACAGGATGGCTGAGGTGGGAATTGAACCCCCTCAACTCATTTGGACCACCCGAGGCTGATTAGACCCCGTTCCAGTTCTGATATCACTTTTTCAAATTTCGTGGCAGAGCCGGTAATCGAACCCAGGACTTCCGGGGCGGCAGCTAGCTATGCTGACTGCTACGCTATGGAGGCGACATCTGTCTGATAACCAGTGTTAATTGTGATGGCTATGTTAGTGTGTGTTATCTGTGATTCAGGTAAGGACTGCAGACGATCAATTTCAGGTAGTTCCTACTTTTGCTACCGGTAACGACACCTAGCCGTGAACTTGGCTACTAGGCGGCTAACATTGGAACTTAATAGAGCGTTAACCAAATCTAACGTACAAATTTAGCTTCACACAATATTAGTTAGTGGAAGCTTCTTTTACATGCTTTTACATGACATGGGCCCGCGGGCTTTGCTTCACCTCCGAAGGAAGGCATACTGAGGGGTTTTAACGCTCTTAAAAATCCGACGACTTCGGCCGAGTTTGAACCCGCGATCTTGGACATAGAAGCTACCAACTATGCCACCTAAGCCGCCGGGATCTGCAAAGGCCACTATAGAGGTAGCCATATACAGAGAGTTTAGTTTGTATGTATCGGAGACCGTCACTTGCCCGCTCGCCCGTGGCGCGAGCCTGTCTCCCGCCACGCACTTTGCCGTTATGCGGTGCCGGTGCGGCACTGAGTCATTTAGTACAGGAATTTGTACTTACCTAGTTCACTGCTGGTGCTGAAAATGTTCGCCATTCACTGCTATACATCGCTTGCACCTTTTTATGAAACTGGCATTTACTCTCTGAAGTTCCTCAGCACCGATTGACTGTATTTCAGCTGTAATATAGTCTTTAAGCCCATTATAGTGTGAGGGTTTCTCGCATACACCCAATTTTTAAACGTCCCCCACAAATAAAAGTCACATGGTGATAAGTCTGGGTTTCGCGGGGGCCACACGTTCCGACTTAAAATCCTCTTACCGAAAATGCGACGCAATTCTGTCATGGATGCTTCGGCAGTGTGAGCAGTGGCAGAATCTTGTTGAAAGTAATTTGGCAATCGCTCTCCGTAAGTCAGTTCGTAAAAAAATTGGTCAAGGATCACATGGAAGTACAAATGTAAGTACAAATACCTATACTCAATAACCCAGTGCCGCGCAAGCGCCGCATAACGGCAATGTGCGTGGCGGGAGACAGGCGCTCAACGCGGGCGAGCGGGCAAGCGAGGATCTCCGTTACATACAAACTAAACTCTCTGTACCTGTGCCGCGTGAGCTATAGAGTATACTCGTACACTGGCTACACGTCTACACTGTGCTGTCATGTTGGCCTCTGAAAACAAACAAGATTTGCACTATGCGGGCTGCGCCTGAACCGGAAAACAGTGTACATGGCATCAGATACTCAAGGAACAGGAATCATCCAAACAAATGGGCTTACAACTACTGGTGTCATCTGCGATCGTATGAAATATCACCTCAAGTCAAAAATGTATTGCACTGTCATCCGCCATGTCACATTGTATAGTTGCGAGTGTTGGCCGACAAGGAACGCTTAGGCGTCGCGTCGAGGTGCACAGCGGAAGCCACCAAATTAGATCATGTTTCCAATGATAACATCAGGTGTCGCGGCTATCCTCGACGAGATGCGCGAGTACTAGGGTTCGGAACTTTAAGACCTAAATAAGTACAAAATATGCAAGCAAATATGCCCTAAAACTAGCTAAATATGACCTAAAAACTATAAAATATGACCTAAAAATTATGAAATATGACATGATTTTTTTGGGATAGGTAGAGTATCGCTAACATACAGTATACGTCTTATTAAGTGCCAAAACAATTTTCCAGTGTGATATTTTGATTTTACAAGTGACTTTTTTAATGAACTATGTGTATTTGCAATGTATTTTATGCCCAGAAGTGTTTATAATGTGTATATCTGGCTGATGAAGAACAACATTATAGTTAGAAACATGTACCAGTACTAAACAGTGCTAATAATATTACAAGTATTGAAAAGACGGAAATAAGAGTAAGTTATTTAGTGGAATTTAAATTCAATACGGACCATTATGGATAAAACCTATTTCCTTGTTTGCTAATTGCTTCTGAGCTAAATATAGCTACTGGAGTGACATCCTTTTGAAAGCCAGAAGCACACTATCATCATGTTCCGTGACCTCATGCGTACAGTGTCGCAATCCAACTTGTCCAGAAAGATGTGCTAAAAGACGTCCGTAGGGGAGCGCCTTCTTGGAATCTGATCTTCTAAACCTGCTATCTGCCTGTTCCGGGAAAAGAAAGAAAAATATATCTACTACACTATTCGGAAATCCTGTGTTTGAAACTCGACGCAGATAACACTTGCCTTGTTAACGACGCCTCAATTTAAACGAAAATGCGGAAATTATAACCAAATATGACCTTATATCACTAAAATATGACCAAATATGATAAAAAAATGGCTGAAATATGCATTTATAGGCAACATCAAATTGCTTTAAACGTGGCCAGGGACCCGTCATTCAAACTTATTTTTCAGATTTCGGGTAAAATGAGCTCAGGAAGGAAATATGAATTTTCCTTAACATCCGAACCTTAGCGAGTACTGTCTGCGTTGGTTTGGACATGTGCTGCAAGCGGGAGAAGTTTCATTGCGAAGATTGGCTATAATTTGCTATAGTGCGGGACAAACCATTGGAAGCCTGAAGGTCACGCGTGGTCGGTGCGGTGTTGTCATGTACGTTCTCGCACCCAGCACTCGACTGAAGGTACCGTGCAACAGCATGGTAACACCGCCAGGCGCGGGGAGGAGAGCGGAGCGGAGGGCCCCTTGACCTTCAGGCTTCCAATGGTTTGTCGCACACTATAGTCGACGGCAACGCTCTTGCGATAGACTTAAAATCTTCATCCAGATGCGGCCTAAGACAGAAGCAAATGGAGACAACATATCCATGTTGCAATACGTGACAAACAGCAGAGGCAACGAAAACGCTATATTAAATAAAGATCATTGCGTCATTATCACCAAAGACAGCCACCAGACTTTTTGACACAATATCTCCAATAGTTACGTATGGACTGGAATTAATATGGGAAAAGCTGTCGGTCAGTGACTTGGAACGCATTGAGAAAGTGAAGGCACGGTTCATAAAGTATGCACTCAGGGTGGGGAAATACGCGCCATCAAGACTAGCATTTGAGCTGTCCATGGAAACTTTTTATATAAAAGATCTACGACTCAGTTTTCCATCTACCGGAGCCACCAATAAACTACTAGAACGGAGACGGTTGAAGAGAGCGAAAATAGACATCGACTTTTACGGGACAACTGGAATGATTGCCCTCAATTGGACCAAAGAGAATCAGGAGCAGAGACATACAATTACAAGATTGGCCATACAGGGCTTTCATTATACTATATGCAACAATAAGACATTTCATACCCCCAAATGATGACTGCGTCTGTGGGTTTTACGGGCAGGGATACACACAATATCACTTCACAGAGTGGGACAACAGGAAGAAACAATTTCAGAATATAGCAAAGAATAAATACCCATTCGGGTGATCCTTCCATCTATTGTATGTTTATATAATTAATGCATGTGTTTTGGGCTAATGCCGTGTGTATTTAGATTAGAACCAAACGTTTCGGAGAAACCTTGCCTCCTTTTTCAATGGAAATCAAACGATGTGGCCAAACACAGTATATCAATGAAATTACAAAAATTACAGTAAAATACCTCGGTTCGTCACCAGAGAGCAGCTGCCAGAAATTACTGTATGGACCAACTCCCTCCCCCTTTTCTTTTGGACATCCTCATTCTTCGCCGAGTCTCTATATTTTCGCCCCGCCCCCTTTACTTTCTCCTTACTACTTTGTCCGCCGTTCTACCATGGTCCATACAGTAATTTCTGGCAGCTGCTCTCTGGTGACGAACAGAGGTATTTTACTGTAATTTTTGTAATTTCATTGATATATACTTTCTTTGGCCACATTGTTTGATTTACATTGAAAAAGGAGGCAAGGTTTCTCCGAAACGTTTGGTTTTAATCTAAATACACACGGCATTAGCCCAAAACACATGCATTATTTATATAATCCGGGCCGTGAAAGCCTTAATATACACATATTGTATGTTTGTTAGAAAGTACAATAAATGAGCTTATTAATACGTGACACATACTGAAGAAGAAGATGAAGAGGAGGATGAAGAGGAAGATTCATCATCCGTGGAGGGTAATGCCACACTTAGGACAGAAACAAACAAATAAAAAAAGTCTTTCAGCCACACTGGTCAAATTTGAATATAATTTTATTAATAAGTTACAATAAATGGCCCATTATTTTATTTTTGGGACGGATCAGGGAAATGAATTTGGTAGGAAATTGGCCGTGGACCTATTGAAAAGTATCGTTCCGGTATTTGCGTGGTGGTGAAAATGGGAAACATCAAAAACCATTTCCAGGACGGCCGATGTGGTATTCGAACCCATGCACGTGTTAGCAGTGTTAGCCGCGTGTAACTCGAGCACTACACCTCGCCGCACCACCCAGTGCCCGTGCGTCACTTCAGTCTATTAATCATCCCGTGTGCTGTCGGTCACGCCTCGTTACCCCACAGGATGTTGATCGAGTCTCAGGTCTCCAGCCACTTCGCTACATTCATTTCCTTATCATTGGGCACACTCCAACCAATATTTCATTCGAGATTTTAATTTTTAATAACCATTTCGATTCTTTTGCTTTTTGCTTTCTGTTTTGGTCATGTGTTGCTTTTTGCTTTGTGCGGGGAGCAAAATAAGACAATGAAAGCAAACCTACACGTGTTCATGTTTGATCTCGATAGTATTTGATACGTTTTATTTGCACGTCTCTCAATGTGCAAAAGCTCGGAAATTACCAGTTTTCTACCAGTCAGTGGTTCTGAACCCGTAGAAGTCTGCGGACCACTCAGTGTGAAATTGAATCATGTACGGACCACCCCTTTTCCCCTTCCCCCTTCCCCCCCCCCCCCCCAATACACCTTATCAGTTGTAACCCTTCCTCAATAACACTTATTTTAAAGATATTTCAATTCAAATCCTGATCGTCATCGCCGCGAATACATTCGGACGATTCTCGTTCAACGCACATAGTTTTCGAAATCCCCATTTATTGGCCACTTTTTTTATACGCGCTGGTGGACCATTTTCTCCCGCGGACCACTCCCGAGGCACTCGCGGACCACCGGTTAAGAACCACTGTGTTAGACCAACACTAAATATTTTGTACAAGTAAAGATAAATGTTCTCAAATTAGTGAGTTTATTTTTGTCATGTATCCTCATGAGAGGCCGAGTGCAGGTCTTTCTAGTCGACGCCCGTAGGTCACTTGCGCACCGCGATGAGAGATGGAATGGATGAATACGAATGAAACTGGGTAAGGATATGGAAGGAAGCGGCCGTGGCCTGTCAGAAGGTACCGTCCTTGCCTGGTGTTGAAAATGGGGAAACCACGGAAAACCATTTCAAGGACGGCCAACGGTGAGGCTTGAACCCACGCGTCTACCGAGTGAGCAGAGAGCTTGGCCCCATGTCCTAACGTTGCGCTTTAGCGAGCGTAGCCACCACTGTTAGTTTATTTATTTATGAATTTAGCGTATGGCTTTTAGTGCCGGGAGTGTCCGAGGACATGTTCGGCTCGCCAGAGGCTGTAGCTGCTTCAAACCGACACCCATAGGGTGAGCTACAAGTTCCGTTCAATTTCAAGTTGTTCCAACTTTCGCTACCAGATGTCACTGACACCTAGTGGTGAACGTTGGAACTTTGATAGAGCGTTTCAACGATATCTAACCTATAAATTTAGCTTCACACAAGTTTAGTTGGAGGAAGGATCTTTTACCTGCCATAAATCTATGATATGGGACCGCCGGCTTTACTTCCCTTCCAAAGGAAGGCATACTGAAGGATTTTAACGCTCTTAAAAAGTCCGACGACTTCGGCGGGGTTTGAACCCGCGATCTTGGGATCAGCATTTCAGCATGCTACCAACTACGCTACCGAAGTATAAACGTACAGAATCCAGTTGTTTGTAATTAATCCGAAAGTTGGCTTTAAAAAAAATGAAAATACCATTAAATTACGTCTCTTTAAAATTATTTTGCTCTGGGGGAGGGGGGATTGATCCCCACAATCACCCCCTCTCCTCCCCCCCCCCCTAGTTACGCCACTGGTATGGTGGAGGATCCTTTTCATTGCTGATATTTGTACAACATTTCACCTGTTACGTTCTGTCATGTTAGACGCGTGCTTTCATCCTCGCGAGCACTGAATTATTTATTGTGCGCCTTTTCTAAGAAGTCTCTCGCTTCTACTCTGAAATATTCATTTTGTACAATCTGTTATGGGCTGTTAAACTTTCAGACCATATCATTTCTAATTCCTGTCTTCCTAGTCTTTGTGCGTCTTGTGCTGTTTGACGTCATCCGTACACCGTTTTAACGGGCTTCTTTCTAGACGCTGATACGACCATCTCAACGCTTTTAGTTGCTATCTTAACTGCCGTTCTATTTTCATTCCCTCCCCAAGCCTTATAACTTATACCGTGTAGCGTGTCTGAAACCGCTAGTGCACAGTATAGACATGATTACAGTATGGACACTTAGGCAAAACCGGAAGAACGGATTTTCAAAAAAACAATTGATAAGGGGCAGCACCAATTCACCTGTAAGCCGCTTGGTAGCGCCACTTATGGAAAAACACGTGGTAAACAGCTGGGCGCTGAATGTGTATTTCATGTAATTTATTTAACTCGATTTCGACACACTAGCGCTCTTTTAATGAGATACCGTATTTTAAGAAAATAAATAGGCTAACAAGAAAATAGAAACTGTTAATATTACTGAGTTTTAATTCTAAGAAGTGTGTGATTTAATGTTTAACACCACTTTCCTTCAGTCCTGCATTGTGATTGCATCGTAACGATGAAAGGTTATGATGTGTTTTAAATGATTAAAATAACACGATATATTGAAAAGTGTGGGGGAAATGTGTTTTTTGTTTTGTGAATTAATGGATAGGTGCGGATAGGTGTTTGAGGGACTGATATTTCATGGGTATTAAAACCAGAATCATTCGGTGTAACGTTTGATATTTGTATTTAATAAATTTAACACTCTCCACTATCATTTCATTTCATCTGTCATTCATTTAATCATTGCCCCAGAGGAGTGCGTCAGGCCTCGGCAGCCGGCACAGTTCAAATCCTCGCCGCTAGATGGGGGCTTCATTCATTCCATTCCTGACCCGGTCGGAGACTGGAAGCAGGCTGTGGATTTTCATTAGAGCACAACACATGCAATTTATATTTGTATTTACCGCTCCAATGCCCGAGGAAACAGGAATGCTGGTATGTCCGGTGTGATAAGAACTGCGCAAAAAATTACCCCACAGATGTTGGTTTCCCACATTTCTGCTATTGGTTAAATTGCAAAATTATATTTCTGAGTTGTTTTTAATAATTACAAGCAATGTTTTCTTCAGACAAAGTCGAGAAGCCGCATTCAATAATGAATATGGGTAGACTGCTCTCTCGCGGATACATGGTGAACCGTCGCCGTCATGCGTGCGTGCGTGCGTGCGGTGCTTCCGGTGACGGTCGTTTCAAAACCACGACTAAATAATTACATGGTGAAGGCCTGATGTGTCCATACTGTATATGGTTAGAATACTGTGGCTAGAGGGACATGTTCTCCTCGTCGACGCTCTATTAATATAAGATGCATTCGTGGTGATTTAAGGTACTGGTAATAAGTGTCGAAATTTCATTACAAGGAATCCTATTTTCTTGAATTTGATATCACAAATTCCAAGGATATCAAACAAGAAATTCAGTAAGCCTACTTTCTCCTAAATTTATGGGTATAGTTGTAACTAGGGACCGGATTTTTGGTTTTTTAAATTGTCATTTTCAAAAACGTAAAATAGTTTAATTTTCGTTTTTTAATGGGTAGAATGGGTTTTTAAATACTTTCTATGTTCGTCGATGTCGAAATGTAAATATAATATTATATGTCAGAAAACTGTATCATAATGAGGGTCATTATAACACTATTTTTCATTATGAAACAGTTTCTCCCACCAATCACTTCCGAGGGAGGCGCGCCATGATGCGTGTGGGCTCCATTTCGGCAACGCTGTACAGCTTTCCCCGAAGCGGCTAGCTGGTGAACCATGTCTTCCCTCCCCCCTACAAATACAAACTGATATAAAATAAGTGAATTAATTTATGTATTTCACAGTCATACAGCATAACTTTTCGATGTATAGGGATTACAACGCGATCAAGAACTACATTTTCCAACCACCTCGAGCCGAGAAAAAGTTACCTTACAAAAATGATAACAACTTGTTTCTTGGACACACAAAATTTTGAAATTAATAAAACAGTTATACAACATTCCAATGTATATTGTGTTAAAATTTGGATTCGATATGATGACGGGTTTTTGAGAGAATAATTCTTAAATGTGACGCATGGTCACGCTTAAAAACGTGCACTTTCTGTGTTCCAACTGCGATAAAAAATATTAAAATATAAATTAAAAATTTCAAACCTACATGAACTAACGTAAAATAGAACGACGAAAATTATGATGTTATTGGATTTTATGTAGGTATATTGGTTACTTCACAAACAACTTTCAAACTCGAGTACACATAATACTTTGGTCGACAGTAGTGTCATAGTGGGGTATTTGAGGAGGCCATGGCCAAATAGAAGGTATTCTCTGCGTCCAATGCGCTCTGTTCAGTACATAAAACTGGCGAAATTTCGACAGCTATTTATGAATATTTATGTTCGAAAATAATCGTCGAACATAAACAGTCGTATGCAACTCGCCTGTAATGGTAATTATGCCACGAGTATGTTAATAAAACGAGCGAAGCGAGCCATTATAGGCTCGTTGCATAATGTAGTACAGTATTTTTATGTTTAAAGTGTAGCAAACGTTAACATAAACTGCACAAAGCTTAACATTAATGCCTAATTGTTAGTAGAAAATCTATACCGACAGTAGTGGCTACGCGGGCTAAAGCGCTGCGTTAGGTCAAGGGGCCAAGCTCTCTGCTGACTCGGTAGACGCGTGGGTTCGAGCCCCACCGTCGGCTGTCCTTGAAATGGTTTTCCGTGGTTTCCCATTTCCAACACCAGGCAAATGCTGGGACAGTACCCTCTGACAGGCCACGGCCGCTTCCTTCCACATCCTTGCCCAGTTTCATTCATCTTCATCCATTCCATCTCTCATCCCGACGCGCAGGTCGCCCACGGGCGTCGACTAGAAAGACCTGCACTCGGCCTCTCAGGAGGCTACACGACAAAAAAAAAAGTTGAAAATCTGATTGCAACGAGAGTGTAAATATTTTACATAATGATACGTCTCTTATCAGGTTATCACCGAGAACTTCACATTTTTAAGCAATATTTGCTTATTCAAATTCAATAAAACCAAGGATACGAGAGGTGATTTTCACATTCTAGCCCGTTTAATTAACTTTTCTTAGTTATAATTTAGGGGACTTGGAAACTATAAGAGAGGTATCCTGACAGTAAAATAACCAAACAATACGATATAAGCTGAAAAGTTCTGAACTAACTGTATTTTCTGGCAGGTGGGATTCTTGTCAATCAACTAGAGCTAGGAATACAAAATGTCTTGTGGTTTACTTTTAAAAATTATGGACTAAGAATTCAAATATACTACAATAAATGGAACAAAACTGCAATTAAGTATTTTTAGGTACTCGTATATCATTTAGTTTTTTTAAAGTACTACCGAATTCTTTTGAGTGTGATTCGGAAAAGTATTGAAGTATTTTTGTATTTAGAAGTAAAGAAGAAAATAGGTAAAAAGCTAAGAATCCAGTCCATAGTCTTTGTCCTTATCAAGGAGTATAATGGAATGTTCGTTGTAGTAGCTTGTTGAAATACAACGTGGTGTATTAGCCTATACGTTATACAAGGTCTTTATATTTGGTTGGCAAGGACATTCTCGCTCACGTGCTCCACCAGTGACGGCTCAGTTGCCGGCTGCCGCGCGCGCATGTGCACGGCAGAATACGGTGCTTATAATCAGTATCATGCATTTTTACTCACCATGCTTACAGTAGATGCTGAAAATGTTCCCCATCCGCTGCCAAACATAATCGGCATCTCCTTATGAAGTTTCCGTTCACTCTGGTTAATTTAGCTTCAGTAAGGAAATACGTCTATTTTTATTGTTTACTGAACCTGTACGTTTGAATATCTTAGCCGGTTGTTTTATTGTCCGATTTATAGGAATGTGTCTCCCTGGAAATTTCACTCGAGACTTGTTCTAGCGCACGATTTCCTGCACTTTATGTACGTATTTTGCGGATACTGATATCGCGCCAGGAGTTGGCGGTTGGGTTTGAACTGCAGATGTCTTCCCGCTCACTGCGTATCGCGCATTCCAAAAACATTCAGTTGGTCACTACTTGCTTCACTCACTCAGCACATGCCTTCTTTCACTAGCCGCGTGCCGTCTGTTGCAATAATAACCATTGGCATGCGGGTAGCCGATATATTTAAGTTAGGAATAGGTGGACCGCGCATGCGTACTGTACGACCCCCCGCACCCCGTCACAGCGTGTTCAACTGCTAACTCCTGCCGCGATGACATTATACACGTTCACGTACGTAACGAATATTTCACATAAGGCTTTAAAACACTATACAATACGATATACAGTACACAGTAGCTTTATAAAACACCCAGTTAGCTCGGAACTCACACGTCTACCGCAGCAAGAGCGTGGGAATACGGCTGTGGACTGCGCGCGCCAACCTATAACAGCTGGCCGGTTATTGGCCGGGGACCAGCGCCAAGGTCGAGTGGAATCGCCTTGCCAAGCAAAAATCAAGACCCTGTACTATGCTAAAGATTTTTCTTATTTCCAATCTTTGCGGTACGTCCTGGGTCTATTATCGACTGCGTAACTCAATATGCTAATTTAGCTGAGGGGTCTAGATGCTTGGCTCTCACCCGTGTAGCCTTGTGCAGAAGGCAGGAGATAACATTATAAGGAAACAAGAGGTCTGACCCCTCGTAGAATAATGGCTCAGGAAAGATGAGACAAGAATCAATTAAGGCGGGAAAGTAAAATATATCCTGGACATCGGATACTCTAATATCGTTTGGGACGGAAGAGTACAAGAGTTGGCCAAGGGAGGTCGACAGGAAAGATGGCAGAGAGGAGCCCAGCTCAGGTAAGTGGAAGCAATGCCGGGCTCAGCTGGGGTCCGTGGTCGCCAACCCACATCCCACTAGTTGTGAGCCTCTGGGGGATCAGTTCTCATTCGTAGAGGGATGAGTTCATTCCCTGTCTTTAATTGCTTTTGTCCTTTTCTTCTTCTAGTTTGTAAGTTAGTAATTAATATTAATAATATCGTATGGCCTCGGTGCTGGGTGTAAGCTTTGTTATTTGACACCCAGAAGACAGCTTGCATGTCGAATTTGTTGTTCCTTGAAGCACTAAGAAAGTCAAGGGGTCTAAGCTCCTTGACACTATAGCGCTTTCTAGTAGAGAAATGAGGAACTTTGTGTAGGCGGAAAATCCCGAGATTAATTTTGCCATTATGAACATGGCCTACTGAATTATAATGGGTTCTTTAACATGGCAACATCGTATGACATGCGTACCGTGATTTTTTCCGCCTTTCAAAATTCACTTACCACGGCTAGGAGCGAACTTGCAAGCTTGGGGTTGGTAGCCCGACACGATCATCATTCACCCACCGTGGCAAGCAGTAATTAATATTAGTTGTCGTTACCATTTCATGTTCATTCTCACTATCTCCCATATCATTAATGGTAGATGACCTAGGTGTTTCGCCCTTTAAAACAACAATCATCACCACTTTCTTTCTTCTGCATGACATCAACTGATCCATTCTTGAAGGAGATGTGGATGACACGTCCAGCTGTTCATATTCGCATGCCTGTGAATTCCCCATGATGATGATGTGCCTACCGCAGATAAAAGTGCTATTGCATCGCGTGGATTGTGACGTCCTTCTCGTTTATAGCGACTAAGTCGAGCCCTGTGCATGCGAAGTGCTGTTAAGCGAGGAAGATATCTTCACGAACGTTTATATTTACTCTTGCTGAGTACGTGCTTCAGCTCTAGCATTGCCGGATCAAAATACTGTACAGTAGGCTAGTACACGCTGATTCAAGAGTTTGTCGCGTCAGCTACAGAGGGCTCAATGCTATGAACAGCAGACGAATTCATTTATTTATTTATTTATTTATTTATTTATTTATGAAAGTACACAGGTCATAATCCCAATTAGGTACCTTCTTGACACGAATACAAAGTTTATTGTAAATCTAAATAATTTTAGGAAAAGACAAGAAAAGAAAAAAAGAATTAAACTTAAAACTACAAAATAACTTTAAAATCTTAAAATATATAATTAGTAGCGAATGCTTAGTTATGAATAAAACGAACTAAAATAACACAAAACAAAACCTGAACATGAACTCCTTGACAAAGCATGGACATTGCCTAATAAAGAGGCACGGCTTATAATTTAGACACAAAAGATTTTGTTTGTTATTGAATACAACGTCTGATTCAATAAATATATCTATGACTGTAGCAAATTTATTGTAGTTGGTTATTATTTTTATGAATGGTGAATTTAAGTGGTGGGAAGTTCTTTAATGTGAAATAATTTATAGTTTCGCGATTTAACCTGTGGAACCTGAAAAGAGAGAAAATTCATTAATTCTATAGAACCATTTTTACTTGTTATTATTTTCCTCAATATTTGCAGTGAAATAAACAGCCGTCTACTCTTCAGTGATGTGAAGTTGAACATATGTCTTAACAGTTGAGTTGATATATCGTAAGGGCAAAATATATTTAATGTTCCGTAATACATGGGTACCTTCAGAATTTGTGCTCTGGTATCAGCTGTGTCTTGGTCTGAGAGCGGGGTTTCAACCTATGATGGTCCATATAAAGAAATAATAATGTTCCGGCCAAAGCAAGAATGAAAGGTAAACCTAGGTTTAACCGGCTAAAGTGGAAATTACCATGGTTTTGTGGCTAAAGCTCGAAGAGTTCACGACGTTCCCACCTTTAACCGGCTAAAACTGGGTCTTACCAATCCCTGTCGATTAAAGCCCGAAGCTATCTTATATGTTGGTAAAGCAATATGGATTAAATTAATAAAGCCATTGGTCGTTACTTAGACGACGGTCTCGGTAAAACCATTGGCCGCTACTAGGTTAGACGACACTCTGGACTAGACCATTGGTCGCTAGCTACTAGTTTGGATGACTGTTTGGACGAAATTTACTGCTTGTAATACAAGCAAGGTGTCTGGGGCGTAAGCCCCAAGTTAGGGTTGTGATTGTACGTAAATTCTTATTAACCCATATCATACGACAATTGGTTACGTCCAGTTTTAGGTCGAAAGTCTGTGTCAAACCAATTGTGGCTCAAGAGAAATAAACAATCTACTCGGTCAAAAAGACCGTGGCGCGACCAATTGTGGGTTAACGTGTTGACTGACTGAAAAACAATATTTTATTTTCAAATGTAACAGTAGTTGTATACTGTAGTAATGCTAATCGTCATCTTTCGGGGCCGATAACCCAAATGCTTTGCCTCTTAAAACAACAATCGTCATATTTTTTAGCCTACTTTCGATTTTTGCAAAAAATGAAAGTAGACTTATGAGATCAACACAGGGCGAAAAAAAGTGTGTCCGTCGGTGTGTGTGTGTGTGTAATCTGAATGTCTATCCCCCCCTATCAATTCGAACACGGTGAACACGAATTGAATGAAATTTGGTACAAAGGTAGCACTAGCAAAGGACACCTCAGTGTCATGTTTTATATCGCCGCCATCTCGACAGAAACGTAATGGCGGCCACACAAATGTTCAAAGCTTAAATCAAATTACGAGTAACCTAATCATCCGATCTCTACCAAATTTTGCAACAACATACCTTTATGGGGGGAGCATCCTTTGACCAAACTAATAGGTCATCAGCCTAATAGTTTGCGGATGGCGGCCATCTTTGTGTGAAAATCGATTCCCCCTATTAATTCGAACACGGTGAAACCGAATGGAACGGAATTTGGTACAGAGGTAGTACTAGCAAAGGGCACCTCAGTGTCATGTTTTATATCGCCGCCATCTTGGCAGAAAGGTAATGGCGGCCACACAAATGTTCAAAGCTTAAATCAAATTACGACTAACATAATCATCCGGTCTCTACCAAATTTTGCAACAACATACCTTTATGGAGGGAGCATCCTTTGACCAATATAATAGGTCATAAGCCTAATAGTTTGCGGATGGCGGCCATCTTTGTGTCAAAATCGATTTCCCCTATTAATTCGAACACGGTGAAACTGAATGGAACGAAATTTGGTACAGAGGTAGCACTAGCAAAGGGCACCTCAGTGTCATGTTTTATATCGCCGCCATCTTGACGGAAACGTAATGGTGGCCACACAAATGTTCAAAGCTTAAATTAAATTACGATTAACCTAATCATCCCATCTCTACCAAATTTTGCAACAACATACCTTTATGGAGGGAGCATCCTTTGACCAAACTAATAGGTCATTAGCCTAATATTTTGTGGATGGCGGCCATATTTGTGTGAAAATCGATTCCCCCTATCAATTCGAACACGGTGAAACCGAATGGAACGACATTTGGTACAGAGGTAGCACTAGCAATGGGCACCTCAGTGTCATGGTTTATATCACCGCCATCTTGACGGAAACGTAATCGCAGCCACCCAAATGTTAAAAGCTAAAATGTAATTACGACCAACCTAATAATCTAGTCTCTACCAAATTTTGCAACATCATATCTTTATGTGGGAAGCATATTCTGACCAAACTGCAAGATCATCAGACCAATAGTTTGCAGATGGTGGCCAAGTATGTGTGGAAATCGATTCCCCCTATCAATTCAAACATGGTGAAACCGAATTGAACGAAATTTGGTACCGAGGAAGCACTAGCAAAGGGCACCTCAGTGTCACGTTTTATATCGCCGCCATCTTGACGGAAACGGAATGACGGCCACCCAAATGTTAAAAGCTTAAGTCAAATTCCGATCATCCTAATAATTTGCTCTCTACCAGATTTTGCAACAACATGCCTTTTTGTGGAAAGCATCTTATGACTGACTACAAGGTCATCATCCCAATAGTTTGCAAATAGCGGCCATATGTGTGTGCAAATACATTCCCCATATCAATTCAAACACGGTGAAACCGAATTGAATGAATTCTTTTACAGGCGTAGCACTAGCAAAGGGCACCTCATATTCATGTTCAATATCCGTATAGCACGTTGTATTTCAACAAGCTACTACAACCAACATTCAATTATACTCCTTGAAAAGGACAAAGAGTTATAACAATATCCATGCATTTAGGAGAAAGTAGGCTATATGTTCTTTACTGAACATCTTGTTGTCTTCCTGATAATTGTAATATTTTATCGATTTGAAAGTTTATATTAGAATATTCTTGTCCGCTACTGTGGCACCGTCGATAATTCTCTGTCTTGACGCAGCCAATGGCAGGCACATGTGCAATTTGTTCTCTTTATCCTGGGTTATAAGTGATTTGGGTTTTGTTCTTCTTCTTTCTTCGTTATGCCCACTTAAAGAACGCCTTTGAGGGTTGATAGCTTTTCCTTCTTCTCCTCCTCCTCCCAGAATCTCTTCATGAACTCGCTAGGCTGGTTCTTGTGTTCTTCTGTCCGATGTTTTCCATTAGTCTTTTCAGCGTTCTCCGTGAAAGCGTGCTTTGCAACCAGCGCTACAAAGGCCTTGCGATTCCTCATGGTATCTTCTGTGATGTTTATTTCTTTTAAGTCCTGTTTGACTTCTTCTAACCAATTGATTTTGACCTTCTTTCAGTTTATTATATCAAGAAGGTTTTTTTTTTTTTTTGCATAAAGCATTATGAATGAAATTAATAAAGCCATTAGTCGTTACTTAGACGACAGTCTGGGTGAAACCATTGGAGGTTGCTACTAGGTTAGACGACACTCTGGACGGAACCATTGGTCGTTAGGTGCTAGTTTAGATGATTGTTTGGACGAAATTTACTGCTTATAATACATGCAACGGGGGCTAGGTCTGAAGATGTGACCAGAGAATTTCAATCGTCTCGTACAGCATCGGGGAACTTATTCATGTACTTGTACTGTGTACAAGTCTCTAGTTTTCCTTTCAATCCATTTACCATTTACATGAACAGGGCCATATATTTTCCTATGAATTCTTCGTTCTTGTTTTTCAATTTCACCAATTTTAGAGTGGCCTCCTAGAACTGTAGTTTCCGAAGCATACCGTTCTTCCGGAAGAACAACTGTTGTAATGTTGAAGTTTCGCATTTCGTGTCTTCACCGTTTTATTGTTATGATTCCACGTTATTCTGTATGCTTTCAGAGGTTTGGTGGCTCTTTGTAACTTAGCTTTCCTGTCCAGTCCAGATTGTACAATGATTTCTCCTAGATATTTGAAGGTAGACACTTGTGTGATTATTCCAAAATTAGTCTGCAATGAGTAGGGTTCGGATGTTTTAAGACCTAAAGAAGTGCAGAATATGCAAGCAAATATGCCCTAAAAACATGGCATTTCCTTGTTTGCTAATTGCTTCTGAGCTAAATATATCTACTGGAGTGACATCCTATTGAAAGGTGAGAGCACACTATCGCCATGTTCCGTGACCTCATGCGCACAGTGTCGCAAAATAACTTGTCCAGAAAGATGTGCTAAAAGACGTCCGTAGAGGAGCACCTTCTTGGAATCAGGTCTTCTAAACCTGCTATCTACCTCTTCCGGGAAAAGAAAGAAAAATATATCTACTAGACTATTCGGAAATCCTGTGTTTGAAACTCGACGCAGATAACATGTACCTTGTAAACGACGCCTCAATTTAAAACAAAAATGCTGAAATTATAACAGAATATGACCTTATATCACTAAAATATAGGCAGACCCGACCAGCGGTTGGAAACTGCTCAAGATGATGATGATGATCACTAAAATATAACCAAAACAATATAAATGGCCGTAATATGCATTTATAGGCAACATAAAATTGCTTTAAACGTGGTCAGGGACCCGTCATTCAAACTTATTATTCAGATTTCGGGTAAAATGAGCTCAGGAAAAAAATATGACTTTTCCTTAACATCCGAACTTTAGTAATGAGGATCTTTGGATATTGTGGTGTCCATTTGCCATGAAATGTGTCTTCTCATACGTTTATTAATTGTACAGTAATTTTTAATAATTGATATTTTATTATCCCGGGGTAACCATTGGCTGGTCCGTGCTGATTTTGATCAGTTTTCATAACGTTTTGAGGGCGATGTTAATAGTTTTTTTAAATATTTTAAGTTTTGGTGTTTAAATTTTCTTTGTTATACCTAAACTTTGTTATTGTCAGGTTTACAGAAGTCATTGGCAGTTTGCCATTTTTGGTTATTAACTTATATCCGGTAAGTGATTAACTTGAATAGCACGTTTTGCCATGGTCCCTTGTTTGTTTTTGAGTTAATATGCTTGATGGATTGTTGTTTAAATTTGTGTTTTGTCTGCTTTGTTAATATTTTGTTCGTTCGGACTTGGTCACCCATCCAGCTTTTGGCCTGATGTTGCTTAACTGTATGTTGATTTTGTAGTGATTTAGTTGGGTTTGATGTCGGTTAATCAACTAAAATACCCAGGTCCAAATCTAGAATACTTGTCATCATCTCTACTTGGTGTTTATTATAACAGTTGTGAAGTGTGTCTTGACACAGGCTGCTGGGTGCCTACCTTGGCGATTGACGTCAATTGCTGCTTGTTTGGTTGCAGTAATGCTGCCTTCCAGGTATTGCTAACAACAGTCTCTCTCTCTCTCTCTTTCTCTCTCGCAGAACTTACCTCGTTTCTTTTCACACGGATATTCTGTAGTGATTAGCATTCTTGATCAACAAAATTCCTCTTCAACACAAGAGTGCCCAAATAGATTGGGCAGAAAGTGACTATTTTATCACTCTATTATCTGAAAGAAAGGTTACATGAATTATTCATGCGTTAACCCATTGAGTACTTCGCCCGAGTCGATCTCTGGCATGTTCAGCCATCTTATGTGGCACTGTTTGAGTTTGACTTTTGCTTCCGGAAATAACTTAAAGAGCATTTTCTGTCCACTAGAGCTGGAGTTCATCTGTGACGTAAAGAATTATGGTGGAATAACGAGCAAATCCTTCAGGCCGTGTTGTGATTTCGAATCATAGAATATCAATGTCTGTACCAATGAGGTGCAACAAGTTTTACTTGCCCACTGATTTCAGGAAATACTGTAGTTTTATTTTGAGCCCTGATATGGAAATGGTGTAACTGTGGGCACAATTTTTAAATTTTTATTCGTCTCAAAGTGAATATTAATGTAAACATAGGATTTTAAATTTACATTGAAATTAATCTAATAATACTAACTAGCGGACCCGTGCGAGAACTCTCGCATAATGTGCCCCATGTGTACAGACTACCCGCATGGCGCTAGTGCTATGCGGGCTGTACGCGATACAGTTCTCGTAGGGGATCGTCGTGTTTATTTGTTTAAAAGCACTTTATAAACAAATAAATACATTTCTGTTGACTTTTCAAGAAATGCAAGATTTTCCCTGTACTATTGAGACGATTTGGAAGATTTTGGTACAAACCACACCTTCTAGCTCCCTCTGGTTTAGGAGCTTGAGTTTTGTGAAACATACTCCTTAGCGTATTATATAATAAGACTAGCAGAAGTACCCGCTCTTCGAACGGTCTTTGGTATTAATAACCAGACGCTATCAATTGAGCTACTGTTGCAATGGTTAGGGGCTTGTCATTCCTTCATAAGTTTATCAGAACGAAGTTAGTTTTCTGGGTATATCGCAGACACTGTTAAGTTAAGGGCCATAAAATGTGGTTTTCGGCGACCCTTTATAGACTCCCTAGTTTTGTGTCACACATTGAGAATCGCAACGTATGCTTTGGTCGTCCTTCCAGGATAATTTTTATTTTTCTCCTATTTTAGCATGTATTTTGAAAAGTTGTTCCTTATACCCACCCTTCTATGAGAAGTACGTTGAAGAGTTTTATAAATGATTGGTGTATTGACTCATTGTTAAAATACCTAATTTTACGGTGCTACAAGCACCCGAACATGAATTACAGGCGTACATAAACATAAAGATATATCAACCACACAGCATTAAACAAAATCATCTTTACGATGCTGCCGTTTGTCGACAAAAATATGTTTAGTTAAAATGTGCTCTCAAACTAAATTCACCTAACGTGTACTTCCTGACGTGAAAATACCTCGTAGACGAAACGCAATATATGCCAAATTAAAACTGACCCTCACCGTTGTGGAAAGTCCCCATCCCCAGGAAGACCCCTTTAATAAATTATAAAGGCTTGTGGTGCATGGAAATTCGGGATTTTTAGCCTCAAATGGCCCAAATTCCCAAAAGCTGCAAAAAACACTATTCCAATCCAGGAATTTTTGAATAATGTTGCTGTTTGGAGATATGATAGACCTTCTGTACAACATATCGCATATCGCACGTGTAAGTCACGTGTAAAAATTGTAGGGTACCCCTTGACCCCCTTAATCGCATTGTTGAAATTTACAGTCTATGTTTGATTCCACGATAACCTTATAGCCATTTGCAAACTTTCACAGAAATTTAATAAATTGAGTGGCATTGCTTCTGACAGAAATAGATGGAAAGTTGGAGGTCACCTCTTGTGAAAGGCCTACTAGGTTATGAATATTCCCGAATGGGAACATGATGTTAATTCCGTTTGAGCAGATGAATGATCAATTAATATGATAATATTGGTCCGGTTAACTCAAACATAAAATGCCAGCGTTTCGCCCCAGTGTGCCGTTGGGCTCGTCAGTTGGTACAGACACACCCCACCAATACGCGTGGCTAGCACATACTGAGAAGGCCATCACAAGACACAAAATACAAGTAGTATTGACGTCACGAGTGATGCCAATGTGCTACGGAAGACAAGCTTCCTTTCATAAAACAAAAGCCTTACCTTGGCAAACCAAATAGGTTATGAATATTCCCGAATGAGACCATGATGCTAATTCCGTTTGAGCAGATGAATTATCAATTAATATGATAATATTGGTCCGGTTAACTCAAATTTGCCTACTTTCTAGAGAAGAAAACCAAGGGGGCTTGGTTCACTGAGATTGGCAGAGATTTACAAGAAATGTGACGATGTGCATATGCGTGTCACTTAAAATGAAACTAATAACTCACCGGAGTTGTCTAGAGAATCCAAAGCTTAAAGCAGACATTACGTGGACGGAAGAAAGGAAGCAACATCAAGAATTCATGCGACAGTACTGGGCGAATATTAAAGCTCGACGCAGAAACTAGTTGAAATAACGTGGCCCTTAGTTGGCCGAAACGCAACAAGACGAAGAAAATGTATGATCCCACGAGAGAAAATTTAATGCGGATAAAGGGGGAACAGTGAACCGCTATTCCTTAACTGACAGGCTCACTGATGCCGTACGCAAGAGACGCCTGTAAGTCTATGGCCATATTGTAAGGCTGTGAGTTTGTTTCATCGCTCGCCGCATGAGTCACAACTGCCCCAGGGCTGGGCTGTGCTCTGCCTCAGTGTATTGCGTGCGCCTTATGCAACAGGACTACTAGGACAAAGGGATGGTCCAGAATATTCGTGACTCAGCCAGTGATGGAAACCTCGAGAAACCGTGAACCCTGGATGGGTCTAGAAGCATTTATTGAGTCACCGGCCTGCTATATAAGAGCGACCTGTCAAGCAGTGTGTGTGTGTGTGTGATTTTCGAGCTAGTGCGAGCGTTTATCCTGAGCGACAGAAGTGTGGTGACTTGCGAAACCCCTAGTGAAGCCGATTCTCTTGACAGCGAGGGAGTGAGAAGCATACAGGGGACTGCCTGTGTTTTGAGCGAGTGTGATTTCACTGAGCGTCAGAGATATTGTGGCGAAGTGCCGTGCGAGTTACGAAATCCAGTGACATTGTTTCTCAGTTTGTGGACAGCGAAGCAGCGTGTAGAAGGTTATCGTAAGTAACTGTAGTTTGTGTACATAAGGAAGAGGTGCAGGTATTCCACGGATCTCATTAGTGGAGGATTAGCTGCATGACTAAGTGAAAGGGGCAAGAGCGCTCCATAGGGAAGAGACTTGAGGAAACTGGAGTAACGTTCTAATTGCTTGTATTTGCTGTTGAGTGGTGTATCTTTCTGGCTGCAATAAAGTTAATTATTTCTTTAAAGGAACAATCTGTGTTGTGCTTCAACCCACCGTAATCCAGTTAACAAAAGTGCCACTAGGGGGTTGGCACGTAACAATATCTATGGAATGGACAGTGACAGACTAACCAAAAGGTTATTTAAAGGTCAAAATAAACTGGCTAGAAGAAACTAAAACGAACCTCCAAGAAATGAATATCACAGGCTACATCGTGACAAATCGTGGTGCCTTTAGTACAACAGCAGGCAAACACAAATTCATGGAGAGGCTTAAGATAACTGATAGTAAGTGGTTCACAGAACGCAAGGTGCAACACTGTGCAACCATAGGAGATTTTGAGAGGATAACAAGGCGAAAACCAACAAGTTCAAACGCGCTCTTTGATTGGGCATAACGAAGAAGAATAAGAAGATGAAGTTAAAGCCATGCGCCTCTCTTGCCTTTTCCTTACTCTCTCTCAGAAGTGCTTAAATAGTTAGGGATTTACCGCACTCCAGGCATTCAGCAACTGCTTGCACGACTCATGCAGATAAGATACATTTACGTGTGGACAGTGGAGCATCTCTCTTGTTATTCATAAAATAGGGATGTCCAAATAGTTATATGATTTATACAATTTATAATTCACACATATGATAAAATTGCTGACGCTAAAAACTTGTAATGTAAACTTCGTGCAACAGAATTTGCGTACACCAGGTTGCGAACACCTGGTCTAAAATATAAATACCAAGGTGAATTCACTTTATGTAATAAAGCTTGGTACGTACCGGTATCTTCCTACAACATATTAAGACGAGCAACGCTGGATAAACAACCTAGCATTTGATAATTCCCTACACTCTTTGGAGTGTGTGGACCTGGCCGATCTGCGAAGAACTTTCAAACGGGTGATGACGGGCCGTCAGTAGACCTCGTCAGCTGGTTCATGAGGGAGAGTGGCTACTTTTCTAAGTTTTGATTTAAGATCATTAGTTAAGGTTTAGTCTGTTTTATGTTTTTTATTGCATTTGTATCAATTTTTATTGTTAAAATGCCTTACTTGTTTTATTGTTTTTTATCGTCCTCGTTTTAACTCCATTTATCCAAATAAGACATACTTATTGGGGCTCACTGTCTGTTTTATACAAACCAATTTCTTTTTCATCCCTGGCAGTGGGCTGTTTTTATCTTCATCCTTTCATTTCGCAACGTTTCATTTCATTAGGGGCTGATAACCTAGATGTTAGGCCTCTTAAAACAAGAATTATCATCATCATCATCATCTTCATCTTCATCAATTCCCTATGAAAAAGAAACTATTAAAATCAACATTAATTACACCTGGTGGCACGGAAAACCAATTCTAGATGGTCGAAGTAGCAATTTAACCCATCTCTTGTCAGCTTTGCCTCACGAAACCGAGTGTACCCCGTTCTAAGCCTCAGATGAGAGCATGGTAGAGCTGGGAATGGACCCATGGCCTTACGAAGCGGAGTGGTACACAAGAGAAGTAGAATACACTACAGATCCTTGGCGTTTCTTGTCGAGCGTGTAAGTGGTGGGGGCATTGCAGAGCGTGACTCCCACAAGTCTATAACCTTGGTCAGACCGTCATACTATCTGGTCCATTGCTGTGGTAAGGGACGGAACATTGGGGTTATCTGCCCTAAACACTACTAGCTACGTGTTACTTATTATCTTCCTAGCGGACCCGTGCGAGAAATTTCGCATGTTCATAAGCCACACTTTCCCCAATAGGTTTATAGAACACTATTTAAGTTTCAGGCGTCCCTACGGCCATAATGCGAACTGAACCGCAATGATGTCGCGTATTTTCAGACAACAGTATTTGCAAATCGCACACTTCGTACAGATTTTTAAGTCACTTTTTAAAGAAATTATAGAGATTTAAGAAATTAGAGTGCAATGCGTCACTGGTAATGTGACGGCTCATTTTTCACGATCGGTTGCTTGTGAGCGCCACAGGAGGGATATACTGTATACTACTGAAATAATATATATGATTGGAAGCCATTTTACAAACGATTACTTCCTTTTGATAGTTTCTGAGCAAAAGGTATATAAAGTATGAAATAATCATGGGCAATATACTGTAGCATATTCCGGAGTCCCTGAAGAGTTTGAGCTTTGTGAAACACACACCTTATTGTTTAATATACAGTACATGGTTATTCAGCTAAGAGGACCACCTCAAATATCTACATAACCGTTTAAGATATCGTCATTCTGTTTTCAAGCGCTCATCATGAGATCATTTACACTTAGGCTACAAGTATGGGTTATGATATTTACAATATATACTTACTAGCAACCCACCCTTGCTTCGCCCGGTATCTTTACTGGTTTACCCAGCGTAAGCTTAAAAGGCGTATTTTTTCGATTTCAATGAACTACGACCTATATCCGTTTCTGTCTCGGCATGATGGGTTAAAATCACTGACTGGACTAAAGAAATAGCGTGTGCAACGAATTCTTGTCAGACGTAACTTAAGAATGGTGAGGTAGATACACAATTACCCCTTCCGTCCAATCTGAACTTGACTATGTATTCTTCGGAATGAAGGCTGAAATTGGGGTGATAGGCTCGCTCGCTCGCTAGCTAGCTCGGTGGCTAGCTAGCTCTTAAACTGTCTCCGAAGCTAGTAATTGAATGGAGATTGTTGGTTGCTTGGTTCCTCAGTTTAGTGTCCGCGGCAACGGGAGATTGTTGGAAGAAATGAAAACGTAAAAACACTTATAGTGGGTGATGTATTGAAGATAGAGATATGCTGCTGCGGACTTTATTGTAGAACTTTTCATGCTGAACAATTCTTACACTCATTGTATATAGATATTTTTAACGCTTTACTCAGCGTAAGCTTAAAAAGCGAACGGATGGTAGTTTTGTCGACTCGACTCACTGAAATAGTTTCTGCTCGGCTTCCTTAGGTCACAAATAAATTACTTTACACAGAATCCTTCCTCGATAAATCCTTTAC
Organism: Meconema thalassinum; assembly: GCA_946902985.2. Classification (NCBI taxonomy): domain Eukaryota; kingdom Metazoa; phylum Arthropoda; class Insecta; order Orthoptera; family Tettigoniidae; genus Meconema; species Meconema thalassinum. Next base: position 308,537,774 of record OX336392.1, on the reverse strand, counting down.
AGAATGGTGAAACCCGCATTAAAATCCATCCAGTGGTTCTCGAGATTACCCGGAACATCCAAGAATTGAGGGACTTTGTTTTATACTACGTAGAGATTTAGTTGCAGTAGTAATTAAACTAGAACAAGGTGTATTGGCCACGTTCAAGTGGGAGTAATTTGAGCATCCGCCCTACAATCCGGACTTGTCACCCTGCAATTTCCATCTGTTTGGTCCGTTAAAAAACATCTCAAGGGAAAACGTTTCCTATCGGACGACGAACTAAAGCACACCGTGCAGGATTGGCTCCTGTCACAAGCACAAGACTTCTGGCAACAGGGAATCCCGCGACTAGTGAAGCAATGGGACACCTGTGCACAGGCCTGTGGTGATTACTTTTGAATAACGAATAAATTGTACCCACAGTATCGTTTCGTACCTTTTCATTTGAACACCCATCGTATTATACATTTTCACTTTCGGCTAAGAGGCTAGAACAATGTAAGTGTTCTGATTTTAAGATACACACAAAAGTAGGCTAAATTTGTATCCGTACGAAGGATGGTTAACCTCCTGCCTCTCGACCACCGTGGATGGCCATAAAGGTTCCTTGCCCTGAGTAGGAAGCAGGCTGGGACCAAGGCCGCTGTTGTTTGTTTGGAGCGTCGCGGCGTGTCGCGGCGGTACTGGACGCTGGCCAGAGCTGTGGACAAGGCCGTTGCAACGTCGCGTCGCCACACCTGACTCCAACCTGGCGCTCTTGGTATGTCGTGACGTCAAACAGTTTCTCACCGAGTGACGCACGGACCTGGCCAACACCGACATTTACATTGCAGCGTGTGTGTTCTCAGAAGTGGGAGCGATAACAGGGCGTTATTCAACTGTCTTGGTCCTTGCTTCTTTATGTCGGTAGGCAAAAATCGCAAGAAAATAGAGGGAACTAATTGGAAGGAGGTGGAACATTTTAAGCTGTGTCACCTGTGTAGAAAGGACTGCCAACGATAATAATAATAATAATAATAGTGTTATTGGTTTTACGTCCCTTTTAACTACTCTGGCTTTTAGAGACGCCGGGGTGCCGGAATTTCGCCCCGAAGGGGATCTTTAACGTGCCAGTAAATCTACTGACACGGCTCCCTCGCATTTGCGCACCCTCAAATGCCAGCTGACTGCGCCAGGAGACTAACCTGCAACCTTGGGCCTAGCAAACCAGAACGTTACCGCTGAGCCACGCCGCCAGCCTTCCAACGATATCATCTGGAATTACAGTATGTATAACCGAGTATGCAAATTCTTCTTCTCAGGATGGCAGTCTAGTATGGGGAGAGAAATAGGGTCGATGTATCTAGTAGAAAAACCAATGAGTTCTCAGTTGCGATCTACAGTATTCTGCTAGAAAGAAGTTCGTGTAGCGACAAAACTCTCCCTCTCAGTATTTATACCGACCTTGCTGTATGGAAGTGAGAGCTGGGTAGATTCAGGATATCTTATACATAAGCTGGAGGTAACTGATGAGGGTAGCACGAATGATTGCTGGGACAAATAGATGGGAGCAATGGCAGGAAGGTACTCGTAATGTAGAGATGAAGGGTAAGTTAGTGATATGAATACGCTAGATGAAGCTGTTCATATGAGCCGACTCAGATGGTGGGGTTATGTGAAGAGAATGGGGGAGGAGAGATTACCTAAGAGGTTAATCAGTTCGGCTGTAGAGGGTAAGAGAAATAGAGGTAGACCAAGCAGGCGATGATTAGTTTCAGTGTTAAACCATTTCAAAGTGAGAGGTGTAGAAGCAGAGGAGGCCGCAGTGCTAACTGCTAATAGGGGATCATGCAGGAGACTTGTTCGCAAACAGAGGCTTGCAGACTATACTGGACGCTGAAAGGCACAACAGTCTCACAGTCTCACATGGATATGTAATGTTTAAGACAGTGTAACCTCCACTTCAGGGTTCTGCGCAGCCTCTTCTTTTTCTTCTTCTCATCGCCATTAGTTCATTTACTAGGGACCGGATTTTTGGAAAATGCATATGCAAATGTATATTTTGAGGGTTTATTGTTTTTATTGCATATTCTGAACACAACAGCATATTTTAGCATATACAATTGAAATTAAGTACCATAATTTAAAACATCTTGAACACAATAGGTTTCGCCTGCGTGTTGGACATCGCTTGTAAGCAACTTTCTGAGCAACAGATAACGAGATGACAGTACTCGTATTTTACGCATTGCTGTTTGGTTATTTGAAGAAGGGAATGGGGTGGGACATTCCTTTCACGATCTCGGTAGCCAGTAGCCTGAGGTTTGTTTTGTGAGGAGTTTCTTCAAATAATGTGTTACTTTATTCTTAGTTTGCATATCATTAACTCAAAATGCCTAAAGAGAAGAGCAGCAGAAAGTAATTAATTATTAAAACAGTGGGTGTCGCATAATAGTGATTATTCAACTGATGGCTGCACTGAAAACTATTAAATTAGACGTAATTTGTCTCCTGAAAACATTAAAAAACTTGTATTGTGATGCTTCTTTCTGCAGTGAATGATACATGTATCAAGTGGGTGAATAAGATTGGCTTATTGCTGCTGTGTACTCGAGTTTGAAGGTTGTTTGTGAAGTAACCAATAGACCTACATAAAATCCAAAACATCATCATTTTCGTCGTTCTATTTTACGTTAGTTCATGTAGGTCTGGAATTTTAAATGTATATTTTAATATTTTTTTATCGCAGTTGGAACACAAAAGTGCCCGTTTTTAAGCGTGTTTCAACCGTTTAAGCTGTACAGCGTTGCCAAGATGGGCTCCATCACGCGTCATGGCGCGCCTCGCTCGGAAGTGATGGGCTCCATATCAGCAACGCTGTACAGCATTTCCCGGAGCGGCTAGCTGGTGAACCGTGTCTTAATTCCCCGTATAAATACAAACCGATATAAAATAAGTGAATTAATTATGTATTTCATAGTCATACAGCATAACTTTTTGATGTATAAGGATTACAACGCAACCAAGAACTACATTTTCCAACGACCCCGAGCCGAGAAAAAGTTACCTTACAAAAATAACAACTTTCGTTCTTGAACACAAAAATGTTGAAATTAATAAACCAGTTAAGTTATAGAACATTCCAATGTATATTGTGTTAAAATTTGGATTCGATCTGATGACGGGTTTGTGAGATAATAATTCTTAAATGTGACGCATGGTTGAAACACGCTTAAAAACGGGCAATTTTTGTGTTTCAACTGCGATAAAAAATATTAAAATATAAATTTAAAATTCCAAACCTACATGAACTAACGTAAAATAGAACGATGAAAATGATGATGTTATTGGATTTTATGTAGGTCTATTGGTTACTTAACAAACAACCTTCAACCTCGAGTGCACATAATATGTTGGTCGACAGTAAGTGCATATTTTTCAATTTTAATGCATATTTTCTACATTTTTAGTGCATAATTCCATGCATGTTTTAATCGGTTTGAGTGCATAAAAGTCCGGTCCCTATTCATTTCATATATACATATGTGTCTGAGTCTTCAGTCGTGAGAATGGTCTGGCTGCTGCAGTAGTGGTAACGCTCTCGCCTGCTGTGTGCAAGGTTGCAGAATCGAATCCTGGCGCAGTTAGTTGGTACTTGAAAGTGCGCAAATGCGAGGGAGCCGTGCCAGTAGATTTACAGGAACGTTAAAGATCACGTTTGGGGCAAAATTACGGCCACATGAAGTTGGTACTTGAAAGTGCGCAAATGCGAGGGAGCCGTGCCAGTAGATTTACAGGAACGTTAAAGATCACGTTTGGGGCAAAATTACGGCCACATGAAGTCTCTAAAAGGGACGTAAAGCCAAAAACATTATTACTATTATAATTGAAAGTAGGTACGGTATGTTGAAATGCAACTAATAATGCATGATGCAGGTTTTGCTGGTGCGTGGCTACAATTAGCCAAGCCAGCTCGGGCCGCTACTTGCGCAGACGCAGTGAGACCCTCGCTATGCATAAATTCTGTAGCCAATATTTAAAAATTTAATCAGTATTGAACCCATCTGCAATTGGTTCAAGCGTCGAATCCATATATTATTTGCAAAAGAAGAGAGGAAATAACGCAGTTTTTAGAATGTATTGGAAAGATTTTAAGAAGTGGGCTGTTATAATGTGGTGCAAGAACGGGTGACCACGAGTCATGCGGACGTGAGATCACTCTTGACGCATCAATAAGGAGCTGGCGCATGATTATTAATACACACATCAAAAAAAGTTTTGCATCACCTCGGTTCCAAGAGTTCCGGAACCGTTAAATACAAAGGGAATAGAGATCAACACAAACAACATTTCAGCTCGTTTTATTGCTCATGAGACCCACACATTGCATGTTGTACCATCATACAGCTAGACTTTCAGCATTTGTGGTCCAGATTGCAGTACACACCACTACCTCTAATACCCAGTAGCACGTCCTCTTGCATTGATGCATGCCTGTATTCGCCGTGGCATACTATCCACAAGTTCATCAAGACACTGTTGGTCCAAATTGTCCCACTCCTCAACGACAATTCGGCGTAAATCTCTCAGAGTGGTTGGTGGGTCAAGACGTCCATAAACAGCCCTTTTCAACATATCCCAGGCATGTTCGATAGGGTTCATGTCTGGCGAACATGCTGGCCACTGTAGTCGAGAAATGTCGTTATCTTGAAGGAACGCATTCACAAGATGTGCACGATGAGGTCGAGAATTGTCGTCCATGAAGACAAATGCCTCTCCAATATTCTGCCGATATGGTTGCACTATGGGTCGGAGGATGTCATTCAGGTATCGTAAAGCCGTTTCGGAGCCTTCCATGACCACCAGTGGCGTACGTCGGCCCCACATAATGCCACCCCAAAACATCAGGGAACCACCACCTTGCTGCACTCGCTGGACAGTGTGTCTAAGACGTTCAGCCTGACCAGGGTGCCTCCAAACACGTCTCCGACGTTTGTCTGGTTGAAGGCATATGCGACACTCATCGGTGAAGAGAACGTGATGCCAATTCCGTGGGGTCCATTCAGCATGTTGTTGGGCCCATCTGTACCGCGCTGCATGGTGTCGGGGTTGCAAAGCTGGACCTCGCCATGGACGTCGGGAGTGAAGTTGCGCATCATGCAGCCTATTGCGCACAGTTTGAGTTGAAACACGACGTCCTGTGGCTGAACGAAACGCATTATTCAACATGGTGGCATTGCTGTCAGGGTTCCTCCGAGCGGCAATCCGTAAGTAGCGGTCATCCACTACAGTAGTAGCCCTTGGGCGGCCTGAGCGAGGCCTGTCATCGACAGTTCCTGTATCTCTGTACCTTCTCCATGTCCGAACAACATCGCTTTGGTTCACTCTGAGACGCCTGGAAACTTCCCTTGTTGAGAGCCCTTCTTGACACAAAGTAACAATGCGGACGCGATCGAACTGCGGTATTGACATTCTAGGCATGGTAGAACTACAGACAACATGAGCAGCGTACCTTCGTCCTGGTGGAATGACTGGAACTGATCGGCTGTCGTACCCCCTCCGTCTAATAGGCCCTGCTCATGCATGGTTGTTTACATCTTTGAGCAGTTTTAGTGACATCTATGAACAGTCAAAGGGACTGTATCTTGGATACAATATACACAGTCAACGTCTATATGCCGGAGATCTGGGAACCGAGGTGATGCAAAACTTTTTTTGATGTGTGTAGAACGAGAAAAACTTTTCCACGATGAGTAAGAGAGAAGAAGTTTCGGAAATAGACCTTACTCAGCTATAAAATGACAACCTTGCAATGACGCAAGAAGAGAAATAATTAAAATTAAGCCATTTGCAAGCATTTAATTAATGAAATGAACTCATCATTGTTGATCATTCTGGAATAGAGATTTTTGTGTGGGGAAAAAGTTTATAATATTTGCACAGGAAAGAACTGCAGAGGTGGCATGACGTAGTTAGTTATTCCCCGAGCCCAGAATTGGGAGAGAGGGAAAAATAAACCTCACCACCCACATATCTGAGGAGCCAAATTATTTAATATCTTGGAATTGTGTGATCGATTTCCATGATCAAAGAAACCATGTTACGTTTAAAACAAGAGCTTTCAAGAGATATATTTATCAAAATTATACGACAATTACTTCAGAAGTTAGTGCTGGAGAAGAAGCGGATTTGATCTTTTTGCAGCAGATTTGGATAAAAACCCTGGAGGTGCCAGGAGGAGCATGCAGTTTCCGACAGCCCGAGGGGGCGTCGCTGTGTCACAACAATTCAGTCTTGAGCGACCGCTGAGGCGGGTCGTACTGTTTCGCAAAGTATCAGTCAGCCCAAAGAGGAGCGTGACGTTGGAGCTTCAACTACAAGACAAGCTACAAGTAAACTCCTAGTCCAGGAGTGCTGCATCAAAGTACATTCAGTTATAAAAGACGCCAGAGAGCGTGATACTGTGTCGCAGAGTACAACAGGTCATTTTAGTGAGCGCTTAGACGCTGCACGCAGGAACAATTATCGTTCAAGTTCACTAGTATAGTCAAAGTTTAGGCTGTGGACTTAAGAAATAACCGGCGACAGGTACTCGAATATAATAGTTCAGTAAAAGAACCGACGCATCATAAGGTTTAGAAGTACCCAAGGACAATGAAATAGACAGTTTTATCTACGTTAAGTAACCAGATCAGGGTAGAACGAAATAGTAACGCCTAGTGTTCCTAGAGCGAAGGACGATAAAAATTAGGAATTGTAGTTCCAGGCTTTGTTAGTAGGTGGACAAATGAACAGTCAAACATTGGGGAGTACTCCAATAAGCCACGAATCAAAGTAACAGAAAATAATACAAGGAAATTACTAAGTCACCGATATACAAGTTCGAGCGATCAAAATAGTAATACATCAAGGACAGACTTTTATTAGACGAACAAGTGAGCGTCTAGCAAGATACGGCATCGTGCAGTAAAGATAAAGAAGCCGATAGTCAAACCCAGAATTAGAAGACCAGCCGTTCCAGTGAGGTTAGTTCGATCGAGACTTTCAATCATCTCTTCAGAGTAGAAAGCCGACGTGCATTTAGTGCAACCCTTGGAAACGGTAAAGGAAAAGAAATCACGTGTGTAAGGCGAATAATTAACGCCAGAGTGATAAAATTTTTATGCAATGTAAACTTAGTGAAATTTTTGAGTGTAATATTTTTAGTGAGAAGCCTCCGTGGCTTAGGCGGCAGCACGCTGGCCTCTCACCGCTGGGTCCGTGGTTCAAATCCCGGTCACTCCATGTGAGATCTGTGCTGGACAAAACGGAGGCAGACGGGTTTTTCTCCGGGTACTCCGGTTTTCCCTGTCAAAATTTCATTCCAGCAGCACTCTCCACTCTCATTTCATTTCATCTGTCATTCATTTAATCATTGCCCCAGAGGAGTGCGTCAGGCCTCGGCAGCCGGCACAGTTCATATCCTCGCCGCTAGATAGGGGCTTCATTCATTCCATTCCTGACCCGGTCGGTCGACTGGAAACAGGCTGTGGATTTTCATTTTTCATTTTTAGTGAAATTTTATTCTGTTAAGTGAAAACGAATACAAAATGGTATTGATTATATTCCAAGTGATTAGGTTATATGTTTATGTGCTGTTAAGAAAGTGTCATTGAGTGTGAATATAACCATGAAAATGGCTTAAGAAGAAATTGATGGGGGATAATGTTCCATCGTTGGAGAATTCGGTCGATGACCGTACAGTCATGTAAGTAACTATTTCATTATTATGTGTTTTGGGAAGATTTGCGTATAATCCTCATGAGTGGAAGTAGGGATGTTTAATAACAGGTGAAATAAAGATTGCGCGATCTGAACAATTAATTTGATAGAAATATAATAAATATGTGAAATATTAATGAATCCCTTGTGGAAAATATTCAGTAAAATATCAGTTTAAATGGTAAATGATATAAATATGGCAAAGCAAGCGTAATAATAATAATAATTATTATATAAATGATATTGTGATGAATTTTATATGGGCAAATGGTAGCTTCAGAGCTCCTTTAGATGAATAAATACATGTTGTTAATACATGTTCTTTACGGTAAAAATGATTATTGTTAATGGAGGAAGAGTAATATATATTTTGAGACGTAGATCAAACTTTGATTTGAATTTATTTAGTTCTTTGAAGGCAACTTGGCTAATTAATGTATGAGCGCCATGTCGCGCATTGAAGTAATTTGTCACGCTAGGAATGCGTTGAAATGCTCGGTAAAAGTAATTATGTGGGACAGTTAGTCGTGGTCATGAACTGTTATAAGTCCTCAAAGTTGTGATAGTGATCACGAGGCATTGTGTGTTGTATGTTAAAAAGGGTGCTGTTTATGTTGTATTATGTGCGCTGGTAATGGGCGAGGCCTACCCTACGTCGCTAATGTTATAAGTCCTCACAGGTTGGGATACTGCTCCCGAGGCATTTGAAAGGATCGAACTCAGAGTCGTCCGTGTTGAAGCCCCTTAGTATTGGTTGTATTATTGAATTTTCTTACCCGCTAATGAGGACACTTCATAATTATACTATACCGAAGCTAAGAGAATAAGGTCTGTAGAACCTAAATATGTTGTTTTGTGGTTATTTTGTATCGGAAGCCTTGTCATTCAGAGAAATGCATTTGAAACAGCTGTGTGTAAAAGCTGAGTAGCCAGTCCCATGTGAAAGCGAGACTGTGGGCTCTTCTCTCCATGCAATAAATCAAGCCAAGTAGTTAAGACAGACCCTTACCCTTTGGTATTGCGGTAGGTTGGGGAACGGGATGTCTGAGTCACAACACACGGAAGTGTTTAAGATTGTTTTAACGACCCGATAGTTGAACCGAGGTCCCTTGACATTCATTGTTATCGCTTGCAGAGTTCAGATCGTTGCTTTCTTAAGATATAATTGTCTTTGAAGACAAAATGATAAATCCCTAACTTTATTATTTAATGATTCAGTGATTCACGAGTTTTTATGGAGTCATTAAGGTTCTGGGAGTAATCTTAAGTTTGACTTGCTCAGTAGTTTCTATAGCTCGGGAATGCGCAAATTTTTCCAATCACGGTAGTGAGTTGGTAGCTTGAGAGAGAGGGATGGTAACATATGAACGTTGTGAAAGCCCAAAATTAATTGATGATTAGCCATACTTTGATATGATGATTAGAAACAGATATCAGGGTGTCTACGACCCGGGAAAACCGGGAAAACAGGGAATTATGAATTTCTGGAATAATCAGGGAAAAATCAGGGAATTTCTTTGTTAATAATAATAATAATAATAATAATAATAATAATATCGTATGGCCTCGGGTGCCTGGTGCAAGCTTTGTTAATTGACACCCAGAGGGTAGCTTGCATGTCGAATTTCGTCGTACCTTTGAACGCTATGAAAGTCAAGGAGGTTAGATATCTAAACTCCTTGACACTAGAGCGCTTTCAAGTAGAGAATGGAGGAACTTTGTGTTGGCGGAAAATTCCGAGATTAATTTTGCCATTGAACACGGCCTACTGAATTCAAATGGGTTCTTTAACATGCCAACAAGGTATGACATGAGTATCGTGATTTTTGTCGCCTTCAAAAATCACTTACCATGGCCAGGGGCGAACCTGCAATCTTGGGGTTGGTAGTCCGACACTATAACCACTCACCCACCGTGGCAAGCTAATTTCTTTGTTAATCAGGGATTTTTCTCAGTTGGCTATATCCCGTAAAAGTGGAAGCAATACTTTCGAATTTCGCGGGAAGTTATCGCTCGCTACTGATGTCAGTGCTCAGCCAATGAGCAGTGCCTTCTCAAGCTCAACTGAACGCACGATGTGGCAACCTTTCCGTTCGCCTTCTGCGCAGGAGCCAACTACGCCATTTTATTGGGCCTTGAGCATTTTGTTCGTTGCGATCGGTATTGCCAATTTAGCGATTTTATCGGTAGATATAGCAACTTTGGCGACAAAATATTTTAAATTTAGTATTGTTTGTACTTGCTTCGCTCGGAAACAGTTAAGAATGCATTTCGTGACGAGCGCTTTTTTCCCCCGATGTCAATGAACTACGACCTAGGCCTATATCTGTTTTACGTCTCGGCATGATGGGTTAAAATCACTGACTGGACCATCCATTATATTATTATGGAGATAGCATGAGCAACGAATTCTTGTCAGACGTCATTTAATTGCGAGGTGCATGCAACACAAATCCTCCTCCCGTCCAATCTAAAAACACGTATAGTGGGCGATGTATTGAAGATAGAGATATGCTCTCGCGGACTTTTTTTTGTAGAACTTTTCATGCTGAACAATTCTTACACTCATAGTATATTGGTATTTTTAACGGTTTGCCCAGCGTAAGCTTAAAAAGCGAACGGATGCCTTTTTTTTCGACCTTATCACTGACATCGCTACTACATGGCTTCCTTTGAACATAAATAAATTATTTTCTTTTTATACTAAGTAGAGATTTAGGGACTATTTAAACTCCCGTTAGCGACCGAATTTTGACTACTACTGGGTGATAACGGGCTACGTTAATTCACGTAGTTTTGTATTGGTGCGCGGATAACCGGCTACGTAAATTAACGTTTTCTTACAGTGCTTCATTCTTGTGTAATTTTCTCCTCTCCGCCGTTCATTAATCAAAATACTACGTGTTATTTACGAACTAAGGTCTTTGTTCAACGAAATGCAGATAGGTATATTGTTGTCTTGATAATGCTTTCGGTACTGGAAGTGAGGTTTTATAACACTCAGTTACCGCGTATATTGTCAAGTGTTAGCATGGCGCGGGCGGAACTGACAGTGCGATAATCAGTTCTGACGAGTCTGTTGACGATAATAATACGAGTGAAATTGACAATGGTAGCAGTGAAAGTAGTGACGATGAGGTTGATGGATGGACAAGTAAGAAAAGTTACACGTATTTATGTTCCATCTTATTTCTCATGCTAGGTGTACTTCAGTTTCCCGGTCCGCAGTAAGGAATAGAGTAGCGCGCGCCCGGGTAACAATGTGTTAGACCTGGGTTGACAATACTGTTCGCGCGGCTTTTCCATCCCGGTATTCTTTGATTATTGTCTGCTCGTGGTAGCTATACTTCAGTTGCCCGTTCCGCAGTAAGGAATAGAGTAGCGCGCGCCCGGTTAACAATGTGTTAGACCTGGGTTGACAATACTGTTCGCGCGGCTTTTCCATCCCGGTATTCTTTGATTATTGTCTGCTCCTACCTTCCTTAGCTAGGCTAGAACTTCTGTCCAATTTTGTTTTTAATTGTGCCCAGGAAATGTTTTTGCAACACCTCTCAAACTCTACCTTGTATTATCAAGCAGACTTGGTTAAATTATTTTTAGCGGCTTCGGTGGCGTAGTTGGTATCATGCTGAGGCTCTATGCCCAAGATCGCGGGTTCAAACCCGACCGAAGTCGTCGGATTTTTTAAGAGCGTTAACAATCCCTCCGTATGCCTTCCTTCGGAGGGGAAGTAAAGCCGGCGGTTCGATGTCATAGATTTATGGCATGTTAAAGAACCTTCCACTAATTGCACCTGTGTGAAGCTAAATTAGGTTAAAAATGTAAACAACGCTCAGGTCCCTACGTTCGTCGCCAGGAGCCGACTGCGGTGGCGTCTAGTAGCCAAGTTCAGAACTAGTAGTTGTTGACGGTGGCGTTTGGCGGCAAAAGTAGCAACTACTTGAAAAAATCAAAGTATGCAGTCCTTACTTGAATTAAGAAACAGAAACACACACTAATACAGTCATCACAATTAACACCGGTTATCAGACAGATTCTACACACACCCAAAGTACACGGGACTACTAAGGAACCAACCAACCTAAATTATTTTAGACTGATAATAGTGTGTTCTGGCCTGTTAAAACATCATTCATAATGATTTCCTTCATTTAAATGTATTTATAAATTAATAAATTGATTAACTCAATTACTTCTGTCATGACGAGGTGGCCTAATTGAGAGTGAGAACATGGAATATGCCTCCCTTCGTCCCTTGGATATGTGTAAATTACTGTGTCGGCCTATATTCAGACTTATGCTACCGAATATCATCATTCCTGCGACGTAGGATCAGTGATTTCAATGGCGCAATGAATGGTTTTACAAATTAAATATTGGTCTAAGATGATCACACTCATATGATACACACCTTGATGTGTGCATTCAACCTCCCGTTGTTCCTTTTATTGGGGGATTTACTGTAGTGAAAGCAGCATGACTTCATAAACCTTGCTAATTTTACTGGACAAAAAGTTCACTTATAATATTCTATTGAAATAAATTTATTTTCACAAATGTTCCCCTTGTGCTGCCATTGCTCACATCTGTTTGGCTCCTGGAATTTCCGAGAACAGGAAACAAAAAACTTAATCCTATTTTCCATTTGCTTTCCTGGTTTACATTTTGCTTCTTGTCCCTGGAGAGCGCTTAAAACGAACCCAAAAATAGCGTGCATTTCATCACACTTCCTGTTCCCGCGCGAATGTGTAGCAGTCTTACTCAGGGAATTCTCTCATTAATCCTGGAAAAATCAGGGAATATTCAGGGAATTCTTTTAAGATGAGTTGGTAGACACCTTGGATATACTCATGGAAATATTAATTGATTTGTGTTGAATGGTTAGCGCCGTGTATGTAAACTTTACCGAGCCATTTGGAGCTCGTTAGTTTGAAGAATTTGAATTGACACCATATGGGAGTGAAACTTAGTTGAAGTTTTGTTGGTTTTTGGAAAACCAGTCATTATTATTTTGTAATTGTTTAATTTGAATTCCTTGTTCAACTTTGGACAAGTGTGAAGTGTAGTGTCAGTATTTTCATTTGTTTAATTTTTGTAGCGCCATATTTTGGATAATTAAATGTTTTGAGAGTAGGATTTGATTTTGTTTATTTTTGGAATTGTATCCTATGATTAATCCAAAGTGTGTAAGTCACAGAGTGGGAGAACAAACCATGAACCCCGATACTCCCGATTGAGCATTGCTGGCAAACTGTGATTTGCATATTTCATGGTTGAAATGGGCACAGTATGTAATGTTGTTCCAATTCCATTTTTAAAAAAATATTAAAAAAGTGTTGAGAAGGCCAACTCGTGGTGTGGCGGCTAGCGTTCTTGGCCCCGGTGGTCCAGGTTCGATTCCTGACTCTCCCAATATTTTTTAAATTTTGGTGTGAGGGCTGGAATGGGGTACACTCAGCCTCGTGAGTCTAAAACTGAGAAGAGGAGGGTTCGATTCCCACCTCAACCATTATGGAAATGGTTTTATGTGGTTTCCGTAATTCAACTCTAGCCGAGTGCTGGGATGGTTCTTAACATAGGACCACGGGCGCCTCCTACCCGATTATTTGACAAATACACATACTACTCCAGCTATCACAATAACACATATTATCACACTAATTCCACACATACTCAAATACACGGAGCTATATGACCCTAAAATAAGCAACAACAGCAAACGGTTTTGAGAAAACTTATTTTTATTTTAAACTGGCTAGAAAACATTTACTTGACGAAATGCCTTAAACACAATGGTGTTGAGAAACGCTCGCTGATTCACGCAGACAGCATTTCTTCCCACGGGTATGAGCAATATGGTAACGTGAGCCAGCCTAGTTTCTGGTCAGTTGTGGGAGTTCTGATGACTAAACACAGTGGCACATCCAAGGGATCTCTCTTTCTCCAGTAGCTTTGAGGGGCTCACAACAAGTTGGAGCCCAAGTTCAGCGCGCAATAGCCTCACGTACTTGCGCAGTTCTCAGATCGTTCTTATCGGCTAAGGTTGTTGTTGTTGTTGTTGTTGTTGTTGAGCCTTCAGGTTGATGCAGCACTCCATACCTCCCTGTCCTGAGCTAATCGTTTTATCTATGCATAACCACCACACCTTACATCCGAGGCAATCTGTTTAACATTTTCTAACCTTGGTCTACCCCTACAGTTCTTATCCTCTACCCTTCCTTCCAGAACTAAGTTTGCTATTCCTGGGTGTTCTAGCATGTGTTCTATCAACCTATCTCTTCTCTTCATCCCCTCAGGGGCTCACATCTAGTGGGACGTGGGTTGGCAACCACGGGGCCCCAGCTGAGTCTGGCATTGCTTCCACTTACTTGTGCCTGGCTCCTCTCCGTCTTCTTTCCTGTCGACCTCACTTGGTCAACTCTTGTTCTCTTCCAACCCCGACGGTATTAGGGTACCCGAGGCCTAGGGAGTATCTTCCTTTCCCGCCTTAATTGGCCCTTGTCTCATTTTTTCTGATCCTTCCTTCTGCGAGGGGTCAGCCTTCTTTTCCTTTCCATGTTATCTCCTGCCTTCTGCTCAAGGCCCTCAAGGAGGCAGGGTGTATGTAGCCCCACCACTTCTGGTGCACCCTGGATATTGCTACATCCTCAGGGGCTCACGGCTCGTGAGTTGGTTACCCCGAGGGATTCCTGAGCTGGGTCCGGTTTTCCCCCTTTTATCCATTAGCTCTGGGGCGGACCCTCTCCTCTTTCACTTTCCTGTCTGCCTTTCGTGGCTCTCCTTCCTTCCAAGTTCCTCAATCCGCATTCTTCGAGGGTTGAGGGCATTTCTTATCCTCCTGTCCTTTATTTGCCTTATTCTCCTTTAGTTTGTCCATTTCTTCTTCTAGTATATAAGTCAGAAGTTAGTTTTAGTTATAGTTTACATTTCATTATCATCTTCACGATCACCCAAACCATTAGGGGCCGATAACCTAGATGTTAGGCCCCTTAAAACAAGAGTTATCATCATCATAAACATCATCATCATCATCATCATCATCATCATCTCAGCATCCCCTCAGGGGCTCACAACTTGTGAGACGTAGTTTGGCGTCCACGGGACCCCAGCTGAGTCCGGCATTGCTTCCACTTACTTGTGCCGGGCTCCTTTCAGTTATCTATCCTGTCGGCCTCCCTTGGTCAACTCTTGTTCTCTTCGACCCTGACGGTATTAAGGTATCCAAGGCCTATGGAGTCTTTCAGTTTCAATGGCCCTTGTCTCATCTTTCCTGATACCCTCAATCTTCTACGGGTCAGTCTTCTTTTTCTTTTCATGATATCACCTGCCTTCTGCACAAGGCCCTCAAGCAGGAAGTTTTTTTTGAAGCCCCACTCCTTCTGATGCATCATGGATAGTGCTACACCCTCAAGGGCTCACGGCGGGTAACTTTGGGAGTTGGCGATTCCGAGGGATTCCTGAGCTGGGTCCGTTTCTTCCCTTTTTTCCACTGACTTTCATATCTATCTTTTGTGGCTCTCCTTCGTTCAAAGTCCCTCAATCCTCATTCTTTGTGGATTGAGGGCATTTCTTTTTCTCCTGTCCATTATTTTTTATTTTATTTTTGATGTACTCATTTCCTCTTTTATTATGAAAGTTTTTAAAATTGTAGTTAGTTCGAGTTGTAGGTTTCATGGCGTTATCACCCGATATCCTAGATGTTAGGCCCCTTAAAACAACAATTATTATCATCCTCTCTTCATTAGCAGCTGCCCGAAACACCTCTCCTCGCTCACTGGTATTAATACCTCTTCATTTGTCACTATCTACCCATCTGATCTTCATCATTCTCCTGTAACACCACATATCAAACGTTTGTTTTCTCCTCTTTTCTGTCAAGGTTACGGGTTCGAGCCAACGTCGGGCACGAATCGTCAAGGTGTTATTTTGCCCCTTGAAGACAGGTACACAAACCATGGCCATACTGTATGTCCGCGGAGAAGAGGTACTTGACCGCCTGCGCCTGGTAATTGTGCAACACCATATACTGCGCTCCAAAGCGAGCACTGTAGTCTGCTATTTCCAGGTCCGGTGAGCTTAGGTGTACGAGGCCCAACCAGAAATTAAGTTTCAGTATGCCTCGTCGTCTGCAAGCATGCCTTGAGCTCGTGGTGGCCATACACGTTACTGATATGCCCGAACATGAAAAAGACGTGGGTATCAAGTCCCACATTAGCCTATCACTTTTGTACAGCAGATTGTGTGTTGTTTTTGATGTGTAACATCTTTCCACTCGGTATCAGGATATTTTTGTGGCACTCGGTAGCTGGACATTGGGAGTGATTTTGGAAAAGAGACGGAAGTGGATGGGACGGAAGTGCATGGGACGGAAACAATGAGCGCGTGCGGTGGAGGAGATCGGTACAACGACGTACTGTAAGCCATGTGACTGTGGAATGCAAATCGCATACGGTTTACCTCAAGGTTTGGAGGCCCCATTAAAGAAATTGCTTCAATAAATCATCTTTAAATTGTCGTTCTTTGGTGTGAAAATATTCATTATATCATATTTGCTGAAAACAATTACGATTTATTAAATCTTCATACTTTTGCTGTATTCTTATTTAATGTAAGCACTCGATACCTCGAGTGCTATATCGCATCAACCAACACTCCAAACAACGTAGGAATTCAGTATATTAACACCGACTACTAACAATAATTGAAACTTCGTTGGTCCAAATAGCTTAATCACTTTGTATTTTGTAATGAAAACACCCATACATAGCCCAAAAGTTACACTTCTAACATGTGAAGATAAACTTGCCAGCTGATTGAAATCGAGTTCGTAGTTGTCTGCGCGAACCGCTAGATGGCAAGCATAATCGGTGTCGCCAGTTTCTCGTGGGAGTTTCCACTATTATCATATTAAGCTACGTGGTTGGTTTAAACGCATCACTGGGAGAAACGCATTTAATATACCTACTGCACACCTAATTTTTAATCGCGCCTATACTTGGCAGTGCGCTATATCGACAATAAGAGGCCATTTTCAATAACACCGCTGGCACGAGTTCACTAACTGGCCGGTATAAAGCGCAGCTCGCATCAAGTAGGCAGTGGATTGCTCCCGCATATAGTTGCAGGTATATGTCACTACTGCAGATGCATTGGTGAATCCTTTCATGTTTGTTGGCACAAGGTAGCACTATGAGTTCATTCTTTAAAAAATGCGAGTAAGTAATATGGAATTATTCGAATAACATGTCAGATGTTACACATCATATGCGACTACTGTAAGGCTCGTTTTTTTTTCTTGGTATGTACCCTATATTGTGTATAATGTGATTACATGCACATAGAAAAATAAACAAGTCACTAAATCGCAATATGCAAAACTTTTCTGAGCACTGAATATATTACACTAACGTTATGTTTTACAAAACTCAAGCTCTTTAACCAGAAGAAGTTATAAGGTGCTGTTTGGGCCAAAATCTTCCAATTGTCTCAATAGTACAGGAAAAATCTTGCATTTCTTGAAAAGTCAACAGAAATATATTTATTTGTTTATAAAATGCGTTTAAACAAATACACAAGACGATATCCCCTGCCATAGCTGTGTCGCGTCGAGTCCGCATAACAATAAAGGCGGGTGGGTGACCTATACTCACGGGGGGCCTACAAGTAATCGATCATAATTCATAACAAATGAGCATTCAAAAGAAAGGAATTACCCGCAGCAGTACTGATTGTGCCAAAATCTTCCAAATCGTCCCAATAGTACAAGAAAAAACTTGCATTTCTTGACAAGTCATACATTTCATAAATATTGACAATTGGTTTATAAAATACGTTCAAACAAATACACAGGGCGATAGTGGGTGCTTAAACACATGCGAGATTTTATTATTGTTACTATTATTAGAGCCACGTTTACACTGAAAGCGAACTCAGGCACCGTGCAGATGGAGCGTTTCCAAGCATGCCTGCGACCCCATATCTCGGATTACCCCGTAACATGAGAGCTCAGCTCCATATCATGTTCTGCACTGGACGCTAATCAAATGAAA
The DNA here is from genome assembly GCA_946902985.2 of Meconema thalassinum. Classification (NCBI taxonomy): domain Eukaryota; kingdom Metazoa; phylum Arthropoda; class Insecta; order Orthoptera; family Tettigoniidae; genus Meconema; species Meconema thalassinum. The sequence goes on along the minus strand of OX336392.1, from coordinate 308,520,003 downwards.
TGGCCCCATTATCTGCTCTGAAATTCATGGGATGGCACACGCTGCACATCATAAGGCAGCGGAACATTAATAAACATAATAAGCTAGTTTTATTTTATATCTAAGGGAAGACTATGTACAGTATGTATACTCCTGTCTCAAAGGTCATTCGTTCAATTCCAGGCAATGGCACAGCCTCGTAAGGAAAAAGAAAAAATAGATGAGTTTAATTCCCAAATAATTATCTAGATGTCCCTAGTCCCTAAAGGAATCTACAACAATAGTAAAATAACAAGACATGAGGATAGGTAAGAGGCAGAATAAAATTTATGATAGCGTTTGTTTTAAGGGTTTTAAGTACTTGGTTATCCCCTTAGTAATGAAGGTCGTTATGAAGACGACTACTACTACTTGTTATTGATTCATCGAGGTGCTTTGCGACATCGTGTCGAGTTCGGATGATAACCTGTGTTATTGTGCTAGCTATATTTGTGTGTGTATTCATAATTCAGATGAGGATTGGGAAAGAAGTGGCCGTGGCCTTAATTTAGTAACCATCCCGGCATTCACCTGGAGTAGAAGTGGGAAACCATGGAAAATTACTTCCAGGAAGGCTGAGGGAGAATCGAATCAGCCTCTTCCCAGGTTTGCCTCACGAGGCTGAATGTGGCGCGTACCTCCTCTCAGACCAGCATTACATTTATTGGTAGAGCCGGGAACCGTACTCGGGCCTCCGTGGTAACAGCCAAGAGTGCTGGCCACTACTCAACTTCTACTAGGCTCATCCAGAAATTAAGTTTCCCCTTTTTTTAAAATAAAAAGACACACATAGTTACATGATAAACTTTATTGGCACCTTTTTTTAACTAAGGGCCACATTGTAAATAGTTGGGGGACCTTGCGGGCCAATAACACTCTGGAGGGTTTGGGGGTTATGGAAATTTTTTAAAAAATATGTGCAATTTGGTGAGATTTGTGGCTCTGAGCTTAGTTTCCTTGGTATTGTTGCAGTTTTCTATATGTATTTGTTGTGGATAAAAAATAAAACACTAAAAATAAATGTACATATTTTTAATGAATGAAAATCCACAGCCTGCTTCCAGTGTCCGACCGGGTCAGGGAATGGAATGAATGGAGCCCCTATCTAGCGGCGAGGATAAGAACTGTGCCGGCTGCCGAAGCCTGTCGCACTTCCCTGGGGGCAATGATTAAATGAATGACAAATGATAGTGGAGAGTGTTGCTGGAATGAAATGGTGACAGAGAAAACCGGAGTATCCGGAGAAAAACCTGTCTGCCTCCGTTTTGTCCAGCACAGATCTCACATGGAGTGATCGGGATTTGAACCACGGATTCAGCGGTGAGAGGCCGGCGTGCTGCCGCCTAAGCCACGGAGGCTCACATATTTTTAATAAATCCCTTTAAAATAGAAGTACGATGATATTCAATGCACTCATACAGCACAAATGACAAAGAGTGAGTATTTATGTTCATTTGACAAAATTATTAATCAAATTATGAAATCAAGTTCATGATAATTTAGTTTAGTGCAACGACTGGAACTGCTTTGTCCAGTTTGAGCTATTTTCCGAATTTAAATACTTGTCATGGCGTGGGATGAACTTTTGTATTCCTGTGTGATAGAAAGAAGTCTACAGCCCGGGAATGGAAGTCTGACAAAAGATGGAAATTGCTAGGAGCAAGATCAGGATTGTACGGTGGATGTTCAAACAGCTCCCAGCCGAACTCCTCCAGAACAGTTACTGTGCACCGAGCCGTATGTGATCGAAGCGATTTCTATCGTTTCTTGCAACTCAGAATTTTCACACCGATGAAGAGCTGAAGACAAATGCCACACGCTGGTTCCATTCCCAGGTGGCCGACTTCTACCACACAGGAATACAAAAGTTGGTCCAAAGGCCATGACAGGCATCTCAATTCTGGTGGTGATTATGTTTTTCTCTAAATGTTTTTAATACCATTACGCTACTATTGTAGAAATCCCTTAATATGGCTTCCTTCGGAGGGGAAGTAAAGCTGGCGGTCCCATATCATAGATTTATGGCATGTAAAAGAACCTTCCAGTAATTACACTTGTGTGAAGCTAAATTATAGGTTACATTTGACTAACGCTCTTCGTGGTTTTAAACAATAATTATAGAACCGCCTTAATCAATACATAAATATTGATTAAGGCGGTTGTATAATTAATCTTAAAAACTATTTAGTACATGAATACGGAACCGTCATGAGTAATTTAAATAATAGAATTAACGCTCTTAGGTTCCAACGTTCCACGCCAGGAGTCGACTGAGGTGGAATCTAGTAACCAAGTTCAGAACTAGTTGTCGTTGATGGTGGCGTTTGGTAACAAAATTAGTTCCTACTTGAAAATCGAATGTCTGCAGTCCTTGAATTAAAAGACAAATAACACACACTAATACAGCCATCACAATTAACATCGGATATCAGACAGATTCTACACACACCCAAAGTACACGGGGCTACATGACCGCGCAGTCGCAGCCCCTAAACTGAGGAACCAACCAACCAGGCTACTATTGACTGTCAATATCTGCCTATCTTGATGAATTTATCAGCATCATTGATAGGAATAAATTGCAGAAATTCCTCATGTACCAAATCATCGGACAGAGAGTAACACAGATATGCACATTTAAAGCAAGCTGAAGCGACGTGAAAGAGTTACAGATCACACACTTCAAGAGCAACATTCATGCATGGCTAGCATCAATGTTGAAGGAGGAGTCTCGCTGAGAGTCGAGTGTACGGCATTTACCAAGTGAAAAACGTGTTCACATTCAATATATATATACATGAGTAGTGCCCGGATCTTGATGCCGTAAAAAAGATTAAAAAATGCACTTAAAATTTTCAAAAATGACTGTAATAAATGACCTAAAAATCGAAAAATCTACTATATAAATCTCAAATACCACTCACTCACTCACTGACTGATTCATTCATCACGAAATCTCAAAAACCACCGAACGGATTGGAATGAAATTTGGTATGCAGCTTCCTCAAGGGCCGCAAACGCCCACTAAGAAAGGATTTTTGGATATTCATGTTCTAAAGGGGTGTTAAGGAGGTAGAACTGCATTTCATGGAATAGCAATATCTCCCGATTGGTTTCATTGGGGGATGTGATACTCGTCATATAAACTCATCATTAAAAATAAGAAGACACGTGTCTAAGGGTTTTTCGATGTGGTGTATATTATGAGGTGAAAGGGGTGAAAAGTGGGGGTTGAAGGATTCCCAACGGAGCGTGTATCTCTTAAACGACATAAGCCAGGAGTTTGGAACTCAGCCGAAAAAAATCAGCATAAAAATAACTAAACAGGTGTTTGGCCGTTTTTTCATAAATCCAATTTAAGGGGCCCGTGGGGAGGGGTGAAATTATGGGGGGGGGGGGGGGAACGTAATATGTCTGAGTGTAAAAGTATACATGGCCTATGTTGTAGACAATAACACATTACATCTTTTTTGTCTCTTGCTATTTCATCATACGACGAATACTTACGGAGTTATTAATGATTTTGTACTTTTTGGCCGGAATTTTCTAAGTCCAGGAATGACATGAAAATTGATTCGAATGAAATTTCAAAAAATATATTTTTTTAATACTTTTATTATATTTTTCACGTCTTTTAGGGTCCGAAACCAACATGATTTTTTTTTTTTTTCGTCCCATGCATTTTTGGTTTCAGGTGATAGAATTATTTTCCACTAGGACCCATGCTTATCTATCTACACACATCAAAAAAAGTTTTGCATCACCTCGGTTCCAAGAGTTCCGGAACCTTTAAATACAAAGGGAATAGAGATCAACACAAACAACATTTCAGCTCGTTTTATTGCTCATGAGACCCACACATTGCATGTTGTACCATCATACAGCTAGACTTTCAGCATTTGTGGTCCAGATTGCAGTACACACCACTACCTCTAATACCCAGTAGCACGTCCTCTTGCATTGATGCATGCCTGTATTCGTCGTGGCATACTATCCACAAGTTCATCAAGACACTGTTGGTCCAAATTGTCCCACTCCTCAACGACAATTCGGCGTAAATCTCTCAGAGTGGTTGGTGGGTCAAGACGTCCATAAACAGCCCTTTTCAACATATCCCAGGCATGTTCGATAGGGTTCATGTCTGGCGAACATGCTGGCCACTGTAGTCGAGCGATGTCGTTATCTTGAAGGAACGCATTCACAAGATGTGCACGATGAGGTCGAGAATTGTCGTCCATGAAGACAAATGCCTCTCCAATATTCTGCCGATATGGTTGCACTATGGGTCGGAGGATGTCATTCAGGTATTGTAAAGCCGTTTCGGAGCCTTCCATGACCACCAGTGGCGTACGTCGGCCCCACATAATGCCACCCCAAAACATCAGGGAACCACCACCTTGCTGCACTCGCTGGACAGTGTGTCTAAGACGTTCAGCCTGACCAGGGTGCCTCCAAACACGTCTCCGACGATTGTCTGGTTGAAGGCATATGCGACACTCATCGGTGAAGAGAACGTGATGCCAATTCTGTGGGGTCCATTCAGCATGTTGTTGGGCCCATCTGTACCGCGCTGCATGGTGTCGGGGTTGCAAAGCTGGACCTCGCCATGGACGTCGGGAGTGAAGTTGCGCATCATGCAGCCTATTGCGCACAGTTTGAGTTGAAACACGACGTCCTGTGGCTGAACGAAACGCATTATTCAACATGGTGGCATTGCTGTCAGGGTTCCTCCGAGCGGCAATCCGTAAGTAGCGGTCATCCACTACAGTAGTAGCCCTTGGGCGGCCTGAGCGAGGCCTGTCATCGACAGTTCCTGTATCTCTGTACCTCCTCCATGTCCGAACAACATCGCTTTGGTTCACTCTGAGACGCCTGGAAACTTTCCTTGTTGAGAGCCCTTCTTGACACAAAGTAACAATGCGGACGCGATCGAACTGCGGTATTGACCTTCTAGGCATGGTAGAACTACAGACAACATGAGCAGCGTACCTTCGTCCTGGTGGAATGACTGGAACTGATCGGCTGTCGTACCCCCTTCGTCTAATAGGCCCTGCTCATGCATGGTTGTTTACATCTTTGAGCAGTTTTAGTGACATCTATGAACAGTCAAAGGGACTGTATCTTTGATACAATATACACAGTCAACGTCTATATGCCGGAGATCTGGGAACCGAGGTGATGCAAAACTTGTTTTGATGTGTGTATTTAACTAATGTTATAACGGGATTCCAAATGTTATTGCGGGCGAAGCCGCGGGTAACAGCTAGTGCACTATAAAATGGAGAAAATGATTTTATAATAATAAACTCACCAATATTTCAATAATTCGAAAAATGCACTATAAAATGGAGAAAGCGGCAATGAACGATATCTCTCGCTGTCAACAATGCGGAACTGAGATGAGAGTATACACCCCTTCCCCTTTCTACCCCGCAAAGCTGACCTTGGTCAACAGAGCAGGTAACATTCCATTCCACTAATAACTGGTTTGCGACGAAAACAAGAGCATCTGTATACCTACGGCACCGTTCTTCTGCATCCAAGATATATATTTTTCTACTAATAGCAATACCGAAATATTTTATTTCAATATTTTAAATTATCTTGTATCAGCTACCAGCTTCTTCTTAACTCTGAGAGACATAACTCCCTCTTATAAAGCTGTGACATGACTAAATTGGAAAAAAAAATGACCTTAAAAGGCAGATTTCTCTAAAATATGACTACAAAATTCTGCCAAACTTAAAAAAATGCACTTAAAATGGAAAAATAGTGAAAAATGCAAAAAAGATGCAAAATGAAAATGACATATTTGAAGACTTCAGCATTGTTTTAGAGAGTTCAGTAAAAAGATGACATGTCATCAACTTCCGGGCCCTATAGTAAAGAAACCTCACTAGTGGTATACGGGTTCAAGTAAACAAATGTCTCTGGAGGCGGGTGGTTTAAACTCTAAACATACACCCCAGTCTGTAGGCTACGCCACTGACCGCTACCACTTAGTCGCTGAAGAGCAACTACTGCAGTGCCACCTTACCCTTGAAATAGTTTGAAAAGATCAAAGGCAGTGAGCATCGGATGCTGTAAGACGGGGATACTGTCCTCGCCCACCGATTACACTCGAGCTATTTTTAAACCACTGCGCTTCTGCGAATCCATCACAATCACGAGCCACTTGAGCCTTACATCATGTCACGGGATTCCTGCCGAGTAAATTACAAGGCACAACCAAAATAACCATATACATGATGCTTCGAAAATGTGAGCCCAAGGAATTACAATGATTTAATGAGCAAATGGCATATAAGCTTTCAGAGGAACATCTCACTTACCTACAAAATGCTTTACCGCTAACTGCTTATAATTAGGGCTCGGATTTTTAGGTAAATAAATATTTTTTAAATGTAAATACATATTTTAGGCATTTTCTATAAATACATAAATTCCTGCTTTTCACTTATTGGCACACAAAAGACACGTGTCTGAGGGTTTATCGATGTGGTGTGTATTATGAGTAGGGCTCGGATTTTTAGGTGCTAAAAATCGGGAAAATATTTATTTTTTATGTATTAAAAATACCTGAAATATGTGACAAAAAAGTAAAAATATTTAATTATAATTTACTTCATTAATGTGAATATAAACAATATGCAGTATTCAAGAAGCAATTTATGTTATGTCTCACTGACTGCTGAAGCATTACTATACACAACGAGATACATCTTCAGGTTGTCCATCACAAATGACCGACGATTATCGCGAAACACGTATTCTGAAGGCGTGAAACTGCGACAGTATATTTCTTGCCCTTGAGGTGTTGTGTAACTTGAGATCGCTGTTCAGCCTTGATTGCTTTCCCACATGGTTGACAGTACAGAACGCCCCCATCAGAAATAAAATTATCTTTAAATTCTGCAACAGACGATAACTTGTAGTAGTTTTTATATTAGGCATCGTAGAACTGCCTTACACTTCACAGTGCCAGAAATGAACTGCATGTGAGTGACACTGGTTCCAGGTAGCTGGGAGAGGGGGGTCTACCACGTGAGGTAATATGTCTATGGACAAGGAAATCCCCGGCTTCCACAGTGAGTGGGACGGGGCGACAAGTTATGAATAACACAGTTGCAAGCTGACATACGCTCTGCATGAAGATTAGATAGCTCACAAATTCTTCCCCGTTGAAGCAACGCAGAACAAAAACGCAATATATTAATAGCATACTGATTTAAAAAAATGTAAATAGTATGTATTTTTATGTGCTAATAAGTGAAAAGCAGGAACCTATGTATTTATAGCAAAAATGCTTAAAATATGTATTTACATAAAAAATATTTATTTACCTAAAAATCCGAGCCCTAATTATGAGGTGAAAGGGGTGAAGTCGGGGTTGAAGGATTCCTAACGGAGCGTGCATCTCTTAAACGACATAGGCGAGGAGTTTGAAACTCAGCGGAAAAAAAATCAGCTTAAAAAATAAGTAAATAGGTGTTCGACCGTTTTTTCAAAAATCCAATATAAGGGGCCCATGGGGAGGGGTGAAATCCTGGGAGAAAAAAAAACAGGAAAGAAAGTGTCCCAACTGATTGATTGACTGACTCACTCATCAAACTCAGGGGGAAAAAACAGCTTAAAAATAAGTAAATAGGTGTTCGACCGTTTTCTTTTTCATAAATCCAATTTAAGGGGTTCATGGGGAGGGGTGAAATTCTGAAAAATAAATGAAAGAAAATGTCCTGACTGACTCACTCGCTCATCATCGCTCAGCCAAAATTATTGAAGTTAGAAACATGAAATTTTGGGAATATGTTCGCTGTATGTCGAAAACGTCCAGTAAGGAAGGATTTTTGTTTATTCGGGTTCTAAAGAGGTGTTAAGGGGGTAAACGTGCATTTCATTGAATAACAATACCTCACGAGTGGTTTCATTGGGGATGTGATACTTGGCATATAAACTAATCATTAAAAATAAGCAGACACGTGTCTAAGAATTTTTCGATGTGGTGTATATTATGAGGTGAAAGGGGTGAAAAGTGGGGGTTGAAGGATTCCTAACGGAGCGTGTATCTCTTAAACGACATAGGCGAGGAGTTTGAAACTCAGAGGAAAACAATTAGCTTAAACCGCTGCTTCATAAATCCATATAAGGGGCCCATGGAGAGGGGTGAAATTCTGAAAATAAAAATAAATAAAAAAATGTCCTGACTGACTGACTCACTCACTCATCATCGCTCAGCGACAACTATTGCATTTTGGGGATATGTTCGCTGTATGTCGAAAACGTCCACTATGGTAGGATTTTTGGATATTCGGGTTCTAAAGAGGTGTTAAGGGGTCAAACGTGCATTTTATTGAAGTACAATATCTCACGAGTGGTTTCATTTGGGGATGTGATACTCGGCATAGTAACTAATGATTTAAAAAAATAAGCAGACACGTGTCTAAGGGTTTTTCGATGTGGTGTATACTATGAGGTGAAAGGTAGAGACTGTGGGCTTAGAGGTTTTTTACTTGTGTAATTTTATGATGTGTACTTTTTTCATAGGAATTTTGTTAAATGGATTTTGTGTTTACTCAGTGTGTTTGTATCTCATTTATTTCCTATTTACGTTTGTGGTCGGAAACCTTGTTTTTATTTTGAGTCGAATTTTATACATGCGATACGACGTGACCGCGTTGTCGCAGCCGCTAAACTGAGGTGGACGTGTCGTTCGTGAGATTTTCATATTTATGTGGCATTGTTGTGTTATATTGTCTGTATTGTCTGATTGTTCACGGTCTTTACCAAATTATTATCATTATTATTCAAAATTAAACGATAAATCCGTCATAGCATTCATGATTGAGACGTTGCTAATTGTACTCTTTACAACTACTGGACAATATTCGCGGGCGAAGCCGCGACGGGTAATGCTAGTAGTACATAACTCTAAGACCTACATATATAAAAATCCAACATGGCGACCATCCGTAATATTAGACGGTTCTCAATTTCTACGAATATATTACAGCAATTAAACTGAAATATTGTATGTTGATAGAGGTAAGTACTGTAAGTAGAATATATGAAAATAGGCTTTAGTTTTTCACGGAACTACTTGTTTTTTCACCTATTCCAGTAATTGGAATGATTTTGTGTTGACCGAATTAAAGTTAAAATATTAATTTTCAATATGGCAACACTGAAAAATGTCTTCAAAGCTATCTTTACTCCCAGGGGTTAACAACTAACGTCACGTGGGTTGGCGACCAAGAGAGCCTAGATGAGTTCAGGATTGGTTCCGCTTTCTTGTGCCGGTCTCCTCTCTTTAATCTTTCCTCTCGACCTCCCTTGGTCAGCTCTTGTTCTTTTTCGACCCCGTCAGTATTAGGGTATAAGAGATCCAGGGTGTCTTTCATTTTCCTGTCTTAATTGGCCATGGTCTCATCTTTCCAGATACCCTCATTCTTCGAGAGTGCATACCTCTTGTTTCCTGGTATATCCTGCCTTCTGCTCAAGGCCCTCAAGCATGCAGGGTGTGTGTAGCCGCACCACTTATGGTGCACCCTGGATAGTGCTACACCCTCAAGGGCTCACAACTGGTGACCCCGAGGGATTCCTGACCTTGATCCGTTCTTTACCGTTTTTCCAGATCTTTGGAGTGGGCCACTCTCCTGCCTGGCATGGCCCTAGTTCCTTTCAAGTCCCTTAATCATTCTTCGAGGGTTGAGTGCATTTTTTCACCTGTTTTTTATTTCCCTTATTCCTTTTATTATTTGTACATTTGTCCGACTCGTGGTGCAGTGACCAGCATTCTTGACTGTTATCCCTGAGGTCCGGGTTCGATGCCCGACTCTGCCTAGAAATGTAAATGTCTGAGAGCTTGATTGAGGTACACTTAGCCTCGTGATACAAAATTGAGAAGAGGTGGGTTCGATTCGCACCTCAGCCATGGTGGAAGTGGTTTTCCGTGGTTTCCCACTTCTACTCCAGACAAATGCCAGGATGGTTCATTCAACGCACTATTGCAGTCATTACACACACACGCAAGTGCACGGAGCTGAATGACGAAGTCTCCCGACTGTATTTCCCTATGAGTGTTCGGAGAGACAGCTGTCAGGTGACGGATGTATCGGCCACTGTGGTTGATGCATAGTTCGCACGTCAGTAGAGATAGTTCAAGCAAACACAATCAGTTGTCTAGGAACTAGTAAAGTCACCGTATCTCCTGCATGACGTAAGTCACAGGTGTTCTCAACCTGGGGCTCGCGGGCACCACAGTGCTCTTGTCATACAAGGTGCCTGCTATACCAAACGTCAGGTCAAGTCCATACGCGTATCTCCTCTCTCTGTTCCTTCTTTTTTTCCGACATGGAAACTCGAGATTGTGCATCTCTCAACCTACTATTATAAAATACATTCAAAACCATTTGTTTGCACCGTTGACTCACTTCTCTCCACTTTTATTAACTTTGAGGTATTTTATTGGTGATTCAAGCTTTACAGCTGAAGTTAGAACACTTTGTCTACTTGAGGAACTTCGTGCAATCGTAACAGAGTTGCCAACCTTTGAGCCTGATTTGCCATATAATCGAATTACTCGGGTGCTCTTTTGCCGCTCAAACAAGGTTTGAAAAAAAAAAGTAGTATAATATCAAATTAGTACTGAATTACTCGGTCTATCGTTCCAAATACCGCTAAAAACAATATTTGCACACACAATTCATCACATAAAAAGCAAAGTTGGTAAAGCTCACAATTAACGTTGAAATGATTTTTACAAAGGAAATTCTGAATAGTAATCTAGCCTGCTTATGGACACATAGCAACATCAGCTGGAAAATCTTGTACGCCAAAAACAAGCAGGAAAAGTGGGAACTATTTCCTGGCGCATTGACAATCAAAGGGACCGCTTAGGTCTTGAGGTGACTAGAGGTATAGTAATGTACGCTCTCAGTTGCGATATTCTATCCTGTCGCATTGAGAGGAAGCGTGGCGCGCCACGCCTCTGCCCAACAAACTGAGAACCATCAAGGAGATAACAAAGGAATGGAAATCTTCCTTCCGATCTAGCCAGAAGGAAACTCTGGTACTCTGTCGACTCCGGTTCTACGCACTCCCACTTGCTCAAGAGTGAAGCCGCCTTCCCTGTGTGTACTTGCGGCACCCACCTTACCCAGGCGTGGATTCAAGAGGGGGGGGGGGGGGGGGTCACAGGGGTCACGACCCCTCCCAAACGGTGACCAATTTTTTTTTGCAAACCCACAAAACGAAAACGCAATGACCAGACAAATAAAACTTAACGAATTTTGACTGAAAAACTTTTTTCATTTTATTCAACACTGAAAATATCTTTATTGCAATTATTACGTTCTGTTCCAACTTCATACCTCTCATATAACAACGATTATTTATACAACAAAATCAACTCGTCTATTTTGTTTAGCAAACCTTGTGATTACCGAATCGATGTTTATAGTGATGTCACGATGAATGTGCAGCAATGCACGGATAGGAATTTGGAGATTTTTTCGCACCAAATTTTTTTTGGCGACGTCAAAACTGCAAGCTTGGTTGGCAATTTAAGCTGTGACTTTCTCCCTTTGTCGGTACCAACTAGATTTGCCGAAACTGTAACGTACCTTGATACTTCTCTCGAAGCTCGATGTAAAAGTCGCAAAATACACCGTTGCAATTTGTAAGAATTTTTTTGGTGCGCTAAACGCATCAAATTTCTATCCATGTAGCTTGCAAAAAAATTGGTCTGGTTTTGTACGTTTGGTTATTTTGTGATTGGGTTTTTAGTGATACCATTTTTCTTAACAATTTCGATTCTCTGACCCCGCCCCAAATCGAAACTCTAGATCCGCGCCTGACCTTACCGTGGCTGTGAACATGGCCGATCTGCGAAGAACTCTCTAACTGCCTAACACCCTCTCTCTTGTTCTACGTGATAACGGGCCGTCAGCAGACCTCGTCATCCGGTTCCTGAGGAAGAGCAGCTACTTTTTAAAGTTTTAATGTAGTTTAAGACTTTTAGTTAAGTTTTAGGTTGTTTTATTGTGCTCGTATCTATTTTTATTGTTCAGTATGCCTTATTTGTTTTGTTGTTCTTTTTTCACCCCCACGTTTTATTTTTTCTTCTTGTATCCAAATAAGGCATGGTCTACTTTTTAGAGCTCACTGTCTGTTCTATATACACAATTTTCTTTTTCATTCCTGGCAGTGCGCTGTCTTTATCTTGATCATTTCATTTAATATAATTTCATTAGGGGCCAATAACCTACAGTTTAAGCCCCATAAAGCAGCAATTATCATTATCATCATTATGAGCAACACCTCTCCCGAGACGCTCTAATCCCTGGAAGAAACACCGACTACTGCTAGTCTCGTGAAATGTCACGAATGTCTGGAAAGCGTGCTAGCTCCTGAGTGATAATGTGGCTGTGGGCTAACTACATTCCAAGTGATTACTATAACATCGTAATGATTCAGAGCAGGGCCTTGAGAACACATGTGCTTTCTCTTGAGGACATCACCATGAACAGTGCAGTGATCCTTCCTGAAAATTCTCTCCGGGGAAAGATCCAGTGCCAGACGAGGCCGTGGCACGTATATTATCTCCCATCTGCTACACCACTTGACCAAGGTGTTTGCCCATAATTACATGCATACTGAGATATTCTAAACTATGTTTTCACCACTGTTCTCTCAAGTAAACATGTGCTTACTCTTTGCCACTTTCATGCGTTTAGGATTCATTCATTCATTAATTCATTCTTTCTTTCTTTCTTTCTTTCTTTCTTTCTTTCTTCGTTTTGCCCAATTAGGGAGCGCGTTTGAACTTGTTGACTTGGGTTGATGGTGTTTTCCTCTTCTTCTCCTCCTCCCAAAATCTCCTCATCAACTCGCTATGTACCTTCTTACGTTCTTCCGTCCATTTTTTCCAGTAGTCTTTTTAGCCCTTCAGTGAAAGAGTGATTACGATTCATCTTCTGTGATGTTTATTTCTTTTAAGTCCTGTTTGATTTCATCTAAACTTCATTCATTTATTTTATATAATTTTTAGTTTTTATATCTTTTGAATTTTTATTTTTATAATGTTTATATTTTTATAATTTTTATTTTTGTTTTTTCTTTTGTTTAAAATTTAAATGTGCTTTTTATAATTTTAATTTTTTCAATATGTTCCATAATTTTTATTTTTAAAATTTGTTGATTTATGGTTTTTTATTTTTACTTTTTTAATATTCTACAGTACCGTACATATTTATTATTTTTAAATTTTAGTTTAAACATTTTTTTCTGTTTAAAATAATAAAATTTATCTCATCTCTGAACAATAGAAAATGTATAATATTCTGTCACAAAACACTTGAACTACTGACAAAATCGCCATACTGGTAACGATACAACATAGAAATGTTGTATATTAATACGCCTGAACTTTTTATGTGACATGATTTTCTGTTAAAATGTCCATGCTGATCATTACATAATTGCACAGCATTCAATATTATAATAATGCAGTTGAGAATAAACATCAAAACTGAGTTTGTTACGAATGTTCAATAAATTGATAACCAACCCCAACAATTACAACATGTCTAGTATTCTGGGCTAAGAATGTCACGTTACATTATTTTGTGATTACTCGATATCATATTCCCAAGTACTGTAATCTAAGGAGACAATCGGGTGGGCAAAGCCTCATTCTATGGGGGTTCGTGCCTACCCAAGACCGCCCTGTGCCGACGCCCCTGGTTTGACCCACATGTTACTGTGATTAGCGACCGACCTTTTCCCCCAATGAGAATATGCTCATGGATGATAGCCCTTCACGAGCCGTCTTAGAATGCGATGGCAAGTTTTACTATCCGTAGCAGAAGCCAGTTCAGCCACCGTGGTTCTAAAGATAATAATAATGCTATTGATTTTACGTTCCTTTTAACTACTGTGGCTTTTAGAATGCCCCGAATATCTATAACTTGAATTACAATATATCCCTGGCACTTAAACTCGTTCTTTATCTCGAATATTTGCAGTGCAACTTATCTCATTCGATGGTTCTAATAAGAATTTTCCATAGATTTCTGTTGTTGTTGAGTCAACCGTATGCAACTTCTATACTGATCTGTTGTATGATCTCGATAGAATCTCTGAAGGCGCTGCGCTGATAGTCTCCGCGTTAAACTTGTCGGTTTTCGTAAATTTTCGTAAGTACTTCAAGTCGAATTTTATTGCTCTTTTTATTGGGCGATTTGTTTTCTATTTCAGTATTTTTTTGATAATTTTATGATCTGTAGTTTATCTTTTACTTCTTTCATAATTATGGCAGAAATGTAGGTTATGTTCCCCTAGGTTCAGCGCGGAGCATCCGCTATTGGCATCACTTCAAAACGGGAAGTTGTATAATGGTTTACTTTATTTAGCGTATGGCTTTACACATACAATATGTACACTGATGATAATTAGTTTACGAAAGGAAGACAAACTATATATTTTTATCCAATTTGTTTATGTAGGTAATTGTCTCTGGTGATCCATGAGCGAAATCAGTGACGTTGCCACTGTACTTTCTTCTACGACACTTGGTGATGATATGCTGGATGGTCTGCTTAGGGGCACCACAATCACAGTTAGGTGAATAAATTATTTTCCATTGCTGATGGTTAAGTTGAGTTCACAGCACTTTCTTTCAATAGGGATGTATAGAACTAGCACCGATAGAGCGCACTGCAGTTGTACTGGGTAAGCGCAAGGCGCTCTTCATTTGTCTCCTGTGTTCTCATGCCGCTAATATCCACGAATTTAAGTTGTTTAAATTGCTATTTTCGTGACTATCCCGAGCTATTGCTGTGTTCCTCTTTGCAAAAATCAGGGAAATCCGATTTCGTGTCACCAATTTTCACAAAATAAAGAAATGAGGAAGAAATGGTTACATGCTATTAGAAGGAAACATTTCGGTGAAGAAAATCTGACCGAAAATATTAAAGTGTGTTCCCATCGTTTTCAACTCGATGACTTCACGAAAACTGTGTTGGGCAAGTGTGATTCACAACGGGAAATAATTCCTACCTATAAACTGAATAGACATATCGATAACAACCACTGAATGTATGCGTTTGTATTTGAAGGTGAGAGAGCAAGATTAAAACCGGGCACTGTTCCATCGCTTTTTCCGTGGACCACGAACACAACAAAAATAAGGAAGAGGCCATACACAAGAAAATTGCCAGTTTACCACGATAAGCCTACAATATCGGAATCTGCATAAATTATCTCTATTGAAGTACGGTACGGGAAGAAATCGTCAATATACAGGAAGAAAGAAGTGAATGTAACATTTGTGACTCCCATTTTCAAAGGCATCAATACTCGGACAAATACTTCAAGAATAAATGTCACAACATTAACAGTCAAAAACGTATTATGGTTGGTTTCTTGAAATCAGAATTAATCGTCAACTTAACATCTACCCGACGGAGAATGTGGTACCGGTAGTGACTGACTTCTACATTCTTGAGTCTTAGGCCTAAGTTAGCCAGATGAATGGAAACAGTTCATGGCCTTAAAACAGTGATTCTCAAACTTTTTAAATACTGTACCCCTAAGTCGTTTGCAAGGGGTACGGAAACGATTTGTATTAAGAAATTGACAAATTACAAAAGAACCAAACGTTGCGATGCATTTTGAGGTAAACAATACCGGTATCAACTTTCTTTGATTATGTTTACCTTAAAACAAGACCGTTTCATGTACGCTATAAACCAAAAAAATACACGAATCGAAGTCTATAAGCAAGGGGAACCAGTGAATATTTAAATCTCTATTTATAAAAGGAAGATTATAGTTTTAAGTGACCGTTAATCTAGAGATCATAAGGCACAGAGGACTTCCTCTTTACGTGGAATCCGACCAGGACAAGGCATTTCACTTTGAAAATCTCACATGCATTGACCGGGAAATCTCTATTTATGATTTAAGTCTTATGGAGATATAGGCTATTTATCAATATAGGCCTACAATACTCAAGCATGCTGACTCCTATTCATAATTTGAATAATTAAGCGTGTTAGAATTTTGTTATTACCGCTGTAGCCTACTAATTCTTTCCTCCTCCCACTAGTTTTAGCGCCTCTAGTCCGTAGCTCATTTTACAGCTGTTTAACGCTTAAACGCTGAAAATCGTTCATAATATATTAGAGCATATACCTATAGAATTAATTAATATAGTCTTGGAGTAAAATTAGAGAAGATATAATTTACTTTAGCTTAGAAAACTCGGTCACAATCTATACATTCCTCGTAGCTGACTGGGGGAAACATAGGACGATCGCCTTGCGCTTACCCAGTACTACACGAGCGCTATCTGGCGCGAACTTTCTCAGGCTACATCCCTATTGTTGTCGCTTTCTGCTCTTACCGCTAGTTTCAATACACAGCACATTGTCGCGTTTAAACGTCGCATGAGCTAGTCCTGTGGCCGTTTCGTGGCATACAGGGCCGCCGGGAGGTTTTAAGGTTCCCTATGAAATACTTTTCATTATTACTATACACTACTAGCTATTCCGTAAATGCAATGTCATTTTGAGATAAGCATCTGATGCACAGTCATAATTTTTAAAAACAACATACAAATCTTATTTCGTGGAAAACATTTTAGTAGGCTACTTTATGAAATATATTTTGCAAAGTGCACCGATTTGGGATTTTTAATACAGTGAACATACATACCGAAATATTTTTCAATTCTGTTGTTGTTGTTTGAGTCTTTAGTCTTTTGACTGGTTTGATGCAGCCCTCCATGTCTCCCTGTCCTGAGCTAATCGTTTCACCTCTACATAGCTACCACACCCTACGTCCGTGGCAATCTGTTTAACATATTCTAACCTTGGTCTACCCCTACAGTTCTTGTCCTCGACCCTTCCTTCCATAACTAAGCTTGCTATTCCTGGGCGTCTTAGTATGTGTCCTACCAACCTATCTCTTCACTTCATTAGCAGTCTCCAGAAACATCTCTCCTCTCCCACTAGTCTTAATACCTCTTCGTTTGTAACCCTATCTACCCATCTGATCTTCATCATTCTCCTGTAACACCACATTTCAAACGCTTCAATTCTCCTCTTTTCTGCTACACCAACAGTGCAAGTTTCACTTTCATAGAGTGCCACGCTCCAGACAAAGGCCTTCAATAATTACTTCCTAACACCTAAATCTATATTCGATGTCAACAGATTCCTTTTCTGTAGAAATGCTTTCCTTGCCTGAGGTAACCTACTTTTTATATCCTCTTTGCTTCGTCCATCACTGGTTATTTTGCTTCCTAAGTAACAGAAGTATCCTACTTCCTTTAGTTTTTCACCTGCCAATTTGATGTCTATAAAGGATTCTGATTTATTTCGGCTGCATTCCAATATTTTTGTTTTACATTTATTAATTTTCATCATGAATTCTTTCTTCAAGACGGAGTCCATACCATTTCTGTAAGTCTTCACTTTAATTACCAGTGCGTAATGAAAAAAAGATTTTTTTTAAAACTCTGCATTAGTTTGATAGCAGATTCAACACTAAATTGTAGTAGATTATTCCTAACTCACAGTCATATATAGAATTTAATACTCTTCTTGGATAGAATAAGGTGGATTAAAACTTTCTTTTGTAATTTTCAGAATCGAGGAACTATTTTTTTTTAAACAAATGAATGATTTCTGCCAATACTTTCGCACTGACATATAGACCTATGCCTCTGAAGTGTCACTCCTGCAGAGCTGTAGATAAACAGACATCCTCACTCTGCAAAGCCTCAGATAGGTTGTAAGTTATAGACAACATTTTGCATAATACTAAAGTAGCTACAATAAACTGAAGCTAAGGTGCACCACTAACGGGCCCTCCCTCTCGGCGGCTCTGGTTTACAGTGTGTGTTTTCAATCGATAGTAAGAGTTCAGCGTATGATGGAAAAACAAAAGAACAAACTAAATTCATTGAGTTTGAGTGACAAAGTTAAAATTGTTCGAGAAGTAGAGAAAGAATTTTAAAAAAGAAGAAGAGGAAGATAACGCACAATGATATGGTGTTCCGGCTAGTACCGTACATCGTCGACAAGCTTGTATTTTAAATTTAACTTACTCAAAATGCAATGAAGCTGTCATCATTATCAACATCCGTTGTTATATACAGGGTGTAACAAAAATGTCTGGCACAAAATGCAGGACACATTCCTCACACGTAGAAGAAGAAGGTATGTTATATGAACGTGGGTCCGGAAACGCTTTGTTTCCATGTTACAGCTCATTGTCTCCAACTCATTAATCATGGGAAACACTCAAGAACAGAACGTTAGAATCGTGCGGAACATGCACTCTTGGTTACGTCTGGTTACGTTTTCATTATCGTAGGTGCACCGCCAGTGTTTTGTTTTATATGGCCCTGCTGCCATGCAACTTAGCAGATGTGTCTTTACCTGTGTGACGAAACTTGTACTTCATGCACGATAGAGCACCTCATTTTAGTGTTAATGTCCGTCGGCTTCTAAATAAAAGATCTGGTGACAGATGGATAGGTAGAGGTGGACCAATTGCCTGGCCTACACGCTCTCTGGACCTAAACCCACTGGACTTTAATTTGTGGGGGAATTTGAAAGCTCTTGTGTATCGAACCCCAGTAGAAATGTTCAAAGTCTCCGTACCCGTTTTATGGAAGGCTGCGAAACCATATGCAATACTCCAGGGATACTTGAGCGCATCCGAGATTACGACGGTGGGTTGATTCATGTATCAATGTGCACGGAGGGTATATTGAACATCTCCTGTAAGAAAGAGTTGCATGTGGTATGCTGGTATGTTCTGTTAAACATGGAAACAAAGCGTTTCCGGACCCATGTGCATATAACATAATTTCTTCGTCTACATGTGAGGAATATGTCCTGCATTTTGTGCCGGACATTTTTCTTACACCCAGTATATAGCCTATTGTCCGACCAGTATATCACAAAATTTAACATTTTTCCTACGTACGAGTATCTCGAACTTGCGATAAGTCGAATTAATTATGACATCCCGTAACGATTTGAGTTATCGACATTTGACTGTACTTTACACTGTCACTGTAGAGTCCACATCTCGTACGATATACACAAGATACGGCGACTGTACTTTGACCCCCATAGACATCTGACTCTTGTTTACTTTAACTATCTGTTCTGACTTAAGCAAGAATTCTTCAGCAACGTCATCTAGAGATTACGTGGCACTTTCGGTGACGTAGCTGGAATTCTACACTGGGGGAGGAGTATCTGAAGGAATGTTAGATTCTTCCTTTGTCCATCTGCCGGCCTGATCGTCTTCCTGCACAAGGTTTAAATACTGTATATCTCCCACCACGCAATCAACCCAAATACACATTGAAATTGATACACCAAAGGTTGTGGAGTTTTATTATACTGACATGCTGAAGAAAAATGTCAAAACTATTAGTTTTTATTGAACATAAAACACAGAAACAATATAAATGGGAACTCAGCAATTTTTCTAGGTTTGTGCCGTGACTTGTGTGGGGTTTCGCCTAGGATCACCAAGCTGGCTCATCAGCGGTCTCTTGGTGTCCGCGCCCGGACCCACATAGGAGTAGTGAACTGCGCGCTACCTCCCTTTTTATGAAGTGCACCTGCGCCTCTTTACTGCGAGAGCTAAAGCTCATGCAGCTCGCTACTCCTGTGGAGATCCGGGTACGGATACCAAGAGACCACTGATGAGCTAGCTTGGACCTAGGTGAAACCCCACACAGGACACGGCACAAACCTAGAGAAATTGCTGAGTTTTAATTGACTGGCCGTGAAAGCCAATGCTTTATACCAATATAAATGAGAGAAACAAGAAGATGCTTCACCCAGTGAAGTGTAAATAAAAGCAAGAAAGTTCTATAAAGTCAAATCTAGAGAAACACCAATAATAAGTAGTGTCTATAAACAATACACACATCAGTTTACTGTTGACGATAACTAATGAACTAGCTGTTATAAGTTCAGTTATTAAAGCAAAGTCGCTAAATTAGCCCCATAAATATAGCCGAAAACTGAATTTTAACCAGCCATGGTGGCATCAGGAGGGCGTAGGTTCTAAACTCGCATTAGTCGTCTTGACAATGGTTTCCGTAGTTTCCCATTTTCACCACCAGGCAAATGCCGGGACTGTTCGTTTCAACAGTTCCACGGTCGACTTCGTTCCAAAATCCCTTCCCTGACCGTTCCTTAATTAAATGCAAGTTAGTAGTCACCTGCTCGATCAGCTTGTCACTATCCCCAGTTGTTTCTGCTGATAAAATGTGTTCAGCTCCCAGGCATGTCCTTGCGACGGTAGAGGAATGATCCTTCGCTGCGTCCATGTGTGAAGCCGAGCTGGGAAGATAATAGATTAAAAAAGAAATTGAATTTTAAATTTTAGGATGAGAATAGACGAAATAAAGGAAGTATAAACTCGATCACTACAGGGATGGTTAATACTACTTACTATTTTACCTACAGCTATATGTGAATTATTTATATACTGGTTATTAAAACACGTATTCAGGCTGGGGTGTGATGGAATTGTGGTCAAGCTGCTTTCCTCTCACCAAGGTGGATCGAGTTCGATTCCCGGTGAGCTTTTCGAAGTGAAATATCACGTCCTTTGGTTCGGATTCTACGTAAGAATGTATGAACCGTGGCTTACGATCGCGAGATTAATGGTCGCGTAAAAGTACAAGCTTCCTTGCTTTACATATTCAAACTGAAAGGAGATCTTCTTTGACATGTTCATGCCGCATTGGCGCGCCACGTCTCTGCCCAACAAACTGAGAGTCATCATGGAGACAACGAAGGTATGGAAATCTTCCTTCCGATCTAGCCGGAAGGAAACTGTGGTACTCGGCCATGAGATTGCTACGCACTCCCACTTGTTAAGGAGAGAAGCCCCCTCCCCTGTGTGCGGACCTGGCTGATCTGCGAAGAACACTCAAAGTAGGCCTACCTAACACCCTCTCCCATGTCCTACGTGATGACGGGCCGTCAGCAGACCTCGTCATCTGGTTCATGAAGAAGAGGGGCTACTTTTTAAAGTTTTAATATAGTTCAGGTTTAGTCTTTTTTATGTTTTTTCTGTGTTCATATCTATTTTTGTTGTTCAAAATACATTATTTGTCTTACTGTTTTTTATCATCCTCGTGTTTTACTTCTTTTATCCAAATAAGGCATAATTGTTGGGGCTCACTGTCTGTTTTATACAAACCATTTTCTTCTTCATCCCTGTCAGATGGCTGTTTTTATCTTGATCCTTTCTCATTCATATCATTAGGAACCGATAACCTACATGTTAGGCCCCTTAAAACAGCAATTATCACCATCATCATCTTTGACTAGACAAAAAAAAACAACTGTGTATACGATCTTATGATAGAAATTTCGATCTTTTTCAGTCAGCCTACGAAGTTGGCAACACTGGGCTTGCTCGTGACAGGTTCAGTTCGTTTTACCTCAATCAGATTACGTGCAGTTCACGCTGCTGATCAACCATTTAGTAAAACATTGTATGTTACGCTTTTATATCGAGCATTGAATGTTGTTTGATTGCGGGCCCCTGGGATTGGCTGTTTCACTGCTCAGAGAAGTACTGTACAATTGTAAATGTAGAATAGTAACTCTGAGTGAAGAAAACTGACAAAACCAAGGACATTGTCTATTATCGTTACAGCACAAAAGAATTTACACTGGCCAATTAAGGCGGGAAATTGAAAGACTCCCTAGGCTTCGGATACCCTAATACCGTCAGGGTCCGAAGAGAACAATAGTTGATCAAGGAACGTTGACAGAGAGGAGTCCGACAATTGAAGTAATGCCGGACTAGACTGGGGTCCCACGATCGCGCCTACCAACGTCTCACTAGTTGTGAACCCTTGGGCACGGCAAAGATGTCCCAAGCCACTAACTTGTTAGCACGCTGAATCTGATCAACTGTAGCGAATACAATTTATAACCACGGACGATTATTTGTTGATCTGGTAGCGAAGCTTTAAGACGAGAACCGAATCTTCCGCTCTGTTGATCTCAGGATCCAAAGGTCCTGTGTTCGATTCCAGGCTCTACCAAGAATCTTAATTCCGGTCTGCGGGTTGCAACGGAGTACACTCAGCCTCGCAAGGCAGGAAAAATATGAGTTCGATTCGCACCTCAATTATTCTAGAAGTAGTTTTACGTGGTTTTCCGCATCTACTAGGTAAATACCGGGATTGTCCGTACTTTAAGGCTACGGTCGCTTGTTTCCCAATCCTAATGTCAATTGCAAATACACACACACACACACACACTTCTGCAGATACCACAATTACGCAGGTTATTAGAACGATTGTACATATACACTCAAGTACATGGAGCTAAATGACCACAATTTCGCAACCCCCTAAGTAAATTAACTACTTTAATTAGCTCGTAGTTACGCCCCTTAAAACAACGCTGTAAGAGGTCTCAGCTCTCGCAGTAATCCCTGCAGGGGTACTCACTAGGATTTCTTAGAGAGCCAAATAGTTCGTATCAAAGTTTCCTCAGGGCCGTAAGTACGAGGGCAGATCAAAAAATATGTTGCACTTCCCAGTTATGGTCATTTATTACACCACCTATTCAACAGCAACACGCCTATAACTAGAGCCCTGCGCGGATAAACAAAACGTTATCCGCATCCGCCCCGCATCCGCACCCCTGTTACCCGCATCCGCATGACTTTTATTCGCATCCGCCCCACATCCGCATGACTTTTATCCAAATCCGCTGATATTTCAATATTATGTTTAATTTATTAGATCAAGCAATAACGTGTTAAACCAACACATTTAGACATTTGAGGAGAACAAGTTGGCATTCCAAGGGACTTCAAGTTGGCTGACACTTCTGGTTCCTTGACCTCCGCTTTAGACAAAAAATTGGCTATACTTTTATGGCTACTTTCGCACTTGTGCCTCAGTAAGTTTCATGTGCCCGATTTGTGTTCTAAGTATGAATACACTTTTTTTACAGGTAAAACATCAGTATATCGTTCACCTTTTCGTTTCCATTCAAAACGTAACCAAATGTCTGCAATATCGTTGACTTGAGCTTTGTTTCACGCGCTATTGAATATTCACCTTGTTTTATTTTAATAGATAGTTTATCCATGTTGGTGAAATTATGTTCACACCAGGCGCGGATCTAGAATTTGGCTTTAGGTGGGTCAGAGAATCGAAATTTTTAAGAAAAAATGGTATCACTAAAAACGCAATCACAAAATAGCCAAATGTACAAAACCAGACCAATTTTTTGCAAGCTACATGGATAGAAATTTGATGCGTTTAGCGCACCAAAAATATTCGTACAAATTGCAACGGCGTGTTTTGCGACTTTTACATCAAGCTTCGAGAAAAGTATCAATGTACGTTACAGTTTCGGCAAGTCGAGTTGGTACCGACAAAGGGAGAAAGTTACAGCTTAAATTGCCAACCAAGCTTGCAGTTTGGACGTCGGGAAAATGTTTGGTGCGAAAAAAGCCCCAAATTCCTATCCGTGCATTGCTGCACATTCATCGTGACATCACTATAAACATCGATTCGGTAATCACAAGGTTTTCTAAGCAAAATAGACGAGTTGATTATGTTATATAAATAATCGTTTTTATATAACAGGTATGAAGTTGTAAATATGTACAGTTGTAACAGAACATAATAATTGCAATAAAGATAATTTCAGTATTGAATAAAATTGAAAACAAAAGTTTTTCAGTTAAAATTCGTTAAGTTAAGCCAACGTGCTTCAGTGACAAGTTGGAAATAAATCTACAGATAAACCTGGATCCCGATCTTCCAGGATAGCTTAGATGGCGAAGTAGCTGACATGAGGGATGTTAATGATGTCACCACGATGAACTAACAAGCTTATTGACAGATTTATACAGGGTCTTTTTTTTTTAGGTCGCTCAGAGTATCACGGGAACATGCACGGAAGGCGATAGCCCGGCCGGGTGACTCATTTACCGAGAGATATTTCCCGTGATGACGGCTAAGATGATCTAATGCAAGTCGATAGCGATAAGCAAGCGCGCATTATACGGCTAGGGACAGAGTGTCATTGCGCCTGCCGTGTATAGGAGTATTCCTCTTTTAAGCATGAAGCTGTAGAATGGCATATCAAATAATTATGTAATATTAACGTAAGATTGTATTCTAAAGACTATCCGCAAATTTACTCGAAACATTATCCGCTATCCGCACAGCAAAGCAAACTATATCCGCGTGGCGAAAATATTTGCGGATACCCGCAGGGCTTCACCTATAACGACATACAATGTAACGTCACTTTTCCACATCGTTTCCAAGAAACTCCAAACATTTCTGCGAACGCACAACCAACTTGTCGATGCCGGATGTATAGAAAGTTCATCCAGCGTTCTGCAACCACACGGAGACAGCGGTCGTCACCTTCTCATCGGTCTGGAAACGTCGACCACCGAGCTCCGTTTTGAGCTTACCGAACAGATGAAAGTCACATGGCACTAGGTCGGGACTGTAGGGTGGATGTTGCCAGACCTCCCACTTGAAACGCTGCAGCAGTTCGCTCGTTTGGTGGACCTAGCGCCGTGTGACTTTCATCTGTTCGGTAAGCTCAAAACGGAGCTCGGTGGTCGACGTTTCCAGACCGATGAGGGGGTGAAGGCCGCTGTCTCCATGTGGTTGCAGAACGCTGGATGAACTTTCTATGCATCCGCCATCGACAAGTTGGTTGTGCGTTCGCAGAAATGTTTGGAGTCTCTTGGAAACTATGTAGAAAAGTGACGTTACATTGTGATGATGATGATAATTGTTGTTTTAAGGGGCGTTATAGGCGTGTTGCTGTTGTATAGGTGGTGTAATAAATGGCCATAACTGGGGAGTGCAAATGTGGCGTTAAATAACTTACAAACAATATGATTATAACATAAGTTTATTACAGTATAAAATATTTATAAAATATTGTATAATTTTTTCATAAATTATTTTTTTCATAACTCGTAAATTTATGTTTTTATTACTATTCCTAACAGTCTTGAGGGCCGCAAAAATCGTTCCCAGGGCCGCATGCGGGCCGCGGGCCTCGTAGTGAGGATCGCTGATGTAAGGGGACGTAGTGCGTGGTCCACTACCCCTGAAGCGGCCGGGTATAGCTGATAAACCTGACTTGATGTACCTAGGCGAAACTCCACAAAAGACAGGGCAAAACCTAAAAGCGTTGCTGAGTTTTACTTTGTGTATCTTACGTTGTCTCTTCTTGTGTTTCAGGTAAGTGGTGGTCGCTCCAGCTGTAGACTACATCGTGAGTAGCCTCATTGGTTTATTATTTATTTTCTTATGTAGGTTCTACCTACATTTCATTCTGCCCCCCAAACCTTCCACTCCCCAGCAGCTCTCGACAAGTGGGATGTGGGTTGGTGACCACGGAATCCCAGCTGGGTCCAGCATACTTCCACTTACTTGTGCAGGGCTCCACTCTATCTTCTTTCCTTTGGACCTCCCTTGGTCAACTCTTGTTCTCTTCTGAACCTGGCGGTATTAGGGTATCTGAGGCCCTAGGTGTCTTTCACTTTCCCGCCTTAATTGGTCCTTGTCTCATCTTTCCTGATACTCTCATTCTTCGAGGGGTCACATCTCTTCTTTCCTGCCTTCTGCTCAAGGCCCTAAAGGAGGCAGGGTGTATGTAGCCCCATCACTTCTGGTGCACCCCGAATAGTGCTACACCCTCAAGGGCTCACGGCCGGTGGGTTTGGGAGTTGGTGACCCCGAGGGATTCCTGAGCTCTGGTCCGGTTTATTCCTTTTTCCCAGTGGCTTTGGGGTTCTCCTCTTTCTCATTTCTATCTGCCTTTCATGGCTCTATTACCTTCGAAGGCCCTCAATCCTCGTTCTCCGAGGGTTGAGGGCATTTCCATTCTCTGTCTTTTATTTCCCTTATTCCTTCTTTTTATTGTCCATTTCTGTTCCTAGCCCGTACGTTTTAGTTCTAGTGTTCATTTCATTATTTTTCATTTTAACCCAAACCATTAGGCGGAGTTAACCTGATGTTAGACCCAAAATAAAATAAAATAAAAAACAGTCCTCTCGGCACGCCGGAAGGCGGAGGTAGATTTCACCGGACAAACTTGGGGATAGGCGAAAATAGGCAGAATATGCAGGTTTTCGTAGAAGGATCAGACCTCATTTATTGCGAGAAGGTATTTTATAATTGGAGCTTAATTAACTTTGTTTTTCGTCATTTTATGCTTATTTTAAACATTTTATTGTCTTATGGGAACGGTAACCTTCTTGTCATTTGGGGTCCATTTTTATACTTGTGGTCACACTGTCCTTATGCAAGGTTTCGACACTGATGTGTAACTATGTAACGGTCTGTTACTTCTTCACGCAAAATTATATCTCCCGCAGAGATTTTGGTTGGTTCCTCAGTTTAGGGGCTGCGACAACGCGGTCATGTAACCCCGTGTACTTTGGGATGGCTGTATTAGTCTGTAATTCAGGTAAGGACTGCAGACGGTCAATTTCAAGCAGTAGTTCCTAATGTTGCTACTAGGTACTACCGTCAACGATACCTACCTGTGAACTTGGCTACTAGATGCCACCGCAGCCAGCAACTCGCAACGAACGTTGGAATTTCCCCTCCAAAGGAAAGCATACTGAGGGATTTTTAGCGCTCTTAGAAAATCCGACGACTTCGGCCGGCTTCGAACTCGCGACCTTGGGCATAGACATTCAGCATGCTTGCTACCAGTTACGTCACCGAAGCCGCTTCACACTTAGTCAGATGGAATTCTGAATATGATCTCGTGCAAGTGCGTTATCTTGGCAACGTCTGATGGCTCATCCCTCATCAATTTAGTAGAGTTGCCATGGCAAGCACTGATAGTTCTTGGCATTTTCTTATAATTCCGAAATCATTTTTCTCATCCCTTGGCGTAATGGTGGGTCATATCAAAAATTCTTTAAGACAAAATTTTAGGTAATTATTAGGGGAATATTGTCCATTTTGTACGGTTTTGAGATTGTGCCTATTAAGAGAGATATGATTAATGTTTCCCGAAAAACCCACTTTTTCCCACCCCTTTGGTCAATGGTTGGTGCTATAAAAAAACCTCTTCAAACATAAATTTTTGGGCTTTATCCGACACATAGTATAAACGTTGAATGGATTCGATATTTCACATATTAAAAGAGTTATAGCAATATTTCACTTTTTCGAAAAAAAGCCCCCCATTTTCACCCCCTTCGACCGATTTAGCCCATTAACGAACTCGACCGAGATTTTATAGGTATACATATTCGGTAAAATATTCAAAGTGATTGGTGCAAAATTACGGCAGTTATCGTGTCCACAAGAAACTGATATGCATATATATACACATATACATACATAAATTATACATAAACTTTTGAACTGACGGTGGTTTTGGGGTCTGGGGGATGTGAAACGCGAAGATATGTCGAAATTTTCCGGAAGTCGAAACATGGTACCCATTGCAATAGTTAGCTTTCTAATGAAATCTACCTCTGGTTGGTTCCTCAGTTTAGGGGCTGCGACAATGCTGTCATCTAACACCGTGTACTTTGGGTGAGTGTAGAATCTGTCTGATAAACGGTGTGAATTGTAATGGCTGTAGTAGTCTTAATTCAGGTAAGGACTGCAGACGGTCAATTTCAAGCAGTAGTTCCTAATGTTGCTACCAGGTACTACCGTCAACGACACCTAGCTGTGAACTTGGCTACTAGATGCCACCCTAACCAGCAACTCGCAACGAACGTTGGAACTTCCCGTCCAAAGGAAAGCATACTGAGGGATTTTAGCTCTCTTAGAAAATCCGACGACTTCGGCCGGCTTTGAAACCGCGACCTTGGGCATAGACATTCTGCATGCTACTAGTTACATCACCGAAGCCGCTTCCCACTTAGATGAAAATACTGAATCTGATCTCGTGCAAGTGCGTTGTCATGGCAACGTCTGATGGCTCATCCCTCATCAATTTAGTAGTGTTGCCATGGCAACCTCTGATAGCTCTTGGCATTTTCTTATAATTCCGAAATCATTTTTCTCATCCCTTGGCATAATGATGGGTCATATCAAAAATTCTTTCAGACAAACGTTTTAGGTAATTATTAGGGGAATATTGTCCATTTCGTACAGTTTTGATATTGTGCCTATTAAGAGAGATATGATTAATGTTTCCCGAAAAACCCACTTTTTCCCACCCCTTTGGTCAATGGTTGGTGATATAAAAAAACTCTTCAAACATAAATTTTTGGGCTTTATCCGACACATAGTATGAACGTTGAACGGATTCGATATTTCATATATTAAGAGAGTTATAGCAATATTTCACTTTTTCGAAAAAAGCCCCCTATTTTCACCCCCTTCTACCGGTTTAGCCCAGTAACGAACTCGACCGAGATTTTATAGGTATACATATTCGGTAAAAAGTGATTGGTGAAAAATTACGGCAGTTAGCGTGTCCACAAGAAACTGATATATATATACTTTTGAACTGACGGTGGTTTGGGGGTCTGGGGGATGTGAAACGCGAAGATATGTCGAAATTTTCCGGAAGTCGAAACATGGTACCCATTGCAATAGTTAGCTTTCTAATGAAATCTACCTCTGGTTGGTTCCTCAGTTTAGGGGCTGCAACAACGCGGTCATCTAACCCCGTGTACTTTGGGTGAGTGTAGAATCTGTCTGATAAACGGTGTGAATTGTAATGGCTGTATTAGTCTGTAATTCAGGTAAGGACTGCAGACGGTCAATTTCAAGCAGTAGTTCCTAATGTTGCTACCAGGTACTTACTACCGTCAATAACACCTAGCTGTGAACTTGGCTACTAGAAGCCACCCCAACCAGCAACTCGTAACGAACGTTGGAACTTCCCCTCCAAAGGAAAGCATACTGAGGGATTTTAGCGCTCTTAGAAAATCCGACGACTTCGGCCGGCTTTGAAACCGCGACCTTGGGCATAGACATTCTGCATGCTACCAGTTACGTCACCGAAGCCGCTTCCCAGTTAGTCAGATGTCAAAGTCAACCCCTGGCACCATCCAGCCCATGACGGGCTAAGGCCGACCAAGCGACCGCTGCCCAGCCATTTGGCCTGCAGATATTGGGGTGACGCGTGATCAGCGCGTCGGGTCCCCTCGGCCGTTAATATCGGTATTCGTGATCGGGGTGCTGTCTCACTGTCAGACAGCTACTCAATTGTCCTCACGAGGCTGAGTGCACCCCGTTCCAACCCTCACGTCAGTTTTAAAATCCCTGACAGAGCCGGGGATCGAACCCGGGGACTCCGGGTGAGAGGCAGGCGCGCTACCCGAACACCACGGGGCCGGCTTAGTCAGATGGAAATACTGAATCTGATCTCGTGCAAGTTCGTTGTCATGGTGACGGCTCATCCCTCATCAATTTAGTAGTGTTGCCATGGCAACCTCTGATAGCTCTTGGCATTTTCTTATAATTCCGAAATCATTTTTCTCATCCCTTGGCGTAATGGTGGGTCATATCAAAAATTCTTTCAGACAAAAGTTTTAGGTAATTATTAGGGGAATATTGTCCATTTTGTACGGTTTTGATATTGTGCCTATTAAGAGAGATATGATTAATGTTTCCCGAAAAACCCACTTTTTTTCCACCCCTTTGGTCAATGGT
Organism: Meconema thalassinum; assembly: GCA_946902985.2. NCBI lineage: Eukaryota > Metazoa > Arthropoda > Insecta > Orthoptera > Tettigoniidae > Meconema > Meconema thalassinum. Next base: position 308,490,293 of record OX336392.1, on the reverse strand, counting down.
TGGTGCTATCAAAAAACTTATTTGACATAAATTGTTGGCACTTATCCGACACATATTATGAACTTTGAATGGATTCGATATTTCACGTATTAAGAGAGTTATATAGAAATTTCAATCTTTCGAAAAAAGCCCCCCATCTTCACCCCCTTCGACCGATTTTGCCCATTAACGAACTCGACCGAGATTTTATAGGGATACATATTATGTAAAAAATTCAAAGTGATTTGTGCAAAATTACGGCAGTTATCGTGTCCACAAGAAACTGATATACATATATACATATATATATATTATTTCCGATTATTCCCCTTCAGGAGAGCGTGAGAACTTGAGCCAATCACAGCTTCACTTCCTTTTCCTCTCTTCTTTTCTTCCCAAAACCTCTTCATTAGTTCACTGTGCTTTTTCTTCCTTTCCTCTGTCCATTTTTTCCCTGATGTATCTTTCCTTGAAACTTGTACAATTTTCGTGTTTCTGATTTTATTTCTAAATTGTTCTCTGTCCTTAATGTCGTCTTCAGAGATTTTAAGTAATTCCATGTCTTCATGTACTTCTTTAATCCAACTGGTCTTTAATTTACTTGCATTCACGATATTGAAAATCTTCTTAGTGAGTCTGTTCTCATCCATCCTATATATGTGTCCATAGAACTGCAGACGTCTCTTCCTAAATTTATCTACAATGGTGTCTGTATTTTCATAAAGTTCCTTTGTTGGTCTCCTGACCCAAATTCCATTACGGAAAACAGCGCCATGGATTTTCCTAAGAATTTTTCGTTCCTGTTTCTCAATATCATGAATTCTTGTCATTCCTCTAATGACGGTTGTTTCTGCCGCGTACAAGGCTTCAGGCAAGACAACTGTGTTATAATGGCGCAATTTTGCATTGCGAGATACTGCTCTTTTGTTATAATGATTCCATGTCAGCTTGTACGCCTTCTGCAATTTTACTATTCTATCTGCATTAGAAATTGTGTTCAATCCTGTGGGTTGGATGGCTTCTCCTAAATATTTGAAGTGAGTGACCTGCGAGATTTTTCCATATTGCGTTCGCAAGGCGATGTTTCCTGTTGATTTGGTATCCATATACTGTGTTTTTTCATAGGAAATATCAAGTCCCGTTTTACTGGAGATTTCATGTAGTTTCTCTAGCGCTAATATGGCTTCATCCTTGTTGTTTGTTAAGATGGCCAGATCATCTGCAAAGGCCAAGCATTTCACAGTGACTCTTTTCCCTTTCTCCTTTCCAATTTGGATACCTTTCACATGCTTTTCCCATTCTGTGATGATTTTGTCCAGTACGATGTTGAACAAGAGTGGTGATAAACCATCCCCTTGTCGAACTCCAGAATGTATTGCAAAAGAGTTAGAGATTTCTCCCATGAATTTCACCTTTGAGGTAGTTTCCAATAATGTTTCCTGGATGATGGCCCTCGTCTTCCTGTCAACTCCTAATTCTTCTAGTCTGTTAAACAAGGTTTGTCTGTCAACCGAATCGTAAGCCTTTTTGAAATCCACAAATGTGACTGTAGTGTTCCTGCATCGTCGGATGTGCAGTATGGTCTTGAGGTTCCAGATCTGCTCAATACATGACCTTCCCTTCCTGAAACCTGCCTGATATTCTCCAATATGGTGGTCCACCTGTGGCTCGAGTCGATTCAGCAAAGCTTTAGAGAGAATTTTATAAGCGACTGGAAGAAGCGAAATTCCTCTATAATTATTCGGATCAGTTTTGCTTCCCTTCTTATGGAGTGGGTGTATCAAAGCACTCTTCCATTCTTTTGGGATTTTCTCTGTTTTCCATACATCTGATATTATTCTGTGAATTTTTGGTGTTATGTGTTCATGATCCAATTTCCAAACTTCTGCAATAAGTCCATCTTCACCAGGGGCTCTATTGTTTTTTAATGACTTGATTATGTCCACTATTTCTTCATGTGATGGTGGAAGTGAATCAAGGTTGGGCACTGGTTTTGCAAATTGAAGTTGTTCAGAAGGTGCTTCGCAATTAAGGAGTGTACTGAAATATTTAGCTAGAATTTCACAATTATATATATATATACATACATACATTATATATAAACTTTTGAACTGACGGTGGTTTTGGGGTCTGGGGGATGTGAAACGCGAAGATATGTCGAAATTTTCCGGAAGTCGAAACATGGGACCCATTGCAATAGTTAGCTTTCTAAAGAAATCTACCTAAAATCAACTATCATCATCTTAATACAACCTTCCATTCATACGGTAGCTGTATGTTCGTCTATTAAGACCGACTTCGTCACTGAGATTTTTTAGCCTATTTTTATTTTTATTTATGAAAAAAAAAATAGGCTTATGAGATCACCCTTTGTCCGTGTGTCTGTCTGTGTGTGTGTGTGTGTGTGTGTGTGTGTGTGTGTGTGTGTGTGTGTGTCCCCTAATAACTTCTACACGGCTGGAGAGATTTCAATGAAACTCGGCAAGTTCATAGCACTATTCCGGGCGACCCCGACCTTCAAATTTTGTTACGTCTCACCAATGCAACATGGCGGCTGTGCGAAATATTTCACCAGCATTCAATATCTCCGAAACGATTACCGATATCACCCTGGAATATTTTATGGTGATAAAAGGAACTACTAGAAGTTCACCCATGTAACTTTTGAAAACCTGGTAACTACAAAACCAATATGGCATCCAAGCGAACTTGCGACTTTTAAATAGACGTTTCTCGCGATTTAACCAACCAAACGCAATAAAACTTGGTACAGTATATGTTCATACACATTGAAATGCACCGACATCTAACTTTGTTCAATTGTTTACATAACCTCAAAATGGCGGCTGTGTGAAATATTTCACAGGCATTCTATATCTCTGAAACTATTAGCGGTATTACCCTGAAATTTCGTACGGAGATAAACGGCACTACTGGAAATTCATCTATAAGACTCTCAAAAACCGGTTAACTACAAAACGAATATGGCGGCCAAGCGAATTTGAAAATTTTAAATAGGCATTTCTCGCGATTCAATGATCCAAACGCAATGAAACTTGGTACAGGAAATGATTATACACATTGTAATGCACTGGTAACTAATTTAGTACAATTGTTTACATAACCTTAAGATGGCGGCTGTGCGAATTTTAAAATTAAGTCTTTATTTCTTGTGTCGTAATCATGCGATCGAAGTGATCGTTTGAATAATGAACCTTCGAAATAATTTTCCTTTAATGGTACATGACTCTATGGCCTATACATATAACAATCCAACATGGCGGCTATCCGAAATATTTAGATGGATCTCAATATCTACGAATCTATTACAGCAATCAAACTGAATTTTTTAATGTTCATAGGGGCTATGAACATAAGTTCACCTTTCAATAACCTGGTGATCACAAATCCAACATGGCGGCGACGCGAAGTATAAATATTCACATGGTCGTTTCTCGCAATTTAACTATCCGAGTGCAGTGACACTTGGTACAGTAAATCCTTATACAAATGTTAATCCTTCGGCATCTAATTTGTTTCAATTGTTTCCATAACCACAAGATGGCAGCTGTGCGAAATTTTAAAATCTCGTCTTTACTTCTTGTGTCCTAATTATGCGATTGAAGTTTGAATACTACAGGTACACAATAATCTTCATTAATAGTAAGACCTTCATATAACAATCCAACATGACGACCATCCGCAATATTTAGTCGGTTCTCAATATCTACGAATCTATTACAGCAGTCAACTGAAATTTTGTATGTCGATAGAGGCAATTAACACGAGTAGGATATATGAAAATAGGCTGTATAGTTCTTCACGGAACTACTTGTTTCATATTAAATTCCCATTTTTCTGAGTTGTCATATCTTCATTATGTAATATGTTGCACTCTTCATATGGCTGATATCAATAACACAGAAAGCAACGCTACACAATTTCATCATTGCTCATTTCAGTCACACGATACAATAGAACAGTGTCGCAAAATATGTTGTTGTTAATAATTCGTATTCATCATCCCGGTATACTTTAGTGTGTGAGGAATTTTACTGATAACCTGTGTTTCTGTGGCGACTGTAGTAGTGTGTGTAGCTGCAATTATTAGGTTCGGAGATGGGGTGGGTGCCCCGGGATTTGAAGTAAGGTACTGACCCGGCATGTAATTGGAGGGAGTGTAGAAAAAACCGATGTAAAAGAAAGAAAGTACAAAATATCCTGGAGAGAGTGTGTAAAACCCCGGGGAATAAGAAAGAAAGTTTCTAAGGAAGTGTGGAAAAACTCGTATAAAAAATAAGAAAGTCCCTAATTGCCTGGAGGAGGTGTGGAAAAATTCGGACAGGAAGAATGTTCCTTCGCTACACTGAGGGACATCGAATCATGGATATGTTGTTCAGATCTAGATGATGAATACCTGAACCTCTCCAACAAGGTTCTATCACAGGCGAGCTCCTGTTTACAACACTCGCAATTTGCACGAGGATAAGTCTGTAAACCAGTTTCTTTATAACGTTTTTGCATTGAAGCTGAGGGGACAAGTATAAATCCAGAACGAGAAACTGGCCACGATTCAGTAAAAGCACGATGGCGAGAGAAGAATGAAATGTACTCTTGAGTCATCAAATGTTCAAGAAATCTGCTAAACACGGCGTCGACACATGTACTATTTCTTGTCGAAATGGCCGGATTATTATTTATCTCTAGATTACATGTGTCGCGTATAAACGAGAAGAAGGTTTTGCCTTGGGTACCTTTAGATCATCTCTGTGAATGATAGGAAATATGTTGTACGCATTCTTTTGCTCGCCTGGCAGAGGCAGGAATGATATGTGGGCAGTATCTGCGCGCGCCCGCTTAGGGGCAAGGTGCCCGATAGACCGTCACAATCTCAATGTGTATCACGCAACTTTTAGCTTGAACTACAGCCCAAAAAGATATCTATGTAAAAACCACACTCAGGTCAGCGCCGGCAGCCTCCTTTTGAATCCCAGCCTCCATAACATAGCAGAAAGAACCTTCACAATACCTCTAAAGGAGATAATTATTGCAGCTATACAGAACATCAGTGATATGAAACACATGCCACAGCCGCCATTGGAAACAGCCATGGCGATGTTTCATGCAAAAATAGTTCCAACGGCAATATTTAGTTTAGAGCTAATATGGGAATATCCTTCGAAAAATTATTTACAGGATTTGGAAAGGTTGGAGGCAAGATTTCTGAAGCGAGTTCTATCGAAATATGCACCATCTCGTCTAGTCTACGTTCTTGCAATTCTTCTTCGTCTTCTCGGTCGTAGTTCGATTTCGAATGTCGTGACCCTTCATGCAATTCTGTTAACATTACCCCACCATCCCCCAGTGGCACACACCTAGTGGGACGTGGGTTGGCGACCACGGGACCGCAGCTGAGTCCGGCATTGCTTCCACTTACTTGTGCCGGGCTCCTCTCCGTCTTCTTTCCTGTCGACCTCCCTTGGTAAACTCTTGTTCTTTTCCGAGCCCGACGGTATTAGGGTATCCGAGGCCTAGGGAGTCTTTCACTTTCCCGCCTTAATTGGCCCTTGTCTCATCTTCCCTGATCCCTCCTTCTTCGAGGGGTCAGACCTCTTGTGGTTTTTCATTTTTTCATTAGATTTCCTTTTCTCTTTCAGATTCCCGCACTGTTTTTGTTAATTGGCTCCCCGTGTATCTAAATTCTCTTGAGCGATATTTTTTTTGCATCTACATTACATTTTGTAGGTATTTTTAATCTACGTTGAATTTTGTAAGTTTTTTCGATCTAAATTGCATTTCGCGAGTGTTTTCAACCTCAATTGCATTTTGTAAAGATTGACAATCTAAAATGCTCTTTAGTAAGTCTTTCAATGTAGGAGCAGGGCATTTTAGTGAGTAATTTGAATTTCAATTCCATTTTGTAGGTATTTTCAACCTAAACCGCATTTTGCAAGAATTTGAAATCTAAATTGCAGTTTGTATGGTGGGATTTTGCAAGTATTTTGATTCTCAATTGCATTTTGTGGGTATTTTGAATCTAAATTACATTTTGTAAGCATTTTCAATCTAAATTGCATTTTGTAAGTATTGTCAATCCAAATTAGTAGTTTGAATCTATCGTACATTTTTTAAGCATTTTCAATTTCAATTGCATTTTGTAAGTATTTTGAATTTCACTTGCATTTTGTATGTATTTTCAATCTCATTTGCATTTTGTAGGTATTTTGAATTTCACTTGCATTTTGTAAGTATTTCGACTCTACATTGCATTTTGTGCGTATTTTGAATATAACCTACATTTTGTGCGTATTTTTCAATCCATTCCTTTTGTGAGTATTTTCGTTCTAAATTCCCTTTTGTAATCATTACCGCTCTCCATTTTGTGAGTAGTATCAATCTGAGTTCCTTTTTGTACGTATTTTCCTTCTCTCTTAATTTTCGTTCTGGTTTCCACTTCATTGACATTTTCACTATCACCCAGACCATTAGGGGCCGATAACCTAGATGTTAGACCCCTTAAAACAACAATTATCATCATCATCATCATCATCATCATCATCATCATCATCATCATCAATACCCTGCCATACACCGCGGTGTTCTGCAGCGTTCATTAATTTCTGAAGTGGCAGATTAGTCAGACTCTTTATCTGGTCAAGGTACCGGTTCAGGGCACGTCCCCTCCGCCGTTTACCGTCAACTTTACCCTGGATGATAACACCTCTCAATGTCGTCTCGCCGGATGTCATGGCCAAAAACTCTCAACATTAGCCTTTGGATGTTTGAGGGTAAGTGTCCTTTAGAAGCAATCCTTAGCTCCTTCAGAATAGATTCATTTGTTCGTCTTGCTACCCATGATATACGTAGCATTCTTCGATAACACACAAGACTTCGATTCGCCTACGGCATGCAGTATTTATGGTACAGGACGTAACGATAGGAAATACCGAAGTTTGAACCAGTCGCTTCTTTGTTTCCTGGGTAATATGATAATCTTTCCATATTCTTTTTAGACTAGACAGTGCTTTCTTTGCCATACCTATTCTTGCTTTAATTTCTCCTTGACAGTTCTTGCAAAGGAGACTCATTTTGTGGAAGATTCAAGACTTACTTCTACTTCCGGATACAAGGGCCTACACAGAATTACTGCATAAACTACACATGAAAAGAGATATGATGTGGGATGAATTTTATTCAACAGATGCGTTGATCAACCGGGAATGGACGCGGGGAGGATATGTTCTGAGGCATACAGTCACCAGGTTTCGCGTGCATGGATTTCACCACAAGGTATACAGAACTTCGGGATTTCACGAGCCAGGTCCAGGCTGCGTGTGTGTTCACTGTGACCAACAATGCTATCAAATGTGTTCGTAGACAAGGGAGCCTGACACGATTGTGTCAATAACTGTTCATTATTATAGTGCTTATTCCATTTGAATTACAAGCATTGCAATGACACAGCTTCCACACACACCCAAACATACGGGGCTACACCCGTTAATGAATCAAAAACGGATTGTGTCGTGAACGTACCTCCGGTACTAAACATGGTATAAAAAGTGACCACCACTACCACCATGTGCACCTAAACATAACAGATGGCAGCACCTACCTCCCTGTTGAGTCGTGATGATACACATTTGTTATCTGGGACATGGACAACTGATTGAAGACAAGACTTGCCCGAGGCCGGATTCGAATGGGGATCAGGCGTGGAGCCGAATAGTGTGGCCCTGAGACCATCTGTCCCTGAAGGAGATTACTAAATATGGTCAAATTATTTGGTCTTTCTTATCACTCGCAGCGCTCTGTGATCTTTGGCGATTCATGCTTTGCTTAGGGGCCGAGTAGGTTGATATGTCATTGACAGTTTACTTGCATTACACTCTTGTTTCAGTCTGAGACAACATCTAGGTCAGGCGTTCTCAAACATTTTGAAACTGTGAGCCAAGTACCCGAGCACTATAGAATCGAAAATAACAGTGATGATAATAATATTAATAATAATGCAAGAAACATACGCCACTCTTTCCTTTTCTTACCTCTCTCTCTCTCTCTCCCTCTGAAGTGCTGAAACAGCTTGGGATTCACCGCTCACCAGGTATGCTACAACTGCTTGAATGACTCAATATAACTAAGATACATTTACGTGGGGACAGTTGAGTGGAATCAGCATCCTTCGTATTACTCATAAATTAGGGATGGAAAATTGATTTAAGTTTGGTTTAAAACATACTATTTCACAAAGTGATACAATTTCTGTTTGTTAAAACCTTTAATAATAACACTATTATTCTGCTTCGTGCAACAAAATTTGAATTGAAGAATGGATCTCAGGGAAGCTAGTGCTCGCGAGCACTTTTTAGGTCGTATGACGAGAACACAACATTTCATTTTAAGAGCACCAGGTTGAGAACTCCTAATCCAGGTAATACACCTACTACAGGTAATACACCTACTACTACTACTTATTATTAGGGACAGATGACCTCGTAGTTCCGCCCCTTAAAACAATAACTAGCTAACTACTACTTATTATTATTATCATATTATATAAATCGCTAAGGTGTATTTAAACTCAGCAATTTTGCTAGGTTTATGCCATGTCTTGTGTGGAGCCCGCCGATGAGCCAGCTTGGTGTCCTAGGCAAAACCCCACACAAGACACGGCACAAACCTAGAACAATTGCTGAGTTTAAATTCACTGGCCGTGAAAGCCAATATACCATCTAAGGTGTGTGTTTCACAATACTCGTGCTCTTAAATCAGATGGAGTTAGAAGGTGCAGTTTGTGCCAGATATCTTCCAAATCGTCTCAGTAGTACAGGAAAAATCTTGCATTTCTTGGAAAGTCAACGGAAATATATGAATTTGTTTATAAGTGCGTTTAAATAAATAAACAAGAGATTGCCCCTGTAAGAACTGTGTCCCCTCGAGCCCGCATAACCGTAAAGCCGGCTGGGTGGTTTAACACTTGCGTGATTCCTCGCACAGGCCATCTACTTATTATTATTGTTAGGCTATGTGTGCGTCATGGACCCCTTAAGTTACGCAATTTTCAATAAATGTTACCGTACTGATTATTTTTAAAGGTAATTATGATATTATCTCTCCTCATTGGGTTTAGAGAGCATTGTTGTTGTTGTTGATTTATTTAGGGTCTTTGCGACATCGTGGTCATACAGTCCCGTGTACATGAGTGTGTGTGAAATTTGTCTGATAACCTGTCTTATTGAGATGTCCGTATTAGTGTGTGTATTTGTAATTTAGGTAAGGATTAGGAAGGAGACGGCCGTGGCCATGCATTTGCCTGAGTAGAAGGTTGAAACCACGGAAAAACCAGTTCCAAGATGGCTGAGGTGGGAATCGAACTCACCTCTTCTGATTTTTGCCTCACGAGGCTGAGTGTACTCCGTTCCAGCCCTCACACCAGAACTACATTTCTTGGCAAAGTCAGGAATCTAACCCGGACCTCCGGGGCGACTGCCAAGCATGCTAGGTCATCTTGAGATTATTTCAGTGAGTATAAAGAAAGGTTGTCACTAAAATACAAAATTCGAAAGCAGAAACATTGATTATTCCACTTACGACTAAAATAAAATAACGACCTGTTTCGTAACTAGTTCGAAGGAACGGCGTTGCCGTTACAGTTACAGTCCAACTTCTATGTCTCGAATTTTCGATATCTCAAACTAATTTCAAATTCCCGGTGAAGTTCTACACAATTTATATGTCGTGCTTTTTTAAAATTCGAAGTTCTATTATTCGAATGTCAAATAGGAAAAACCTTCCCACCTTAGAAAAAAATTAAAGAATGCTTCCTAAAAAAAGTCTTAGGAGTATCCAAAACAACAAGGTCTTGCCTAAAATATCTACTAACTAGAGAGTTTCCTACTAGAGGAATTAAAAACAACTTTCTTGCTCCCACATTCCACGGCAGCAGAAGAGGAACTTCAACGTCTAAACGAATGCCGCCAGGATATATGCTCTGATTCCTACAGCACGGGAGCCATGATTGATAGAAACTGGACCAAAGCAAACTTCGAGATGAGCCATGTTTTAACGAGATTAGCCGTACATGGATTTCATGATAATATTTGCCAGGACAAGACATTCCACATTCCCGGGGAAACATGCATATGTTAGCTATGTGGGAAAACGTATGAACGTTATCACATTGAACACTGTACAAAGCGTACAAAAACTATACGTGAATATGCCAAACAAAGTGTTAATAGGAATTGCAACTACAATTTTAAACCTTGTTCATTTGTACGCATTTCCAATATTAAATTATTATTCGAATGTTTTGATAACTCGAATTATATTTTGTGTTACAGACATAAACTATGTGTCTTTAACTCGAAGTTGGGGTGAAAAAGCAGTTGTATTACTTGTTTTTGCTGTGACATTGGAATTAGTTGTGTAGGATACCTGGACTGTGTATTTCTGTTAGTAGCTTATTATGCTATAAAGTCGTCGGATTTTTAAGAGCGGTAAAAATCCCTCAGTATGCCTTCCTTCGGAGGGGAAGTAAAGCCGGCCGTCCCATGTCATAGATTATGGCATATTAAATAACCTTCCACTAATTACACCTGTGTGAAGCTAAATTATATATAGGTTAAACATTTGACTAACGTTCTTAGGTTCCTACGTTCGTCGTCAAGAGCTGACTGTGGTGGCATCTGGTAACTAAGTTCTCAACTTGTTGGTCGTTGACGATGGTGTTTGGCGGCATAAGTAGGAACTACTTGGAAAAAATCAATGTCTGCAGTCCTTACTTGAATTGAAAACAGATAACACACACTAATACAGCCATCACAATTAACACCGGTTATCTGACAGATTCTACACACACCCAAAGTACACGGGGCTACATGACCGCGTTGTCGCAGCCCCTAAAATGAGAAACCAACCAAAGACGGGTTGAGGTCACTGTCCACTTCAGACAGTGAGAGTAAGTGGGTAACAACAGTAGCAACAGTTGAATATTTATGTATTTATGATAATAGAACCCTTCTTTTCATGTATTTCTATATCGCTGGGCCCAAGGTTGCAGGTTCGTATCCTGGCGCAGTCATCTGGAATTTGAGGGTGCGCAAATGTGAGGGAGCCTTGTCAGTAGATTTACTGGCACGTCCAAGATCCCCTTCGGGGCAAAATTCTGGCACCCCGACGTCTCTAAAAGCCACAGTAGTTAAAAGGGACGTAAAACCAATAACATTATTATTATTATTATTATTATTATTATTATTTCTATATCGATGACTCGAAGTAATTTCTACCCCCGAAAGCACTTCGAGATATCGAAGTTTGCCTGTATTTAATGTAGTTCATAATGACTTACCCCGCGTTACTGTCCATAGTAACTGTGACCAATAAAGCCGTTAGTCCAGTCGCGGCTGGCGTTCCACGATTTACACTAAGGAGTGAAGACGGTATACACGTGCTCGATAAAACTGATGTAGCTTATTTGTCACGAATGTCGCAATCCTAAGAACATCACATTCACCTCGTGTTTAAATTGATTATTGGAAAAACTTGTCGAGAACAAAACCGCGTTACGTTATAGGCTACACGAAGGGGAGAGAGAACCGCCAGCGTCGCACTCACGCTCAAATAACATTGCGAGACAGACGGCAAATGTCGGCTTCTCTCCTCCCTTGTTGCAATCAGTCGAATAGCACTTACTCTGCCATACCCTCGACTGTTGAGATCTGGACGGTGCTCGAACCTGGCAACGACCACACGACGAGTGCTCCTGTACAGCCCTGTAGTGCTGGCGCGCTTCGCTTTCTCAAACAGTTCACAGACCATGTTTTTTTGAATGATTAAATAACAAAACAATGAATCCCTGTGCATGCAAGAGGCGCATGTTTTTTATTACTGTATTATTATTATTATTATTATTATTGAAAATCCACAGCCTGCTTCCAGTCGACCGACCGGGTCAGGGAATGGAATGAATGCATCCCCCCATCTAGCGGCGTGGATATGAACTGTGCCGTCTGCCGAAGCCTGTCGCACTCCCCTGGGGCAATGATGAAAAGAATGACAGATGAAATGAAATGATAGTGGAGAGTGTTGCTGGAATGAAATTGTAACAGGAAAAACCGGAGTACCCGGAGAAAAATCTGTCTGCCTCCGCGTTGTCCAGCACAATTCTCACATGGAGGGACCGGGATTTGAACCACGGACCCAGCGATGAGAGGCCGGCGTGCTGCCGCCTAAGACACGGAGGCTCTACGGTATTATTATTATTATTATTATTATTATTATTATTATTTATTTATTTATTTATTTATTTATTTATTTTAAAAATCTGGTCGTTGTGCAACACTGCGACCTTACCGGCCACCACTGGGCGTTACTCTGGTATCGTGCGTAGTCCGTCTCGACTCCCAACCACCAACGTAATACAGTAGAACTACTATACTGTAATTTAGACTAGGCTACTACAAAGGAAGTAAGAGTGATGACCGAAATCTTGTGAGTTCCCATCCGCGAAGGAGGTCACGCGTGCCTAGTCCATCATGGATGTGGCGCACAGATGTTCCCTTCTAATTGCCTTCTGGGTGTTGGGGTCACAGATGCCGACAATAGGCTACGTTCCCCACCATCTTGGGCATTGATACAAATCTCTGTTCAGCTTGTAAAAGAATGGCTTTTTTTTCTCTTCGTTTAAGGGAGCTGAGAGATCTTGTAGTCTTCATTTCTCTAATAACTTGTGTTATTATGGGAACTCTACAAGGACTCAATTTCTGAGGTCCACCATTTGGCCAATATATACATTTCTCTTAGAGTGTGTGGACCTGGCCGATCTGCGAAGGACTCACAAACTGCCTAACACCCTCTCCCTTGTTATACGTGATGACGGGCCGTCAGTAGACCTCGTCATCTGGTTCATGAGGGAGAGTGGTTACTTTCTTTAAGTTTCAATGTAGTTTAAGACTTTTAGTTTAGTTTTAGTGTTATAAAATTTGATTGTGATCATATAAATTTGTTTTGTTGTTTTATCACCCCTGTTTTAACTCCTTTTATACACACATCAAAAAAAGTTTTGCATCACCTCGGTTCCAAGAGTTCCGGAACCTTTAAATACAAAGGGAATAGAGATCAACACAAACAACATTTCAGCTCGTTTTATTGCTCATGAGACCCACACATTGCATGTTGTACCATCATACAGCTAGACTTTCAGCATTTGTGGTCCAGATTGCAGTACACACCACTACCTCTAATACCCAGTAGCACGTCCTCTTGCATTGATGCATGCCTGTATTCGTCGTGGCATACTATCCACAAGTTCATCAAGACACTGTTGGTCCAAATTGTCCCACTCCTCAACGACAATTCGGCGTAAATCTCTCAGAGTGGTTGGTGGGTCAAGACGTCCATAAACAGCCCTTTTCAACATATCCCAGGCATGTTCGATAGGGTTCATGTCTGGCGAACATGCTGGCCACTGTAGTCGAGCGATGTCGTTATCTTGAAGGAACGCATTCACAAGATGTGCACGATGAGGTCGAGAATTGTCGTCCATGAAGACAAATGCCTCTCCAATATTCTGCCGATATGGTTGCACTATGGGTCGGAGGATGTCATTCAGGTATCGTAAAGCCGTTTCGGAGCCTTCCATGACCACCAGTGGCGTACGTCGGCCCCACATAATGCCACCCCAAAACATCAGGGAACCACCACCTTGCTGCACTCGCTGGACATTGTGTCTAAGACGTTCAGCCTGACCAGGGTGCCTCCAAACACGTCTCCGACGATTGTCTGGTTGAAGGCATATGCGACACTCATCGGTGAAGAGAACGTGATGCCAATTCCGTGGGGTCCATTCAGCATGTTGTTGGGCCCATCTGTACCGCGCTGCATGGTGTCGGGGTTGCAAAGCTGGACCTCGCCATGGACGTCGGGAGTGAAGTTGCGCATCATGCAGCCTATTGCGCACAGTTTGAGTTGAAACACGACGTCCTGTGGCTGAACGAAACGCATTATTCAACATGGTGGCATTGCTGTCAGGGTTCCTCCGAGCGGCAATCCGTAAGTAGCGGTCATCCACTACAGTAGTAGCCCTTGGGCGGCCTGAGCGAGGCCTGTCATCGACAGTTCCTGTATCTCTGTACCTCCTCCATGTCCGAACAACATCGCTTTGGTTCACTCTGAGACGCCTGGAAACTTCCCTTGTTGAGAGCCCTTCTTGACACAAAGTAACAATGCGGACGCGATCGAACTGCGGTATTGACCTTCTAGGCATGGTAGAACTACAGACAACATGAGCAGCGTACCTTCGTCCTGGTGGAATGACTGGAACTGATCGGCTGTCGTACCCCCTCCGTCTAATAGGCCCTGCTCATGCATGGTTGTTTACATCTTTGAGCAGTTTTAGTGACATCTATGAACAGTCAAAGGGACTGTATCTTGGATACAATATACACAGTCAACGTCTATATGCCGGAGATCTGGGAACCGAGGTGATGCAAAACTTTTTTTGATGTGTGTATAAATAAGCATAACTAGGTGATTTGTGCGAGAAATCTCGCATGCTCATTAACCACCCGACCGGCTTTACTGTTATGTGGGCTTCTATAAATATATTTGTTTAAATGCACCTTTTTAAAGAAATTGTGACATTTAAGATATCAGAGTGCAATTCGTCACTGTTGCGGGTAATTCTGTTTGAATATTCTTTTCAATATACGATGGGTTGTGTGCGCCCCTTGTGTACAGACTACCCACCTGACTTTAGTGTTATGCGGGCTGGACGTGATACAGTTCTGCCAGGGGCTATCGTCTTGTTTAATTGTTTGAACGCACTTTTTAAACAAATACATATATTTCCGTTGACTTCTCAAGACATGCAAGATTTTTCCTGTACTATTGAGACGATTTGGAAGATTTTGATACAAAACGCACCTTCTGGTTCAGGAGTTTGAGATTTTTGTCGGACGAACTTAGCGTATTATATACCTAGGTAGATGATTGTTAGGACTCCCTGTCTGCTTTATACAAACCATTTTTGTTTTCATTTCTGGCAGTGGGATGTTTCTTATTATCATCCTTTCATTTCATTAGGGGCCGATAATCTAGATGTTAGGCCCCTTAAAACAAGAATTGTAATCATCAATATATACAGTGTGTGAGCGAAAGTTAGTTAGTTATTGTGGTTTAAAGGGGCGCAATAGCGAGGTGATCTGCCCCTAGAGTGAGAGAGTGTGTGTATTTGCAACTGAGGCTAGGTGGTAGCCGAGGCCATAAGTTAGGAATTATCCCGGCATTTGCTGGTGTTGAAGGATTGCTCGTTCCGCCTCGCGACTCTTGAGTTCTCGGACAAGAAGCTAATTTCTGGGAATAAGACTTCCTCACGTCAGTGCGACTGTGGATTTGAAAGACAGACCATCCAACATATTGTGGAGGACTGCAGCTTTCGAGCCTATTATGGGAACCTGAAAGACTTTCATGATTCAACGCAGCCTGCTCTTGATTGGATTTCAAATTTAAATATTACCTTGCAAATCTGAACATTTTATCTGTTGAATGTGTGTCTCCTCATCAAAATTTATTTCAAAATTTATTGTTATTTTAAATGCTAATGTGTAATATGTTCCTTAGCTTGTATTTATGTACATGTACCGTGCAATACGCTAAATAAATAAATAAATAAATAAATAAATAAATAAATAAATAAATAAATAAATAAATAAATCTGGGTAGAACTGGGAATTGAGCTCAGGAACTCTCGGATGGGAGTCTCAATACGTAGCCTACTCTGAGCAGTGAGAGTCCACGCTGAAAGAAGCTGCCAGTGTTTCTTGGTGTTTTAATCTTTAAAATCTATGTCATCCAACTGGTTCATTGTTTGTGTGACCTTGAGAGCAAATTGCAGTGAGTGACGTCAATCCTGCTAAACCAACAAACACAGATCCCACCCGGCCTTGCTCAAACATTACCCACATATTCCTTGTGTTGTGTTGTTATCTGAGGACGGATTAAACTAGCTCCACTCCAGCTCAGAGTCCCTAGGGACAGTTAACTTGGTAACTTTCTTGTTGTTGTTTCATTTAAGGGCCTTCGACATCGTAGTCATTTAGCCCCGTATTCGTGTGTGTATGTAGGCTATACAGTTGGCTATAATATAGACAAACTGTACACAGGGTGATTCATAATTCCTATTACAAACTTCTGGGGTTTGTAGAGGGGACTAAGTAGATCAGTTTGAATAGAAACCCTTATATGGACATTTATCGTTTCGATACTAAATCGGTTTGAGGATCACTTTCATTTCACATCGCCCGCTTCACGGAACGCAAATACCATTGGCTGAGGGCAACCTCTGCAGTCACCTAATGTCATGCAGTACGTCCGCGTACATCTTGACCAAACATTAGGGGAAAGAAGGATAGGTTGAGGAGATCCAATTTTGTGGCCACCACGATTGCCAGATTTAACTCCCCTTGACTTGTTTTCTGTGTGGCCACATGAAGAACCTTGTTTGTGATTATCCTGTCGAGTCGGAAGAATATGTTGTTGCACGCGTTCTGGCGGTAACGCACATTAATGAACACACACGAGGTCTCGTGGGACGTGTGTATGGCAACATGCTGCGCAGGTACACGTTATGTTATGAACAGCAGGGTCGCCACGTGGAACAAATGTTGTAGTGCATAGGGCTACGTGTCTGTAGTGAAATGGGAGATGTGCAATCGAGTCAAACTGATTTGGTATCGAAACGATACATATCTGGACATGGGTTCCTAATCAAAATGTGATCTACTCAGTCCCCTCTACAAACCCCAGAAGTTTGTGATAGGAATTATGAATCGCCCTGTATATAACGATTGCACGAAAATATCATACCGAGGTCAGCTAGTCCACACCACATTTTAACCTGTGACATTCGTATTAATTGAGTTTCAGATATGTTCTTTTTATGAAGTCACACCTTAACATATCCTCGCCAACAATATTTTGTAAATCAGTAGTCTATCATATACCAAAATCGCTAAGGTGTATGTTTCAGAAACTCAAGCTCTTAAGGGGACACATACAGGTTATGGAGCCAAAAGAATAGGGATATCTTATGCGAACATTTTCCGCCAGATGTCGCAACTATTCTATTGCATCTTGCATGTCGAGAAGTCAACGGAAATATATTTATTTGTTTAAAAGGTGCGTTCAAACAATTAAACAAGATGATAGCCCCTGGCAGAACTCTATCACGTCCAGCCCGCATAACACTAAAATCAGGTGGGTAGTCTGTACACAAGCGCACACAACCCATTGTACATTGATTTGCCTTCAGTTGGCATTCTATACGCATCGAACTTGAAGAATGATGAGTTGATGCTACTGCATGACTGTGGAACAATCTGCCTCGCTCTGTCATATGAGAAAGGAGCAACCCCGCCCAGCTTCAAGCAGCATTGCCAGCAGTACATAATCACTAAGTAAATGAAAGTTGAACTCAACGCTTATGCTTATATTCTTATCGTATTACATTTATATCCAATCTTCCCTATTCTCACTTTCTTATTTACTCCCTGTTTAGACGTCTAAATAACTTTGTTCATCCATTCAAAATACACTGCATAATTCTTGCTCATAAGTCAGTAATCATCATCCCCCCAGGGGCTCACATCTAGTGGGACGTGGGTTGGCGACCATGGGGCCCCAGCTGAGTCCGGCTTTGCTTCCACTTACTTGTGCCGGGCTCCTCTCCGTCTTCTTTCCTGTCGACCTCACTTGGTCAACTCTTGTTCTCTTCCGATCCGGACGGTATTAGGGTATCCGAGGCCTAGGGAGTCTCTTCCTTTCCCGCCTTAATTGGCCCTTGTCTCATCTTTTCTGATACCCTACTTCTGCGAGGGGTCAGCCTCCTTTTTCTTTTCATATTATCTCCTGCCTTCTGCTCAAGGCCCTCAATGAGGCAGGGTGTATGTAGCCCCACCACTTCTGGTGCACCCTGGATATTGCTACACCCTCAGGGGCTCACGGCTGTTGAGTTCGGGAGTTGGCGACCCCGAGGGATTCCTGAGCTGGGTCCGGTTTTCCACCTTTTATCCATTACCTCTGGGGCGGACCCTCTCCTCTTTCCCTTTCCTATCTGCCTTTCATGGCTCTCCTTCCTTCCAAGTCCCTCAATCCACATTCTTCGAGGGTTGAGGGCATTTATTTTCCTCCTGTCCTTTATTTGCCTTATTCTCCTTTTGTTTTCCATTTCTTCTTCTAGTATATAAGTAAGTAGTTGGTTTTAGTTATAGTTTACATTTCATTATCATCTTCACGATCACCCAAACCATTAGGGACCGATAACCTAGATGTTAGGCCCCTTAAAACAAGAGTTATCATCATCATCATCATCAGTCTACATTTTATCAGCATTTACTTTCCTCGCTCTAATTTTAAACTTACTTCTAAGTATCTTACTTGTTCACCTTAGCAATACCGACAGTAGTGGCTACGCTGGCTAAAGCGCAGTGATAGGTCATGGGGCCAAGCTCTCTGCTGACTCGGTAGACGCGTGGGTTCGAGCTCCACCGTCGGCCGTCCTTGAAATGGTTTTCCGTGGTTTCCCATTTTCAACACCAGGCAAATGCTGGGACGGTACCTTCTGACAGGCCACGGCCGCTTCCTTCCACATCCTACTCCAATTTCATTCACCTTAATCAAATCCATCTCTCATCCCGTCGCGCAGGTCGCCCTCGGGCGTCGAATAGAAAGACCTGCACTCGGTCTCTGAGGAGACCACACGAAAAAAAACAAAAAAAAACCCTAGCAATCAATTAGCAATACTACATTTTCCTTCCTAAAGCAAGCTAATCTGTATATTGTATCAACATTGTATTATTGTTAGATTTATTATTATTATTTATTTTATTATTATGTATCAATTGAATAATCTGGTTAGATGGAAGAGAGGGCCCAATGGCCCTAATCTTACCAGATAAAATAAATCTATCTATCTATAATACGAAGCCCCCGTGGCTTAGGCGGCAGCACGCCGGCCTCTCACCGCTGGGTCTGTGGTTCAAATCCCGGTCACTCCATGTGTGATCTGTGCTGGACAAAGTGGAGGCAGACAGGTTTTTCTCCGGGTACTCCGGTTTTCCCTGTCAAAATTTCATAATACTCTCCACTATCTTTTCATTTCATTTGTCATTCATTTCCTCATTGCCCCAGAGGAGTGCGTCAGGCCTCGGCAGCCGGCACAGTTCATATCCTCGCCGCTAGATGGGGGCTTCATTCATTCCATTCCTGACCCGGTCGGAGACTGGAAGCAGGCTGTGGATTTTCATCTATTTGTAATACGATACATTTTGATTCTGAAGAATTTGTACCAGCCTATTATGTTTTATTTGTAAATTTTATTTAAACTGACGAACAAAATGATCCCACTGCGCTATCTGTTGGTGCTAGATCAGGATATCGCTATACGATTTTAATATTACAGTATATACATTTCCATGGAAACACACATATCTTGCTATTATAAGCGGAGCTTAAAATTTTCAAAATTCGAATCGTAACCATTTTTATCCATTTTTCAAAATTTGGTCCTTTCTCTCATATCTCCCATGTTTGTTGGATTTTGTGGATTTCTCATTTTTTAAAGTAGGTGTGAATGAAACCTTCAGCTACAAAATGAATCTCACACATTTCCATATTATTAATTAATTATGCATTTTTATTCCATTTTTATTATGAGCAAGCCCAAATATATATTTTTAACGCTTTCTAGAAAGACTAATTAATGCCACACAGGTTTGAGTGTCAAAGAAAGTCAAATCCTAACATTCCAATAAACATGGGAGATATGAGGGAAACAGTGAAAGGCAGCTCAAAGCAAAAACCAAAATTTGAAAAATGGATAAAAATATTTACGATTTCAATTTTGAAAATGTAGAACATTGCTTCTAACAGCAAGATGTGTGTGTTTCCTTGGAAATGTGTATAATTGTTGTGCAAGATTTGTTATAATATTAATGTAGTTATTGTTTTGGCTCCTTAAGCTGTTCGTTCCCCAGAGCGAGTTGGAAGGTACGGTTTGTGCCGAAATCTTCCAAATCGTCTCAATGAAAATGAAAATCCTCAGCCTGCTTCCAGTCGACCGACCGGGTCAGGTAATGGAATGAATGGAGCCCCCATCGAGCAGCAAGGATATGAACTGTGCTGGCTGCCGAAGCCTGTCGTACTCACCTGGGGCAATGCTTAAATGAATGACAGATGAAATGAAACGATAGTGGAGAGTGTTGATGGAATCAAATTTGTGACAGGGAAAACCGGAGTACCCGGTGAAAAACCTGTCCGCCTCCACTTTGTCCAGCACAAATCTCACATGGAGTGACCGGGATTTAAACCACGGACCCAGCGGTGAGAGGCCGGCGTGCTGTCGCTTAAGCCACGGAGGCTCCCAAATCGTCTCAATAATATAGGAAAAATCTTGCATTTCTTGAAAAGTCAACGGAAGTACTTTTTTTTTTTTTTTATAAAGTTTATACAAATGGGACGCTCACAAGTATGCGATAGTAACAAATAACCATTAAAAAAGAATTACCGGCAGTCGTATTTTATAAATAACGACAATTGGTTTATAAAGTGTGTTTAAACAAATAAACAAGACGATAGCTCCTGTCAGAAATGTGCCGCGTCGCGTCTGCAAAACAGTCAAGTCGGATGGGTGGTCTACACACATGGGCGCTCGTAACAAGTGAGCATTCAAAAGAAGGAAAATTACCAGCAGCAGTGACGAATTGCATTCTGATTAAATAAATATCGACAATTTGTTTAAAATGTGCTCTTAAACAAGACGATAGCCCCTACCTGAACTGGTCGAGCTCACATATCAATATCAATCCTCACCTGAATTACAAATACACACACTACTACTAAACACAACACAGTTTATCAGACAAACAGTAAAACTTGCTAAAAACGGAATCGCAAGAGTCCGATTTTTTCTCGAATCAGACAAGTTTCCGGCATCAGGTGTACTGTGTGATAGAAGAATAAATCTGAAGACTAAAGGAATGGTGTATAAATCAGTAGTGAGATCTACAATGATTTATGGAGCAGAGACATGGGCACCGACTAAGGCACATTGTAAGGCAATGGATGTGGCTGAAATGAAAATCTTAAGAGTGATTTGTGGCGTCACCAGAAAGGATAGAATCAGAAACGAGAGAATAAGAGGTAGTGTTAAAGTGACGGATAAACCAAAGAAGCCCCCCAGGGGCTCACATCTAGTGGGTTGTGGGTTGGCGACCACGGGGCCCCAGCTGAGTCCGACATTGCTTCCACTTACTAGTGCCGGCTCCTCTCTTTCTTCTTTCCTGTCGACCTCCCTTGGTCAACTCTTGTTCTCTTCCGACCCCGACGGTATTAGGGTATCCGAGGCCTAGGGAGTCTCTTCCTTTCCCGCCTTCATTGGCCCTTGTCTCATCTTTTCTGATTCCCTCCTTCTGCGAGGGGTCAGCCTTCTTTTTCTTTTCCTTTTACCTCCTGCCTTGTGCTCAAGGCCCTTCAGGAGACAGGGTGTATGTAGCCCCACCACTTCTGGTGCACCGTCGATAATGCTACACCCTCAGGGGCTCACGGCTGGTGAGTTCGGGCGTTGGCGACCCCGAGGGATTCCTGAGCTGGGTCCGTTTTCCCCTTTTTGTCCCTTCCCTTTGGGGCGGACCTTCTCCTCTCTCCCCTCTCCTCTCCTCTTTTCCTTCTATTTCCTTTTCTCTTTAAGATTCCCGCACTGTTTTTGTTACTCGAATCACCGTGTATCTAAATTCCCTTTTACCATTTTTTTTAAGGCATTTTTGATCTATGTTGCATTTTGTAAGTCTCTTCGATCTAAATTACATCTTGCGATTGTTTTCAACCTAAATTGCATTTTGTAAAGATTGACAATCTAAATTGCTTTTTAGTAAGTCTTTCAATGCAGGCGTCAGGGCATTTTAGTGAGTATTTTGAATTTCAATTGCATTTTGTAAGTATTTTCAACCAAAACCGCATTTCGCACGAATTTTGAATCTAAATTGCATTTTGTTTGGTGGGCATTTTGCACATATTTTGATTCTCAATTGCATTTTGTGGGTATTTTGAATCTAAATTACATTTGTCAAGTATTTTCAATCTAAATTGCTTTTTGTAAGTATTGTCAATCCACATGAGTCGTTTGAATCTACCGTACATTTTGTAAGCATTTTCAATTTCAATTGCATTTTGTAAGTATTTTGAATTTCAATTGCACTTTGTGAATAATTTGGATTGGAACTGGGATATTTCAATCTGAATTGCATTGTGTATTTTCAATTTCAATTGCATTTTGTAAGTATTTTGAACCTCAATTGCATTTTGTACGTAATTTCGATCTCATTTGCATTTTGTAAGTATTTTGAATTTCAGTTGCATTTTGTAAGTATTTCGGCGCTACTTTGCATTTTGTACGTATTTTGAATCTAGCCTACGTTTTGTGGGTCTTTTTCAATCTATTCTTTTTGTGCAACTTTTCGTTCTAAATTCCCTTTTGTAGGACCATATTGTGAGTTGTTTCCATGTGAGTTCCTTTTTGTACGTATTTTCAGTCTTCGATAATTTTGTTCTGGTTTCCATTTCATTATCATTTTCGCTATCACCCTGATCATTAGGGGCCGATAACCTCGATGTTAGGCCCCTTAAAACAACAATTATCATCATCATCAAACCAAAGAAGTTCAAGAGAGAAGACTACAGTGGTATGGACATGTCATGTGAAGGGACGACACTTACGTTGGCAAGAGAATGACAGAAATGGTAGTGGAAGGCACCAGAG
This sequence comes from Meconema thalassinum, assembly GCA_946902985.2. Lineage (NCBI taxonomy): Eukaryota > Metazoa > Arthropoda > Insecta > Orthoptera > Tettigoniidae > Meconema > Meconema thalassinum. The sequence goes on along the minus strand of OX336392.1, from coordinate 308,467,501 downwards.
GAAGGGGAAGGCCACGAAGAAGAGAGGGACTGCATATGCGAAGACTTGAGGGAGAAACATCTAAGGGAAGAGGACGTATGGGACCGAGGAAAATGGAGAATACTTGTCAGGAACGTCGACCCCACTTGAGTGGGAAAAGACGATGGAAAAGAAGAAGAAGAAGACAAGTTTCCGGATTGAACAAAATTATGCAAAAAGAGACACACAAATTACTTACCCCTGCTCCATTAGCCTAGTTTTGGTGATACAATATCTGAGTAACACAATACCCGGTGAGTTAGCCGTGGTCGTTACGGCGTGGCTGCTGGCAGTCGCTCACATCCGGGAGGCGAGGAGATTCGAATCCTCCCACCGGCAACCTTGAAGATGGTCTTCTGCGGTTTCCAATCTTCCTTCCAGGCAAATGCCGGGGTTGGCCCCTAACTATAGGCCACAGCCGCTGCCTTCCAACTCCTCGTCCTTACATTCAAACTTCCTCTACACGTGACGGTACTTGTAGCTCACCTCGTGGGTGACCGCATAGAAGCAGCTACAAACTGGTGAGCCGAACATGTCCTCGGACACTTCCGGCACTAAAAGAAAAATGAAAATCCACAGCCTGCTTCCAGTCTCCGACCGGGTCAGGAATGGAATGATTGAAGCCCCTATCTAGCGGCGAGGATAGGAACTGTGCCGGCTGCCGAAGCCTGATGCACTCCTCTGGGGCAATGACTAAATGAATGACAGATGAAATAAAATGGTAGTGGAGAGTGTTGCTAGAATGAAATTTTGACAGGGAAAACCGGATTACCCGGAGAAAAACCTTGTCTGTCTCCGTTTTGTCCAGCACAGATCCCACATGGAGTGACCGTGATTTGAACCACGGATCCATTGGTGAGAGGCCGGCGTGCTGCCGCCTAAGCCACGGAGGCTTCAGAACTAAAAGCCATACGAAAAAAAAAATCTTGTTGTAACTTTTTTATTACTCACGAATAGGCCTGAACTATAACACATTCGACACATATCATGTACAGTATGTACTTAAACACTGTAAACCAGACAATTTCACGCACAGCCAACTTTTCCTTTTCGCGCGCTTCAATAACCTTCACCTTGTCGTGCAATGTCACTGACGTATGTTTCTTAGCCATCGTGCTGTGTTCCCAAGTGACACAAATTGAATCGGCACAGGCTAAAAGGGCCTCAGTCCAACCACCTAGTTTTGAGAAAAACGAAAAATACTGTGTCTAGGCAACGGACTGAGAGCCTTTTGGCGTACGTTAAGAATTTCCCTAGCTAATATTAGGTAACCCACGCTTGTGACTCAATCCCTTCTAATATAGAGGGTTTAGGCTATCCTATATCACGCGATTTTCATGCTTAACTCAGCTTGCCATTTCTTGTGACTGAGGTCCTTTTAGCATGTGCCGATTCAATTTACTGCAGGACACAAAGTTACAAAACTGTTTACATTAGAATTGGGCTCAATGTGTACATCGTCATAGGGATCTCTGCGAATCATAGCAATAGTCAGGATATTAGTGGAGATTTAAATCCCATTCTTCGAGGAATTTGAAAAATTCGGATCTCATGAGAGTAGTGATAATAATGTTATTGGTTTTACGTCCCTTTTAACTACTACTGCTTTTAGAGACGCCGGGGTGCCAGATATGCCTAGATAAATTACACATGGTTGGTTGGTTCCTTAGTTTAGGAGCCGCGACAACGCGGTCATGTAGCCCCGTGTACTTTGGGTGTGTGTAGAATATGACTGATAGCCGGTGGTAATTGTGATGACTGTATTAGTGTGTGTTATCTGTTTTCAATTTAAGTAAGGACTGCAGACAATAATTCCAAGCAGTTCCTACTTTTGCTACCAAATGTTACCTACAAATTTTGCTTCACACAAGTTTAGTTAGTGGAAGGCTGTTTTACATGCATAAATCTTTGACATGGACCCGACGGCTTTACTTCCCTTCCGAAGGAAGACATACTGAGGGATTTTTAACGCTCTTTAAAATATCCGACTACTTCGGCCGGGTTTGAACCCGCGACCTTGGACATAGAATAAATTACACAGCTAAAGCATAAGTTGCGCAAAATATAGTAAGGTTTGAGCAATTATATTCATAATTTCTTTCCGTTTCCGCTTTGAACAGATTCCGCTTTATACAACATAAATAACATGCAAAGCAATGCCCAGTGCGCTGGGACCGTAATTTTCGGTCACATTGGACAAGTTAACGCTTTAAAGACGTTCCGCTTTGAACAAGTTTTACTTTATAAAGAATGATTCCACGAACTTTGTTGCATAAGCTGTGTTAGTATGGTGTCCGTAGGAATGTGTGTATTTGTAATTCAATTGAGGATTTGGAAGGAGGCGACCTTGGCCTTAACTTAGAAACCATCCCGGCATTTACCTGGACTAGAAGTGGGAAACCTAGAAGTCTACTTCCGGGATAGCATGAGGTGGGACTCCGGACAATTCTTCTCAGTTATGCCTCACGAGGCTGAGTGTACCCCGTTCCTGCCCACAGAGCAGAATTTAATTTCTTGGCAAACCTAGTTACTCCCACGGGCTCACAACTAGTGGGACGTGGGTTGGCGACCACGGGACCCCAGCTGAGTCCAGCATTGCTTCTATTTACTTGTGCCAGGCTCCTCTCTGTAATTTTTCCCGTCGACCCCCTTTGGTCAATTCTTGTTCTCTTCTGATCCCAACGGTATTAGGGTATCAGAGGCCTAGGGTGCCTTTCATTTTCTCGCCTTAATTGGTCCCTGTCTTATCTTTCCTGAACCCTTAATTTATTCTTCGATGGATCGGACCTCTAATTGTTCTTTTCAAAATATCTACTGCCTTCTGCTCAAGGCCCTCAAGGATCCAGGGTGTATGTAGCCCCACCACTCAAGGTGACCGTGGATAGTGTTACACTCTCAGGACTCACCGCTGGCAACTCCGAGGGATTCTTGAGCTGGGTCTGGTTTTCCCCTCTTTCCATTGCCTTTGGGGCGTGCCCTCTCCTTTTTCCTCCCCTATCCACCTTTCAACCCTTTCCACCTTTCCACCCTCAATCCCCATTCCTCGAGGGCTGAAGGCATTTCTTTTTATCCTCTCTTTGTTTACCTTTAACCTTCTTTTTTTTCTTTTTTTCTTTAGAATGTAAGTCTGCAGTTAGTTTTTGTTATAGTTTACATTTCATTATCATTTTCACAATCCCTCAAAACAATTAGGGGACGATAACCCAGATGCTAGGCCCCACCAACAATTATGATGATGATCATCATCATAATCATCTTCAAAACATATGTTTTAACAACAATTGTATAATAATCAATCTCTTTGATTCGCTGAATATCCAGTCTACCCGGAAGAGTGTTTATTGAAAGAGGCTGTATTGTGCTGGGAGAACGAGCCAGCAATACACAATGGAGTTAGAATAGGCGGGCAGCGAACCCGGAACTTGAAGTGTATCGAACCAAAGCTGTATCTCGACGACTATCCAAGTGTCTCAGCACACATTGCATAACTGATGAAGCTCCGCTCATTGTAGACTGTTTGGGTTTAAAGCACATACGAACAGTTCTTGATCGACAGCATAGTAGGTGCAGCCTAATGGCCATATATACACAGCAGGTGGTAGTTCAACAGTCCGGCAGCATAGCCATGCTCGTTAAATCGAGCATCAAGACCGTGCAGGCAGCTGCAGCAAGTCCGGCGCTGTGATTATTCCCCTGGTTTTACCACACTGCCTTCAGGCCAATGCCGGCATAGTCCCTTACTTCAAGTCCCATACCGCCGACCCCATCCCTGTCCCTAATAGTTACACATATTACTACATCAATACAGACAAATGCAACTCTCACACACCCAACTACTCGGGGATGATATCCTAAGTCCCACAAATGAATCAACAACAACAACAAAGCTGGTTCACCACAGCCTAGATCGATCCTCCCCAATGAATTCGTCACATCGCCATACACGTAGTCGTGATTTTAGATATTATTTTCATTTCTTACTAATGATGATGATACACCCCAGGGGCTCACAACTTGTGGGACGTGGGTGGGCGACCATGAGACCCCAGCTGAGTTCGGCAATGCTTCCACTTACTTGTGCCGGGCTCCTCTCTGTCTACTTTCCTATCAACCTCCCTTGGTCAAATCTTGTTCTCTTACGACCTCGACGGTATTAGGGAATCCGAGGCCTAGGGAGTCTTTCAATTTCCCGCCTTAATTGGCCCTTGTCTCAGCTTCCTTTTTACATTCCTTCATTCTTTGAGGGGTCAGACCTCATCTATTATTTTCACTGTATCTCCTGTCTTCTGCACAAGGCCCTAAAGGAGGCAGGGTGAATATAGCCTCACCACTTATAGTTCACCCTGGATAGTGCTACAACCTCAAGGGCTGGTGAGTACGGGGGTTGGCGAGTCCGAGGGTTTCCTGAGCTGGGTCCGGTCCCTCTCCAGTCTTTCCAGTGCCTCTGGGGCGGACCCTCTCTCCTTTTCTATGTCTCTTCTTCCTTCCAAGACCCTCAATCCTCATTCTTCGATGGTTGGGGGCATTTCCTTTTCTTAAATATCTTTTTTCCCTTTCTTCTTTTATTCTCCCTGTTTCTAAGATTGTTCGTAAGTTAATTATAAGAAGTAGTTGTAGCAGTAGTGTGGGTTCATTTCATGATCATATTATCTTCCCCTTCACCCACATCATTAGGCGCTGATAACATAGATGTTAGGCCCCTTACAACAACAATTATCATCATCATCATCATCATCTTCGTATGAAAACACGCATTGGGTACGGGATCAAAATCTCCAAACAAGTTATAGGCCTACTGTATTGCCAAATTTGTTTTTGCTTTCTAATTAAAAAATAATAATTATGCAAACAATCGCAGTATAGAAGTTGTTTTGAAATGGACGTGACTGCTTCTCACATTGCTGTTTATAGACTATATCTCCCGTAATTAAAGTAATGGATGAGATAAACAGCCTATTGCACTTATAGTCTGGAATATTATAAGGCTTATCTTCAACCCTAACAAATCATTGTCCTCCTCGTGAGTAAGTTTGCCAAGAGCTTGTCTGACTTGGAAGACCGGGACTAGCCACTGTGGTAATGAAATGTTTAACGTGGAGCTGGTCTTACACTTCAAGAGCTATAACTCCAACAGCAATGACACTTTCTATGTTGGGGTTGTAAATTCGTCATTCTACTCGCCAGACTTTCTACGAAGCAAAGCAATCAGTCTAATAGTTTGTTGACTTCTCCTGAGGCGGCCAGAGCTCAAAGAGCAAATATTTCGTGTGTGAAACACGTTACAGTATTTTTAGAATAGGAGTCTAATATGTAGGCGTTGAAACTCGCTACCAAACCCATTGAGCCTTTCGTCAGAGTGGTCGTAAAGAGTCGCCGATGATCATATCGTAAAAGTATCGATGTAAATTTTGAAACCATGTTTTTACAGTATTATCTGTGTAGACTGTTCTTCACTCAGAGTTGGCTGCGATATCCCCTGGTGTTTCCAAGTTTGTGCGATCGAATCCCGGCGCAATTAATTGCCATTTGAGAGAGAGTCATGTTAGTAGATTTACTCGCACGTTAGAGATTTGGAGGTGCAGTTCGACAACACGTTTGGTCCGGAAGTCGAAGTGTCTTAATGAAGACAATAAGTATCGAACTTAACATAAATGGCATGGCTACTAGCCAATGTTCATCAACAAGTTTCACGCCAAATGTGAAAAGGATCCTTCACTTAAAGTCCGTTGGTAATATTACGTTTTTGTTTGTTTATATATAATCTTATTAATGCAGCCAATGGTCACGTATTTTTCTTTTCGGGACGGGTCAGGGAAGGGATTTCGGAAGGAAATCGGCCGTGGACCTATTAAAAGGAACCGTCCCGGTATTTACCTTCTGATGAAAATGGGAAACCACGAAAACAGGACGGGCGAAGTGGGATTTAAACCCACGCTCTCCCGATGCCAGCGAGGCAAAGGGTAGTGCGTTAGCGCTGTCAGCCACCGCGGCCGGTTTGCTTATTTATAATAATGCTTAATAACAAAGTGTTACAATTAATTCTATAGGCTTATTATGATTTTTACAAATTAGGTGTTCTTAAAACTGACATTGTATATATATTTTTTGCTGTGTTTCCTTGATAAGATCAAGGATCACGTGATACAATAGATAAATAAACATAACATAAAATAAATAAATGAATAGGTAAATAAAAGAAATACTGTATATATAACTAAAATGGGCACCGTATTTAGTAAATACCAAATAAAATAAATAGAAAAAGATTAAATAATTAATAGATAAATAACATAAATAACAATATTAAATAATAAATATATAATAGTACATTATGCAACGAGCCTATAATGGCAATAATTAAGACACGAGTATGTTTATAAAACGAGCGTATGCGAGTTTTATAATTTCCATACGAGTGTCTTAATTACCATTATAGGTGAGTTGCATACGACTGTTTATGTTCGACGATAATTATTATAACTATTTTATGTTCGAACATAAATATTCATAAATAGCTGTCGAGATTTCGCCAGTTTTATGTACTGAACAGAGCGCATGAGACGCAGAGAATGCCTTGTATTTGAAAATGGCCTTCTCGATTACCCTACGATGACACTAGGCCACGCAGTGAAATTTAAATTAGAAGGCCGTGGAACTCAGCGCAGGTGCGATGCTATCCCAATCTAATTGGTCAAACAACTATTTCTTGAGCTCTGATTGTTAGGAGAAACTGTTTCATAATGAAAAATAGTGTTATAATGAGCCTCATTATAGTACAGTTTTCTGACATATAATAGTCAGGGTCGAACATAAATAATAAATAGATAATAAAATAAATAATGTAGAACTGTATTGAACTCTCCGCTATTTTGTTGTTGTTGATTAATCGAAGGGCTTTGCGACATCATGGTCATGTAACTTGAATATGTGTGCAATTTGTCTGATACCCTGTGTTATTGTGATGGCTGTATTCGTGTGTAATTTAGACGAGGATTGGGAATTAGGCGGCCGTCCCCTTAATTTAGGAACCATCCTGGCATTTGCCTGGAGTAGAAGTGGGAAACCACGGAAAACCACTTTCAGGATGGCTGAAGTGGGAATCCAACTCAGTTTTGCCGCATGAGGCTGAGTGTACCCCGTTCCAGGCCACAGACCAGAATTAAATTTCTTGGCAGAGCCGGGAATCGAACCCGGTCTTCCGCGGTGACAGCCAAGTGTGCTTGCTACTACGTAGCGAGGTGAACTCTCCTCTATTTCGATAGAATAAGTTCTTATTGAATGCTTAAGTGGGTTTTATTTTCCACCAAAGCTATGTTATATTCTGTTAGTGCCTTCTAATACATGTATCATTGCATGAACATGGTGTCCACAGGCAGGAAAAGTTAGGAATAGTCAGGAAAAGTCTGGAATTTTGTTTTTGGTCAGGAAAAATCAGGAAAAAGTGTGAAAAAATGGCGTGAGTCAGGAAAAAATGGCGAAAAGTATTAGAAAGTCAGGAATTTTATATTAATCATACAGTATTTTGTGTTTTACAGTCATACTTTGATGTTACTAGTTCAACATATCTCTGGATATCAGACAGATTCTACACACACCCAAAGTACACGGGGCTACATGACCGTGTTGTCGCAGCCCTTAACTTAAGAACCAACCAACCAACCAACTAATCTCTGAAGATAAAAAGCAATAACTCACTGGACATTATGGTACGTTTCCATTTTTACAGTACATCATAGTAAAAACCTCCTTTACCTATTTTTTGTACGCTTTTTTGGCGTTGGCGTAGGGATGTAGCGTGTCGATCACTATAGTTTAGGTTATTAAGTACTTTAGTTATATGTTAGTTATTGTTGTTTTAAGGGGCGGAACTACGAGGTCATCTGCCCCTCATTAAGTACTTTCATTTATGTGTTATTGCATTATAATTAACTTTATTTTCTATTTTAAATGAATAAAGAGGCGAGCGTTGGGCAAATTCTGCAAATGAAAAAAGATATATACTTATTTGCTCAATAAACCTTTTTTCCGATGTTACGATGACTTCGCGAGTCAGGAATTTTGTTGAAAAATGGTCAGGGAAAGTCAGGAAAATTGACATTGAAAATTCTGTGGATACCATGATGAATCCATCTGCCTTTCATAGCTCTCCTTCCTTCCAAGTCCCTCAATCCAAATTCCCTTTTCTCCTCTCCATTTTTTAAAATTTCTTCTCCTAGTACGTAAGTTAGTTGTTAAGTCAGTAGTTAGTTTTAATTGTAGGTTTCATGTCCTCATCATTCATTATCACGATCACCCAAACCATTAAGGATCGATAACCTAGATGTTAGGCCCCTTAAAACAACAATTATCATCATCATCATCATCATTGCATGGAGTGTTTGTCATTAATGTTTAATAGAATTACTATACGGTATAAGTAACGTAAAGTCTATTCAGCGAGTCGAGACAGTGCCCCTGGCTACCTGGACAGGGAAACACGCCCAGTTCACGTCCTCGGCTCTGCCATACAGGGGTAGCCAAGAAGCTCCGAGATCATTAGTCGAGCCGTAGCCCTAGAAAAGACAAGACTTGCTGCACTGCACTGTATACTGTTGCCTGTCATAAGCAGTTAAGAACTTATTGATTAATTAATTAATTAATTAAATACATAAACGTACAATAAATAAACGGCGCTGTAGCAAGTAACCGATAGGTCAGCCCGCTTCACATGTAGGCTATATATACACAGCTCTGAAGTTGGCGTATGTTCAACAGGCACAGCTCTATGCGGGCAGCCCTGCAATCACGTGTACAACTGTGTTTACTTCCACTATCTCGACTCGGCGAACAGACTTTAGTGTCTTTTGCCTCAAAATGAAATCTAATAGCACGGAAAATGGTTTTAAAGTTGGTCGATGTCTCCCTGGTTCGTTGATACTGCCTTCGCGACCAGCCTTATTGCGCTGAGCTATTCTGGTGAGTTCCTTTTTTCCCCCTTTGTATATAACCTACCTTGCTAGTGTCTGGTAATTCACCATTTCATCTGTCAGTCAAGTGTGTGAGGTGTGATGTTTGTGAAGGAAGTGTGAGGTAATAACTGTGAACTTGAGAGGGATTTCCAAAGCGAGCAAGAGGGAGATAGAGGACGCTAGTGCATCGCGGAGGCCCGGGTTTGATTCCCGGCTCTGCCAAGAAATGTAATTCTCGTATGAGGGCTGGAACGGAATATACTTAGCCTTGTGAGGCAAAACTGAGAACAGTTTGGTTCGATTCCCACATCAGCCATCCTGGAAGTCGTTTACCGTGGTTTATCCTCACTTCTATTCCAGGAAAATGCCGGGATGGTTCCTCCTACCCTCCCTCCCCCCCCCCACCCCCAATTTACAATCACACACTAGGACAGTCTTCACAATAACACAGGTTACCACACATACTCCACGCACACGAAATACGTGGGGCTATATGACCACGATATCACAGTCCGTAAAACGTATGTTTTATAATTTATGGCGATTAAATTAAATTAATTAATTACATTGAGTCACTAATCACCCTCTTTTTTTGCCATGTATGGTAGAGTACTGTATTGGCTATTATAGTTCTCTCACTTTCCTCGCTAACGAGCGGCTCGCCTTTGAAACCTAGCTGGGAGGATATGTTTACAACCATGTCTGTGGGAAGCCAAGGCTTTCCCAGCTCGAGGCACAGTGTTGTCAACTCTCCACCGTAGTCATTGGGAGCAAGCAGTGAGACTGAACAGCTGTGCAACACTCGAAACCCGACACGCGAACAGGCAGCCAGGACCGGACTCGGAGAGAGAGAGAGAGAGCATGCTATTGTTCAACAGCGAACAATGGTTTAGTCAGCGCATTCTACTGCCTAACGATTGTGTCGCCGCTCGTTAATGAGAAAAGTGAGAGAACTGAACACAGGAGCCTGAAAATGTTAGTGCATTGTTTTAAGGGGAGAAACAGCGAGGTCATCTGCCCCTCTCGTTGATGTTAATAAGAAAATATCGATACCATAGACAAAAGAGCAGAAGTAAAACATATTCTCTACTCTTTGATGGACGATGATCGCTGGCTAGGGAAAACGCTTTCTTGACGTTGTGCGCCGAGCGATCATCGTCGTACACCAGGAGTTCTCGACCGGTGGGTCGCGACCCCCTGGGAGGTCACGAGATACGGAGGAAAAAAATATTTCTGTAGTTTTTTATGAAAAGAAGAATACACTCACATTGTATTACACTTTTACGTTTTTTTATTCTATTAATGAGAAGCTTGAGGTTGAATTAATGTTTATTAATATTAGTTACAATTAAGAATTGCTGAGTATTAGTTACAAGTGTTTTTTATGAATAAATCTTAACAATTATTGTATTTTTAAATTATTGTTTTAACGTTACAACTTGGGGGGGGGGGACCAAGATCCTTAGCCTAAAACGGGAGTCGCAGTGTCTAAAAGGTTGAGAACCCCTGCCGTAGACAAACCGTAGCTTGAGTCGGCGACATAGTGGATCAAACAGCAATAATGTGAGTAAGGAAGCAATACCAAGGCCGAGTGGAGCATTTATAAATAAACATCATACAGTCAACTGGGTTATCTTTATGACCTTTTGTAGCGCATAAATCTGCCTCAATCCAGATCGAGAGCAGGACTTTAAATGAGCTGAAGAAAACAACTATCTCACAGCATCGTGGTTATCAGCCCCGTGTGTTACTCTAGTAGTGTGTACTGTATAAAATGTCATTATCCCTCCCTATATTATTATGCTAAGGTCCCATTCCAGTTTGTACCGAAAATAAGGTCCCATTAACACCAACCTACACATATGGGGTACCTACAGGTTCAGCATAACCCAATGCGTAAGCGAAACGCTCTCACTCTTTAAATGCCTTATAATTAAATAAATACCTTAAAACATGTATATTTACAATGAAATAATGTAACACGGTAACCATGGTAACAGAATCTCACAGGTCCATCTATTTCTGTATAAAAGACGCAATGCAATTCCAATTATTACATTTCTGTGAAAGTTTCCAGACGGTTATAAGGTTATCACGGAACCAAATGAAGCTGTAAAATGTATCAATACATGTAGTATAATGCGCTTAAGGGGGTCAAGGGGTACTCTAGATTTTTTCACGCAATTTTTACGTGTGAGTGTGGTACGAAAGGTCTTTTTCACCCGACTATAAAGGGTCTCCGAAAACCACATTTAAAGGCCCTTAAATTAACAGTGTCTGTGATATTCCCAGAAAACTAACTTCGCTCTAATATAGGGCCTACCTACTAAGGAATGACAAACCCCTAACCACTGCACCAGTAACTGAATTGATAAAGTCTGATCATTCATACCAAGAATAAATCAGTCATAGCATTCATGATGGAGATTTTGCTAAGTGCACTCTTTACAACTAGAATATTCGCGGGCGAAGCCGTGACGTGTAATGCTAGTAATAATTATTCGGGAGTAGAATTGAGGTAGGTGTCTCGGGATTCGTAGCAAGGTACCATTTGCCCGGAGAGAAGTATACCACACTCAGGATGGCCACTATTAGCGTTGTCACAGTGTGCGGCTAGTCTTGGGCCACGGGAATGGAAGACATTTATGTAGGAATATTCCCACACTGGGAATGTTAATTTTCATAGTATTTTGTTTACTTTAGCTATGAATTGTAGTGTTACAAAATACTAGAGATCTGTGAACAGCCGATAACTTAGATCTTAGGCCCCTTAAAACAATACTCATCATAATCATCACACTACGACAGACACCACAATGACACAGGTCATCAGACAAATGTTATACGACGACCATGTGCAAGGCTCTAAACGAAACAGCTAATTTCCTCCGTTAATGAGTGTTTTATCTTCCTTATTGTAATATTTCCATGTTGCGTACTGTTGTTGTTTGACGTCAAACGTGTGTTGTAGTTATTTCACGTGAGTGTGATAACCTGTGTAGTGGGAGGAGAAAGTATCAAACCCATCAAGTATGCTGATGGCATGGCTGTTCTAGCAGAAACGGAGGAAGAGCTCCTATAATAATGATGGAGAATATTTTAAGTGTGGGCATGAAAATAAACATTAGCAAGATCAAAGTAATGAGAATAGGAAAGGAAGATAACAATAGATGGAATAGATCAGGTTCAATTTTTCCAGTATTTAGGAAGTTGTAGGTTGATTGGTTCCTTAGTTTATGGGCTGCGACAACGCGGTCATGTAGCCCCGTGTACTTTGGGTGTGTGTAGAATTTGTCTGATAACCGGTGTTAATTGTGATGGCTGTATTAGTGTGTGTTATTTGTTTTTAATTCAAGTAAGGGCTGCAGACGATAATTTCAAGTTCCAAATGCTACCGTCCACGACACCTAGCTGTGAAATTGGCTACTACTAGATGCCATCGCAACCAGTGCCTGGTGACGAACGTTGAAACTTAAGAGCATTAATCAAACCTAACCTAAAAATTTAGCTTCACATAAGTTTAGTTGTCGCCTCCGTAGCGTAGCGGTCAGCATGGTTAGCTGCCGCCCCGGAGGTCCTGGGTTCGATTCCCGGCTCTGCCACGAAATTTGAAAAGTGGTATGGGGACTGGAACGGGGTCTACTCAGCCTCGGGTGTTCCAAATGAGTAGAGGGGGTTCGATTCCCACGTCAGCCAACCTCGAAGTGGTTTTTCGTGGTTTCCCACTTCGTCTTCGGGCAAATGCCGGGATGGTACCTTCTTCAAGGCCACGGCCGCCTCCTTCCCTTTTCCTTGCTTATCCATCCTGACCATTCATTACCTTCCCTCATGAGGCCCCTGTTCGCTTTGCAGGTGAGGCCGCCTAGGTGAGGTGCCAATCACACCTCACCAGTTGTATCCACTCCGATTAGATGTTCCCAGCTCTAGGACACTGCCCGTAGCGGCGGTAGTGGTGAGTTCCCTCGCTGAGTCCGTGGGTTCCACCAACCTGGAGGGTAAACGACTAAGAAGAAGATAAGTTTAGTTAGTGGAAGGTTCTTTTGCATGCCATAAATCTATGACATGGAACCACCGGCTTTACTTCCCCTCCGAAGGAAGGCATACTGATGGATTTTTAATGCTCTTAAAAAATCCGACGACTTCGGCCGGGTTTGAACCCGTGACCTTGGGCATAGAAGCTCAGCATGCTACCAACTAGGCCACCGAAGCCGCCAGTAGAAGTTGTAGAGAAGAAGTGAGACGCAGAATCTCCATGGGAAGAGAGCTTTCGGGAGGGTTATCAGCCAGATCATACCGAACAAACTTAGGAAGAGGGTTTGTGGAGTGTGGTGTCTTATGGTTCAGAAACATGGACAGTCAGACAGACAGAAAGAATATTTAGAAATTTGTGAAATGTGAGAAGAATGGAGAAAGTAAAACGGACCGATAGAATGAGAAATGAGGAGGTGCTACGAAGGGTATGAGAGGAGTTTCATGAGGATGATACAGAAGAGGAAGAAATCCTGGATGGTTCACATACTACGTAGGAATTGTCTACTATAAAGAATCATGGAAGCAAAAGTAGAAGGAAAATGAGGGATAGGAAGAAGAAGGTTTGGAATGTTAACAGATGTGACGAGGGGAAGAAGTTACAAGCAAATGAAAGAAGATGCTCAGCACAGAGAGAAATGGAGGACGTCCAGTTGAAACCTGTCTGCAGACACATTACTGAAAGAGAGAGAACCTGTGTTTACGTGGTGGCTGTATTAGTGTGTGTGTTATTCAGGTGAGAATTGGGAAGGAGACGGTCGTGGCCTTAAGCTAGGAACCATCCTGGCATTTGCCTGGAGTAGAAGTTGGAAATCGTGGAAGACCACATCCACGATGGCTGAGATTCAAACCGAACCCATCTCTTCTCAGTTATGCCTCACGAGGCTGGGTGTATCCTCATACGAGAATTAAATTTCTTGACAGTGCCGGGGTTTGAACTTACCTCCGGGGCGACAGCTGCTACACCAGGAGGTAAACAAGACTTTTTTTTTTTTTCGAGGTAGAAAAAGTAAGGTATTAATTTAGCTGTAGCATCCAAACAATTAAAACTTGGTTTTACTGTATAATAATGGCTCACTTGGTTTAGTATTTCGGGATTTCACACATGTGCGATATTAAATCAATCACCGTCATCATCCATCATGTTTTGTTTTTTTTTCGTTTGGCCTCCTTTCTAGTCGAGGCCCGTGGGCGACTTGAGCGTCGGGATGAGAGATGGAATGGATGAAGATGAATGCAACTGGGCAAGGATGGGGAACGAAACGGCCGTGGCCTGTTAGAAGGTACCGTCCCAACATTTGCCTGGTGTTGAAAATGGGAAACCACGGAAAACCATTTCAAGGACGGCCCACAGTGGAGCTCGAACCCACACGCTGCGCTTTAACGAGCGTAGCCACCGCTGTCGGTAATGGATATTGAATACTTTATTAATTGTAAAATGTGGGACCATTAAAGTTTAATCAAATGATGGCTGGTTGTTATGCAGTTATGAGAATAACGGAAACCATGTGATGACTCTGGAGAATTGCCAAATTCTAGGAACATTAAATAATAAATCCTCCATAGCTGGCTAATGTGAGGTTGCTACATTCAAGTGGGTGGGGGTTCACATTGACGTCAACACGCCTGTATTATCCGTGTCCAGTTCTCTGAACTAGGGAGAGTCACCTCTCGACCCCCCAGGGGCTCACATCTAGTGGGTTGTGTGTTGGCGACCACGGGGCCCCAGCTGAGTCCGGCATTGCTTCCACTTACTTGTGCCGGGCTCCTCTCTTTCTTCTTTCCTGTCGACCTTCCTTGGTCAACTCTTGTTCTCTTCCGACCCCGACGGTATTAGGGTATCCGAGGCCTAGGGAGTCTCTTCCTTTCCCGCCTTAATTGGCCCTTGTCTCATCTTTCCTGATACCCTCCTTCTGTGAGGGGTCAGCCTTCTTGTTCTTTTCCTTTTACCTCCTGCCTTGTGCTCAAGGCCCTTAAGGAGGCAGGGTGTATGTAGCCCCACCACTTCTGGTGCACCGTCGATAATGCTACACCCTCAGGGGCTCACGGCTGGTGAGTTCGGGCGTTGGCGACCCCGAGGGATCCTGAGCTGGGTCCGTTTTCCCCCTTTTGTCCCTTCCCTTTGGGGCGGACCTTCTCCTCTCTCCCCTCCCCTCTCCTCTTTTCCTTCTATTTCCTTTTCTCTTTAAGATTCCCGCACTGTTTTTGTTACTCGAATCACCGTGTATCTAAATTCCCTTTTATCGATTTTTAAGGCATTTTTGATCTATGTTGCATTTTGTAAGTTTTTTCGATCTAAATTACATCTCGCGATTGTTTTCAACCTCAATTGCATTTTGTAAAGATTGACAATCTAAATTGCTTTTTAGTAAGTCTTTCAATGCAGGTTGCGGGGCCTTTTAGTGAGTATTTTGAATTTCAATTGCATTTTGTAAGTATTTTCAACCAAAACCGCATTTCGCACGAATTTTGAATCTAAATTGCATTTTGTTTGGGGGCATTTTGCACATATTTTGATTCTCAATTGCATTTTGTGGGTATTTTGAATCTAAATTACATTTTGTCAAGTATTTTCAATCTAAATTGCTTTTTGTAAGTATTGTCAATCCACATGAGTCGTTGGAATCACCGTACATTTTGTAAGCATTTTCAATTTCAATTGCATTTTGTAAGTATTTTGACTTTCGATTGCACTTTGTGAATAATTTGGATTGGAACTGGGATAAGGCCTGTTTCAATCTGAATTGCATTGTGTATTTTCAATTTCACTTGCATTTTGTAGGTATTTTGAACCTCAATTGCATTTTGTACGTATTTTCGATCTCATTTGCATTTTGTAAGTATTTTGAATTTCAGTTGCATTTTGTAAGTATTTCGACGCTACATTGCATTTTGTACGTATTTTGAACCTAGCCTTCATTTTGTGGGTATTTTTCAATCTATTCCTTTTGTGAATCTTTTCGTTCTAAATTCCCTTTTGTAAGAACATTTTGTGAGTCGTTTCAATCCGAGTTCCTTTTTGTAAGTATTTTCCGTCTCACTTAATTTTCGTTCTGGTTTCCGTTTCATTATCATCTTCGCTATCACCCAGATCATTAGGGGCCGATAACCTAGATGTTAGGCCCCTTAAAACAACAACTATCATCATCACCTCTCGAGTTAGCGTGACAAAGGACCTCACAGGTCCCTGACTGATCCCACACCAATGATCGTCCTCACTCCCTGTAGTAAGCAAGCTACAAGCACCTCTCCTAGAGTACACCTGGAACAGACCGCTATAGCTCCGTACTTGCTCCCCCAGGGGCTCACATCTAGTGGAACGTGAGTTGGCGACCACGGGACCCCGGCATTGCTCCCATTTAGTCTACTTGTTCCCGGCTCCTCTCAGTCTTCTTTCCTGTCGACCTCTCTTGGTCAACGCTTGTTCTCTTCCGACCCCGACGGTATTAGGGTATCCGAGGCCTAGGGAGTTTCTTCCTTTCCCGTCTTAATTGGCCCTTGTCTCGTCTTTCCTGATACCCTCCTTCTGCGAGGGGTCAGCCTTCTTTTTCTTTTCATGTTATCTCCTGCCTTCTGCTCACGGCCCTCAAGGAGGCAGGGTATATGTAGCCACACCACTTCTGGTGCCTCCTGAATATTGCTACACCTTCAGGGCCTCACGGCTGGTGAGTTCGGGAGTTTGGCGATCCCGAGGGATCCATGAGCTGGGTTGGTTTTTTCCCCTTTTTCCACTGACATTGGGACGGGTCCTCACCTCTTTCCCTTTCCTATCTCCCTTTCATGGCTCTCCTTCCTTCCAAGTCCCTCAATCCTCATTCTTTGAGGGATTAGGGCATTTCTTTTCCTCCTGTCCTTTATTTGCCTTATCCGTTATTTGTTTACCATTTCTTCTTTTAGTTTGTAAGTTTGTAGTTAGTATTAGTTATAGCTTTCATTACATTCTCATATTTTACATGACTCAAACCATTAGGGGCCAATAACCTAGATGTTAGGCCCCTTAAAACAACAATTATCATAATGATCATCATCCGTACTTGGCAACAGTATTTCAAAGGGTTATAGCATATTTGTCTTCTAAGGAGGTGCACTCAACTCCACGAGGACAATTGAGTAGCTGTCTGATCAGAAAGGCAGCGCTTTGGTCAAGTAAGCCAAGAGGAGACCTGGCATCACAACCCAACCTGTGGGCTAAATGGCTGAGCAACGATTGCTTTGTAGCCCATTAATGGGCTGTAGTACCTCGGTTTATTTATGCGTCTAACTGGCTGCGTGGTTCAGCGGTAACTGTTTTCGCCTGTTGTTCCCCAGTTTGCAGGATCGAATCCTGGCCCAGTCAGTGGGCATTTGAGGATGTTTAAATGCGAGGGAACAATGTCAGTAGATTTACTGGCATGTTAAAGATCCCCTTCGAGCCAATGTTCCGTCACCCCGGCGTCTCTAAAAGCCGCAGTAGCTAATAGGACGTAAAACCAATAACATTACATTATGCGAACCGGCCAAAACTAAGGACCACGCAAATATCATTTCATTTCCTTCTCATAGTTCTTTCTTCCTTTCTCTTCCTCCACACTTCTTTCATTCTTTCAGAGTGTTGCGCCTTTCTCTCTGCTGTCCACCTTCCTCCCCTGCGTTCCTTCTTTTCTCCCACAAGAACCTTTATGTTGGAAAGAATTTCTCTGAACTGTGTTCTGTCTCGACAGTAATCATCTGTAATTTCTAGCCTCCGGAGTTCTTCCTTCACCTGCTTGGTGTAACCCCCTTGGCTCTTCAGATTATATATTTTATTAAAAATTTGTTTATTTAATCTTGTGGGATTCATTCTAACCATATGCTTCTCTTCAAACCTCGCCATCATGAATCACAGAATGTCCTTAAAGAAACATCTCTCCTCTCCCACTTGCCTTAATTACTCTTCATTTGTAACACTATCTGCCCATATGATCTTCATCATTCTTCTGTAACACCACATTTCAAACGCTTCAATTCTCCTCTTTTCTGCTGCTCGAACAGTCCAAGTTTCACTTCCATAGAAATTGGTGATAATGAAGAATAAAAAATAAATGAAGACGACCAGTACTTACTTACTTTCTTACTTACTTATGGGTTTCCGATTTCTTTCGGCTGCAATCCATTATTTTTGTCTTACATTTATTGATTTTTATCAGGAATAGCAAGCTTAGTTATGGAAAGAAGGGTCGAGGACAAGAACTGTAGGGGTAGACCAAGGTTAGAATATGTTAAACAGATTGCCTCGGATGTAGGGTGTGGTTGCTATGTAGAGATGAAACGATTAGCTCAGGACAGGGAGGCATGGAGAGCTGCATCAAACCAGTCAAAAGACTGAAGACTCAAACAACATGAATTCTTTCCTCCAGACAGAGACCATACCTTTTAAAAACTCAATCAAATCCTGAGGTGTGTCGGCTAAGATGACAATCTCATCAGCAAATCTCAGAGTTCGGATTATTTCTCCTTGAATCTTCACTCCCACTATAAATTTTCCTCTAATTTCCTTCATTGCTTGTTCAATGTACAGTACACATTGAAAAGTATTGGTAATAAGTTGCAGCCTTGCCTAATTGAATACCAGCTTCAATACTTCAAAAACCGTATTTGGTAAATAGTTTTCATGTTCAGTGGCATAGCTCTTTGTAACTTTCACGTTTGTTGTTGACTTTGTGACATCAGGGTCATGTATCCCCGTGTACTTGTGTGTGGAATCAATATTATAAACTGTGTCATTGTGGTGCTTGTATTGGTGTGATATTTGTAATTAAGACTAGGATTCAAAAGGAAGCGGCCGTGGTCTTAAGTTAGGAACTATCCCAGCATTGTCCTGGAGAATACGTGGGGAAACCACGGAAAACCACTTCCAGGATGGTTGAGGTTGGAATCGAACCTGTCTTTTCGCAGTTTTTCCTCAAGTAAGACCCGTTCTAACCCTCAGACCAGAACTAAATTTCTCGACAGAACTGGGTATCGAACCTGGGACCTCTCGATACGTACTCGGAGACTACTGAAGACAACTGCCAAGCCACACCGCTCTACAATGACATCTGGGAAGGTGGGTGCATCATTAATGTAGTGTAGGGCCTATATGAGCAATACAAGCTTTCCTCTTTGCCCTAAAATTAACAGATACTGTCTCGGGTCAAACGGAACTAAGAAATGTCATGGTCGTATTCTCACCTTACGCTGGTAGGCGAGCAGTGTGACTCACCCAGGGAGGAGCGATGTCTTCGTTTCTGCTCTAAACCAGACGTCTTCAAAGTGTGTTGGTTGGTTGGTTCCTTAGTTTAGGGGCTGCGACAACTCGGGTCATATAGCCCCATGTACTTTGGGTGTGTGTAGAATCTGTCTGATAACCGGTGTTAATTGTGATGACTGTATTAGTGTGTGTTATCTGTTTTCAATTCAAGTGAGGACCGCAGACTTAATTTCAAGTACTTCCTACTTTTGCCGCCAAACGCCACCGTCAACGACTACTAGTTCAGAACTTAGCTACCAGACGCCACCGCAGTCGGAACCTAAGAGCGTTGTTTTCATGCTTAACCTATACAATTTAGCTTCACACAGGTGCAATTAGTGGAAGGTTCTTTAACATGCCATAAATCCCTCAAAGTGTGTGTGTGTGTGTGTGTGTGTGTGTGGAGGGGGGGGGGAGCGTACCCTGAGGGGGGCTCAGAGAGTGATAATGGGGGCCCCCGGCTCTGATTGAAATATTTGTGTTTCGTATTCTGTAACAAATATTGCTATCCTCAAATCCATGAACCTATCATAGGCAGGAAGCTCTCACGACCATTCAAGACTAAAAAAAACTCGTGCTTTTGCTGTCTTATTTCATAAGAACTTGGGCCGATAACCTAGATGTTAGGCCCCTTAAAACAACAATTATCATCATCATAAGAACTGACCAGTAGAGACCTAACATCTAGGTTATCGGGCCCTAATGGTTTGGGTGATAGTGAAAATAAAAGGTGATCAAATGAATATATCCAACTAAACCTAAGTACTGACTTACAAACTAGGAGAGGAAACGGAAACAACATGATGAGTATGGTAATTAAAAGACAGGAAGAAAGGAAATTCCCTCAATCCTCGAAGAATGAGAATTGAGGGACTTGGAAGGAAGGAGAGCCAAGAAAGGCAGATAGGAAAGGGAAGGAAGGAGAGCCAAGAAAGGCAGATAGGAAAGGGAAAGAAGAGATGATGATAATTGTTGTTTTAAGGGGCCTAACATCTGGGTTATCGACCCCTATTGGTTGGAGAGAAGAGATTGACCGCCCCAAAGGAAACGGAACAAGGAGAAAAACCGGACCCAGATCAGGAAGCCCTCGGTAGTCGCCAACTCCCGAACACACCAGACGCGAGCCCTTGAGGGTGTAGCACAATACAGAGTGCACCATAAATGGTGGGGCTACAAACACCCTGCCTGCTTTAGGGCCTTGAGCAGAAGCTAGGAGAGGTCTGACCCCTCGAAGATTGAGAGATCAGGGCCAATTAAGGCGGGAAAGTGAAAGAGTACCTAGGCTTCAGATACCCTAATACCGTTGGGGTCCGAAGAGAACAAAAGTTGACCAAGGGGTGTCGACAGGAAAGATGACAGAGAGGAGCCCGGCACAAGTAATGCCGGACTCAACTGGGGTCCCGTGGTTGCCAACCCACTTCCCATTAGTCGTGAGCCCCTGGTGGACTACTATAATGCATTGTATCTTAATTTGCAATACACAATTTGGTTCTATTCAGCTCTGCCATAATAATTTGGCCACCCATGTAAGTCAGTAGTTAGTTTTAGATTCCGTGGCTAAATGGTTAGCTCACTAGGCTTTGATCCGACGTGTCCCGGGTTCGATTCCCGGCCGGGCCATTAGGGACTTAATCTCCCGTGGCTCGGAGACTGGGTGTATGTGCCGTTTTCATTATCACTTCATCCTCATTACGACGAGCAGGTCGCCCACAGGCGTCAACTAGAAAGACCTGCACTCGGCCTCTCAGGAGGCCACACGATCATTATTACCATTACTATCACGATTAAGGGCAGATGACCTAGGTGTTTTACCCCTTAAAACAACAATCACCAGTTTAACATTGCCCTGGTGACGCTGCAGCTACGGGTTGCCCTTGTTCCAGCTGAGCAGTTCGATCCCATGCGAGTGACGTCAGTATTGTGGGCGCGTGCAGCTAGGCTGGTTTTATAGGCGGATGTGTTCTGCTCCCACTTACACACATCACTAAAGCCAGCATTTATAGCACCGTGTGTGCTTGTAATCTGTCATATAACCTGCGTTATTGTGACGTCTGGACTAGTGTGTATTTGTGTTACGTTCCTGTTAATTACTACGACTTTTAGAGACACCGCACCGTGGCTAGCTGACTCAATGCTCAGTAAACTGAGAGTGTGTGGCGGAGCTCTTTCCGGTCACGGAGGGAGTCCGTTATTTTGTGTAGACTAAGGATAGGTCATACAAGATCCACTCACTCGTACCTGATGAGAAGAGAAGACCCCCCCCCACACACACACACTTTGTACCTGTGGAGCTGGATTCACCGTGGCCCACATTTTAACCGTGCGTGTGGATCTTGCTGACCTACGAAGAAACCTTGGTTTGCAGAGGACACTCGATCTTATATTAGCCGATGACGTGGTGTCTGCTGATCTCGTCATCCGCTTTAAAAGAGGAAGTGACTTAGGGCCAACAATCTGCATTTACAAGTGAATATTTACTCAAAGAACTTGTTCTTTTTTGAAATTCTGATTTTTGTTTTTCCGTAATTTTTGTTTATTATTACAGTTTAATTATAAGTTTTATTTCTTGACGTAATAGTTTAGGTCCTTTTTTTAATATTTTGGCTTCCACCACTGTATTTTCCAAATTTGTATAATTTAACCTGTATTAAGAGAAGCAGATGACCTCACTTTACCGCCCCTTATAATTCCAATAAATAAATAAATAAATAACAAACTAACTAGAGACGCCTTGCTGCCGGAATTTTGCCCCGAAAGGGATCTGTAACGTGAAAGTAAATAAACTGGCACGCCTCCCTCGTATTTGCGCAGCCTCAAATAGCAATAGACTGCGCCAAGATTCGATCATGCGACCTTGGGAACAGCAGGCGAAAAAAGTTACCGTTGCGCCATGGTGGAGTCTGCCCTAAAAAACTCCAACTCATAGAGGGAGAACGACATCAATCATTAGCTTGGATTTTATAGCATTGTGAGGAAACATTAGACTGAATTAATATTAGGGCTGAATGGATTTCACACTTGAACATATTCTGTAACAATATATATATTTTATTTCAATATGGTGCAATAAACAATCTGAATTAATAACAACATTAAATAATTAATAACCATCAGAAACACTTTAGAAAAAGAGTTCTTTAAACTTATCCACTTTGGATTTAAAATTGTAATTAAAATGTATTAAAAACAAATAATAAAACACTTAACTTTGGTATACATCTGTTGCAAATATATCCTTAGATGATCCTTTCTCATAAGAAGGAATGCGGTGGAAACGAAGTAATGTGGTTATAAGGCGCAACCTCCATAGGCTACCCTCTCAACACTTGAAGGTGAAATCACTTTGCTGTGAACTTTAAGCAGATGGATCTTGTTGATAAACAAGATATGCAGTGACTGACAGCGGTGCGTGACAGCCTTTGTTGACATACCCTTTCTTGAAGTTTATCTGCGGCGAAGTATTTCTGCGGTTAATACGATGTCTCTTGCGGTGATTTGTGGAAGAAAATAGTAGTGGCCTCAAGATATCTGCAGAATGGTGGCTTTTGACATCTTGGCAGAAGTGTAGATGCAGAGTGGCCATGAGAAGAGAATTCTGTTCTGCGAAGAATACTCAAAAGTATTATAGGCCCAGCGTGGCCCGTACTGTAGTGGCAGCAGAATGTATGCACCAAGAAGATGAGTCGGGGTTATATAGGGCTGGGATCCCGCCGAGTCGACAGGTGACCAAGAACACCGCTGTTAATTGGCTGTCCAAGAAAAGTGACGTCACGAACTCGAGGCGACAGCATGCACGGAGCAGACAAGCCCAGTGTAGATAATGCAGTGATGTGTTGCGGTAGCCTTAAACACTTAGGTGAGTAACTTTAATATCTTATAAATGGGTGGTTAATAACAAGGTTATGCATATTGATTAAGCAATTAATAAATTTCCAAATAAATAATTACCATTCGAGGATCTCGGTAACAAGAAACAAATTTGACCGACAAATGGGCCATGCTAAACATTGAAAATATCACGAAATGTGATCATGCTCCGAGAACTCCGAATGAAAACAAGCAAAAGAATCAGTCAAAACAAACATAGACAACAGACGAGGAGTAAACTAAGACTCGAAAGGCAAAACAGAGATAGCAGAAATAGGTTTGGTGTAAAGACCTTTATTAGTTAAAACATCAACAACTCTGACGTGTTTATCACGGCCAAAGTGGCAGTGAATAACTCTGCCTAGGTTCCACACGAGAGGCGGAGATGGGTCTCGAAGAAGAACCATGTCCCCCACTCGTACATCTGGTTGAGGAAACCGCCTCTTCTCACGCCTATTTAGCAAGCTGAGATATTCTAGTGTCCATCGGCGCCAAAAAGAACAGTGCAAAGACTCTACTTTTCTCCAAAAAAATAGTTAAGCCAGGTTCAAAGCGTCGAACCTGCAAAGGCGGAGTAGCAGCTAAAGAACAGCCAATCAAAAAATGACTGGGTGCTAAAGGTAAAAGATCCTTAGGATCGTTAGAAATAGGAGTCAGAGGTCTGGAATTTACGATACCTTCGACTTGAATAATTAAAGAGTTAAATTCCTCATATGAAAGTATGGTAGGACCAAGAGTTTTCTTGAGCTGTCTCTTTAGTAAGTTTTATGCAAGACTCCATCGGCCCCCATGATGGGGAGCATAAGGCGGGGTGAAATGCCATTTGAACCCTTTAGAATAGGAAAAGTTGGAATTTTTTTCTTTAGCAGGAGGGGAGCATAACACTTTTTTCCAGAGATCAGAAGCACTTACAAAAATGTTTGCATTATCTGAAAAGACTTCAGATGGAACACCCCTTCTAGCAGCAAATCTAGAAAAGGCGGCCAAAAAAAATAAGACACAGAAGCATTCGTAACCAACTCGAGGTGGATAGCTCCCGTCACCATACATACGAATAACGAGATGTAAAGTTTACCTAAGATTTTTCGCTTAGATGAGGAGGGATTGGTCTGATATACGTAAGGACCAGCGTAATCAATCCCAGTAAGAGCGAAGGGCCTACTAGGTTCTGAACGAAATGTAGGTAAATTACCCATAATCTGCGTGGCGGGGCGTGGTTTAATCTTAAAGCAAGGTATACACTTTTTGACAACAGAGGAAACCTCATGAACGCCATTAATGACCCAATAGAGTTCACGAATTAGACAGAGCAAGGTGCGAGTGCCCGCATGAAGGTGTTGATAATGAAACTTTTTTATTATACGGGTAGTGATAGGATGCTTTGAAGGAAGGATGATGGGATGTTTTTTCCCATCCTCACAACTAGACATAGCTAATCTTCCGCCCACCCGTATTATACCATCCTGGTCTAGAAAAGGAGTGAGCGGTGAAAGCCTGCTAGACTTGGGTAAATCCTTACCACTTGTAAGAGCTTGCTTTTCAGGAGCAAATACTTCCTGCTGTACACGCAACAAAATCTTGCGAGTAGCAAATTCTAACTCTACTCAGGTGAGAAAGGGTTGAGGCTTCAATGGTTAATCAATTACCAAATATTTCCACCGAAATATATAAGACACTACACGAATCAATTTATCAAATGAAGAGTACCTCTGAAAAAGGCTAGTAGAAGTAAGACGTGACGTGGCAGGGTCAGCGCGGGCATCAGGTACTTCTGCAAATTGATTAGCAAAGCGAGTACAGCAAGTTGATTCCTGACTAAGTCAAGGAGGACCATTCCAGTACAGGTCTGAAGAAATCAATTTTTTAGGCGTGCAACCATGTGATATTATGTCCGCGGGGTTTTCACGGCTAGGAACATGTCTCCATTGTTCAGAATGGGAAACTTCATGAATCTTAGAAACGCGATTTGCCTCAAAGGTATTCCAATGAGAAGAAGGCTTGGAAATCCAAGGTAGTACAATCGAAGAATCGCTCCAAAAAATATGCGGGAAAATTTTAATGTTAAACTAACATTAAGTTTAGTAGCTAATTCTGTTGCCATTAAAACAGAGCATAATTCTAATCTAGGCAATGATACCGTTTTAAGTGGAGCAACTTTTGATTTTGCGCACACTAAATTAGAAAATCTAGGAAAAGTAGCCGAGGATCGTCCAACTATGTATGCACAGCAGCCATAAGCCCGTTCTGAACTATCAGAAATTACATGCAGGTCATACTGCTGGCATGAGGGATTAGAAATTAAAAGGCGGGGTATAGAAACTTTGGAGAGATCCAACAAACTACTGCGATACTCGAACCATTCTTCTAGAAGAGGGAAGAGGAGCTTTTCATCCCAGTCAGATTTTAATGGCCAAAGCTTTTGCAGGAAATTTTTTGCAACAATAACTATAGGAGCAATATATTGCAAAGGGTCAAAGATTTTTGCGATTTTTGACAAAACTTGTCTCTTAGTTACAGGGGGAGATTCTAACAAATGTACCTTATAAGAGAAGGTATCAGAAGAAGGGCACCAAAAACACCAAATGCTTTTACGACTGCTTCATCGATAGGAATAGCAACACATTTATTAACTGGGACCACTGAAGAAAATGTTGATATACATTCAGTAGAATTTGAAGTCCATTCATGGAGCGGAAAACCACCTCCTAGAAGTTGGGATTTCAAATCTTCGCACACAAGGAGTGCTTCAGAAATATTAGAGAAATAATACAAGAAATCGTCAACATAAAATGCCGTTTTTAATGCCTCATAGGCCAAAGGATGATACAGATGACCATCTTGTTCGGCTAACATGTGGCGAGACTGAATCGCAAGAAAGGCTGAAGGCCTCAAGCCATGTCACAGTCTTCAATCTGAATATCTTTATGGGTTTGGAGCTCTCATCGCGCCACAATATTCTTTGCAGATCTTGATGCTCAGAATTTATGAGAATCTGCCGGTACATCTGCTTAATTCGGAGATTACAGCAATAGAAAACCGTCGAAAACTAAGCAAGACAGAGGTGAGATCTGTTTAAATAGCGGGACCACATTGCAAGGTATCATTTAAAGAGACTCCATTGGAATCTGGTGATGAGCCATTAAAACTACTCTTTTATTGTCTTGTGTTAAAGAATTTTTCCATACCGGGTGATGATTTAGATGAACTACCTCCTTAAAAGCATGGCCAATTTCTTCTGATTTAGAAATTACCTCCATGTGATTAGTTGATTTGTATTCCTCCATAAAGGAAGCATACTGAGTTTTAACATAAGCATCTTGTTTGAACTGATTTTCAATAGCAAATAGCGCATTGAATGCTCTGGAATGCGAGCCCGTAATGGCGAGAGGATTAGGAAAACGTGGAAGAGTTACTTTAAATCTGCCTTCAGCAGTACGAACAGTGTTTCCTTGTATAACTCTTCACAAATTTCGTTAGAAGAAGTCGAAATAGCCTGAACAATCTCAAGATCCAAAAACCTAGTCAGCTCTTGACTTAAATTGGCACCAACAAAATAACAATTTGATACAGTTTGGATAGGATTACGATATATTTGACCAGTAGCGATCCAACCAAAATCCGTTTCGCGGAAGAAACATTAGGTGCAATTTTTACTTTATTCGAATGAAGACATTGCCAAAACACGCTTGAGCTGAAAAGAAGCTCTACAGGCGAAGCTCTGTTGAAATGAGGGTCAGCGAGCTGGACAAAATTCGGGATATTCCAACTTTGAATAGGATAAGAAGTGCCGGGAATATTGTTGCCTATAGACTTGATAATCAAACAATCTAATTGCAACTGCGTACCAAGATTATTAGAGTCCTCCAGATCTACTTTAACAAAGCTTAAGGATTGAGATTTAGAGCAGTTTATTCCTGTAACCTCTATTGAGGTAGGATGTTTTGGGAGACCTAACTTTTGTACCAAAGATTCACTAATAAAATTGTTAGTAGCGGCATTGTCTAATAATCCCCTGACAGGTATCCATTTTCCGTAAGCGTTTTTCAATAGAACCTGCACGGTAGATAATAAAACCTGAATTTTGCCAAGCGAGGTAGAACTTTGAGCATACGACTGTGCACTATTTTGAGAAGTCTCAGAATTAGACTAGGTATTGGAACTGCTTGGTCCTAATAACCGTGATTTTTAATGTCTGTGCAAAAGGGAATGATGTCTAGCCATACAATGAAAGCATAAACGTTGTGAACGGCAATTGTTTAACATATGGTTCCTGACAAACAGTTAAAACAATGTTTTTTATTCGTAATTAACTTTCGTCTTTCATCTACTGATAAGGATTTAAATTCATCACAATTGTATAAATTATGCGATTGCTGACACAGACCGCACGTTTGCATTTGGTTAGGTGACCGAGCATCAACAGGAAGGGCATGTGATCTTAAAATTCTTTGATTAGAACTGTTAACCTTGTCTTTTGAGAAGGCTTTTGAATCTGAAATACTAGTTTTTTGATTAGCTATGGCGGAAAGACTTGGCTTCTAGCCTTCAAAAAGTTAATAATTGCCTCATAAGTGCATTGCAAATGTTGGGAAAGTTCTGTTCCCCAAGCATTTAATGTACTTGCATCTAATCTTACAGAAATAAGGTGAACTAGAAATAAATCCCAGTGATTTACAGGTTGGTTTAAATTGGACAATGCTCTGACGTGTAGTTCTGCAGTGTCAATCAACTTACGAAGTGATAAGCTGTTGTCTGCTTGCACGTTAGGTAACTCGAATAAGCTTTGTATATGGCGTTGAATGGATAAACGAATGTTCCCATATCTATCCAGAAGATTCAGAGCGACTTCATAATTATCACTGGTTAAAGAAAGCGCTTGAATCAGGTTAAGTGCGTTGCCTTGAACTGCCAGAAGCAAGTAGTGAAATTTTTGAATTACCGGGATAGAAGTATTCTCATGTACCAAAGAATTAAATAATTCAAAAAATGGCTCCCATACTATGTCCTTACCAGTGAATTTGGGTATTTCTAATTTGGGTAATATGATGCGTGAGGAAGACGTAGAAGATGCCGCAGAAGTTTGATCTTCTTGTTTCTCTTTGAAAGTTAAATCCCTAATAAGCTGTTTAGCTTCAGCAAATCCCTGATAGTATAATTTTTCAACTTCCAACCTATCACTTTGCTGGTCCGGGTGCTGAGTTTCTATGCTGCACTGTATCTCATCATATTTCTCAAAGGCTTGTTCATAATTCTTAAGACTCTGCGAAATTATGTCAAGATTACGCTCTTTGGGTTCAAGCTCCGTTAAAAAGTACGAAACCGTGTGAGCGTACCCTTACAAGAGGCTCTGGCGTTGCTGAGTTTTTCATCAAGGTTAGGCATGTTAAAAGTTGTTTGTTACTCACGTCAATATTGTGACTTAGAGTACTGGAAGCCAGAGGTTGACAGCTTGCTAGGTAGTAAGGTTTAGTCTGATGCGGAAGAAACCGGCTTTGCTTACGTTTCTCTCCTCCCCTGCTACACATGCGCGCCTCAGGCTGAAACTTACAATCAGAATTAGTGTTGGAATACAATAAACAAAATTGTTAAATGTTTAATGTGAAATCCAAGATATGAAACTTGTGACATTCCCAGGGTGCAACAAATATGTTCCCCGGGGTTGAGGCACCAAAAAGTATGGTGGAGTTTGCCCTAAAAAATCCAACTCATAGAGGGAGAACAGCATCATGCATTAGCTTGGATATTATAGCAATGTGGGGAAGCATTAGACTGAATTAATATTAGGGCTGAATGGATTTCACACTTGAACATATTCTGTAACAATATATATATTTTATTTCAATATGGTGCAATAAACAATCTGAATGAATAACAACATTAAATAATTAATAACCATCAGAAACACTTTAGAAAAAGAGTTCTTTAAACTTATCCACTTTGGATTTAAAATTGTAATTAAAATGTCTTAAAAACAAATAATAAAACACGTAACTTGGGTATACATCTGTTGCAAATATATCCTTAGAGGATCCTTTCTCATAAGAAGGAAAGTGGTGGAAACGAAGTAATGTGGTTATAAGGCGCAACCTCCATAGGCTACCCTCTCAACACTTGAAGGTGAAATCACTTTGCTGTGAACTTTAAGCAGATGGATCTTGTTGATAAACAAGATATGCAGTGACTGACAGCGGTGCGTGATAGCC
The DNA here is from genome assembly GCA_946902985.2 of Meconema thalassinum. Taxonomy (NCBI): domain Eukaryota; kingdom Metazoa; phylum Arthropoda; class Insecta; order Orthoptera; family Tettigoniidae; genus Meconema; species Meconema thalassinum. The sequence continues at coordinate 308,438,189 of OX336392.1, read as the reverse complement.
TTTGTTGACATATCCTTTCTTAAAGTTTATCTGCGGCGAAGTATTTCTTCGGTTAATACGATGTCTCTTGCGGTGATTTGTGGAAGAAAATAGTAGTGGCCTCAATATATCTGCAGAATGGTGGCTTTGACATCTTGGCAGAAGTGTAGACGCAGAGCGGCCATGAGAAGAGAATTCTGTTCTGCGAAGAATACTCCAAGTATTATAGGCCCAGCGTGGCCCGTACTGAAGTGGCAGCAGAATGTATGCACCAAGTAGTGATGGACAGAAAAACGCCCAACTGTTTGGAGAAAACAGTTGTCCGATGAAAAACGAACGAACTGTTTTTTAATGTTACACCAAACAGTTTTCCTTCAGTCTATTACGATTGGTTGGAACGAATCCACTGTTTGTCTAATTACACTGATTGCTACTCACTGGCACTGCTGTAACCTTGAATGAATAGCTGCGCCGGAGCTATTCGGCTGAGGTCGTCATTATTCGACAGTAAACCACTCCCATCCCCTCTCTGTCAAATCAACTGTTTGTCCCGTATTATTAGCAGCCAGGATACAAGAGCTGCTGGGAAAAGCAGTTCTTAGCCAAACTGTTCTTCTTCAACGTTTTCGCTTATTGCTGTTTGCGAGCTGTTGGCGGATGATTCATCGGTGTTCTTAAATCTCCTCAAAGCTCTCGCATAGCAGCATGGGCGCCCGCCCGCAGTGGTTCGGGGGTTGGGGAGAGGTAGGGGGTGGATTACTGAGAATATTTAGATTCTTAATTTTCACACCAGTTTATTACACAAATTGAAGGATGGATGATTGTAGTTTAACGTGACCGTGAATCTTGTGATTATGAGCCACGGGCCTTTTTTACGTAGAATCCGAACCACAGGACATGGCATTTCACTTCGAAAATCTCACATTCATTGACCGGGAATGCTTGTTGGCGAGAGGCCAACAGTTTGACCACTGAGCCACAAGGCCCCTATTACAAAAATTGAAGTTACTGATAGTTAACTGATTTTAACAGATAATTCCACAATTTTATTTAACTTAGAGTAATTTGGAATTATTTGAAAATATCTGCAGTTATTTAGAAAGTCGGCGAACTGGATTAACATTTAACATTACCATTTTAATAAATTGCTTGAATTTTATATTTGTCGATACATGGTGATACCACTAAAGAACTGAACATTATGACGATGATTCACAAAGAAAAGCGATCTTCTAAGGACAAAAACTCTGAACTAAAAGAAAACAACTATTCTTCCCATTCGTGCCATAAAGATAATGTACCTAACGGTTTCAAAGCAGCCAAATAACGAATATCACGAAGCAAGTAAGAAATGAAACGAAAATTGCGGGGGGGCGATATGTCCTAGTGACAGCTAGGTAATTAAATGAAAAATATGACTCTCCCCCCTGGAAAAAGCCTGTGGGCGCCCATGCATAGAAGGTCGCGTGGTGTCTGAGAGACACCTTTAGCATTCTGAGAAATTTATTTAATTGCAAGTTTCATGTGATAATTTAAATTAATTCCTGGCTGCGACAACGCGGTCATGTAGCCCCGTGTAATTTTTTGTATACTTAAATCTGTGTTGAGAGGGGCAGATGACCTCGTAGTTCCGCCCCTTAAAACAACAATAACTAATTTGATTGCATTGATTTTGCCTAAAAGTGGAGTCTCACTCATCTTCCCGTTCTACCCGTGTAGCCTTCATAAAAGTATTTTGTCAGCCATCAGCTTGTGTTGCCTGTCAGTGTCTAATAATAATAATAATAATAATAATAATAATGTTATTTTTTACGTCCCTTTTAACTACTCTGGCTTTTAGAGACGCCGGGGTGCCGGAATTTTGCCCCAAAGGGGATCTTTAACGTGCCAGTAAATCTACTGACAAGGCTCCCTCGCATTTGTGCACCCTCAAACGCCAACTGGCTGCGCCAGGATTCGATCCTGCTACCTGGGGCTTAGCAAGCCAGAACGTTACCGCAGAGCCACGCAGCCAGCCTCAGTGTCTACTGTCTAGATATTACGCAACGAATCAAGTTACAATGAAAGGTGGAGAAATATCTTTCCTATCTCACAGCTATTGTGCGTGTGACTCACTCGTCAATCACCGAGTCCCGTTATGAAGTGTCAACGAATGACCTGCTGTCTTCAAACTGTTTGCGAAAACATTACTGCGTTGGTAAATCAGCTTCTGCTGTACTGTCTTGTGAACGAATTTTATAACCTGTTGTTTTCAAACTGTTTGGGAGAACAGTTGTTTTCAACAAACGAACAGTTCGTTGGCGTTTTCCTAAAACAGCAGAAATGACCATCGCTAGCACCAAGAAGATGAGTCGGGGTTATATAGGGCTGGGATCCCGCCGAGTCGACAGGTGACCAGGAACACCGGTCTTAATTGGCTGTCCAAGAAAAGTGACGTCACGAACTCGAGGCGACAGCATGCACGGAGCAGACAAGCCCAGTGTAGATAATGCAGTGATGTGTTGCGGTAGCCTTAAACACTTAGGTGAGTACCTTTAATATCTTATAAATGGGTGGTTAATAACAAGGTTATGCATATTGATTAAACAATTAATACATTTCCAAAGAAATAATTATCATTCGAGGATCTCGGTAACAAGAAACAAATTTGACCGACAAATGGGCCATGCTAAACATTGAAAATATCACTAAAAGTGATCACGCCACGCAGCCAGTCTGTGTTAGTATTTTAGTCTAAGATTTAGAAGGACCTGGTTATCGCCTTAAATTAGCAACCAATTCAGCATTTTCCTGGAGTGAATGTTAAAGAGCCCGAAAGAAAGGATAGTCTCTGTCAGCGCCAGGATCCGAACTTCTGATCTCCGGACTTGCTGCAGCTCCCCGTCCAGGTCGTGATGAGCGATTTAACGCATTCGGCTACGCCATGGAGTGCCTGGAGTAGAAGCGCTAAACCACGGGAAACCACTTCTAGGATGGCTGAGATGGGAATCGAACTTACCTCTTCTCAGTTGTCTCACGACACTGATTGTACATCGTACCAACCCTTAGACAAGAAATAAATTTCTTGTTAGAGCTGGGAATCGAACCCAAGATCCTTGGATACTGAGTCTCAATATGTACTCTTGAGACTATCAAAATCATCAACAAGAACAAACTCACCGTCCTCATCATAACTTATCCGAAAAATGTGCCATATTACTACATCCGGTCTATTACCGTATATATTATTCTTTTCCGGAGGACCGGATTCGATCCTCCGGCTCTGCCTATAGAAGTTTGATTCTGGTCTAAGGGCTGGAACGGGGTACACTGAGTTTGACGAGGCAAAACTGAGAAGAGGCGGTTTAGATTCCCATTTCAGTCACCTTGGGAGTAGTTTTCTGTGGTTTACCACTCTCACTCCAGGCAAATGCCGGGATGGTTCCTAACATAAGTTCAAGGGCGTCTCCTTCCCAATCCTCGCCTGAAATACAAATGCACACAGTACTACATGCACCACAATAGCACAGGTTATCAGACACATACACCCCCCTCAAGTCTATGTCTACCCCTTATTATTCACGTTTTTTGAAGGGGGTCAGGGATGAGATGCGATGAAAGTCTATGTGGCGGATAGTTTTTACGAATGGATGCCCTTCCTGACGCCAAACTGAGAGGAGTTAATGGGCAGGTGACCTCGTAGTTCCGCCCCTGAAAACAACAATAACAAACTACTAACTAGGATGTGCAAAGAAGCGGCCGTGGCCTCTCAGAAGGTACCGTCCCAGCATTTTCCTGGAGTTGAAAATGGGAAACCACCGAAAACCATTTCAAGGACGGCCGACGGTGGGGCTCGAACTCACGTTTACTGAGTCCACAGAGAGCTTGGCCCCATGACCTAGTGCTGCGCGTTAGCGAGCGTTGCTACCGCTGTCGGTGTATAAACACCCAAGTACACGGGGTTGAATGACTACTATGGCCAAGCCAACAAAAACGTATTTTTTGAACATTTACTTACTGGACCCGTGGCGGGGGCCATGCTCGTTAAACCGTGCACCTCAACCACGCGGGTAGCTACAACAAGTCCGGAGATCATAGGTTCGAATTCCAGCGCTGACTGAGGCTAAATCCTGAGTAGGGTTTTTCCACGGGGATTTCCACACTCCCTGCAGGCAAATAGTACCTTACTTCAAGTCCCAGGGCACCAAACTTATTCCTGTCCCTAATATAGCTACACATACTACTACAGTCACCACATAAATACAGGTTGTCAGACAAATTCAACACTACACAGGGTTGATGACCAAGATGTCCCAAGCCCCTAAAATCAACAAAAATCATCTTGCACTACCGCCTACCAACCGCCCGCTGCCCAGCCATTTGGCCTACAGATATTGGGGTGACGCGTGGTCAGCACTTGGCCGTTAATCTTGGTTTTCGTGACTGGGGCGCTGCCTCACTGTCAGACAGCTACTCAACTGTCCTCACGAGTCTGAAGTGCACCCCGTTCCAGCCCTCACGTCAGTTTCTAAAATCCCTGATGGAGCCGGGAATCGAACCCGGGGCCTGCGGGTTAAGGCAAGCGCGCTACCCCAACACCACAGGGCCGGCAAAATCAATCAATAACAAATTATTTACTGAACACTGTGCAGAAACAGCGCCATATTACCCAGGGAGACTCGTCACTATATTGCCAAGAAATATGTTATCGCACAGAAGGCATCCATCGGTTTATGTAATTCCTAAGAATAAGTTAGTACGCAAATTATTGAGAATTATTATGAAGTCTAATAAATGTGCTTACGTCACAAACCTAGGACGTCGCGGATATCTGCGTGCAGGGTTTATCAAGCTGCTAGAACACCTAGAGGTTAGGGCCCTTAAAACAACTATTATCATCATCATCATCAGCAGCTATATGACCCCCAGGGGTTGGCGACCACGGGATCCCAGCTGGCCATTGCATTGCTTCCATTTATTGTTAACATTTCCTGCCGACCTCAGTTGGTCAGCTATTGTTCTCTTGACCATCTCGTGGCACAGTGACTAGCATTCCGGGTTCGATCCCCGGCTCTGCCAAGAAATGTAATTCTGGTCTGATGGCTAAAATGGGGTACATTCTCTATCTCGTGAGAAGATTGATTTGGTTTGATTCGCACCTTCACCATCCTAGGAGTGGTTTAACGTGGTTTCCCACTTCCACTCCCAGCAAATGCTGGGATGTTACCTAACTTAGGACACAGCCACCTTCTACCTAATAGTAGCCCCAATTACAAATATTAACTCTTAACACAGCCATTACAATGACACAGGTTATCAGACAAATTCCACTTACAGTGCATACAAGTGCACGGGGCTACATGACCAAGATGTTGCTAAGCCCCTAAATGAATCAACAACAACAACATTGTATCTTCGTACCCCTCGCCTCGCCCAACAAACTGAGAGCCATCAAGGAGACAACGAAGGTATGGACATCTTCATTCCGATCTATCTGGAAGGAAAGAGTGATACTCTGTCGACTACGGGTCGGCCATGGGATTACTACGCACTCCCCCTTGTTCTAAGTGATGACGGGCCGACAGCAGACCTCGTCATCCGGTTCATGAGGGAGAGTGGCTACTTTTTTAAGTGTCGATGTAGTTTAAGACTTTTCCGTTTAGTTCTAGTCTGTTTTATGTCTTTATTGGGATCATATCCATTTTAATTGTTTAATATGCCTTATTCATTTTATTCTCTTTTATCATCCTCATTTTTACTCATTTGATCCAAGTAAGGCATAATATTGCTGTGGCTACTTAAGAATGAAGCTTTTACTAAGTACTTGCATTGTTGGTTAACCTACAATAGCTGGTTTCCTAAACCTTTTTAGTGCTGTGTTAGCCAGTTAGCTATTAAAGTGCTGAGTGCTTTAAACATATTGTCGAGTCTTAAGTTTTAACTTATCAGGGGGACTTGAAATGTCTATTGGTTTAGGGTCTTTATTGATCTAAATGTAAATTGAAAATCCTACTTTTATATTAATTTTCATCTTGAGACAAATCTAAATTAATATTATTTGTGCCCACACTTGCATCATTTCCATACCAGGATTAATGCCATGCGTGTTTACATCTCAGTTGAACTCCAGCTGTAGAGGACAGACGTCTACAAAGTGAACTCAAGTAGTAGTACTACATAATGCCTAACAGATGGCAGAACATGCCACAGATCGACTCGGCAATCTAAAGTGAATGGGGAATGAACAAAATAAGTTCTTGTGCATCGCTTTTAGTCGGGAGAAGCACTCAACAGGTTAATCACATGTGATTTCTTTCAAATTTTATCACATTTCCCAATAATTATTATGAATATACTCGTGTTGACCGACAGCTCATGCATTGGGGGAATAGCGGCTCCAAGATATTTCTGAGCTGGGTCTGTTGACTTTGTGGAAACCACTTCTTTCCCATGGACCTATTTCGTTCCCTGTTTGACTGCGTGGCACAATTGGGTAAGGCAGGCGAGAATGTTACCACAGCTACACGCAACCAATCTTACAAGTAAACGATCGCAACAAATGTACGTTCAAAAGAAAGAGAATAGCCCGCAGCAGTGATGAATTGCACTCTGATTTTATGAATATTGACAATTTGTTTAAAAAGTGCGATTAAACAAATTAACAAGACGATAGCCTCTGTCAAAACTGTATCGCGTTGAGCCCGCATACCAATAATGCTGGTATGGGGTTTGTACTCTCCGCCAATTATATTATTATTATTATTATTATTTCCTTCCAAGTTCTGAAACCTTGAGGACAATTCTTTAATAGGAGCTGATAAGCAACTAGTTGGGTAAGTTAAAACAATAACTTAAAATAGCCATGCCACAGCGTGTGTTCATGCTACAGATTTAAGCCAATACTAATGGAGATTCCATAAACAGTTGTTGTATCCCGTCCTATAAACATGGCAGTGCACATGTTAACAACTCATAATGGAGTACGTGCGCCATTCAGCAGCTCGGAGTATTCAATAAGCTTGTTTTGAGACCGGTATTCCGGTGAAGCTAAATACCCTTTGATGCAAGGTTGTAATAACGACTCAAATTTTCACCCTCTACAGTAACTTTTGAGCATTCAAACTTTAAATTTAATGGAAGATAGAACGAATCTGAACCATCAAACTGTAAATCTATTAGAAGAAGGAATAACTTTGAACCTTCAAACTTTAAATCTAACAGAAGAAAGAATGACTCTGAGCCTTCAAACTTTAAATCTGACAGAAGAAGGCATGACTTTGAACCTTCACATTTTACCAAGAATATGAAAACTTACGGTTTATAAGGGGATTCTGTCGCTTAGGGTTGGCTATGGAATTTTATGGCTGTAACTGTATTAACTTCACAGCTTCACGTATCCGCTATTATTAGGATGTGAGAATGGTGGTTTGATGTGGCTTTGTTGGGCTCTTAACTTATTATTCAGTACTTCCTACAGCATCAAGAAGTTTGCAGTCAAGATGAGTGAAGACTGAATGTGCCAGGAACTGTTGTGACGTTTTAGTGGCGGTGATGTTGGTTTAAGTAGAAAATATTGTAAATTAAGTAGCGACGTCTGTTCACGAAAATGTGCACACACACACACACACACACACACACACACACACACACACAAAAGAAAAAAAAACACAACTTCATTTATACTCATCTGAAAGTAAACTTTTAAGTGAACAATGATATTTCCCTTAATATGGAGTTGCTGTTTATCTTCCTTGCATTTAAGTTTCAAAATAATGCAAATAAAATCATTTATAGTTCATTCTTTGAAAATATCCTAGTGTTATGCTTTTTTTTGTCCGATAGTGTATTTTTCAATGCACTTTATTAGATAAAACCTAACGTTTATGACATTAGTTTTGTAAGAAAACCGGACTCCGGCACTGAATTCAGTGAGTTAAATTAAATCACCTGTAGAATGTGAGACCTCAGAAAAAAGTTTATTTTTCTGGTTAGTAATTTATGGTCACATATAAAATAGTTTTTTGTAGATCTTTAACGGGTGTCGAAATTTGGTGACATTGCTCAAAATCATGATATTAAAGGAAATGATGAGGCTACTCTGAAAAATCCTTAAATGATACAGAATACGGAAAGCAGATTTGAACTCAGCACACCTAAATTAAGTAAGATCACCTATTATACCTTTTACTGGAGGAAAACAATGTCGGGTAGTGTAATAATAATAATTGTTGTTGTTATTGTCGTTCGTTATCAGACAGGAGTACCAAGTCACCGTCAAAGAAATTCGAAGCCAATTTGCAGTGTTGCTTAATTAGCAATTAATATTGTAGCTTTCGGTCAACACAAAATCATTCCATTTAATGGAATATGTGAAAAAATAACCTGAAATAAATTACACGTGATTAGGATTTATCTTGTTATGGGCTATTGGAAAAGGAGAAATCTAAGGGATGACATGTTTCGCTCGTCAAGGGAGCATCATCAGATCAATATATGTAAGACAAATAGCTCTACAAAACACTACCACACCCACAGACAGTCTCTGCCCTCCAAAGAAAATTAAATTAAATTAAAAACCTGTAAGAAACTTAGTAAGTGTGGTTATTATTACTGATAAATATTAAAGCATTAAGCACGCACCCGAAAAAAGAACTACTGTATATATTTTAATATTGCAAAACTTAGAAATTACAATCCCATCAACGAAAACAGTCTCCTCACCCAAACTAATCCATGAAGGTGCAGCTACTATTGCTGTGATACACTTAGTCTAAACTACAGTAGAATGTAAACTAATGAGCGGAAATGAACTACAAGTACTCCACTGTGATGACAGTAAAAGGCTATAACTACAACATAGGGAGTAGTGTTTTTCTACTATTAATGTGTTGAAAGATCTGATGTGGATACTTCTCTGAATTGTAGGAAGTCTACAGGCTGCTCAGACAACTATTACTAAGTAATTACGTTTTGATTTACATGCCTTGGATTAGAGTAGCCTTTATAAAAGCGATGATAAAAGTTACAATATCAAAGTCACCGTTAAGCACTGAAGATAAGCGACACAAGAAGTGTGCTAGTGTTCACGTCTGGCTGCTCATGAGAAACTCTACAAGTCGTGTAATGGTATCACACCTAGTCTTGTGTCATGGCTACTGACCTCGGTACAGGGTGACGTAACTTCACTGCCCGGCGCTGCGCCCTAACACACTACAGAGCCTTCCCAAGTGGTTGTTACTTCAGGGAGGGGTGCAGACAAAACGAAAAAAAGGTTATGATGATGATGATGATGATGATGATAATTGTTGTTTTAACGGGCCTAACATCTAGGTTATTGGTCTCTAATGCTTTGGGTGATCGTGAAGATGATAAAAAAAAAGGAAACGAGTATAACTAAAACCAGGGGCGGCTCCTGATTAAAATTTTAGGGTGGGCCAAATGATACTTGTTGTTTCATATTAAATATTGTTTTATATTTGACTTTTATTGTTGCCAATACTGCCGTTATCATCATTGCACACAACACAGCTTTTGCAACAAGTTTTAATAAATAGTTGATCCATTAAAAACTGTACTCACATGGCTCCTTATTTGTAAATATATTCTCTCCTGTGCTTGGATGAAGCAAATTTATCTATCAGCTTGGTTGATGAGGTTATAATTATTTAATTTCTAACTTTGTGTTCAGAGCTATAGAAGAAAATGGATTTGTTAATACAAATTCCACTTTCATTTTCCTATGTCGCATATAATCGACATATTAAATTACTACTTACCGTGTCACAAACGTTAAAAACACCTTTATACAGTAGAAATTAACTTCATACAACTAAAAATGTATAAATATAGTTTTGTCCAATGTCAGCAAGATGCCAACACTAGCTGAATACCTGTTTAAGGGCGTGGGGTGGACCATTCTCTCGTAGTCCAGTTTAACAGAGACAGAAGCAGGTAGTGAAATGGAGAGATCTTCTGTTTCGCTTCAAAGCAACGCTATGGGCCCAATCTGCTGGCCCTTGAAGAGAGAGAAAATTCCCTTCATAGCACTGAAGAATTCGCGTGCAAGACAGTGCTATGTCCACTGTTTCCTCACCTGGCCCATGAAGCCATATAATTTACATGGGACTTTCTGTGGACCGGCCCTCGCTATGACGATACACCGTACGAGACTGTCAGGATCTTAACCTAGAGATGAGTTATTTATAATGAATTCTCTTTAGAGATTCTAGAAGGGTAAAACACTTATTTTAAGTTGAGTATCTACAATATAAAGTAATTTTAAAAAACATTAATTAAACAAATTCTTTACAATGCTGCCTAACGACCTTGGGTGGGCAGGGCCCATTCGGCCCTTAATGACGCACCGTCCCTGACTAAAACTAATAACACTCTTACATACTAGAAGAACAAATGGAAAACAAACGATAGGAAAACGGTGAATAAAATACAGGACGAAAACAAATGCCCACAACCCTTTGAAGAATGGGAATTGGGGGACTTGGAAGGTAGGAGAGCAAGAAAAGGCAGATAGGAAAGGGAAAAGAGTAGAGGGCCCGCCCCGAAGGCAATGGAAAAAGGGGATAAACCGTACCCAACTCAGGAATCCCTCGGGGTCGCCAACTCCCGTACTCACCAGCCGTGAGCTCTTGAGCGTGTAGTACTATCCAGGGTGCACCAGAAGTGGTGGGGATACACACACTCTGCCTCCTTGAAGGCCTTGAGCAGAATGAGAGATCAGGAAAAATAAGACAAGGGCCAATTAAAGCGGGAAAGTGCTAGACTCCCTAGGCCAAGGATATCCTAATGCCTTCGGGATCGGAAGAGAACAAGAGTTGACCAAAGAAGGTCGACAGGAAAGAAGACAGAAAGGAGCCCGGCACAAGTAAGTGGAAGCAATGCCGGACTCAGCTGGGGTTCCGTGGTCGCCAACCCACGTGCTACAAGTTGTGAGCCCCTGGGGAGAATTAAAAAAATTAGAAATAGAAAATAAACAAACATCCATAACTACTGTAATCCTTTATTTTGTTTTTAGCTATCTTAAGATTGTATTTTTATTTATTATAATGTTTATAATAAGTTCAAACATTTGTAAGGAACAAAACTAGAATCCGTTTCTCACTTGTAAGCCTAGCTCGGAAGTTAGATCGCCAAGGAGAATACTGTCAAACAAGAAATCATAAATATGAATCAGAAAGCATCACATTTCTATAATCAAGTTCGGAACTTAGGCTACTCTGGGACAGGAAAATACCCCAGACAGTTAAGTCAACTTCGACAACCAATCCTTATCTATGGTATGGAGACATGCACATAGTTAAATAAGGACTATAGGTGAATTCAAGCAACTGAAGTTAGATTTATCAGGACTTACAATCAAAGTACTAGGAGGGACAAGATCAGAAATGACGTACATAGAGAAACAGGGTTCCTACTACCAACCTCGTAGGTAAACGCAGATTTCAGTGGTATGGTCATGTAATGAGAATGGATAACCCAAGAACAGTTAGGAAATACTCCGAACTGGACAATGTCGTATTGAGAGGAGTAACGCGCCACACCTCTGCCCAACAAACTGAGAGCCATCAAGGAGACAACCAAAGGTATGGAAATCTTCCTTCCAATCTAGCCGGAAGGAAGCTGTGGTACTCTGTCGACTCCGGATCGGCCATGGGATTGTTACGCACTCCCACTTATTAAACAGAGATCCCCCCCTCCCTGTGTGTACTTTGCGGCGGCCATCTTACCGTGGTACACATTTTCTTGGAGTCTGTGGACCTGGTCGATCTGCGAAGAACTTTCAAACTGCCTAACACACTCTCCCTTGTTCTCGTCACCCAGTTCACGAGGGAGAGTGGCTACGTTTTTAAAATTTTAATATAATTTCAGGCTTTTAGTTTAGTTTTAGTCTGTTTTATGTTTCTTATTGTGTTCATATCTAGTTTTATTGTTCGATATGCCTTATTTTTATTGTATTTTTTATCATCCTCGTTTTAACAACTTTTATCCAAATAAGGCATAATTGTTGCGGCTCACTGTCTGTTTTATACACACCATTTTCGTTTTTATCCCTGACAGTGGACTGTTCTTATCTTCATCCTTTCATTTCAACAGGGGACGATAACCTAGATGTTAGGTCCCTTAAAACAAGAATTATCATCATCGAACTGGACATAAGAGGAAAAATACTAAGAGAAAGGCCATCTAGACGGTGGATAGAGACAGTACGATCAGAGGTGGAGATGAACAGTTTTAAGTAAGGATGTCCAAGAACAAATGGTGTACCACAATCGGAAGAAATGGAGAGAGTTTGTTTACCACGCAACTGGAGATGGAAAATGATGATGTTGATGATATTTTATATTGTTATGCCCCGGAGGGGAAGTAAAGCCGGCGGTCCCATGTCATACATTAATGGTATGAAAAAGGACCCTCCACTAACTACAATTGTGTTGTTGATTGGTTGGTTCCTTAGTTTAGGGGCTGCGACAACGCGGTCATGTAGCCCCTCCGAAGGAAGGCATACTGAGGGATTTTTAACGCCCTTAAAAAATCCGTCGACTTTGGCCGGATTTGAACTCGCGACCTTGGGCATAGAAGCTCAGCATGCTACCAACTACGCCACCGAAGCCGCCTTCACTTGTGTGAAGCCAAACTTTGTAGGTTAGGTTTATTTGATGCTCTTGAGTTCCAACGTTCGTCACCGGGCGCTGGTTGCGATGGCATCTGGTAGTAGTGAAGTTCATAGCTAGGTATGCTGGACGGTAGCATTTGGTAACGAAAGTAGGAACTACCGTACTTGAAATTATCGTCTGCAGTCCTTACTTGAATTAAAAACAGATAACACACACTAATAAAGCTATCAAAATTAACACCGGTTATCAGACAGATTCTACACACACCCAAAGTACACGGGGCTATATGACCGCGTCGCAGCCCCTAAACTAAGGAACCAACCAACCAACACACAGGTGTGAGCTCATAGAACACCTCAGTTTCGCAAATCTTATGGTGGGACCCGTGCACTGCGAAACGGGTTACCGTGTGCCCTTCCATTCCGATGACGTGGATAGAAATCAATTGAGATCTTCTTCTTTGCGTGTAATTCATGTAGGGCATCGTTGTGTGGTCTTGTGGATGGTAGTTGGTGCTCCATTTGGAGTTCTTCTATAAAGATAGGTTCCCCTGCCAGTTCGTATGTCAGCCTCGAAGGGGTGTATTTTGACAGGCAAAGCAATTGTTTTAACAATAAGGCTTTCACTTTCTCTAAATCTTTAGGTTAATTTAGCTTAGCCTACTGTAAGTTATCCATACGTTACAATAGGTGTAATTGTTACTCTGAAAAGTCTCCTTTATCTTTGACGTGTATTTATGAAAATAGTTTAACATGTACATTAATACTTTTGTAAGGACGCCCATTACTATTACACTTGTATATTCAAGATTGGATTTTTAGAGTTGAGTTGTATTTATTATATTTCCCACAGAGGCTCACAACTAGTGGAACGTGGGCTAGCGATCACGGGACCACAGCTGAGTTCGGCATTGATTCCACTTACTTGTGCCGGGCTCCTCGCTCTCATCTTTCCTGTCGACCTCCTTTGGTCAACTCTTGTTCTCCCCGACGGTATTAGGGTATCCGAGGCCTAGGGAGTATTTACTTTCCCGCCTTAATTGGCCCTTGTGTCATATTTCCTGGTCCTTCATTCTTCGAGGGGTCAAATCTCTTTTGATCTCTTCATGATATCTCCTGCATTCTGCTCAAGGTCCTTAAGGAGGCAGGGTGTATGTAGCCCTACCACTTCTGCTGCACCATCAATAGTGCTACACTCTCAAGGGATCACGGCTTCCTGAGCTGGGTCGGGTTTTTTCCCCTTTTGCAATGCCTCTGGGGCGGGCCCTCTCCTCTTTTCCTTTACGATCTGGCTTCCATGGCTCTCCTTCCTTCCAAGTCCCTCAATCGTCATTCTTCGAGGGTTGAGGGCATTTCTTTTCTTCCTGTCCTTTATTTGCCTTGTCCTTTATTTGTTTACCATTTCTTCTTCTAGTACCGGTATGTAAGTCTGTAGTTAGTATTAAAGTCTGTTCGCCGAGTCGAGATAGTGCGCGTAAATACTTGCACGTGGTCACTTGACTGCCTGGACAGGGAAACACACCCAGTTCACGTCATCGGCTCTGCCGGACAGGGGTAGCCAAGAAGCTCCGAGATCATTAGTCATGCCGTAGCCCTAGAAAAGACAAGACTTGCTGCACTGTATACTGTTGCCTGTCATAAGCAGTTAAGAACGTATTAATTAATTAAATACATAAACGAACAATAAATAAGCCACACTGTAGCATGTAACCGATAAGTCAGCCCGCTTCACATGTAGGCTATACACAGCTCTGAGGTTGGCGTACGTTCAACAGGCACAGCTCTATGCGGGCAGCCCTGCAATCACGTGTAAACTGTGTTTACTTCCACTATCTCGACTCGGCGAACAGACTCTAGTTATAGTTTTCATTACATTCTCATCTTTCACATGACTCAAACCATTAGGGGCCGATAACATAGATGTTAGGCCCCTTAAAACAATAATAATTATCATCATCATCATAATTATTATATTGTTTTTCATTAAAAAATGTCCTATTTAGTGAACAGTATAAGTATGTTACACAGATTAAGGCCCCAATGAAGGGTTGGAAACATGTCCCGATAAACATTATAATATTAACAGGGGTCTCTCAGCAAACTCAATTAATCAATAAGAAAGAGTTAACAAAACAGCTGTTGTTGTTGTTATGTATAGGGGCTTCGATATCGTGGTTATTTCAGCTGCATGTATAGTTGGGTGTCTTGTGTGTTTCTATATACAATTTATCTGATAATCCTGTGTTATTGTGGTGTCTATATTAATGTGTATGTTTGTATTTACGGCGAGGATTTGAGAATTAGATGGTCGTGGCCTTAATTTGGGAACCATCCCCGCATTTGCCTGGAGTAGCCTAAAAGTAAAAGCAGGGGATCTACTGCTTGAATTGTTGATGTAGGAATTAAACACACCTCTTCTTATTTCTGCCTCACCCTATTCCAGCCCTCAGACAAAATTACACTTTTTGGCAGAGCCGGGAATCGAACATGGACCTTGAGGGTGACAGCCAAGAATGGTACTGTAATTGTATTTAGATGGATTCAACTGGACACTTTGTCTCGTTACGAGCGCCTTTGTTTTAGAGAGCAAGTGAGCGTCGCGTGTCGTGTATCGGGATCTGTGTCGGCCGGCACTGGTGATCAATAGCTTCACTTGACATGGCAAAACCCAGTAAACTGAGTGCCTCCAACCACTCAGGGGCTCACAGTGGAACGTGTCGTGCTCCTCTCTTTCATCCTTCCTGTTGACAGCCCTTGGTCAACTCTTGCTCTCGACCCCAATGACCGAGGCCTGGGAAGTTTTTGGTTTCCCGCCTTAACTGGCCATTCTGTTTACATTCGAAATGCCCTAATTTCCCGAGCGTTCACACCTCTTCCTTTCTTTTTCTCTTGGTATCTGTATCTCCTACCTACTGTAAGAAGCCCTAAAGGGGGCAAGGTTTGTGTAGACCACCACTTCTGGTGCACCCTGGATAGTGCTACACCCTCAAGGGCTCACGGATTGTAGGTTTGGGACTTGACAAATCCGAAGGAATCCTTAGCTGGGTTCGTTTCCCCTTCTTCCATTGTCTTTGAGGGGTGGACTCTATCCTCTTTCCCTTTCCTATCTACCTTTCATAGCTTTACTTCTTTCCAAGGTCCTCATTCCTCGAGGGTTGAGGCCATTTCTTTTCCCTGTCTTATATTTCCCTTAATCCTTTTCTTCTTCTAGTAGACTACATATGTTATTTGTAAGTTGTAAGTTAGTTTTAGTTGTAGAAAATCATTTCGTCTTTTTCACAATCACCCAAACCATTAGGGGCCGATTACCTACATGTTAGACCCCTTGAAACTACAATCATCATCTCCTCTTTACCTTTATGTGTCTTTTATAGCTCTACTTCTTTCCAAGTCCCTCAATCCTTATTCTTCGAAGATCGAGAGTCTTGACATTTCTTCTCTTTTATTTTCTTGATTCCTTTTCTCTTCTGGTGTTTAGGTTAGATGTATGTCAGTAGTAGAAGTATCGTAGTAGTATTAATTTCCATATTTATTTTCATAATACATATACAGTGGAAGATGACCTAGATGTTACGCCCCTTAAATGTCAATCACCATCACACACCCCCAAGGTCCCAGACGCAATTCAGAAATGCTGAGGTGAACAGCGAAACTCCAACCACACATACTCTTCTCTGAAGTCTTAACTCGACACGACTCGACAGCTTGATGCTGGCCGAAGCTGGGGTGATAGGCTCGTTCGCTAGCTCCAGATCTAGCTCCGAAGCTAGTGATTTAAAGTTATACTGAATTGAGATTGTTGGAAGAAATGAAAACGTAAAAATACTTACAGTGGGCGATGAATTCAAGATAGAGATATGCTGTCGCGGACATTTTTGTAGAACTTCTCATGCTGAAAAGCATTGGTTATTTATTTATTTATTACATATTTTGGGGAAAATACCCCTTTTAATTCAAAACACACTGTAAATCATGCACAGTGACATTTAAACGCTTTGCAGTCGGTCAACACGATTGTACCCAAATTGTAAAGGGTGTTATTTGCTAAACCTGAAAAAAATTACATGAGAGTAATTAATAGGCTAGACTTGGATGACCAGTTTCCATCATCAAGGGATCATCATCAGATCCTTTACACTCAGGCTATTAATCTATCTAAGAATATGTGGGTAGAGCCTGAAAACTGTGAGGGAAGATCACCTTATCATTCGGATGTCTCGGATGGACGCACGCACAACAGCAGTCTACATGCTGGTGGCTTACGAACCCGTGTTCCTGCAGAAGGTGATCCATTGATCCCATAGCATTAATGTGCACGTTACCATGGTGTCGATAAAAATCGGCGTTGGTAGACGAACGGCATAGTTCCGTCTCCAGTGATGAATCGCTCTTGTGTCTTGCCAATACAGTGATCACAGCAATGTGACTGCTCGCCAGCGTGTACACAGCGGTTGCCCCTATGATGCTAAACATTGTAAATGGGATGTTTCAGCCGGATACTGCACGCATCACATTACAACTTTGCACTGGCCTACCATATCCCCGGACCTAAGCCCTATTGAGTGTGTGGAACACCGGCAACTGGCCAACTTGACCCATCCAGCTACAACTCGGGAACAACTGACCCATGCAGTGCAGCAACCATGGACTAAAATTCTTCAATTAATATTCAGTCGGTCAAAATAATTCCAATTACATGATCTGGAAACTTTTCAAGAGATATGTTTTTATAAAAGCTACTGAAATTCAAAGAACTCAGATTATTATTTATACAGATTTTACTAAAGCATACACCAAAACTGGTTGTCCGAGCAGCCTGTAGATATTCCACAACTTCCGATAAGTATCAGCATCTGGTCTTTCAGCACATTACTGTATGTTGTAGTTATAGAAGCTTTTAATCTTCACACCAGAGTACTTGAAGGTCATTCCCGCATATTAGTTTATAATTCTACTGTAGTTTTAGGGCGTACTGCTTGAGTGTATCACAGCAATAGTAGGTAGACCTTCATTGATTAGTTTCGGAGAAGAAGACTGTTTTTGTTTGCTACATTAAAATAAACAGTTCTTTTTTCGGTGCTTAATGCCTTAATATTTATCAGTACCGGTAATAATTACGACATTTGCTAATTTTTCTTGTATTTTGTATCTGGAGAGCAGAGACTGTCTGTGTGTGTCACCGTAGGTTTGGTAGTGCTTTGTAGAGCTATTTGTCTTACATATTTCGATCTGATGATGCTCGTTTGACGAGCGAAACATGTCACACCTTAATTGTATTTTTCTTCTTCTTTTTCTTCAATATTCCACAACTATATCTTCTTATATATAAAAGTGAAAGTCTGTATGTATGTATGTATGTATGTATGTATGTATGTATGTATGTATGTGGGTGGGTCTGTTCCGTATACAAATCTACACCGTTCCACCAATCTCAACCAAATTTTGCATACACATAGTTTAGGACCCAGAAGGAACCGCTGGCTACATGAATTTTCGATAGTCTTTCTCATTCTTCTGATTTCGGCCGTTTTGCACTCAAGCACAGGCTAATCAAATCATAAAATATACTCATGAAGGAATGGCAAGGCAGATAGTTTCCATGTCAACATAGCTCAAGTCGAGACACGGCCGACTGGATGCCAGTTCCGCTCTGCACTACCGGTATAGAAAATGAGGATCTTTACTTGAAATCCCGTTAGTTACTCAACTTCTCACACAGCACTGTCAACCGAGTTTAGCATAACAAAGACTTGACACTATCTACTATATATTTGTCAAATACCACTCACTCACTCTCTCACTCATACATTCATCACGAAATTTCAGAAACCACCGAACGGATTGGAATGAAATTTGGTATGCAACTTCCTCAAGGGCCGCAAACGCCCACTAAGAAAGGATTTTTGGATATTTAGGTTCTAAAGGGGTGTTAAGGGGGTAGACCTGCATTTCATTGAATAGCAATATCTTCCGATTGGTTTCATTGGGGGATGTGATACTCGGCATATAAACGCATCATTAAAAATAAGAAGACATGTGTCTGAGGGTTTTTCGATGTGGTGTATATTATGAGGTGAAAGGGGTGAAAAGTTGGGATTTAAAGATTCCTAACGGAGCGTGTATCTCTTAAACGACATAGGCGAGGAGTTTGAAACTCAGCGGAAAAAAATCAACATAAAAAGGAGTAAATATGTGTTTGACCATTTTTTCATAAATACAATTTAAGGGGCCCATGGGGAGGGGTGAAATTCTGGGGGGGAGGGGGGAACAGTGTCCTAACTGATTGACTGACTGACTCACTCTTCAAACTCAGGGGAAAAAACTGCGTTATAGTAAGTAAATAGCTGTTCGACAGTTTTTTTTTCATAAATCAAATTTAAGGGGTTCATGGGGAGGGGTGAAATTCTGAAAAAAGAAATTTGAAAGAAAATGTCCTGACTCACTCACTCATCATCGCCCAGCCAAAATTATTGAAGTTAGAAACATGACAGTTTGGGGATATGTTCATTGCATGTTAAAACTGTCCACTAAGGGAGGATTTTCAAATATTCAGGTTCTAAAGGGGTCTTAAGGGGGTTAAACCTGCATTTCATTGAATAACAATATCTCCCGATTGGTTTCATTGGGGGATATAAACTCATCATTAAAAAGTGAGAAGACACGTGTCTGAGGGATTTTAGATGTGGTGTACATTATGAGGTGAAAGGGGTGAAAAGTGGGGATTGAAAGATTCCTGACGGAGCGTGTATCTCTTAAACGTTATAGGCGAGGAGTTTGAAACTCAGCGGAAAAAAATCAGCATAAAAAATAAGTAAATATGCGTTTGACCATTTTTTCATAAATACAATTTAAGGGGCCCATGGGGAGGGGTGAAATTCTGGGGGGGGGGCGGGGGTGGAAACAGGAAAGAAAGTGTCCTGATTGACTGACTCACTCACTCATCAAACTCAGGGGGAAAAACTGCTTTAAAGTAAGTAAATACCTTTTCGACAGTTTTTTTTGATCAATCAAATTGAAGGGGTTCATCGGGAGGGGTGAAATTCTGAAGAAAAAAAATGAAAGAAAATGTCCTGACTCATTCACTCGCTCATCATCGCCCAGCCAAAAATATTGAAGTTGGAAACATGGAATTTCGGGGATATGTTCGTTGTATGTCAAAACCGTACACTAAGGGAGGAATTTTGGATATTCAGGCTCTAAAGGGATCTTAAGGGGGTTAAACCTGCATTTCATTGAATAACAATATCTCACGAGTGGTTTCATTTGTGGATGTGATACTCGGCATATAAACTAATCATTAAAAATAAGCAGACATGTGTCTAAGGGTTTTTCGATGTGGTGTATTATTATGAGGTGAAAGGGGTGAAAATTGGGGGTTGAAGGATTCCAAACGGAGCATGTAGGCCTATCTCTTAAACGATATAGGCGAGAAATTTGAAACTCAGCGAAAAAAAAGTCAGCTTAAAAAGTAAGTAAATCGGTGTTCGACCGTTTTTTCATATACTAATTTAAGGGTCCAATGAGGTGGGGTGAAACTCTGGGGAAAAAAGGAGAGAAAGTGTCCTAACTGACTGACTAACTCACTCACTCATCAAACTCAGGGGAAAAAGACAGCTTAAAAATAAGTTAATAGGTGTTCAAGCGTTTTTTCATCAATCCAAATTAAGGGGCCCATGGGGAGGGGTGAAATTCTGGTAAAAATAATTGAAAGAAAATGTCCTATCTGACTCACTCTCTCATCTCGCCCAGCGAAAACTATAAAAGTTGGAAACATGAAATTTTGGGAATATGTTCGCTGTATGTCGAAAACGTCAACTAAGGATTGATTTTTGTTTATTCGGGTTTTAAAGAGGTGTAAAGGGGGTAAACGTGCATTTAATTGAATAGCGATATCTCATGAGTTGTTTCTTTGGGGATGTGATATTCGGTATATAAACTAATCATTAAAAATAATCAGACATATGTCTAAGGGTTTATCGATGTGGTGTATATTATGAGGTGAAAGGGGTGAAAAGTTGGGATTTGAAGATTCCTAACCGAGCGTGTATCTCTTAAACGACATAGGCGAGGAGTTTGAAACTCAGCGAAAAAAAATCAACATAAAAAGAAGTAAATATGTGTTTGACCGTTTTTTCATAAATCCAATTTAAGGGGCATATGGGGAGAGGTGTATTTCTGGGCGGGGAGGGGGGGGGGAACAGGAAAGAAAGTGTCCTAACTGATTGACTGACTGACTCACCCTTCAAACTCAGCTGGAAAAAACTGCGTTTAAAGTAAGTAAATAGCTGTTCGACAGTTTTTTTTTTCATAAATCAAATTTAAGGGGTTCATGGGGAGGGGTGAAATTCTGAAAAAAGAAAATTGAACGAAAATGTCCTGACTCACTCACTCACTCACTCATCATCGCCGAGCCAAAACTATTGAAGTTAAAAACATGACAGTTTGGGGATATGTTCATTGTATGTTAAAACCGTCTACTAAGGGAGGATTTTCGGATATTCAGGTTCTAAAGGGGTCTTAAGGGGGTTAAACCTGCATTTCATTGAATAACAATATCTCCCGATTGGTTTCATTGGGGGATGTGATACACGGCATATAAACTCATCATTAAAAAGTAAGAAGACACGTGTCTGAGGGTTTTTCAATGTGGTGTACATTATGAGGTGAAAGGGGTGAAAAGTGGGGATTGAAAGATTCCTAACGGAGCGTGTATCTCTTAAACGATATAGGCGAGGAGTTTGAAACTCAGCGGAAAAAATCAGCATAAAAAAATAAGTAAATATGTGCTTGACCGTTTTTTCATAAATCCAATTTAAGGGGCCCATGGGGAGGGGTGAAATTCTGGGGGGGGGGGGGTGGGCAGGATAGAAAGTGTCCTAACTGATTGACTCACTCACTCATCAAACTCAGGGGGAAGAACTGCTTTAAAGTAAGTAAATACCTTTTCGACAGTTTTTTTGATCAATCAAATTGAAGGGGTTCATCGGGAGGGGTGAAATTCTGAAGAAAAGAAATTGAAAGAAAATGTCCTGACTCATCATCGCCCAGCCAAAAATATTGAAGTTGGAAACATGGCATTTCGGGGATATGTTCGTTGTATGTCTAAACCGTACACTAAGGGAGGAATTTTGGATATTCAGGCTCTAAAGGGGTCTTAAGGGGGTTAAACCTGCATTTCATTGAATAACAATATCTCACGAGTGGTTTCATTTGTGGATGTGATACTCGGCATATAAACTAATCATTAAAAATAAGCAGACATGTGTCTAAGGGTTTTTCGATGTGGTGTATTATTATGAGGTGAAAGGGGTGAAAATTGGGGGTTGAAGGATTCCAAACGGAGCATGTAGGCCTATCTCTTAAACGATATAGGCGAGAAATTTGAAACTCAGCGAAAAAAAAGTCAGCTTAAAAAGTAAGTAAATCGGTGTTCGACCGTTTTTTCATATACTAATTTAAGGGCCCAATGAGGTGGGGTGAAACTCTGGGGAAAAAAGGAGAGAAAGTGTCCTAACTGACTGACTAACTCACTCACTCATCAAACTCAGGGGAAAAAGACAGCTTAAAAATAAGTTAATAGGTGTTCAAGCGTTTTTTCATCAATCCAAATTAAGGGGCCCATGGGGAGGGGTGAAATTCTGGTAAAAATAATTGAAAGAAAATGTCCTATCTGACTCACTCTCTCATCTCGCCCAGCGAAAACTATAAAAGTTGGAAACATGAAATTTTGGGAATATGTTCGCTGTATGTCGAAAACGTCAACTAAGGATTGATTTTTGTTTATTCGGGTTTTAAAGAGGTGTAAAGGGGGTAAACGTGCATTTAATTGAATAGCGATATCTCACGAGTTGTTTCTTTGGGGATGTGATATTCGGTATATAAACTAATCATTAAAAATAATCAGACATATGTCTAAGGGTTTATCGATGTGGTGTATATTATGAGGTGAAAGGGGTGAAAATTGAGGGTTGAGGGATTCTTAACGGAGCGTGTATCTCTGAAACGACATAGGCGAGAAGTTTGAAATTCGGCGAAAAAAACAGCTTAAAATACAAGTAAATAGGTGTTCGGCCGTTTTTTCATCAATCCAATTTAAGGGGCCCTTGAAGAGGGGTGAAATTCTGAAAAAAAACCAAAAAAAAAACAGGAAAGTAATTGTCCTAACTGATTGACTCACTTACTCACTCATCAATCTCAGGTGGAAGAACAGCTCAAAAATAAGTAAATAAGTGTTCGACCGTTTGTTTCATAAATCCAATTTAAGGGTTTCATGGGGAGGGGTGAAATTATCAAAAATAAATGAAAGAAAATGTACTGACTGACTCACTCACTCATCATCGCCCAGCCAAAATTATTGAAGTTAGAAACATGACATTTTGGGGGTATGTTCGTTGTATGTCGAAAACGTCCACTAAGGAAAGAGTTTTGGTTATTCAGGTTCTAAAGAGGTGTTAAGGGGGTAAACGTGCATTTCATTGAATAACAATATCTCACGAGTGGTTTCATTTGGGGATGTGATACTTGGCATATATACTAATCATTAAAAATCTGACACATGTCTGATGGTTTTTCGATGTAGTGTATATTATGAGGTGAAAGGTATGAAAAGTGGTGGTTGAAAGATTCCTAACGGAGCGTGTATCTTTTAAACGACATAGGCGAAGAGTTTGAAATTAAAATTAAATAAATAAATAAATAAAATAAATAGGTGTTCGACCGTTTTTTTTTCATAAATGCAATTTAAGGGGCCTATGGGGAGGGGTGAAATTCTGGAATAAAAACGTCCACTAAGGAAGGATTTTTGGATGTTCACTCTCATCGACCAACTATAACTATTAAAGTTAGAAGAATGATATTTTGGGGATTTGTTTGTTGTGTGTCGAAAACGTCTACTAAGGAGGGAGTTTTGGATATTCAGGTTCTAAAGGGGTGTTAACGGGGTTAAACCTGCATTTCATTGAATAACAATATGACACGACTATGACGGGAGCGAAGCGAGGCTAAAAATGAGATGGTGTGTGTCTGTTATTACTCAATCACGCTAGAACCACTGGTCCGATTTACATGAATTTTACATGGAAGTATCTGATTTACCTGGTTAACATATAGGTTACTTTTGATTTCAATATTTTGCACTATTTAAAGATGGCGACCATTTTAGTGACGTCACTACACCCTTTGGTTTCAAACTTTCATATTTCCATTTCAAATAAAAAGAGAACGCTAAGAATTAGCAAACTTTTGATGGCATATATGAGGATTAAAATTACATTTTCTATCCGAAAGGTATCTTCAACGGTTAGCGATTAAAACCTAAATTTGTGCTATAAAACACGGTCAACGCCGAGCGGTGTAGTTGGAAAAAAATGTTCCATCCTTAATCTCCCTCTGCGCAGCACCTCGCCTATCCCCTGTTTTAACTGTCACCTTCACATTTTAATTTATTTATGACGCGTAGCGAAGCACGGGTACTTCAGCTAGTATATAAATAAATCTTAATCACATGTAATTTATTTCAGTTCTTTTCACATATTCCAGTATTTGGAATTATTTTGTGTTAACCGACTGAAAGCTACAGTATTAATTGTTAATATTGCAACACTGAAAAATGGCTTCAAAGCTTTCTTTAGAATTCTCCAGGAAGTGATCCTGAGTCTTATCGACTCTATACCTCGAAGAATTCACTACGGTATATTGGAGTTCGTGATGGGTACATACTACGTTGATTTTGTCCATTTTTGAGGTCAGAAGGTTTCTTAGTTTAGGGGCTGCGACAACGCGGTCATGTAGCCCCGTGCACTTTGGGTGTAGGGGCAGATGAACTCGTAGTTCCGCCCCTTAAAACAACAATAACTAACTACTTTGGGTGTGTGTAGAATTTGTCTGATAACCGGTAATAATTGTGATGGCTGTATTAGTGTGTGTTATCTGTGATTCAGGTAAGGACTGCAGACGATACATTTTCAAGTAGTTCCTACTTTTGCTACCGACAACGACACCTAGCTGTGGACTTGGCTACTAGATGCCATCACAGCCAGCATCTGGCGGCGAACGTTGGAACTAATATAGCTTTATCAATCTAACCTACAAATTTTGGATTCATACAATATATTGTAGTTAGTGGAAGGTTCTTTTTCATGCCATAAATCTATTACATGGGACCGCCGACTTTACTTCCCCTCCGAAGGAACGCATACTGAGAGATCTTTAACGCTCTTAAAAATTCGACGATTTCGGTCGGGTTTGAACCCGCGATCTTGGGCATAGAAGCTCAGCATGCTACCAACTACGCCACCGAAGTCGCCGGACCTGAAAGAGTATCTCAGGAATACACTCGTTCTGTATGTTACCACTCCTTCAAGGGGCTGCAGTGTCCATGGTCTTGAGTCTAGTGTAACTTTAGCCCCAGGAGCGTGTAAACCACACTTGGACTGCGCTTGCGCATTGTAACTGCGAGAAACTACCTTACGCTCATTACAGTTTTTTTGAGTAACCGTACATATCCACCAACTGATTAAATCTCTGGCTAATGACGTCGTAAAATATTAATGTGGGCATCTCTAAAAGCTCATCAGCCAGTTGTCATATTAAAGCTGCTTCAATCCATTTTATAGCTGACTTGTCTCAGCCAGAGAATCCTTTTAAGGGATTAACAAAACACTGTGTGGGCTTCGCTTGTTTTTATTGATGTCATTACTGCCTACGCCCCTTCTCTCCAATGTGCATGGCCTACTTAATTTAGAGTGGTGGTTCACAGTCAGGGTTGGGATTGGTATTTGGATAACACAGCTGTCTTCAATAGTACCAAATGAGGCTCTTGTCCCCAAGACCCTGGGTTCGATTCGCAACTCCACTAAGAAATTAATTCTTGCCTGAAGGTTAGAAAGGGGGTGCGCTCAGCCTACTTTATCAACCCTACAAGGGGTTTTCCACAGTTTTCTATTTCGTATTTCTATGTAAAGAAAATGCTAAAATAGTACCCAGCTTAAGGGACTCCAAAGAGGAAATAAATGTTACAATTTTCAATTTTTTTCTTTTTTCTTTACATTTCATGAATGTATGAAATCTAAAATGATATATAATTTTTTAACATTTTTTAAAAATATACCTTGCCTCGGATTCGAGATGTTTTTGAGTGCTTTCGTTACGGGTTGACATGGGTAAGGATACCAGAAATCACATGAAGGTTTTCAATACGAGGAGGAAAGTTGGAGAAGCTAAACTATAAACCATGAATAATAAATGTGTAGACAAAAGTAAGTATAATCCATCCAATGCAGCTGGAATGTGTTAGAAAGGTAATTGAATCTTCAACGCTTATTTCCTTAAAGTAATTTCCCTTATAAAATGCATGTTTTCTCAGAATCTACTCAATGGATTTGCTTCAAACTTTCAAGATATGTTAAATGAACTGTTGTTGTTGTTACTTCAACGCAGAATTCATTAGTAAAGAATTTGCATAAGCAAAAATAAACTGTAATATTGTTAAAGAATAAATATCCGTATTGACATACGAAAGCCTCCGTGGCTTAGGCGGCAGCACGCCGGCCTCTCACCGCTGGGTCCGTGGTTCAAATCCCGGTCACTCCATGTGAGATCTGTGCTGGACAAAACGGAGGCAGATAGGATTTTCTCCGGGTACTCCGGTTTTCCCTGTCAAAATTTCATTCCAGCAACACTCTCCACTATCATTTAATTTAATCTGTCATTCATTCAATCATTGCCCCAGGGGAGTGCGTCAGGCCTCGGCAGCCGGCACAGTTCATATCCTCGCCGCTAGATGGGGGCTTCATTCATTCCATTCCTGACCCAGTCGGAGACTGGAAGCTGGCTGTGGATTTTCATTCATTGACATACGATGAATTAAAAGAAAAATGACATCAAACGTCTATCAATACATTAACTCACAAGACATTTAATTAAAGTTTGAGAACATGTTTCAATCCACGTTGGGTTCTTAATATAAATCAATGTTTTAATTATAACCACTTAATAAATATACTAATGAAATGAAAATCCACAGCCTGCTTCCAGTCTCCGACCGGGTCAGGAATGGAATGAATGAAGCCCCCATCTAGCGGCGAGGATATGAACTGTGCCGGCTGCCGAAGCCTGACGCACTCCTCTGGGGCAATGATTAAATGAATGACAGATGAAATGAAAGGATAGTGGAGAGTGTTGCTGGAATGAAATTTTGACAGGGGAAAACCGGAGCACCCGGAGAAAAACCTGTCTGCCTCCGTTTTGTCCAGCACAGATCTCACATGGGGTGACCGGGATTTGAACCACGGACCCAGCGGTGAGAGGCCGGCGTGCTGCCGCCTAAGCCACGGAGGCTTCTAAGTATACTAATACTAATTTAAAAATACCTAATCATCCTTAAATATCAATCTAGTTTACAACTTATATAATAACTAATTAAAGCAACATTAAGAAATTCGTAAACAATAAAATTATTTAACGTTAAGAACATGAAAAAGCATACAGAAATGAAGATATCTTGTTTAATTTAAAAAACGAGAAAGTCTTTTAGGAATGTTTTTTTTGCAACATGCAAAAAATCTTTCCGTATTGGCGTTTTAACGACATTTCCTTTTTTCCTGTTAACAAGAATCAATACTCCTGGAATATGTTTTTTTTTCATGATATCTCCTGTCTTCTGCTCAAGGCCCTAAAGGAGGCAGGGTGTGTGTAGCCACACCACTTTGGTGCACCCTCGATGATAGTGCAACACCCTTGAGAGGTCATGGCTGGTGAGCTCGGGAGTTGTCGACCCCGGTTCTCTCCTTTTTAGCCTATTTTCAATTTTGAAAAAATAGGCTTATGAGATCATCTTTTGTCCGTGTGTGTGTGTGTGTGTGTGTGTGTGTGTGTGTGTGTGTGTGTGTGAGGTGTGTGTGTCCCCCCCCCCTCTAATAAAATCTAAACGGCTGGAGCGATTTCAATGAAACTCGGTAAGTTCATAGCACTATTCCCGGCGACCTCGACCGTGCCCTTCAAATTTTGTTACGTCTCACCAATCCAACATGGCGGCTGTGCGAAATATTTCACTAGCATTCAATATCTCCGAAACTATTACCGACATCGCCCTGAAATTGTGTACGGTGATAAAGGGCACTACTAGAAGTTCACCTATGAGACTTTCAAAAACCTGGTGACTACAAGCGAAGTTGAGACATTTAAATAGACTTTTCTCGCGATTTGACTATCTAAATGTAATGAAACTTGGTACAGCAAATGTTTATACACATTGTAATGCACTGGAGTCTAATTTAGTTCAATTGTTTACATAACCTCAAAATGGCGGCTGTGCGAAATATTTCACTGACATTCTATATCTCCGAAACTATTACAGATATCACCCTGCAATTTTGTACGGTGATAAAGGGTACTGATTCAAGTATACCTATGTATATTTCATAAACCTCTAAAGTACGAAACGAACATGGCGACCAAGCGAATTTAAAATATTTTAATAGACTTTTGTCGTGATTTAACTCTCTGAGCGCAGTGATATGTGGTACAGTAAATGATTTTGCAGATTGTAATGCACTGCCATCTAATTTAATTCAATTGTTTACATAACCTCAAGATGGCGGCTGTGCGATATTTTAAAATTAAGTTTTAATTTCTTGTGTCGTAATCATGCGATCGAAGTGAAAGTTTGAATAATGAACCTAGGCAATAATTGTCCTTGAATGGTACATAACTCTATGGCCTATACATATAACACTCCTAAATGGCGAGCTTCCGAAATATTTAGACGGTTCTCAATATCTATGAATCTTTTACAGCAACCAAACTGAAATGTTTTATGTTCATAGAGACTATGAACATATGTTCACCTATAGGACTTTCAGGAACCTGGTGAGCACAAATCCAACATGGCGGTGAAGCGAAGTATAAATATTTAAATGGACGTTTCTCGCGAATTAACTATCCGAGGGCCGTGAAACGTTGCACGTTAAATGCTTATACAAATGTTGATCTGGCATCTAATTTATTTCAATGGTTTGCATAATCACAAGATGGCTGCTGTGCGTAATTTTAAAATCTCGTTTTTACTTCTTGTTGTCTAATCATGCGATTGAAGTTTGAAGAACAAACGTACACAATAATCTTAATGTAATAGTACAAAAATAAAAATCCAACCTGGCGACCATCTGAAATATTTAGACGGTTCTCAATATCTACGAATCTGTTACAGCAATTAAACTGAAATTTTGTATGTTGATAGATGCAATTAACATGATCAGGATATATGAAAATAGGCTGTATAGTTCTTCACGGAACTACTTGTTTCCATTGGGCCGGACCCTCTCCTCTTTCCCTTACGTATTTGTCTTTCATGGCTCTACTTATTTATCAGTCCCTCAGTTCTGATTATTCGAGGGTTGAGCGCATTTATTTTCCCTGTCGTTTTTTCTTTATCCATTATTGTTTGTCCATTTTTTTCTTGCAGAAAGTAAGGTAGTTATAAAATCCGTAGTTAGTTTTACATGCTGGTTTCATATCGTCATCTTTCATTTTCACTCTACCTAAACCATTAGGGTGTTTGACCCCTTAAAACAACAATAAATATTATCATCGACATTTTTTGCCACCAGAAAATAAAGAGGTTTTGTATGTTTTGTTTGCGGTTTCTATCTATTAAGATTGTTTACTGTTTGTGTTTCAGCCGTCGGGGTTCATGGAGTCGTCGGTGCCTTACTCCAGCATGGAGGAGGTGTACGTGGTTGCGCGGTGGGACATTGGGAACCGCTACTGTATACGGATAGTGGTGGAGGACGGCTCACTCCTACTCCAGGTAAGTCACTTATTAACTTTGTTGTTGTTGTTGTTGTTGTTGTTGTTTCATTTTAGGAGCTTGGGACATCTTGGTCATCAGCCTCGTGTTGTGTTGAACTTGTCTGACAACCTGTATTTATGTGATGACTGTAGTAGTGTGTGTAACTGTATTAGGGACAGGGATGAGGTAGGTGCACTGGGACTTGGAGTAAGGTACTATCCCGGCATTTGCCTGGAGGCAGTGGGGAAAAACCACACTCAGGATAACCGCTGTCAGGCTGGGTTTTCGACATCGCTGATTACCAATTTGATATAAAAATTGAAAAAATAAAAATGGCGGATCCAATATGACGGACACAGATCGGTATTATTAGGTTTATGACCTTGCTGATTAGGTAATTACGAATTTCTCCAAATTTGAAATGGCAACTCCAGTATGGTAGACAAAATTTGATCAATTTAGAACTTAATTTCGCACTTCTACTCCAGGAAAATGCTGAGATGGTACCTAACTGAAGGCCACGGCCGCCTCCTTCCATACCTTAGTCTCAATTATGAGCACGTACACTACTACAACCATCACAGTAATACCGAATTCAAAAAATAGTATTCTTGGCTGTCGTCCCGGAGGTGCGGATTCAAATCCCGGCTCTGCCAA
This sequence comes from Meconema thalassinum, assembly GCA_946902985.2. Lineage (NCBI taxonomy): Eukaryota > Metazoa > Arthropoda > Insecta > Orthoptera > Tettigoniidae > Meconema > Meconema thalassinum. The sequence goes on along the minus strand of OX336392.1, from coordinate 308,408,154 downwards.
AAAAAACTCTCGGCACGCCGGAAGGCGGAGGTAGATTTCACCGGACAAACTTGGGGATAGGCGAAAATAGGCAGAATATGCAGGTTTTCGTAGAAGGATCAGACCTCATTTATTGCGAGAAAGTATTTTATAATTGGAGCTTAATTAACTTTGTTTTTCGTCATTTTATGCATATTTTAAACATGTTATTGTCTTATGGGGACGGTAACCTTCTCGTCATTTGGGGTCCATTTTTATACTTGTGGTCACACTGTCCTTATGCAAGGTTTCGACACTGATGTGTAACTATGTAACGGTCTGTTACTTCTTCACGCAAAATTATATCTCCCGCAGATATTTTGGTTGGTACCTCAGTTTAGGGGCTGCGACAACACGGTCATGTAACCCCGTGTACTTTGGGTGAGTGTAGAATCTGTCAGATGGCAGTCCAACACGCTGTGACGGGGTGCGGGGGGTCTTGCAGTACGCATGCGCGGCCCTCATATTCCAAACTTAAGAGCCGGCCGGAGTGGGAACGGATTTCGCCTTTCATTTCAAAAGCTCGCCACTAGGTTCGCTGTTGCTGTCGACTGCAGCTAGCTCCACTGGTAGTTTCATCGAGGGTGCCTAGAGGGCAGTGAGGGAGGCTCAAGGCCGTTCGATTCGATCCTATCCTCTCCCCCAGTCATGACGAATAGAAATATTATTTCTATTATTCTTCATGCTCCAGTGTCTGTGTCACGCCAAAGTACCTTCAGAACATTGCGACCAGAATGTTCGTAGTGAAAGTCTGTATACAATCAACTGAACAGTCAAGGTATCCCCGGATTCAGTGAGTGAGTGGGTTCGAACCCCTCTGTCGGTCGTCCTTCAAAAGGTTTTGAGTGATTTCCTATTTTCAACCCCATTATTATGCATATTATACATTACCTTCAAAGAACGATAGTGTGTAAAGTATTGTTCATAGTAGTTTTAAATGACGACTGGGAGAAGAAATAAGGATATCATATTAATATAAACACAACTTATAGCCACAAATTGTTTATTTATTTTAAATAGACACTAAATTAGTAATCAGATCTACATACATACATACATTTTCCTAAGCTGGTCAGCTGAATTTAGTCTAACTTATAGTCGTCGACAGACTGTGTGTACGCGGGTAAATGTGATAAAACGATATAGGCTATAAAACTCATTTTGACATTTTTGAAATACTTAAAATATCAATTTTCGTAATTGGGGAACCCCGAAATCATCTCCCCGGTCAAAATTAGCCGCGCCTGGTTTCCGAACTATTTCTCATGAGTAGGGCTAGGATTTTTATGTAAATGCATATTGTTTCCCTTTCCTTATACACAACTAAAAATGATAAATGTCCATGAATTAGAACCTTAGCTATCATATAATTATATGTTATATATTTTACATATTTGATCATTTTCTTTTTTGTCGTGTGGCCTGATGAGCGGCCGAGTGCAGGTCTTTCCAGTCGACGCCCGTGGGTCACCTGCGTGTCGGAATGAAAGATGAGATGAATGGATGAAAGTGGGTAAGGATGAGGAAGGAAGCGGCCAAGGCCTGTAGAAAGTACCGTCCCAGCATTTGTGGAGTTGAAAATGGGGAAACACGGAAAACCATTCAAGGACGGCCGACGGTGGGGCTCGAACCCACGTCTACCAAGTCAGCAGAGAGCTTGGCCCCACAGCCTAACGCTGCGCTTTAGCGAGCGTAGCCGTGGTGGCTATATACGTGTTGGTATATTTTATCATAATAGCATTTTTTACTTTTTATGTAAAATTACATATACCGTCTCTTACTGTGATTGAAAAAAAGTATTTTTTCGCAAATGAAATAAACGGTAATTCAAAACAGTTAGGTATAACAATATTTGTCCACTAGAAACTCAGGTACATGAAACGGATTTTCCAAGCTATTCATAACCTGCCGAGAAAGGGCAAGGGAAGAATTCCAAGTAAGATATTAGTGAAGATAAGGGGATGGGAATTCGCATCACACATTGCCGGAGACTCATCGGCGGGATTTGGTTCATTTCAATTGTCCAGTGAATGCCTGAGACTCAACTTTTCAACGTTGATCATAAAGGCTACTAGCCTATATTTCCTCCCACCTCGCAAACAAAAAGTGACTCTGACAATACTTATTGTGGAGTTCGAACGCATTTTCTCATACATAATCATGGAATTTATTTAAATTTGCTATAATATGAACATGCTTAATTAATTAGTGTACCACCCTTTATTTTGCAAAAAAAAAAAAGAATAAAATGAAGAATCTACAAGCAATATCATGTGCAATGTATATGATTTATATAAAAATTAAATCAATATTACATACCGGTATTTCAAATTTTTTAATGTAATATTACATAGAAGAAATGGAAGAACGCAGATGCCCCACGTGGAACCATCTGTCATCACTGCGGCAAATTGTGTGCCTCCCGCATTGGGCTGTATAGTCACCTCCGATCTCACCAATGAGACATTCCGGATTGAAAGGCCAATCTACTCGATACGAATGTTTGCTATGATGATGATAGATATTACATTAAAATCCTAGCCTTACTCATCAGTATATTGCCAAAATGGATCCAACTATGACATTTTAACGCATGATAACCTAGAAAGTCATCTCGAAATTGACATCTTAATTATTATGAGGTAACCCGTAGTGACATTCTCACTCCGATACTTACGATGAATATATGGGACACAAGAGGGTAGCAGATCCTGACGTTATTCTTCCATATTTGATAAAAAGATCCGGGAAAAAGCTTATCCTCTTGATATTAAATTTAATTTATCGATCAAGTCTTCGATATTTCCAGAGAAATGGAAACTTACTAAAGTCAGTCACAAGTCGGGTAAGATCTCACTAATTCTTACCTATCGAACAGTACCGGTAGTTAATACGTTTGCCCCAAACAAACTTTACGAGCAAACACTTCATGAACACATAATTATTCAGGCATACATGCCATTTTATTCACGATTCATAACACGGATTCATCCCTCGATGATCAACAATAACCAATTTTCACGAATCAGAAGTCATCTGTTTTAGATTAAAGGATAACAAGCCGATGTAATATATACAGATTATTGGCAGAGTTAACCATCACGTAGCCTACAACTTACGAAAATGTCATATTACGGATCATACTTACAGTATGTAAGAGGCAACACTTTGTATCATAGAGAAACGATCCATTCACCCTCTGGTGTTACCCTGGGATCGAATCTTGTGCCTCTGTAATTTTTATCTTAATTAACCATCTCCGGGATGCCAATATATCATTATTATTATTATTATTATTATTTGCTATTGACGTGTAATCGTTTAAATACATTTATTCGTTATGGGATTGTATGCTGCTCCAAAAGATGAAGAAAAAATAAATTGGAACAAAACAAATTATTTAGATTTATAAGTGTCATCCGATTGCATTTACACGAAAACACACAAATTTTGATAGAAAACACCACCATTTCCTATGTATTTCCCATCTCAAGTCATCTAGGTTTAAGGTAGGTTATACTTGGATAAAAAAAAGTTATCCTTTTCTCACCGTATTGATCGAATTTTTTGAGATATATTCAAAATGCTGGGATATATAAGAAGATGCACATTTTATTTTAGGAACCTGTACATTGCTAAAGAATATATAATGCATTCGTATGAAGTAGACTTGAATTTGGCTCAATAGTTTGGAACCCAAGATGTGCGAATGCTGACGATAGACTTGAATCGATAAAAAATAAATTCCCTATATTCTTGGAATACAAAAGAACAAATGTATATCCTAAATATGCTAAGCGGGAATGTGGTGGACCAGTGGTGTGGTCAAGCTGTTGGCCTCTCACCACAGCGGACCGGGTTCGGTTCCCGGTCAATGCATGTGAGATTTTCAAAGTGAAACGCCATGTCCAGTGGTTCGGATTCCACGTAAAAAGGAGGTGCCGTGGCAATTGATCGCGAGATTGATGGTAACATAAACTACACAATTCTTTTAAAAATGCTAAGCATAATTTCCTACTGGAACTTTTTCTTTAAAGACTTTAGAGAAAAGTAGGCAGGTTATTACATTTAAATAATTTGATAACATCTTTGATAGACCTTATTTGTCATCTGAATTTCAACTATATGTTCCTTCGCGGTCAATAAGACCGAAACGTATAACATCCCACTGGCCAAGAACCAATACAGAGTAACATAAACATTCACCTGTATCCAACACATTCAATATCTACAAAAAAAAAAAAAAACATGCACACATTTCAATATATCAGACAGCACCTTTTGTTCATTATCAGTGACTTGTAACATAATTTCAAGTACGATACTTACTAGAATAATATTTAGTCATACGTATTATAAGTATCATTTTATATTAGTGTAAGAAAAATATTAAAAATATTAAGTGTAATTCATATTGTCATTTCTCATAATTAGGTTGAAACCTGTTAGAAGAACTACAAATAAACAAACAAATAATTATAAATAAATGAACAAATTAGTGTAATGAAATTCAGGCCCACTTTAGTGATGGTTACTAACTAGTGATTGCTTGCTACTCATATAATAATTACTGTAACTTGAAAAGAACAGTAGTCGCTACATCATATTTAGACTGACAAAGCAACATTTTATTTACAATCCACCTCGTGGCGTAGTGGCTAGTCTTCTTAGCTGTCAACGCATAGGTCCAGGTTTGGGAGCTGAGGGCTGGAATGGGATACACTGAGGCTTGTGAGGCAGAACTGGGAAGAGAAGGGTTACATTCTTACTTCAGCCATCCTGGAAGTTGTTTCATCACTTATGCTTCAGGCAAATGCTGGGATGGTATCTAAGGCCTCGGCCGCCGCATATACAAAACCCGACCCAAATACAAATACACGCCCTAATACAACCATCACAATAACACAGGTTATTAGACACATTATATACACACACCCAAGTGCACGCGGCTACATGACCACCATGTCCCAAAGCTCCTAAACGAATCACCACCTCCAACAACAACAACAACAGCAACAACTCTATTTACAGTACAACAATGGCATAATCTTGAAAGTAGCCTATACTATATTACAGACATGTTATAAAGAACTAAAAAGCTCATAATCAACACTGGAACTACAAACGACCTGTAGGCCATACACCATAATATGATGATCTAGAATGCAGCCGATTGTAACCAGGGGCGGATCTAGGGGAGGGTGAGGAGGGGGGGGGGGGGGCTGCGTCATGGATTGTTTTAAATTTCATTGATTATTTATTCGTTAATTCCCCATAAAGAGAGCGTTATAACACAATCAATTTTCATGTTTAATTCTGGCCCTTTCTTCTTTTTTTCCCCAAAAACCTCTCATACACACACTATGCTTCCTCTGTCTCTCCTCCCTCCACTTCTTTCCCGGTTGTCTCTCTTTGGGAGTCTGCTCAAACATCCGTTGTCTAAGTCTAATTGATTAATTAATTATACTTTTCAAACTAATTTATAATTCATATTCTTTTTTCAGTGCAGCTATGACCTCCCGTGACCGTTTAGCAAGTATAGATTTCAGTGAAATGATGGAAGACTTCATCCGAGAAAAAGAGTCGCAAACTAATATTTTAATATTTCATAGTTTACATAATCTTCTTCAAGAGGACTTACGGGTTTCTTTCGTATTATTAAAAGAATGTACCGTAGTGTATTCAAAATATTGTAACTATTCTTTATTTTATTATTATTACAAAACTATTTTCCATTTGATTCGATATTTTTTATATTTTCTATTGTTGAGGGCCCGACCGTATCATATCGCCCAGGGCCCCGCAAGGCCTGGATCCGGCACTGATTGTAATGAAGCGACTGTCAGCACCTGGACATGAGCTGATTTCATCACTTCCTGGCATGAGATTACCATCTCTCAGAAGCCGGCTCTGTCTTCTTTCACCCTGTTTCAAGGACACGACTTTGCGACGATGCGGTATCTGACGGTAACTGCCTGAACTACCAGCACCTCGACACGGCTAGCATTAGCAACTCAATATGCTTACATTTTCTAAAATCACGATTAAACATATACGGAGTTCTTAATTTGAAAATATGTTTCAGTAGCACAATAGAGAAAACTATAAGCTGTCTTGCAGTGGAGTTTGTTTCTGTTTTCAACATCATCTGAAGGCATTGAAGAGGTTAAGAAAATTGCAGTTCAGAACTCTATTTTATATGGAGAATTGTGATTTTAACTACACTTTTTATAACTATCATTCTATTCCTGTTCGATATGCTTTTGCACTGATGGAAAGTGCATAAAATACTACAGCGTGCTGTAGAAACAAAATAATTTTACCTTGTCCCGTTTCTTTATAAATCGTTTCACAAACTTTTGTCCCATGTTACAACAAGAGCTGGGCTGGCGGCCGGCCGTCCCAACTCCGGCCGGCTCTTAAATAATCGGCTTCGCGCATGCCAGTCGCTGTTATTGCATTACACGACACGCAGCCAGTGAAAGAAGGAATGTGCTGAGTGAGTGAAACGAGTAGTGACTAACTTAATGTTTTTGGAATGCGCGATACGCAGTGAGCGGGAAGACATCTGCAGTTCAAACCCGACTGCCATCTCCTGGCGCGATATCAGTACAGGCCATCATGCAGCGACTCTTAACGATTGATCAGCTGATCGGTAGGGGTAGAGATGGCGACCATTTTGCTTTGTGCTGTGTTGTTTATATATTTTATAAATGAGTATCCGCGTGAAAAGTGATACTTGAGAACACTTCTACTTACGTCATCTAGAATGAGGATTATTTATTTTCTGAAACAAATGTTCATTTTGTAGGTAGGTTATTGTATCTACGCAAATTTTGCGTTGCGTGTTTGTCATCACACAGAAGGTTATGTTTTAGTTAGGACCTCTATATCACTTATTTTGTAGGTAGGTTATTGTATCTACGCAAATTTTGCGTTGCATGTTTGTCATCACACAGAAGGTTATGTTTTAGTTAGGACCTCTATATCACTTATTTTTTCGACTCATACAAGGTTTTTTGGGTGGTAGTAAAATGTTGTTAGTTCAGGAAACCTCCTTCCCAGGTCGCAGGTATGTCAAAAGTTTGTTTATAGCAACTACCGGTATTATGAAAGAAATGATAATGTGGCTTGCTTCTCCTTCCCCACCACGACAATTTAAGAAAGCAATGCATACACAACATTCCTAGAAATTATTTGTACATTACGGGGAATACAAGAGTGTGTGTTAACATTTCCCTGAAAGTAAGATACCATTCTTCGGGAGAGAAGAGCTAATCGCCTTGATGGTAGGTTGTTAGTTAATATGGTTTCAATTATTGTAAGAAGTTCCCAAACTTCAGCCTATGCTAGGACTGGAAACATTTCTAATATGATAATGCTGAGGTTAAGTTACTTACGGTATGTAAATCAAAGAAGCGATATCCAGTATTCAGTATCTACTGAAGTCAGTCCAAGTTACATTATTTGTGAGAATGGTCTCTCGATCAAGCTCAAGTGAATATGGTAATGTTTTCATGGCAGCATTTGTGTAGGCTACTGTATTTACATTAATGGGATTGTTAGCACCTGGTGTATGTACTGTAGGTTATTGATTAATTCTTTACGAGAGGGTTTCACGACATGAAATAAAAGGCAAAACTATTGGCCTGGATAAAGATTATTGATGCGTGACTTACCCCACTGTGCGTGACAAAAACCAGGGGTGTTATCTATTAGCTAACGGGCCGCGCTATCAATCCACCATTGGTCTGGACGAAAATATTGGTCTAGGCAAAACCATTGTGAAACCCTCTTGTGAAGTTTTACCGTTATTGATACCTGATTTCAAAATTACAACCCATTGTAAATTCCTGATGCAAGAAACAAGTTAGATTGAGTCATAGAAAATAAGTGCTGTTAGGATAGGCCCTGTTTAAGTCACCTAGAGGGTGGCCTGTGCATTGATTACAGTTAGAGAAAGGTTATATTGTGCTTTGTCATCCACGAGCAGTTTAGGACATGATCTGTTGAATAGCCAAGAGTAATGTGGGTTTTTCTCAGGCATCTACCATAAACCTTTTCAAAGCGGTGAACGAGAAAATGGCCAAGAATAGATCTTATTCTCGACGTCAAAATACTGCAATTTAGCCCTGTTTGTGTGTCTCAACGTCCTAGTAAATGTACCGGCAATGCACCATTTTGTTCACTCTCAAAATACCAGCTACATCGGCCGGATTCGAACAAGCGGAGCGATAATTAGGCGCATGCAGTGGTAACGGATGGAAGTGCCAATCAGCCCTAAAAAGCATTGCTATTTTTCTACGTCTTGAAGCGGGAGCGTAATTTATATTAGGTTTGAAGAGACTGCGTTTGAAGGGAGCTATCTGACTTGCTGCTGCGACTATAACGACCCTAGGCGTGACGTCACAGTAGGAGCCTTACGGCCTGTACATAACGATGGCAGTGGCTCATCCCTCATCAATTTAGTAGTGTTGCCATGGCAACCTCTGATTGCTCTTTGCATTTTCTTATAATTCCGAAATCATTTTTCCCATCCCTTGGCGTAATGGTGGGTCATATTAAAAATTCTTTCAGACAAAAGTTTTAGGTAATTATTAGGGGAATATTGTCCATTTTATACGGTTTTGATATTGTGCCTATTAAGAGAGATATGATTATTTTTTTCCGAAAAACCCACTTTTTCCCAAGCCTTTGGTCAATGGTTGGTGATATAAAAAAACTCTTCAAACATAAATTTTTGGGCTTTATCCGACACATAGTATGAACTTTGAACGGATTCGATATTTCACATATTAAGAGAGTTATAGCAATATTTCACTTTTTCGAAAAAAAAAAAGACCCCTATTATCGCCCCCTTCGACCGATTTAGCCCAGTAACGAACTCGACCGAGATTTTATAAGTATACATATTCGGTAAAAAATTCAAAGTGATTGGTGCAAAATTACGGCAGTTATCGTGTCCACAAGAAACTGATATACATATATATATATACGGTGGTTTTAGGGTCTGGGGGATGTGAAACGCGAAGATATGTCGACATTTTCCGGAAGTCGAAACATGGTACCCATTGCAATAGTTAGCTTTCTAATGAAATCTCCCTAAAATTCTGGTCTGAGGGTCTGGAAAGGGGTACATTCATCCTCGTGAGGCAAAACTGAGAAGAGGCGGCTTAGATTCTCACCTCAGCCATCTTGGAGTGGTTTTCCGTGGTTTCTCACGTATACTGCAGGCAAATGTCGGGATGGTTCCTTACTTAAGTCCACGACTGCCTCCTTCTCAATCCTCATCCGAATGGCAAATATATACACACTTATACAGCCATCAAAGTAACACAAATTACACACACACACACACACACACACACACACACACACACACAAGTACACGGGACTACATGACCACGATGTCGCAAAGCCCCTAAATGAATCATCAATAACACACTTAAAATCCCACGGCTGCCTTCTCACCTGGATTACTTATACACACACTAATAGATTCTTGACGACAACAACAGAAACAACAACAACAACAACTACAACAACACAGATTATCTGACAAATTGTACTCACACCCAAATACAAGGGACTCATTTTACTCTCCGTGGCGACATGAGCTCTTCTTCAAGATTACAGTGCTGTTGCGAATCAATTAGAAACGCACCATTTTTTCCCGCCAATTATTACTAATTGTTCCGTTCACATTATAACTTCTAACACAAGTAGCACGCGTAATGCTGCTTTACCTATGTGCAGACTGTACTCTGTCGTCACTGTGTCCCCCCCCCCCTGCTCGTCCCGTAGACTTGTAACTTTTCCCATTCGGAATTGCTTGTGGTAATTTTAAGAATTGGGTATTCCGAGAGATGCCTGGTCTGGGTCTTTTTCTCTTGTTTCATTGAATTTGGAATGTACCCTCTAAATCAGGTGAATTCAAACCATAGGCCACGAATCTTGGAATAGTTCAAGAGAGATTGATCACTAAAAGGACTTTGAGTACCTCTGACTTGAATTCATTCGAAACGCAGAATAAGTTAATTAAAACCAAACGAGTGGTATTTTACATTAACAAGGTCCTTCTTTTAGTGTATCCCCGAGGGGCTCACAACTTGTGAGACTTGGGTTGGCGACCAAGGGACCCCAGCTGAGTCCGGCATTGCTTCCACTTACTTGTGCCGGGCTCCTCGCATTCTTCTTTCCTGTCGACCTCACTTGGTCAACTCTTGTTCTCTTCCGACCCCGACGGTATTAGGGTATCCGAGGACTAGGGAGTCACTTCCTTTCTCGCCTAAATTGGCACTTGTCTCAACTTTTCTGATACCCTCCTTTTGCGAGGGGTCAGCCTTCTTTTTCTTTTCATATTATCTCCTGCCTTCTGGTCAAGGCCCTCAAGGAGGCAGGGTGTATGTAGCCCCACCACTTCTGGTGCACCATGGATAGTGCTACACCCTCAGGGGCTCACGGCTGGTGAGTTCGGGAGTTGGCGACCCCGAGGGATTCCTGAGCTGGGTCCGGTTTTCCCCCCTTTATTCCATTACCTCTGGGGCGGACCCTCTACTCTTTCACTTTCCTTTCTACCTTTCATGGCTCTCCTTCCAAGTCCCTCAGTCTTCATTCTTCGATGGTTGGTGGCATTTCTTTTCCTCCTGTCCTTTATTTGCCTTATTCTCCTTTTGTTTTCCATTTCTTCTTCTAGTATATAAGTCAGTAGTTAGTTTTAGTTATAGTTTACATTCCATTATCATCTTCACGATCACCCAAACCATTAGGGGCCGATAACCTAGATGTTAGACCCCTTAAAACAACAATTATCATCATCATCATCATCATCATCATCATCATCTTTTAGTGGAAATTCTATAAAACCATTTTACTATGATTTTCTTAAAATAAAATGTATTTAAGACTGTTGGGTGAATATTTGAAATAATTGCAATGCACTGTAAACATTAAAGCATGAAACGTATAAATGTTTTCTCTCAGCCTTATCAATGGGAAATATTGACTATGCAATGCAACTGAGGAAAATGTTACAGAATCAACCATTTTTGATGTGTAACATCTTTCCACTCGAATGCTGGATATTTTTGTGGGAGTGATTTTGAAAAATGGGACGGGTGGATCGGACGGAAGTGTGTAAGACGCACTGCCAGTTGGATCGCATCCCTCCTGGCTGTTTTAGCAGCCAGAAGGGATGTGATCCAGCTGGCAGTGGTACCATGTGGAATGTTTCTCGCATACGGATTATAAGGTGCGCTCAAAAAGTAACGAGCCGGAGGCTGTAATGCGCAAACCGGTGACGACATCGGCTAATCGTGGCGTGTGTAACGAGGTGAGGTTCCGACCAGAGCGTGGAAGCTCACAGCCCGTCGCTAGAGGGCACGCGTGCACGTCACGTGACGATACAAAGTGAGCAGCAGCATGCATCAATCGTTTAACGCTGCCAGTCGCATTGCAAACAGTGACATGGAGGCGTCAAACGAAGAGCAAAGAGGTGTTGTTCAGTTTCTGACACCGAAAGGAGTAGGTGGAACGGACATTCATCGCCTAATGTCACAAGTGTACGGCGAACACTGCATGTCCCTTGCAAGGGTCAAGGTGTGGCACAAGCGCTTCAGGGAAGGACGGGTGTCGTTAGCCGATGATGCCTGGTCTGGGGCATCCCCCTGCATTACCGATGGCAACGTCCAGCTGGATGATGCACTCATTACCCAGGACCGCCGAGTGACAGTGAACGCCATAGCCGCCGTGGTCGGATTGAGCGTCGGAAGTGTGCACACCAACATGAAGGAACGACTGCACTTGCGGAAAGTGTGTGCCCAATGGGTGCCCCCACAGTCTTGAACCACACCAGGAAGCATGTCGAATGGCCTACTGTCTTGATCTTGGTTGGACGATTGATGCATGCTGCTGCTCGCTTTGTATCGTCACGTGACGTGCACGCGTGCCCTCTAGTGACGGGCTGTGACCTTCCACGCTCTGGTCGGAACCTCACCTCGTTACACACGCCACGATTAGCCGATGTCGTCACCGGTTTGCGCATTACAGCCTCCGGCTCGTTACTTTTTGAACGCACCTTATACTTTGTAACAGCAGAATATCAAGAAGGCAGTGCGAGAGTAGAAATATCAAGTAGGCAGTGAACAAAAAGAAGTCCTCTCGGCACGCCGGATGGCGGAGGTAGATTTCACCGGACAAACTTGGGGATAGGCGAAAATAGGCAGAATATGCAGGTTTTCGTAGAAGGATCAGACCTCATTTATTGCGAGAAAGTATTTTATAATTGGAGCTTAATTAACTTTGTTTTTCGTCATTTTATGCATATTTTAAACATTTTATTGTCTTATGGGGACGATAACCTTCTTGTCATTTGGGGTCCATTTTTATACTTGTGGTCACACTGTCCTTATGCAAGGTTTCGACACTGATGTGTAACTATGTAACGGTCTGTTACTTCTTCACGCAAAATTATATCTCCCGCAGAGATTTTGGTTGGTTCCTCAGTTTAGGGGCTGCGACAACGCTGTCATGTAACCCCGTGTACTTTGGGTGAGTGTAGAATCTGTCTGATAAACGGTGTGAATTGTGATGGCTGTATCAGTCTGTAATTCAGATAAGGACTGCAGACGGTCAATTTCAAGCAGTAGTCCCTAATGTTGCTACCAAATACTACCGTCAACGTCACCTAGATGTGAACTTGGCTACTAGAAGCCACCGCAACCAGCAACTCGCAACGAACGTTGGAACTTCCCCTCCAAAGGAAAGCATACTGAGGGATTTTTTGGGTTCTTAGAAAATCCGACGACTTCGGCCGGCTATGAAGCCGCGACCTTGGGCATAGAAGTTCAGCATGCTACCAGTTACGTCACCGAAGCCGCTTCACACTGTCAGATGGAAATCTGTATCTAATCTCGTGCAAGTGCGTTGTCATGGCAACGTCTGATGGCTCATCCCTCATCAATTTAGTAGTGTTGCCATAGCAACCTCTGATAGCTCTAGGCATTTTCTTATAATTCCGAAATCATTTTTCTCATCCCTTGGCGTAATGGTGGGTCATATCAAAAATTCTTTCAGACAAACGTTTTAGGTAATTTTTAGGGGAATATTGCCCATTTAGTACGGTTTTGATATTGTGCCTATTAAGAGAGATATGATTAATGTTTCCCGAAAAACCCACTTTTCCCACCCCTTTGGTCAATGGTTGGTGCTATAAAAAACTCTTCTAACATAATTTTTTAGGCTTTATCCGACACATAGTATGAACTTTGAACGGATCCGATATTTCACATATTAAGAGAGTTATAGCAATATTTCACTTTTTCGAAAAAAAAGCCCCCCATTTTCGCCCCCTTCGACCGATTTAGCCCAGTAACGATCTCGACCGAGATTTTATAGGTATACATATTCGGTAAAAAATTCAAAGTGATTAGTGCAAAATTACGGCAGTTATCGTGTCCACAAGAAACTGATATATATACATAAATTATATATAAAATTTTGAACTGAGGTGGTTTTGGGGTCTGGGGGATATGAAACGCGAAGATATGTCGACATTTTCCGGAAGTCGAAACATGGTACCCATTGCAATAGTTAGCTTTCTAATGAAATCTACCTAAAAGAGAGTCTTGGAATTGTTATGTATTATGAGAGTGTTAAAAATTAAGATTTTTTGTGTGTTGATGAATGTGAAGGATAATAAAAACGGTAACAACTTCAAGGTAGGATAACATGTCAGATGTTACACATCATATGCGACTACTCTAAGGCTCGTACCTTTTTTTTTTTTTTTTTTGTGTGTGGAGATATTCAGAGATATTCAGTTTTTTAAGAAAGCTCCACAATTCGTTTTAATTAATTTTATAAGACAGTTACTGAAGAGGGCCACAATGTGGCCGAAACTGGTGTGATATATTATATTTTTAAAACTATTTATTGACAAATTTACATTTCATAAATACTCATGGTATTTTGCTTCTGATCATGTTACAAGTAAACGACGAATATTTTCCACCTCGGCTACCGGCAATCGCACATCTTGAAAGGTATAAATGTTAAGGATGTCACGCTCGTGACTAAGACTTTTCCAAGGCCATATGACAGTGAAGGTTTTCTTCAATTGTTATCCCCAGGATGATTTCAGCACTTCCTTACAAATATCACACAATGGCACTGTGATTATTTCTCCTTTTTTAAGTTCCTTCTCAAGATTGGAGCTGAATACAACAGACTCACTTAATGCAATTCTCAGATCCTGGTGTCTCTTTTATTTTCTATCATCATGTAACAGGATGGACATTCGAACCTCCATACAAAACATTCACCAACTGGAAGTCCTCCCCTTCCCCAATGGTTTCACAACTAGTGGGACATGGATGGACGACCATGGGGTCCCAGCATTGCTTGCAGACTTTCATCTTTCCTGTTGACCTCCCGTGGTGAATTCTTGTTTTCTTCCGACTCCGACAGTATTACGGTATCTGAGGTCTAGGGTGTATTTCGTTTACCCGCTTTAAATTGACTTTCTCTTTGATTTCCAGATATTTAATTATTTATATTGTATCTTTCAGTCGGTGAACACAAAACAAGATGAAAGTGTCGAGCCTGCACAAATAAGTGCAAGCAATGCTGGGATCCCATGGTCGCAAACCCACGACCCACTAGTTGTGAACCGCTGAGGAGCGGGAGGACTTCCAGTTCGAAAATGTTTTGTGTTGACGACTAAAAGCCACAATGTTAATTGTTAACAAGGCAACATTGAAAAATGGCTTCAAAGCTATCTTCACTTTTTCTGAATACTCTCATTTTCTAGATCGTATTTCTTTATTTATCTTTCCTGGTGCGCCTACCTCCTGCCAGCCCTAAAGGAGGCACGGCGTGTGTAGTCCCACCACTTATGGTGCACTTTGGATAGTGCTACACCCTCAAGGGCTCACGGCTGCTAAGCTCGGGAGTTGGTGACCCCGAGGATTTCCTGACCTGAGTCTGACTTCCCTTCTATTGACCTTGGGAGGGACCCTGTCCACTTTCCCTTTCATGGCTCTACTTCTTTCAAAGTCCCTCAGTCCTCTTCTTCGAGGGTTGAGAGCATTTCCTTTCCCTGTCTTTTATTTTCGTGATTCCTTCCTTCTTCATATTTTTGTAGTACATAAGTTGGTTCTAGTTCTAGTTTTCATTTCATCATTATTCATTTTCATCCACACCATCATATTATTATTATTATTATTATTATTCCTCTTCTATCTTTGTTTCGACCCGGTGTGGACTACGTTACTTCAACCGTTTGTACCCTAGAGCTTTAACTCTTACCCAATATTCTCGCATTCGCGTTCTATGAGCCTCCTTTCTTCCATCAGTCCACTTATCGTTTTTCAATTTTGCATTTTCTTGGAAGCTCGAAGTCTTCTCTGGAGAGGTGCACGTTTCTGGATGTGTTCAAGTGTGATTCCTACTTCTCGAAGATCTCTTTCAATTTCGATGAACCAGGTGCGCTTGGTTTTCTTGTTAACAAAGTGGGAAAATACCTTGTTGGCCTGTCTCTGCGAGCTCATACGTGTTATGTGGTCATAACATTGAATCCTCCTTTTCCGAATGGTGTGTGTTATCGTCTCAATGTTATTATTATGAAATGTTTAAGTGTAAGAGAGGGTCATTTGCCCTATCTTCGCCACTAAAGCAGATAGGCTGTAACAGCCTGAGGTGGTGCACACCACTTTAGTTTTGTTGTGGCTTGGGACGTCATAGCTGCGTGTTTGTAAAATTTATGAAGTTTTGAAGCCTGCTTTAAGTGTTACTTGTACAAACTATCAACATGCTGTGTTCGCCGACTGAAAAGTATAACCTGTGTCTTTGTAGTGCCTGTACTAGTGTGCGTTTAATTGGAAAAATACATCTGCCATGGCCTTGAGGCAGCTACAATAGCTGAAATGTAATGGATTAAAATGGGAAAATGCGAACTTGAATATACTGTATTATATTCAGTCATTTTATTAATGTACTAACATTAGCCGAACAGTTTTCAGGAGCGTGTAGCCTGCACTCCCGTTTGCTCAGATGCACCTGCGGGAAACTTGTGAACTATGGTCGTACACTGTTGGCGATAGTTTCGCGTGGTGGATGTTGAGCACGTGGAGGGAGAGGGAGAGTTGTAGTATTTCACTGATGTCAAACTGTCGATTGTTAGAATAAAGTGGGCTGCGGTCAAGCTACAAGGATCCAAATAATGTAACATTTGGCAACCCTGGAGGTTTTCGGCTTTCAATATTGGAGTTCAAAATTTAAAGTGGCCCGTGAGGTTTTCACTACGTCATTGTACAACTTTGTAGGAATATTGTGTACTAAGTTTCAACCAGATTAGAATTTTACACCGCAATCCGTTCCCTTGTCAGTCACATCTTTCGCAACAGCAAATAGCAGTGTGTCCTGTAACGTCGGATTTAAGGGGCAAGGGGGAGCCAAGTGGTTCGCATATCTTCCGAGGTTATACTACGTAGACGGACTTGCCGCGCTCTCATTCTTTTTTGAGCGACTGTACAGGGTATAGCTGTTTTAAATACAGCTCAGTAAGTTGGGCTGCCTACAATGGTAGGAGTTTCAAAACGTAAGAGTGCAATCTTAACTCCTGATTATTTCGGCAACCACTGTTTCAGATGCACAGCGAGACGATTCAGTCAAACTTCGAATGACTGAATCAGTTGTTTTCGTAGAATATCCGTTCAGCTGCACACCGATGGTAGTAAAGTTGCATACACCTCAGGGGTGGATACTATAGATCGGAAGCCCCTAGTGCTATAGGCAGCCCAACTTACTGAAGTGTATGTACTGTATCTTAACTGATACCTGTACAGTACAATTGAAACGTTATCTACTTTTCCCCACGTTGGGCGCCAAGTGAAACGTTAATTAGTTCCCCATGTTGGTAGCGCCAAATGAAACGTTTTGCTAGCTCCTAACTGTTGGGTGAGAAATGTAACTGTTTACCTTTGCCTAAGCTATGTTGTTTTAATGGGCGCCAAGACCTCAACGCAATGTTGAAATCTAAATTTGTATTTAACAACGTCTAGCTCTGGCAGAACACCTTCAAGACTCTATTCACTCAGATCGTGGTATGATTTGATCATTAACCCAACAAACAATTGTATCAGGAGAAGGAATTGGTCTATATCTAATGCTACCTACTGAAAGCAAAGATTGCATTGTAAAAGAAATGAATTTATTATATAAAACAAGAATAGCAAAATTAATAATAATAAGTATAAAATTTAAATTGGAGCGTTGTGATTTGAATATTACCGATAGAAAATTACGTGAAAACGGAGTCTGATAAATTGATTTTACTCGTATTTCCAAGCTATGAAGTTACTGAAATATGAAATGTAGAACAAAGAAAATGAGAGATTGCGTATTTCTGCGTCATTGGCGCTTACCACTGGAAATTGCCAAAGCATTTCCCTCGTTCTTGAAGATGTTGTGAGCTTCCCACAGTCTCCTGGACGTCGTCATCTCCGTCGGAATTTGATGATATTCTGGTAGATTAGATAATTCTATGGTCCGTACCTCGGACCCAAACACTCGTACAACCAAGTTTTACAAAAGTTCGTCGCTAACTCCACTGAACATCGGAGCGACACGCACTTGCGACCGTACACCTCAAGTATTTCACAGATAGTCCTCTTCCACGGAACATCGGAGCGATTCCCGCGTATATCCACACTCGGCAAGAACTACACAGATTGTTCTTGTTTCACGGCGCGTCGAACGATATATGCACCTGTTGGCTCCCCCACCATGGTACCGACATCTAGCTTACGTCGTCGCCACTGATTGGCTGCACCCTACGCGCTAGATCCCCACTCCTTCCTCATTACACTCCGCGGGAGGGAGAAGTCGATTTCCGTTTCCACAATTCGCCTTTTCTAGACCTTGCGACCCAAGATTGCGTCATGCTCCTCGACAAGATTCAGCGTGTACTTGAAATCCCAGTGAGTCATCTCTCTCAAATACCCTAACTGACAAAAACTCCGTAAAATTCCGTAATCAGATAATTTTCTATGATATCGTCGTTCGTAATAATTTGCTTGATAGCGTTTTCTAAGACATAGAAAACCTATCTGAATGCTAATAATTTTTATAAAATGCTCCGAAAATACCTTAATAATAATTATAATAAATTAATAATAATAATAATAAATTAACATGAAAAATTATCTTGGCTGAACAATTTGCCGCGTAAATAAATATAGAATGGCTTCCTACTGACTTATGCCAGTTGCATAAAACCCCACGAAAAATACGTTACATATTCGCCTCGGATCATCGGATGATTTACCGTGACGACGGTCCATTATCCGATTATCCCAGACACGTTAATAAACCCCATCCAAAATACATATTACATAAACGAAATCACCCTAAATTACAGATATATACACTCATATTTTTTCTTCACGCACTTTGCGTCAAAGTTTGTTGTCACTATGGATTGCACTTTGCAACCAGTCCAATGTTTTACATATGGAATAGTGTTCCACGGATATTTCCGCCTCTCAAATTTCTCTATGTTGGAGAAATAGACATAATTAATGTGTGAGCACTTTGTATTTATGATGTCATATCACACGCATTGAAGGTGTTCTGATATATTTATATCACCCTAGAACTTCCTAATTTCACTGGAGGTCCCCTCCTTATGGTGACATTTAATTCCACTTATCACTGAGCACACGATCACACTATTGTGGCAGCGCCTCGTGACCATAATACTTAATCTCTCTTTGAAGTAGATTAAATTAATATTGACTTCTGAAAAAAAACAGTAAATGCGCATTACATATAACACCAAATATTTCTGTGCCGTAAGCGCCCTGTCTTGTTAAGTTCCCGTTACCCATATTCTACTTAATACTAGCTCTCAACACAGACCATTTCTCCTCACACAAATAATACCAATGTACAGATTATCTTAAATTACACACTTACAAATCTTACATGGCGAGGCCGTAAACAGAAATCACGTGTGCAGATATGTATGAGTTTCATGAAGGACTGTCTCGCATTCTGATGGCCCATCTTTTATCTCGTGGACGCCTTAAGCTAACAAGCCCTATTCAAGCGCTCCCCCATCTCTTGGAGATAAATGGGAACCCATCAGCGCTGCCAAAATGGCCTTGGTGCATCGAGACAATTTAGTGCTCAACAGCATCCGACAATCCCGTCATATTTCCCTGTACCTTAAAAACTCTCATTTACTTACATACTACCCCCCTGTGTGACTTCTGATACGCCTGCCTTAAGACCAGATCTTCCACGCACCAGACACCACACTTACTCATTTGATAGGCTGGCTCGCCAGCTAAACACACTCACTTTATGACACATATTTTCGTAGACTATGTATATTATACGTCCCGTATAATCTGTTTCCCTCACTATTCTCCAGCACATATGCTGTTTTCCCAATACGTTTGGAAACTATAAATGTTTCTGCGTCACCTGCTTCCAACCTTGCAAGTGGCTCCCTTTAAATGAACGTCATCACGTTGCTCTACTAGCATATTCCTCAGTGTCTGTAACGATGCCCTGTTGCTACTGTCCACACATGCTAACCCTACTTTCCTCTGGTGTTACACCTCTACTCGACACTCTATGACCTAACAATGTCACTTCTGACTGACAGAATGACGACTTAGACAGCTTCAAAGTGAACCCTGCCTGATCTAACTTCTGAAAAACTATATTTAAATGATGTAGATGCTCCTCAAAACTGCGTGAACTAATTACCATATCATCAATGTAAATGGTTACAAACTCTCCTGTGTCATCCCCTAATGCGATGTTTAAAGCCCTAATTAAAGCTCCTGAACTACTCTTTAACCCATAAGGTGTTCTACAAAATTGATAAAGGTTATATTTATGACTAAAAGCTGTAAATGGTCTATCTTCGTACATAAGTGGCACTTGCCAAAAACTGGAACTCAAATCTACACAAGTGAAATACTTCTTCCCCTCAAATGTTTGCATTAATTCCTCTATTGACATAGATTTCAGCTGATCTGAACTAATTCTACTGTTAACCAAACGAGCGTCTAAACAAATACGAACAGTGCCGTCGGTCTTGGGTACCGTGATCAAAGAATTAACATATGGACTGTTCGAGTGCTCAATAATCCCATCTTCAAGCATCTGATTAATTTGTGCCTCAACTGCACTCTGATAAGCGAAAGGTACAGGATATCTATGTCCTGTGAATACTGACCTATCAATAACGTTCAATGAATGTGTATAGCAATTGGCCATACCAATGCGATCGTCAAAAACTCTCCTATTACACAATAACACATCATAGAGCCGAACACACTGTTCATCCTCTATATTTCCCTGAAATGCAGCCTCACGTAACGAGTCCTCTAGACTTCCGTTCGTAATCACACTGCCCACAAAACATGGAGAACCCCGCTCTACGGCTGGCGATATCTCATTTAAAGTACAAATCACACCTACAATACTACTCCTCTGAATATGGTCATTGAACGCTACTTCTACTTCAGAATCTCCCCATTTAAATTTCAAACTCCCTACATCATAACATAAGTTACCAGACACTCTACTTAGCCACTCTGAACCCAAGATAACACTGAATACTAAATTTGGAATTACAAGGCAAATCTGCTTCTCTACATGATTATTAATTTTAATGTCTACTAAAACTTGCTTAGAAATTACTTTAGACCTCTTCCCAACAGCTGTGATAACAAAAGTGCTTTTAATTGGCATCTCCTCAAAATTTACTCCAGTTCCTTTCATTTTATCATAAAATGCACTACTTATGCAACTCTTCATACAACCACTATCAATTAAAACATCTGTGTACGCCTCAGACACGTTAAATTTAACTATGGGGCTCTTACTAACCACTTCCTGAATAATACCTTCATCATTTAGTTCATGTAATAATTCATTTCTTACATTTAGGTCATAGGGTTCCTGTATAATTGTATGGACAGGGCATGCTACAGACTGAGATTCTGACCTTACTTCGCAGCCTGGTTCGCGTTTAAAGAACCGCTACAGCTGGCCGTAGTACTAGTTACTACTGCACTGGTCTGGTTGTTCTGAGTTGTGTTGTCATTGTTTGGCTGTATATTACTACCACTAGGCTGTCCTCTTCCTTGACCCCTATTCTGGTTGTAATTATTGTCATTATAATTTCTCCCTTGATTTCCCCTGAAATCATTGTTTCTCCCTTGATTTCCCCTGTAATCATTGTTCCTCCCTTGATACTGATTACCATAGCCATTTCCTCTGTTCTGATTTAGCTGATTATTATTATTTCTATTTTGAGCATTGGCCCCTTCGCCACCGTTCCCTTGAACTTCCTGATGCCTGGCTTCATTAGGTCTATTATTATTATTACCCTGGTTCCTATTGAAATTGTCCTCATAACCCCCTCTCCCTAGTGCATCAAATGTGCTTAACAAACTTTCTACTTGTGATATAGTCTTTACATTCTGGATACAAGCAGCCTCCTTGATCCTATAGGGAAAGTGCCTAAGTAGCAACCTTACCACATCACTTTCCTCCTTCAAGCCATCCAGATATTTACACACTAATACCTGCCCTAAAAAGTATTCGGTCATGGTGGAGCTTCCTTTAGGGTTATATTTACCACACACTACTCCCTCACGATGCTGCGACTGAATAACCTCATTCCAGAACTTTTCACAGAATTTTATTTTAAAATCATTCATATCAGTAAACTTGTCTCTGTAGACAGCAAACCAATTCCTCGTTTCCCCCACAAACACTTGTTCTAAAATTTCAACTACCTGGCACCACTCAATACTACCATTTTCCAACCTCTCCCCGAATTTATTTTCTATAGTGTTCATGAACTCCATTGGGCACCCCTGTCGATTGCTGAACTTACCCAGTTCTACCTCCCTGTGTGTGCTATTCACAAAAACTGGCCTATTCCGACTATTTTCTTGCCTGATCCTAGCTTTTAATTTTAACTCTAATTCTGCGATTTTCTCCTCAGCCTTCCTCTCAATACTGTTTACTGTTAATTTAATGTTTCCTTCTGATTCTTCTACTTTATCATATAGCTTTGCTTGTTTCTCCTCAATCTTGCTAATGCTCTCTTTATTACTCTCTCTTAAATCATTTACTTCTGCAACTATTTGTGAGTGGACTTTCTCAATTCTACCCCCCAGCTGTTCCTTAACCTCTTTAGTAGCTACCTGAATTTTGTCAATTTCTCCCCCCAATTGCTTTTTGACCTGCTGTGTTTCCAGTTGCACTAGTTCTTTTAAATTTTCAGCCTGTGTACTGATTCTAATTTCCAACTCCTCCTGTACTTTTCCTAATTTTCTGTCTACATCTGCAATAATCTCTTTAGCCTTTTCTTCCATCACCCCCCGGATCTCACCTCTAATCAGTTCGAATTTGTCACTCATTTCCCTACTGTTTTGTTCTAATCTGGCGTTTAAACTATCGCTCAATTCCCTATTACTCTCTTTATTTTCCCTACTGTTTTGTTCTAGTTTAGCGTTATTCTGTTCTAATTTTGCATTTAAAGCTTATGTACTTTCTTTATTTTCCCTACTGTTTTGTTCTAGTTTAGCGTTATTCTGTTCTAACTTTGCATTTAAAGCTTCTGTACTTTCTTTATTTTCCCTACTGTTTTGTTCTAGTTTAGCGTTATTCTGTTCTAACTTTGCATTTAAAGCTTCTGTACTTTCTTTATTTTCCCTACTGTTTTGTTCTAATTTAGCGTTATTCTGTTCTAACTTTGCATTTAAGGCATCACTACTAACTTTGTTCTGATACATAAACTCGAGAAGTAAAGTTTTTAATTCTGGTTGGCCGCCTACACTCCCTGTTTCAGTATCGGGATTTACCTCCGCTACCCCGGTACTACCATCACTCGACATACTGCTCGTATCATCACTCTCCCGTTGATGACCACTACGTAACCTCATCTGTCTTTCTTTCTCATCCCCCATAATGATATACACTGATACAGACAAATAACCCCCAAAATACAGGCACAGAAATATATACCCTTCTCCTTCCACAAATGTTATTAGGTTTTCAGCCCCAAGTTGTCGGCGACAAGTGAAACGTTACTTACTTTTCCCCACGTTGGGCGCCAAGTGAAACGTTAATTAGTTCCCCATGTTGGTAGCGCCAAATGAAACGTTTTGCTAGCTCCTAACTGTTGGGTGAGAAATGTAACTGTTTACCTTTGCCTAAGCTATGTTGTTTTAATGGGCGCCAAGACCTCAACGCAATGTTGAAATCTAAATTTGTATTTAACAACGTCTAGCTCTGGCAGAACACCTTCAAGACTCTATTCACTCAGATCGTGGTATGATTTGATCATTAACCCAACAAACAATTGTATCAGGAGAAGGAATTGGTCTATATCTAATGCTACCTACTGAAAGCAAAGATTGCATTGTAAAAGAAATGAATTTATTATATAAAACAAGAATAGCAAAATTAATAATAATAAGTATAAAATTTAAATTGGAGCGTTGTGATTTGAATATTACCGATAGAAAATTACGTGAAAACGGAGTCTGATAAATTGATTTTACTCGTATTTCCAAGCTATGAAGTTACTGAAATATGAAATGTAGAACAAAGAAAATGAGAGATTGCGTATTTCTGCGTCATTGGCGCTTACCACTGGAAATTGCCAAAGCATTTCCCTCGTTCTTGAAGATGTTGTGAGCTTCCCACAGTCTCCTGGACGTCGTCATCTCCGTCGGAATTTGATGATATTCTGGTAGATTAGATAATTCTATGGTCCGTACCTCGGACCCAAACACTCGTACAACCAAGTTTTACAAAAGTTCGTCGCTAACTCCACTGAACATCGGAGCGACACGCACTTGCGACCGTACACCTCAAGTATTTCACAGATAGTCCTCTTCCACGGAACATCGGAGCGATTCCCGCGTATATCCACACTCGGCAAGAACTACACAGATTGTTCTTGTTTCACGGCGCGTCGAACGATATATGCACCTGTTGGCTCCCCCACCATGGTACCGACATCTAGCTTACGTCGTCGCCACTGATTGGCTGCACCCTACGCGCTAGATCCCCACTCCTTCCTCATTACACTCCGCGGGAGGGAGAAGTCGATTTCCGTTTCCACAATTCGCCTTTTATAGACCTTGCGACCCAAGATTGCGTCATGCTCCTCGACAAGATTCAGCGTGTACTTGAAATCCCAGTGAGTCATCTCTCTCAAATACCCTAACTGACAAAAACTCCGTAAAATTCCGTAATCAGATAATTTTCTATGATATCGTCGTTCGTAATAATTTGCTTGATAGCGTTTTCTAAGACATAGAAAACCTATCTGAATGCTAATAATTTTTATAAAATGCTCCGAAAATACCTTAATAATAATTATAATAAATTAATAATAATAATAATAAATTAACATGAAAAATTATCTTGGCTGAACAATTTGCCGCGTAAATAAATATAGAATGGCTTCCTACTGACTTATGCCAGTTGCATAAAACCCCACGAAAAATACGTTACATATTCGCCTCGGATCATCGGATGATTTACCGTGACGACGGTCCATTATCCGATTATCCCAGACACGTTAATAAACCCCATCCAAAATACATATTACATAAACGAAATCACCCTAAATTACAGATATATACACTCATATTTTTTCTTCACGCACTTTGCGTCAAAGTTTGTTGTCACTATGGATTGCACTTTGCAACCAGTCCAATGTTTTACATATGGAATAGTGTTCCACGGATATTTCCGCCTCTCAAATTTCTCTATGTTGGAGAAATAGACATAATTAATGTGTGAGCACTTTGTATTTATGATGTCATATCACACGCATTGAAGGTGTTCTGATATATTTATATCACCCTAGAACTTCCTAATTTCACTGGAGGTCCCCTCCTTATGGTGACATTTAATTCCACTTATCACTGAGCACACGATCACACTATTGTGGCAGCGCCTCGTGACCATAATACTTAATCTCTCTTTGAAGTAGATTAAATTAATATTGACTTCTGAAAAAAAAACCGGAAATGCGCATTACATATAACACCAAATATTTCTGTGCCGTAAGCGCCCTGTCTTGTTAAGTTCCCGTTACCCATATTCTACTTAATACTAGCTCTCAACACAGACCATTTCTCCTCACACAAATAATACCAATGTACAGATTATCTTAAATTACACACTTACAAATCTTACATGGCGAGGCCGTAAACAGAAATCACGTGTGCAGATATGTATGAGTTTCATGAAGGACTGTCTCGCATTCTGATGGCCCATCTTTTATCTCGTGGACGCCTTAAGCTAACAAGCCCTATTCAAGCGCTCCCCCATCTCTTGGAGATAAATGGGAACCCATCAGCGCTGCCAAAATGGCCTTGGTGCATCGAGACAATTTAGTGCTCAACAGCATCCGACAATCCCGTCATATTTCCCTGTACCTTAAAAACTCTCATTTACTTACATACTACCCCCCTGTGTGACTTCTGATACGCCTGCCTTAAGACCAGATCTTCCACGCACCAGACACCACACTTACTCATTTGATAGGCTGGCTCGCCAGCTAAACACACTCACTTTATGACACATATTTTCGTAGACTATGTATATTATACGTCCCGTATAATCTGTTTCCCTCACTATTCTCCAGCACATATGCTGTTTTCCCAATACGTTTGGAAACTATAAATGTTTCTGCGTCACCTGCTTCCAACCTTGCAAGTGGCTCCCTTTAAATGAACGTCATCACGTTGCTCTACTAGCATATTCCTCAGTGTCTGTAACGATGCCCTGTTGCTACTGTCCACACATGCTAACCCTACTTTCCTCTGGTGTTACACCTCTACTCGACACTCTATGACCTAACAATGTCACTTCTGACTGACAGAATGACGACTTAGACAGCTTCAAAGTGAACCCTGCCTGATCTAACTTCTGAAAAACTATATTTAAATGATGTAGATGCTCCTCAAAACTGCGTGAACTAATTACCATATCATCAATGTAAATGGTTACAAACTCTCCTGTGTCATCCCCTAATGCGATGTTTAAAGCCCTAATTAAAGCTCCTGAACTACTCTTTAACCCATAAGGTGTTCTACAAAATTGATAAAGGTTATATTTATGACTAAAAGCTGTAAATGGTCTATCTTCGTACATAAGTGGCACTTGCCAAAAACTGGAACTCAAATCTACACAAGTGAAATACTTCTTCCCCTCAAATGTTTGCATTAATTCCTCTATTGACATAGATTTCAGCTGATCTGAACTAATTCTACTGTTAACCAAACGAGCGTCTAAACAAATACGAACAGTGCCGTCGGTCTTGGGTACCGTGATCAAAGAATTAACATATGGACTGTTCGAGTGCTCAATAATCCCATCTTCAAGCATCTGATTAATTTGTGCCTCAACTGCACTCTGATAAGCGAAAGGTACAGGATATCTATGTCCTGTGAATACTGACCTATCAATAACGTTCAATGAATGTGTATAGCAATTGGCCATACCAATGCGATCGTCAAAAACTCTCCTATTACACAATAACACATCATAGAGCCGAACACACTGTTCATCCTCTATATTTCCCTGAAATGCAGCCTCACGTAACGAGTCCTCTAGACTTCCGTTCGTAATCACACTGCCCACAAAACATGGAGAACCCCGCTCTACGGCTGGCGATATCTCATTTAAAGTACAAATCACACCTACAATACTACTCCTCTGAATATGGTCATTGAACGCTACTTCTACTTCAGAATCTCCCCATTTAAATTTCAAACTCCCTACATCATAACATAAGTTACCAGACACTCTACTTAGCCACTCTGAACCCAAGATAACACTGAATACTAAATTTGGAATTACAAGGCAAATCTGCTTCTCTACATGATTATTAATTTTAATGTCTACTAAAACTTGCTTAGAAATTACTTTAGACCTCTTCCCAACAGCTGTGATAACAAAAGTGCTTTTAATTGGCATCTCCTCAAAATTTACTCCAGTTCCTTTCATTTTATCATAAAATGCACTACTTATGCAACTCTTCATACAACCACTATCAATTAAAACATCTGTGTACGCCTCAGACACGTTAAATTTAACTATGGGGCTCTTACTAACCACTTCCTGAATAATACCTTCATCATTTAGTTCATGTAATAATTCATTTCTTACATTTAGGTCATAGGGTTCCTGTATAATTGTATGGACAGGGCATGCTACAGACTGAGATTCTGACCTTACTTCGCAGCCTGGTTCGCGTTTAAAGAACCGCTACAGCTGGCCGTAGTACTAGTTACTACTGCACTGGTCTGGTTGTTCTGAGTTGTGTTGTCATTGTTTGGCTGTATATTACTACCACTAGGCTGTCCTCTTCCTTGACCCCTATTCTGGTTGTAATTATTGTCATTATAATTTCTCCCTTGATTTCCCCTGAAATCATTGTTTCTCCCTTGATTTCCCCTGTAATCATTGTTCCTCCCTTGATACTGATTACCATAGCCATTTCCTCTGTTCTGATTTAGCTGATTATTATTATTTCTATTTTGAGCATTGGCCCCTTCGCCACCGTTCCCTTGAACTTCCTGATGCCTGGCTTCATTAGGTCTATTATTATTATTACCCTGGTTCCTATTGAAATTGTCCTCATAACCCCCTCTCCCTAGTGCATCAAATGTGCTTAACAAACTTTCTACTTGTGATATAGTCTTTACATTCTGGATACAAGCAGCCTCCTTGATCCTATAGGGAAAGTGCCTAAGTAGCAACCTTACCACATCACTTTCCTCCTTCAAGCCATCCAGATATTTACACACTAATACCTGCCCTAAAAAGTATTCGGTCATGGTGGAGCTTCCTTTAGGGTTATATTTACCACACACTACTCCCTCACGATGCTGCGACTGAATAACCTCATTCCAGAACTTTTCACAGAATTTTATTTTAAAATCATTCATATCAGTAAACTTGTCTCTGTAGACAGCAAACCAATACCTCGTTTCCCCCACAAACACTTGTTCTAAAATTTCAACTACCTGGCACCACTCAATACTACCATTTTCCAACCTCTCCCCGAATTTATTTTCTATAGTGTTCATGAACTCCATTGGGCACCCCTGTCGATTGCTGAACTTACCCAGTTCTACCTCCCTGTGTGTGCTATTCACAAAAACTGGCCTATTCCGACTATTTTCTTGCCTGATCCTAGCTTTTAATTTTAACTCTAATTCTGCGATTTTCTCCTCAGCCTTCCTCTCAATACTGTTTACTGTTAATTTAATGTTTCCTTCTGATTCTTCTACTTTATCATATAGCTTTGCTTGTTTCTCCTCAATCTTGCTAATGCTCTC
The DNA here is from genome assembly GCA_946902985.2 of Meconema thalassinum. Taxonomy (NCBI): domain Eukaryota; kingdom Metazoa; phylum Arthropoda; class Insecta; order Orthoptera; family Tettigoniidae; genus Meconema; species Meconema thalassinum. Next base: position 308,379,736 of record OX336392.1, on the reverse strand, counting down.
TTTATTACTCTCTCTTAAATCATTTACTTCTGCAACTATTTGTGAGTGGACTTTCTCAATTCTACCCCCCAGCTGTTCCTTAACCTCTTTAGTAGCTACCTGAATTTTGTCAATTTCTCCCCCCAATTGCTTTTTGACCTGCTGTGTTTCCAGTTGCACTAGTTCTTTTAAATTTTCAGCCTGTGTACTGATTCTAATTTCCAACTCCTCCTGTACTTTTCCTAATTTTCTGTCTACATCTGCAATAATCTCTTTAGCCTTTTCTTCCATCACCCCCCGGATCTCACCTCTAATCAGTTCGAATTTGTCACTCATTTCCCTACTGTTTTGTTCTAATCTGGCGTTTAAACTATCGCTCAATTCCCTATTACTCTCTTTATTTTCCCTACTGTTTTGTTCTAGTTTAGCGTTATTCTGTTCTAATTTTGCATTTAAAGCTTATGTACTTTCTTTATTTTCCCTACTGTTTTGTTCTAGTTTAGCGTTATTCTGTTCTAACTTTGCATTTAAAGCTTCTGTACTTTCTTTATTTTCCCTACTGTTTTGTTCTAGTTTAGCGTTATTCTGTTCTAACTTTGCATTTAAAGCTTCTGTACTTTCTTTATTTTCCCTACTGTTTTGTTCTAATTTAGCGTTATTCTGTTCTAACTTTGCATTTAAGGCATCACTACTAACTTTGTTCTGATACATAAACTCGAGAAGTAAAGTTTTTAATTCTGGTTGGCCGCCTACACTCCCTGTTTCAGTATCGGGATTTACCTCCGCTACCCCGGTACTACCATCACTCGACATACTGCTCGTATCATCACTCTCCCGTTGATGACCACTACGTAACCTCATCTGTCTTTCTTTCTCATCCCCCATAATGATATACACTGATACAGACAAATAACCCCCAAAATACAGGCACAGAAATATATACCCTTCTCCTTCCACAAATGTTATTAGGTTTTCAGCCCCAAGTTGTCGGCGACAAGTGAAACGTTACTTACTTTTCCCCACGTTGGGCGCCAAGTGAAACGTTAATTAGTTCCCCATGTTGGTAGCGCCAAATGAAACGTTTTGCTAGCTCCTAACTGTTGGGTGAGAAATGTAACTGTTTACCTTTGCCTAAGCTATGTTGTTTTAATGGGCGCCAAGACCTCAACGCAATGTTGAAATCTAAATTTGTATTTAACAACGTCTAGCTCTGGCAGAACACCTTCAAGACTCTATTCACTCAGATCGTGGTATGATTTGATCATTAACCCAACAAACAATTGTATCAGGAGAAGGAATTGGTCTATATCTAATGCTACCTACTGAAAGCAAAGATTGCATTGTAAAAGAAATGAATTTATTATATAAAACAAGAATAGCAAAATTAATAATAATAAGTATAAAATTTAAATTGGAGCGTTGTGATTTGAATATTACCGATAGAAAATTACGTGAAAACGGAGTCTGATAAATTGATTTTACTCGTATTTCCAAGCTATGAAGTTACTGAAATATGAAATGTAGAACAAAGAAAATGAGAGATTGCGTATTTCTGCGTCATTGGCGCTTACCACTGGAAATTGCCAAAGCATTTCCCTCGTTCTTGAAGATGTTGTGAGCTTCCCACAGTCTCCTGGACGTCGTCATCTCCGTCGGAATTTGATGATATTCTGGTAGATTAGATAATTCTATGGTCCGTACCTCGGACCCAAACACTCGTACAACCAAGTTTTACAAAAGTTCGTCGCTAACTCCACTGAACATCGGAGCGACACGCACTTGCGACCGTACACCTCAAGTATTTCACAGATAGTCCTCTTCCACGGAACATCGGAGCGATTCCCGCGTATATCCACACTCGGCAAGAACTACACAGATTGTTCTTGTTTCACGGCGCGTCGAACGATATATGCACCTGTTGGCTCCCCCACCATGGTACCGACATCTAGCTTACGTCGTCGCCACTGATTGGCTGCACCCTACGCGCTAGATCCCCACTCCTTCCTCATTACACTCCGCGGGAGGGAGAAGTCGATTTCCGTTTCCACAATTCGCCTTTTATAGACCTTGCGACCCAAGATTGCGTCATGCTCCTCGACAAGATTCAGCGTGTACTTGAAATCCCAGTGAGTCATCTCTCTCAAATACCCTAACTGACAAAAACTCCGTAAAATTCCGTAATCAGATAATTTTCTATGATATCGTCGTTCGTAATAATTTGCTTGATAGCGTTTTCTAAGACATAGAAAACCTATCTGAATGCTAATAATTTTTATAAAATGCTCCGAAAATACCTTAATACTAATTATAATAAATTAATAATAATAATAATAAATTAACATGAAAAATTATCTTGGCTGAACAATTTGCCGCGTAAATAAATATAGAATGGCTTCCTACTGACTTATGCCAGTTGCATAAAACCCCACGAAAAATACGTTACATATTCGCCTCGGATCATCGGATGATTTACCGTGACGACGGTCCATTATCCGATTATCCCAGACACGTTAATAAACCCCATCCAAAATACATATTACATAAACGAAATCACCCTAAATTACAGATATATACACTCATATTTTTTCTTCACGCACTTTGCGTCAAAGTTTGTTGTCACTATGGATTGCACTTTGCAACCAGTCCAATGTTTTACATATGGAATAGTGTTCCACGGATATTTCCGCCTCTCAAATTTCTCTATGTTGGAGAAATAGACATAATTAATGTGTGAGCACTTTGTATTTATGATGTCATATCACACGCATTGAAGGTGTTCTGATATATTTATATCACCCTAGAACTTCCTAATTTCACTGGAGGTCCCCTCCTTATGGTGACATTTAATTCCACTTATCACTGAGCACACGATCACACTATTGTGGCAGCGCCTCGTGACCATAATACTTAATCTCTCTTTGAAGTAGATTAAATTAATATTGACTTCTGAAAAAAAAACAGTAAATGCGCATTACATATAACACCAAATATTTCTGTGCCGTAAGCGCCCTGTCTTGTTAAGTTCCCGTTACCCATATTCTACTTAATACTAGCTCTCAACACAGACCATTTCTCCTCACACAAATAATACCAATGTACAGATTATCTTAAATTACACACTTACAAATCTTACATGGCGAGGCCGTAAACAGAAATCACGTGTGCAGATATGTATGAGTTTCATGAAGGACTGTCTCGCATTCTGATGGCCCATCTTTTATCTCGTGGACGCCTTAAGCTAACAAGCCCTATTCAAGCGCTCCTCCATCTCTTGGAGATAAATGGGAACCCATCAGCGCTGCCAAAATGGCCTTGGTGCATCGAGACAATTTAGTGCTCAACAGCATCCGACAATCCCGTCATATTTCCCTGTACCTTAAAAACTCTCATTTACTTACATACTACCCCCCTGTGTGACTTCTGATACGCCTGCCTTAAGACCAGATCTTCCACGCACCAGACACCACACTTACTCATTTGATAGGCTGGCTCGCCAGCTAAACACACTCACTTTATGACACATATTTTCGTAGACTATGTATATTATACGTCCCGTATAATCTGTTTCCCTCACTATTCTCCAGCACATATGCTGTTTTCCCAATACGTTTGGAAACTATAAATGTTTCTGCGTCACCTGCTTCCAACCTTGCAAGTGGCTCCCTTTAAATGAACGTCATCACGTTGCTCTACTAGCATATTCCTCAGTGTCTGTAACGATGCCCTGTTGCTACTGTCCACACATGCTAACCCTACTTTCCTCTGGTGTTACACCTCTACTCGACACTCTATGACCTAACAATGTCACTTCTGACTGACAGAATGACGACTTAGACAGCTTCAAAGTGAACCCTGCCTGATCTAACTTCTGAAAAACTATATTTAAATGATGTAGATGCTCCTCAAAACTGCGTGAACTAATTACCATATCATCAATGTAAATGGTTACAAACTCTCCTGTGTCATCCCCTAATGCGATGTTTAAAGCCCTAATTAAAGCTCCTGAACTACTCTTTAACCCATAAGGTGTTCTACAAAATTGATAAAGGTTATATTTATGACTAAAAGCTGTAAATGGTCTATCTTCGTACATAAGTGGCACTTGCCAAAAACTGGAACTCAAATCTACACAAGTGAAATACTTCTTCCCCTCAAATGTTTGCATTAATTCCTCTATTGACATAGATTTCAGCTGATCTGAACTAATTCTACTGTTAACCAAACGAGCGTCTAAACAAATACGAACAGTGCCGTCGGTCTTGGGTACCGTGATCAAAGAATTAACATATGGACTGTTCGAGTGCTCAATAATCCCATCTTCAAGCATCTGATTAATTTGTGCCTCAACTGCACTCTGATAAGCGAAAGGTACAGGATATCTATGTCCTGTGAATACTGACCTATCAATAACGTTCAATGAATGTGTATAGCAATTGGCCATACCAATGCGATCGTCAAAAACTCTCCTATTACACAATAACACATCATAGAGCCGAACACACTGTTCATCCTCTATATTTCCCTGAAATGCAGCCTCACGTAACGAGTCCTCTAGACTTCCGTTCGTAATCACACTGCCCACAAAACATGGAGAACCCCGCTCTACGGCTGGCGATATCTCATTTAAAGTACAAATCACACCTACAATACTACTCCTCTGAATATGGTCATTGAACGCTACTTCTACTTCAGAATCTCCCCATTTAAATTTCAAACTCCCTACATCATAACATAAGTTACCAGACACTCTACTTAGCCACTCTGAACCCAAGATAACACTGAATACTAAATTTGGAATTACAAGGCAAATCTGCTTCTCTACATGATTATTAATTTTAATGTCTACTAAAACTTGCTTAGAAATTACTTTAGACCTCTTCCCAACAGCTGTGATAACAAAAGTGCTTTTAATTGGCATCTCCTCAAAATTTACTCCAGTTCCTTTCATTTTATCATAAAATGCACTACTTATGCAACTCTTCATACAACCACTATCAATTAAAACATCTGTGTACGCCTCAGACACGTTAAATTTAACTATGGGGCTCTTACTAACCACTTCCTGAATAATACCTTCATCATTTAGTTCATGTAATAATTCATTTCTTACATTTAGGTCATAGGGTTCCTGTATAATTGTATGGACAGGGCATGCTACAGACTGAGATTCTGACCTTACTTCGCAGCCTGGTTCGCGTTTAAAGAACCGCTACAGCTGGCCGTAGTACTAGTTACTACTGCACTGGTCTGGTTGTTCTGAGTTGTGTTGTCATTGTTTGGCTGTATATTACTACCACTAGGCTGTCCTCTTCCTTGACCCCTATTCTGGTTGTAATTATTGTCATTATAATTTCTCCCTTGATTTCCCCTGAAATCATTGTTTCTCCCTTGATTTCCCCTGTAATCATTGTTCCTCCCTTGATACTGATTACCATAGCCATTTCCTCTGTTCTGATTTAGCTGATTATTATTATTTCTATTTTGAGCATTGGCCCCTTCGCCACCGTTCCCTTGAACTTCCTGATGCCTGGCTTCATTAGGTCTATTATTATTATTACCCTGGTTCCTATTGAAATTGTCCTCATAACCCCCTCTCCCTAGTGCATCAAATGTGCTTAACAAACTTTCTACTTGTGATATAGTCTTTACATTCTGGATACAAGCAGCCTCCTTGATCCTATAGGGAAAGTGCCTAAGTAGCAACCTTACCACATCACTTTCCTCCTTCAAGCCATCCAGATATTTACACACTAATACCTGCCCTAAAAAGTATTCGGTCATGGTGGAGCTTCCTTTAGGGTTATATTTACCACACACTACTCCCTCACGATGCTGCGACTGAATAACCTCATTCCAGAACTTTTCACAGAATTTTATTTTAAAATCATTCATATCAGTAAACTTGTCTCTGTAGACAGCAAACCAATTCCTCGTTTCCCCCACAAACACTTGTTCTAAAATTTCAACTACCTGGCACCACTCAATACTACCATTTTCCAACCTCTCCCCGAATTTATTTTCTATAGTGTTCATGAACTCCATTGGGCACCCCTGTCGATTGCTGAACTTACCCAGTTCTACCTCCCTGTGTGTGCTATTCACAAAAACTGGCCTATTCCGACTATTTTCTTGCCTGATCCTAGCTTTTAATTTTAACTCTAATTCTGCGATTTTCTCCTCAGCCTTCCTCTCAATACTGTTTACTGTTAATTTAATGTTTCCTTCTGATTCTTCTACTTTATCATATAGCTTTGCTTGTTTCTCCTCAATCTTGCTAATGCTCTCTTTATTACTCTCTCTTAAATCATTTACTTCTGCAACTATTTGTGAGTGGACTTTCTCAATTCTACCCCCCAGCTGTTCCTTAACCTCTTTAGTAGCTACCTGAATTTTGTCAATTTCTCCCCCCAATTGCTTTTTGACCTGCTGTGTTTCCAGTTGCACTAGTTCTTTTAAATTTTCAGCCTGTGTACTGATTCTAATTTCCAACTCCTCCTGTACTTTTCCTAATTTTCTGTCTACATCTGCAATAATCTCTTTAGCCTTTTCTTCCATCACCCCCCGGATCTCACCTCTAATCAGTTCGAATTTGTCACTCATTTCCCTACTGTTTTGTTCTAATCTGGCGTTTAAACTATCGCTCAATTCCCTATTACTCTCTTTATTTTCCCTACTGTTTTGTTCTAGTTTAGCGTTATTCTGTTCTAATTTTGCATTTAAAGCTTATGTACTTTCTTTATTTTCCCTACTGTTTTGTTCTAGTTTAGCGTTATTCTGTTCTAACTTTGCATTTAAAGCTTCTGTACTTTCTTTATTTTCCCTACTGTTTTGTTCTAGTTTAGCGTTATTCTGTTCTAACTTTGCATTTAAAGCTTCTGTACTTTCTTTATTTTCCCTACTGTTTTGTTCTAATTTAGCGTTATTCTGTTCTAACTTTGCATTTAAGGCATCACTACTAACTTTGTTCTGATACATAAACTCGAGAAGTAAAGTTTTTAATTCTGGTTGGCCGCCTACACTCCCTGTTTCAGTATCGGGATTTACCTCCGCTACCCCGGTACTACCATCACTCGACATACTGCTCGTATCATCACTCTCCCGTTGATGACCACTACGTAACCTCATCTGTCTTTCTTTCTCATCCCCCATAATGATATACACTGATACAGACAAATAACCCCCAAAATACAGGCACAGAAATATATACCCTTCTCCTTCCACAAATGTTATTAGGTTTTCAGCCCCAAGTTGTCGGCGACAAGTGAAACGTTACTTACTTTTCCCCACGTTGGGCGCCAAGTGAAACGTTAATTAGTTCCCCATGTTGGTAGCGCCAAATGAAACGTTTTGCTAGCTCCTAACTGTTGGGTGAGAAATGTAACTGTTTACCTTTGCCTAAGCTATGTTGTTTTAATGGGCGCCAAGACCTCAACGCAATGTTGAAATCTAAATTTGTATTTAACAACGTCTAGCTCTGGCAGAACACCTTCAAGACTCTATTCACTCAGATCGTGGTATGATTTGATCATTAACCCAACAAACAATTGTATCAGGAGAAGGAATTGGTCTATATCTAATGCTACCTACTGAAAGCAAAGATTGCATTGTAAAAGAAATGAATTTATTATATAAAACAAGAATAGCAAAATTAATAATAATAAGTATAAAATTTAAATTGGAGCGTTGTGATTTGAATATTACCGATAGAAAATTACGTGAAAACGGAGTCTGATAAATTGATTTTACTCGTATTTCCAAGCTATGAAGTTACTGAAATATGAAATGTAGAACAAAGAAAATGAGAGATTGCGTATTTCTGCGTCATTGGCGCTTACCACTGGAAATTGCCAAAGCATTTCCCTCGTTCTTGAAGATGTTGTGAGCTTCCCACAGTCTCCTGGACGTCGTCATCTCCGTCGGAATTTGATGATATTCTGGTAGATTAGATAATTCTATGGTCCGTACCTCGGACCCAAACACTCGTACAACCAAGTTTTACAAAAGTTCGTCGCTAACTCCACTGAACATCGGAGCGACACGCACTTGCGACCGTACACCTCAAGTATTTCACAGATAGTCCTCTTCCACGGAACATCGGAGCGATTCCCGCGTATATCCACACTCGGCAAGAACTACACAGATTGTTCTTGTTTCACGGCGCGTCGAACGATATATGCACCTGTTGGCTCCCCCACCATGGTACCGACATCTAGCTTACGTCGTCGCCACTGATTGGCTGCACCCTACGCGCTAGATCCCCACTCCTTCCTCATTACACTCCGCGGGAGGGAGAAGTCGATTTCCGTTTCCACAATTCGCCTTTTCTAGACCTTGCGACCCAAGATTGCGTCATGCTCCTCGACAAGATTCAGCGTGTACTTGAAATCCCAGTGAGTCATCTCTCTCAAATACCCTAACTGACAAAAACTCCGTAAAATTCCGTAATCAGATAATTTTCTATGATATCGTCGTTCGTAATAATTTGCTTGATAGCGTTTTCTAAGACATAGAAAACCTATCTGAATGCTAATAATTTTTATAAAATGCTCCGAAAATACCTTAATAATAATTATAATAAATTAATAATAATAATAATAAATTAACATGAAAAATTATCTTGGCTGAACAATTTGCCGCGTAAATAAATATAGAATGGCTTCCTACTGACTTATGCCAGTTGCATAAAACCCCACGAAAAATACGTTACATATTCGCCTCGGATCATCGGATGATTTACCGTGACGACGGTCCATTATCCGATTATCCCAGACACGTTAATAAACCCCATCCAAAATACATATTACATAAACGAAATCACCCTAAATTACAGATATATACACTCATATTTTTTCTTCACGCACTTTGCGTCAAAGTTTGTTGTCACTATGGATTGCACTTTGCAACCAGTCCAATGTTTTACATATGGAATAGTGTTCCACGGATATTTCCGCCTCTCAAATTTCTCTATGTTGGAGAAATAGACATAATTAATGTGTGAGCACTTTGTATTTATGATGTCATATCACACGCATTGAAGGTGTTCTGATATATTTATATCACCCTAGAACTTCCTAATTTCACTGGAGGTCCCCTCCTTATGGTGACATTTAATTCCACTTATCACTGAGCACACGATCACACTATTGTGGCAGCGCCTCGTGACCATAATACTTAATCTCTCTTTGAAGTAGATTAAATTAATATTGACTTCTGAAAAAAAAACAGTAAATGCGCATTACATATAACACCAAATATTTCTGTGCCGTAAGCGCCCTGTCTTGTTAAGTTCCCGTTACCCATATTCTACTTAATACTAGCTCTCAACACAGACCATTTCTCCTCACACAAATAATACCAATGTACAGATTATCTTAAATTACACACTTACAAATCTTACATGGCGAGGCCGTAAACAGAAATCACGTGTGCAGATATGTATGAGTTTCATGAAGGACTGTCTCGCATTCTGATGGCCCATCTTTTATCTCGTGGACGCCTTAAGCTAACAAGCCCTATTCAAGCGCTCCCCCATCTCTTGGAGATAAATGGGAACCCATCAGCGCTGCCAAAATGGCCTTGGTGCATCGAGACAATTTAGTGCTCAACAGCATCCGACAATCCCGTCATATTTCCCTGTACCTTAAAAACTCTCATTTACTTACATACTACCCCCCTGTGTGACTTCTGATACGCCTGCCTTAAGACCAGATCTTCCACGCACCAGACACCACACTTACTCATTTGATAGGCTGGCTCGCCAGCTAAACACACTCACTTTATGACACATATTTTCGTAGACTATGTATATTATACGTCCCGTATAATCTGTTTCCCTCACTATTCTCCAGCACATATGCTGTTTTCCCAATACGTTTGGAAACTATAAATGTTTCTGCGTCACCTGCTTCCAACCTTGCAAGTGGCTCCCTTTAAATGAACGTCATCACGTTGCTCTACTAGCATATTCCTCAGTGTCTGTAACGATGCCCTGTTGCTACTGTCCACACATGCTAACCCTACTTTCCTCTGGTGTTACACCTCTACTCGACACTCTATGACCTAACAATGTCACTTCTGACTGACAGAATGACGACTTAGACAGCTTCAAAGTGAACCCTGCCTGATCTAACTTCTGAAAAACTATATTTAAATGATGTAGATGCTCCTCAAAACTGCGTGAACTAATTACCATATCATCAATGTAAATGGTTACAAACTCTCCTGTGTCATCCCCTAATGCGATGTTTAAAGCCCTAATTAAAGCTCCTGAACTACTCTTTAACCCATAAGGTGTTCTACAAAATTGATAAAGGTTATATTTATGACTAAAAGCTGTAAATGGTCTATCTTCGTACATAAGTGGCACTTGCCAAAAACTGGAACTCAAATCTACACAAGTGAAATACTTCTTCCCCTCAAATGTTTGCATTAATTCCTCTATTGACATAGATTTCAGCTGATCTGAACTAATTCTACTGTTAACCAAACGAGCGTCTAAACAAATACGAACAGTGCCGTCGGTCTTGGGTACCGTGATCAAAGAATTAACATATGGACTGTTCGAGTGCTCAATAATCCCATCTTCAAGCATCTGATTAATTTGTGCCTCAACTGCACTCTGATAAGCGAAAGGTACAGGATATCTATGTCCTGTGAATACTGACCTATCAATAACGTTCAATGAATGTGTATAGCAATTGGCCATACCAATGCGATCGTCAAAAACTCTCCTATTACACAATAACACATCATAGAGCCGAACACACTGTTCATCCTCTATATTTCCCTGAAATGCAGCCTCACGTAACGAGTCCTCTAGACTTCCGTTCGTAATCACACTGCCCACAAAACATGGAGAACCCCGCTCTACGGCTGGCGATATCTCATTTAAAGTACAAATCACACCTACAATACTACTCCTCTGAATATGGTCATTGAACGCTACTTCTACTTCAGAATCTCCCCATTTAAATTTCAAACTCCCTACATCATAACATAAGTTACCAGACACTCTACTTAGCCACTCTGAACCCAAGATAACACTGAATACTAAATTTGGAATTACAAGGCAAATCTGCTTCTCTACATGATTATTAATTTTAATGTCTACTAAAACTTGCTTAGAAATTACTTTAGACCTCTTCCCAACAGCTGTGATAACAAAAGTGCTTTTAATTGGCATCTCCTCAAAATTTACTCCAGTTCCTTTCATTTTATCATAAAATGCACTACTTATGCAACTCTTCATACAACCACTATCAATTAAAACATCTGTGTACGCCTCAGACACGTTAAATTTAACTATGGGGCTCTTACTAACCACTTCCTGAATAATACCTTCATCATTTAGTTCATGTAATAATTCATTTCTTACATTTAGGTCATAGGGTTCCTGTATAATTGTATGGACAGGGCATGCTACAGACTGAGATTCTGACCTTACTTCGCAGCCTGGTTCGCGTTTAAAGAACCGCTACAGCTGGCCGTAGTACTAGTTACTACTGCACTGGTCTGGTTGTTCTGAGTTGTGTTGTCATTGTTTGGCTGTATATTACTACCACTAGGCTGTCCTCTTCCTTGACCCCTATTCTGGTTGTAATTATTGTCATTATAATTTCTCCCTTGATTTCCCCTGAAATCATTGTTTCTCCCTTGATTTCCCCTGTAATCATTGTTCCTCCCTTGATACTGATTACCATAGCCATTTCCTCTGTTCTGATTTAGCTGATTATTATTATTTCTATTTTGAGCATTGGCCCCTTCGCCACCGTTCCCTTGAACTTCCTGATGCCTGGCTTCATTAGGTCTATTATTATTATTACCCTGGTTCCTATTGAAATTGTCCTCATAACCCCCTCTCCCTAGTGCATCAAATGTGCTTAACAAACTTTCTACTTGTGATATAGTCTTTACATTCTGGATACAAGCAGCCTCCTTGATCCTATAGGGAAAGTGCCTAAGTAGCAACCTTACCACATCACTTTCCTCCTTCAAGCCATCCAGATATTTACACACTAATACCTGCCCTAAAAAGTATTCGGTCATGGTGGAGCTTCCTTTAGGGTTATATTTACCACACACTACTCCCTCACGATGCTGCGACTGAATAACCTCATTCCAGAACTTTTCACAGAATTTTATTTTAAAATCATTCATATCAGTAAACTTGTCTCTGTAGACAGCAAACCAATTCCTCGTTTCCCCCACAAACACTTGTTCTAAAATTTCAACTACCTGGCACCACTCAATACTACCATTTTCCAACCTCTCCCCGAATTTATTTTCTATAGTGTTCATGAACTCCATTGGGCACCCCTGTCGATTGCTGAACTTACCCAGTTCTACCTCCCTGTGTGTGCTATTCACAAAAACTGGCCTATTCCGACTATTTTCTTGCCTGATCCTAGCTTTTAATTTTAACTCTAATTCTGCGATTTTCTCCTCAGCCTTCCTCTCAATACTGTTTACTGTTAATTTAATGTTTCCTTCTGATTCTTCTACTTTATCATATAGCTTTGCTTGTTTCTCCTCAATCTTGCTAATGCTCTCTTTATTACTCTCTCTTAAATCATTTACTTCTGCAACTATTTGTGAGTGGACTTTCTCAATTCTACCCCCCAGCTGTTCCTTAACCTCTTTAGTAGCTACCTGAATTTTGTCAATTTCTCCCCCCAATTGCTTTTTGACCTGCTGTGTTTCCAGTTGCACTAGTTCTTTTAAATTTTCAGCCTGTGTACTGATTCTAATTTCCAACTCCTCCTGTACTTTTCCTAATTTTCTGTCTACATCTGCAATAATCTCTTTAGCCTTTTCTTCCATCACCCCCCGGATCTCACCTCTAATCAGTTCGAATTTGTCACTCATTTCCCTACTGTTTTGTTCTAATCTGGCGTTTAAACTATCGCTCAATTCCCTATTACTCTCTTTATTTTCCCTACTGTTTTGTTCTAGTTTAGCGTTATTCTGTTCTAATTTTGCATTTAAAGCTTATGTACTTTCTTTATTTTCCCTACTGTTTTGTTCTAGTTTAGCGTTATTCTGTTCTAACTTTGCATTTAAAGCTTCTGTACTTTCTTTATTTTCCCTACTGTTTTGTTCTAGTTTAGCGTTATTCTGTTCTAACTTTGCATTTAAAGCTTCTGTACTTTCTTTATTTTCCCTACTGTTTTGTTCTAATTTAGCGTTATTCTGTTCTAACTTTGCATTTAAGGCATCACTACTAACTTTGTTCTGATACATAAACTCGAGAAGTAAAGTTTTTAATTCTGGTTGGCCGCCTACACTCCCTGTTTCAGTATCGGGATTTACCTCCGCTACCCCGGTACTACCATCACTCGACATACTGCTCGTATCATCACTCTCCCGTTGATGACCACTACGTAACCTCATCTGTCTTTCTTTCTCATCCCCCATAATGATATACACTGATACAGACAAATAACCCCCAAAATACAGGCACAGAAATATATACCCTTCTCCTTCCACAAATGTTATTAGGTTTTCAGCCCCAAGTTGTCGGCGACAAGTGAAACGTTACTTACTTTTCCCCACGTTGGGCGCCAAGTGAAACGTTAATTAGTTCCCCATGTTGGTAGCGCCAAATGAAACGTTTTGCTAGCTCCTAACTGTTGGGTGAGAAATGTAACTGTTTACCTTTGCCTAAGCTATGTTGTTTTAATGGGCGCCAAGACCTCAACGCAATGTTGAAATCTAAATTTGTATTTAACAACGTCTAGCTCTGGCAGAACACCTTCAAGACTCTATTCACTCAGATCGTGGTATGATTTGATCATTAACCCAACAAACAATTGTATCAGGAGAAGGAATTGGTCTATATCTAATGCTACCTACTGAAAGCAAAGATTGCATTGTAAAAGAAATGAATTTATTATATAAAACAAGAATAGCAAAATTAATAATAATAAGTATAAAATTTAAATTGGAGCGTTGTGATTTGAATATTACCGATAGAAAATTACGTGAAAACGGAGTCTGATAAATTGATTTTACTCGTATTTCCAAGCTATGAAGTTACTGAAATATGAAATGTAGAACAAAGAAAATGAGAGATTGCGTATTTCTGCGTCATTGGCGCTTACCACTGGAAATTGCCAAAGCATTTCCCTCGTTCTTGAAGATGTTGTGAGCTTCCCACAGTCTCCTGGACGTCGTCATCTCCGTCGGAATTTGATGATATTCTGGTAGATTAGATAATTCTATGGTCCGTACCTCGGACCCAAACACTCGTACAACCAAGTTTTACAAAAGTTCGTCGCTAACTCCACTGAACATCGGAGCGACACGCACTTGCGACCGTACACCTCAAGTATTTCACAGATAGTCCTCTTCCACGGAACATCGGAGCGATTCCCGCGTATATCCACACTCGGCAAGAACTACACAGATTGTTCTTGTTTCACGGCGCGTCGAACGATATATGCACCTGTTGGCTCCCCCACCATGGTACCGACATCTAGCTTACGTCGTCGCCACTGATTGGCTGCACCCTACGCGCTAGATCCCCACTCCTTCCTCATTACACTCCGCGGGAGGGAGAAGTCGATTTCCGTTTCCACAATTCGCCTTTTATAGACCTTGCGACCCAAGATTGCGTCATGCTCCTCGACAAGATTCAGCGTGTACTTGAAATCCCAGTGAGTCATCTCTCTCAAATACCCTAACTGACAAAAACTCCGTAAAATTCCGTAATCAGATAATTTTCTATGATATCGTCGTTCGTAATAATTTGCTTGATAGCGTTTTCTAAGACATAGAAAACCTATCTGAATGCTAATAATTTTTATAAAATGCTCCGAAAATACCTTAATAATAATTATAATAAATTAATAATAATAATAATAAATTAACATGAAAAATTATCTTGGCTGAACAATTTGCCGCGTAAATAAATATAGAATGGCTTCCTACTGACTTATGCCAGTTGCATAAAACCCCACGAAAAATACGTTACATATTCGCCTCGGATCATCGGATGATTTACCGTGACGACGGTCCATTATCCGATTATCCCAGACACGTTAATAAACCCCATCCAAAATACATATTACATAAACGAAATCACCCTAAATTACAGATATATACACTCATATTTTTTCTTCACGCACTTTGCGTCAAAGTTTGTTGTCACTATGGATTGCACTTTGCAACCAGTCCAATGTTTTACATATGGAATAGTGTTCCACGGATATTTCCGCCTCTCAAATTTCTCTATGTTGGAGAAATAGACATAATTAATGTGTGAGCACTTTGTATTTATGATGTCATATCACACGCATTGAAGGTGTTCTGATATATTTATATCACCCTAGAACTTCCTAATTTCACTGGAGGTCCCCTCCTTATGGTGACATTTAATTCCACTTATCACTGAGCACACGATCACACTATTGTGGCAGCGCCTCGTGACCATAATACTTAATCTCTCTTTGAAGTAGATTAAATTAATATTGACTTCTGAAAAAAAAACAGTAAATGCGCATTACATATAACACCAAATATTTCTGTGCCGTAAGCGCCCTGTCTTGTTAAGTTCCCGTTACCCATATTCTACTTAATACTAGCTCTCAACACAGACCATTTCTCCTCACACAAATAATACCAATGTACAGATTATCTTAAATTACACACTTACAAATCTTACATGGCGAGGCCGTAAACAGAAATCACGTGTGCAGATATGTATGAGTTTCATGAAGGACTGTCTCGCATTCTGATGGCCCATCTTTTATCTCGTGGACGCCTTAAGCTAACAAGCCCTATTCAAGCGCTCCCCCATCTCTTGGAGATAAATGGGAACCCATCAGCGCTGCCAAAATGGCCTTGGTGCATCGAGACAATTTAGTGCTCAACAGCATCCGACAATCCCGTCATATTTCCCTGTACCTTAAAAACTCTCATTTACTTACATACTACCCCCCTGTGTGACTTCTGATACGCCTGCCTTAAGACCAGATCTTCCACGCACCAGACACCACACTTACTCATTTGATAGGCTGGCTCGCCAGCTAAACACACTCACTTTATGACACATATTTTCGTAGACTATGTATATTATACGTCCCGTATAATCTGTTTCCCTCACTATTCTCCAGCACATATGCTGTTTTCCCAATACGTTTGGAAACTATAAATGTTTCTGCGTCACCTGCTTCCAACCTTGCAAGTGGCTCCCTTTAAATGAACGTCATCACGTTGCTCTACTAGCATATTCCTCAGTGTCTGTAACGATGCCCTGTTGCTACTGTCCACACATGCTAACCCTACTTTCCTCTGGTGTTACACCTCTACTCGACACTCTATGACCTAACAATGTCACTTCTGACTGACAGAATGACGACTTAGACAGCTTCAAAGTGAACCCTGCCTGATCTAACTTCTGAAAAACTATATTTAAATGATGTAGATGCTCCTCAAAACTGCGTGAACTAATTACCATATCATCAATGTAAATGGTTACAAACTCTCCTGTGTCATCCCCTAATGCGATGTTTAAAGCCCTAATTAAAGCTCCTGAACTACTCTTTAACCCATAAGGTGTTCTACAAAATTGATAAAGGTTATATTTATGACTAAAAGCTGTAAATGGTCTATCTTCGTACATAAGTGGCACTTGCCAAAAACTGGAACTCAAATCTACACAAGTGAAATACTTCTTCCCCTCAAATGTTTGCATTAATTCCTCTATTGACATAGATTTCAGCTGATCTGAACTAATTCTACTGTTAACCAAACGAGCGTCTAAACAAATACGAACAGTGCCGTCGGTCTTGGGTACCGTGATCAAAGAATTAACATATGGACTGTTCGAGTGCTCAATAATCCCATCTTCAAGCATCTGATTAATTTGTGCCTCAACTGCACTCTGATAAGCGAAAGGTACAGGATATCTATGTCCTGTGAATACTGACCTATCAATAACGTTCAATGAATGTGTATAGCAATTGGCCATACCAATGCGATCGTCAAAAACTCTCCTATTACACAATAACACATCATAGAGCCGAACACACTGTTCATCCTCTATATTTCCCTGAAATGCAGCCTCACGTAACGAGTCCTCTAGACTTCCGTTCGTAATCACACTGCCCACAAAACATGGAGAACCCCGCTCTACGGCTGGCGATATCTCATTTAAAGTACAAATCACACCTACAATACTACTCCTCTGAATATGGTCATTGAACGCTACTTCTACTTCAGAATCTCCCCATTTAAATTTCAAACTCCCTACATCATAACATAAGTTACCAGACACTCTACTTAGCCACTCTGAACCCAAGATAACACTGAATACTAAATTTGGAATTACAAGGCAAATCTGCTTCTCTACATGATTATTAATTTTAATGTCTACTAAAACTTGCTTAGAAATTACTTTAGACCTCTTCCCAACAGCTGTGATAACAAAAGTGCTTTTAATTGGCATCTCCTCAAAATTTACTCCAGTTCCTTTCATTTTATCATAAAATGCACTACTTATGCAACTCTTCATACAACCACTATCAATTAAAACATCTGTGTACGCCTCAGACACGTTAAATTTAACTATGGGGCTCTTACTGACCACTTCCTGAATAATACCTTCATCATTTAGTTCATGTAATAATTCATTTCTTACATTTAGGTCATAGGGTTCCTGTATAATTGTATGGACAGGGCATGCTACAGACTGAGATTCTGACCTTACTTCGCAGCCTGGTTCGCGTTTAAAGAACCGCTACAGCTGGCCGTAGTACTAGTTACTACTGCACTGGTCTGGTTGTTCTGAGTTGTGTTGTCATTGTTTGGCTGTATATTACTACCACTAGGCTGTCCTCTTCCTTGACCCCTATTCTGGTTGTAATTATTGTCATTATAATTTCTCCCTTGATTTCCCCTGAAATCATTGTTTCTCCCTTGATTTCCCCTGTAATCATTGTTCCTCCCTTGATACTGATTACCATAGCCATTTCCTCTGTTCTGATTTAGCTGATTATTATTATTTCTATTTTGAGCATTGGCCCCTTCGCCACCGTTCCCTTGAACTTCCTGATGCCTGGCTTCATTAGGTCTATTATTATTATTACCCTGGTTCCTATTGAAATTGTCCTCATAACCCCCTCTCCCTAGTGCATCAAATGTGCTTAACAAACTTTCTACTTGTGATATAGTCTTTACATTCTGGATACAAGCAGCCTCCTTGATCCTATAGGGAAAGTGCCTAAGTAGCAACCTTACCACATCACTTTCCTCCTTCAAGCCATCCAGATATTTACACACTAATACCTGCCCTAAAAAGTATTCGGTCATGGTGGAGCTTCCTTTAGGGTTATATTTACCACACACTACTCCCTCACGATGCTGCGACTGAATAACCTCATTCCAGAACTTTTCACAGAATTTTATTTTAAAATCATTCATATCAGTAAACTTGTCTCTGTAGACAGCAAACCAATACCTCGTTTCCCCCACAAACACTTGTTCTAAAATTTCAACTACCTGGCACCACTCAATACTACCATTTTCCAACCTCTCCCCGAATTTATTTTCTATAGTGTTCATGAACTCCATTGGGCACCCCTGTCGATTGCTGAACTTACCCAGTTCTACCTCCCTGTGTGTGCTATTCACAAAAACTGGCCTATTCCGACTATTTTCTTGCCTGATCCTAGCTTTTAATTTTAACTCTAATTCTGCGATTTTCTCCTCAGCCTTCCTCTCAATACTGTTTACTGTTAATTTAATGTTTCCTTCTGATTCTTCTACTTTATCATATAGCTTTGCTTGTTTCTCCTCAATCTTGCTAATGCTCTCTTTATTACTCTCTCTTAAATCATTTACTTCTGCAACTATTTGTGAGTGGACTTTCTCAATTCTACCCCCCAGCTGTTCCTTAACCTCTTTAGTAGCTACCTGAATTTTGTCAATTTCTCCCCCCAATTGCTTTTTGACCTGCTGTGTTTCCAGTTGCACTAGTTCTTTTAAATTTTCAGCCTGTGTACTGATTCTAATTTCCAACTCCTCCTGTACTTTTCCTAATTTTCTGTCTACATCTGCAATAATCTCTTTAGCCTTTTCTTCCATCACCCCCCGGATCTCACCTCTAATCAGTTCGAATTTGTCACTCATTTCCCTACTGTTTTGTTCTAATCTGGCGTTTAAACTATCGCTCAATTCCCTATTACTCTCTTTATTTTCCCTACTGTTTTGTTCTAGTTTAGCGTTATTCTGTTCTAATTTTGCATTTAAAGCTTATGTACTTTCTTTATTTTCCCTACTGTTTTGTTCTAGTTTAGCGTTATTCTGTTCTAACTTTGCATTTAAAGCTTCTGTACTTTCTTTATTTTCCCTACTGTTTTGTTCTAGTTTAGCGTTATTCTGTTCTAACTTTGCATTTAAAGCTTCTGTACTTTCTTTATTTTCCCTACTGTTTTGTTCTAATTTAGCGTTATTCTGTTCTAACTTTGCATTTAAGGCATCACTACTAACTTTGTTCTGATACATAAACTCGAGAAGTAAAGTTTTTAATTCTGGTTGGCCGCCTACACTCCCTGTTTCAGTATCGGGATTTACCTCCGCTACCCCGGTACTACCATCACTCGACATACTGCTCGTATCATCACTCTCCCGTTGATGACCACTACGTAACCTCATCTGTCTTTCTTTCTCATCCCCCATAATGATATACACTGATACAGACAAATAACCCCCAAAATACAGGCACAGAAATATATACCCTTCTCCTTCCACAAATGTTATTAGGTTTTCAGCCCCAAGTTGTCGGCGACAAGTGAAACGTTACTTACTTTTCCCCACGTTGGGCGCCAAGTGAAACGTTAATTAGTTCCCCATGTTGGTAGCGCCAAATGAAACGTTTTGCTAGCTCCTAACTGTTGGGTGAGAAATGTAACTGTTTACCTTTGCCTAAGCTATGTTGTTTTAATGGGCGCCAAGACCTCAACGCAATGTTGAAATCTAAATTTGTATTTAACAACGTCTAGCTCTGGCAGAACACCTTCAAGACTCTATTCACTCAGATCGTGGTATGATTTGATCATTAACCCAACAAACAATTGTATCAGGAGAAGGAATTGGTCTATATCTAATGCTACCTACTGAAAGCAAAGATTGCATTGTAAAAGAAATGAATTTATTATATAAAACAAGAATAGCAAAATTAATAATAATAAGTATAAAATTTAAATTGGAGCGTTGTGATTTGAATATTACCGATAGAAAATTACGTGAAAACGGAGTCTGATAAATTGATTTTACTCGTATTTCCAAGCTATGAAGTTACTGAAATATGAAATGTAGAACAAAGAAAATGAGAGATTGCGTATTTCTGCGTCATTGGCGCTTACCACTGGAAATTGCCAAAGCATTTCCCTCGTTCTTGAAGATGTTGTGAGCTTCCCACAGTCTCCTGGACGTCGTCATCTCCGTCGGAATTTGATGATATTCTGGTAGATTAGATAATTCTATGGTCCGTACCTCGGACCCAAACACTCGTACAACCAAGTTTTACAAAAGTTCGTCGCTAACTCCACTGAACATCGGAGCGACACGCACTTGCGACCGTACACCTCAAGTATTTCACAGATAGTCCTCTTCCACGGAACATCGGAGCGATTCCCGCGTATATCCACACTCGGCAAGAACTACACAGATTGTTCTTGTTTCACGGCGCGTCGAACGATATATGCACCTGTTGGCTCCCCCACCATGGTACCGACATCTAGCTTACGTCGTCGCCACTGATTGGCTGCACCCTACGCGCTAGATCCCCACTCCTTCCTCATTACACTCCGCGGGAGGGAGAAGTCGATTTCCGTTTCCACAATTCGCCTTTTATAGACCTTGCGACCCAAGATTGCGTCATGCTCCTCGACAAGATTCAGCGTGTACTTGAAATCCCAGTGAGTCATCTCTCTCAAATACCCTAACTGACAAAAACTCCGTAAAATTCCGTAATCAGATAATTTTCTATGATATCGTCGTTCGTAATAATTTGCTTGATAGCGTTTTCTAAGACATAGAAAACCTATCTGAATGCTAATAATTTTTATAAAATGCTCCGAAAATACCTTAATACTAATTATAATAAATTAATAATAATAATAATAAATTAACATGAAAAATTATCTTGGCTGAACAATTTGCCGCGTAAATAAATATAGAATGGCTTCCTACTGACTTATGCCAGTTGCATAAAACCCCACGAAAAATACGTTACATATTCGCCTCGGATCATCGGATGATTTACCGTGACGACGGTCCATTATCCGATTATCCCAGACACGTTAATAAACCCCATCCAAAATACATATTACATAAACGAAATCACCCTAAATTACAGATATATACACTCATATTTTTTCTTCACGCACTTTGCGTCAAAGTTTGTTGTCACTATGGATTGCACTTTGCAACCAGTCCAATGTTTTACATATGGAATAGTGTTCCACGGATATTTCCGCCTCTCAAATTTCTCTATGTTGGAGAAATAGACATAATTAATGTGTGAGCACTTTGTATTTATGATGTCATATCACACGCATTGAAGGTGTTCTGATATATTTATATCACCCTAGAACTTCCTAATTTCACTGGAGGTCCCCTCCTTATGGTGACATTTAATTCCACTTATCACTGAGCACACGATCACACTATTGTGGCAGCGCCTCGTGACCATAATACTTAATCTCTCTTTGAAGTAGATTAAATTAATATTGACTTCTGAAAAAAAAACAGTAAATGCGCATTACATATAACACCAAATATTTCTGTGCCGTAAGCGCCCTGTCTTGTTAAGTTCCCGTTACCCATATTCTACTTAATACTAGCTCTCAACACAGACCATTTCTCCTCACACAAATAATACCAATGTACAGATTATCTTAAATTACACACTTACAAATCTTACATGGCGAGGCCGTAAACAGAAATCACGTGTGCAGATATGTATGAGTTTCATGAAGGACTGTCTCGCATTCTGATGGCCCATCTTTTATCTCGTGGACGCCTTAAGCTAACAAGCCCTATTCAAGCGCTCCTCCATCTCTTGGAGATAAATGGGAACCCATCAGCGCTGCCAAAATGGCCTTGGTGCATCGAGACAATTTAGTGCTCAACAGCATCCGACAATCCCGTCATATTTCCCTGTACCTTAAAAACTCTCATTTACTTACATACTACCCCCCTGTGTGACTTCTGATACGCCTGCCTTAAGACCAGATCTTCCACGCACCAGACACCACACTTACTCATTTGATAGGCTGGCTCGCCAGCTAAACACACTCACTTTATGACACATATTTTCGTAGACTATGTATATTATACGTCCCGTATAATCTGTTTCCCTCACTATTCTCCAGCACATATGCTGTTTTCCCAATACGTTTGGAAACTATAAATGTTTCTGCGTCACCTGCTTCCAACCTTGCAAGTGGCTCCCTTTAAATGAACGTCATCACGTTGCTCTACTAGCATATTCCTCAGTGTCTGTAACGATGCCCTGTTGCTACTGTCCACACATGCTAACCCTACTTTCCTCTGGTGTTACACCTCTACTCGACACTCTATGACCTAACAATGTCACTTCTGACTGACAGAATGACGACTTAGACAGCTTCAAAGTGAACCCTGCCTGATCTAACTTCTGAAAAACTATATTTAAATGATGTAGATGCTCCTCAAAACTGCGTGAACTAATTACCATATCATCAATGTAAATGGTTACAAACTCTCCTGTGTCATCCCCTAATGCGATGTTTAAAGCCCTAATTAAAGCTCCTGAACTACTCTTTAACCCATAAGGTGTTCTACAAAATTGATAAAGGTTATATTTATGACTAAAAGCTGTAAATGGTCTATCTTCGTACATAAGTGGCACTTGCCAAAAACTGGAACTCAAATCTACACAAGTGAAATACTTCTTCCCCTCAAATGTTTGCATTAATTCCTCTATTGACATAGATTTCAGCTGATCTGAACTAATTCTACTGTTAACCAAACGAGCGTCTAAACAAATACGAACAGTGCCGTCGGTCTTGGGTACCGTGATCAAAGAATTAACATATGGACTGTTCGAGTGCTCAATAATCCCATCTTCAAGCATCTGATTAATTTGTGCCTCAACTGCACTCTGATAAGCGAAAGGTACAGGATATCTATGTCCTGTGAATACTGACCTATCAATAACGTTCAATGAATGTGTATAGCAATTGGCCATACCAATGCGATCGTCAAAAACTCTCCTATTACACAATAACACATCATAGAGCCGAACACACTGTTCATCCTCTATATTTCCCTGAAATGCAGCCTCACGTAACGAGTCCTCTAGACTTCCGTTCGTAATCACACTGCCCACAAAACATGGAGAACCCCGCTCTACGGCTGGCGATATCTCATTTAAAGTACAAATCACACCTACAATACTACTCCTCTGAATATGGTCATTGAACGCTACTTCTACTTCAGAATCTCCCCATTTAAATTTCAAACTCCCTACATCATAACATAAGTTACCAGACACTCTACTTAGCCACTCTGAACCCAAGATAACACTGAATACTAAATTTGGAATTACAAGGCAAATCTGCTTCTCTACATGATTATTAATTTTAATGTCTACTAAAACTTGCTTAGAAATTACTTTAGACCTCTTCCCAACAGCTGTGATAACAAAAGTGCTTTTAATTGGCATCTCCTCAAAATTTACTCCAGTTCCTTTCATTTTATCATAAAATGCACTACTTATGCAACTCTTCATACAACCACTATCAATTAAAACATCTGTGTACGCCTCAGACACGTTAAATTTAACTATGGGGCTCTTACTAACCACTTCCTGAATAATACCTTCATCATTTAGTTCATGTAATAATTCATTTCTTACATTTAGGTCATAGGGTTCCTGTATAATTGTATGGACAGGGCATGCTACAGACTGAGATTCTGACCTTACTTCGCAGCCTGGTTCGCGTTTAAAGAACCGCTACAGCTGGCCGTAGTACTAGTTACTACTGCACTGGTCTGGTTGTTCTGAGTTGTGTTGTCATTGTTTGGCTGTATATTACTACCACTAGGCTGTCCTCTTCCTTGACCCCTATTCTGGTTGTAATTATTGTCATTATAATTTCTCCCTTGATTTCCCCTGAAATCATTGTTTCTCCCTTGATTTCCCCTGTAATCATTGTTCCTCCCTTGATACTGATTACCATAGCCATTTCCTCTGTTCTGATTTAGCTGATTATTATTATTTCTATTTTGAGCATTGGCCCCTTCGCCACCGTTCCCTTGAACTTCCTGATGCCTGGCTTCATTAGGTCTATTATTATTATTACCCTGGTTCCTATTGAAATTGTCCTCATAACCCCCTCTCCCTAGTGCATCAAATGTGCTTAACAAACTTTCTACTTGTGATATAGTCTTTACATTCTGGATACAAGCAGCCTCCTTGATCCTATAGGGAAAGTGCCTAAGTAGCAACCTTACCACATCACTTTCCTCCTTCAAGCCATCCAGATATTTACACACTAATACCTGCCCTAAAAAGTATTCGGTCATGGTGGAGCTTCCTTTAGGGTTATATTTACCACACACTACTCCCTCACGATGCTGCGACTGAATAACCTCATTCCAGAACTTTTCACAGAATTTTATTTTAAAATCATTCATATCAGTAAACTTGTCTCTGTAGACAGCAAACCAATTCCTCGTTTCCCCCACAAACACTTGTTCTAAAATTTCAACTACCTGGCACCACTCAATACTACCATTTTCCAACCTCTCCCCGAATTTATTTTCTATAGTGTTCATGAACTCCATTGGGCACCCCTGTCGATTGCTGAACTTACCCAGTTCTACCTCCCTGTGTGTGCTATTCACAAAAACTGGCCTATTCCGACTATTTTCTTGCCTGATCCTAGCTTTTAATTTTAACTCTAATTCTGCGATTTTCTCCTCAGCCTTCCTCTCAATACTGTTTACTGTTAATTTAATGTTTCCTTCTGATTCTTCTACTTTATCATATAGCTTTGCTTGTTTCTCCTCAATCTTGCTAATGCTCTCTTTATTACTCTCTCTTAAATCATTTACTTCTGCAACTATTTGTGAGTGGACTTTCTCAATTCTACCCCCCAGCTGTTCCTTAACCTCTTTAGTAGCTACCTGAATTTTGTCAATTTCTCCCCCCAATTGCTTTTTGACCTGCTGTGTTTCCAGTTGCACTAGTTCTTTTAAATTTTCAGCCTGTGTACTGATTCTAATTTCCAACTCCTCCTGTACTTTTCCTAATTTTCTGTCTACATCTGCAATAATCTCTTTAGCCTTTTCTTCCATCACCCCCCGGATCTCACCTCTAATCAGTTCGAATTTGTCACTCATTTCCCTACTGTTTTGTTCTAATCTGGCGTTTAAACTATCGCTCAATTCCCTATTACTCTCTTTATTTTCCCTACTGTTTTGTTCTAGTTTAGCGTTATTCTGTTCTAATTTTGCATTTAAAGCTTATGTACTTTCTTTATTTTCCCTACTGTTTTGTTCTAGTTTAGCGTTATTCTGTTCTAACTTTGCATTTAAAGCTTCTGTACTTTCTTTATTTTCCCTACTGTTTTGTTCTAGTTTAGCGTTATTCTGTTCTAACTTTGCATTTAAAGCTTCTGTACTTTCTTTATTTTCCCTACTGTTTTGTTCTAATTTAGCGTTATTCTGTTCTAACTTTGCATTTAAGGCATCACTACTAACTTTGTTCTGATACATAAACTCGAGAAGTAAAGTTTTTAATTCTGGTTGGCCGCCTACACTCCCTGTTTCAGTATCGGGATTTACCTCCGCTACCCCGGTACTACCATCACTCGACATACTGCTCGTATCATCACTCTCCCGTTGATGACCACTACGTAACCTCATCTGTCTTTCTTTCTCATCCCCCATAATGATATACACTGATACAGACAAATAACCCCCAAAATACAGGCACAGAAATATATACCCTTCTCCTTCCACAAATGTTATTAGGTTTTCAGCCCCAAGTTGTCGGCGACAAGTGAAACGTTACTTACTTTTCCCCACGTTGGGCGCCAAGTGAAACGTTAATTAGTTCCCCATGTTGGTAGCGCCAAATGAAACGTTTTGCTAGCTCCTAACTGTTGGGTGAGAAATGTAACTGTTTACCTTTGCCTAAGCTATGTTGTTTTAATGGGCGCCAAGACCTCAACGCAATGTTGAAATCTAAATTTGTATTTAACAACGTCTAGCTCTGGCAGAACACCTTCAAGACTCTATTCACTCAGATCGTGGTATGATTTGATCATTAACCCAACAAACAATTGTATCAGGAGAAGGAATTGGTCTATATCTAATGCTACCTACTGAAAGCAAAGATTGCATTGTAAAAGAAATGAATTTATTATATAAAACAAGAATAGCAAAATTAATAATAATAAGTATAAAATTTAAATTGGAGCGTTGTGATTTGAATATTACCGATAGAAAATTACGTGAAAACGGAGTCTGATAAATTGATTTTACTCGTATTTCCAAGCTATGAAGTTACTGAAATATGAAATGTAGAACAAAGAAAATGAGAGATTGCGTATTTCTGCGTCATTGGCGCTTACCACTGGAAATTGCCAAAGCATTTCCCTCGTTCTTGAAGATGTTGTGAGCTTCCCACAGTCTCCTGGACGTCGTCATCTCCGTCGGAATTTGATGATATTCTGGTAGATTAGATAATTCTATGGTCCGTACCTCGGACCCAAACACTCGTACAACCAAGTTTTACAAAAGTTCGTCGCTAACTCCACTGAACATCG
This sequence comes from Meconema thalassinum, assembly GCA_946902985.2. Classification (NCBI taxonomy): domain Eukaryota; kingdom Metazoa; phylum Arthropoda; class Insecta; order Orthoptera; family Tettigoniidae; genus Meconema; species Meconema thalassinum. The sequence continues at coordinate 308,352,935 of OX336392.1, read as the reverse complement.
GAGCGACACGCACTTGCGACCGTACACCTCAAGTATTTCACAGATAGTCCTCTTCCACGGAACATCGGAGCGATTCCCGCGTATATCCACACTCGGCAAGAACTACACAGATTGTTCTTGTTTCACGGCGCGTCGAACGATATATGCACCTGTTGGCTCCCCCACCATGGTACCGACATCTAGCTTACGTCGTCGCCACTGATTGGCTGCACCCTACGCGCTAGATCCCCACTCCTTCCTCATTACACTCCGCGGGAGGGAGAAGTCGATTTCCGTTTCCACAATTCGCCTTTTCTAGACCTTGCGACCCAAGATTGCGTCATGCTCCTCGACAAGATTCAGCGTGTACTTGAAATCCCAGTGAGTCATCTCTCTCAAATACCCTAACTGACAAAAACTCCGTAAAATTCCGTAATCAGATAATTTTCTATGATATCGTCGTTCGTAATAATTTGCTTGATAGCGTTTTCTAAGACATAGAAAACCTATCTGAATGCTAATAATTTTTATAAAATGCTCCGAAAATACCTTAATAATAATTATAATAAATTAATAATAATAATAATAAATTAACATGAAAAATTATCTTGGCTGAACAATTTGCCGCGTAAATAAATATAGAATGGCTTCCTACTGACTTATGCCAGTTGCATAAAACCCCACGAAAAATACGTTACATATTCGCCTCGGATCATCGGATGATTTACCGTGACGACGGTCCATTATCCGATTATCCCAGACACGTTAATAAACCCCATCCAAAATACATATTACATAAACGAAATCACCCTAAATTACAGATATATACACTCATATTTTTTCTTCACGCACTTTGCGTCAAAGTTTGTTGTCACTATGGATTGCACTTTGCAACCAGTCCAATGTTTTACATATGGAATAGTGTTCCACGGATATTTCCGCCTCTCAAATTTCTCTATGTTGGAGAAATAGACATAATTAATGTGTGAGCACTTTGTATTTATGATGTCATATCACACGCATTGAAGGTGTTCTGATATATTTATATCACCCTAGAACTTCCTAATTTCACTGGAGGTCCCCTCCTTATGGTGACATTTAATTCCACTTATCACTGAGCACACGATCACACTATTGTGGCAGCGCCTCGTGACCATAATACTTAATCTCTCTTTGAAGTAGATTAAATTAATATTGACTTCTGAAAAAAAAACAGTAAATGCGCATTACATATAACACCAAATATTTCTGTGCCGTAAGCGCCCTGTCTTGTTAAGTTCCCGTTACCCATATTCTACTTAATACTAGCTCTCAACACAGACCATTTCTCCTCACACAAATAATACCAATGTACAGATTATCTTAAATTACACACTTACAAATCTTACATGGCGAGGCCGTAAACAGAAATCACGTGTGCAGATATGTATGAGTTTCATGAAGGACTGTCTCGCATTCTGATGGCCCATCTTTTATCTCGTGGACGCCTTAAGCTAACAAGCCCTATTCAAGCGCTCCCCCATCTCTTGGAGATAAATGGGAACCCATCAGCGCTGCCAAAATGGCCTTGGTGCATCGAGACAATTTAGTGCTCAACAGCATCCGACAATCCCGTCATATTTCCCTGTACCTTAAAAACTCTCATTTACTTACATACTACCCCCCTGTGTGACTTCTGATACGCCTGCCTTAAGACCAGATCTTCCACGCACCAGACACCACACTTACTCATTTGATAGGCTGGCTCGCCAGCTAAACACACTCACTTTATGACACATATTTTCGTAGACTATGTATATTATACGTCCCGTATAATCTGTTTCCCTCACTATTCTCCAGCACATATGCTGTTTTCCCAATACGTTTGGAAACTATAAATGTTTCTGCGTCACCTGCTTCCAACCTTGCAAGTGGCTCCCTTTAAATGAACGTCATCACGTTGCTCTACTAGCATATTCCTCAGTGTCTGTAACGATGCCCTGTTGCTACTGTCCACACATGCTAACCCTACTTTCCTCTGGTGTTACACCTCTACTCGACACTCTATGACCTAACAATGTCACTTCTGACTGACAGAATGACGACTTAGACAGCTTCAAAGTGAACCCTGCCTGATCTAACTTCTGAAAAACTATATTTAAATGATGTAGATGCTCCTCAAAACTGCGTGAACTAATTACCATATCATCAATGTAAATGGTTACAAACTCTCCTGTGTCATCCCCTAATGCGATGTTTAAAGCCCTAATTAAAGCTCCTGAACTACTCTTTAACCCATAAGGTGTTCTACAAAATTGATAAAGGTTATATTTATGACTAAAAGCTGTAAATGGTCTATCTTCGTACATAAGTGGCACTTGCCAAAAACTGGAACTCAAATCTACACAAGTGAAATACTTCTTCCCCTCAAATGTTTGCATTAATTCCTCTATTGACATAGATTTCAGCTGATCTGAACTAATTCTACTGTTAACCAAACGAGCGTCTAAACAAATACGAACAGTGCCGTCGGTCTTGGGTACCGTGATCAAAGAATTAACATATGGACTGTTCGAGTGCTCAATAATCCCATCTTCAAGCATCTGATTAATTTGTGCCTCAACTGCACTCTGATAAGCGAAAGGTACAGGATATCTATGTCCTGTGAATACTGACCTATCAATAACGTTCAATGAATGTGTATAGCAATTGGCCATACCAATGCGATCGTCAAAAACTCTCCTATTACACAATAACACATCATAGAGCCGAACACACTGTTCATCCTCTATATTTCCCTGAAATGCAGCCTCACGTAACGAGTCCTCTAGACTTCCGTTCGTAATCACACTGCCCACAAAACATGGAGAACCCCGCTCTACGGCTGGCGATATCTCATTTAAAGTACAAATCACACCTACAATACTACTCCTCTGAATATGGTCATTGAACGCTACTTCTACTTCAGAATCTCCCCATTTAAATTTCAAACTCCCTACATCATAACATAAGTTACCAGACACTCTACTTAGCCACTCTGAACCCAAGATAACACTGAATACTAAATTTGGAATTACAAGGCAAATCTGCTTCTCTACATGATTATTAATTTTAATGTCTACTAAAACTTGCTTAGAAATTACTTTAGACCTCTTCCCAACAGCTGTGATAACAAAAGTGCTTTTAATTGGCATCTCCTCAAAATTTACTCCAGTTCCTTTCATTTTATCATAAAATGCACTACTTATGCAACTCTTCATACAACCACTATCAATTAAAACATCTGTGTACGCCTCAGACACGTTAAATTTAACTATGGGGCTCTTACTAACCACTTCCTGAATAATACCTTCATCATTTAGTTCATGTAATAATTCATTTCTTACATTTAGGTCATAGGGTTCCTGTATAATTGTATGGACAGGGCATGCTACAGACTGAGATTCTGACCTTACTTCGCAGCCTGGTTCGCGTTTAAAGAACCGCTACAGCTGGCCGTAGTACTAGTTACTACTGCACTGGTCTGGTTGTTCTGAGTTGTGTTGTCATTGTTTGGCTGTATATTACTACCACTAGGCTGTCCTCTTCCTTGACCCCTATTCTGGTTGTAATTATTGTCATTATAATTTCTCCCTTGATTTCCCCTGAAATCATTGTTTCTCCCTTGATTTCCCCTGTAATCATTGTTCCTCCCTTGATACTGATTACCATAGCCATTTCCTCTGTTCTGATTTAGCTGATTATTATTATTTCTATTTTGAGCATTGGCCCCTTCGCCACCGTTCCCTTGAACTTCCTGATGCCTGGCTTCATTAGGTCTATTATTATTATTACCCTGGTTCCTATTGAAATTGTCCTCATAACCCCCTCTCCCTAGTGCATCAAATGTGCTTAACAAACTTTCTACTTGTGATATAGTCTTTACATTCTGGATACAAGCAGCCTCCTTGATCCTATAGGGAAAGTGCCTAAGTAGCAACCTTACCACATCACTTTCCTCCTTCAAGCCATCCAGATATTTACACACTAATACCTGCCCTAAAAAGTATTCGGTCATGGTGGAGCTTCCTTTAGGGTTATATTTACCACACACTACTCCCTCACGATGCTGCGACTGAATAACCTCATTCCAGAACTTTTCACAGAATTTTATTTTAAAATCATTCATATCAGTAAACTTGTCTCTGTAGACAGCAAACCAATTCCTCGTTTCCCCCACAAACACTTGTTCTAAAATTTCAACTACCTGGCACCACTCAATACTACCATTTTCCAACCTCTCCCCGAATTTATTTTCTATAGTGTTCATGAACTCCATTGGGCACCCCTGTCGATTGCTGAACTTACCCAGTTCTACCTCCCTGTGTGTGCTATTCACAAAAACTGGCCTATTCCGACTATTTTCTTGCCTGATCCTAGCTTTTAATTTTAACTCTAATTCTGCGATTTTCTCCTCAGCCTTCCTCTCAATACTGTTTACTGTTAATTTAATGTTTCCTTCTGATTCTTCTACTTTATCATATAGCTTTGCTTGTTTCTCCTCAATCTTGCTAATGCTCTCTTTATTACTCTCTCTTAAATCATTTACTTCTGCAACTATTTGTGAGTGGACTTTCTCAATTCTACCCCCCAGCTGTTCCTTAACCTCTTTAGTAGCTACCTGAATTTTGTCAATTTCTCCCCCCAATTGCTTTTTGACCTGCTGTGTTTCCAGTTGCACTAGTTCTTTTAAATTTTCAGCCTGTGTACTGATTCTAATTTCCAACTCCTCCTGTACTTTTCCTAATTTTCTGTCTACATCTGCAATAATCTCTTTAGCCTTTTCTTCCATCACCCCCCGGATCTCACCTCTAATCAGTTCGAATTTGTCACTCATTTCCCTACTGTTTTGTTCTAATCTGGCGTTTAAACTATCGCTCAATTCCCTATTACTCTCTTTATTTTCCCTACTGTTTTGTTCTAGTTTAGCGTTATTCTGTTCTAATTTTGCATTTAAAGCTTATGTACTTTCTTTATTTTCCCTACTGTTTTGTTCTAGTTTAGCGTTATTCTGTTCTAACTTTGCATTTAAAGCTTCTGTACTTTCTTTATTTTCCCTACTGTTTTGTTCTAGTTTAGCGTTATTCTGTTCTAACTTTGCATTTAAAGCTTCTGTACTTTCTTTATTTTCCCTACTGTTTTGTTCTAATTTAGCGTTATTCTGTTCTAACTTTGCATTTAAGGCATCACTACTAACTTTGTTCTGATACATAAACTCGAGAAGTAAAGTTTTTAATTCTGGTTGGCCGCCTACACTCCCTGTTTCAGTATCGGGATTTACCTCCGCTACCCCGGTACTACCATCACTCGACATACTGCTCGTATCATCACTCTCCCGTTGATGACCACTACGTAACCTCATCTGTCTTTCTTTCTCATCCCCCATAATGATATACACTGATACAGACAAATAACCCCCAAAATACAGGCACAGAAATATATACCCTTCTCCTTCCACAAATGTTATTAGGTTTTCAGCCCCAAGTTGTCGGCGACAAGTGAAACGTTACTTACTTTTCCCCACGTTGGGCGCCAAGTGAAACGTTAATTAGTTCCCCATGTTGGTAGCGCCAAATGAAACGTTTTGCTAGCTCCTAACTGTTGGGTGAGAAATGTAACTGTTTACCTTTGCCTAAGCTATGTTGTTTTAATGGGCGCCAAGACCTCAACGCAATGTTGAAATCTAAATTTGTATTTAACAACGTCTAGCTCTGGCAGAACACCTTCAAGACTCTATTCACTCAGATCGTGGTATGATTTGATCATTAACCCAACAAACAATTGTATCAGGAGAAGGAATTGGTCTATATCTAATGCTACCTACTGAAAGCAAAGATTGCATTGTAAAAGAAATGAATTTATTATATAAAACAAGAATAGCAAAATTAATAATAATAAGTATAAAATTTAAATTGGAGCGTTGTGATTTGAATATTACCGATAGAAAATTACGTGAAAACGGAGTCTGATAAATTGATTTTACTCGTATTTCCAAGCTATGAAGTTACTGAAATATGAAATGTAGAACAAAGAAAATGAGAGATTGCGTATTTCTGCGTCATTGGCGCTTACCACTGGAAATTGCCAAAGCATTTCCCTCGTTCTTGAAGATGTTGTGAGCTTCCCACAGTCTCCTGGACGTCGTCATCTCCGTCGGAATTTGATGATATTCTGGTAGATTAGATAATTCTATGGTCCGTACCTCGGACCCAAACACTCGTACAACCAAGTTTTACAAAAGTTCGTCGCTAACTCCACTGAACATCGGAGCGACACGCACTTGCGACCGTACACCTCAAGTATTTCACAGATAGTCCTCTTCCACGGAACATCGGAGCGATTCCCGCGTATATCCACACTCGGCAAGAACTACACAGATTGTTCTTGTTTCACGGCGCGTCGAACGATATATGCACCTGTTGACTCCCCCACCATGGTACCGACATCTAGCTTACGTCGTCGCCACTGATTGGCTGCACCCTACGCGCTAGATCCCCACTCCTTCCTCATTACACTCCGCGGGAGGGAGAAGTCGATTTCCGTTTCCACAATTCGCCTTTTATAGACCTTGCGACCCAAGATTGCGTCATGCTCCTCGACAAGATTCAGCGTGTACTTGAAATCCCAGTGAGTCATCTCTCTCAAATACCCTAACTGACAAAAACTCCGTAAAATTCCGTAATCAGATAATTTTCTATGATATCGTCGTTCGTAATAATTTGCTTGATAGCGTTTTCTAAGACATAGAAAACCTATCTGAATGCTAATAATTTTTATAAAATGCTCCGAAAATACCTTAATAATAATTATAATAAATTAATAATAATAATAATAAATTAACATGAAAAATTATCTTGGCTGAACAATTTGCCGCGTAAATAAATATAGAATGGCTTCCTACTGACTTATGCCAGTTGCATAAAACCCCACGAAAAATACGTTACATATTCGCCTCGGATCATCGGATGATTTACCGTGACGACGGTCCATTATCCGATTATCCCAGACACGTTAATAAACCCCATCCAAAATACATATTACATAAACGAAATCACCCTAAATTACAGATATATACACTCATATTTTTTCTTCACGCACTTTGCGTCAAAGTTTGTTGTCACTATGGATTGCACTTTGCAACCAGTCCAATGTTTTACATATGGAATAGTGTTCCACGGATATTTCCGCCTCTCAAATTTCTCTATGTTGGAGAAATAGACATAATTAATGTGTGAGCACTTTGTATTTATGATGTCATATCACACGCATTGAAGGTGTTCTGATATATTTATATCACCCTAGAACTTCCTAATTTCACTGGAGGTCCCCTCCTTATGGTGACATTTAATTCCACTTATCACTGAGCACACGATCACACTATTGTGGCAGCGCCTCGTGACCATAATACTTAATCTCTCTTTGAAGTAGATTAAATTAATATTGACTTCTGAAAAAAAAACAGTAAATGCGCATTACATATAACACCAAATATTTCTGTGCCGTAAGCGCCCTGTCTTGTTAAGTTCCCGTTACCCATATTCTACTTAATACTAGCTCTCAACACAGACCATTTCTCCTCACACAAATAATACCAATGTACAGATTATCTTAAATTACACACTTACAAATCTTACATGGCGAGGCCGTAAACAGAAATCACGTGTGCAGATATGTATGAGTTTCATGAAGGACTGTCTCGCATTCTGATGGCCCATCTTTTATCTCGTGGACGCCTTAAGCTAACAAGCCCTATTCAAGCGCTCCTCCATCTCTTGGAGATAAATGGGAACCCATCAGCGCTGCCAAAATGGCCTTGGTGCATCGAGACAATTTAGTGCTCAACAGCATCCGACAATCCCGTCATATTTCCCTGTACCTTAAAAACTCTCATTTACTTACATACTACCCCCCTGTGTGACTTCTGATACGCCTGCCTTAAGACCAGATCTTCCACGCACCAGACACCACACTTACTCATTTGATAGGCTGGCTCGCCAGCTAAACACACTCACTTTATGACACATATTTTCGTAGACTATGTATATTATACGTCCCGTATAATCTGTTTCCCTCACTATTCTCCAGCACATATGCTGTTTTCCCAATACGTTTGGAAACTATAAATGTTTCTGCGTCACCTGCTTCCAACCTTGCAAGTGGCTCCCTTTAAATGAACGTCATCACGTTGCTCTACTAGCATATTCCTCAGTGTCTGTAACGATGCCCTGTTGCTACTGTCCACACATGCTAACCCTACTTTCCTCTGGTGTTACACCTCTACTCGACACTCTATGACCTAACAATGTCACTTCTGACTGACAGAATGACGACTTAGACAGCTTCAAAGTGAACCCTGCCTGATCTAACTTCTGAAAAACTATATTTAAATGATGTAGATGCTCCTCAAAACTGCGTGAACTAATTACCATATCATCAATGTAAATGGTTACAAACTCTCCTGTGTCATCCCCTAATGCGATGTTTAAAGCCCTAATTAAAGCTCCTGAACTACTCTTTAACCCATAAGGTGTTCTACAAAATTGATAAAGGTTATATTTATGACTAAAAGCTGTAAATGGTCTATCTTCGTACATAAGTGGCACTTGCCAAAAACTGGAACTCAAATCTACACAAGTGAAATACTTCTTCCCCTCAAATGTTTGCATTAATTCCTCTATTGACATAGATTTCAGCTGATCTGAACTAATTCTACTGTTAACCAAACGAGCGTCTAAACAAATACGAACAGTGCCGTCGGTCTTGGGTACCGTGATCAAAGAATTAACATATGGACTGTTCGAGTGCTCAATAATCCCATCTTCAAGCATCTGATTAATTTGTGCCTCAACTGCACTCTGATAAGCGAAAGGTACAGGATATCTATGTCCTGTGAATACTGACCTATCAATAACGTTCAATGAATGTGTATAGCAATTGGCCATACCAATGCGATCGTCAAAAACTCTCCTATTACACAATAACACATCATAGAGCCGAACACACTGTTCATCCTCTATATTTCCCTGAAATGCAGCCTCACGTAACGAGTCCTCTAGACTTCCGTTCGTAATCACACTGCCCACAAAACATGGAGAACCCCGCTCTACGGCTGGCGATATCTCATTTAAAGTACAAATCACACCTACAATACTACTCCTCTGAATATGGTCATTGAACGCTACTTCTACTTCAGAATCTCCCCATTTAAATTTCAAACTCCCTACATCATAACATAAGTTACCAGACACTCTACTTAGCCACTCTGAACCCAAGATAACACTGAATACTAAATTTGGAATTACAAGGCAAATCTGCTTCTCTACATGATTATTAATTTTAATGTCTACTAAAACTTGCTTAGAAATTACTTTAGACCTCTTCCCAACAGCTGTGATAACAAAAGTGCTTTTAATTGGCATCTCCTCAAAATTTACTCCAGTTCCTTTCATTTTATCATAAAATGCACTACTTATGCAACTCTTCATACAACCACTATCAATTAAAACATCTGTGTACGCCTCAGACACGTTAAATTTAACTATGGGGCTCTTACTAACCACTTCCTGAATAATACCTTCATCATTTAGTTCATGTAATAATTCATTTCTTACATTTAGGTCATAGGGTTCCTGTATAATTGTATGGACAGGGCATGCTACAGACTGAGATTCTGACCTTACTTCGCAGCCTGGTTCGCGTTTAAAGAACCGCTACAGCTGGCCGTAGTACTAGTTACTACTGCACTGGTCTGGTTGTTCTGAGTTGTGTTGTCATTGTTTGGCTGTATATTACTACCACTAGGCTGTCCTCTTCCTTGACCCCTATTCTGGTTGTAATTATTGTCATTATAATTTCTCCCTTGATTTCCCCTGAAATCATTGTTTCTCCCTTGATTTCCCCTGTAATCATTGTTCCTCCCTTGATACTGATTACCATAGCCATTTCCTCTGTTCTGATTTAGCTGATTATTATTATTTCTATTTTGAGCATTGGCCCCTTCGCCACCGTTCCCTTGAACTTCCTGATGCCTGGCTTCATTAGGTCTATTATTATTATTACCCTGGTTCCTATTGAAATTGTCCTCATAACCCCCTCTCCCTAGTGCATCAAATGTGCTTAACAAACTTTCTACTTGTGATATAGTCTTTACATTCTGGATACAAGCAGCCTCCTTGATCCTATAGGGAAAGTGCCTAAGTAGCAACCTTACCACATCACTTTCCTCCTTCAAGCCATCCAGATATTTACACACTAATACCTGCCCTAAAAAGTATTCGGTCATGGTGGAGCTTCCTTTAGGGTTATATTTACCACACACTACTCCCTCACGATGCTGCGACTGAATAACCTCATTCCAGAACTTTTCACAGAATTTTATTTTAAAATCATTCATATCAGTAAACTTGTCTCTGTAGACAGCAAACCAATTCCTCGTTTCCCCCACAAACACTTGTTCTAAAATTTCAACTACCTGGCACCACTCAATACTACCATTTTCCAACCTCTCCCCGAATTTATTTTCTATAGTGTTCATGAACTCCATTGGGCACCCCTGTCGATTGCTGAACTTACCCAGTTCTACCTCCCTGTGTGTGCTATTCACAAAAACTGGCCTATTCCGACTATTTTCTTGCCTGATCCTAGCTTTTAATTTTAACTCTAATTCTGCGATTTTCTCCTCAGCCTTCCTCTCAATACTGTTTACTGTTAATTTAATGTTTCCTTCTGATTCTTCTACTTTATCATATAGCTTTGCTTGTTTCTCCTCAATCTTGCTAATGCTCTCTTTATTACTCTCTCTTAAATCATTTACTTCTGCAACTATTTGTGAGTGGACTTTCTCAATTCTACCCCCCAGCTGTTCCTTAACCTCTTTAGTAGCTACCTGAATTTTGTCAATTTCTCCCCCCAATTGCTTTTTGACCTGCTGTGTTTCCAGTTGCACTAGTTCTTTTAAATTTTCAGCCTGTGTACTGATTCTAATTTCCAACTCCTCCTGTACTTTTCCTAATTTTCTGTCTACATCTGCAATAATCTCTTTAGCCTTTTCTTCCATCACCCCCCGGATCTCACCTCTAATCAGTTCGAATTTGTCACTCATTTCCCTACTGTTTTGTTCTAATCTGGCGTTTAAACTATCGCTCAATTCCCTATTACTCTCTTTATTTTCCCTACTGTTTTGTTCTAGTTTAGCGTTATTCTGTTCTAATTTTGCATTTAAAGCTTATGTACTTTCTTTATTTTCCCTACTGTTTTGTTCTAGTTTAGCGTTATTCTGTTCTAACTTTGCATTTAAAGCTTCTGTACTTTCTTTATTTTCCCTACTGTTTTGTTCTAGTTTAGCGTTATTCTGTTCTAACTTTGCATTTAAAGCTTCTGTACTTTCTTTATTTTCCCTACTGTTTTGTTCTAATTTAGCGTTATTCTGTTCTAACTTTGCATTTAAGGCATCACTACTAACTTTGTTCTGATACATAAACTCGAGAAGTAAAGTTTTTAATTCTGGTTGGCCGCCTACACTCCCTGTTTCAGTATCGGGATTTACCTCCGCTACCCCGGTACTACCATCACTCGACATACTGCTCGTATCATCACTCTCCCGTTGATGACCACTACGTAACCTCATCTGTCTTTCTTTCTCATCCCCCATAATGATATACACTGATACAGACAAATAACCCCCAAAATACAGGCACAGAAATATATACCCTTCTCCTTCCACAAATGTTATTAGGTTTTCAGCCCCAAGTTGTCGGCGACAAGTGAAACGTTACTTACTTTTCCCCACGTTGGGCGCCAAGTGAAACGTTAATTAGTTCCCCATGTTGGTAGCGCCAAATGAAACGTTTTGCTAGCTCCTAACTGTTGGGTGAGAAATGTAACTGTTTACCTTTGCCTAAGCTATGTTGTTTTAATGGGCGCCAAGACCTCAACGCAATGTTGAAATCTAAATTTGTATTTAACAACGTCTAGCTCTGGCAGAACACCTTCCAGACTCTATTCACTCAGATCGTGGTATGATTTGATCATTAACCCAACAAACAATTGTATCAGGAGAAGGAATTGGTCTATATCTAATGCTACCTACTGAAAGCAAAGATTGCATTGTAAAAGAAATGAATTTATTATATAAAACAAGAATAGCAAAATTAATAATAATAAGTATAAAATTTAAATTGGAGCGTTGTGATTTGAATATTACCGATAGAAAATTACGTGAAAACGGAGTCTGATAAATTGATTTTACTCGTATTTCCAAGCTATGAAGTTACTGAAATATGAAATGTAGAACAAAGAAAATGAGAGATTGCGTATTTCTGCGTCATTGGCGCTTACCACTGGAAATTGCCAAAGCATTTCCCTCGTTCTTGAAGATGTTGTGAGCTTCCCACAGTCTCCTGGACGTCGTCATCTCCGTCGGAATTTGATGATATTCTGGTAGATTAGATAATTCTATGGTCCGTACCTCGGACCCAAACACTCGTACAACCAAGTTTTACAAAAGTTCGTCGCTAACTCCACTGAACATCGGAGCGACACGCACTTGCGACCGTACACCTCAAGTATTTCACAGATAGTCCTCTTCCACGGAACATCGGAGCGATTCCCGCGTATATCCACACTCGGCAAGAACTACACAGATTGTTCTTGTTTCACGGCGCGTCGAACGATATATGCACCTGTTGACTCCCCCACCATGGTACCGACATCTAGCTTACGTCGTCGCCACTGATTGGCTGCACCCTACGCGCTAGATCCCCACTCCTTCCTCATTACACTCCGCGGGAGGGAGAAGTCGATTTCCGTTTCCACAATTCGCCTTTTATAGACCTTGCGACCCAAGATTGCGTCATGCTCCTCGACAAGATTCAGCGTGTACTTGAAATCCCAGTGAGTCATCTCTCTCAAATACCCTAACTGACAAAAACTCCGTAAAATTCCGTAATCAGATAATTTTCTATGATATCGTCGTTCGTAATAATTTGCTTGATAGCGTTTTCTAAGACATAGAAAACCTATCTGAATGCTAATAATTTTTATAAAATGCTCCGAAAATACCTTAATAATAATTATAATAAATTAATAATAATAATAATAAATTAACATGAAAAATTATCTTGGCTGAACAATTTGCCGCGTAAATAAATATAGAATGGCTTCCTACTGACTTATGCCAGTTGCATAAAACCCCACGAAAAATACGTTACATATTCGCCTCGGATCATCGGATGATTTACCGTGACGACGGTCCATTATCCGATTATCCCAGACACGTTAATAAACCCCATCCAAAATACATATTACATAAACGAAATCACCCTAAATTACAGATATATACACTCATATTTTTTCTTCACGCACTTTGCGTCAAAGTTTGTTGTCACTATGGATTGCACTTTGCAACCAGTCCAATGTTTTACATATGGAATAGTGTTCCACGGATATTTCCGCCTCTCAAATTTCTCTATGTTGGAGAAATAGACATAATTAATGTGTGAGCACTTTGTATTTATGATGTCATATCACACGCATTGAAGGTGTTCTGATATATTTATATCACCCTAGAACTTCCTAATTTCACTGGAGGTCCCCTCCTTATGGTGACATTTAATTCCACTTATCACTGAGCACACGATCACACTATTGTGGCAGCGCCTCGTGACCATAATACTTAATCTCTCTTTGAAGTAGATTAAATTAATATTGACTTCTGAAAAAAAAACAGTAAATGCGCATTACATATAACACCAAATATTTCTGTGCCGTAAGCGCCCTGTCTTGTTAAGTTCCCGTTACCCATATTCTACTTAATACTAGCTCTCAACACAGACCATTTCTCCTCACACAAATAATACCAATGTACAGATTATCTTAAATTACACACTTACAAATCTTACATGGCGAGGCCGTAAACAGAAATCACGTGTGCAGATATGTATGAGTTTCATGAAGGACTGTCTCGCATTCTGATGGCCCATCTTTTATCTCGTGGACGCCTTAAGCTAACAAGCCCTATTCAAGCGCTCCTCCATCTCTTGGAGATAAATGGGAACCCATCAGCGCTGCCAAAATGGCCTTGGTGCATCGAGACAATTTAGTGCTCAACAGCATCCGACAATCCCGTCATATTTCCCTGTACCTTAAAAACTCTCATTTACTTACATACTACCCCCCTGTGTGACTTCTGATACGCCTGCCTTAAGACCAGATCTTCCACGCACCAGACACCACACTTACTCATTTGATAGGCTGGCTCGCCAGCTAAACACACTCACTTTATGACACATATTTTCGTAGACTATGTATATTATACGTCCCGTATAATCTGTTTCCCTCACTATTCTCCAGCACATATGCTGTTTTCCCAATACGTTTGGAAACTATAAATGTTTCTGCGTCACCTGCTTCCAACCTTGCAAGTGGCTCCCTTTAAATGAACGTCATCACGTTGCTCTACTAGCATATTCCTCAGTGTCTGTAACGATGCCCTGTTGCTACTGTCCACACATGCTAACCCTACTTTCCTCTGGTGTTACACCTCTACTCGACACTCTATGACCTAACAATGTCACTTCTGACTGACAGAATGACGACTTAGACAGCTTCAAAGTGAACCCTGCCTGATCTAACTTCTGAAAAACTATATTTAAATGATGTAGATGCTCCTCAAAACTGCGTGAACTAATTACCATATCATCAATGTAAATGGTTACAAACTCTCCTGTGTCATCCCCTAATGCGATGTTTAAAGCCCTAATTAAAGCTCCTGAACTACTCTTTAACCCATAAGGTGTTCTACAAAATTGATAAAGGTTATATTTATGACTAAAAGCTGTAAATGGTCTATCTTCGTACATAAGTGGCACTTGCCAAAAACTGGAACTCAAATCTACACAAGTGAAATACTTCTTCCCCTCAAATGTTTGCATTAATTCCTCTATTGACATAGATTTCAGCTGATCTGAACTAATTCTACTGTTAACCAAACGAGCGTCTAAACAAATACGAACAGTGCCGTCGGTCTTGGGTACCGTGATCAAAGAATTAACATATGGACTGTTCGAGTGCTCAATAATCCCATCTTCAAGCATCTGATTAATTTGTGCCTCAACTGCACTCTGATAAGCGAAAGGTACAGGATATCTATGTCCTGTGAATACTGACCTATCAATAACGTTCAATGAATGTGTATAGCAATTGGCCATACCAATGCGATCGTCAAAAACTCTCCTATTACACAATAACACATCATAGAGCCGAACACACTGTTCATCCTCTATATTTCCCTGAAATGCAGCCTCACGTAACGAGTCCTCTAGACTTCCGTTCGTAATCACACTGCCCACAAAACATGGAGAACCCCGCTCTACGGCTGGCGATATCTCATTTAAAGTACAAATCACACCTACAATACTACTCCTCTGAATATGGTCATTGAACGCTACTTCTACTTCAGAATCTCCCCATTTAAATTTCAAACTCCCTACATCATAACATAAGTTACCAGACACTCTACTTAGCCACTCTGAACCCAAGATAACACTGAATACTAAATTTGGAATTACAAGGCAAATCTGCTTCTCTACATGATTATTAATTTTAATGTCTACTAAAACTTGCTTAGAAATTACTTTAGACCTCTTCCCAACAGCTGTGATAACAAAAGTGCTTTTAATTGGCATCTCCTCAAAATTTACTCCAGTTCCTTTCATTTTATCATAAAATGCACTACTTATGCAACTCTTCATACAACCACTATCAATTAAAACATCTGTGTACGCCTCAGACACGTTAAATTTAACTATGGGGCTCTTACTAACCACTTCCTGAATAATACCTTCATCATTTAGTTCATGTAATAATTCATTTCTTACATTTAGGTCATAGGGTTCCTGTATAATTGTATGGACAGGGCATGCTACAGACTGAGATTCTGACCTTACTTCGCAGCCTGGTTCGCGTTTAAAGAACCGCTACAGCTGGCCGTAGTACTAGTTACTACTGCACTGGTCTGGTTGTTCTGAGTTGTGTTGTCATTGTTTGGCTGTATATTACTACCACTAGGCTGTCCTCTTCCTTGACCCCTATTCTGGTTGTAATTATTGTCATTATAATTTCTCCCTTGATTTCCCCTGAAATCATTGTTTCTCCCTTGATTTCCCCTGTAATCATTGTTCCTCCCTTGATACTGATTACCATAGCCATTTCCTCTGTTCTGATTTAGCTGATTATTATTATTTCTATTTTGAGCATTGGCCCCTTCGCCACCGTTCCCTTGAACTTCCTGATGCCTGGCTTCATTAGGTCTATTATTATTATTACCCTGGTTCCTATTGAAATTGTCCTCATAACCCCCTCTCCCTAGTGCATCAAATGTGCTTAACAAACTTTCTACTTGTGATATAGTCTTTACATTCTGGATACAAGCAGCCTCCTTGATCCTATAGGGAAAGTGCCTAAGTAGCAACCTTACCACATCACTTTCCTCCTTCAAGCCATCCAGATATTTACACACTAATACCTGCCCTAAAAAGTATTCGGTCATGGTGGAGCTTCCTTTAGGGTTATATTTACCACACACTACTCCCTCACGATGCTGCGACTGAATAACCTCATTCCAGAACTTTTCACAGAATTTTATTTTAAAATCATTCATATCAGTAAACTTGTCTCTGTAGACAGCAAACCAATTCCTCGTTTCCCCCACAAACACTTGTTCTAAAATTTCAACTACCTGGCACCACTCAATACTACCATTTTCCAACCTCTCCCCGAATTTATTTTCTATAGTGTTCATGAACTCCATTGGGCACCCCTGTCGATTGCTGAACTTACCCAGTTCTACCTCCCTGTGTGTGCTATTCACAAAAACTGGCCTATTCCGACTATTTTCTTGCCTGATCCTAGCTTTTAATTTTAACTCTAATTCTGCGATTTTCTCCTCAGCCTTCCTCTCAATACTGTTTACTGTTAATTTAATGTTTCCTTCTGATTCTTCTACTTTATCATATAGCTTTGCTTGTTTCTCCTCAATCTTGCTAATGCTCTCTTTATTACTCTCTCTTAAATCATTTACTTCTGCAACTATTTGTGAGTGGACTTTCTCAATTCTACCCCCCAGCTGTTCCTTAACCTCTTTAGTAGCTACCTGAATTTTGTCAATTTCTCCCCCCAATTGCTTTTTGACCTGCTGTGTTTCCAGTTGCACTAGTTCTTTTAAATTTTCAGCCTGTGTACTGATTCTAATTTCCAACTCCTCCTGTACTTTTCCTAATTTTCTGTCTACATCTGCAATAATCTCTTTAGCCTTTTCTTCCATCACCCCCCGGATCTCACCTCTAATCAGTTCGAATTTGTCACTCATTTCCCTACTGTTTTGTTCTAATCTGGCGTTTAAACTATCGCTCAATTCCCTATTACTCTCTTTATTTTCCCTACTGTTTTGTTCTAGTTTAGCGTTATTCTGTTCTAATTTTGCATTTAAAGCTTATGTACTTTCTTTATTTTCCCTACTGTTTTGTTCTAGTTTAGCGTTATTCTGTTCTAACTTTGCATTTAAAGCTTCTGTACTTTCTTTATTTTCCCTACTGTTTTGTTCTAGTTTAGCGTTATTCTGTTCTAACTTTGCATTTAAAGCTTCTGTACTTTCTTTATTTTCCCTACTGTTTTGTTCTAATTTAGCGTTATTCTGTTCTAACTTTGCATTTAAGGCATCACTACTAACTTTGTTCTGATACATAAACTCGAGAAGTAAAGTTTTTAATTCTGGTTGGCCGCCTACACTCCCTGTTTCAGTATCGGGATTTACCTCCGCTACCCCGGTACTACCATCACTCGACATACTGCTCGTATCATCACTCTCCCGTTGATGACCACTACGTAACCTCATCTGTCTTTCTTTCTCATCCCCCATAATGATATACACTGATACAGACAAATAACCCCCAAAATACAGGCACAGAAATATATACCCTTCTCCTTCCACAAATGTTATTAGGTTTTCAGCCCCAAGTTGTCGGCGACAAGTGAAACGTTACTTACTTTTCCCCACGTTGGGCGCCAAGTGAAACGTTAATTAGTTCCCCATGTTGGTAGCGCCAAATGAAACGTTTTGCTAGCTCCTAACTGTTGGGTGAGAAATGTAACTGTTTACCTTTGCCTAAGCTATGTTGTTTTAATGGGCGCCAAGACCTCAACGCAATGTTGAAATCTAAATTTGTATTTAACAACGTCTAGCTCTGGCAGAACACCTTCAAGACTCTATTCACTCAGATCGTGGTATGATTTGATCATTAACCCAACAAACAATTGTATCAGGAGAAGGAATTGGTCTATATCTAATGCTACCTACTGAAAGCAAAGATTGCATTGTAAAAGAAATGAATTTATTATATAAAACAAGAATAGCAAAATTAATAATAATAAGTATAAAATTTAAATTGGAGCGTTGTGATTTGAATATTACCGATAGAAAATTACGTGAAAACGGAGTCTGATAAATTGATTTTACTCGTATTTCCAAGCTATGAAGTTACTGAAATATGAAATGTAGAACAAAGAAAATGAGAGATTGCGTATTTCTGCGTCATTGGCGCTTACCACTGGAAATTGCCAAAGCATTTCCCTCGTTCTTGAAGATGTTGTGAGCTTCCCACAGTCTCCTGGACGTCGTCATCTCCGTCGGAATTTGATGATATTCTGGTAGATTAGATAATTCTATGGTCCGTACCTCGGACCCAAACACTCGTACAACCAAGTTTTACAAAAGTTCGTCGCTAACTCCACTGAACATCGGAGCGACACGCACTTGCGACCGTACACCTCAAGTATTTCACAGATAGTCCTCTTCCACGGAACATCGGAGCGATTCCCGCGTATATCCACACTCGGCAAGAACTACACAGATTGTTCTTGTTTCACGGCGCGTCGAACGATATATGCACCTGTTGGCTCCCCCACCATGGTACCGACATCTAGCTTACGTCGTCGCCACTGATTGGCTGCACCCTACGCGCTAGATCCCCACTCCTTCCTCATTACACTCCGCGGGAGGGAGAAGTCGATTTCCGTTTCCACAATTCGCCTTTTCTAGACCTTGCGACCCAAGATTGCGTCATGCTCCTCGACAAGATTCAGCGTGTACTTGAAATCCCAGTGAGTCATCTCTCTCAAATACCCTAACTGACAAAAACTCCGTAAAATTCCGTAATCAGATAATTTTCTATGATATCGTCGTTCGTAATAATTTGCTTGATAGCGTTTTCTAAGACATAGAAAACCTATCTGAATGCTAATAATTTTTATAAAATGCTCCGAAAATACCTTAATAATAATTATAATAAATTAATAATAATAATAATAAATTAACATGAAAAATTATCTTGGCTGAACAATTTGCCGCGTAAATAAATATAGAATGGCTTCCTACTGACTTATGCCAGTTGCATAAAACCCCACGAAAAATACGTTACACAATCTCGACATTTGCCTGGAGTACAAGTGGGGAAGAAACACGAAGTCACTTATAGGATGCCTGAGATGGTGATGAGGTACCGTAGTAGTCCTCACGAGGCTGAGTGCTCGAAATGCACCTAGTCCTCAGACCAGTATTGGTGGTGATTACTATTTTAAGGATGTGTTGTGGATGACGATGATGAAAGTTATTGTAAGTTTTACACTTAATTCTACTGCCAGCTAACTTACATACCGGTTCTAGAAGAAATTAATAAAAAAGAAACTAATATTCGATAAAAGAATAATGGAGCAAGTTGCCAGACGTTCCGGATTTTACGGGACAGTTATTCGTGCTAAATGCGCCGCGTCCCGGACAGTTTTTGACCCGGTTTTTTTCCAGCGTTTTGAAACTCAAGAAAAATGCGTCTGGTATACTATTTCTTTCAAAACGTTCTGTCTAGTTCATTCTGTATGAAATTTTCATTATAATAATAATAACGTATGGCCTTGGGGGCCGGGTGCAAGCTTTGTTATTTGACACCCAAAGGGTAGCTTGTATGCCGAATTTCGTTGTTCCTTGAATCACTATGAAAGTCAAGGAGGTTAGATATCTAAGCTCCTTGAACACTATAGCGCTTTCTAGTAGAGAAATGAGGAACTTTGTGTTGGCGGAAAATCCCGAGATTAATTTTGTCATTATGAACACGGCCTACTGAATTCAAATGGGTTCTTTGACATGCCAACATCGTATGACATGGTGTCGTAATTTTTGCCGCCTTTCAAAAAAATCACTTACCACGGCCAGGAGCGAACCTGCAAGCTTGGGGTTAGTAGACCGACACGTTGACCACTCACCCACCGTGGCAAGCGAAATTTTCATTGCAAAGAGTACTTTGGTATATTTGTTCGTCAAGACTGAAGAAACTCTTTGCTTCATTGGTTATAATTTTGGTGAGTTTTGGTTGGCCAGCCTGGCCTGTTTAATAATGGACAACTGCCGTCAGTGCCACGTGCGCCAAGCTCTGTCCATTTTATTAATTTCTGTCGTAAAGGTATTTATTAATTAACTTCCCTGTGATGTCAATATAACTTCTGTAAAATCATTCTTAAAGGAAGTTCACTAATTGCCGACTATGTCAAGCACCGATTTCCTCGACAACACACCTGTCCCGTATCTATTTATGGAATCTGGCAACCCTGTAATGGAGAGGGGAAACAAATGCCTTCCACACTCAAAGAATGAGGTTTGAGGGATTTGGAATTAAGCTCATTACATGAACCCAGCTCAGGAATACCTCGGGATCACCAACTCTTTAGCTACGAGCCCTCATCACTCTTAAATCGCCTCTGACTAAAGGCAGGGATACCGTGGAGAAATTCACGAGGTCTGACTCTCTAAAATGAGGATATCAGAGAAGAAGAAATAAGGACCAATTAAGGCGGTAAAATAAAATACACAATAAATACAAGAGAATAATAATTGACCAAGAGAGGTCAACAGGAAAGATGAAAGGGGGCCGGTACAAGGAAGTGGAAGCAATGCCGATTATAAACCTACAGTTGTGAGAGCCTGAGGGCAGTTTTACATTCTGTGTTAGAACTGGGAACCGAAACCAGGACAGGAGCGTGCGAGTCAGGCTCTTGCTTTAGCTTCGCGTGCAGCATCAGTTACCTGAATCATGCTATTCCTGAAGGAACGTGATACATTAATGGCACACACTGCCAGCAGCATGAACCAACATTTCACATACAAGCAAAATGAAATCACGATTGTGGGGGCTGCGTAACTCGTTGTTAGAGACTCTGCGCTACCACTTTTAGAAATACAAACGGTTTCCGCGGCGTAGCCGTGCCTGTTAGATGGTTCACTGCGACCGCGAGGGCAGCTTAACCAAAACCGGAGATCACAGGTTCGAATCCCAACGCTAGTAGCGGCCATCTTGAGTGTGGTTTTCCCCCACTCTCTCCAGTTAAATGTCGGGATGGTACCTTTCTTCAAGTCCCGGAGCATCTATCCTCATCGCTGTCCCTACTACACACTACTACGGTCATCATATAAGTAGGTTATCAGACAAGCTCAACACACACTCAACTACACGGTGCTGATGACCAATATGTCCCAAGGACCTTAAATGAATTAACAACAGATTCTATGGTTCACTTACTCTACAAAAGAAAATAATACATGGATAATTCCTCGTGGGGTGAGACCTCTTATTTTTCTTTTGATGGTATACCCTGCCTTCTGCTCAAGGCCCTAAAGGGTGTGTGTAGCCCCACCACTTATGGTGCACCCTGGATAGTGCTACACCCTCAAGGGCTCACGACATGTAACTTCGGGAGATGGCAACCCTGAGGGATTCCTGAGTTGGGTTTCGGTTTTCCCCCTTTTTCCATTGCCTTTAGGGTGGGCCCTATCCTCTTTCCTTTTTCTATCTGCCGTTCTTCTAAGTCCCTTAATTCTCATTATTCGAGGGCATTTCCTTAACTTAACTCCTGTAATTTATTTACCTTCTTGTTCTTTTTGTTCTCCATTTCAATTTAGTTTTTGTTGTAGTTTCATTTTCCCGATCACCCAAACCAATAGGGGCCGATAACCTAGATGTTAGGTCCCTTAAAACAACAATTATCATCATCAAACTGTGCATGCAGAAGCTTAATTTATTTATGGAGATAAGAATCTTATCCTGAAATTAATTCACCAGTTAAATGTCGGGATGGTACCTTTCTTCAAGTCCCGGAGGGGGAAGAAATTGTTTGCGGTTGTTCTCCACAGAAACCAGGAAGTAGTCATGAGTTGATGACTGTAGCATTTGATGTGAAACAGTTCTACTGTTGACATCAGCTTTTAAAGGCCGTGCTGACAGCCGATGTTTATGGCAGTACTGACAGGTCCCCTCTGATTCCAATATGGCATTATATGACGGAGGTCTTTTATACCGTCCTTCCTCTCTCGTAGTCTGGAAAACACCAGTCCAATCACTGAACCTTCAGCAAGGAACCATTTATTTTCTCAGTGCCGCATTCATTTGTAGCAATGTTGACGAGTAAATTATTATTATTATTTATATGCAAGTAGGCATTTATGCCCACCCTCCGAAGGCTCACAACTAATGGAACGTGGGTTGGCAACCACGGGACGCCAGCTGAGTTCGGCATTGATTCCACTTACTTGTGCCGGGCACCTCTTCATCCTTCCTGTCGATCTCCCTTGGTCAATGCTTGCTCTTTTCCTATCCTGGCGTTATTAGGATCTCCGAGGTCTATGGTATCATTAATTTTCCCACCTTAATTCACCCGAGTCTCATGTTTCCAGATATCCTAATTTTTCGCTCGAGCAGGCCTCTTCTTTTCATGGTATCTCCTGCCTTCTGCTCAAGGCCCTAAAAGAGGCAGAGCGGGTGTATCCCCACCACTTAAGGTATATTCTGGATACTGTTACACTGTCAAGCGTTCGCGGCTGGTGAGCTCGGGAGTTGATGACCCCGAGGTATTTCTGAGCTGGTACCCCTTTCCCCTTTTTCCATTTCTTTGGCGTGGATCTTATCCTCTTTTCCCTGCCTTCCATAGCTCTACTTCCTTCAAAATACCTCAGTCATCATTTTTCGAGAAATGAAGGTATTAACTTTCCCTGTTTTATTTTCCTTGGGCTATTCCATGCTACGCTACTTAAACCATCAACAACAATCACCACCACCACCACCACCACCACCACCACCATCCTTCCTTCAACTGTTGTGCGCCAGCAAACATGAACCTAATAGGCCTATATGCATACCCTATGAAAAAAAATATCTTCGTAACTTCCAATCTACAAATCGTTTTGCAAATAGCTGTAAATAGCTTGCTCGATATAATACTGGAGAACAACCTTGGTTATTAAATATATTCTACCCACATTCAAGTACACGGGGCTATGGGCCACGATGTAACAAGTTTCTAAATGGATTTGGTGGCGTAGTTGGTAACATACTGAACTGCTATGGCCAGGATCGCAGGTTCAAACTGGGTCGAAGTCGTCGGATTTTGAAGAGCGTTAAAATCCTTCAGTATGCCTTCCTTCGGAGGCGAACTAAAGCCGACGGGCCCATGTCATAGATTTACGGCATGTAAAAGGACTACAATTAGTAGTGTGCAGCCAAATTGTAAGGTGTTATATTTGGTTAGAAACGCTCTATCGAGTACCAACGTTCGCCGATAGGTGTCAAGTGACAGTGGTATCTGGTAGCCATAGTTGAAACTAGTTGAAATTTCTGGGAGCCTATGGCGTTCAATTAAAATACCCTGCTATGGCCATTGGCTGCAATTCATGGTATATAAATGGCAACTACTAATGACATTTACTTTGGTAGTTTTGACATAGGCACACATTAAGTTATACTGTACGTCAACACTAGTGGTGAAATATTATTATAAGCTATGCTACTTTCTTAAAATTGATACCACAGATGATTCAAAGGATATACATTGATTTCTGACAAATTTATGTATTTAACAAAATGAAAACGTATTTCTGGACGGAGGAGGGAACTTTTTGTTCAAAAATATATTATGAAAATTAATAACATTGATTCTTAGAGCTCTATATCTCTGCGTTTACTTGGCCTAAACGGTTCGTTGTTGCTCTGCAATATGCGCTGAGGGCTGTAGCTTTCTTTCCTGCAGTATATTAATACATTTTTGTAGTTTACTTTGTTAACATAGATAATATAGGCTACCTTAATAGTGGGGCTCATCTTCGTGAGGCAAATCTCAGCTATCTCGGAAGTAGCTTTCCATGGTTTACTAATTCTACTCCAGGCGAATGCCGGGATGGTTCCTAACATAAGGCCGTCTCCTTCCCAATTCCCATCTGAATTACAGATATACACACTACTGCAGACACCAAAATAACATAGGTTATCAGAGAATCTCTCTCTCTCTCTCTATATATATATATATATATATACACACACACACACATACGCACGTACACGGGGTCAAATGACCAAGATGCCCAAGCCCCTCAAGTGAAACAACAACATAGTTGCAATAGATTAAATCGATGAATTTCTGTTAGTCACATGAGAGCAGGAAATTAATACGATCAAGAATTATAACCCAGCAATTAACCTACAACAAATTAATAATATATTAAGCCATGTGGAATATATAGTGTATATTTTCAGAGATGAGTCACTTAAATACGACGGGAATTAGCCAGGAGACAGCGTTAGAAGACATCAAACGTTAAGACATCAATTTCTCCCCTTCAAGTTTAGCATATCCACCACATTCCATCGCTACTCCGCTATAAAAACATACTGTAGATGCGCAAATTTCTAGATATTTGATAATTAGCATAGATGAACTATTCAGTAAATTTAAAACAAAATGTGTAAGGATATCCATTTCTTTTATTAATATCATGTTATAATTCATTTTGTGCTCATCGTAGTCTGAAACATGTGCACTTCAAAAAGTTTTAAAATAGTGTATTGATTGGACGGATTCATTTTTTATATTTTTTAATGAAACTAATATCTTAATTCTAAGTTGCCATTACATTTGTCCAAGTAATGACAAATGTAGAAAAGACTGCGAGATAATATCACTTTAAATAGAGGTACACATGGCCGCATAGAAAAGGAGAGAAAGATTCTTCCGGATAAGTCCTGTTACATGTTGTCCACCAGGCGAATATTATTCGGAGTATGAGAAATAAGGCCTTCAAAATGACTCCGTGCATTGAACGGAACAAGAAGAAGCTATTGAAACACGGAACGTCAAGAAAAATGTGCACACCAATCGCTAAAATGAATATACGTTAACTAAACAACAAGAAAACCTGCAAAAACTATAGATTTTTGAAAAGTAGTTAAAACACATTTTCGTTTGGGATATTTATATTTTAATTTTCTTGTAAATATCAGTAAAATGAGCACCGATGAATACCATAATACGAAGTTCTATTTGATCGTTTTAAAACCAAGTGCAGCCTGGTTATTTGGTGAAAATTCAGCTTTTCATTTCATGAAATTACAATGGACTCCAGTATCCGAACTGAACGACCGGAAACCACAGTTAAAATCAATGTTTAGTTTGAGAAGCGGACATCCGGCTAGGATTGCTTCAAGCCACTTGATCGAACTGGTTCATGTTAATGTTTTAATGAGAAGACGCACAGTTGAAGCCCAAGGTAAGCTAAAGGTTACACACTGTGCGTGCGTCACTCAACACGTCTTGTAATGATAGCATAGACTGTTTACTAAATAAAGTGACCCCGATATGATACAAGGGAGCTCACAACTAGTGTGACGTGGGTTGGCGACCACGGGATCCCAACTGAGTCAGCCATTGCTTCCACGTTCTTGTACCATGCTCCTCTTTGTCGTCTTTCCTCTTGACGTCCCTTGGTCAACTCTTGTTCTCTTGCGACCCCGACGGTGTTAAGGTATTCGAGGCCTAGAGTGTCTTTAAATTTCCCACCTTTCCCCTTGTCTCATCTTTCCTGATACCCTCATTATTCGAGGGGTCACCCTCTTCTTTTGTGTCTCCTGCCTTCTGATCAAGGTCCTAAAGGATCCAGGGTGTGTGTAGCTCCACCTTTTATGGTGCACCCTGGATAGTGCTACACCCTCAAGGGCTCACGGCTGGTGAGTTCGGGAGTTGGCGAACCCGAGGGAATCCTTAACTAAGTCCGTTTTATTCCCCTTTCCATTGCCTTCGGGGTGGACCCTCTCCTCATTCCCTTTCCTATCTGCCTTTCATACCTCTACTTCCTTCCAAGTCCTCACACGTCATTCTTCGAGGGCTGAGGGCATTTCATTTCCCAGTCTTTTATTTTCCCTGGTCCTGATTTGTCCGGTTCTAGTAGGATAAGTTTAAGTGAGTTCTAAGTTAGAGCTATAGTTTTCTTTCCATTGTCATCAATGCCCAAGGTCGCGGGTTCGAAACCGGCCGAAGTCGTCGGATTTTTTTAAGAGCTTTAAAAATCCCTCCTTCGGAGGGGAAGTAAAGCCGGCGGTCCCATGTCATATATATATTTATATTTATGGCATGTAAAAGTACCTTCCACTAATTACACTTGTGTGAGACTAAATTATAGGTTAGATTTGACTAATGCTCTTAGTTTCCAACGTTCTTCACCAGGAGCTGACTGCGGTGGCATCTAGAAACCAAGTTCACAACTAGTTGTCGTCGACGGTGGCGTTTGATAGTAAAAGTAGGAACTACTTGAAAATTGAATGTCTGCAGTCCTTACTTGAATTAAAAACAGATAACACACACTAATACAGCCATCACAATTAACACCGGTTATCAGAGAGATTCTACACACACCCAAAGTACAAGGGGCTACATGACCACGTTGTCGCAGCACCCCCTAAATTGAGGAACCAACCAACCATTGTCATCAAGACCATAAGCCATTAGGCTATCATCATCAAAATACTCTTCACCAAGGGTCTATACGTATTCAAAGTTTTAACGAGGTTGGTGAGGTTCCCTGTTAAAACAAGGAAATATCGTCTTGAAGGAGACATTGTGTACACTGTAATCCTAATTGGGATGGGGCTTGAACTGACGTTAGAGGCAGGCGATGCCAGTGTAAACAGTTGTTCTTGCTTGTCAAACTCAACTTGTTTGAGTAGAGTCAACTCTGCATTCACTTGCTCATTTTATCCTGCTAGGGTTGCCGTACTGTTGTGGAATCCACCTCCTCCGTTAGCGCGGAAAACTGAGCAAGCTATTTTGAAAAGTCATAAATGTATCCTCAATTTTCCAGGCAAGGGCAAAATTAACACTTCGTCAGTGACATCATTTGATAACCGCAACTGTGTGGTAACTGACGAAAATTTGAAAAACAACTAAGTTTCCTTGGTTTAATTGCCTCTTATATAAAGTTTTACAACTGTGTTTGGCTTCTGTGGTTCGAAGCTGTTTCAGTCCCATCCACCTCATAGACACTTCACTGTATGACAACATTACAAGGTTAATTGAGTACAATACTAATAATAATATCGTATGGTCTCGGATGCCGAGTGCCAGCTTTGTTATTTGCGCTCAGAGATCAGTTTGCATGTCGAAATTTTGTCGTTCCTTGGAGCGCTATGAAAGTCAAAAAGATTAGATATCTAAGCTCCTTGACACTATAGTGCTTTCTAGTAGAGAAAGGAGGAACTTTGTGTAGGCGGAAATGCCCGAGATTAATTTTGCCATTATGAACATGGCCTACTGAATTCAAATGGGTTCTTTAACATGCCAACAACATATGACATACATGACGAGATTGTTGTCACCTTTCAAAAAAAAACACTTACCACGGCCAGGAGCGAATCTGCAAGTTTGGGGTTGGTAGTCCAACACGATAACCACCTACCCACCTTGACAAGCAATTGAGTACTAAAATGCATAAACGTCGTGTTATAGGCGCATAATGATGGGTAACATGCTCCTAGAATTGCGCAGAGGGCTCTTAAACCCTTACATAGGCACTAAGACAATTAGAAAGAACCAACTAGTTATCATTTAAGGCGACGATTCTACTATTTTTTTCAGCTGAAGGTTTTACGCTCAGAAATATTATCTATCGACCTCCCTTGGTCAACTATGTTCTCTTCCGATCTTGATGGCATTAGAGTATCCGATGCCTAGGTTGTCCTTCATTTTCCCCGTCGTCATTGGCCCTTATCTTTTCTTTCGTGATACCTCATTATTCAAGAATTATTCCTCATGCTGTCCCCTGCCTATTTTAAGGGACATAAAGGTGAAGAGGGCGCGTAGCCCTGTGCGATACACCCTCAAGGGCTCACGGCTGGTGACCCTGAGGGATTCCTGGGCTAGTTTGTTTCCTTCATGCTGTCCCCTGCCTATTTTAAGGGACATAAAGGTGAACAGGGCGCGTAGCCCTGTGCGATACACCCTCAAGGGCTCACGGCTGGTGACCCTGAGGGATTCCTGGGCTAGTTTGTTTCCTTCATGCTGTCCCCTGCCTATTTTAAGGGACATAAAGGTGAACAGGGCACGTAGCCCTGTGCGATACACCCTCAAGGGCTCACGGCTGGTGACCCTGAGGGATTCCTGGGCTAGTTTGTTTCCTTCATGCTGTCCCCTGCCTATTTTAAGGGACATGAAGGTGAACAGGGCACGTAGCCCTGTGCGATACACCCTCAAGGGCTCACGGCTGGTGACCCTGAGGGATTCCTGGGCTAGTTTGTTTCCTTCATGCTGTCCCCTGCCTATTTTAAGGGACATAAAGGTGAACAGGGCACGTAGCCCTGTGCGATACACCATCAAGGGCTCACGGCTGGTGACCCGGAGGGATTCCTGGGATAGTTTGTTTCCTTCATGCTGTCCCCTGCCTATTTTAAGGGACATGAAGGTGAACAGGGCACGTAGCCCTGTGCGATACACCCTCAAGGGCTCACGGCTGGTGACCCTGAGGGATTCCTGGGCTAGTTTGTTTCCTTCATGCTGTCCCCTGCCTATTTTAAGGGACATAAAGGTGAACAGGGCACGTAGCCCTGTGCGATACACCCTCAAGGGCTCACGGCTGGTGACCCGGAGGGATTCCTGGGCTAGTTTGTTTCCTTCATGCTGTCCCCTGCCTATTTTAAGGGACATAAAGGTGAACAGGGCACGTAGCCCTGTGCGATACACCCTCAAGGGCTCACGGCTGGTGACCCGGAGGGATTCCTGGGCTAGTTTGTTTCCTTCATGCTGTCCCCTGCCTATTTTAAGGGACATAAAGGTGAACAGGGCACGTAGCCCTGTGCGATACACCCTCAAGGGCTCACGGCTGGTGACCCTGAGGGATTCCTGGGCTAGTTTGTTTCCTTCATGCTGTCCCCTGCCTATTTTAAGGGACATAAAGGTGAACAGGGCACGTAGCCCTGTGCGATACACCCTCAAGGGCTCACGGCTGGTGACCCTGAGGGATTCCTGGGCTAGTTTGTTTCCTTCATGCTGTCCCCTGCCTATTTTAAGGGAACAGGGCACGTAGCCCTGTGCGATACACCCTCAAGGGCTCACGGCTGGTGACCCTGAGGGATTCCTGGGCTAGTTTGTTTCCTTCATGCTGTCCCCTGCCTATTTTAAGGGACATAAAGGTGAACAGGGCACGTAGCCCTGTGCGATACACCCTCAAGGGCTCACGGCTGGTGACCCGGAGGGATTCCTGGGCTAGTTTGTTTCCTTCATGCTGTCCCCTGCCTATTTTAAGGGACATAAAGGTGAACAGGGCACGTAGCCCTGTGCGATACACCCTCAAGGGCTCACGGCTGGTGACCCTGAGGGATTCCTGGGCTAGTTTGTTTCCTTCATGCTGTCCCCTGCCTATTTTAAGGGACATAAAGGTGAACAGGGCACGTAGCCCTGTGCGATACACCCTCAAGGGCTCACGGCTGGTGACCCTGAGGGATTCCTGGGCTAGTTTGTTTCCTTCATGCTGTCCCCTGCCTATTTTAAGGGACATGAAGGTAAACAGGGCACGTAGCCCTGTGCGATACACCCTCAAGGGCTCACGGCTGGTGACCCTGAAGGATTCCTGGGCTAGTTTGTTTCCTTCATGCTGTCCCCTGCCTATTTTAAGGGACATAAAGGTGAACAGGGCACGTAGCCCTGTGCGATACACCCTCTAGGGCTCACGGCTGGTGACCCTGAGGGATTCCTGGGCTAGTTTGTTTCCTTCATGCTGTCCCCTGCCTATTTTAAGGGACATAAAGGTGAACAGGGCACGTAGCCCTGTGCGATACACCCTCAAGGGCTCACGGCTGGTGACCCTGAGGGATTCCTGGGCTAGTTTGTTTCCTTCATGCTGTCCCCTGCATATTTTAAGGGATATAAAGGTGAACAGGGCACGTAGCCCTGTGCGATACACCCTCAAGGGCTCACGGCTGGTGACCCTGAGGGATTCCTGGGCTAGTTTGTTTCCTTCATGCTGTCCCCTGACTATTTTAAGGGACATGAAGGTGAACAGGGCACGTAGCCCTTTGCGATACACCCTCAAGGGCTCACGGCTGGTGACCCTGAGGGATTCCTGGGCTAGTTTGTTTCCTTCATGCTGTCCCCTGCCTATTTTAAGGGACATGAAGGTGAACAGGGCACGTAGCCCTGTGCGATACACCCTCAAGGGCTCACGGCTGGTGACCCTGAGGGATTCCTGGGCTAGTTTGTTTCCTTCATGCTGTCCCCTGCCTATTTTAAGGGACATAAAGGTGAACAGGGCACGTAGCCCTGTGCGATACACCCTCAAGGGCTCACGGCTGGTGACCCTGAGGGATTCCTGGGCTAGTTTGTTTCCTTCATGCTGTCCCCTGCCTATTTTAAGGGACATAAAGGTGAACAGGGCACGTAGCCCTGTGCGATACACCCTCAAGGGCTCACGGCTGGTGACCCTGAGGGATTCCTGGGCTAGTTTGTTTCCTTCATGCTGTCCCCTGCCTATTTTAAGGGACATAAAGGTGAACAGGGCACGTAGCCCTGTGCGATACACCCTCAAGGGCTCACGGCTGGTGACCCTGAGGGATTCCTGGGCTAGTTTGTTTCCTTCATGCTGTCCCCTGCCTATTTTAAGGGACATGAAGGTGAACAGGGCACGTAGCCCTGTGCGATACACCCTCATGGGCTTACGGCTGGTGACCCGGAGGGATTCCTGGGCTAGTTTGTTTCCTTCATGCTGTCCCCTGCCTATTTTAAGGGACATGAAGGTGAACAGGGCGCGTAGCCCTGTGCGATACACCCTCAAGGGCTCACGGCTGGTGACCCGGAGGGATTCCTGGGCTAGTTTGTTTCCTTCATGCTGTCCCCTGCCTATTTTAAGGGACATAAAGGTGAACAGGGCACGTAGCCCTGTGCGATATACCCTCAAGGGCTCACGGCTGGTGACCCTGAGGGATTCCTGGGCTAGTTTGTTTCCATCATGCTGTCCCCTGCCTATTTTAAGGGACATAAAGGTGAACAGGGCACGTAGCCCTGTGCGATACACCCTCAAGGGCTCACGGCTGGTGACCCTGAGGGATTCCTGGGCTAGTTTGTTTCCTTCATGCTGTCCCCTGCCTATTTTAAGGGACATGAAGGTGAACAGGGCACGTAGCCCTGTGCGATACACCCTCAAGGGCTCACGGCTGGTGACCCTGAGGGATTCCTGGGCTAGTTTGTTTCCTTCATGCTGTCCCCTGACTATTTTAAGGGACATAAAGGTGAACACCCCCAGGGGCTCACTTCTAGTGGGCGTGGGATGGCGACCACGGGGCCCCAGCTGAGTCCGGCATTGCTTCCACTTACTTGTGCCGGGCTCCTATCCGTCTTCTTTCCTGTCGACCTCACTTGGTCAACTCTTGTTCTCTTCCGACCCCGACGGTATTAGGGTATCCGAGGCCTAGGGAGTCTCTTCCTTTCCCGCCTTAATTGGCCCTTGTCTCATCTTTCCTGACACCCTCCTTCTGTGAGGGGTCAGCATTCTTTTTCTTTTCCTTTTACCTCCTGCCTTGTGCTCAAGGCCCTCAAGGAGGCAGGGTGTATGTAGCCCCACCACTTCTGGTGCACCCTAGATAATGCTACACCCTCAGGGGCTCACGGCTGGTGAGTTCGGGAGTTGGCGACCCCGAGGGATTCCTGAGCTGGGTCCGTTTTCCCCTTTTGTCCCTTCCCTTTGGGGCGGACCCTCTCCTCTCTCCCCTCCCCTCTCTCCCCTCCCCTCTCCTCTCCAATCCTCTCCTCTTTTCCTTATTAGTTACTTTTAGTTTTAAGTTTAAATTTCATTTTCATCTTCACGATCACCCACACCATCAGGGGCCGATAGCCTAGATGTTAGGCCCCTTAAAACAACAATTATCATCATCATCATCATAAAGGTGAACAGGGCACGTAGCCCTGTGCGATACACCCTCAAGGGCTCACGGCTGGTGACCCTGAGGGATTCCTGGGCTAGTTTGTTTCCTTCATGCTGTCCCCTGCCTATTTTAAGGGACATGAAGGTGAACAGGGCACGTAGCCCTGTGCGATACACCCTCAAGGGCTCACGGCTGGTGACCCTGAAGGATTCCTGGGCTAGTTTGTTTCCTTCATGCTGTCCCCTGCCTATTTTAAGGGACATAAAGGTGAACAGGGCACGTAGCCCTGTGCGATACACCCTCTAGGGCTCACGGCTGGTGACCCTGAGGGATTCCTGGGCTAGTTTGTTTCCTTCATGCTGTCCCCTGCCTATTTTAAGGGACATAAAGGTGAACAGGGCACGTAGCCCTGTGCGATACACCCTCAAGGGCTCACGGCTGGTGACCCTGAGGGATTCCTGGGCTAGTTTGTTTCCTTCATGCTGTCCCCTGCCTATTTTAAGGGACATGAAGGTGAACAGGGCACGTAGCCCTGTGCGATACACCCTCATGGGCTTACGGCTGGTGACCCGGAGGGATTCCTGGGCTAGTTTGTTTCCTTCATGCTGTCCCCTGCCTATTTTAAGGGACATGAAGGTGAACAGGGCGCGTAGCCCTGTGCGATACACCCTCAAGGGCTCACGGCTGGTGACCCGGAGGGATTCCTGGGCTAGTTTGTTTCCTTCATGCTGTCCCCTGCCTATTTTAAGGGACATAAAGGTGAACAGGGCACGTAGCCCTGTGCGATATACCCTCAAGGGCTCACGGCTGGTGACCCTGAGGGATTCCTGGGCTAGTTTGTTTCCATCATGCTGTCCCCTGCCTATTTTAAGGGACATAAAGGTGAACAGGGCACGTAGCCCTGTGCGATACACCCTCAAGGGCTCACGGCTGGTGACCCTGAGGGATTCCTGGGCTAGTTTGTTTCCTTCATGCTGTCCCCTGCCTATTTTAAGGGACATGAAGGTGAACAGGGCACGTAGCCCTGTGCGATACACCCTCAAGGGCTCACGGCTGGTGACCCTGAGGGATTCCTGGGCTAGTTTGTTTCCTTCATGCTGTCCCCTGACTATTTTAAGGGACATAAAGGTGAACACCCCCAGGGGCTCACTTCTAGTGGGCGTGGGATGGCGACCACGGGGCCCCAGCTGAGTCCGGCATTGCTTCCACTTACTTGTGCCGGGCTCCTATCCGTCTTCTTTCCTGTCGACCTCACTTGGTCAACTCTTGTTCTCTTCCGACCCCGACGGTATTAGGGTATCCGAGGCCTAGGGAGTCTCTTCCTTTCCCGCCTTAATTGGCCCTTGTCTCATCTTTCCTGACACCCTCCTTCTGTGAGGGGTCAGCATTCTTTTTCTTTTCCTTTTACCTCCTGCCTTGTGCTCAAGGCCCTCAAGGAGGCAGGGTGTATGTAGCCCCACCACTTCTGGTGCACCCTAGATAATGCTACACCCTCAGGGGCTCACGGCTGGTGAGTTCGGGAGTTGGCGACCCCGAGGGATTCCTGAGCTGGGTCCGTTTTCCCCTTTTGTCCCTTCCCTTTGGGGCGGACCCTCTCCTCTCTCCCCTCCCCTCTCTCCCCTCCCCTCTCCTCTCCAATCCTCTCCTCTTTTCCTTATTAGTTACTTTTAGTTTTAAGTTTAAATTTCATTTTCATCTTCACGATCACCCACACCATCAGGGGCCGATAGCCTAGATGTTAGGCCCCTTAAAACAACAATTATCATCATCATCATCATAAAGGTGAACAGGGCACGTAGCCCTGTGCGATACACCCTCAAGGGCTCACGGCTGGTGACCCTGAGGGATTCCTGGGCTAGTTTGTTTCCTTCATGCTGTCCCCTGCCTATTTTAAGGGACATAAAGGTGAACAGGGCACGTAGCCCTGTGCGATACACCCTCAAGGGCTCACGGCTGGTGACCCTGAGGGATTCCTGGGCTAGTTTGTTTCCTTCATGCTGTCCCCTGCCTATTTAAGGGACATAAAGGTGAACAGGGCACGTAGCCCTGTGCGATACACCCTCAAGGGCTCACGGCTGGTGACCCTGAGGGATTCCTGGGCTAGTTTGTTTCCTTCATGCTGTCCCCTGCCTATTTTAAGGGACATAAAGGTGAACAGGGCACGTAGCCCTGTGCGATACACCCTCAAGGGCTCACGGCTGGTGGCCCTGAGGGATTCCTGGGCTAGTTTGTTTCCTTCATGCTGTCCCCTGCCTATTTTAAGGGACATGAAGGTGAACAGGGCACGTAGCCCTGTGCGATACACCCTCAAGGGCTCACGGCTGGTGACCCTGAAGGATTCCTGGGCTAGTTTGTTTCCTTCATGCTGTCCCCTGCCTATTTTAAGGGACATAAAGGTGAACAGGGCACGTAGCCCTGTGCGATACACCCTCTAGGGCTCACGGCTGGTGACCCTGAGGGATTCCTGGGCTAGTTTGTTTCCTTCATGCTGTCCCCTGCCTATTTTAAGGGACATGAAGGTGAACAGGGCACGTAGCCCTGTGCGATACACCCTCAAGGGCTCACGGCTGGTGACCCTGAGGGATTCCTGGGCTAGTTTGTTTCCTTCATGCTGTCCCCTGCCTATTTTAAGGGACATAAAGGTGAACAGGGCACGTAGCCCTGTGCGATACACCCTCAAGGGCTCACGGCTGGTGACCCTGAGGGATTCCTGGGCTAGTTTGTTTCCTTCATGCTGTCCCCTGCCTATTTTAAGGGACATGAAGGTGAACAGGGCACGTAGCCCTGTGCGATACACCCTCAAGGGCTCACGGCTGGTGACCCTGGGGGATTCCTGGGCTAGTTTGTTTCCTTCATGCTGTCCCCTGCCTATTTTAAAGGACATTAAGGTGAACAGGGCGCGTAGCCCTGTGCGATACACCCTCAAGGGCTCACGGCTGGTGACCCTGAGGGATTCCTGGGCTAGTTTGTTTCCTTCATGCTGTCCCCTGCCTATTTTAAGGGACATAAAGGTGAACAGGGCGCGTAGCCCTGTGCGATACACCCTCAAGGGCTCACGGCTGGTGACCCTGACGGATTCCTGGGCTAGTTTGTTTCCTTCATGCTGTCCCCTGCCTATTTTAAGGGACATGAAGGTGAACAGGGCACGTAGCCCTGTGCGATACACCCTCAAGGGCTCACGGCTGGTGACCCGGAGGGATTCCTGGGCTAGTTTGTTTCCTTCATGATGTCCCCTGCCTATTTTAAGGGACATAAAGGTGAACAGGGCACGTAGCCCTGTGCGATACACCCTCAAGGGCTCACGGCTGGTGACCCTGAGGGATTCCTGGGCTAGTTTGTTTCCTTCATGCTGTCCCCTGCCTATTTTAAGGGACATGAAGGTGAACAGGGCACGTAGCCCTGTGCGATACACCTTCAAGGGCTCACGGCTGGTGACCCGGAGGGATTCCTGGGCTAGTTTGTTTCCTTCATGCTGTCCCCTGCCTATTTTAAGGGACATAAAGGTGAACAGGGCACGTAGCCCTGTGCGATACACCCTCAAGGGCTCACGGCTGGTGACCCTGAGGGATTTCTGGGCTAGTTTGTTTCCTTCATGCTGTCCCCTGCCTATTTTAAGGGACATAAAGGTTAACAGGGCACGTAGCCCTGTGCGATACACCCTCAAGGGCTCACGGCTGGTGACCCTGAGGGATTTCTGGGCTAGTTTGTTTCCTTCATGCTGTCCCCTGACTATTTTAAGGGATATGAAGGTGAACAGGGCACGTAGCCCTGTGCGATACACCCTCAAGGGCTCACGGCTGGTGACCCTGAGGGATTCCTGGGCTAGTTTGTTTCCTTCATGCTGTCCCCTGCCTATTTTAAGGGACCTAAAGGTGAACAGGGCACGTAGCCCTGTGCGATACACCCTCAAGGGCTCACGGCTGGTGACCCTGAGGGATTCCTGGGCTAGTTTGTTTCCTTCATGCTGTCCCCTGCCTATTTTAAGGGACATAAAGGTGAACAGGGCACGTAGCCCTGTGCGATACACCCTCAAGGGCTCACGGCTGGTGACCCTGAGGGATTCCTGGGCTAGTTTGTTTCCTTCATGCTGTCCCCTGCCTATTTTAAGGGACATGAAGGTGAACAGGGCACGTAGCCCTGTGCGATACACCCTCAAGGGCTCACGGCTGGTGACCCTGAAGGATTCCTGGGCTAGTTTGTTTCCTTCATGCTGTCCCCTGCCTATTTTAAGGGACATAAAGGTGAACAGGGCACGTAGCCCTGTGCGATACACCCTCTAGGGCTCACGGCTGGTGACCCTGAGGGATTCCTGGGCTAGTTTGTTTCCTTCATGCTGTCCCCTGCCTATTTTAAGGGACATGAAGGTGAACAGGGCACGTAGCCCTGTGCGATACACCCTCAAGGGCTCACGGCTGGTGACCCTGAGGGATTCCTGGGCTAGTTTGTTTCCTTCATGCTGTCCCCTGCCTATTTTAAGGGACATAAAGGTGAACAGGGCACGTAGCCCTGTGCGATACACCCTCAAGGGCTCACGGCTGGTGACCCTGAGGGATTCCTGGGCTAGTTTGTTTCCTTCATGCTGTCCCCTGCCTATTTTAAGGGACATGAAGGTGAACAGGGCACGTAGCCCTGTGCGATACACCTTCAAGGGCTCACGGCTGGTGACCCTGAGGGATTCCTGGGCTAGTTTGTTTCCTTCATGCTGTCCCCTGCCTATTTTAAAGGACATAAAGGTGAACAGGGCGCGTAGCCCTGTGCGATACACCCTCAAGGGCTCACGGCTGGTGACCCTGAGGGATTCCTGGGCTAGTTTGTTTCCTTCATGCTGTCCCCTGCCTATTTTAAGGGACATGAAGGTGAACAGGGCACGTAGCCCTGTGCGATACACCCTCAAGGGCTCACGGCTGGTGACCCGGAGGGATTCCTGGGCTAGTTTGTTTCCTTCATGATGTCCCCTGCCTATTTTAAGGGACATAAAGGTGAACAGGGCACGTAGCCCTGTGCGATACATCCTCAAGGGCTCACGGCTGGTGACCCTGAGGGATTCCTGGACTAGTTTGTTTCCTTCATGCTGTCCCCTGCCTATTTTAAGGGACATGAAGGTGAACAGGGCACGTAGCCCTGTGCGATACACCTTCAAGGGCTCACGGCTGGTGACCCTGAGGGATTCCTGGGCTAGTTTGTTTCCTTCATGCTGTCCCCTGCCTATTTTAAAGGACATAAAGGTGAACAGGGCGCGTAGCCCTGTGCGATACACCCTCAAGGGCTCACGGCTGGTGACCCTGAGGGATTCCTGGGCTAGTTTGTTTCCTTCATGCTGTCCCCTGCCTATTTTAAGGGACATGAAGGTGAACAGGGCACGTAGCCCTGTGCGATACACCCTCAAGGGCTCACGGCTGGTGACCCGGAGGGATTCCTGGGCTAGTTTGTTTCCTTCATGATGTCCCCTGCCTATTTTAAGGGACATAAAGGTGAACAGGGCACGTAGCCCTGTGCGATACACCCTCAAGGGCTCACGGCTGGTGACCCTGAGGGATTCCTGGGCTAGTTTGTTTCCTTCATGCTGTCCCCTGCCTATTTTAAGGGACATGAAGGTGAACAGGGCACGTAGCCCTGTGCGATACACCTTCAAGGGCTCACGGCTGGTGACCCGGAGGGATTCCTGGGCTAGTTTGTTTCCTTCATGCTGTCCCCTGCCTATTTTAAGGGACATAAAGGTGAACAGGGCACGTAGCCCTGTGCGATACACCCTCAAGGGCTCACGGCTGGTGACCCTGAGGGATTTCTGGGCTAGTTTGTTTCCTTCATGCTGTCCCCTGCCTATTTTAAGGGACATAAAGGTGAACAGGGCACGTAGCCCTGTGCGATACACCCTCAAGGGCTCACGGCTGGTGACCCTGAGGGATTCCTGGGCTAGTTTGTTTCCTTCATGCTGTCCCCTGCCTATTTTAAGGGACATAAAGGTGAACAGGGCACGTAGCCCTGTGCGATACACCCTCAAGGGCTCACGGCTGGTGACCCTGAGGGATTCCTGGGCTAGTTTGTTTCCTTCATGCTGTCCCCTGCCTATTTTAAGGGACATGAAGGTGAACAGGGCACGTAGCCCTGTGCGATACACCCTCATGGGCTCACGGCTGGTGACCCGGAGGGATTCCTGGGCTAGTTTGTTTCCTTCATGCTGTCCCCTGCCTATTTTAAGGGACATGAAGGTGAACAGGGCGCGTAGCCCTGTGCGATACACCCTCAAGGGCTCACGGCTGGTGACCCGGAGGGATTCCTGGGCTAGTTTGTTTCCTTCATGCTGTCCCCTGCCTATTTTAAGGGACATAAAGGTGAACAGGGCACGTAGCCCTGTGCGATATACCCTCAAGGGCTCACGGCTGGTGACCCTGAGGGATTCCTGGGCTAGTTTGTTTCCATCATGCTGTCCCCTGCCTATTTTAAGGGACATAAAGGTGAACAGGGCACGTAGCCCTGTGCGATACACCCTCAAGGGCTCACGGCTGGTGACCCTGAGGGATTCCTGGGCTAGTTTGATTCCTTCATGCTGTCCCCTGCCTATTTTAAGGGACATGAAGGTGAACAGGGCACGTAGCCCTGTGCGATACACCCTCAAGGGCTCACGGCTGGTGACCCTGAGGAATTCCTGGGCTAGTTTGTTTCCTTCATGCTGTCCCCTGACTATTTTAAGGGACATAAAGGTGAACAGGGCACGTAGCCCTGTGCGATACACCCTCAATGGCTCACGGCTGGTGACCCTGAGGGATTCCTGGGCTAGTTTGTTTCCTTCATGCTGTCCCCTGCCTATTTTAAGGGACATAAAGGTGAACAGGGCACGTAGCCCTGTGCGATACACCCTCAAGGGCTCACGGCTGGTGACCCTGAGGGATTCCTGGGCTAGTTTGTTTCCTTCATGCTGTCCCCTGCCTATTTAAGGGACATAAAGGTGAACAGGGCACGTAGCCCTGTGCGATACACCCTCAAGGGCTCACGGCTGGTGACCCTGAGGGATTCCTGGGCTAGTTTGTTTCCTTCATGCTGTCCCCTGCCTATTTTAAGGGACATAAAGGTGAACAGGGCACGTAGCCCTGTGCGATACACCCTCTAGGGCTCACGGCTGGTGACCCTGAGGGATTCCTGGGCTAGTTTGTTTCCTTCATGCTGTCCCCTGCCTATTTTAAGGGACATGAAGGTGAACAGGGCACGTAGCCCTGTGCGATACACCCTCAAGGGCTCACGGCTGGTGACCCTGAAGGATTCCTGGGCTAGTTTGTTTCCTTCATGCTGTCCCCTGCCTATTTTAAGGGACATAAAGGTGAACAGGGCACGTAGCCCTGTGCGATACACCCTCTAGGGCTCACGGCTGGTGACCCTGAGGGATTCCTGGGCTAGTTTGTTTCCTTCATGCTGTCCCCTGCCTATTTTAAGGGACATGAAGGTGAACAGGGCACGTAGCCCTGTGCGATACACCCTCAAGGGCTCACGGCTGGTGACCCTGAGGGATTCCTGGGCTAGTTTGTTTCCTTCATGCTGTCCCCTGCCTATTTTAAGGGACATAAAGGTGAACAGGGCACGTAGCCCTGTGCGATACACCCTCAAGGGCTCACGGCTGGTGACCCTGAGGGATTCCTGGGCTAGTTTGTTTCCTTCATGCTGTCCCCTGCCTATTTTAAGGGACATGAAGGTGAACAGGGCACGTAGCCCTGTGCGATACACCCTCAAGGGCTCACGGCTGGTAACCCTGAGGGATTCCTGGGCTAGTTTGTTTCCTTCATGCTGTCCCCTGCCTATTTTAAAGGACATTAAGGTGAACAGGGCGCGTAGCCCTGTGCGATACACCCTCAAGGGCTCACGGCTGGTGACCCTGAGGGATTCCTGGGCTAGTTTGTTTCCTTCATGCTGTCCCCTGCCTATTTTAAGGGACATAAAGGTGAACAGGGCGCGTAGCCCTGTGCGATACACCCTCAAGGGCTCACGGCTGGTTACCCTGAGGGATTCCTGGGCTAGTTTGTTTCCTTCATGCTGTCCCCTGCCTATTTTAAGGGACATGAAGGTGAACAGGGCACGTAGCCCTGTGCGATACACCCTCAAGGGCTCACGGCTGGTGACCCGGAGGGATTCCTGGGCTAGTTTGTTTCCTTCATGCTGTCCCCTGCCTATTTTAAGGGACATGAAGGTGAACAGGGCACGTAGCCCTGTGCGATACACCTTCAAGGGCTCACGGCTGGTGACCCGGAGGGATTCCTGGGCTAGTTTGTTTCCTTCATGCTGTCCCCTGCCTATTTTAAGGGACATAAAGGTGAACAGGGCACGTAGCCCTGTGCGATACACCCTCAAGGGCTCACGGCTGGTGACCCTGAGGGATTTCTGGGCTAGTTTGTTTCCTTCATGCTGTCCCCTGCCTATTTTAAGGGACATAAAGGTGAACAGGGCACGTAGCCCTGTGCGATACACCCTCAAGGGCTCACGGCTGGTGACCCTGAGGGATTTCTGGGCTAGTTTGTTTCCTTCATGCTGTCCCCTGACTATTTTAAGGGATATGAAGGTGAACAGGGCACGTAGCCCTGTGCGATACACCCTCAAGGGCTCACGGCTGGTGACCCTGAGGGATTCCTGGGCTAGTTTGTTTCCTTCATGCTGTCCCCTGCCTATTTTAAGGGACCTAAAGGTGAACAGGGCACGTAGCCCTGTGCGATACACCCTCAAGGGCTCACGGCTGGTGACCCTGAGGGATTCCTGGGCTAGTTTGTTTCCTTCATGCTGTCCCCTGCCTATTTTAAGGGACATAAAGGTGAACAGGGCACGTAGCCCTGTGCGATACACCCTCAAGGGCTCACGGCTGGTGACCCTGAGGGATTCCTGGGCTAGTTTGTTTCCTTCATGCTGTCCCCTGCCTATTTAAGGGACATAAAGGTGAACAGGGCACGTAGCCCTGTGCGATACACCCTCAAGGGCTCACGGCTGGTGACCCTGAGGGATTCCTGGGCTAGTTTGTTTCCTTCATGCTGTCCCCTGCCTATTTTAAGGGACATAAAGGTGAACAGGGCACGTAGCCCTGTGCGATACACCCTCAAGGGCTCACGGCTGGTGACCCTGAGGGATTCCTGGGCTAGTTTGTTTCCTTCATGCTGTCCCCTGCCTATTTTAAGGGACATGAAGGTGAACAGGGCACGTAGCCCTGTGCGATACACCCTCAAGGGCTCACGGCTGGTGACCCTGAAGGATTCCTGGGCTAGTTTGTTTCCTTCATGCTGTCCCCTGCCTATTTTAAGGGACATAAAGGTGAACAGGGCACGTAGCCCTGTGCGATACACCCTCTAGGGCTCACGGCTGGTGACCCTGAGGGATTCCTGGGCTAGTTTGTTTCCTTCATGCTGTCCCCTGCCTATTTTAAGGGACATGAAGGTGAACAGGGCACGTAGCCCTGTGCGATACACCCTCAAGGGCTCACGGCTGGTGACCCTGAGGGATTCCTGGGCTAGTTTGTTTCCTTCATGCTGTCCCCTGCCTATTTTAAGGGACATAAAGGTGAACAGGGCACGTAGCCCTGTGCGATACACCCTCAAGGGCTCACGGCTGGTGACCCTGAGGGATTCCTGGGCTAGTTTGTTTCCTTCATGCTGTCCCCTGCCTATTTTAAGGGACATAAAGGTGAACAGGGCACGTAGCCCTGTGCGATGCACCCTCAAGGGCTCACGGCTGGTGACCCTGAGGGATTCCTGGGCTAGTTTGTTTCCTTCATGCTGTCCCCTGCCTATTTTAAGGGACATAAAGGTGAACAGGGCACGTAGCCCTGTGCGATACACCCTCAAGGGCTCACGGCTGGTGACCCTGAGGGATTTCTGGGCTAGTTTGTTTCCTTCATGCTGTCCCCTGACTATTTTAAGGGACATGAAGGTGAACAGGGCACGTAGCCCTGTGCGATACACCCTCAAGGGCTCACGGCTGGTGACCCTGAGGGATTCCTGGGCTAGTTTGTTTCCTTCATGCTGTCCCCTGCCTATTTTAAGGGACATAAAGGTGAACAGGGCACGTAGCCCTGTGCGATACACCCTCAAGGGCTCACGGCTGGTGACCCTGAGGGATTCCTGGGCTAGTTTGTTTCCTTCATGCTGTCCCCTGCCTATTTTAAGGGACATAAAGGTGAACAGGGCACGTAGCCCTGTGCGATACACCCTCAAGGGCTCACGGCTGGTGACCCTGAGGGATTCCTGGGCTAGTTTGTTTCCTTCATGCTGTCCCCTGCCTATTTTAAGGGACATAAAGGTGAACAGGGCACGTAGCCCTGTGCGATACACCCTCAAGGGCTCACGGCTGGTGACCCTGAGGGATTCCTGGGCTAGTTTGTTTCCTTCATGCTGTCCCCTGCCTATTTTAAGGGACATAAAGGTGAACAGGGCACGTAGCCCTGTGCGATACACCCTCAAGGGCTCACGGCTGGTGACCCTGAGGGATTCCTGGGCTAGTTTGTTTCCTTCATGCTGTCCCCTGCCTATTTTAAGGGACATGAAGGTGAACAGGGTACGTAGCCCTGTGCGATACACCCTCAAGGGCTCACGGCTGGTGACCCTGAGGGATTCCTGGGCTAGTTTGTTTCCGTCATGCTGTCCCCTGCCTATTTTAAGGGACATGAAGGTGAACAGGGCACGTAGCCCTGTGCGATACACCCTCAAGGGCTCACGGCTGGTGACCCTGAGGGATTCCTGGGCTAGTTTGTTTCCTTCATGCTGTCCCCTGCCTATTTTAAGGGACATGAAGGTGAACAGGGCACGTAGCCCTGTGCGATACACCCTCAAGGGCTCACGGCTGGTGACCCTGAGGGATTCCTGGGCTAGTTTGTTTCCTTCATGCTGTCCCCTGCCTATTTTAAGGGACATAAAGGTGAACAGGGCACGTAGCCCTGTGCGATACACCTTCAAGGGCTCACGGCTGGTGACCCTGAGGGATTCCTGGGCTAGTTTGTTTCCTTCATGCTGTCCCCTGCCTATTTTAAGGGACATAAAGGTGAACAGGGCGCGTAGCCCTGTGCGATACACCCTCAAGGGCTCACGGCTGGTGACCCTGAGGGATTCCTGGGCTAGTTTGTTTCCTTCATGCTGTCCCCTGCCTATTTTAAGGGACATAAAGGTGAACAGGGCACGTAGCCCTGTGCGATACACCCTCAAGGGCTCACGGCTGGTGACCCTGAGGGATTCCTGGGCTAGTTTGTTTCCTTCATGCTGTCCCCTGCCTATTTTAAGGGACATAAAGGTGAACAGGGCGCGTAGCCCTGTGCGATACACCCTCAAGGGCTCACGGCTGGTGACCCTGAGGGATTCCTGGGCTAGTTTGTTTCCTTCATGCTGTCCCCTGCCTATTTTAAGGGACATGAAGGTGAACAGGGCACGTAGCCCTGTGCGATACACCCTCAAGGGCTCACGGCTGGTGACCCTGAGGGATTCCTGGGCTAGTTTGTTTCCTTCATGCTGTCCCCTGCCTATTTTAAGGGACATAAAGGTGAACAGAGCGCGTAGCCCTGTGCGATACACCCTCAAGGGCTCACGGCTGGTGACCCTGAGGGATTCCTGGGCTAGTTTGTTTCCTTCATGCTGTCCCCTGCCTATTTTAAGGGACATAGAGGTGAACAGGGCACGTAGCCCTGTGCGATACACCCTCAAGGGCTCACGGCTGGTGACCCTGAGGGATTCCTGGGCTAGTTTGTTTCCTTCATGCTGTCCCCTGCCTATTTTAAGGGACATAAAGGTGAACAGGGCGCGTAGCCCTGTGCGATACACCCTCAAGGGCTCACGGCTGGTGACCCTGAGGGATTCCTGGGCTAGTTTGTTTCCTTCATGCTGTCCCCTGCCTATTTTAAGGGACATAAAGGTGAAGAGGGCGCGTAGCCCTGTGCGATACACCCTCAAGGGCTCACGCCTGGTGACCCTGAGGGATTCCTGGGCTAGTTTGTTTCCTTCATGCTGTCCCCTGCCTATTTTAAGGGACATGAAGGTGAACAGGGCACGTAGCCCTGTGCGATACACCCTCAAGGGCTCACGGCTGGTGACCCTGAGGGATTCCTGGGCTAGTTTGTTTCCTTCATGCTGTCCCCTGCCTATTTTAAGGGACATGAAGGTGAACAGGGCACGTAGCCCTGTGCGATACACCCTCAAGGGCTCACGGCTGGTGACCCTGAGGGATTCCTGGGCTAGTTTGTTTCCTTCATGCTGTCCCCTGCCTATTTTAAGGGACATGAAGGTGAACAGGGCACGTAGCCCTGTGCGATACACCCTCAAGGGCTCACGGCTGGCCCCCCCGTGGGTGGGGGCTTTAGAATACACCCACGGTATCCCCTGCCTGTCGTAAGAGGCGACTAAAAGGGGCGACCTTGGCTATACTTTAAGGACTCCGCGTTGTTTTGTGAATTGGACCCCCAGTGGGTGGGAGGAAGCGAATACATCCACGGTACTCCCTGCCAGTCGTAAAAGGCGACTAAAAGGGCTTCTCGGAACGGTCCCCTTTCGAGGGT
Source organism: Meconema thalassinum (assembly GCA_946902985.2). Taxonomy (NCBI): domain Eukaryota; kingdom Metazoa; phylum Arthropoda; class Insecta; order Orthoptera; family Tettigoniidae; genus Meconema; species Meconema thalassinum. The sequence continues at coordinate 308,308,166 of OX336392.1, read as the reverse complement.
TTGACAGTCAGCTCTAAAAGACATACATCCGTGCGGTATAACTCTCATTAGGTTATATCGCACTTCTTTCCGTCACTGCTTTCAGGGTCTGGCAACCAAAATTTCTATATGTGCGTGTTAGGGGATGGGCCACTTACGCTAGCGACTACGCTCGAAAGCCTGTTCCGGTCTTGGCCGCGCCGACAGGTGGGTGTGCCATGTACCCGTTCAGTAGTATCCGCCTGACTACGCAGGTCCCCGCACAGCCGAATGTCAGAGCTGTAAAATCCAGTATATGCCAAGGGGTACATGCCGATACGGCATTGTAAAACATCGGACCCCCGGGCAATGCCTTCCAAGCTAGGCGGGCCTTGCCCTGGCTGGGTAGCGCCTACTGTGACGGCCCGTGATCGGATGTCGGTGGCATTCGGGGAGGATGATCTGGCCATGGGTTCTAAAAGAAAAATCCCCAACCAGGGTGGACCTACACCCAAACAGGGTGGTCCTACACCCAAGTCTTTAACTTTTGATTCCCTGCGGGGATCAACCCCCTGGGAACAGTCTGTTCGTGAGAATCTGGGTGCTAACACTCCCAAGTTTCTGGTCGCCACCAGAACGGATGGGGGTGATTTCAAGATGGTAAAGTCTATTTTGTTTTCTCGGCACATAGAAGGGGTCTATGGCGAGCTTGAGAAGGTACAAAAGATGAGAAATGGTAGCTTGTTGCTCAAGACTAGGACTGGTGAGCAGGTTGAACACCTTCTGAAGTGTGACCACTTTGGCGATATCCCTGTCAAAGTGGAGAAGCACACGTCTTTGAATCTGGTCCGGGGAGTCATTTTCCACCGGGACCTGATTCTGAACACTGACGAGGAGCTCAAAGAGGATATGCAGCACCGTCACGTGACTGATGTCCGGCGCATTACGCGCAAGGTCAATGGTCAAATCGTGGATACTGGTGCTTTCATTATTTCCTTTGAGCTTTCGGTGCTCCCGGAGAAAGTCAAGGTAACAAGTTACCGTTGCGACGTTCGGCCTTACATCCCTCCACCAATGAGGTGTTATAAGTGCCAGAAATTCGGGCACATGTTATCCCGATGCTCGAGCCCTGACGTCTGTGGAACATGCGGTAAGGTACCCCACGAAGCGGAAGAGTGCACAACACCATATCAGTGCACTAATTGCCCTGGATTTCATTCTCCTCGGGACAGGAACTGCCCTGTCTTCCTGCGTGAGAAGAAAATCCAGGAGATTAAAACCCTGGATGGTCTCACCTACCAGGAGGCCCGCAAGAAGTACCATACCACGATTTCGCCTTCTCCAACGATTGATTATAGAGCCATAATACCAAATTTGGTACCGGCTCCATCATCTTTTGTCTCAACCGTGAAACCTACTAATTTACCACTGCCATCAACATCTCTCGATACTCCCCAGAATCAGAGAGAGAGCCCGAAGGTGACTTCAACCCCATCTTCGGCCAGCACGAAGGCTGTGCGAGCGAAGGCTGCTCCGCCCGCACAGCAGGGGAGGAAGTTGAAGACTTCCTCCCCACTCGGGAGGAAGTCGAAGTCTTCCTCCCCATCCAAACGGTCGGCGAAAGCCGCGCCGAAGCCGGCGGAGGCGGCATCGTCGACCAGGGTCAGGACTTCGGCTCCTGACCCGTCTATATACCTTAAAGAGCCGGGGGCGGGTAAGAAGGGACCCCGCACTACGCATTCCCTTTCTCCACAAAAGGGGAAGCCATCCGCGCCAACACCTGCGGATGCTTCTGCGCCTGGGGACGTTTCGGCCCCCAGATCTGCGCGCTCCCCATGGAGATCCTCCCGCCGCCGAACTGCGTCCAGGAAATCTTCCACTGAGTCGATTCACTCCATGAACTCGCCTGAGGACATGGAGATTATAGTCGACGTAGTGACTGTAGATTCTCCAGAGTCAAAGTTGGAGTAGCTTGGTGCTCCAACTTATTCCCTAAGTTCACACAATGGCACTGTTACAGTGGAATTGTAACAGTTATGACAGGCATTTGACAGAGCTCCGTCAGCTTATTGCCCAATACGCGGCGAGTATAGTCTGTCTACAGGAAACAAACCTCAGACCTGAACACGAGACTGTTCTGAGAGGTTTCCGACTATACTCTAAAGAGCGACAAGACGCCGCCCGGGCTTCCGGGGGCGTTTGTACCTTCGTTCGCTCTGACTGCTATAGTGAGGAGTTTCCACTCGCCACTCCTCTGGAAGCTATTGCAGTTCGCGTGTCCTTGCCTGCTATGACAACTGTTTGTAACGTGTACCTTCCACCGAACCAACCCCTTGATATTAATGACGTCTTAGATCTTGTTGATCAACTTCCAGTCCCTTTCCTACTCGTGGGTGATTTCAACTCTCATCACCCCCAATGGGGATCACCATCTTCCTGCCCCAGAGGAAGGGACGTGGAAGGCTTAATTCAAGGGTTGGATTTATGTATATTAAATACAGGGGAAGCTACACATTTTAGCTTAGCGCACGGCACGTACTCACACATTGACTTGAGTGTGTGTAGCCGTGCGCTGGTCCCCCTATTTGGTTGGTATGTACACGACGACCTCTGTGACAGTGACCATTTCCCGATCGTTCTTACCCTTCTGAACCAGACGCCCGTGGAGTTCCCCAGTCGTTGGGTTCTTAAGCGGGCAAATTGGCCCTCGTTTCAAGAACGAGCTGTTTTCGTTGATCTTGGTTGCCGGAGCGTCGATGACGAGGTACAGCACATCACCGATGTGCTTCTTGCTGCCGCCGAAGAGTCCATTCCATCCTTTTCTGGGACTCCTCGTCGCAAACTCGTCCCTTGGTGGACAGAGGATATTGCAGCGGCAATAAGAGACCGTCGTCGAGCTCATAAGCACTACCGTCGGCGTCCAACCATGGCCAATTTGGTGGCGTTTAAGAAATTTCGTGCCAAGGCACGGATTCTTATTCGCCAGAGTAAGAAACGATCCTGGGAACGGTATGTGTCTTCTATTACGGCACATACCCCCTCCTCTCAAGTGTGGACTAAACTACGACGCATTTCGGGCATTCAGACATCTTCTACTGTACCGGGAATTTCCATTGATAATGACTTGGTTACAGATCCTTATCGCGTTGCAAACCATCTCGCCTCGTATTTTGCGGATATATCCGGTTGCGATAACTATGACCCTGCCTTCGTGGCCCTGAAGCGCGAAGCGGAACGTTTCCAGCTTAGTTTTGCTTCCCGCGCTTCGGAGGAGTACAACGTGCCCTTTACGGAGTGGGAACTCCGCGGAGCGCTGGCGCTCTGCAGGGACACGTCTCCTGGCCCGGATAATATTCACAACCAGATGCTTAAACACCTTAACGATGAGAGCATTCGTTATTTGCTCAGGGTGTTTAATCGTATCTGGTTGGAGGGTGTGTTTCCAGCGCAATGGCAGGAAGGTATCATTATACCTATCCTGAAGCCCGGTAAGGATCCCAAATTGACAGGGAGTTACAGACCTATTTGTCTCACTAACGGTCTGTGCAAGCTCTTCGAGAGGATGGTCAATCGGCGCCTAGTGTGGATCCTGGAGAAACGGGGACTCCTGTCTGAATACCAGTGTGGTTTCAGGGCGTCACGGTGTACCAACGACCATCTGGTACGCCTGGAGACCGCCATACAGGACGCTTTTCTCCGGAGACAGCACCTGGTCGCCGTTTTCTTTGACCTCGAGAAGGCCTATGACACCACTTGGCGTTACGGCATCCTCTCTACTCTGCATCAATGGAAATTCCGAGGTAACTTGCCGGTTTTTATTGCGAATTTTCTGTCCCTTCGCCTGTTCCGTGTCCGAATAGGGGGGACATATTCGCAATATCATATACAGGAAAACGGAGTCCCACAGGGATCGGTGCTTAGCGTAACATTATTTGCGATTGCCATAAACGGTATAGTCGCTGCTGCTGGTCCAGCAGTGGTACCGTCGCTATATGTAGACGACTTCGCTCTACATTATAGTGCGCACAATATGGCGGTCGCTGAACGACAGTTACAACAAGCTATTCGGAGAGTGGAACGCTGGACACTGGAGCATGGCTTTCGATTCTCAACCGCTAAGTCCTCGGTTGTCCATTTCTGCCGAAAGCGCACCCTCCATCCAGATCCCGAGCTTTATCTGGGCAATGTAGCTTTGCCTGTTGTTGCTGCGTACCGGTTCCTTGGGCTCCTTTTCGACCAGAAATTGACGTGGGAACCACACGTGCGGTGTTTGAAGACTGCCTGTGCTAAGAAGCTCAACATGTTGCGGTTTCTTAGCGGCACATCGTGGGGGGCGGACCGCGCGGTGCTTCTACGTTTTTATAAAGCACTGATTTTATCTAGGTTAGATTATGGCAGTGTAGCATATGGTTCGGCCCGTAAGTCAGTGCTTGTTAAACTGGACAGTGTCCACCACGGCGGTGTGAGGCTGGCGACGGGTGCCTTTCGGACGAGCCCAGTCGTCAGCTTGCTCGCCGAGGCTGGCGTACCTCCTTTACACCTGAGGCGCCAACAAGTACTGCTAACCTATGCTGCAACAATTCGACAGATGCCCCTTCATCCAAGCTATCCATGTTTGTTTTCCAATCCGAATCGCCGGCTGTATGATGCGCTCGCCCGAGCCACTCGGCCGGCGGGGATTCGCTTGGATGACTTATACCGTCAGTTCCGATTTCCTTCTGTCTCCTGTATCGTCCGAGTACCTAGCAAGGCCCCTCCGTGGATGGTCTCTCGCCCTGATATCATCCTGGATCTGCACACCGGCCCCAAGTCGGACACGGACTCCTCCGTCCATCGGAGGCTGTTCCAGTCCGTGGTGACACGGTATCCGGGATCAGGGCTTGTATTCACGGACGGTTCGAGGGTAAACGAGAAAGTAGGCTGTGCATTTGTGGTTAAGGATCGTCGGTTTCTCTTTTCACTTCCCGAGGCCTGTAGCGTGTACACTGCAGAGCTCTATGCCACCTTAGAGGCTCTGCGGTACACGTTATCAGACGATCACCAGCACTTTCTTGTGTGTACTGACTCTCTGAGTGCGCTGCAAGCGATCGATGTGTGTTTCCCGAAGCACCCGTTGGTCCAGCGTGTGCACGACCAGCTCGTCAGTTCGCGTAACGCTGGAACCGGGGTGACCTTTGTGTGGCTTCCTAGCCACATGGGTATTGCGGGAAACGAGCTTGCTGATCAGGCGGCGAGAGAGGCAGTCGCACTGCCCTCGCTCCCATATAAGGTGCCTGCTAGTGATGTGCGCTCTCAGTTGCGGCATTCGATCCTGTCGCATTGGGAGGAGGCATGGCGTGCCACGCCTCCACCTAACAAACTGAGAGGCATCAAGGAGACAACGAAGGTGTGGAAATCTTCCTTCCGATCTCTCCGGAAGGAAGCTGTGGTACTCTGTCGACTCCGGATCGGCCATGGGATTGCTACGCACTCCCACTTGCTGAAGAGAGAAGATCCTCCTGTGTGTACTTGCGGTGCCCACCTAACCGTGGCACACCTTCTCTTGGAGTGTGTGGATCTGGCCGATCTGCGAGGGACTCTTAAACTGCCTAATACCCTCTCCCTTATTCTCCGTGATGACGGGCCGTCAGCTGACCTCGTCATCCGGTTCATGAGGGAGAGTGGTTACTTTTTTAAGTTTTAATGTGTAGTTACGACTTTTAATTGTGGTTAAATCTGTTTTACGTTTCTTATTGTGTTATGTATTGTATTGTTCACTATGCCTTATTTGTTTTATCCTTTTTTACCATCCGCCTTTTATTCTTTTTATTCAAATAAGGCATATTTTTTGGGGGCTCACTGTCTGTTTTATAAACACCATTTTCGCTTCATCCATGGCAGTGAGTTGTTTTTATCTACATACTTTCATTTCACGTCATTTCATTTCATTAGGGGCCGATAACCTCGATGTTAGGCCCCTTAAAACAACAATTATCATCATCATCATCGCTCACGGCTGGTGACCCTGAGGGATTCCTGGGCTAGTTTGTTTCCTTCATGCTGTCCCCTGCCTATTTTAAGGGACATAAAGCTGAACAGGGCACGTAGCCCTGTGCGATACACCCTCAAGGGCTCACGGCTGGTGACCCTGAGGGATTCCTGGGCTAGTTTGTTTCCTTCATGCTGTCCCCTGCCTATTTTAAGGGACATGAAGGTGAACAGGGAACGTAGCCCTGTGCGATACACCCTCAAGGGCTCACGGCTGGTGACCCTGAGGGATTCCTGGGCTAGTTTGTTTCCTTCATGCTGTCCCCTGCCTATTTTAAGGGACATAAAGGTGAACAGGGCACGTAGCCCTGTGCGATACACCCTCAAGGGCTCACGGCTGGTGACCCTGAGGGATTCCTGGGATAGTTTGTTTCCTTCATGCTGTCCCCTGCCTATTTTAAGGGACATAAAGGTGAACAGGGCACGTAGCCCTGTGCGATACACCCTCAAGGGCTCACGGCTGGTGACCCTGAGGGATTCCTGGGCTAGTTTGTTTCCTTCATGCTGTCCCCTGCCTATTTTAAGGGACATGAAGGTGAACAGGGCACGTAGCCCTGTGCGATACACCCTCAAGGGCTCACGGCTGGTGACCCTGAGGGATTCCTGGGCTAGTTTGTTTCCTTCATGCTGTCCCCTGCCTATTTTAAGGGACATGAAGGTGAACAGGGCACGTAGCCCTGTGCGATACACCCTCAAGGGCTCACGGCTGGTGACCCTGAGGGATTCCTGGGCTAGTTTGTTTCCTTCATGCTGTCCCCTGCCTATTTTAAGGGACATGAAGGTGAACAGGGAACGTAGCCCTGTGCGATACACCCTCAAGGGCTCACGGCTGGTGACCCTGAGGGATTCCTGGGCTAGTTTGTTTCCTTCATGCTGTCCCCTGCCTATTTTAAGGGACATAAAGGTGAACAGGGCACGTAGCCCTGTGCGATACACCTTCAAGGGCTCACGGCTGGTGACCCTGAGGGATTCCTGGGCTAGTTTGTTTCCTTCATGCTGTCCCCTGCCTATTTTAAGGGACATAAAGGTGAACAGGGCACGTAGCCCTGTGCGATACACCCTCAAGGGCTCACGGCTGGTGACCCTGAGGGATTCCTGGGCTAGTTTGTTTCCTTCATGCTGTCCCCTGCCTATTTTAAGGGACATGAAGGTGAACAGGGCACGTAGCCCTGTGCGATACACCCTCAAGGGCTCACGGCTGGTGACCCTGAGGGATTTCTGGGCTAGTTTGTTTCCTTCATGCTGTCCCCTGCCTATTTTAAGGGACATAAAGGTGAACAGGGCACGTAGCCCTGTGCGATACACCCTCAAGGGCTCACGGCTGGTGACCCTGAGGGATTCCTGGGCTAGTTTGTTTCCTTCATGCTGTCCCCTGCCTATTTTAAGGGACATGAAGGTGAACAGGGCACGTAGCCCTGTGCGATACACCCTCAAGGGCTCACGGCTGGTGACCCTGAGGGATTCCTGGGCTAGTTTGTTTCCTTCATGCTGTCCCCTGCCTGTTTTAAGGGACATGAAGGTGAACAGGGCACGTAGCCCTGTGCGATACACCCTCAAGGGCTCACGGCTGGTGACCCGGAGGGATTCCTGGGCTAGTTTGTTTCCTTCATGCTGTCCCCTGCCTATTTTAAGGGACATAAAGGTGAACAGGGCACGTAGCCCTGTGCGATACACCCTCAAGGGCTCACGGCTGGTGACCCTGAGGGATTCCTGGGCTAGTTTGTTTCCTTCATGCTGTCCCCTGCCTATTTTAAGGGACATGAAGGTGAACAGGGCACGTAGCCCTGTGCGATACACCCTCAAGGGCTCACGGCTGGTGACCCTGAGGAATTCCTGGGCTAGTTTGTTTCCTTCATGCTGTCCCCTGCCTATTTTAAGGGACATGAAGGTGAACAGGGCGCGTAGCCCTGTGCGATACACCCTCAAGGGCTCACGGCTGGTGACCCTGAGGGATTCCTGGGCTAGTTTGTTTCCTTCATGCTGTCCCCTGCCTATTTTAAGGGACATAAAGGTGAACAGGGCGCGTATCCCTGTGCGATACACCCTCAAGGGCTCACGGCTGGTGACCCGGAGGGATTCCTGGGCTAGTTTGTTTCCTTCATGCTGTCCCCTGCCTATTTTAAGGGACATGAAGGTGAACAGGGCACGTAGCCCTGTGCGATACACCCTCAAGGGCTCACGGCTGGTGACCCTGAGGGATTCCTGGGCTAGTTTGTTTCCTTCATGCTGTCCCCTGCCTATTTTAAGGGACATAAAGGTGAACAGGGCACGTAGCCCTGTGCGATACACCCTCAAGGGCTCACGGCTGGTGACCCTGAGGGATTCCTGGGCTAGTTTGTTTCCTTCATGCTGTCCCCTGCCTATTTTAAGGGACATGAAGGTGAACAGGGCACGTAGCCCTGTGCGATACACCCTCAAGGGCTCACGGCTGGTGACCCTGAGGGATTCCTGGGCTAGTTTGTTTCCTTCATCCCCCAGGGGCTCACATCTAGTGGGTTGTGGGTTGGCGACCACGGGGCCCCAGCTGAGTCCGGCATTGCTTCCACTTACTTGTGCCGGCTCCTCTCTTTCTTCTTTCCTGTCGACCTCCCTTGGTCAACTCTTGTTCTCTTCCGACCCCGACGGTATTAGGGTATCCGAGGCCTAGGGAGTCTCTTCCTTTCCCGCCTTCATTGGCCCTTGCCTCATCTTTTCTGATTCCCTCCTTCTGCGAGGGGTCAGCCTTCTTTTTCTTTTCCTTTTACCTCCTGCCTTGTGCTCAAGGCCCTTAAGGAGGCAGGGTGTATGTAGCCCCACCACTTCTGGTGCACCGTCGATAATGCTACACCCTCAGGGGCTCACGGCTGGTGAGTTCGGGCGTTGGCGACCCCGAGGAATTCCTGAGCTGGGTCCGTTTTCCCCTTTTTGTCCCTTCCCTTTGGGGCGGACCTTCTCCTCTCTCCCCTCTCCTCTCCTCTTTTCCTTCTATTTCCTTTTCTCTTTAAGATTCCCGCACTGTTTTTGTTACTCGAATCACCGTGTCTCTAAATTCCCTTTTACCATTTTTTTAAGGCATTTTTGATCTATGTTGCATTTTGTAAGTCTCTTCGATCTAAATTACATCTCGCGATTGTTTTCAACCTCAATTGCATTTTGTAAAGATTGACAATCTAAATTGCTTTTTAGTAAGTCTTTCAATGCAGGCGTCAGGGCATTTTAGTGAGTATTTTGAATTTCAATTGCATTTTGTAAGTATTTTCAACCAAAACCGCATTTCGCACGAATTTTGAATCTACATTGCATTTTGTTTGGTGGGCATTTTGCACATATTTTGATTCTCAATTGCATTTTGTGGGTATTTTGAATCTAAATTACATTTATCAAGTATTTTCAATCTAAATTGCTTTTTGTAAGTATTGTCAATCCACATGAGTCGTTTGAATCTACCGTACATTTTGTAAGCATTTTCAATTTCAATTGCATTTTGTAAGTATTTTGAATTTCACTTGCACTTTGTGAATAATTTGGATTGGAACTGGGATATTTCAATCTGAATTGCATTGTGTATTTTCAATTTCAATTGCATTTTGTAAGTATTTTGAACCTCAATTGCATTTTGTACGTACTTTCGATCTCATTTGCATTTTGTAAGTATTTTGAATTTCAGTTGCATTTTGTAAGTATTTCGGCGCTACTTTGCATTTTGTACGTATTTTGAATCTAGCCTACGTTTTGTGGGTCTTTTTCAATCTATTCTTTTTGTGCAACTTTTCGTTCTAAATTCCCTTTTGTAGGACCATATTGTGAGTTGTTTCCATGTGAGTTCCTTTTTGTACGTATTTTCAGTCTTCGATAATTTTGTTCTGGTTTCCATTTCATTATCATTTTCGCTATCACCCAGATCATTAGGGGCCGATAACCTCGATGTTAGGCCCCTTAAAACAACAATTATCATCATCATCATCATCATGTTTCCTTCATGCTGTCCCCTGCCTATTTTAAGGGACATAAAGGTGAACAGGGCACGTAGCCCTGTGCGATACACCCTCAAGGGCTCACGGCTGGTGACCCTGAGGGATTCCTGGGCTAGTTTGTTTCCTTCATGCTGTCCCCTGCCTATTTTAAGGGACATGAAGGTGAACAGGGCACGTAGCCCTGTGCGATACACCCTCAAGGGCTCACGGCTGGTGACCCGGAGGGATTCCAGGGCTAGTTTGTTTCCTTCATGCTGTCCCCTGCCTATTTTAAGGGACATGAAGGTGAACAGGGCACGTAGCCCTGTGCGATACACCCTCAAGGGCTCACGGCTGGTGACCCTGAGGGATTCCTGGGCTAGTTTGTTTCCTTCATGCTGTCCCCTGCCTATTTTAAGGGACATGAAGGTGAACAGGGCACGTAGCCCTGTGCGATACACCCTCAAGGGCTCACGGCTGGTGACCCTGAGGGATTCCTGGGCTAGTTTGTTTCCTTCATGCTGTCCCCTGCCTATTTTAAGGGACATGAAGGTGAACAGGGCACGTAGCCCTGTGCGATACACCCTCAAGGGCTCACGGCTGGTGACCCTGAGGGATTCCTGGGCTAGTTTGCTTCCTTCATGCTGTCCCCTGCCTATTTTAAGGGACATAAAGGTGAACAGGGCACGTAGCCCTGTGCGATACACCCTCAAGGGCTCACGGCTGGTGACCCTGAGGGATTCCTGGGCTAGTTTGTTTACTTCATGCTGTCCCCTGCCTATTTTAAGGGACATGAAGGTGAACAGGGCACGTAGCCCTGTGCGATACACCCTCAAGGGCTCACGGCTGGTGACCCTGAGGGATTCCTGGGCTAGTTTGTTTCCTTCATGCTGTCCCCTGCCTATTTTAAGGGACATAAAGGTGAACAGGGCACGTAGCCCTGTGCGATACACCCTCAAGGGCTCACGGCTGGTGACCCTGAGGGATTCCTGGGCTAGTTTGTTTCCTTCATGCTGTCCCCTGCCTATTTTAAGGGACATAAAGGTGAACAGGGCACGTAGCCCTGTGCGATACACCCTCAAGGGCTCACGGCTGGTGACCCGGAGGGATTCCTGGGCTAGTTTGTTTCCTTCATGCTGTCCCCTGCCTATTTTAAGGGACATAAAGGTGAACAGGGCACGTAGCCCTGTGCGATACACCCTCAAGGGCTCACGGCTGGTAACCCTGAGGGATTCCTGGGCTAGTTTGTTTCCTTCATGCTGTCCCCTGCCTATTTTAAGGGACATAAAGGTGAACAGGGCGCGTAGCCCTGTGCGATACACCCTCAAGGGCTCACGGCTGGTGACCCTGAGGGATTCCTGGGCTAGTTTGTTTCCTTCATGCTGTCCCCTGCCTATTTTAAGGGACATAAAGGTGAACAGGGCACGTAGCCCTGTGCGATACACCCTCAAGGGCTCACGGCTGGTGACCCTGAGGGATTCCTGGGCTAGTTTGTTTCCTTCATGCTGTCCCCTGCCTATTTTAAGGGACATGAAGGTGAACAGGGCGCGTAGCCCTGTGCGATACACCCTCAAGGGCTCACGGCTGGTGACCCGGAGGGATTCCTGGGCTAGTTTGTTTCCTTCATGCTGTCCCCTGCCTATTTTAAGGGACATAAAGGTGAACAGGGCGCGTAGCCCTGTGCGATACACCCTCAAGGGTTCACGGCTGGTGACCCTGAGGGATTCCTGGGCTAGTTTGTTTCCTTCATGCTGTCCCCTGCCTATTTTAAGGGACATGAAGGTGAACAGGGCGCGTAGCCCTGTGCGATACACCCTCAAGGGCTCACGGCTGGTGACCCTGAGGGATTCCTGGGCTAGTTTGTTTCCTTCATGCTGTCCCCTGCCTATTTTAAGGGACATGAAGGTGAACAGGGCACGTAGCCCTGTGCGATACACCCTCAATGGCTCACGGCTGGTGACCCTGAGGGATTCCTGGGCTAGTTTGTTTCCTTCATGCTGTCCCCTGCCTATTTTAAGGGACATAAAGGTGAACAGGGCACGTAGCCCTGTGCGATACACCCTCAAGGGCTCACGGCTGGTGACCCTGAGGGATTCCTGGGCTAGTTTGTTTCCTTCATGCTGTCCCCTGCCTATTTTAAGGGACATAAAGGTGAACAGGGCGCGTAGCCCTGTGCGATACACCCTCAAGGGCTCACGGCTGGTGACCCTGAGGGATTCCTGGGCTAGTTTGTTTCCTTCATGCTGTCCCCTGCCTATTTTAAGGGACATAAAGGTGAACAGGGCGCGTAGCCCTGTGCGATACACCCTCAAGCGCTCACGGCTGGTGACCCGGAGGGATTCCTGGGCTAGTTTGTTTCCTTCATGCTGTCCCCTGCCTATTTTAAGGGACATAAAGGTGAACAGGGCACGTAGCCCTGTGCGATACACCTTCAAGGGCTCACGGCTGGTGACCCTGAGGGATTCCTGGGCTAGTTTGTTTCCTTCATGCTGTCCCCTGCCTATTTTAAGGGACATAAAGGTGAACAGGGCACGTAGCCCTGTGCGATACACCCTCAAGGGCTCACGGCTGGTGACCCTGAGGAATTCCTGGGCTAGTTTGTTCCCTTCATGCTGTCCCCTGCCTATTTTAAGGGACATAAAGGTGAACAGGGTACGTAGCCCTGTGCGATACACCATCAAGGGCTCACGGCTGGTGACCCTGAGGGATTCCTGGGCTAGTTTGTTTCCTTCATGCTGTCCCCTGCCTATTTTAAGGGACATGAAGGTGAACAGGGCACGTAGCCCTGTGCGATACACCCTCAAGGGCTCACGGCTGGTGACCCGGAGGGATTCCTGGGCTAGTTTGTTTCCTTCATGCTGTCCCCTGCCTATTTTAAGGGACATGAAAGTGAACAGGGCACGTAGCCCTGTGCGATACACCCTCAAGGGCTCACGACTGGTGACCCTGAGGGATTCCTGGGCTACTTTGTTTCCTTCATGCTGTCCCCTGCCTATTTTAAGGGACATAAAGGTGAACAGGGCACGTAGCCCTGTGCGATACACCCTCAAGGGCTCACGGCTGGTGACCCTGAGGGATTCCTGGGCTAGTTTGTTTCCTTCATGCTGTCCCCTGCCTATTTTAAGGGACATAAAGGTGAACAGGGCACGTAGCCCTGTGCGATACACCCTCAAGGGCTCACGGCTGGTGACCCTGAGGGATTCCTGGGCTAGTTTGTTTCCTTCATGCTGTCCCCTGCCTATTTTAAGGGACATAAAGGTGAACAGGGCACGTAGCCCTGTGCGATACACCCTCAAGGGCTCACGGCTGGTGACCCGGAGGGATTCCTGGGCTAGTTTGTTTCCTTCATGCTGTCCCCTGCCTATTTTAAGGGACATAAAGGTGAACAGGGCACGTAGCCCTGTGCGATACACCCTCAAGGGCTCACGGCTGGTGACCCTGAGGGATTCCTGGGCTAGTTTGTTTCCTTCATGCTGTCCCCTGCCTATTTTAAGGGACATAAAGGTGAACCAGGGCACGTAGCCCTGTGCGATACACCCTCAAGGGCTCACGGCTGGTGACCCTGAGGGATTCCTGGGCTAGTTTGTTTCCTTCATGCTGTCCCCTGCCTATTTTAAGGGACATAAAGGTGAACAGGGCACGTAGCCCTGTGCGATACACCCTCAAGGGCTCACGGCTGGTGACCCTGAGGGATTCCTGGGCTAGTTTGTTTCCTTCATGCTGTCCCCTGCCTATTTTAAGGGACATAAAGGTGAACAGGGCACGTAGCCCTGTGCGATACACCCTCAAGGGCTCACGACTGGTGACCCTGAGGGATTCCTGGGCTAGTTTGTTTCCTTCATGCTGTCCCCTGCCTATTTTAAGGGACATAAAGGTGAACAGGGCACGTAGCCCTGTGCGATACACCCTCAAGGGCTCACGGCTGGTGACCCTGAGGGATTCCTGGGCTAGTTTGTTTCCTTCATGCTGTCCCCTGCCTATTTTAAGGGAACAGGGCACGTAGCCCTGTGCGATACACCCTCAAGGGCTCACGGCTGGTGACCCTGAGGGATTCCTGGGCTAGTTTGTTTCCTTCATGCTGTCCCCTGCCTATTTTAAGGGACATAAAGGTGAACAGGGCACGTAGCCCTGTGCGATACACCCTCATGGGCTCACGGCTGGTGACCCGGAGGGATTCCTGGGCTAGTTTGTTTCCTTCATGCTGTCCCCTGCCTATTTTAAGGGACATGAAGGTGAACAGGGCACGTAGCCCTGTGCGATACACCCTCAAGGGCTCATGGCTGGTGACCCGGAGGGATTCCTGGGCTAGTTTGTTTCCTTCATGCTGTCCCCTGCCTATTTTAAGGGACATAAAGGTGAACAGGGCACGTAGCCCTGTGCGATACACCCTCAAGGGCTCACGGCTGGTGACCCGGAGGTATTCCTGGGCTAGTTTGTTTCCTTCATGCTGTCCCCTGCCTATTTTAAGGGACATAGAGGTGAACAGGGCACGTAGCCCTGTGCGATACACCCTCAAGGGCTCACGGCTGGTGACCCGGAGGGATTCCTGGGCTAGTTTGTTTCCTTCATGCTGTCCCCTGACTATTTTAAGGGACATAAAGGTGAACAGGGCACGTAGCCCTGTGCGATACACCCTCAAGGGCTCACGGCTGGTGACCCTGAGGGATTCCTGGGCTAGTTTGATTCCTTCATGCTGTCCCCTGCCTATTTAAAGGGACATAAAGGTGAACAGGGCACGTAGCCCTGTGCGATACACCCTCAAGGGCTCACGGCTGGTGACCCTGAGGGATTCCTGGGCTAGTTTGTTTCCTTCATGCTGTCCCCTGACTATTTTAAGGGACATAAAGGTGAACAGGGCACGTAGCCCTGTGCGATACACCCTCAAGGGCTCACGGCTGGTGACCCTGAGGGATTCCTGGGCTAGTTTGTTTCCTTCATGCTGTCCCCTGCCTATTTTAAGGGACATGAAGGTGAACAGGGCACGTAGCCCTGTGCGATACACCCTCAAGGGCTCACGGCTGGTGACCCTGAGGGATTCCTGGGCTAGTTTGTTTCCTTCATGCTGTCCCCTGACTATTTTAAGGGACATAAAGGTGAACAGGGCACGTAGCCCTGTGCGATACACCCTCAAGGGCTCACGGCTGGTGACCCTGAGGGATTCCTGGGCTAGTTTGTTTCCTTCATGCTGTCCCCTGCCTATTTTAAGGGACATGAAGGTGAACAGGGCACGTAGCCCTGTGCGATACACCCTCAAGGGCTCACGGCTGGTGACCCTGAGGGATTCCTGGGCTAGTTTGTTTCCTTCATGCTGTCCCCTGCCTATTTTAAGGGACATAAAGGTGAACAGGGCACGTAGCCCTGTGCGATACACCCTCAAGGGCTCACGACTGGTGACCCTGAGGGATTCCTGGGCTAGTTTGTTTCCTTCATGCTGTCCCCTGCCTATTTTAAGGGACATAAAGGTGAACAGGGCACGTAGCCCTGTGCGATACACCCTCAAGGGCTCACGGCTGGTGACCCTGAGGGATTCCTGGGCTAGTTTGTTTCCTTCATGCTGTCCCCTGCCTATTTTAAGGGAACAGGGCACGTAGCCCTGTGCGATACACCCTCAAGGGCTCACGGCTGGTGACCCTGAGGGATTTCTGGGCTAGTTTGTTTCCTTCATGCTGTCCCCTGCCTATTTTAAGGGACATAAAGGTGAACAGGGCACGTAGCCCTGTGCGATACACCCTCATGGGCTCACGGCTGGTGACCCGGAGGGATTCCTGGGCTAGTTTGTTTCCTTCATGCTGTCCCCTGCCTATTTTAAGGGACATGAAGGTGAACAGGGCACGTAGCCCTGTGCGATACACCCTCAAGGGCTCATGGCTGGTGACCCGGAGGGATTCCTGGGCTAGTTTGTTTCCTTCATGCTGTCCCCTGCCTATTTTAAGGGACATAAAGGTGAACAGGGCACGTAGCCCTGTGCGATACACCCTCAAGGGCTCACGGCTGGTGACCCGGAGGTATTCCTGGGCTAGTTTGTTTCCTTCATGCTGTCCCCTGCCTATTTTAAGGGACATAGAGGTGAACAGGGCACGTAGCCCTGTGCGATACACCCTCAAGGGCTCACGGCTGGTGACCCGGAGGGATTCCTGGGCTAGTTTGTTTCCTTCATGCTGTCCCCTGACTATTTTAAGGGACATAAAGGTGAACAGGGCACGTAGCCCTGTGCGATACACCCTCAAGGGCTCACGGCTGGTGACCCTGAGGGATTCCTGGGCTAGTTTGATTCCTTCATGCTGTCCCCTGCCTATTTAAAGGGACATAAAGGTGAACAGGGCACGTAGCCCTGTGCGATACACCCTCAAGGGCTCACGGCTGGTGACCCTGAGGGATTCCTGGGCTAGTTTGTTTCCTTCATGCTGTCCCCTGCCTATTTTAAGGGACATGAAGGTGAACAGGGCACGTAGCCCTGTGCGATACACCCTCAAGGGCTCACGGCTGGTGACCCTGAGGGATTTCTGGGCTAGTTTGTTTCCTTCATGCTGTCCCCTGCCTATTTTAAGGGACATGAAGGTGAACAGGGCACGTAGCCCTGTGCGATACACCCTCAAGGGCTCACGGCTGGTGACCCTGAGGGATTCCTGGGCTAGTTTGTTTCCTTCATGCTGTCCCCTGCCTATTTTAAGGGACATAAAGGTGAACAGGGCACGTAGCCCTGTGCGATACACCCTCAAGGGCTCACGGCTGGTGACCCTGAGGGATTCCTGGGCTAGTTTGTTTCCTTCATGCTGTCCCCTGACTATTTTAAGGGACATAAAGGTGAACAGGGCACGTAGCCCTGTGCGATACACCCTCAAGGGCTCACGGCTGGTGACCCTGAGGGATTCCTGGGCTAGTTTGTTTCCTTCATGCTGTCCCCTGCCTATTTTAAGGGACATGAAGGTGAACAGGGCACGTAGCCCTGTGCGATACACCCTCAAGGGCTCACGGCTGGTGACCCTGAGGGATTCCTGGGCTAGTTTGTTTCCTTCATGCTGTCCCCTGCCTATTTTAAGGGACATGAAGGTGAACAGGGCACGTAGCCCTGTGCGATACACCCTCAAGGGCTCACGGCTGGTGACCCTGAGGGATTCCTGGGCTAGTTTGTTTCCTTCATGCTGTCCCCTGCCTATTTTAAGGGACATGAAGTTGAACAGGGCACGTAGCCCTGTGCGATACACCCTCAAGGGCTCACGGCTGGTGACCCTGAGGGATTCCTGGGCTAGTTTGTTTCCTTCATGCTGTCCCCTGCCTATTTTAAGGGACATAAAGGTGAACAGGGCACGTAGCCCTGTGCGATACACCCTCAAGGGCTCACGGCTGGTGACCCTGAGGGATTCCTGGGCTAGTTTGTTTCCTTCATGCTGTCCCCTGACTATTTTAAGGGACATAAAGGTGAACAGGGCAGGGCACGTAGCCCTGTGCGATACACCCTCAAGGGCTCACGGCTGGTGACCCGGAGGGATTCCTGGGCTAGTTTGTTTCCTTCATGCTGTCCCCTGCCTATTTTAAGGGACATAAAGGTGAACAGGGCACGTAGCCCTGTGCGATACACCCTCAAGGGCTCACGGCTGATGACCCGGAGGGATTCCTTGGCTAGTTTGTTTCCTTCATGCTGTCCCCTGCCTATTTTAAGGGAACAGGGCACGTAGCCCTGTGCGATACACCCTCAAGGCCTCACGGCTGGTGACCCTGAGGGATTCCTGGGCTAGTTTGTTTCCTTCATGCTGTCCCCTGCCTATTTTAAGGGACATGAAGGTGAACAGGGCACGTAGCTCTGTGCGATACACCCTCAAGGGCTCACGGCTGGTGACCCGGAGTGATTCCTGGGCTAGTTTGTTTCCTTCATGCTGTCCCCTGCCTATTTTAAGGGACATGAAGGTGAACA
Source organism: Meconema thalassinum (assembly GCA_946902985.2). NCBI lineage: Eukaryota > Metazoa > Arthropoda > Insecta > Orthoptera > Tettigoniidae > Meconema > Meconema thalassinum. The sequence continues at coordinate 308,290,337 of OX336392.1, read as the reverse complement.
GGGCACGTAGCCCTGTGCGATACACCCTCAATGGCTCACGGCTAGTGACCCGGAGGGATTCCTGGGCTAGTTTGTTTCCGTCATGCTGTCCCCTGCCTATTTTAAGGGACATAAAGGTGAACAGGGCACGTAGCCCTGTGCGATACACCCTCAAGGGCTCACGGCTGGTGACCCTGAGGGATTCCTGGGCTAGTTTGTTTCCTTCATGCTGTCCCCTGCCTATTTTAAGGGACATAAAGGTGAACAGGGCACGTAGCCCTGTGCGATACACCCTCAAGGGCTCACGGCTGGTGACCCTGAGGGATTCCTGGGCTAGTTTGTTTCCTTCATGCTGTCCCCTGCCTATTTTAAGGGACATAAAGGTGAACAGGGCGCGTAGCCCTGTGCGATACACCCTCAAGGGCTCACGGCTGGTGACCCTGAGGGATTCCTGGGCTAGTTTGTTTCCTTCATGCTGTCCCCTGCCTATTTTAAGGGACATAAAGGTGAACAGGGCACGTAGCCCTGTGCGATACACCCTCAAGGGCTCACGGCTGGTGACCCTGAGGGATTCCTGGGCTAGTTTGTTTCCTTCATGCTGTCCCCTGCCTATTTTAAGGGACATAAAGGTGAACAGGGCACGTAGCCCTGTGCGATACACCCTCAAGGGCTCACGGCTGGTGACCCTGAGGGATTCCTGGGCTAGTTTGTTTCCTTCATGCTGTCCCCTGCCTATTTTAAGGGACATAAAGGTGAACAGGGCACGTAGCCCTGTGCGATACACCCTCAAGGGCTCACGGCTGGTGACCCTGAGGGATTCCTGGGCTAGTTTGTTTCCTTCATGCTTTCCCCTGCCTATTTTAAGGGACATAAAGGTGAACAGGGCACGTAGTCCTGTGCGATACACCCTCAAGGGCTCACGGCTGGTGACCCTGAGGGATTCCTGGGCTAGTTTGTTTCCTTCATGCTGTCCCCTGCCTATTTTAAGGGACATAAAGGTGAACAGGGCACGTAGACCTGTGCGATACACCCTCAAGGGCTCACGGCTGGTGACCCTGAGGGATTCCTGGGCTAGTTTGTTTCCTTCATGCTGTCCCCTGCCTATTTTAAGGGACATAAAGGTGAACAGGGCACGTAGTCCTGTGCGATACACCCTCAAGGGCTCACGGCTGGTGACCCGGAGGGATTCCTGGGCTAGTTGGTTTCCTTCATGCTGTCCCCTGCCTATTTTAAGGGACATGAAGGTGAACAGGGCACGTAGCCCTGTGCGATACACCCTCAAGGGCTCACGGCTGGTGACCCTGAGGGATTCCTGGGCTAGTTTGTTTCCTTCATGCTGTCCCCTGCCTATTTTAAGGGACATAAAGGTGAACAGGGCACGTAGCCCTGTGCGATACACCCTCAAGGGCTCACGGCTGGTGACCCTGAGGGATTCCTGGGCTAGTTTGTTTCCTTCATGCTGTCCCCTGCCTATTTTAAGGGACATAAAGGTGAACAGGGCACGTAGCCCTGTGCGATACACCCTCAAGGGCTCACGGCTGGTGACCCTGAGGGATTCCTGGGCTAGTTTGTTTCCTTCATGCTGTCCCCTGCCTATTTTAAGGGACATAAAGGTGAACAGGGCGCGTAGCCCTGTGCGATACACCCTCAAGGGCTCACGGCTGGTGACCCGGAGGGATTCCTGGTCTAGTTTGTTTCCTTCATGCTGTCCCCTGCCTATTTTAAGGGACATAAAGGTGAACAGGGCACGTAGCCTTGTGCGATACACCCTCAAGGGCTCACGGCTGGTGACCCTGAGGGATTCCTGGGCTAGTTTGTTTCCTTCATGCTGTCCCCTGCCTATTTTAAGGGAACAGGGCACGTAGCCCTGTGCGATACACCCTCAAGGGCTCACGGCTGGTGACCCTGAGGGATTCCTGGGCTAGTTTGTTTCCTTCATGCTGTCCTCTGCCTATTTTAAGGGACATGAAGGTGAACAGGGCACGTAGCCCTGTGCGATACACCCTCAAGGGCTCACGGCTGGTGACCCTGAGGGATTCCTGGGCTAGTTTGTTTCCTTCATGCTGTCCCCTGCCTATTTTAAGGGACATGAAGGTGAACAGGGCACGTAGCCCTGTGCGATACACCCTCAAGGGCTCACGGCTGGTGACCCTGAGGGATTCCTGGGCTAGTTTGTTTCCTTCATGCTGTCCCCTGCCTATTTTAAGGGACATAAAGGTGAACAGGGCACGTAGCCCTGTGCGATACACCCTCAAGGGCTCACGGCTGGTGACCCTGAGGGATTCCTGGGCTAGTTTGTTTCCTTCATGCTGTCCCCTGCCTATTTTAAGGGACATAAAGGTGAACAGGGCACGTAGCCCTGTGCGATACACCCTCAAGGGCTCACGGCTGGTGACCCTGAGGGATTCCTGGGCTAGTTTGTTTCCTTCATGCTGTCCCCTGCCTATTTTAAGGGACATAAAGGTGAACAGGGCACGTAGCCCTGTGCGATACACCCTCAAGGGCTCACGGCTGGTGACCCGGAGGGATTCCTGGGCTAGTTTGTTTCCTTCATGCTGTCCCATGCCTATTTTAAGGGACATGAAGGTGAACAGGGCACGTAGCCCTGTGCGATACACCCTCAAGGGCTCACGGCTGGTGACCCTGAGGGATTCCTGGGCTAGTTTGTTTCCTTCATGCTGTCCCCTGCCTATTTTAAGGGACATGAAGTTGAACAGGGCACGTAGCCCTGTGCGATACACCCTCAAGGGCTCACGGCTGGTGACCCTGAGGGATTCCTGGGCTAGTTTGTTTCCTTCATGCTGTCCCCTGCCTATTTTAAGGGACATGAAGGTGAACAGGGCACGTAGCCCTGTGCGATACACCCTCAAGGGCTCACGGCTGGTGACCCTGAGGGATTCCTGGGCTAGTTTGTTTCCTTCATGCTGTCCCCTGCCTATTTTAAGGGACATAAAGGTGAACAGGGCACGTAGACCTGTGCGATACACCCTCAAGGGCTCACGGCTGGTGACCCTGAGGGATTCCTGGGCTAGTTTGTTTCCTTCATGCTGTCCCCTGCCTATTTTAAGGGACATGAAGGTGAACAGGGCACGTAGCCCTGTGCGATACACCCTCAAGGGCTCACGGCTGGTGACCCTGAGGGATTCCTGGGCTAGTTTGTTTCCTTCATGCTGTCCCCTGCATATTTTAAGGGACATAAAGGTGAACAGGGCACGTAGCCCTGTGCGATACACCCTCAAGGGCTCACGGCTGGTGACCCTGAGGGATTCCTGGGCTAGTTTGTTTCCTTCATGCTGTCCCCTGCCTATTTTAAGGGACATAAAGGTGAACAGGGCACGTAGCCCTGTGCGATACACCCTCAAGGGCTCACGGCTGGTGACCCTGAGGGATTCCTGGGCTAGTTTGTTTCCTTCATGCTGTCCCCTGCCTATTTTAAGGGACATGAATGTGAACAGGGCACGTAGCCCTGTGCGATACACCCTCAAGGGCTCACGGCTGGTGACCCTGAGGGATTCCTGGGCTAGTTTGTTTCCTTCATGCTGTCCCCTGCCAATTTTAAGGGACATAAAGGTGAACAGGGCGCGTAGCCCTGTGCGATACACCCTCAAGGGCTCACGGCTGGTGACCCTGAGGGATTCCTGGGCTAGTTTGTTTCCTTCATGCTGTCCCCTGCCTATTTTAAGGGACATAAAGGTGAACAGGGCACGTAGCCCTGTGCGATACACCCTCAAGGGCTCACGGCTGGTGACCCTGAGGGATTCCTGGGCTAGTTTGTTTCCTTCATGCTGTCCCCTGCCTATTTTAAGGGGCATAAAGGTGAAGAGGGCACGTAGCCCTGTGCGATACACCCTCAAGGGCTCACGGCTGGTGACCCTGAGGGATTCCTGGGCTAGTTTGTTTCCTTCATGCTGTCCCCTGCCTATTTTAAGGGACATAAAGGTGAACAGGGCACGTAGCCCTGTGCGATACACCCTCAAGGGCTCACGGCTGGTGACCCTGAGGGATTCCTGGGCTAGTTTGTTTCCTTCATGCTGTCCCCTGCCTATTTTAAGGGACATGAAGGTGAACAGGGCACGTAGCCCTGTGCGATACACCCTCAAGGGCTCACGGCTGGTGACCCTGAGGGATTCCTGGGCTAGTTTGTTTCCTTCATGCTGTCCCCTGCCTATTTTAAGGGACATAAAGGTGAACAGGGCACGTAGACCTGTGCGATACACCCTCAAGGGCTCACGGCTGGTGACCCTGAGGGATTCCTGGGCTAGTTTGTTTCCTTCATGCTGTCCCCTGCATATTTTAAGGGACATAAAGGTGAACAGGGCACGTAGCCCTGTGCGATACACCCTCAAGGGCTCACGGCTGGTGACCCTGAGGGATTCCTGGGCTAGTTTGTTTCCTTCATGCTGTCCCCTGCCTATTTTAAGGGACATAAAGGTGAACAGGGCACGTAGCCCTGTGCGATACACCCTTAAGGGCTCACGGCTGGTGACCCTGAGGGATTCCTGGGCTAGTTTGTTTCCTTCATGCTGTCCCCTGCCTATTTTAAGGGACATGAATGTGAACAGGGCACGTAGCCCTGTGCGATACACCCTCAAGGGCTCACGGCTGGTGACCCTGAGGGATTCCTGGGCTAGTTTGTTTCCTTCATGCTGTCCCCTGCCTATTTTAAGGGACATAAAGGTGAACAGGGCGCGTAGCCCTGTGCGATACACCCTCAAGGGCTCACGGCTGGTGACCCTGAGGGATTCCTGGGCTAGTTTGTTTCCTTCATGCTGTCCCCTGCCTATTTTAAGGGACATAAAGGTGAACAGGGCACGTAGCCCTGTGCGATACACCCTCAAGGGCTCACGGCTGGTGACCCTGAGGGATTCCTGGGCTAGTTTGTTTCCTTCATGCTGTCCCCTGCCTATTTTAAGGGACATGAAGGTGAACAGGGCGCGTAGCCCTGTGCGATACACCCTCAAGGGCTCACGGCTGGTGACCCTGAGGGATACCTGGGCTAGTTTGTTTCCTTCATGCTGTCCCCTGCCTATTTTAAAGGACATAAAGGTGAACAGGGCGCGTAGCCCTGTGCGATACACCCTCAAGGGCTCACGGCTGGTGACCCTGAGGGATTCCTGGGCTAGTTTGTTTCCTTCATGCTGTCCCCTGCCTATTTTAAGGGACATGAAGGTGAACAGGGCGCGTAGCCCTGTGCGATACACCCTCAAGGGCTCACGGCTGGTGACCCTGAGGGATTCCTGGGCTAGTTTGTTTCCTTCATGCTGTCCCCTGCCTATTTTAAGGGACATAAAGGTGAACAGGGCACGTAGCCCTGTGCGATACACCCTCAAGGGCTCACGGCTGGTGACCCTGAGGGATTCCTGGGCTAGTTTGTTTCCTTCATGCTGTCCCCTGCCTATTTTAAGGGAACAGGGCACGTAGCCCTGTGCGATACACCCTCAAGGGCTCACGGCTGGTGACCCTGAGGGATTCCTGGGCTAGTTTGTTTCCTTCATGCTGTCCCCTGCCTATTTTAAGGGAACAGGGCACGTAGCCCTGTGCGATACACCCTCAAGGGCTCACGGCTGGTGACCCTGAGGGATTCCTGGGCTAGTTTGTTTCCTTCATGCTGTCCCCTGCCTATTTTAAGGGACATGAAGGTGAACAGGGCACGTAGCCCTGTGCGATACACCCTCAAGGGCTCACGGCTGGTGACCCGGAGGGATTCCTGGGCTAGTTTGTTTCCTTCATGCTGTCCCCTGCCTATTTTAAGGGACATAAAGGTGAACAGGGCACGTAGCCCTGTGCGATACACCCTCAAGGGCTCACGGCTGGTGACCCTGAGGGATTCCTGGGCTAGTTTGTTTCCTTTCATTCCCCCCTTTTCCATCGAGTTTGGAGTGAATCCTCTCCTCTTTCATCGGGGGCGTGGTGATGCAGTGGTCAGGCTGTTTGCCTCTCACAATGGCAGAGTTCGATGCATAGGAGAATTTCGAAGTGAAATATTGCGTCCTGTGGTTCGGATTCCACGTACAAATTGAGGTCCCGTGGCTCATGATCGTGAGATTAACGGGCACGTAAAATTACATGTTTCATTCCTTTCCTTCTCTTTCATAACATTTCTTCTTCTTGTTTTTATTTCACTTATTCCCATCTTTCTGTTCATTGTTCGTATGTTAGTAGGCCTAGTCAGATTAGGTCAGATGATCTAGATGCTTCGCTGGTTTTCTGTGAGGCTTGGACATTGTGGTTATTTTGCCCCGTGTACTTTAGTGCGTGTCGAATTCATCTGATAACCTGTTTTTTTTACCTGTGTCTGTAGTAGTATGTATGTATTTCCCAACGGAAAGAGGTGGTTTTGGCCTACAGGTAAGTTACGAACCATCCCGGAATTTGCCTGGAGTAGAACTGAGAAACCACGGAAAATCACTTCTAGGATGACTGAGGATAAAATCTAACCCATTTCTTCTCAGTTTTGCCTGACGAGGGTGAGTGTACCCCGTTCCAGTCCTCAAATCGGATTTTAATTTCTTGGCAGACCCGGGAATCGAACCCAACCTCTGGGCCGACAGCCAAAAATGCTATGCTAACCGGTACACCATACGATGTACCGTCCCTGATACCAGAATATGTCTGTTTATGCGATTACCCCATCCTTCAAGGACATTCGTAGGTCGGTGACGTCTCTTGTAGCATACCCAGCCATGTCTCGAGTAAGATATCTCCGTTGATGGGAGCCTGCAATCGGATCTCTAGTAACCATCTATTATTATGCTTGCCATGGTGGGTGAGTGGTTATCGTGTCGAACTACCAACCCAAGCTTGCAGGTTCGCTCCTGGCCGTGGTGAGTGATTTTTTTAAGGCGACAAAAATCACGACACGCATGTCATGCGTTGTTGGCACGTTAAAGAACCCACTTGAATTCAATAGGCCGTGCTCATAATGGCAAAATTAATCTCGGAATTTTCCGCCAACACAAAGTTGTTCCATTCCCTACCAGAAAGCGCTATAGTGTCAAGGAGCTTAGATATCTAACCTCCTTGACTTTCATAGCGTTCCAAGGAACGACAAAATTCGGCATGCAAGCTGCCCTCTGGGCGTCAACTAACAAAGCTTTCACCCGGCACCTGAGGCTATATATTATTATTATTATTATTATTATTATTATCGGTTTATACAGTACATATAACACATTTCTGGTACATTACAACATAACTATACGGGCCTCAGTGAACCAAAGTATAGCTACGGAAACAGCAACTTCTAAGCTGGAATTTCGCTACCCATTAACTTCCGAACGATTCTGGTTGTTGATAGAACTACTGCCTTCTGCATTAGTTTGTACGGCCGAGTATCCAGATCTTTAAGGCCTTGGAGCAAGGTACTTGGGATCACGCCCGTACTCGAGACAATGATAGGTATGATCTTTACTCGCTCTACATGCCATTGTCTTTTGATAGGGTCGACCAACTCGCTGTATTTGCTGATCTTTTCAATGTGTTTTGACTGGAGATTCTTGTTGTTAGGAATCGCAACATCAATCAATGTAGTTTGCTTTGTTTTCTTGTTTACAGCCACCAGATCCGGCCTGTTGTGTGATACCGATTGATCAGTCAAAATAGTTCGGTCCCAATACAGCTTATATTCATTGTTTTCCAGAGCACACTCTGGCTGATATTGGTGGTATCATTATTATTATTATTATTATTATTATCTATTATTATGTTGAAGGACTTGTTTGGCTCTGGGCTAGCGCGTTAGTCTCTCACGCGGTTGAGTGGCGATCGAAACTTACTTGTTAAGCCAACGGCCTAGCCGTGTTGGAACACCGGATCCCATGAGAGCTCTACAGTTAAGCAACATTGGGCGCAGTCGGAACTTCGATGGTATGCCGGTTCTAGGCACTGTGCGCTGTTGGCCAACATAAGGAGGAGCGGAAAGGCCCTGGCCACCCTACCGCACGTAAACTCTGGCTGGGGATAGCCTCTTTGGAGGCTCGGACCTGCCTTCGGGCAGAATACCAATTAATTTTAATTATTATCAGGCTTGAGGAAAGCCGACGCTGGGCACATATGAATATGATGAAGAATTTCCTCGTTTTCTCCGTATTCTCTCGTTAAGAAGGACAGGAAAATGAGAAAGCCCACAGGCAACATTCCATTTGAACGGAAACTTCACTGAGCCTACTCTTCACACAATCTCATCAACGACGAGCCTCAGGCAATTGTCCATTCGTGATTCCAGACCTGGGATATAACCCCAAAATCTGGGTTCCTACCCAAAATCTGGGTTTCTGTAATGATACGGAAACTGCTGAAAACTATGACGCGTAATACATCTAATATAATGTGTACTAGACTCACTTCGTCCTAATAAATGATAATTCATTGAAATCAATACAAATTCGATTCAAATTTTAGTACATGTTTCGATATACGATGATGAGCGTTTAGCTTATACAATACAGATATTACAATAAAATAAATATCGTTACAAATAATTTGATGAAATAAAGGTTGTAAATATTTAAATATAACTTTCCAAACTGGTCCACGGAGCCGTGATGGATGGTTGTGAAGTTGAACAAACTGACTGATGGAATTGAGACTTCCATTCTCGACATCGACCAAATTTAAAACCACAAATGGTAGCGTTCGGTTCGTCTCCTCGACGAAAACGGGATCCACTTCTGCTTCCCCTACTTCTCCCTTTAGTCCAATCCGCACCAGTGTCTAGTAGTCCTAAAATACGAAGCAAATTAGTCAAACTAAAATAAAAACATTTAAAAATCAAAATTTGTCAAAATCTATAAAACCTCGAAAAAAAATCCTATTTTGTCAAAAAAAAGCTCAAAAAGTAAAAAATGAAAAAAGAACTACTTTAAAAAATCACAAAAATAAAAATTAGTCAAAATACAAAATAAAACAATCAAAATTAGTCTAAAAAGCTCAAAAAGTCAAAAAATTAAAATTAGTCAAAATCAGCTCAAAAATTAAAAAAAAATCAAAATCAGTCAAAATCCAAAAAAATAACAATCACAATTACTGAAAATTGGTGAAAATCAGCTCAAAATTCAAAAAATCAAAATTAGTCAAAATCCAAAATATAACAATCACAATTAGAGAAAATCAGCTCAAAATTCAAAAAATTAGTCAAAATCAAAAACAAAATATCAAACACAATTATTCAAAATCATTCTTCATTCTGCTAGCCTAGATAGTCAAATAAAAGTTGACGTAAGTGGTATTTATTATCAGTTTCTAGAATCATAGTCGTCGCCGATGCGAATCGCTACTGAGAACAACGTTGCAATTAGCGCTACCGTTCTCGAGTTAAAGCCACAATTGAACCAGTAAGTATTTTCAACTTCCCAACCATCCATCACGGCTCCATTGACCAGTTTGGAAACAGCATCTCCAGTGTTTTTGAAAATTATATTTATATCCTTTATTTAACCAAATTATTTGTAAGGATATCCATATTATTTTAATGTTGTATAAACGCTGAAGGGGATATCATTATAGCGAAACATGTACTAACATTTGAATAGCATTTGTATTGATTAGCGGAGCATTTTAATTAATTCTTTATTAATCAATACAGCAATTGTCTTAAAATGGTAAATATTTTTGCTTTCACCTAATAAATGGTTGCTAAGGAAAGGAAGGAAGTTTGTAGTTTTACGTGACTGTTCATCTAGTGATCATGAGCCACGGGACCTCCTTTTTACGTGGAATCCGAAGCATTTCACTTTGAAAATCTCACATGCATTGGCTGGGAATCGAACCGGGTCCGCCGTGGTGAGAGGCGAACAGCTTGACCGCTGCGTCACCACTCCCCCTAGGTCGCTAACGAAAAAATAATTTGCAGTGCCAATCAATTGTGAACGCGCTAAATATAGCCTATTTGTAGGATTTTAGTGCACACATTTGTGATCATTACTCTTGTTGCTCACAATGGAAGTATCAGGTAAGACGGGACGAAACCTATCTTGAAACTTTGTGGACGCAATCCTTGTACTATAAGAGGACAACGTGCGGAAAATCAGTCGCCAGATTAAACTGCAAGGCTCCGAAATCGTACCGGACATCCTAGTACGCAGACATGAAGGCTGGCGGAGCTGGACAACCCTGCGGCACTCGGAGTAGTCGCGTTGCGGGGCGTATATGCTGACTGGAGCGTGAGGCTGCTCCCCACCGGCCTTGAGCGCTTGGGCCGTCAGGACTGTCCCTTCCAACGTGTACGGTACTCGCTACTGCTCATTGATTTATATGAGAGATGTGCCACATGATTTCGGAGCCTTGCAGTTCAATCTGGCGGCTGATTTTCCAAACGTTGTCCTCTTATAGTACAACGATTGCGTCCACAAAGTTTCAAGATAGGTTTCGACCTGTCTTACCTGATACTTCTCTTGTGAGCAACAGTCATCTGAGCCAGCGTCAATTTTTCTCAAGTGACGGGAGCACCAAGTGGCTGGCTGTTGTCTGCCGGAAGAGCTTAAGTACCGTCACTTCACTGTGTCCGAAAAACCATTTGTCACCCATAAGCTGGAGATTCTTCTCCAGTCTCCCCTCATTGATTCATTGTGTGGACGTCATCGTCAGTCAACAAAGAAGATTTCTCCTCCCTTAACAGGAGTCAATGTCTGTCCCAATTGTCACCTTCTGACTTCTAGGCCGTAGTTTCTGGGAGGGGGAAACATGTCAGAGAGGATCATGGCTAACAGAAAGTCCACGATTACTGTGAATAGGATTTATGAACCGTATGCGATAACATTGTTGTTTCATTTGAGGAGCTGGGGCACGGGGTCATTTAGCGCCGTGTACTTGGGTGTGTAATTTGTGTATGTATAATTCATCTGATAACCTGTGTTATTGTGATGTCTGTAATAGTCTGTGTATTTCTAATTCAGTTGACATTTGAGGGCGCGCAAATGCGAGGGAGCCGAGTCAGTAGAGTTTCTGAAAAGTTAAAATCCCCTTCGGGGCAAAAGTCTGGCACACCGGTGTCTTTAACACCCTCAGTATTAAAAGTTATTATTTAACACAATTACATAGGTTATAAGACAGGAGCCTCCGTGGCTTAGGCGGCAGCACGCCGGCCTCTCACCGCTGGGCCTGGTTCAAATCCCGGTCACTCCATGTGAGATTTGTGCTGGACAAAGCGGAGGCAAGCAGGTTTTTCTCCCCCCCCTGTGGGTGGGGGGTTTAGAATACACCCACGGTATCCCCTGCCTGTCGTAAGAGGCGACTAAAAGGGGCGACCTTGGCTATACTTTAAGGACTCCGCGTTGTTTTGTGAATTGGACCCCCAGTGGGTGGGAGGAAGCGAATACATCCACGGTACTCCCTGCCAGTCGTAAAAGGCGACTAAAAGGGCTTCTCGGAACGGTCCCCTTTCGAGGGTTTGACAGTCAGCTCTAAAAGACATACACCCGTGCGGTATAACTCTCATTAGGTTATATCGCACTTCTTTCCGTCACTGCTTTCAGGGTCTGGCAACCAAAATTTCTATCTGTGCGTGCTGTTAGGGGATGGGCCACTTACGCTAGCGACTACGCTCAAAAGCCTGTTCCGGTCTTGGCCGCGCCGACAGGTGTGTGTGCCATGTACCCGTTCAGTAGTATCCGCCTGACTACGCAGGTCCCCGCACAGCCGAATGTCTGAGCTGTAAAATCCAGTATATGCCAAGGGGTACATGCCGATACGGCATTGTAAAACATCGGACCCCCGGGCAATGCCTTCCAAGCTAGGCGGGCCTTGCCCTGGCTGGGTAGCGCCTACTGTGACGGCCCGTGATCGGATGTCGGTGGCATTCGGGGAGGATGATCTGGCCATGGGTTCTAAAAGAAAAATCCCCAACCAGGGTGGACGTACACCCAAACAGGGTGATCCTACACCCAAGTCTTTAACATTTGATTCCCTACGGGGATCAACCCCCTGGGAACAATCTGTGCGTGCAAATCTGGGTACTAACACCCCCAAGTTTCTGGTAGCTACCAGAACAGATGGGGGTGATTTCAAGCTGGTAAAGAGTATTTTGTTTTCTCGCCACATAGAAGGTGTCTATGGTGAGCTTGAGAAAGTACAAAAGATGAGGAACGGTAGCTTGTTGCTCAAGAATAGGACTGGAGAGCAAGTTGAACAACTTTTGCAATGTGACCACTTTGGCGACATTCCCGTCAAAGTGGAAAAGCACACGTCCCTGAATCTGGTCCGAGGAGTTATTTTCCACCGGGACCTGATTCTGAATACTGACGAGGAGCTCAAGGAGGATATGCGGCACCGTCACGTGACTGATGTCCGGCGCATTACGCGCAAGGTCAATGGTCAAATCGTGGATACTGGTGCTTTCATTATTTCCTTTGAGCTTTCGGTGCTCCCGGAGAAAGTCAAGGTTACAAGTTACCGTTGTGACGTACGGCCTTATATCCCTCCCCCAATGAGGTGTTATAAATGCCAGAAGTTCGGGCACATGTTATCCCGATGCTCGAGCCCTGACGTCTGTGGAACATGCGGTAAGGTACCACACGAAGCGGAAGAGTGCACAACACCTTATCAGTGCACTAATTGCCCTGGATTTCATTCTCCTCGGGACAGGAACTGCCCTGTCTTCCTGAGTGAGAAGAAAATCCAGGAGATCAAAACCCTGGATGGTCTGACCTACCAGGAGGCCCGCAAGAAGTACCGTACCACGACTTCGCCTTCTCCAACGATTGATTATAGAGCCATAATACCAAATTTGGTCCCGGCTACCTCATCTTTTGTTCCAGCTGTGAAACCTGCAACTGAGTTTCCTGTTCCAAAACCAGCTCCTAACATTCTAACGGAAAGCCCGAAGGTGGCTTCTACTCCACCTTCGGCCAGCACGAAGGCTGTGCGAGCGAAGGCTGCTCCGCCCGCACAGCAGGGGAGGAAGTTGAAGACTTCCTCCCCACTCGGGAGGAAGTCGAAGTCTTCCTCCCCATCCAAACGGTCGGCGAAAGCCGCGCCGAAGCCGGCGGAGGCGGCATCGTCGACCAGGGTCAGGACTTCGGCTCCTGACCCGTCTATATACCTTAAAGAACCGGGGACGGGTAAGAAGGGACCCCGCACTACGCATTCCCTTTCTCCAAAAAAGGGGAAGCCATCCGCGCCAACACCTGCGGATGCTTCTGCGCCTGGGGACGTTTCGGCCCCCAGATCTTCGCGCTCCCCACGGAGATCCCCCCGCCGCCGAACTGCGTCCAGGAAATAATCTACCGAGTCGATTCACTCCATGAACTCGCCTGAGGACATGGAGATTATAGTCGACGTAGTGACTGTAGATTCTCCAGAGTCAAAGTTGGAGTAGCTTGCTGCTCCAACTTATTCCCTAAGTTCACACAATGGCACTGTTACAGTGGAATTGTAACAGTTATGACAGGCATTTGACAGAGCTCCGTCAGCTTATTGCCCAATACGCGGCGAGTATAGTCTGCCTACAGGAAACAAACCTCAGACCTGATCACGAGACTGTTCTGAGAGGTTTCCGACTATACTCTAAAGAGCGACAAGACGCCGCCCGGGCTTCCGGGGGCGTTTGTACCTTCGTTCGCTCTGACTGCTATAGTGAGGAGTTTCCACTCGCCACTCCTCTGGAAGCTATTGCAGTTCGCGTGTCCTTGCCTGCTATGACAACTGTTTGTAACGTGTACCTTCCACCGAACCAACCCCTTGATATTAATGACGTCTTAGATCTTGTTGATCAACTTCCAGTCCCTTTCCTACTCGTGGGTGATTTCAACTCTCATCACCCCCACTGGGGATCACCATCTTCCTGCCCCAGAGGAAGGGACGTGGACGGCTTAATTCAAGGGTTGGATTTATGTCTATTAAATACAGGGGAAGCTACACATTTTAGCTTAGCGCACGGCACGTACTCACACATTGACTTGAGTGTGTGTAGCCGTGCGCTGGTCCCCTTATTTGGCTGGTATGTACACGATGACCTCTGTGACAGTGACCATTTCCCGATCGTTCTTACCCTTCTGAACCAGACGCCCGTTGAGTTCCCCAGTCGTTGGGTTCTTAAGCGGGCAAATTGGCCCTCGTTTCAAGAACGAGCTGTATTCGTTGATCTTGGTTGCCGGAGCGTCGATGACGAGGTACAGCACATCACCGATGTGCTTCTTGCTGCCGCCGAGGAGTCCATTCCGTCCTTTTCTGGGACTCCTCGTCGCAAACTCGTCCCTTGGTGGACAGAGGATATTGCAGCGGCAATAAGAGATCGTCGTCGAGCTCATAAGCACTACCGTCGGCGTCCAACCATGGCCAATTTGGTGGCGTTTAAGAAATTCCGTGCCAAGGCACGGATTCTTATTCGCCAGAGTAAGAAACAATCCTGGGAACGGTATGTGTCTTCTATTACGGCACATACCCCCTCCTCTCAAGTGTGGACTAAACTGCGACGCATTTAGGGAATTCAGACATCTTCTACTGTACCGGGAATTTCCATTGCTAATGAACTGGTTACAGATCCTTATCGCGTTGCAAACCATCTCGCCTCGTATTTTGCGGATATATCCGGTTCCGATAACTATGACCCTGCCTTCGTGGCCCTGAAGCGCGAAGCGAAACGTTTCCATCTTAGTTTTGCTTCCCGCGCTTCGGAGGAGTACAACGTGCCCTTTACGGAGTGGGAACTCCGCGGAGCGCTGGCGCTCTGCAGGGACACGTCTCCTGGCCCGGATAATATTCACAACCAAATGCTTAAACACCTTAACGATGAGAGCATTCGCTATTTGCTCAGGGTGTTTAATCGTATCTGGTTGGAAGGTGTGTTTCCAGCGCAATGGCAGGAAGGTATCATTATACCTATCCTGAAGCCCGATAAGGATCCCAAATTATCAGGGAGTTACAGACCTATTTGTCTCACAAACGGTTTGTGCAAGCTCTTTGAGAGGATGGTCAATCGGCGCCTGGTGTGGGTCCTGGAGAAACGGGGACTCCTGTCTGAATACCAGTGTGGTTTCAGGGCGTCACGGTGTACCAACGACCATCTGGTACGCCTGGAGACTGCCATACAGGACGCTTTTCTCCGGAGACAGCACCTAGTCGCTGTTTTCTTTGACCTCGAGACGGCCTATGACACCACTTGGCGTTACGGCATCCTCTCTACCCTGCATCAATGGAAATTCCGAGGTAACTTGCCGGTTTTTATTGCGAATTTTCTGTCCCTTCGCCTGTTCCGTGTCCGAATAGGGGGGACATATTCGCAATATCATATACAGGAAAACGGAGTCCCACAGGGATCGGTGCTTAGCGTAACATTATTTGCGATTGCCATAAACGGTATAGTCGCTGCTGCTGGTCCAGCAGTGGTACCGTCGCTATATGTAGACGACTTTGCTCTACATTATAGTGCGCAAAATATGGCGGTCGCTGAACGACAGCTACAACAAGCTATTCGGAGAGTGGAACGCTGGACACTGGAGCATGGCTTTCGATTCTCAACCGCTAAGTCCTCGGTTGTCCATTTCTGCCGAAAGCGCACCCTCCATCCAGATCCTGAGCTTTATCTGGGCAATGTAGCTTTGCCTGTTGTTGCTGCGTACCGGTTCCTTGGGCTCCTTTTCGATCAGAAATTGACGTGGGAACCACACGTGCGGTGTTTGAAAACTGCCTGCGCTAAGAAACTCAACATGTTGCGGTTTCTTAGCGGCACATCATGGGGGGCGGACCGCGTGGTGCTCCTGCGCTTTTATAAGTCACTGATTTTATCTAGGTTAGATTATGGCAGTGTAGCATATGGTTCGGCCCGTAAGTCAGTGCTTGTTAAACTGGACAGTGTCCACCACGGCGGTGTGAGGCTGGCGACGGGTGCCTTTCGGACAAGCCCAGTCGTCAGCTTGCTCGCCGAGGCTGGCGTACCTCCTTTACACCTGAGGCGCCAACAAGTACTGCTGACCTATGCTGCAACTATTCGACAGATGCCACTTCATCCAAGCTATCCATGTTTGTTTTCCAATCCGAATCGCCGGCTGTATGATGTGCTCGCCCGAGCCACTCGGCCGGCGGGGATTCGCTTGGCTGACTTATACCGTCAGTTCCGATTTCCTTCTGTCTCCTGTATCGTCCGAGTACCTAGCAAGGCCCCTCCGTGGATGGTCTTTCGCCCTGATATCATCCTGGATCTGCACACCGGCCCCAAGTCGGACACGGACTCCTCCGTCCATCGGAGGTTGTTCCAGTCCGTGGTGACACGGTATCCGGGATCAGGGCTTGTATTCACGGACGGTTCGAGGGTAAACGAGAAAGTAGGCTGTGCATTTGTGGTCGAGGATCGTCGGTTTCTCTTTTCACTTCCCGAGGCGTGTAGCGTGTACACTGCGGAGCTCTATGCCATCTTAGAGGCTCTGCGGTACACGTTATCAGACGATCACCAGCACTTTCTTTTGTGTACTGACTCTCTGAGTGCGCTGCAGGCGATCGATGTGTGTTTCCCGAAGCACCCGTTGGTCCAGCGTGTGCACGACCTGCTCGTCAGTTCGCGTAACGCTGGAACCGGGGTGACCTTTGTGTGGCTTCCTAGCCACATGGGTATTGCGGGAAACGAGCTTGCTGATCAGGCGGCGAGAGAGGCAGTCGCACTGCCCTCGCTATCGTATAAGGTGCCTGCTAGTGATGTGCGCTCTCAGTTGCGGCATACGATCCTGTCGCATTGGGAGGAGGCATGGCGTGCCACGCCTCCACCCAACAAACTGAGAGGCATCAAGGAGACAACGAAGGTGTGGAAATCTTCCTTCCGATCTCTCCGGAAGGAAGCTGTGGTACTCTGTCGACTCCGGATCGGCCATGGGATTGCTACGCACTCCCACTTGCTAAAGAGAGAAGATCCTCCTGTGTGTACTTGCGGCGCCCACCTAACCGTGGCACACCTTCTCTTGGAGTGTGTGGATCTGGCCGATCTGCGCAGGACTCTTAAACTGCCTAATACCCTCTCCCTTATTCTCCGTGATGACGAGCCGTCAGCTGACCTCGTCATCCGGTTCATGAGGGAGAGTGGTTACTTTTTTAAGTTTTAAGGTGTAGTTACGACTTTTAATTGTGGTTAAATCTGTTTTATGTTTTTTATTGTGTTATGTATTGTATTGTTCCCTATGCCTTATTTGTTTTATCCTTTTTTACCATCCGCCTTTTATTCTTTTTATTCAAATAAGGCATAATTTTTGGGGCTCACTGTCTGTTTTATAAACACCATTTTCGCTTCATCCATGGCAGTGAGTTGTTTTTATCTACATCCTTTCATTTCACGTCATTCCATTTCATTAGGGGCCGATAACCTCGATGTTAGGCCCCTTTAAACAACAATTATCATCATCATCATCATCATCATATAAGAAATAGCTGTCAAAGAAATGTCTGCCAAGATTTAATAGATGTTTGCCAATGTTGACAAATTCAAAAACCCTTATCTCGGAAACAGATTAACCTTTTTGCTCAAAACTAACTTCCTATGATATTTCAATATGCTGAAAACCCATAACATCAGAAAAGAGAAAATTACATTTTTCAACCGAAACCTTAGTTAGCGCCACCCTAATGTGTTCAAGGATCTACTGTTGGTACATTCTCTGAAGCTGTTGAATGTCTCAGGCTGCTCAGAGAAACAGTTTTGGTGTAGAATGTTTAGATAATAATCTGAGTTCTTTGAATTAGAGTAGCTTTCATAAAATATTTAACTCACACCCAAGGAGAAATAATTTCAACTCTGAGATTTTCCGATGACATAGTCACCTTGGCCGACACGCCTGAGGATTTGAATGAGTTTTTGAATGGTATGGACTCCGTCTTACGGAAAGAAGTCATGATGAAAATTAATAAATGTAAAACAAAAATACTGGAATGCAGTGGAAATAAATCAGAAACCTCTATGGACATCAAATTGGCAGGTGAAAAGCTGAAGGAAGTAGGAGACTTCTGTTACTTAAGAAGCAAAATAGCCAGTGATGGACGAAGCAAAGAGGATATAAAAAGTAGATTAGCTCAGGCAAGGAAAGCATTTCTACAGAAAAGGAATCTGTTGACATCGAATATAGATTTAGGTATTAGAAAGTCATTTTTGAAGGCCTTTGTCTGGAGCGTGGCGCTCTATGGAAGTGAAACTTGGACTATTGGTGCAGCAGAAAAGAGGAGAATTGAAGCGTTTGAAATATGGTGTTACAGGAGAATGATGATCAGATGGGTAGATAGGGTTACAAACGAAGAAGTATTAAGGCTAGTGGGAGAGGAGAGATGTTTCTGGCGACTGCTAATGAAGAAAAGGGATAGGTTGGTAGGACACATACTAAGACACCCAGGAATAGCAAGCTTAGTTATGGAAGGAAGGGTCGAGGACAAGAACTGTAGGTGTAGACCAAGGTTAGAATATGTTAAACAGATTGCCTCGGACGTAGGGTGTGGTAGCTATGTAGATATGATACGATTAGCTCAGGACAGGGAGGAATGGAGAGCTGCATCAAACCAGTCACAGGACTGAGGGCTCAAACACACACCCAAGTACACGGAGCTACAAAAACACGATGTATCAAAGCCCGTAAATGAATCATCAACAACAACTTGTGAAATGTATTTCAGGAATGCCGAGTACAGTACTTATGCCTCTCTACATCTCGTTCTTCGCTGTGTGTTAGTCTAGCTCAGGCGTTCTTAACCTATTTGAGACTGTGATTACCATCTTCATGCCATATATTAAGTACCCGAGCACCATTGAATGAATATATATATATATATATATTTTTTGTCGTGTGGCCTCTTGAGAGGCCGAGTGCAGATATTTCTAATCGACGCCCGTGGGTGACTTGCGCACCGGAATGAATAGACGAAGATGAATGAAACTGGACAAGGATGTGGAAGGAAGCGGCCGTGGCCTTTCGGAAGGTACAGTCCCAGCATTTGCCTGGTGTTGAAAATGGGGAAACCACGGAAAACCATTTCAAGGACGGCCGACGGTGAGTTCGACCCCACGCGTCTATCGAGTCAGCAGAGAGCTTGGCCCCATGACCTAACACTGCCCTTTAGTGAGCGTAGCCACCGCTGTCGGTATAATAATAATAATAATAATAATAATGCAATAAACATGTGCCTCCCCTCCCCCTCTCTCTCCCTCAGAAGAGCTGAAATAGCTAGGGATTTACCGCTCACCAGGCATGCTGCAACTGCTTGCATGACTCATGCAGATAAGATACAATTACATGTGGACAGTTGAGTCGAATCAGCATCTTTCGTGTTACTCATAAAACAGGGGTGACCAATTATTTTTACTGTAGATTAAACTTTTAGTTCACAAAATGAGAAAGCTTGTGACTTAGAAGACTTGTAATAAAAACACTATTTTTCTAGTTCGTGCAACATAATTCGAACTGAAGAATGGATCTCGGCAGAGCACGTGCTCGCTAGTACGTATTGGCTCGTATGACGAGAGTGCAACATTTCATTTTAAGGGCACCAGGTTGAGAACTCCTGGTCTACAGCTAATGCTCTGCGATTTTCCTTTCTTTCGCTTTCCAAGAAATTGGACGAACGAGTGTATTTCTATTAATATCTTGTTGGTTGTCCTTGACCATTTAAAAATACAGCTTCCTTTATGCAATGAAGCATTGACCTCCACTTCTTGAAAAAAAAAAAGACACATGCCGTCTGGAAGAAGTAATTATTCACTTGGTTCATTTAAGAGGGGCTTGGACAGTGTTGTCATCAGTCCCGTGTATTTGGGCGTTATTGTGTCACTTGTAATGTGAAGTTATGACTGGCCGGGGATTCACTCCTGAGAAAGCGCTCCGTAAAAATATTCATGTATTAGTTATAATCACTGTTAAAATAATGGGTGATTTATGGTTACGTGCGTCGACCGCCGTCAAGCGGTCATCATGAGTTCCTGATCACTACGATGTTGATGATGATGCTATTGTTGTTTTACGGGGCCCAATATCGCGGTTATGGGTTTGGGTGAAAGTGAACAGCTTCAACTACAGACTTATCACTAACTTACGTACTAGAAATAATAATACTGTTTATTTAAAAAAGAACAAGTAGGGAAATATTGGACAGAAAGAAAAGAAATGCTCTCAACCATCGAAGAATGAGGATTTCGGGAGTTGAAAAGAAAGAGAGCCATGAAAGGCAGTTAGAAAAGTGGAAAGAGATGAGGATCTGTCCCTAAGTCAATGGAAAACGGGGGAGAAACGTGATCCCCATCAGGAATCTCTCGGGGTCGCCAACTCCCGAACTCACCAGCCGTGAGCCCTTGAGGTTGTAGCACTATCCAGGGTGCACCGTAAGTGGTGGGGTTACAAACACCCTGCCTCCTTGAGGGCCTTGAGCAGAAGGCAGGAGATACCAATGACAAGAAAAAGAAGAGGTCTGTCACATCGAAGAATAAGGGATGAGGAAAGATGAGACAAGGGCCAATTAAGGCCTCGGTTACTCTAATACCGTCGGAGTCGGAAGAGAACAAGAGTTGACCAAGGGAGGCCGAAAGAAAAAGTGACAGTGAGGAGCCAGGCATAAGTAACTGGAAGCAATGCCGGACTCAGCTGGGGTCCCGTGGTTGTCAACCCACGTTCCACTAGTCGTGACCCTGGGAGGCCTGCAAAAAGAATCAATCATGAAAGTTCCGATTATAATACTGTGTAAAACAAAAGAGAGAGACACACAGAAGTTCGGTGTCCTATTACAAGATACGTCTCTCGTTTGTTGATAGAAAGCAGGGTAGAGACGAAAGTTGGATGGCGATGGATCCACTTGATAAACTTCGCCTGTTGTGCTCGTCCTCATGACCTCTGTGAGAAGCCCTTCTACCGATTTTAATGGCGCGAGACGATGTGCAGTGCGCTTGAAATGCGACGTGGGGGATAAAAGCTGTCGTAAACTAAATGTCGCGCTTGAAGACGGGTCGGGTTGAGTTGCTTGACGTCAGCGCTGCGACACACCACGTTAAAGCTATGGATAGAAATCGTCGTTTTTACCATTTCAAATTTTAACAAAAAGTTCCGTGACGAACTAAAGAGCCTAATTTTCTTAAAATTTAAGATTCATCTAGAATAATGACGAAATTAAGTTGGTAATATCGACATTTCTAATTAGTTCGAAACATACCAGGCATAATGTAGCCTAAGAGAGAACTACAGTTGGCAGCCCTGGTGGCTGAATATATTCTTAGTTCGATCTCTTATTGGTACAGAATACAAAATTTGTTTTAAGTCCAATGGATAGCATGGACGTTACATGCAGTTAGACATTGGATCTATCAGCCGTCGTAAAATCATGTTGGCAATAATGCCATGCATGTGTTGATCAGAAATAATCTCAAATATTATGATCTATTGTTGTGCCAATTTTGGATAAAATCCATTAGTATAGAAGTTACATACATTTTAAAATTGGACCTATCAGCAGGCCTAGGATCATGTTGGTAGCACTGTCATGTATAGTCTAATGGAAATTAAACTGAAATATTATTATCTATATGGGCTATGTGCCAATTTTGGAATAGCTCCCACGCATACCTTCCAAGATATCCAACATGGAGCTCAAATTTCAATTACGATTTATCAGCAGTTGGTAGCACTGACATCATTTTCATATTTGGCCTTGAGATATTCAGGTATAGGTCTTACTCATACCAAATTTGGTTTCGATTGCTGCAGCCGTTTAGGAGTTGATGGGGAGGACACACAGACACACAGACAGACAGACAGACAGACAGACAGACATTTCCCCGGATCGATCTCTACTTTTTCCTCATTTTTGCAAAATGTGAAAAATTAGGTTAAAAATCGCGTTTTCAATTCTGAATTTTAGCATTTTGTAAAATCTATGATTTTCAATTTCTTAAAAATGAGAATTTTGTTCAATACAATTACAAGTAGCAATTAGGCCTAAATTCATATACTGTAGTTCAAAAATACACTGCCGGCAAAAAAGAAACGTAACTCTTAGGCTAATGTAAGTTGTCGAAAAGTGTTTCGTTACGTTCATTGTATTGGTTTTCTTTTAAGTCTCGGGACAAGGGATCGTGTTTTGTACATTTGGGAACAAGACTATGAAAATGTACGGTTTATAAAAGGATTCTGTCCTCTAGGTTTGAATTTGGAATTTTATTGCGCTATCTGCATTAACTTCACAGCTTCTTGCTTCCGCTATTATTGGGATGTGAGAATGGCGGTTTGTTGTGACATTGTTGGGCTCTAATCGAATGACTTGTTATTCAGTACTTCCTACAGCATCGAGAAGTTTGGTTGCAGTAAAGATGAGTGAAGACTGATGTGCAAGAAACTGATGTGACGTTTTAATGGCAGTGATGTTGGTTTAAGTAGAAAATATTTTAAATAAAGTAGCGATGTCTGTTCATGAAAATTTGCCAACAATCAATGAACTTCATTTATACTCATCTGAAAGTAAACGTTTAAGTGAGAAATAATCTTTCGTTTAAAATAAAGGTGCTGTTTATCTTCCTTGCATTTAAGTTTCAAAAGGCGGCTTCGCTGGCGTAGTTGGTAGCATGCTGAACTGCTGTGCCCAAGATCGTGGGTTCAAACCCGGCCAAAGTCGTCGAATTTTTTAAGAGCACTAAAATCCTTCAGTATGCCTTCCTTCGGAGGGGAAGTAAAGCCGGCGGTCCCATTTCATAGATTTATGGCATGTAAAATACCCTTCCACTAACTAAAATTGTGTGAAGCTAAATTTCTAGGTTAGATTTCGTGGAAACGCTCTATCAAAGTTTCAACGTTCACCACTAGGTGTCAGTGACATTTGGACATTTGGTAGCGAAAATTGGAACTACTTGAAATTGAACGGAACTTGTAGTTCACCCCATGGATGTTCGCTTGAAGCATCTACAGCCTCTGGCGAGCCGAACATGTCCTCAGACACTCCCGGCACTAAAAGCTATACGCTAAATAAATAAATAATTTTCAAAATAACGCAAGAAAAAGTAATTTTGTGTTAATTCTTTGAACATATCTAAGTGTTACGCATTGTTTTGCCCGGCAGTGTATAATATTGCCCGTCATATTATATACAAAGTATAATAGAAAACCAAGAACCTAACATACAGATATAAAAATATGCGCATTTACATTGTACACACAAACATGCAGTCTCATAAATATTTAACATCTGCGTTGTTGACCGCGCAAGAAATCCCTTCCGCTGAAATATTCCAAACACACTCCACCCTACAGAAGCTAATCTTAGATAATAAATAAATATTTCAAGTAGCCTACTTTTACTGTTCTTGTGAACGTTTCATTAAACACACTGAATTTCTACATAGTATAAAACAAAGACGTCGATTCTTGGATGTAACAGGTAATCTCCAGAATTTTGATGACGTTTTCACCATTCTGTAAAGGATTTTTCGAGGAAGGTCTCTGAAGAAAAACAATCATTTATAACCAAAGAATGCCGAGCAGTAACGATTTCAATGAAAAAGTCGAAAAAAATCTTACCATCTGTGCGCCTTTTAAGCCTACGCTGAGTAAACCGTTAAAAATATCTACTGTATATAGCCTACTATGAGTGTAAGAATTGTTCAGCATGAAAAGTTCTACAAAAAATCCGCAACAGCGTATCTCTATCTTTAATACATCGTCCACTATAAGTGTTTTAACGTTTTCATTACCTCCAATAATCTCCATTCAGCGGAAATGTAAATTACTAGCTTCGAAGCGAGTTTATGAGCTAGCGAGTGAGCCTATCACCCCAGCTTCGGCAAGCATCAAACTGTCGAGTCGTGTCGAGTTAAGACTTCAGAGAAGAGTATATGTGTTTGGAGTTTCGCTGTTCACCTCGGCTTTTCTGAATTGCGTCTGGGATCTGCCGTCCGTGAGCCTTTTAAGCTTACTCTGGGTTAACCATTAAAGATACCGGGGCGGGTTGCGAGTGTATTATAATCCAAAGGTTTCCCCCTGAGGCTGACAAATTGTGAGACGTGGGTTGGCGACCACGGGACCCCAGCTGAATCCAGCATTGCTTCCACGTGCTTTTGGAAAGTCTCCGATACCCTCCAGGTCGGAACAGAACCAGAGTTAACCAAGGAAGATCAACGGAAATTTGAAGGAGAGAAACCGCCTCGAGTAAGTGGAAGAAATGGAATGCAATGAGCCCCTCGGAGAAGAAGGCAGAGATTTATTTTGTTTAGGGGCCATGTAGCCCTGTGTGTGATAACCTGTTTTATTGTGATGGCTGTACTAATGTGTATTTGTAAATTGGGGATAGGATTGGGAATGAGGCGGTCGTGGCCTTACGTTAGGAATAGCAGTGGGGAAACCACGAAATTCCACTTCCAGGATGGCTGAGGTGGGAATCGAACCCTTCTCTTGTCAGTTTTGCCTCACTCCGTTCCACCCCCAGGGGCTCACATCTTGTGGGCGTGGGTTGGCGACCACGGGGCCCCAGCTGAGTCCGGCATTGCTTCCACTTACTTGTGCCGGGCTCCTCTCTTTCTTCTTTCCTGTCGACCTCCCTTGGTCAACTCTTGTTCTCTTCCGACCCCGACGGTATTAGGGTATCCGAGGCCTAGGGAGTCTCTTCCTTTCCCGCCTTAATTGGCCCTTGTCTCATCTTTCCTGATACCCTCCTTCTGTGAGGGGTCAGCCTTCTTGTTCTTTTCCTTTTACCTCCTGCCTTGTGCTCAAGGCCCTTAAGGAGGCAGGGTGTATGTAGCCCCACCACTTCTGGTGCACCGTCGATAATGCTACACCCTCAGGGGCTCACGGCTGGTGAGTTCGGGCGTTGGCGACCCCGAGGGATTCCTGAGCTGGGTCCGTTTTCCCCTTTTTGTCCCTTCCCTTTGGGGCGGACCTTCTCCTCTCTCCCCTCTCCTCTCCTCTTTTCCTTCTATTTCCTTTTCTCTTTAAGATTCCCGCACTGTTTTTGTTACTCGAATCAACGTGTATCTAAATTCCCTTTTCGCGATTTTTAAGGCATTTTTGATCTATGTTGCATTTTGTAAGTCTCTTCGATCTAAATTACATCTCGCGATTGTTTTCAACCTCAATTGCATTTTGTAAAGATTGACAATCTTAATTGCTTTTTAGTAAGTCTTTCAATGCAGGCGTCAGGGCATTTTAGTGAGTATTTTGAATTTCAATTGCATTTTGTAAGTATTTTCAACCAAAACCGCATTTCGCACGAATTTTGAATCTAAATTGCATTTTGTTTCGTGGGCATTTTGCACATATTTTGATTCTCAATTGCATTTTGTGGGTATTTTGAATCTAAATTACATTTGTCAAGTATTTTCAATCTAAATTGCTTTTTGTAAGTATTGTCAATCCACATGAGTCGTTTGAATCTACCGTACATTTTGTAAGCATTTTCAATTTCAATTGCATTTTGTAAGTATTTTGAATTTCACTTGCACTTTGTGAATAATTTGGATTGGAACTGGGATATTTCAATCTGAATTGCATTGTGTATTTTCAATTTCAATTGCATTTTGTAAGTATTTTGAACCTCAATTGCATTTTGTACGTACTTTCGATCTCATTTGCATTTTGTAAGTATTTTGAATTTCAGTTGCATTTTGTAAGTATTTCGGCGCTACTTTGCATTTTGTACGTATTTTGAATCTAGCCTACGTTTTGTGGGTCTTTTTCAATCTATTCTTTTTGTGCAACTTTTCGTTCTAAATTCCCTTTTGTAGGACCATATTGTGAGTTGTTTCCATGTGAGTTCCTTTTTGTACGTATTTTCAGTCTTCGATAATTTTGTTCTGGTTTCCATTTCATTATCATTTTCGCTATCACCCAGATCATTAGGGGCCGATAACCTCGATGTTAGGCCCCTTAAAACAGCAATTAACATCATCATCATTTTTGTAAGTATTTTCCGTCTCACTTAATTTTCGTTCTGGTTTCCGTTTCATTATCATCTTCGCTATCACCCAGATCATTAGGGGCCGATAACCTAGATGTTAGGCCCCTTAAAACAACAATTATCATCATCATCATCACTCCGTTCCAGCCCTCATACTAGAATTAAAATTTCTTGGCAAAGCCGGGAATCGAACCCAGACCTCCGGGGCGACAGCTGAGAAAGCTACCCGATACACCACGAGGTGGCCAGAGAGAGAAATATTAGAAGGAATTATTATTGTTGATTAATTCGTCTTAGGGGCTTGAGGAATCTTGGTCATCAGTCATGAGTTCAATTTGTCTGATTATTTATTTATTTATTTATTTATTTATTTATTTATTTATCGTATGGCTTTTAGTGCCGGGAGTGTCCGACGACATGTTCGACTCGTCAGAGGCTGTAGCTGCTTCCAGCGGACACCCATAGGGTGAGCTAAAAGTTCCGTTCAATTTCAAGTCAGATGTCACTGAGACCTAGTGGTGAACGTTGGAACTTTGATAGAGCGTTACAACGAAATATAGAAATTTAGTTTCACACAAGTTTAGTTAGTGGAAGGTTCTTTTACATGCCATAAATCTATGACATGGGACCGCCGACTTTACTTTCCCTCCGAAGGAAGGCATACTGAAAGATTTTAACGCTCTTAAAAAATCTGACGACTTCAGCTGGGTTTGAACCCGCAACCTTGAGCGCAGTGGTTCAGCATGCAGTAGTGTAAATAATAGGAGGTGAGAATGCGGATAGGTGCCGTGGAACTCGAAATAAGATTCTATCCCGGCATTTTCCTGGAGGAAGTGTGGGGAAACCCCGGGAAAAGACACACTCAGGATAGCTAGCCGCTATCTGCTCCGGGTTTCGAATCTCCGATCTCCGGACGTGTTGCAGCTCCCCATTCTGGTCGTACCGACAGCAGTGACTACACTTTCTAAAAGCGCAGCGTTAGGTCATGGGGCCAAGCTCTCTGCTGACTCGGTAGACACGTGGGTTCGAGCCCCACTGTCAGCCGTCCTTGAAATGGTTTTCCATGGGTTCCCCATTTTTAACACCAGGCAAATGCTGGGACGGTACCTTCTGACTGGCCACGGCCGCTTTCTTCCACATCCTTGCCCAGTTTCATTCATCTTCATCCATTCCATCTTTCATCCCGACGCTAAGGTCGCCCACGGGCGTCGACTAGAAAGACCTGCACTCGGCCTCTCAGGAGGCCACATGACAAAATAAAGAATGTGGTCGTGGTGAGCTGTTTAACGCGCACGGCTACGTCGCGGGTTGGTTGGAAGAGAGAGGCGGCTCAAACAGCCTTATGTAAGAATTGAAGAGCTATATTATTCGAGTGGAGCTGGCCAACACACTCACGAAGAGAATTCGTTACAACTGGCGTATTGTACTGTAGTTTCTCGTCCGACTTTCCAGCAGTGTCGATATACAGTACTCCCGTCCCACCTGCGCAGCTCCACTCATTTCCTGTTAAGTTCAATATCTCAGATGATGAAGGCCGACTTCAGCAAAATAAACTGATCTCCACGAGCCGCCTACAAAGTTTCAACAAACACTCAGCACGGAGAAGAGTAAATGAGGTCAAACCTCCGGGAAGAGGAAGTACGAGCGACGCGCGTCCCATCTACAGGGCCCTCAGCTAACTAGCGCCGCCAGCCAGTTGCTTTATACTTCATATAATAACCTGTGTTACTAAAGTGTCTACAGAAGTGCGTGTATTTTCAATTGAGTCTAGGATTGGGAAGTAGGCGTCCGTTGCCTTAAATTAGGAACCATCCCGAAATTAGCTTGCAGTAGAAGCGGGAAACCACGGAAAACGCTTCATACCCCGAGGCCAAGGCAGATTTTAGTTTTCTGGCCTTAATTGGCCCTTATCTTTTACTGCATCCCCTGTCCATTTCATGGTAGCCTGGAAGGGTAGAGTGTGAATATGCATTGTGCACCCACTGGAATCGAACTGTTTACACCCTCAAGGGCAGCTGGCGAGTGATCTCGTGAGTTGGCCATCCCGAGGGATTCTTATTTGCCTTTTATGTCTCTACTGTACTTCCTTCCAAATTTATCGGTCCTCATTCATAAAGCGTTCAAGGCAATTCTCTTCTCACTTCTTCCTCTAGAAGTAGTAGTAAGAATAATTTTCATTATCATAGGAGAGTCAGATAACCTCGATGTTTCGCCCCTTAAAACTACAATCTCGAACACCGTAGCCAAGCGGTCTGAGAGGCACGCTCTACTCCTGTACAGGGAACATTCAAGGTTGGAATTCTGGCTCTAACAGTGGCCACCCCTACCCCCTATCCACATTCATCCCTGACAAAGTGATTGAATGATAGCTTATTTCAAGTCTGAGGACGCCCACCCCAATCAAAACCTAATGATTACAGATAAACACACTTCTACAGTCATCGCAATAGCACAGGCTATCAGAGAAATTCATGCTATTGTTGTTGATTGATTTAGAGGCTTTGAGACTTCACGGTCATTTAGCCCGCCTGTTCTTCGTTGTATATACAGTATATTGATAGGGTTTATCTGATAACCTGTGTTATTGTGATGTCTGTACTAGTGTGTGTGTGTGTGTGTGTGTGTGTGTGTGCATGTTATAATAATTGTGGCTATATTTTGGGGAGGAGGAGGTGGCTCTGCCAAGAAATTTAATTCTGGTCTGAGGGCTTGAATGGGGTATACTCGGCCTCGTGAGGCAAAACTGACAAGAGATGACTTCGATTCCCGTCTCAGCTATCCTAGAAGTGGTTATTCGTCTACTCCACGTAAATGCATCGATGAATCGAACCCAGCCCTCAAGGGTGATAGCCAAGAATGCTAGCTATTACATAACAAGGTGGTCTCAGACACACACCCAAGTACACGGGGCTTATGACCAAGGTGTTCCATGAACTATGGACATAACGATAATTCTTGCTGGTAACCTTGGAGTAATTGTGATATTTCTTCGTCGAGAGAGTCGTGTGCGATCATTTGGGTTCTTCTGTTGCAGGCCAACAACGCGTACACGAGGGACCAGTGGTACCACTCCATCCTATGGAAGGCAAGTATCTCTCATTCTTTATATTGTTGGAGTCAGGGACGTATTCAAGGAGGACCCAAAATTCCCCCTTTTTAATACAGCAGTAAAAATTATTTCACATTGTAAGACAAATCTGTTGTTACCATTGAAATAATTAGTTGACAGTCATGTTTCTCTAATTATGTACAAGCTAATTTGTTAGTGCCACAATAGTACATTATGCAACGAGCCTATAATGGCTATAATTAAGACACGAGTATGTTTATAAAACGAGCGCATGCGAGTTTTATGATTTCCATACGAGTGTCTTAATTACCATTATAGGCGAGTTGCATACGACTGTTTATATTCGACGATAATTATAACTTTATTATATGTGTCAACATAAATATTCATAAATATCTGTTCAGTCACTAGAATTTTGTGATCGGGCGCTGCGCTGGGTAGTATATCTCTGTTTTCCAAGCTCTCTGGCCGACCGACGCATGCGCTCTGTGTGCTTCAATGCCATATGTTCAGATTGTGCACCAGTATTCAGTAAAACTCCCCCCCGTGGGTGGGGGCTTTAGAATACACCCACGGTATCCCCTGCCTGTCGTAAGAGGCGACTAAAAGGGGCGACCTTGGCTATACTTTAAGGACTCCGCGTTGTTTTGTGAATTGGACCCCCAGTGGGTGGGAGGAAGCGAATACATCCACGGTACTCCCTGCCAGTCGTAAAAGGCGACTAAAAGGGCTTCTCGGAACGGTCCCCTTTCGAGGGTTTGACAGTCAGCTCTAAAAGACATACATCCGTGCGGTATAACTCTCATTAGGTTATATCGCACTTCTTTCCGTCACTGCTTTCAGGGTCTGGCAACCAAAATTTCTATATGTGCGTGCTGTTAGGGGATGGGCCACTTACGCTAGCGACTACGCTCGAAAGCCTGTTCCGGTCTTGGCCGCGCCGACAGGTGGGTGTGCCATGTACCCGTTCAGTAGTATCCGCCTGACTACGCAGGTCCCCGCACAGCCGAATGTCAGAGCTGTAAAATCCAGTATATGCCAAGGGGTACATGCCGATACGGCATTGTAAAACATCGGACCCCCGGGCAATGCCTTCCAAGCTAGGCGGGCCTTGCCCTGGCTGGGTAGCGCCTACTGTGACGGCCCGTGATCGGATGTCGGTGGCATTCGGGGAGAATGATCTGGCCATGGGTTCTAAAAGAAAAATCCCCAACCAGGGTGGACCTACACCCAAACAGGGTGGTCCTACACCCAAGTCTTTAACTTTTGATTCCCTGCGGGGATCAACCCCCTGGGAACAGTCTGTTCGTGAGAATCTGGGTGCTAACACTCCCAAGTTTCTGGTCGCCACCAGAACGGATGGGGGTGATTTCAAGATGGTAAAGTCTATTTTGTTTTCTCGGCACATAGAAGGGGTCTATGGCGAGCTTGAGAAGGTACAAAAGATGAGAAATGGTAGCTTGTTGCTCAAGACTAGGACTGGTGAGCAGGTTGAACACCTTCTGAAGTGTGACCACTTTGGCGATATCCCTGTCAAAGTGGAGAAGCACACGTCTTTGAATCTGGTCCGGGGAGTCATTTTCCACCGGGACCTGATTCTGAACACTGACGAGGAGCTCAAAGAGGATATGCAGCACCGTCACGTGACTGATGTCCGGCGCATTACGCGCAAGGTCAATGGTCAAATCGTGGATACTGGTGCTTTCATTATTTCCTTTGAGCTTTCGGTGCTCCCGGAGAAAGTCAAGGTAACAAGTTACCGTTGCGACGTTCGGCCTTACATCCCTCCACCAATGAGGTGTTATAAGTGCCAGAAATTCGGGCACATGTTATCCCGATGCTCGAGCCCTGACGTCTGTGGAACATGCGGTAAGGTACCCCACGAAGCGGAAGAGTGCACAACACCATATCAGTGCACTAATTGCCCTGGATTTCATTCTCCTCGGGACAGGAACTGCCCTGTCTTCCTGCGTGAGAAGAAAATCCAGGAGATTAAAACCCTGGATGGTCTCACCTACCAGGAGGCCCGCAAGAAGTACCATACCACGATTTCGCCTTCTCCAACGATTGATTATAGAGCCATAATACCAAATTTGGTCCCGGCTACCTCATCTTTTGTTCCAGCTGTGAAACCTGCAACTGAGTTTCCTGTTCCAAAACCAGCTCCTAACATTATAACGGAAAGCCCGAAGGTGACTTCAACTCCACCTTCGGCCAGCACGAAGGCTGTGCGAGCGAAGGCTGCTCCGCCCGCACAGCAGGGGAGGAAGTTGAAGACTTCCTCCCCACTCGGGAGGAAGTCGAAGTCTTCCTCCCCATCCAAACGGTCGGCGAAAGCCGCGCCGAAGCCGGCGGAGGCGGCATCGTCGACCAGGGTCAGGACTTCGGCTCCTGACCCGTCTATATACCTTAAAGAGCCGGGGGCGGGTAAGAAGGGACCCCGCACTACGCATTCCCTTTCTCCAAAAAAGGGGAAGCCATCCGCGCCAACACCTGCGGATGCTTCTGCGCCTGGGGACGTTTCGGCCCCCAGATCTTCGCGCTCCCCACGGAGATCCCCCCGCCGCCGAACTGCGTCCAGGAAATAATCTACCGAGTCGATTCACTCCATGAACTCGCCTGAGGACATGGAGATTATAGTCGACGTAGTGACTGTAGATTCTCCAGAGTCAAAGTTGGAGTAGCTTGCTGCTCCAACTTATTCCCTAAGTTCACACAATGGCACTGTTACAGTGGAATTGTAACAGTTATGACAGGCATTTGACAGAGCTCCGTCAGCTTATTGCCCAATACGCGGCGAGTATAGTCTGCCTACAGGAAACAAACCTCAGACCTGATCACGAGACTGTTCTGAGAGGTTTCCGACTATACTCTAAAGAGCGACAAGACGCCGCCCGGGCTTCCGGGGGCGTTTGTACCTTCGTTCGCTCTGACTGCTATAGTGAGGAGTTTCCACTCGCCACTCCTCTGGAAGCTATTGCAGTTCGCGTGTCCTTGCCTGCTATGACAACTGTTTGTAACGTGTACCTTCCACCGAACCAACCCCTTGATATTAATGACGTCTTAGATCTTGTTGATCAACTTCCAGTCCCTTTCCTACTCGTGGGTGATTTCAACTCTCATCACCCCCAATGGGGATCACCATCTTCCTGCCCCAGAGGAAGGGACGTGGAAGGCTTAATTCAAGGGTTGGATTTATGTCTATTAAATACAGGGGAAGCTACACATTTTAGCTTAGCGCACGGCACGTACTCACACATTGACTTGAGTGTGTGTAGCCGTGCGCTGGTCCCCTTATTTGGCTGGTATGTACACGATGACCTCTGTGACAGTGACCATTTCCCGATCGTTCTTACCCTTCTGAACCAGACGCCCGTTGAGTTCCCCAGTCGTTGGGTTCTTAAGCGGGCAAATTGGCCCTCGTTTCAAGAACGAGCTGTATTCGTTGATCTTGGTTGCCGGAGCGTCGATGACGAGGTACAGCACATCACCGATGTGCTTCTTGCTGCCGCCGAGGAGTCCATTCCATCCTTTTCTGGGACTCCTCGTCGCAAACTCGTCCCTTGGTGGACAGAGGATATTGCAGCGGCAATAAGAGACCGTCGTCGAGCTTATAAGCACTACCGTCGGCGTCCAACCATGGCCAATTTGGTGGCAAATTCCGTGCCAAGGCACGGATTCTTATTCGCCAGAGTAAGAAACAATCCTGGGAACGGTATGTGTCTTCTATTACGGCACATACCCCCTCCTCTCAAGTGTGGACTAAACTGCGACGCATTTCGGGAATTCAGACATCTTCTACTGTACCGGGAATTTCCATTGCTAATGAACTGGTTACAGATCCTTATCGCGTTGCAAACCATCTCGCCTCGTATTTTGCGGATATATCCGGTTCCGATAACTATGACCCTGCCTTCGTGGCCCTGAAGCGCGAAGCGGAACGTTTCCCTCTTAGTTTTGCTTCCCGCGCTTCGGAGGAGTACAACGTGCCCTTTACGGAGTGGGAACTCCGCGGAGCGCTGGCGCTCTGCAGGGACACGTCTCCTGGCCCGGATAATATTCACAACCAGATGCTTAAACACCTTAACGATGAGAGCATTCGCTATTTGCTCAGGGTGTTTAATCGTATCTGGTTGGAAGGTGTGTTTCCAGCGCAATGGCAGGAAGGTATCATTATACCTATCCTGAAGCCCGATAAGGATCCCAAATTGTCAGGGAGTTACAGACCTATTTGTCTCACAAACGGTTTGTGCAAGCTCTTTGAGAGGATGGTCAATCGGCGCCTGGTGTGGGTCCTGGAGAACGGGGACTCCTGTCTGAATACCAGTGTGGTTTCAGGGCGTCACGGTGTACCAACGACCATCTGGTACGCCTGGAGACTGCCATACAGGACGCTTTTCTCCGGAGACAGCACCTAGTCGCTGTTTTCTTTGACCTCGAGAAGGCCTATGACACCACTTGGCGTTACGGCATCCTCTCTACCCTGCATCAATGGAAATTCCGAGGTAACTTGCCGGTTTTTATTGCGAATTTTCTGTCCCTTCGCCTGTTCCGTGTCCGAATAGGGGGGACATATTCGCAATATCATATACAGGAAAACGGAGTCCCACAGGGATCGGTGCTTAGCGTAACATTATTTGCGATTGCCATAAACGGTATAGTCGCTGCTGCTGGTCCAGCAGTGGTACCGTCGCTATATGTAGACGACTTTGCTCTACATTATAATGCGCAAAATATGGCGGTCGCTGAACGACAGCTACAACAAGCTATTCGGAGAGTGGAACGCTGGACACTGGAGCATGGCTTTCGATTCTCAACCGCTAAGTCCTCGGTTGTCCATTTCTGCCGAAAGCGCACCCTCCATCCAGATCCTGAGCTTTATCTGGGCAATGTAGCTTTGCCTGTTGTTGCTGCGTACCGGTTCCTTGGGCTCCTTTTCGATCAGAAATTGACGTGGGAACCACACGTGCGGTGTTTGAAAACTGCCTGCGCTAAGAAACTCAACATGTTGCGGTTTCTTAGCGGCACATCATGGGGGGCGGACCGCGTGGTGCTCCTGCGCTTTTATAAGTCACTGATTTTATCTAGGTTAGATTATGGCAGTGTAGCATATGGTTCGGCCCGTAAGTCAGTGCTTGTTAAACTGGACAGTGTCCACCACGGCGGTGTGAGGCTGGCGACGGGTGCCTTTCGGACAAGCCCAGTCGTCAGCTTGCTCGCCGAGGCTGGCGTACCTCCTTTACACCTGAGGCGCCAACAAGTACTGCTGATCTATGCTGCAACTATTCGACAGATGCCACTTCATCCAAGCTATCCATGTTTGTTTTCCAATCCGAATCGCCGGCTGTATGATGTGCTCGCCCGAGCCACTCGGCCGGCGGGGATTCGCTTGGATGACTTATACCGTCAGTTCCGATTTCCTTCTGTCTCCTGTATCGTCCGAGTACCTAGCAAGGCCCCTCCGTGGATGGTCTCTCGCCCTGATATCATCCTGGATCTGCACACCGGCCCCAAGTCGGACACGGACTCCTCCGTCCATCGGAGGTTGTTCCAGTCCGTGGTGACACGGTATCCGGGATCAGGGCTTGTATTCACGGACGGTTCGAGGGTAAACGAGAAAGTAGGCTGTGCATTTGTGGTTGAGGATCGTCGGTTTCTCTTTTCACTTCCCGAGGCGTGTCGCGTGTACACTGCGGAGCTCTATGCCATCTTAGAGGCTCTGCGGTACACGTTATCAGACGATCACCAGCACTTTCTTTTATGTACTGACTCTCTGAGTGCGCTGCAGGCGATCGATGTGTGTTTCCCGAAGCACCCGTTGGTCCAGCGTGTGCACGACCTGCTCGTCAGTTCGCGTAACGCTGGAACCGGGGTGACCTTTGTATGGCTTCCTAGCCACATGGGTATTGCGGGAAACGAGCTTGCTGATCAGGCGGCGAGAGAGGCAGTCGCACTGCCCTCGCTACCGTATAAGGTGCCTGCTAGTGATGTGCGCTCTCAGTTGCGGCATACGATCCTGTCGCATTGGGAGGAGGCATGGCGTGCCACGCCTCCACCCAACAAACTGAGAGGCATCAAGGAGACAACGAAGGTGTGGAAATCTTCCTTCCGATCTCTCCGGAAGGAAGCTGTGGTACTCTGTCGACTCCGGATCGGCCATGGGATTGCTACGCACTCCCACTTGCTAAAGAGAGAAGATCCTCCTGTGTGTACTTGCGGCGCCCACCTAACCGTGGCACACCTTCTCTTGGAGTGTGTGGATCTGGCCGATCTGCGCAGGACTCTTAAACTGCCTAATACCCTCTCCCTTATTCTCCGTGATGACGGGCCGTCAGCTGACCTCGTCATCCGGTTCATGAGGGAGAGTGGTTACTTTTTTTAAGTTTTAATGTGTAGTTACGACTTTTAATTGTGGTTAAATCTGTTTTACGTTTCTTATTGTGTTATGTATTGTATTGTTCACTATGCCTTATTTGTTTTATCCTTTTTTACCATCCGCCTTTTATTCTTTTTATTCAAATAAGGCATAATTTTTGGGGGCTCACTGTCTGTTTTATAAACACCATTTTCGCTTCATCCATGGCAGTGAGTTGTTTTTATCTACATACTTTCATTTCACGTCATTTCATTTCCTTAGGGGCCGATAACCTCGATGTTAGGCCCCTTAAAACAACAATTATCATCATCAACCTTTTTTACCATCCGCCTTTTATTCTTTTTATTCAAATAAGGCATAATTTTTGGGGCTCACTGTCTGTTTTATAAACACCATTTCCGCTTCATCCATGGCAGTGAGTTGTTTTTATCTACATCCTTTCATTTCACGTCATTCCATTTCATTAGGGGCCGATAACCTCGATGTTAGGCCCCTTAAAACAACAATTATCATCATCATCATCATCTTTTGCTTTGTTCTTCCTTTGTTTTCCATTTCTTCTTCTAGTAGTCAATGTAAGTCCGTAGTTAGTTTTAGTTGTAAGTATGTAGTTAATTTTAGATATAGTTTCCATTACATTATCATTCTTCACTATCACCCAAACCATTATAGGCCGATAACCCAGATGTTAGAACCATTAAAACAGCAGTTATCATAATCATCATCTCTTTTTGTGTTGACGAAACGGCAAACTTTAAATTTCAAGCAGGGTAGTTGCTTATTACCCAGGTGCCGATAACCTAGAGATTAGGCCCCTTAAAACAAGAATTATCATTATCACAGCGTGTCGAACTGACTTCTCCTGGTATGCAAAAATAGATGTTTCTTACCTCCGTTACAACACAGCAGTTAATTACGGTATTATTCAATCTGATTCCTTCAGATTTAATTCCAGGAAAGGGCACGCGCGCGTTGGACACCGTGACGACTGGTGGATTTTGCAATTCCTTAGAACGTGGAATTATCATGAATAGAGACAGTCAACATTCGCGACTAAAAAAACCTGTTTTACATTTTAAAAAAATCATATAATTACTTACACGTTTCAACTCGCGGAACACTCGCGAAAATTCACAAACATCTATGACTCGCGAATTTACCATCTTTTTGTCGTTATTCGCGAAACAACAGAATTTCTCGACAATTAATTTTAAAAAATAACTAAATTTGGAAATTTTAGATTTCTTTTCATAATATTTATTTACCAAGTTCCAAAGCAGAATTGTTTTCTTCCTTGTCATATCTGAAAAAGTCCACAAGGTTTGTAATGTTGTCGCTAGATGATTTGAGTTGAAATGGTTCGTATATAACTAATTATTATAATGCCAACATAATAACTTAATAAAGCAGTGTGAAATACCCAGTTTCACTCAAGAATTTTTCAAATTCACTCAAGGATTTTTACCCTTATTAACCAAGAATTTTAGCCCCTTTCATTCAAGAATTGTGACCGTCTCTAATCTTGAACATCGCAATAAATTGCAAGATATTTATTAATTATAATAAGAGAATAACGAAGATGTTAATGAGTTCCGCTGTAGGTAAGAGAAGCAGAGGTAGGCCTGGGAGGCGATGGTTAGATTCAATGTTGAACAATCTCAAAGTGAGAGGTGTAGAGGCCGAGGAGGCCGCAATGCTAACTGCTAATAGGGCATCATGGAGGAGACTTGTTCACAAACAGAGGCTTGTAGAATAGACTGGACGCTGAAAGGCAAAACGTCTCAAATGAAAAATTATTTATGGAAATAATAATAATTAATAGTCTAGTAGTAGTGTTTTTATTATCATCATTATGCTTTTGTTCTTGTTTCTGAAAAGTAAAACTCATCAGGTGCATTTATTTCAAATTGCATCTTAGTTTTATTGTATTTTTCCAAAATGGACTATCCTAAAATTAAAATACATAAATAATAAAGGGGAAGATGACCTCGTAGTTCCGCCCCCTTAAAACAACAATAACTGATATCAATAATAAAATAAATACATATATACCTAGTTTCTAATAAAATAAATACATACTCTAAATACATAAATAAATAATAAAATATAGACCGGTAGTCAAAATAATTAAATACATGGCATAAATACATAGTCTAAATAAATAAATAAATATATTAATGAATGAAATAAATGCATAAATACAGTCTAAATAAATAGCCTACATAATAAAATAAATGCATAGTCTAATTAAACAAATACATAAATACAGTCTAAATCAATACATACATAAATAATAAATTAATTACATAGTATAAATAAATATTAAAAAATACATAGGTAAGTAATAAAATAAACACGTAGTCTAAATAATAAATACATAATTCATATCAACTAACTATCAAACGAAACAACACGTGTTATACAGCAGCGCAGCGTGAGAAAAAACAAAAAGCGTAGCAGAGTCTATGTTGAGAGCACCTCTCTCACACCACTTCCTGCCTTATTGCATCCTGGGATAGGTAATGCTGGTTCTAGCATCTGTGATTGTTTGATTTAAGTGCCCCAATGTGGTCGTAAAATATATAAATAAATAGATAGACACAGATGAGGAGGAGCCACACATCTTCTTGGCTGAAGAGGATTCGAGTGGTGGAATCTCGGAACACTCATTATGCCAGTAACGTAACGTTATGTGATCCACAGTCGTTGATTGTGAAGATTGGATTGGGTTAGACAACATCAAATGTTTTGTGTTTTGGGGCACTGTCCCCAAAAGAATAAAAAATAAAATAAAGTGATTTGGAGTAAAATATATCCACTACACAAGCGTCGAATCTAGGACAAATATTATATTTATATTTTACGTTGACAAACTTAAGCATGTATTTTGTTTGACACCACAATAACACAGGTTATCAAATTCTTAGGATACCCAAGTGCACAGGGTTAAATGACCACGACGTCCATTCCCCTGAAAAGAAACGACGACAACAACAACAACAACAACAACAAAAACATGCATTTCGATCAATCTAACGAGAAATTCCCAACCGACAGCGGTAGCTACGCTCACTAAAGCGATGGGACCAAGCTCTCTATGGACTCAGTAGACATGGGTTCGAGCCCCACCGTAGGCTGTCCGAGGGGCTCACAACTTGTGGAACGTGGGTTGGCGACCACGGCACCCCAGCTGAGTCCGGCATTACTTCCACTTACTTATGCCGGGCTCCTCTCCGTCTTCTTTCGTGGGTTGGCGACCACGGGGCCCCAGCTGAGTCCGGCATTCCTTCCACTTACTTGTGCCGGGCTCCTCTCCGTCTTCTTTCCTGTCGACCTCACTTGGTCAACTCTTGTTCTTTTCCGACCCCGACGGTATTAGGGTATCCGAGGCCTAGGGAGTCTCTTCCTTTCCCGCCTTAATTGGCCCTTGTCTCATCTTTTCTTATACCCTGCTTCTGCGAGGGGTCAGCCTTCTTTTTCTCTTACTTTTACCTCCTGCCTTGTGCTCTAGGCCCTTAAGGAGGCCGGGTGTATGTAGCCCCACCACTTCTGGTGCACCCTAGATAATGTTACACCCTCAGGGGCTCACGGCTGGTGAGTTCGGGAGTTGGCGACCCCGAGGGATTCCTGAGCTGGGTCAGTTTTCCCCTTTTGTCCCTTACCTTTGGGGCGGACCCTCTCCTCTTTCACTTTCCTATATGCCTTTCATGGCTCTCCTTCCTTCCAAGTCCCTCAATCCGCCTTCTCCGAGTGTTGAGGGCATTTCTTTTCCTTCTGTCCTTTTATTTGCCTTATTCTCCTTTAGTTTTCCATTTCTTCTTCTAGTATGTAGGTTATTAGTTAGTTTTATTTTTAAGTTCGCTTTTCATTTTCATCTTCACGATCACCCAAACCATCAGGGGCCGATAACCTAGATGTTAGGCCCCTTAAAACAACAATTATCATCATCATATCCGTCTTCTTTCCTGTCTCTTGGTCAACTCTTGTTATTTTCCGACCCCGACGGTATTAGGGTATCCGAGGCCTAGGGAGTCTCTTCCTTTCCCGCCTTAATTGGCCCTTGTCTCATCTTTCCTGATCCCTCCTTCTTCTTGGGAACAGCCTTCTTTTTCTTTTCTCTTTAAGATTCCCGCACTGTTTTTGTGAATTGGCTGCCCGTGTATCTAAAATACCTTTTGTAAAAAAAGTTAAGCTACACTACATTTTGTAAGTTTTTTCAATCTGAATTGCATTTTGTATTTTCAATCTAAATTTCATTTTGCGAGTATTTTCAACTGCAATTGCATTTTATAAGTATTGTCAAAATAAATTGCATTTTGTAAGTCTTTTGGAGCAGGGACTGACATATTGTGAGTATTTTGAATCTAAATTACATTTTGTGAATATTTTCAACCTAAACCGCATTTTGCAAGTATTTTCAATCTGAATTGCATTTTGTAGGTTGGGAATTTTAAACTATTTTGAATCTCAATTGCATTTTGTAAGTATTTTCAATCTAAATTGCATTTTATAAGTATTGTCAATCTAAATTGCATTTTGTAAGGCTTTTGGAGCATGGGCTGACATATCGTGAGTATTTTGAATCTAAATTACATTTTGTGAGTATTTTCAATCTAAATTGCATTTTGTAGGTTGGGCATTTTTAACTATTTTGAATCTCAATTGCATTTTATGAGTATTTTGAATATCAATTACATTTTGTAAGTATTTTCAATATAAATTTCATTTTATAAGTATTGTCAATCCAAATTGCATTTTGTAAGTATTTTGAATACAAATTGCATTTTGTGAGTATTTTTGAATCTAAATTGCACCATGTCAATTTCGTTTTGTCTCTAACTTGCATTTTCTACGTATTTTCAATCTAAATTACTTTTGTGAGCATTTTCCATCTAAATTCCATTTTGTTAGTGTTTTCCACTCTAAATTACTTTTTGTGTGTCTTTTCAATCTTTTGTCAGTATTTTTCAATCTCCGTTAGTTTTCTTTATGGCTTCCGTCTCATTGTCATTAGGGGCCGATAACCCATATGTTAGGCCACTTAAAACAACAATTATCATAATCATCCTCTCATGAGGTTGGCGCCCTTAAGGAGGCAGGGTGCATGTAGCCCCACCACTTCTGGTGCACGCTAGATATTGCTACACCCTCAGGGGCTCACGGCTAGTGAGTTCGGGAGTTGGCAACCCCGAGGGATTCCTGAGCTGGGTCCGGTTTTCCCCCTTTTTCTTCCATTACCTGTGGGGTGGACCCTCTCCTCTTTCACTTTCCTATCTGCCTTTTCTGGCTCTCCTTCCTTCCAAGTCCCTCAATCCGCATTCTTCGAGGGTTGAGGGCATTTCTTTTCCTCCTGTCCTTTATTTGCCTCCTTTTTCCTTTTGTTTTCAATTTCTTCTTCTAGTATATAAGTTAGTAGTTAGTTTTAGTTATAGTTTACATTTCATTATCCTCTTCACGATCACCTAACTCATTAGGGGCCGATATCCTAGATGTTAGGCCCCTTAAAACAACAATTATCATCATCATCATCATCGTGAGGTTGGCGTCAGGAAGGGCATCCGGCCGTAAAACATTCCGCCACAAACACTTTCATCGTATCTCTTCCCCGACCCCGTTGGAAAACGGGAATAATAAGGGGCAGATATTCCCACTGAGTCGTCTGATGTAGGTTGACCTATTGTAATAAACTGTAATGTGTAGGGAAAGGAAAAGCTTGACATTGCCCTACATTTACATTAAGGAACGCTACGGTATGAAATTAGAATTACTTTCATTTTCCTCCCAATCAATACAACTTGTGTTGAAGATAATTAAGTTAACTAATTTATTTAATTATGGTATGACCATACTAATTAGCTCAATTTAACATTTGTTATACTGTAACGTCACTACGTCGTAATCTCGGTATATCACCTATCCGAGCACAACGCTTTTGATCCTGCCACCCGCGCTGCCAGGCTGTCGAGTGGGTTGCAGCTGTACGTCTCTTTGTAGCTTGATTGAGGGGAAGCATATCACTAAACAGCTTTGTCCTTGGCTATGCAGTATGCATACCTCCCTGTTGGAGTAGCAATGCTATCGATGCGCTGAGCTACACCGTTTGAATCCCGGCGCTGAGATCTAGCTTACTGAGGGACGTTCTTCATCGAATTTTTTCGCATGCACTCCAGTCAATTGTACCTTATTTCAATTCTAGTGCTTAATTGCAGTTACACACATTACTATGGACACCAGGAAAACAGGTTGTCAGACAGATTCCACATACACACTTTTACTCATGACTGATGCGCAACATGTTTTCATGTCGCATTGGCGCGCCACGCCTCTGCCCAACCCCCCCTGTGGGTGGGGGGTTTAGAATACACCCACGGTATCCCCTGCCTGTCGTAAGAGGCGACTAAAAGGGGCGACCTTGGCTATACTTTAAGGACTCCGCGTTGTTTTGTGAATTGGACCCCCAGTGGGTGGGAGGAAGCGAATACATCCACGGTACTCCCTGCCGGTCGTAAAAGGCGACTAAAAGGGCTTCTCGGAACGGTCCCCTTTCGAGGGTTTGACAGTCAGCTCTAAAAGACATACACCCGTGCGGTATAACTCTCATTAGGTTATATCGCACTTCTTTCCGTCACTGCTTTCAGGGTCTGGCAACCAAAATTTCTATATGTGCGTGCTGTTAGGGGATGGGCCACTTACGCTAGCGACTACGCTCAAAAGCCTGTTCCGGTCTTGGCCGCGCCGACAGGTGGGTGTGCCATGTACCCGTTCAGTAGTATCCGCCTGACTACGCAGGTCCCCGCACAGCCGAATGTCTGAGCTGTAAAATCCAGTATATGCCAAGGGGTACATGCCGATACGGCATTGTAAAACATCGGACCCCCGGGCAATGCCTTCCAAGCTAGGCGGGCCTTGCCCTGGCTGGGTAGCGCCTACTGTGACGGCCCGTGATCGGATGTCGGTGGCATTCGGGGAGGATGATCTGGCCATGGGTTCTAAAAGAAAAATCCCCAACCAGGGTGGACGTACACCCAAACAGGGTGGTCCTACATCCAAGTCTTTAACATTTGATTCCCTACGGGGATCAACCCCCTGGGAACAATCTGTGCGTGAAAATCTGGGTACTAACACCCCCAAGTTTCTGGTAGCTACCAGAACAGATG
Organism: Meconema thalassinum; assembly: GCA_946902985.2. Lineage (NCBI taxonomy): Eukaryota > Metazoa > Arthropoda > Insecta > Orthoptera > Tettigoniidae > Meconema > Meconema thalassinum. Next base: position 308,247,934 of record OX336392.1, on the reverse strand, counting down.
GGGGTGATTTCAAGCTGGTAAAGAGTATTTTGTTTTCTCGCCACATAGAAGGTGTCTATGGTGAGCTTGAGAAAGTACAAAAGATGAGGAACGGTAGCTTGTTGCTCAAGACTAGGACTGGAGAGCAAGTTGAACAACTTTTGCAATGTGACCACTTTGGCGACATTCCCGTCAAAGTGGAAAAGCACACGTCCCTGAATCTGGTCCGAGGAGTTATTTTCCACCGGGACCTGATTCTGAACACTGACGAGGAGCTCAAGGAGGATATGCAGCACCGTCACGTGACTGATGTCCGGCGCATTACGCGCAAGGTCAATGGTCAAATCGTGGATACTGGTGCTTTCATTATTTCCTTTGAGCTTTCGGTGCTCCCGGAGAAAGTCAAGGTTACAAGTTACCGTTGTGACGTACGGCCTTATATCCCTCCCCCAATGAGGTGTTATAAATGCCAGAAGTTCGGGCACATGTTATCCCGATGCTCGAGCCCTGCAATCTGCGGAACATGCGGTAAGGTACCACACGAAGCGGAAGAGTGCACAACTCCTTATCAGTGCACTAATTGCCCTGGATTTCATTCTCCTCGAGACAGGAACTGCCCTGTCTTCCTGAGTGAGAAGAAAATCCAGGAGATCAAAACCCTGGATGGTCTGACCTACCAGGAGGCCCGCAAGAAGTACCGTACCACGACTTCGCCTTCTCCAACGATTGATTATAGAGCCATAATACCAAATTTGGTTCCGGCTACCTCATCTTTTGTACCAGCTGTGAAACCTGCAACTGAGTTTCCTGTTCCAAAACCAGCTCCTAAGATTATAACGGAAAGCCCGAAGGTGACTTCAATTCCACCTTCGGCCAGCACGAAGGCTGTGCGAGCGAAGGCTGCTCCGCCCGCACAGCAGGGGAGGAAGTTGAAGACTTTCTCCCCACTCGGGAGGAAGTCGAAGACTTTCTCCCCACCCAAACGGTCGGCGAAAGCCGCGCCGAAGCCGGCGGAGGCGGCATCGTCGACCAGGGTCAGGAATTCGGCTCCTGACCCGTCTATATATCTTAAAGAGCCGGGGGCGGGTAAGAAGGGACCCCGCATTACGCATTCCCTTTCTCCAAAAAAGGGGAAGCCATCCGCGCCCACACCTGCGGATGCTTCTGCGCCTGGGGACGTTGCGGTCCCCAGATCTACGCGCTCCCCAAGGAGTTCCCCCCGCCGCCGAACTGCGTCTAGGAAATCTTCCACCGAGTCGAGTCACTCCATGACCTCGCCTGAGGACATGGAGATTATAGTCGACGTAGTGGATGATGATCCTCCAGAGCCTAAGTTGTAGCTTGCTGCTCCAACTTATTCCCTAAGTCCACACAATGGCACTGTTACAGTGGAATTGTAATAGTTATGACAGGCATTTGACAGAGCTCCGTCAGCTTATTGCCCAATACGCAGCGAGTATAGTCTGCCTACAGGAAACGAACCTCAGACCTGATCACGAGACTGTTCTGAGAGGTTTCCGACTATACTCTAAAGAGCGACAAGACGCCGCCCGGGCTTCCGGGGGCGTTTGTACCTTCGTTCGCTCTGACTGCTATAGTGAGGAGTTTCCACTCGACACTCCTCTGGAAGCTATTGCAGTTCGCGTGTCCTTGCCTGCTATGACAACTGTATGTAACGTGTACCTTCCACCGAACCAGCCCCTTGATATTAATGACGTCTTTGATCTTGTTGATCAACTTCCAGTCCCTTTCCTACTCGTGGGTGATTTCAACTCTCATCACCCCCACTGGGGATCACCATCTTCCTGCCCCCGAGGAAGGGACGTGGAGGGTTTAATTCAAGGGATGGATTTATGTCTATTAAATACAGGGGAAGCTACACATTTTAGCTTAGCGCACGGCACGTACTCACACATTGACTTGAGTGTGTGTAGCCGTGCGCTGGTCCCCCTATTTGGTTGGCATGTACACGACGACCTCTGTGACAGTGACCATTTCCCGATCGTTCTTACCCTTCTGAACCAGAAGCCCGTGGAGTTCCCCAGTCGTTGGGTGCTTAAGCGGGCAAATTGGCCCTCGTTTCAAGAACGAGCTGTGTTCGTTGATCTTGGTTACAGGAGCGTCGATGACGAGGTACAGCACATCACAGATGTGCTTCTTGCTGCATCCGAAGAGTCCATTCCATCCTCTTCTGGGACTCCTCGACGCAAACTCGTCCCTTGGTGGACAGAGGATATTGCAGCGGCAATAAGAGACCGTCGTCGAGCTCATAAGCACTACCGTCGGCGTCCAACCATGGCCAATTTGGTGGCGTTTAAGAAATTTCGTGCAAAGGCACGAATTCTTATTCGCCAGAGTAAGAAACAATCCTGGGAACGGTATGTGTCTTCTATTACGGCACATACCCCCTCCTCTCAAGTGTGGACTAAACTAAGACGCATTTCGGGAATTCAGACATCTTCTACTGTACCGGGAATTTCCATTGATAATGAATTGGTTACAGATCCTTATCGCGTTGCAAACCATCTCGCCTCGTATTTTGCGTATATATCCGGTTCCGATAACTATGACCCTGCCTTCGTGGCCCTGAGGCGCGAAGCGGAACGTTTCCATCTTAGTTTTGCTTCCCGCGCTTCGGAGGAGTACAACGTGCCCTTTACGGAGTGGGAACTCCGCGGAGCGCTGGCGCTCTGCAGGGACACGTCTCCTGGCCCGGATAATATTCACAACCAGATGCTTAAACACCTTAACGATGAGAGCATTCGTTATTTGCTCAGGGTGTTTAATCGTATCTGGTTGGAAGGTGTGTTTCCAGCGCAATGGCAGGAAGGTATCATTATACCTATCCTGAAGCCCGATAAGGATCCCAAATTGACAGGGAGTTACAGACCTATTTGTCTTACTAACGGTCTGTGCAAGCTCTTTGAGAGGATGGTCAATCGGCGCCTGGTGTGGGTCCTGGAGAGACGGGGACTCCTGTCTGAATACCAGTGTGGTTTCAGGGCGTCTCGGTGTACCAACGACCATCTGGTGCGCCTGGAGACCGCCATACAGGACGCTTTTCTCCGGCGACAGCACCTAGTCGCTGTTTTCTTTGATCTCGAGAAGGCCTATGACACCACTTGGCGTTACGGCATCCTCTCTACCCTGCATCAATGGAAATTCCGAGGTAACTTGCCGGTTTTTATTGCGAATTTTCTGTCTCTTCGCCTATTCCGTGTCCGAATAGGGGGGACATATTCGCAATATCATATACAAGAAAACGGAGTCCCACAGGGATCGGTGCTTAGCGTAACATTATTTGCGATTGCCATAAACGGTATAGTCGCTGCTGCTGGTCCAGCAGTGGTACCGTCGCTATATGTAGACGACTTCGCTCTACATTATAGTGCGCAAAATATGGCGGTCGCTGAACGACAGCTACAACAAGCTATTCGGAGAGTGGAACGCTGGACACTAGAGCATGGCTTTCGATTCTCTACCGCTAAGACCTCGGTTGTCCATTTCTGCCGAAAGCACACTCTCCATCCAGATCCTGAGCTTTATCTGGGCGCTGTAGCTTTGCCGGTCGTTGCTGCGTACCGGTTCCTTGGGCTCCTTTTCGATCAGAAATTGACGTGGGAGCCACACGTGCGGTGTTTGAAAACTACCTGTGCTAAGAAACTCAACATGTTGCGGTTTCTTAGCGGCACATCATGGGGTGCGGACCGCGCGGTGCTCCTACGATTTTATAAGGCTCTGATTTTATCTCGATTGGATTATGGCAGTGTAGCATATGGTTCGGCCCGTAAGTCAGTGCTTGCTAAACTGGACAGTGTCCATCACGGCGGTGTGAGGCTGGCGACGGGTGCCTTTCGGACGAGCCCAGTCGTCAGCTTGCTCGCCGAGGCTGGCGTACCTCCTTTACACCTGAGGCGCCAACAAGTACTGCTGACCTATGCTGCAACTATTCGACAGATGCCCCTTCATCCAAGCTATCCATGTTTGTTTTCCAATCCGAATCGCCGGCTGTATGATGCGCTCGCCCGAGCCACTCGGCCGGCGGGGATTCGCTTGGATGACTTATACCGTCAGTTCCGATTTCCTTCTGTCTCCTGTATCGTCCGAGTACCTAGCAAGGCCCCTCCGTGGATGGTCGCTCGCCCTGATATCATCCTGGATCTGCATACCGGCCCCAAGTCGGACACTGACTCCTCCGTCCATCGGAGGCTGTTCCAGTCCGTTGTGAGCCGGTATCCGGGATCAGGGCTTCTATTCACGGACGGTTCGAGGGTAAACGAGAAAGTAGGCTGTGCATTTGTGGTTGAAGATCGTCGGTTTCTCTTTTCACTTCCCGATGCCTGTGGCGTGTACACAGCGGAGCTCTATGCCATCATAGAGGCTCTGCGTTACACGTTATCAGACGATCACCAGCACTTTCTTGTGTGTACTGACTCTCTGAGTGCGCTGCAAGCGATCGATGTGTGTTTCCCGAAGCATCCGTTGGTCCAGCGTGTGCACGACCTGCTCGTCAGTTCGCGTTCCGCTGGGGCCGGGGTGTCCTTTGTGTGGCTTCCTAGCCACATGGGTATTGCGGGAAACGAGCTTGCTGATCAGGCGGCGAGAGAGGCAGTCGCACTGCCCTCGCTACCGTATAAGGTGCCTGCTAGTGATGTGCGCTCTCAGTTGCGGCATTCGATCCTGTCGCATTGGGAGGAAGCATGGCGTGCCACGCCTCCACCCAACAAACTGAGAGGCATCAAGGAGACAACGAAGGTGTGGAAATCTTCCTTCCGATCTCTCCGGAAGGAAGCTGTGGTACTCTGTCGACTCCGGATCGGCCATGGGATTGCTACGCACTCCCACTTGCTGAAGCGAGAAGATCCCCCTGTGTGTACTTGCGGCGCCCACCTAACCGTGGCACACCTTCTCTTAGAGTGTGTGGATCTGGCCGATCTGCGCAGGACTCTTAAACTGCCTAATACCCTCTCCCTTATTCTCCGTGATGACGGGCCGTCAGCTGACCTCGTCATCCGGTTCATGAGGGAGAGTGGTTACTTTTTTAAGTTTTAATGTGTAGTTACGACTTTTAATTGTGGTTAAATCTGTTTTATGTTTTTTATTGTGTTATGTATTGTATTGTTCACTATGCCTTATTTGTTTTATCCTTTTTACCATCCGCCTTTTATTCTTTTTATTCCAATAAGGCATAATTTTTTGGGGCTCACTGTCTGTTTTATAAACACCATTTTCGCTTCATCCATGGCAGTGAGTTGTTTTTATCTACATCCTTTCATTTCACGTCATTTCATTTCATTAGGGGCCGATAACCTCGATGTTAGGCCCCTTAAAACAACAATTATCATCATCATCAACCTCTGCCCAACAAACTGAGAGCCATCAAGGAGACAAAGAAGGTATGGAAATCTTCCTTCCGATCTAGCCGGAAGGAAGCTGTGATACTCTGTCGACTCCGGATCGGCCATGGGATTGCTATGCACTCCCACTTATTAAAGAGAGAAGACCTCCCCCCCCCCCGGAGTGTACTAGCGGCGCCCACATTACCGTGGCAGACAATCTCTTTGGAGTGTTAGTTATTGTTGTTTTAAGGGGCGGAACTACCAGGTCATTGTCCCTTATCGTGGAGTGTGTGGACCTGACCGATCTGCGAAGAACTCTCTGCCAAACACCCTCTCCCTTATTCTACGTGATAACGGGCCGTCAGCAGGCCTGGCCATCCGGTTCATGAGGGAGAGTGGCTACTTTTTCAACTTTTAGTTTAGGTTTAGTCTGTTTTATGTTTTTATTGTGTTCGTATCTTATTGTTCAATATGTCTTATTTGTTTTTCATTATCCACGTTTTTCTTCTTTTATTAAAATACGACATAATTGTTAGGGCTCTCTGCCTGTTTTATACAAACCATTTTCGTCGTCATCCCCTGGCACTGGGCTGGTTTTTAATATTGACCATCTCATTTTGTATCATTTCATAAGGGGCCGATAACCTCGATGTTAGGTCCCTTAAAACAACAATTATCATCATCATCAATATGTTCTCAATCCCTAAATGAAATAATACGCAATTTCCCCCTTAAACATCAATAATAATAAATAATATAATGTACAGTATGTATGTATGTGAGGGTGTCTGCTAGCTACAGTACTAAAGGTTGTATTCTCATTACAGAAGAGTATGTTGAAGTACCGCAACATGCTGAAGACGTCGACACGGCCGGAGGTGATCCTTAAAGAACTCAGGGTGAGTCTAATCTTGCAGTTAACAACCTGCTCGAAACAGCATCGTCAGTGTTGCCAACTTAATGTTTGTACCGTGTCTACATTCTTGCTTACAAGGGAAGTCTGTTAGCGTCTACCGCCGGATGGAATTGTAATTGGCAGAGGATACCCTTGGAAGGTCACTTTATATGATGGTGGTAAAACAACAGTTCAAATTAACATTAAGCCTATATTGAAAGCGATTGGGAAGACGTGGAACAGGGAGTCAGCGCGTGGAAATGGTAGGCAGCAGTCTGCTTGCTGCCTTGTCGAAGCGACCAGGTAACCGCCAGCCTTCCATCCTGGACATTTAGCCACTATACTTGGGTGTGTGTAGAATTGTGTCAGATAATCTGTGTTTTTGTGGTGTTTGTAGCAGCGTGTGTATTTATAATTCAGGTGAGGATTGAGAACGAGGCAGCCGTGGCTTTAAGTTAGGAACCATCCCGGCATTTGCCTGGAGTAGAAGAGGGAAAACAACTTCCAGGAGGGCTGAGGAGGTAATCGAACCCACCTCTTCTCAGTTTGCTTCATGAGGCTGAGTGTACCCTGTTACAGCCCTCAGATCAGAATTAAATTTCTTGTAAGAGCTGGGAATCGAACTTGGACTTCCGAGGCGACAGACAATAAACAAATTCAAATATTATGATTTTTTTTAGAATAATCGTAATAAAATGATGATCAAGTTTTGATTATTTCCTGGAATAATCTCCCCGAATATTCTGCTTCCAGTTAGAGAAGAATCTGTTTGTGATTTAACATGGATATGTTTTAGGGCTGGGCTAAAACTGACCCGGATATCCGGTGGTTTGCGGCGTAGTCGGTAGCATGCTGAACTGCCATGCCCAAGATCGCGGGTTCTAACCCGGCCGATATCGTCGGATTTTTAAGAGCGTTAAAATCCTTTAGTATGCCTTCCCTCGGAGGGGAAGTATGCCATGTCATAGATTTATGGCATGTAAAAAACCTACCACTACAATTGGTAGTGTGTACCGTAGCTAAATTTACAGGTTATTTGGTAAGAAACGCTCTAGGAAGTTCCAACGTTCGCCGCTAGGTATCAGTGAATGTGGCATCTGGTAGCCTAAGTTGGAACTACTTGAAATTGTACTTGCCGTGAGCCTAAAGGCGTTCAATTAAAATACCCTGCTATGGCCATTGGCTGCAATTCATATAATCCGGTGGCAAAGAGTGTTCATGTAGACTTATGCATTCTCGTTCAGTAGAGACATCTATATGTTGCTATGGGAACATCTTACTATTATTGAAAATTAGTGCGCCTATCGGTTGCGTAATAGTACTCGTAATATTGGTCTAAGAATCCCTAAAGTTACTAAAATTCGTTCAAAATTTCAATTTTTCTTCTAGTGCCTCCAAGTGTATTTTAATATTATAAAAAACAAGATACGAACATAAAATTTTAGTGTAAAAAATACCAGTAGGTACATAAAGTTACTAAATTCAACATTCTTCGAAAATATTATTTTAAGTGCACTAGTGATGCATGTTAGGCCTATGTCGTGACCAAGGCAATAAGGCTCTCAAAAAGGACTATGAATTACATAACACGTTGCATCGTAATAATTTGAATAATTAAATGACCCCTGATATAGAAGAGATATGTATGTAGGTTGGTTGGTTGGTTTGTTCTTAAGTTTAGGGGCTGCGACAACGCGGTCGTGTAGCCCCGTGTACTTTGGGCGTGTGTAGAATCTGTCTGATAACCGGTGTTAACTGTGATGACTGTATTAGTGTGTGTTATCTGTTTTTTAATTCAAGTAAGGACTCTAGACTTTTGAATTTTTTAAATAGTTCCTACTTTTGCCGCCAAACGCCACCGTCAACGACTACTAGTTCAGAACTTAGCTACCAGACGCCACCGCAGTCGGCTCTTCGCAACGAACGTAGGAACCTAAGAGCGTTGTTTATATGTATATATATATATATATATCGTATGGCCTCGGGTGCCGAGTGCAAGCTTTGTTATTTGACACCCAGAGGGTAGCTTGCATGTCGAATTTCGTTGTTCCTTGACTATGAAAGTCAAGGAGGTTAGATGTTAGATATCTAACCTCCTTGAACACTATAGCGCTTTCTAGTAGAGAAATGAGGAACTTTGTGTTGGCGGAAACTCCCGAGATTAATTTTGCCATTATGAACTCGGCCTACTGAATTCAAATGGGTTCTTTGACATGCCAACATCGTATGACATGCGTATCGTATTTTTGCCGCCTTTCAAAAATCACTTACCACGGTCAGGAGCGAACCTGCAATCTTGGGGTTAGTAGACCGACACGCTATCCACTCACCCCACATATCCTATACAATTTAGCTTTACACAGGTGTAATTAGTGGGAGGTTCTTTAACATGCCATAAATCAATGATATGGGACCGCCGGCTTTACTTCTCCTCCGAAAGAAGGCATACTGAGGGATTTTTAACGCAAGAGATATGTAGGAAAATGCACAGCCTACATTGAATACACCACTTCAAATATTAGTATAGATATTCTCATTCCTGAGAGTAACACTGATAAAAAATATTCTTATGAAAGACGTACAGTATATAATAACATATTCAATGTTTCTCAGTGTAGTGAAGGATTTTTAAAAGTAATTTTTGAATTCTCTCTCGGTATGACTGTTTTCGCTCGTTCCCAGTCATTGCCTGTAAGATTTTCGAGGTGAAATGTCACGTCCTGTGGTTTGGATTCCAGATAAAAAATGGAGATCCCGTGGCTCATGATCGCCAGATTAACGGTCACGTACAATTACAAGCTTCCTTCCTTTTCCCTCCTTTCTTCATTTATTTTCCTTCCCTCCTGCATTCCTTTTCCGTCCTTTCTTAATATTCCTTCCCTCCCTCCTTTCCCTTTCATTCATTTTCCCTCCGTTCTTCATTTCTCTTCATTCCTTTCTTAGCTTGCTACGGTGGGTGAGTGGATAGCGTGTCGGTCTACTAACCCCAAGATTGTAGGTTCGCTCCTGGCCGTGGTAAGTGATTTTTGAAAGGCGGAAAAAATACGACACGCATGTCAAAGAACCCATTTGAATTCAGTAGGCCGTGTTCATAATGGAAAAATTATTTTCGGGAGTTTCCGCCAACACAAAGTTCCTCATTTCTCTACTAGAAAGCGCTATAGTGTTCAAGGAGCTTAGATATCTAACCTCCTTGACTTTCATAGTGATTCAAGGAACAACGAAATTCGACATGCAAGCTACCCTCTGGGTGTCAAATTACAAAGCTTGCACCCATGAGGAAATGCCACTGTTACTTCTTTTTTCGATGGAGGAATGTTTGATCTGCTTTTAAATCCATTCTTATCGCGTGTACAACGGGAATCAGTCGGAACATTTGAATGGTTCTTCATCTTTGAGTTGTGAGAAGTCATCGAAATGACAGAATTAATTAATAATTTCTACTAGCTTCCGTTTAATTATTATTTGGAAAGTGATTTTTGAAATGAGCTCAAACCAGCTCCAGATTCGAAGTACATTAAGTTGAAAATAGCAGACGCTCGGGGCTCAAACCCGCTGCCTGCGCTGGGACCTTCAACAAACATAATAAATGAAGCTTCCGTTTAATTATTATTTGGAATGTGATTTTTGAAATGAGCTCAAACCAGCTCTGGATTCGAAGTACATTAAGTTGAAAATAGCAAACGCTCGGGGCTCAAACCCGCTGCCTGCTTCAACAAACATAATAAATGAAGCAGGGGCCCGGCTCCATGTGTTTGCTTGGGAAGAGCGAGCTCGCACATCGATCTAGCTGAGCGTACAAGTTGCGGCTCGGAGCGGTCGCTTAAAGGAGATGGCAGAAAGTTCTTCCGGGCTCGTGCCAACAGTAACTCCTGGGAGAGACATCGCTAAAGCTGTATTGCAATCATGCAAACGAGGTCCCGGGAATGCCCATATTCTCGATAATGTACATATGATCGCCAACGTTCGCTAAGCGAATACAGTGCTATGAAGAGAGAGAGAGAGAGAGAGAGAGATATGATTAGAATATATACGTCAAAATTCAGAAGGCATAGCGTACCGTAATGAGTGAAGCAGAGGCATAAGGCGTATACCCTCGACTACATCATTCCTATTCTGCTGAAGACTTTCTGACGCCTTGGACTTTTACAACCCTTAAAGAACACAATGAAATGTGATAAATATATATGTGACCCTTCCCGATGCTAGCCTCATTAGAGGAGTTAATATGAAAGGCCGTGCCGTCCCGGTATTCATCTGGAGATAAAAATGAGAAACCACGGAAAATCATTTCAAGGATGGCTGAATGTATTGCGTTTCAAGCCTCAGACAAGAATTGAATTTTTTGGTAAAGCTGGGAATCGAACCCACGACCTTTGCGAGCGAGTCTCAATATGATATGTACTGGAACCTACGACCTTTGGGACAGTCTCAATATAATATATACCGGAACCCACGACCTTTGGGACAGAGTCTCAAAATACACTACTGTTTGTAGAAAGTGAAACACCCAGAAGAAATGGTCCGAGACACTCCCAAAACAGGGGTCGTGTAGGCCTGCGGTACCATACTAAGTGATTGAAATCGCAGAGAGATGGCGTGCACATTGGCCCACCAGTGCCCTCTGTCGTGGGACCGGACCGGACCGGACAGGTCAGTGTTCCGCACAGCTCTGTCAGCGTGGGGCCGTCATACCAAGTGGAAACGTGTAAGCAAGTGCAACGATGCCTAGCCGACATCACAGGGTGGACTATCAGCATGTGAGTGCGGTTGAACGGGGCAGAATGCGGCTCCGGGATGCGGGTCTGTCGTTCCTGGACATTGCGGCTCGTACAGAGCATGCTGCGTCAACAGTAAGGCGTATGTGGATCCAGTGGAGTGAGGAGGGCCGTACACAGCGACGACAGGGTACAGGACGACGCAATGTGACCAAATCGCGAGACGACCGCCATCTTCTCCGCATCGGACAGAGCAGCGTCGTCCTCGGTTTTGGCTCAACGTTGGAGCACTGCAATGGGGATGGATATGTCTGCGTCGACGGTGCGGCGCCGTCTTTTGAGGGCTGGACTGGTAGAACGCATGCTACTGCGCCGGCTTCCATTGACTAGGAACCTCCGACTACAATGGGCACGTGCACGCCGACACTGGCTGGCTGAGTGGCGAAATGTAGTGTTTTCGGACGAGTCCCGCTTCAACCTGTCCTACAGTGATGCCCGCATACGCGTTCGACGCCGCCGTGGAGAACGCAATCAGGCAGACTGTATTGTTGAGCGGCATAGCGGACAAACACCAGGTGTAATGGTTTGGGGCGCAATTGCCTATAACAGGCGATCGCGCCTCGTACGTCTTGCGGGCAATCTGAACAGTGACTGCTACATCAGGGAAGTTTTACAGCCCGCGGCACTGCCCATCTTGCAGGCTGTTCCACAGGCCATATTTCAGCAGGACAATGCCCGCCCGCATGTGGCGAGGAATGTGCAAGCCTTCTTCGCAGAACGACGGATACCTCTTCTTCCCTCGCCTGCCCGTTTGCCTGACATGTCGCCCATCGAACATGTCTGGGATATAGTCGGTCGGCAACTTATTCGTTCAGGTCCTCCTGCCGCAACTGTTGATGCTTTGTGGACGCGCCTACAAACCGCGTGGGACGGTATTCCCCAGCAGCGTATTCAAGCGCTGTATGATTCCATGCCACGACGTCTAGCGGCTCTGAGTGCAGCACGTGGTCGCGCGACGCCGTACTGAAGATCGACCGTCAGCGTGCCTATACCGGACTGTCCTTCTAATCAGTAATGTATTGTCATGTCCCCCATCTGTGGTATAAAATGCAATGTGGTCACATCTCTTGTTCTTGGTGTTTCACTTTCTACAACAGTAGTGTAATATGTACCGGAACCCACAACCTTGTACCCTGAGACCACTCGTGCGGCCACATCGGTCTGGTGCAAAGAAAGGAAGCTTGTAGTTTTACGTGACCAGTTGTAGTTTTACGTGACCGTTAATCTCGCGATCATGAGAGACAGGACCCCCTTTCTTACGTGGAATTCGAACCACAGGACGTGATATTTCATTTAGAAAGTTGACCGTGAATCGAACCCGCTCATCCTTGATGAAACATGCAGCGTTACCACTGCACCATCCCGTCCCCCTGTCTGGTGCAAGTCCTCGAAACTGACACCACTTAGATGACTTATATGTCAGGGATTTGAAATAAGGCACTATTCCGCCATTTGCCTGGAGGGAGTGCAGTTGGCCTTTTAAAACGGCTACAAGAGAAGTGTGATCACGATCACGCGTCAATATCCAGTATCCACTTCGGAGTGTTGTATACATCAGCTCTCATTGCCAACTTTGACCGGGTCATAGACTAAAGAAAGACAGTTTCAAGCCTTTCGCTCCAAGTGTTTTGACGCCAGCCCATAACAAATAGGCACAAATCAAACAGAGGATCATTTCGTCATTATACAGCCGAAAATTCAAAAATGTTTAGACAGATAGCTTATGTTATTTATAGAGATTACTGGAACCAACTCCAGAAAACTATTGTCCAAGGTAAACAATGACCTTTTTCGAACCTCTGTTTAACTCTTATGTGAGCATTTAATTTTGGATTCCTTATTTATTATAAAACGCTTTTTGTATGCATCCTTCCTGCCAGATTAACGGAAGTTCGCTGTATACAAAGCTCCACCCATTACCGGTACGGTAAATTTAGGCGCTAGGGCGATCCGGCGTCTGGGGTTTCTGGCCACTTCCAAAGCGACCATAAACGAAGATTCTCGAGAAACGGTTATATCCACAAGTCCGTGAATGGTTTGACAAAGTTCGTCCTTTCAATAAAATAAAGAATCGGAGTGGCCTGGAAACTCGCCGGACCTTAATCCGATTGAGAACCTTTTGGAGCTAATCAAGAGGAAAGTTTCCAGTGAGATTTTCACAGATTAAATCAGATTCATCGAAAGAATCATGTATGTGTATAATCATAAAAAATAATTGGCTTCGGTATATTTGCAGTATGCTAGATAGTCCAAGCTGTGATCGATGTGAAAGAAGGTGTTAGGCCTACAAAATATTATATATTTTCTTAATTCTTTTCGTGATTTTTATTTATGTTTAAAATGGATAGTAGTGTAATAAATTTGTCAAAATCAAGTTCAATGAAGAAAGTGTATTTCAGAGAAATCTTATCAAGCGTTGAAAATATTACTTTAATCAAAAAGTGTGCCTAATAATATGATGAGCCAATGTAATTTAAGTGGTGCAACATTTGTTTCAGAATCTCGTGGAGTTGGCAGCGAATACGCCCCTGCACGACGAGTGTGTGACGCAAGCGCCTATGGAGATCGTGTCTCGATTGTTGGCAGAGGTAAGCCCCTTTCTTATCTCTCTTACTTTGAGGCAGGGTTGCCTGTTATTATAGGAAGCTGATTGGAATCTCCATAGGTTCAAGACAGCAATATATTGAGGCGTACTAGGGAAGGTGAGGAGCGAGATAGTGTGTCATTGCTTTATTGCAGTATTCGAGTAGAACCTTTCACAGCATCCATGCGCACCAATTGTACCCTGAATGCTGTTACTCAGCACCACAGCCATAAATGAGACTGGATATCAGTGAAAAGCTACATTTTGCTCTAGCCTGTGCCGACAGACAAATGCAGAAAATACTGCATTCATCAAGAGATCAAGCCGAGTCACCCTGAACAGAGCAATACTGCTCCTGTGAATGACCACTGCTATAGGCCTACATTAAACAATGCCAGCTGACAATGTTGTGGAAATACACAGCCAAGTATTTTGCCTTCTGCACAAGCATCTTGTGTGAAATATTAAAAACTTGCATTATATGGGAAATTATTGTTTGTTAGTATTGTTGTATATGGTATTTAAAGGCATGACATTTCAGTGTGTTATGGTACAGTTGAATTACTAAAGAAATGATGGCTGTAGACTAGTATAATACTACTGTCGACCAAAATATTATGTGTACTCGAGTTTGAAGGTTGTTTATGAAGTAACCAATAGACCTATATAAAATCCAATAACATCATCATTTTCGTCGTTCTATTTTACGTTAGTTCATGTAGGTTTGGAATTTTTAATTTATATTTTAATATTTTTTTTATCGCAGTTAGAACACAAAAAGTGCCCTTTTTAAGCGTGTTTCAACCATGCGTCACATTTAAGAATTATTATCTCACAAACCCGTTATAGATCAAATCCAAATTTTAACACAATATACATTGGAATGTTGTATAACTGGTTTATTAATTTCAAAATTTTGTGTGTCCAAGAAACAAAGTTGTTATAATTTTTGTAAGGTAACTTTTTCTCGGCTCGGGTGGTTGGGAAATGTAGTTCTTGGTTGCGTTGTAATCCTTATACATCAAAAAGGTATGATTGTGAAATACGTAAATTAATTCACTTATTTTATATCGGTTTGTATTTGTACGGGGAATTAAGACATGATTCACCAGTTAGCCGCTCCGGTGAAAGCTGTACAACGTTGCCAAGATGGGCTCCATCATGCGTCATGGCGCGCCTCGCTCGGAAGTGATGGGCTCCATATCAGCAACGCTGTACAGCATTTCCCGGAGCGGCTAGCTGGTGATCCATGTCTTAATTCCCCGTACAAATACAAACCGATATAAAATAAGTGAATTAATTTACGTATTCCACAGTCATACAGCATAACCTTTTGATGTATAAGGATTACAACGCAACCAAGAACTACATTTTCCAACGACCCCGAGCCGAGAAAAACTTACCTTACAAAAATGATAACACGTTTCGTTCTTGAAAACACAAAATTTTGAAATTAATAAACCAGTTATACAACATTCCAATGTATATTGTGTTAAAATTTGGACTCGATCTGATGACGGGTGTGTGAGATCATAATTCTTAAATGTGACCCATGGTTAAAACACGTTTAAAAACGGGCACTTTTTGTGTTTCAACTGTGATAAAAAAATATTCAAATATAAATTAAAAATTTCAAACCTACATGAACTAACGTAAAATAGAACGATGAAAATGATGATGTTATTGGATTTTATGTAAGTCTATTGGTTACTTCATAAACAACCTTCAAACTTGAGTGCACATAATATTTTGGTCGACAGCATTTGTTCTTCTTTGTATTCATATGTGCTTATGTTGTGTAGGACCAAACGTGGATGGATCGAGGAGAGAGTGAGCAGTTGACGACAATACTAGCCCCACTACTAGACAACACAGCCCCTTCCGCAGAACTGTGCCGCTTCTTTTCTCAGCACTGTGCTGCCCACCCCCGCTCTCCCTCTGTATTTGAGAGGCTCACGCCGATCGTGCAACGCATTCTCAAGCACAATGTGGTGAGTAAAACTCTTACTTTTTCAAATGTATTGTTCTGGTGTATTACGCACCGAGACTAACAATGGAAACTCTGGTAGATAATGTCATTGCCATGAATTATAATACAATTGACATGAGATAAACCAAGTTAAAGCTGGATCTGTATTGACTGACATTAAATTAATACACTATTTTAATGGACATTACTTCACTTCCTTGCTTCTAACTTTATAAATCTTATTGATGAAAAATAAATATGGAGATCATCATTTAACCTGCCAAATCTAGCAGGTTAAAGAAAGGAAGGAAGTTTGTAGTTTTAACGTGACCATCAATCTCGCGATCATGAGCCACGAGACCTCCTTTTTATGCGAAATCCAAACCACAGGACATGGCATTTCACCTCAAAAATCTCGCATGCATTGACCGGGAATCGAACCCTTGGTGAGGCAGACAGCTGGACTGCTGAGCCACCACGCCCCCTCAGTGATAGAGATTATTATATATTTAATTATATTATAAAAAATACGTACAAAATCAAGAATATCCTAGGGGCCGATAACCTAGATGTTAGGCCCCTTAAAACAACAATCATCATCATCAAGAATATCCGCTTCACACTCACAAGAAACAAAGTCAGAAACAAAATATTTTCAATCCAAGAAAGAGCTCTAAGATCGGAGCGTATGAAAAAGTATTGGGGGACTGCAAGGCCCGAACGGTAGGCTACCTGAGAAGAAGACTAGAAATGGACCGACTAAAGTGATCCTATGTGGTCAAAAACGAGAAGAAGAAGAAGAAATACGTATCAATATTTATGTAATATAAATAAAGATTATGGCACTCAACAATGATAAAGAAGTTTTTATGTTCGACCCTAACTATTATGTGTCAGAAAACTGTATCATAATGAGGCTCATTATAACACTATTTGTCATTATGAAACAGTTTCTCCCACCAATCAGAGCTCAAGAAACAGCTGTGTGACCAATTAGGTAAGGATACCTTCGCACATGCGCTCAAAATCCAACATGTCTATATAAATTACCGAAATTGCACCGTCCATATGTTCGCGTAAATAAACTGGTGAATATGAGACAAGAAATGGCACTGTACCTTAATATCACCAAAATCAATTTCTACACAGCGCGTGGTTTTGAAAAGACTTCGGTGACAGTTTTTCTGAATACTGGAGCACAATCTGAACATATGGCATTGAAGCACACAGAGCGCATGCTTCGGATGTCCAGAGAGCTTGGAGAAGAGAGATATACTACCCACCGCAGCACTCGATCACAAAATTCTAGTGACTGAACAGATATTTATGAATATTTATGTTAAAACATATAATAAAGTTATAATTATCGTCGAACATAAACAGTCGTATGCAACTCGCCTATAATGGTAATTAAGACACTCGTATGGAAATTATAAAACTCGCATATGCTTGTTTTATAAAAATACTCGTGTCTTAATTATAGCCATTATAGGCTCGTTGCATAATGTACTATATTAGAATTAGGCAACATTGAAAAATGACTTCTATCACTACAACTCCACAATGTCATACATTTCATTAAGCTCATCATCTCTCGCCTCTATCTTATCTTATAAAACTAATTTGCCAGATGTCGAGGGTGGAAGTCTCAATTCCCTCTGTCAGTGTTTGCAATTTTGCCACCATCCATCGCAGCTCCAGTCATACAGTTTGGAAACAGCATCTTCTGGGTGTTTTTGAAAAAAAAAATAAAAAAAAATTAAGTACTGTATTTGGGACTTTCATTTAATCAAATTATTGTAAGGATATCCATTTTATTTTGTTTTAGTAATGTTAGGCACTGAAGAAGATACCAATGAATATTGAAACATGTACAACAATTGAACAGATGTTTCATAATTTGTATTGATTGGCATAGTATTTTAAGTAGTTACCTATTAATCAATACGGTAATATCATACAATTCCCTAGCATGGCAAATGTTAGTGCTTTCTATCTTATACAGTATGTCTTAAATAACAATCATAATCACATCCGTGTCCAACTCCAGTCACCTGGGTGTTGTAAACTAGCCTCATCCACTCCTGTCTATTCTTCCACTTCTCCTACTCCTGCCAAATCCAGTCCAATGTCACATATGTCTTGTCGGATTTGGTCCATCCATCTCTTACAATCTAATACCGTCAATGTTTCTCACCATCTCCCTCTTTGCAGCTCTATCCATTTCCATCCTTCGCACATGGCCAAACCATCTTAACCCTCGGACACTCGCGCTAGTAATAGATACAGCGTTACTCGCGCGGGCTGCATGTTTAGCCCAAACAGTTATTCGATCTGATGAACTTTCACACGTTATTTTTGGTGTTCAGTTTTCATAATATTAGTATATAGAAGTATTCTAAGCTAAATCTGAGGATTTTATGTAGGCTTTTTATTTTTATATGGAGAGAAAATGCAAATCTAAGAAGAAAATTCAATTTAATCGTACATCTTCGGTATAACTGCAACAGAAATAAAACTAATGGAACTAGAACTGTTGAATTATTTTTATTTAAACCTAAATACTTACATTAGTGCATATTTGGATTGGAATTAAACAAAAATAATACTATGTTAGATAATTTCCTTAGAAAATCAGCACTTATTATGAACAATTTCAGTATTTTCATTTATTTATTTTTTGAATTTTATTTTTGCCCTTTTGCCTACAATCTATAGCCCAGGAAATACATAAGCATGCTCACACAAATTTGTCACCCAAGCCTTCAGTGCAAAAGGACACAATGATCCGAGAAAATTTTTATTGCACTTTCCGCATCTGTTCCTTGTTGATTTATCCCTTCCTCGTCCACACAAGAAGCAACTGTCTACTTTTTTTCACTACACTACACTACACTCAATCTATCCCTACTTTCATCTAAACACTGACTGATTTGTAAGTCATCTACATGGCCACCTCCTGTGAGGCAACGTTTCCTTTGCACGCTCAATTCTGAAACAGCAATGCTCGCGCGGGCTACTATTGTAGCCCAGATGACTTCTAATGCATCTGGTGTCAGTTTGGTGTAATTAGTTCGGTTGAAAACACACCCACCTGTTAAATACAGCATCAACAGGCAGCTACAGAGATTCTCAATATTCCTAGCAAAGAATATACTCTGCGCTACAGCAAAATAAATCACTGGGCTACATCTGTAGCCCGCGCAAGTATCCGAGGGTTAATCTCGACCTCTGTATTCACTGTACTAATGGTTCCTGTATATTTAGTTCTTGCCTAATCTTGGAGTTTCGGATTTTATCTCTTCTAGTCTTCTGGAGAGATGTTCTCAAGAATTTCATTTCAGTCGCTCCGATCTTACTGTTTTCCCTCTTATATTTAATAGGTTAGTACAATAGGAGCCTGCATCTCAATGTTGTTATTTATTAAAATACTTTTTTAACATTATAATCCTTTATTGTGTGTAGTCTATTGACTGAGCAGTAAATAAAATATTGTATTAATTTAAAGAGCTATAGTTTTTAAAATTATTTTAAAGAAAGAAAACTGTACCAGAATCATGACTAAATTTTTTCACAAATTTGTAAATTGCAAGAATAATTTTCAAAGTTTTATCTTTACCACAAAAGAAAATCCCTCAATATGAATATCTTCATGCATCAGTTTTATACTGGTAAAGATTCTTATCAATGTATACTCTTCAGTTGGTCAACACCCTTTTACCCAATTAGATGAGGTGGGGTAGCCTAACTATATATACAGTATTACACACTTTCCTGAAAAAAAAAAAATAAAAAAAAAATACTTGTATTAATATTATTCACTGATGAGGGGGAAATTTTAGGATTATGTGTTTCGACTGTAACGTGGTCATCATCAGATCCTGATCACTAGGGTTAAAGTTTAAAATTATGGAAGTAATTAAGAAATATCTTTTGTTACTTAGCATAGCTTGCCTAGTTATTGTTGTATTTATGGTTCGGAGTGAATCTAAATTCCCCCCCTTTATCAGTGAATAATATTAATACATGTAATTTTCTTCAAGAATGTGTGTTATTGTATTATTTCATTGTGAAATTTGTGAAAAAAATTTAGTCATGTTTCTGGTACAGTTTTCTTTCTTTAAAATAATTTTAAAAACTATAGCTCTTTAAATTAACACAATATTTTATTTACCCCGTACAAACCATTTTACGCCAATCTTAGGTATACCATCCCAAGAACCCCAGGACGCTCCGGGAATTGAATCCCGCCTGGCCCTGAGGTATGCAAAAGTGTGTTTAGACCGACTGAAGTATAAATTGATAGCTTGTACAGGCATGACTGAGAAAATGGCTCCGAATTTGACACACAGAGGTTCTCATAGAAAATGTTTGATAGTTAGTGAGAAGAAAGACTAGCTCGATTTGTATGCGCCGTTTGTCCTGGCTTTAATGTTATTAGTGATCCGCCAGCCCAACATATTTATGACATCCTACGATCAGACCCATGTCCTGTGCAGGATTAATACGCCCGAGAAGATGTTATTGTTATGAGTTATTGATGTTATAAGGGGCGGAACTACGAGGTCATCTGCCCCCTCGAGAAGATGGAGGGAATTGTCAGCTGCAATGCTAAAGCAGTACTTGTGACTCAAATGCACTCTTAAAATGATCACAGATGTCATAAATACAGGTATGTTAAAACAGGACATGTACGTGCTAATTGAGAACAGGTACCGTATATTCTGTGTCTCGCAATAGCACATTCCTTTGCGGCTAATAAGCCAGGTCAAGAAGAATGAGCAAGCAGGTTTGATTCCTGGACCAGTGTTCTTATTTTTTTGTTTACTGCCTTACCTGAAATGTGGTAAGGTATCCTTCCTACACTTTTTTAAAGATTTATTTTTATTAGACCCTGTTAGTATCATTTTTTTTTTTAGTTGAGTTGGACTAGAACATGAAAATAAAACAGAACCTGTTATCAAATTAACTGCTTCACAGCTCCCTAGTACAAAGAAATGGCAACGCATACCCCATTGGAATGGCAATACATGATGATTAGGTTAACCCCACTTCTTCAAATCAGGTCGCAAATTCATTTCTTTTCAATGTTCACGGACAAATATGTGGACAAGTTACTTATTTATGGATAAACAAGGCAGAACTCATGAAATCAAGAGATATAAAAGCAGACATTCAACAACTAATATCTTTCATATTTATGGAACCTCGCTGTATTAAACGTTAAAAAGAAGAAAATAACCCAACAACAAAAAAGTGTGTCGAGTAATGGACCAATAATTGAAGTCCACTCTTTCCAAATGAGCTATTGTGAGGCTTGGTGGATCCACACAGTCTTCATGTACACTTACAGTGGTATTGTTTGCAATTGTGGTCATTTTGAGAGTTCATTTGACTTTCAAATACGGAATTAACATTGGCACTAACTATTACTGCAGTATGCTAGAGCGTATACCCTCAAATAACATTGTATATTTTTGTAGGTTGTGCTCTAAACTGTGGGTTGCATACAATTATTTTGTAAGGAGTTGGTGGACCACTTGGTATTGGCCTACATCTTCAAAAGAAAGATAGACTCATGCTCCTTAATCACCATTTTTTTCTCAAAAATAATAAATTGGTAGATTTAATATTGCTCTCTTTAATTCTGCAGGACTTTGGGAAGTCTCCTCACATGCGGCGGTTAGTACAAGATTACATATGTGCCCTACATATACAGAACGCTGGTGATGAAGTTCTACGACGATTTGTGACAAGGTATTTAATAATTGTTTTCCTGAAGAATTTGTGTTAATTACCTTAGCACACATATCTGAAAAATGTTTTGCACCCACATGCTTGTTTTATGAGAAATTTTGCAATGTTATTCAAGATTAATTAATTAATTAATATCATATGGCCTCGGGTGCCGGGTGCAAGCTTTGTTATTTGACACCCAGAGGGTAGCTTGCATGTTGAATTTAGTTGTTCCTTGAATCACTATGCAAGTCAAGGAGGTTAGATATCTAAGCTCCTTGAACACATAGCGCTTTCTAGTAGAAAAATGAGGAACTTTGTGTTGGCGGAAACTCCCGAGATTAATTTTGCCATTATGAACACGGCATACCGAATTCAAATGGGTTCTTTGACATGCCAACATCGTATGACCTGCGTGGCGTATTTTTGCCGCCTTTCAAAAATTACTTACCACGGCCAAGAGCGAACCTGTAATCTTGGGGTTAGTAGACCAACACGCTATCCACTAACCCACCGTGGCAAGCTATTGAAGATATTTTAAGTGTATTTTAAGCTTTCAACCTTTTTTTAAAACTTTGGCAATTCTTTTTATTATTTTGCTCAAGGTTGCTCAGTGTCTTTTAACTTACATATGTTGCAAAATATGTTTTATATGGTATAACAATTGCTACATTGTAGCTGAAGAAGGTCAAACAGAGTGAAACATGTACTACCAATAGTGTAAAAGAAAAGCATTTTTGTATTTAAAAGTGGGAAAAGATTGAATATAATCAACAAATCAATATGAACAAAGTATGACTTATGTCATAGAAATACATGTAATGTTTCAGCGTACACGGATCGAGTAGCACGTGTCCTCATCCCCGCGTGATGCCCAACCTGGTGGCCGTGTGTCTGGCCGCCGTATTCTCCAGCTTCGAGGACCGCCGCTCGTTAGAGGCTCGCAATGAACTAGATAGTACCGTGGGAGAACAGACTGAACGCCAGCTGCAGTGCTACCTTACTGTGCTGCTCACCATGTAAGTTGTACTTACCTCTTGCCCTCATTATACAGTTGCACAGCACATCTATCCTCAACCTAAAGTTGAGTGAAAAATTTAAGTTGAAGAACATGTTATATCTGAGATAGCCTGTGCTCAAGGCTGTCCAATGCAGCCGAGTGTTTATTTCTTGCCTAGCTAACAACAAATAAGAACCGTGTACAATTCTACAGTGCTCATTACTCTCCCCATTTATGTTCGGTGTTAAATCCAGATGCTTTTTAATGAGAATTTTCAAAAACAGCTCTAAAAATCACATTCTAGAGCAAACATAATTGACAGTACACAAAGCATTCTGGAAAATTGTGGATAGTAAATTGGATCTTACACCTACAAGTTTCTTTTTGTGAGGGAGTGAGTGAGGGAGTGGGAGGAAGTGGGAAAGGGAGGAAGTGAGTGAGAGAGGGAGCGAGCGAGCGAGGGAGTTAGCGAGTGAGGGAGTAGATGAGTGAGTGAGGGAGAGGTAGCGAGTGATTGAACAATCCAACATTACCGTACTTATTTGGGAATTGTTCTTGATCACAAGTACAGCATTTAAACTTTGAGCAATTTAATCAGCTCAGGAGGGAAACACAATTCAAATTTTAAACTGGCACACATCTTTTAAGTGAGGCAGAAAAGTATGAGCTGGGCATACCACGATTAACAGTCATGTACATTTACTTCAACATGTTATTAGAACACAAGACACACAAGAAAAAATTAGAATTGTATTAATCTTGTAGAGGGTAAGAAACTCCACAATTCGCACAGTTTTCTTTCATGTAGGGGGGGGGGGGGGGGGGGGGGGGGCGCGTGACGTTGCAGTGGTCAAGCTGCTTGCCTCTCACTAAGGCTTTCCAACTTCAATTCTAGGTTAATGCATGTCAAAAGTCATGGATTGTACATAAAATGGAGTTCCTGAGGCTTACGATCGTGATGTTAAGAGCCAAGTAAAATTAAAAGCTTGCTTTAACTTTTTGATGTATACAGACTCAGGACTTGGAAGGAAATGGGAGAGATAGAGTAGATTGTTCCAAACTTGTGAGACTTGGACAGCTGAGGGAGCCTACACCCATGTAGGCTACACATACCCTTACCAATTAAAGTTAAAGACCGGCTGCATGGTGCAGTGGTAACGTTCCCGCCTGCTGTGTGCAAGGTTGCAGTATCGAATCCTGGCACAGTCGGTTGGCATTTGAGAGTGTGTACATGCGAGGGAACCATGTCAGTAGATTTACTGGCATGTTAAACATCCCTTACAGCCACAGTACTTAAAAGGGACGTAAAACCAATAACATTATTATTATTAAAGTTCGAAAAAAAAAAACATAGGCACCCAGATAACCTACCTAATACTACCAAGGTTTAAAGAGAACAGAAGTTGGCTGAGGGGGGGGCTTGAGAGGCAAGATAAAAGAGAGGAGCTAGGCACAAGTAAGTGGAAGTAATGCTGGATTCATGGGGGTTGTTCCACAAGTTGTGAGCCCCTGGGAAAGATTACCATTAATAAATGAACTACTGTAACGACTGTACCTTTTCTGTGTTTCAGCTCCAAATACGATGACTGGAGACCGGGTTTGGCTCAACTGCTGCAGCCTATTCCATTTCCTGACGAGGCTCTGGCTTATGAGCCTTTCGTTCGGTAAGTCTTCTTTTACCCTCAGTCATCAGCCCCAAGTCGCCCAGGTCGCCCACGGGCGTTGACTAGAAAGACCTGCACTCGGCTTCTCAGGAGACCACACGATAACAAAAAAGCCCCAAGTCTTGATACTAAAGTATAAAAATATATAGGACGAGTAATCTTCACAAGTATCTCCTGAATCATTGAAGATATCTTTGAGTACAGTATATTGGTGATTTTCTGTGTGAGACAGCTACAAGAAAAATGTAGAGAACAACAGAATCCACTCTTCTTAGTCTTTTATGACTTGGAAAAGGCATTTGATTCGGTTCCAAGACCAGCCATGTGGGCAGTGCTGAAGCGGTTTGGTTGCCCTCAGCGTTTTGTACATCTACTGAAGGCTCTCCAAGATGGCATGACAGGTCAGGTTTGCCATCAGAATAAGATGTCTGATGAATTTCCCATTACCCATGGACTGAAACAAGGATGTGTACCGGCTCCAACGCTTTTTGCGCTGTACTTGGCTGCAATGCTTTATGATTCACCCACAAACATCCCAGGTGTTTTGATGGAGGGCTTTTCAACCTAACTCGTCTCCGCTCCTTGAGGAAAACTCAGGTTACTAAGGTTACTAACATGTTGTATGCAGATGATGCTGCGTCACCAACTCTCACACCAGAAGAGCTGCAAGAGTCAGTTAATTGTTACAAAAGTGCATGTGATCGCTTTGGTCTTACCATAAATGTCAATAAGACTAAAGTCTTGGCACAACCTTCACCAGGCACACCTCTTCCTCAGTTCAATATCTCCATCTCAAATTTGCCATTAGAACAGGTTGACCACTTCTCGTACCTGGGCAGTACCATTTCTGTGAGCTGTACCTGTGAGCAGGATGTGGATAAGAGAATTGGCGCAGCCCACGCAGCGTATGGACGATTAGCGCACCGGGTCTTCATGAATAAAGATCCGTCTATGAGTACAAAGCTTATGGTGTACAAAGCAGTAGTCATTTCTACATTGTTGTATGGTTGTGAAACGTGGACCCTTTACCGACGTGATCTTAGGAAGCTTGAGCGTTTTCACCTACAAAAACTTCGATCAATCCTGAGGATTAAATGGGAAAACCGCATTACCAATATTGCTGTTCTGGAAAAGGCTCAAATCAACAGCATAGAATCATCCATAATAGGTCACCAATTTAGATGGATTGGTCATGTCCATCGGATGGATGATGTGAGATTACCTCGTCAAAAGCTATATGGTGAGTTATGCTATGGCACCAGACCTCATGGTGGTCCTAAGAGGCGCTACAAGGACCAATTTAAGCAGACCCTGAAATTGACAGGTCTTGATTCACAAACCTGGGACATGCTGGCTGAAGATCGCTCAACTTGGCGCCGTACCATCTCGGATACTGTAAAGACGTTTGAAAGGGATCGACGCACACATGAAGAGGCCAAGCGTCAAGCTAGGAAACTTCGAGCAGCCCAACCACTTCCTCCTCCAGCAATACTATGTGACTTGTGTGGTCGCTTGTTCCATGCCAGGATTGGACTCTTTAGTCACCGTAAACACATCCACAAACTGGACTGAAGGAAGAAGATTTATACTCGGATTCGAGTTAAAGCCGATGATGATGATTGCTGATATTTTCAAAGTTTATTACAGTCTTACAGTGCAGAACAATTATGATGTTACGCTATGTTGGTTACTATTGTTTCTTAATGAATATAATAAAAATTGTAATAGAAATGAATTTTGTAATGAACTTACTACTAGTTACCCAAGAGATCTGTTTTCTGCTCACATTTTTCACCCAAATCATTAGGGGCGAATAACCTAGTTGTTAGGCCCCTTAAAACAACAATTATCATCATGCCAAGAGGGGAAGGCAGCATATTTCAAATAAGCCTTGGGCCAATTTCTAACCAAGAAAAATATTTTAAAAGAAAACCTATGGTAGGGAACACCGGGACATGTTTTCCAGATTTTTTCCCTTAGATTTTTTTTTTTTTTTTTAGTAATGTTTTATAACATGTATCTTATACCGCAATATTCGTCGGAACCTGCTCTACAACATAGAGCTCTTCACATTACAATGTGTTGCACTTATTATATTTTAATGCACTTTATATGCACTTAGTACACGGTGGAAAATGTGCCCCATGTACGAGGTAAGTTTTCCAGGTCTCTCAAGCTATATAGGGGCAAGTTTTCCAAACACATAAAATTAGTGATATGTGTAAAATAAGTTCACAAATTGTATTTTATTGCAATCAATGTGTTTATATTAGAATTACAAACTCACAAAATATATCTAGTCATCATCATCACTGTTACAGTTAATACAATAGAAAAACAATGTAGAACCTCCCATACATTCTTCGTGTGCCCATCTTCGACACTTCATGCACTGAATCCATTTTTCCTTGGGCTTTGAGTTGCTATAAGGCTCCGTACAATAAATACACAGGCAGTCCTCGTCACTACTTGATTCAACTTTACGCTTTCCCTGAAGTTTAAAAAGTTTATTTTTTTACACTATCTTTGTCTTTATTTTTTTTCTCTTTTTTGTCCAGCTTTTCTTTTCTAATAGATTTCTTAATTGCCTTGTCAAGTTTTCTCTGTTTTGACTCGTCTTGTTCAGATTTAAGGGCCTCCTTAATTGGGGTATCTGTCAAAATAGATGACTTTCCTTTTTTCCTTCCACGATTAGTTTTCTTTCTGGGACCTGTCTTTTCGAAAGGCCTGACATTCTCCGGGGATAGAGCTACAACCTTCGAAGTTGAAGGAAACTCATGGGAAAATACCTCTTTGGAAACTGAAGGGATGGCAAGTGGTTCATTATGGTTGGGAACTTGTACATGAGTTATTAGGGCTTGCGATGAAGTAGGAGCATTATGTTGAGCATGTTCAGAAAATTTGTCATGATTTGGTTCAGGATGATGGCATGAAATCTGTGCCCGTAAACACTTCTTGGTTTAAAGGATAAATCCCCGAGACTTTAAAACCAGCCATGATATTAATAGGCGTTACGGCTAAAGGGGTATCTTTTGCCAGAATAGACGGAATATCATAGATAGTCATGGGCCATTTGTGCTGAAAAATCCAGGCATCTCAAGCAGTGTTTATATGCTTTTTGAGCGGACCATACAAGCTCCTGTCGAGGGACTGCAGCTTATGGCTGCAATGAGGAGGGAAGGATAGCAATGTAACACCATTATCTTTGAAAAAATCTAAAGCTTCTGAAGAAAGATGTGATTCGTGATTGTCGAGTAACAGAAGGCAAGGATGTTCCTAAGAGCAGCGGGCGTATGATACAAAGTGATGAGCGAACTTAACGTTTTTTTCGATCATCCAACTGGATGAGTTCTGAGTTAAAATGCGTCAATCTTTTATTTTTAAATTCATATAATTTTCTTGGATATTATATTTATTTAATTTGAATTCAATCACATATAAATTAATTTAGCAGTAAATATCAATAACCATAATTGAGAAAACCCCTCTATGGAGCGACTCTCTGGGGCATGTTTTCCACGTTTTCCATATGGAAAATGTGCCCCGTCGCCATTTTTAAGCTTTTGACTCGATCTATCAATGCCAAAACGAATGTAATTTACAATGTATATCATATCACTAGCTTTCTCAGAACTTCCTCTTTCACTACATATCACAAAACATACCGTAAACACAACCAAATATAGTTTTTTTCAACTTAACTGAATTAATGTAAATCTTACTCACCAGGTAAAAATCAACAAAAACTGCACTCACTCCCAGATGACTGCAGCAATCAAACTGAGCGAGTTGTGACAGGTGTGTGATTCATTGCTGTCTTAGCTGTATAATTGACTCGGGAATCCGCCGTCGCCTGGTGGCGCTACGGTCGATTGGAAAACGTGCCCCGGTCTCCCGTACTAATTTTAGTAAATGTATATGGTGAAGGGTGAGCAGAAACAGATTTAAGGTTTGTTCCAACACGAAGTTCTGAACGCATTCCGAACTGGTACCACCTATGTTTAATGCGCAGGCGCCAATTGAGAACGAATACGGAACTAGTTCGGGATTTTGTTTGTTGGAACACTTTGGTAGTGTTTTTTTTAACCTGCGTAAACGCCACCTAGGAGTTGTGGAGGCCATGAGCAAAGAGCTAGAACAGAGTAACCATGGAGTAATTAAAGAACGCCACCCAATTCCACCAACTAGACAGACCACGTTAAAAGAAAAGACAATGCTACAGATCAAGAGTTTTCACCATCTCAACAACAGGAAATTCTGGAAAAAATTACTACATATCACATCTTTGTGCCATTTAAAATCTTGACTTTCAGATGTAATACCGGTAGTACTAGTACTAGGAAATACTAGAAATTCTGTTAATCCTGCTAGGAAGAAAGAAAATGAATTTTATTAGAATTTATTTACGCGTCAATTGACAACCTATATCAAAATAAAGAATGCAAGCGGGTAGGGTCCCTGCAGATTACAAACAAAAAGCAGAGTTGGGGAGGGAATTGAAAATTAATATAACTGCAGACAGTTGTGATAATAAGTGGAAAGTTATTGACCGAAATTATAAAAAGTACATCGAGAACAAAACTTCAACTGGAAGAGGAAGGAAGTTTTTTGAATTCGCTAATGAAATGGACCGTTTGTATGCAAAAAGAAATCTATTTATCCAGAACTGTTGCTGGCTACAACAACAGAACATATTCCAGAAAAGGAGACTGAAGTTGAGACCACAGAATCCCAAGGAAATACACAGATACGCCAGTCCATTGAAAATGAAAATACAGAAAAAGGAGAGTTTAATGCCCTCAAAGCAGTTTGGAAAACATTAGGAATGACAGGAAGTCTTATTATGAGAAAAGACTGAAAATTGAAATGGAGAAGATAGAAGTGTTGAAAAAATTATTGAAGAAAGGAATAGAATATTGAGAGAATCAAGGTGCTGCTGTAAATGTATGTCTGGTGAAAATAACACTAGTATCAATTAGTTCCTCGTAACATAATTATTTAGTGCTTTAATGGCTTGAGTTGAAATGTAAAATATATACTCAAAATATAAATCCTAATCTTTTCATATCAATACTACATACATAATGTATTCACAATGTTGTCCCTGATCTTTCTAGCACCTCTACCAACATTATCATATCAACATCATCATCATCATATTCGCCATTGACTACCTGATGGTGAGGTAGGACTCTTTCTCTGACGTCAATATCTTCAAATAATTCATCATTTAAAAAGATATTGTATAAGACACATGCCGCTCTAATCAGATGGGCAATGTACTGAATATTTCGCAATTTAACATGAAATAATTGTCTGAATTTTTGCTTTAAAATACCAAAACAGTGTTCTATTACATAACGGTTCTTCACCAGTTTTACGTTATAATTGTCCTCTGTCTTTGAATGGAGTCCTCAAATTCTTGATGGCCAAGTAGAAAATAGTGACCACACTTAGCTTCCAGATTATTTGCAAGGGGACTATTTCTGAACACACTGTTATCGTGTACTGTTCCTCGATAACCCACGAATATGTCCACAATTTTTCTCGAATGATCACAGACAGCTTGCATCTAAAAATAAATTTGTTTTAGGGTCAGTTTATTTTTTTAAGTAAGTAATTTTTTCCAATTTCATTATTCAGAAGTACAAATTTTAAAGAAATACCTGTATCTAATAAAATCCTTTCCTATTTATGTAGGAATCAGGATCGTTTGACGGTTTGTCAACTCTTACTTGACTGCCATCAATAACTCCGATTACACCGGGAAACCCATTTTCCCGAAAATGCTCCACTGTATTCCTTTTTTCATTCTCTGTAGGCCAAGTTATTATCTGGGACGATAAGTTACTCAGAAAAACTACAACTCGTGCAATTATTCTGTGTAAAGAACTGATAGTTATGTTAAACCTATCTGCAACATCCCTAAAACTTGCTGTTTGATGGCCAATGAACCACAAAATGATCAGAACCTGTAAGTTATACAAACATTATAACGTGACGAATGTATATTTCAAATGAAATAAAAAAGAATCAGTGTGCGACGTGTATTATCATGGAGGAAAGACCCAAGGGAAGTTGCCCAGAGCTGTTTTGAGTGAAGCCAAGCGCCGAATTATAAGTGGGCGTAATCTGGTGTAATGTGTATGCGGCAGAGCCGTTTTCGTCATCCCTTATAATTTATCTGGCTGACCACCTTGTTGTGTAGCGACTTGCGTTCTTGACAGAGCCCTGGAGCTCCAGATTTGATTCACGGCTCTGCCAAGAAAGCTTAATTCTGGTGTGAGGGCTGGAACGAGGTATACTCAGTCTCGTGAGGCAAAACTAAGAAAAGGAGGGTTTGATTCCCACCCCAGCCATCCTGGAAGTGGTTTTCAGTAGCTTTGCACTTCTACTCTAAGCAAATGCTGGGATAGTTCCCACCTTAAGGCCACAGCCACCTCCTTCGGAATCCCATCCCCAACCATCACAATAACAAAGGTTGGCATACAAATTCCACACACACACACACCAAATACACGGGGATATGACCACGTTGTCGCAGCCCCTAATATAAAGTATTCAGGATTATTGGACTTTGTTCTCTCATTATTATGCTCAAAACACATTTCATAATATGATTGCAGTCATGCATTATTATACCACCGAAGTTTCAGCTGTATTTTGTACAGTTGGACAGTGCTTACATGATAAGTACCCCATAATTTAACATATTTACATGATTGTTCTTTTGAGTTGTAAGGTAATATTCACTGCTACAAGATACACCAACATAATTGATACACATCTTCAGGAAATATTTCTTTCTTTTTCAGATTATTATTCTAAAATGTATATTTATTTTTACTTCTGTTGGGTAAAAAATATTCTCTTAAACGGGAAGTATGATTGATACACAAAACATCTTGGTGTACGTTGATCATATTAGTACAATACACAATCATGTAAAATTTCATTGAGATATATTGACTAGTATTTGAGATTTCATGTAAATGCTGTGCGAAAATAAAGGTTTTGGGAAACAGGCTTCAAACTTTCCTAAGGTTAGAATTTAAAGAGACAACTTAAGCAACAGCAACTAACATTTGGGGGAAGAATTGAAGATATTTTAATTTTTGTTTTCACCAAATGGAAAATATAAGATTAGTCATTCAAATAATTTATTAATTTATTTGATCCTGAAAGGTGTACCTCCCCCCATTAACAAAGGAACAAACCATTTGCTTGCAGCTCAAAGGGGGTTTACTGTTTGGCTTCAACAACTTGCACCAGGTAGAGCAGTGGAGGCAACTCCCTCCGATTCTTTTCTCCAAGTGTATTATAGAGTATTGCCAACCTGATTAAGAGCTGAAATTTTTCCGTATTGCCTCCTATACTGCTGATTTCCTTTATACTGCTGAGCAATATTCTTAACAGTTCCTCGTGAAACCCGAAAATGTTGCAGGAACGAATCATCTTCATACTGAGGAACTGTTTGTTCTAAAATAAAGTTGTATATTCATAAAAATATATAGTAAAAACAGATTAAATAATAATAATAATAATATAGAAGGATAAATGAATGGCTATAATAATATTATTGTTATTATCAACAAATTGCTTATTACCTAAATAATTCTCGTTCTTCCTTCTTAATACATTCCATTCTACGTCATCATCGTCTTCATCAGCGCTTGAATCATAATAGAGGTCGCTGTCACCTTCGAAATCACTCATTTTAATAACACTGCCTAAGTGTATTTTGAAAAGAGAGCGCTAGGATTATGTTTCTTCTTTCGCATTCAACAACGGAAGCAGCTGTGAAGATGGCTTGTGCGCATGATCAGAACTCCCAGTTCCTGCTCTTGACTGAGAACTGATTTCACTCGTTCCGAACAAGTTCCAGATCAAGTTGGAACAGAGCAAATAGAGAACTAGCAGTTCAAAACTCGTTCGTGAAGTTTGTTGGAACGGTTCCTGCGCTACTGCGCAGGCGTCGACAGTTCTCGAACGATACTTTGCTGTGTTGGAACAAACCTATAGTAGCTGATATTAGTCTCTTCTACCAGCATAGTTAATTAACAAGGTGTCGAGCGATGACCTTTTTTCAAATTCCCGAATGAAAATCCACCAAATTCCCGTATATTTTAGAACTCTAACTGTATTGGCCAACACGGGAAGTCAACAACCCACCAAGAGTATCCTGGTAATAGCGGACATGTATATGGGTTTGTTGGCCAAAGCATTAGATAAAGATGTAATGATAAAAAGGGTTGACTTTATAAAAGGTCGCATAACAATTTAGCAAACATGTGGAGGACCAGACAATATCATTGTCACCAAGTAAGGAGGTCCAGGAAGGCATAAAGGACACAACACAAACAATTACTAATAATAAGATATATTATCAAATCGGTGGCACATAAAATAAATATTCAAAGGTGGCACACAAATATATGAGAAACACTGGCACAAATTTACACAATTGAAGAAACACTCGCATGGAATTAACACACGTAAGGCTTGAGCCTAAAACACATAAATTGTCTTGAACGTAGCTGCAGATCAATACATCAAGGAACGGCATGCTATACAAGGCGGTTCCAAAGAATGGTATAGTTTAAACATGCAACGCAAGTGGAGTTGCAACACATAATGAAAACAGGTCGCATTATGTGTGAAACGCAGGAAGTCAAAGTAGTTGCTGTCATACAAATACCGGGATATGCCAATCGCACGGTATTGTCACAATAGTAAAGTAGTTGAGCCCAGTGTCAACCTCCCTTTCAGTGATGGTGCAGGAAGATAGTGCATGGCCTTGTAGCACATGCCTCAAGACAAACGATGAATTACTTATCACACGAAACAAAATCATATTCATACGCGTGATGACAAATTGTTAGGCAATAGGTGAAGATCAGAATTAAACATGTTACAACAAACTATCCGACGCCGCGGATTGAAGGATTCGTCAACATGGCGCGTAGCGATAACAACAAGCATGGTCTGATGAGACCGAAAATCACCAAAATGTCACTGCCCTAACAAAAATATGAATCATGTGCAGGATATGATAGCACGGTTACTATGAAGATAGCACCAATTACAGAAGTGATTAACTGGATATTCGTCGATAGATCACAACCAGTATCAAAGCACAACATTCTGTCATGGCTACAAGCTTAAAGGACGAAGAAGAAACACGTGATTGGTCGCTACAAACAGCAAGCAGGCCTCTGATAGGCTGAAAGCAGCCAATCACAGCAGAGAGTTCAAAGACAAGTCAAAGAGAATACAAAGAGAAAGAAGAAGAATCAAAGTGGCCAACTTAGAATACCAAAATATCTTCTAAGCAAAAATATCCCACTGGAAACACCGGCAGTGGGAATACAACATGTAATCAAAACAAATGAATCATGACAACTAACCAACATAAACAAAACAAACTTGACAATGAATAAATACAATGAAGACAAATAATAAAGATATGTACAACCACACAGAGTGGAAACAAATAGGGAAACACAAAACTGGTTTGCCAAGACAGTGGCCGAACCATATTGCCCGCACAGAAACAACAGGCAGGTTGTTTATGAAATACAAGAGGGTTTAGTTCTGCGGCAACAAGGGAGACACCTTGACGAAGGGACGTTTCAAGAGTCCAGAGGTGGTATGTAGAGAGACCACACGAGCTAGGCCGTCCTTACCACAGTGAACCTCAAGAATGCGTCCAAGTCGCCAGTAAGTAGGAGAAACATTGTCATCCAGAATAAGCACAAGCGTGCCAACCTTGAGGTTAGGAGACACACGGTTCCACTTGTGACGTTGTTGACGGGAGAGTAAATGATCTGTGGACCATTTACGCCACAATGAAGTCATAATCTGTTGAAGTAATTGCCATCTAGACAACCTATTGATGGGCACTTCAGAAACGTCAGGAATGGGCAAGGCATTCAAAGGTCGTCCAACCAGAAAGTGACCTGGCGAGAGATAGCAGAAGTCAGTAGGATCCTCAGTCATAGGCGAAATGGGTCTAGAATTTAGAATGGCTTCAATTTGCACCACGAGAGTGGTCAATTCTTCATACGCAATTACTTGAGCCTTCATGATTCTTATTAAATGAGATTTCAAAGATTTGATGTTTGCCTCCCAAATTCCACCAAAATGCGGAGAACTAGGAGGAATGAAGTGCCACTGAATTAGTAGCGATGAGGTAGAATCTTGAACAACAGATTGAAAATCTGCAGAGGAGAGCAACGAACCAAGATCAGCAAGGTCAGACTGTGCGCCTTGAAAGTTGGTACCATTGTCGGAATACACTTGAGCGGGAACACCCCTTCTACCGCAGAAGCGAGTAAAAGCTACAACGAAAGCATGACTGGAGAGGGAAGTGACGACTTCAGTGTGCACAGCCTTCGTAACCATACAAACGAACATTGCGATGTAGGCCTTAGTAGAGACCTTTGACCTGGGGCCACCGTACCTGATAGTAAATGGACCACAGTAATCAACACCAACATGATTAAAGGGAAAGGTTTGATGGAGGCGAACAGCTGGGAGTTGACCCATTAACTGTTCAGAAGGACGTGCAGCGTAGCGCACGCAAGTAACACAAGAGCGAGATAGGCTACGAACAAGTTTTCGTAGTGAAGGTATCCAGAAGCGTTGTCGGACAGTCGCAATCACAACCTGGACCCCGCCATGAAGCAACTTTAAATGGGTATGTCTGACCAGGACTTTAGTGAAATGATGGTCATTGGGCAAAAGTATCTGGTGTTTTGTATCAAATGGAAGGTCGGCCAATTCCAAACGGCCTCCCACATGAATAGTGCCATCAGAGTGAAGCAAAGGGTGCAAATTGCTGATGGTGGAAGTGGATGGCACTTGCTCATTCTTCATTAGAGCAGCAAGTTCAGTAGAGTAGCACTGAGCTTGAATCATTTTCACACATGTAAGTAGTGCAACATCAATTTCAATGGCAGTGAGTGGACCACTGATCCTAGTGGTATTTCTACAATTAGAGACAAACCTAATACAGTAGGCTATGACCCTCAACAATCTCGTGTAGGAAGAAAAATTGTTTAAAAAATCAATGTCAACAGGTTTAGATACATTTGCACACGAAATTCTACACTCAGGCAATTCGGACACAGGAGTGTCAAAGATATCTAAAGTACTGGAGCTTGTAAAGACCTTCAACCATGCTGGACCATACCACCATAGCTGATTATTTTTCAATTCCGAGGGCATACAGCCTCGGGAAATTATGTCGGCTGGATTGTCACGGGAAGAGACATGTTTCCAGGCGCAGTGAACAGTAAGCCTTTGTATTTCAGCAACTCTATTGGCTACAAAGGTTTTCCATTTTGAGGGGGGAGAAGCCAACCAAGACAAAACAATAGTGGAATCTGTCCAACAATAGACGGATTCAATAGGCAAGTTCAAAGCGGGTTGCACCTTTGCAAGCAATTTGGAAAGCAAAAGTGCACCACATAACTCAAGTCTGGGCAAAGACAACTGTTTAAGAGGAGCAACCTTCGACTTAGCGCACACAAGTGCAACAGTGACGATGCCGTTGGTATCAATTGACAATAAATAGAGACAAGCTCCATAGGCCTGCCGACTGCTGTCGCAGAAGCCATGAAGTTGCATAGATTTGATTTCTGAAGCAGGCTTAATCAAACGTGGAGTAGAAATCTCAGAAATCGCAGGTAAATTGCTATAAACATTCAGCCAAGCTTGCGCGATTTCCATTGGAAGGGGGTCATCCCAACCGAGTTTGTGAATCCACAAATCTTGGAAGAGAATCTTACCAGCAACCACAATAGGTGACACTAAACCCAAGGGGTCAAAGATAGAGGCAACAATGGACAAAAATGAACGCTTAGTAAAGGTAATTGAAGTGTCACAGTTCACGATAGGTGACTGAATCCGCAACAAGTCATCGATAGGTTGCCAATAAAGTCCTAGCGTTCTGGCGACTGTTTCTTCACCATCGCCGAAACTACGGAGTTGTTGTTTCTCTTGATGTTCAAGAGGAATGTTATCTAATAGAGTCATGGAGTTTGAACTCCACTTACACAGTTCAAAACCACCTAATCTCAAAAGAAGGGTCAATTCATCATACAGAATGAGTGCGTCATGCTCGGAATCACATCCCGAGATACAATCATCAACATAGAAGTCGTTTAAAACAATCTGAGTGGCAGCTGGAAAAGCCGTGCCATCAGTGAGGGCGAGCTCCTTTAGCACACGAGTGGCTAAGAAGGAAGCTGCGGCAGTACCATATGTAACGGTGTTTAATTGATATTCTACTATTGGGTCTAAAGGAGAGTCTCTCCAAAATATTCTCTGTAAGTCACGATCTTTGTGATCTACAAGAATCTGTCTGTACATTTTACTCAGATCAGCTGCAAACGCTATCAAGTGAGTACGGAACCGAAGCAAAATAGAGAACAAATCCTGCTGAATTACAGGGCCCACCAACAAGGTATCATTAAGGGAGCACCCAGACGTAGTAACCATCGAAGCATCAAATACCACTCAGAGCTTTGTAGAAGTGCTGTGCGGCTTGAAAACAGGATGGTGGGGAATGTAGTAAACTTCACCATCAATCAGGTGGGAAGCGACTTGCATATGGCTTAAGGCTAGATATTCATGCATGAATTCAGTGTATTCTAACCTTAACTTAGGGTTACGAGCCAAACGTCTTTCGAGAGAGTGAAAACGATTTAGTGTAGCGTAGCGAGAGGCACCTAGAGGCTCAGAGTCTACCTTGCTAGGGAGTCTAACCACAAATCTACCATCGTCTTGGCGAGTGGTAGTAGCAACAAAGTGTTCTTCACATATGGATTCGTCAACAGACAACACTGGGGTTTCAACTTCTTCAACGTTCCAAAACGCTTCCAGCTGTTGTTCTACACGAGGGCGTGAGAGTGTAAGTGCTGATACCACGTGCGATGGTTGCGAGGTGCTTGCACTGGGCAGCCTCCCAGAAAACACCCAACCCACAGAGGTATTTTGAATGATGGGCAAATCACCAACTGGTATGATTTTACCAGGACATAACAGGTCAAAGAAATATTCTGCACCAAGAACAAGGTCAATAGATTTTGTGCAATTGAAATCAGGATCAGTTAAATCAATATGTGATGGAATGTTCCATTCAGAGGTGTCGAAACCAGCAGCGGGTAGCTCAAGTGCAATATCGGGAACCACGAGACATTGAAGCTTAGCAGACCAATTAGTAGCACAGGCAAAAACGTTTACATCAGCAACAACAGTAGCAGTGCTTTGATTTTGACCAACACCGCGAATGTGTACCTTCATAGGTTTGGTGTGGAGTCTTAATTTCTTAATTAAGTGTGACGAAATTAAGTTACAATCTGATGCAGAGTCAAGTAGTGCAGTGACAGGTACACGTAAGCCATTGCCAGCTAATATATTCAACTTGACAGTGGGTGATAGCGTCCTTGAAGATTGATTGTCACGAGCGACGTTACTGCAACTCGTGTTTACCACGTTAGCATGAGCTTGAGAAGCATCATTACCAGTGCCACTGGAGGGGTCATAGTGAAGAAGAGTGTGGTGTTTTCGGGAACAAGTGTTACAAGAGTACTTCGAACATTGATGATTAG
This sequence comes from Meconema thalassinum, assembly GCA_946902985.2. NCBI lineage: Eukaryota > Metazoa > Arthropoda > Insecta > Orthoptera > Tettigoniidae > Meconema > Meconema thalassinum. The sequence continues at coordinate 308,210,374 of OX336392.1, read as the reverse complement.
GCTCGAAATTACGCAAACAATTGTAACATAATTTTAGAGACCTGACAAAATCCCATTTGGCTGTGGACGAAAGTTTAATAAAGGTACCACATTTCGACAATTGGTGATCAATGCTCCTACAAAATGTACAACGAAATTTGGTAGTAGTTAACATGGGTTTCTGAGGCAAATGACCTTCAGCTTTAAGTTTGGTTACAGCAGTATGTAATGCAGGCCTGGACCCATTCCTTTCAGTTATTTCCAGTACCTTGCATTTTTTCTCTAAGAAGCTAACCAAGTCCTGGAGAGTGGGAATTCTCCCAGAATCAACATGATTCTCCCATTCACGGATGCTATCATTATCTAGTAGCTCCAATATAAAAATGTGACAATAACAGGTCTTGAAGGGGGACCCCGTTAAAGTCCAAAGCTTCTAACGCATTGACATGAGAAACAAAGTGGTCGATGATGGCACGCAAGGACACTGAATCATTACCGTATGCGGGGGGCTTGGTGACATGGTTGTGCGCTATGAGCCTAATGTTATTGTATCGAGTTGTCAGCAAGTTCCATGCGACCATAAAGTTATCATCTGACACAGTAATGTTCTTTAGGAGGAGCTTAGCCTCGCCACTAAGACTAGAATTAAGGTAGTAGAACTTAACAACATCAGAAAGAGCATGGTTATCAATTACTATGGCCTTGAAGCTATCTCTGAAATTCAGCCAGTCTGTGAAGTCGCCACTGAACTGCGGAATTTGAATTTCAGGCAACTTTATATGCGCTGCAGCTACATTAGCATTAGGAAATTGTGCACTCTGCAAATTATTCAAAGGGTTATCACTGTCTGTAGTGTTGGATTTTTTGAAATTGTCACAATGTAGTTTAATTTTAACCATCAACTCAAAATACTTATCTTCGAAGTCACAACGTTCGGCTGTTTCTTCGTCGATATTGTCTGTAATATCCTCTAAAGCGACTTGCGCTTCGTTATATTGTTTATAAATTTCCTCGCATTTGTGTTTGCGTAACACTAGCATTTGATATTGCTCTTCTGTAATGTCCTGAAAGTTGCTAATTACTTTTTCTTGTGAGGTAAGCATGCCCTTAGCGACTGCACGCTTCCTAACTAAAGCTCGCTTTTGGGCATCCACCATAATAACTTTAGGATTGCCCGCCTAGATGTAATTACCAGAGTTGCACACCTAACTAACACAACCAACTTACTAACACACAAAATAAACACTGAGACAATGGTCTCGATTAAGTTGTAAACAAACATCTGAACATAGAATACTGTATTGTGTCCTTGGGAAGTTAATGGGAACGTATACAATGTTAAATTTATGGCCTTCCTGGTGAAATAGCAAGAAACAAGGGCCCAACATGGCCAAAACAATGCTTAATAATTCAAAGTAGTACACAGCTCAATATCCGGCCCGGAGAGGACCAAATAATGTATTGGCCAACGCGGGAAGTCAACAACCCACCAAGAGTATCCTGATAATAGCGGACATGTATAAGGGTTTGTTGGCCAAAGCATTAGATAAAGATGTAATGATAAAAAGGGTTGACTTTATAAAAGGTCGCATAACAATTTAGCAAACATGTGGAGGACCAGACAATATCATTGTCACCAAGTAAGGTGGTCCAGGAAGGCATAAAGGACACAACACAAACAATTACTAATAATAAGATATATTATCAAATCGGTGGCACATAAAATAAATATTCAAAGGTGGCACACAAATATATGAGAAACACTGGCACAAATTTACACAATTGAAGAAACACTCGCATGGAATTAACACACGCAAGGCTTGAGCCTAAAACACATAAATTGTCTTGAACGTAGCTGCAGATCAATACATCAAGGAACGGCATGCTATACAAGGCGGTTCCAAAGAATGGTATAGTTTAAACATGCAACGCAAGTGGAGTTGCAACACATAATGAAAACAGGTCGCATTATGTGTGAAACGCAGGAAGTCAAAGTAGTTGCTGTCATACAAATACCGGGATATGCCAATCGCACGGTATTGTCACAATAGTAAAGTAGTTGAGCCCAGTGTCAACCTCCCTTTCAGTGATGGTGCAGGAAGATAGTGCATGGCCTTGTAGCACATGCCTCAAGACAAACGATGAATTACTTATCACACGAAACAAAATCATATTCATACGCGTGATGACAAATTGTTAGGCAATAGGTGAAGATCAGAATTAAACATGTTACAACAAACTATCCGACGCCGCGGATTGAAGGATTCGTCAACATGGCGCGTAGCGATAACAACAAGCATGGTCTGATGAGACCGAAAATCACCAAAATGTCACTGCCCTAACAAAAATATGAATCATGTGCAGGATATGATAGCACGGTTACTATGAAGATAGCACCAATTACAGAAGTGATTAACTGGATATTCGTCGATAGATCACAACCAGTATCAAAGCACAACATTCTGTCATGGCTACAAGCTTAAAGGACGAAGAAGAAACACGTGATTGGTCGCTACAAACAGCAAGCAGGCCTCTGATAGGCTGAAAGCAGCCAATCACAGCAGAGAGTTCAAAGACAAGTCAAAGAGAATACAAAGAGAAAGAAGAAGAATCAAAGTGGCCAACTTAGAATACCAAAATATCTTCTAAGCAAAAATATCCCACTGGAAACACCGGCAGTGGGAATACAACATGTAATCAAAACAAATGAATCATGACAACTAACCAACATAAACAAAACAAACTTGACAATGAATAAATACAATGAAGACAAATAATAAAGAAGATATGTACAACCACACAGAGTGGAAACAAATAGGGAAACACAAAACTGGTTTGCCAAGACAGTGGCCGAACCACTAACACTTAAGAGTTCGCATACCGAATGGCTGAAAAATAAATCTTAAAGCGCGAATCAAGATTTTCTGGCGTAAGTGTAACTGCATTTTTGGAGATACTTCCGCAGCCCACGGGTGATGGCGAGATTTAGGTCTAATCCGTAGCATGAGCAAAGCGTGCGCGCAAGTGAATTCTTTCGCAGATACAGTTTATCTGAGGAGAGCTGATGTAAATGACTGTTTTACTGAGGAGGGTTGAGAGAGTAGAGAATAGAAGTGTCACATAATAAATGTTTACGGGAAGTGACTGAATTGTATGTTACCGTAACCATATAGAGCTTCCACGAGTTAAAATGACACCGAAGCTTATGCATAGCGAACTTCCAGTCCGCGAATCTCCTTTTGATTTTCATTGGCAGTGAATCGTTCATTCGCGATTATCTTCTTAATTATTTCGGATTATGGTTTTGTTTTTAGGCGTTCAACTTATGAAATAAGAACTGAAGGGTTGGCATTTCATGAATATTCCAAAGACAAGTGTCTCCTAAAAGAGTAGGCTAGTTAGTAAAACTTCTCATTAGAGACGACCTTAACAAACAGCTTGCCTACAAAGTGTGCGATTTGCACATTTCAAACTGCAGTGGTCTAACGTATCTTAGACTACAATAATTAAGTTGGTGCAAATTAAATATGTAAGAATATTATTATAATTTGCTATCCAGTTGTTATATTAGTATATTATGCATTAACGTGACCCGTTTAAAATTCTAAATTGTGACGCAAGCTACGAGTTGTAGGCTATTCGCCGTACCGGAAGGCCTAATATTTACTAACAACGCATCGTTTCTTCTTTAATATTTATTTAATCATTATAATTATAATAGTCTATCTTCAACACTCATTTAACCAATAATCATTTTATAATTCTATACATATTCCAGGTATTGCAAGAAAGCGATATTTGATAGCACATGCGGTTCCACCTTAAAATCCAACCGTGCCTAGTTTTCAGTATCTATGGAAAATATTACCGTAAGTTAATAAACCAAGCAACTAGCGACAATTTTTTTAAAATGCTCGTTTACATCTTACCCTAGTCTACGTAAAGTACCATACGGTAATCACTGAAAGGGAAGGTGGCTTATAACCTCAATTTCACAAACGAACGAATCTCATTTTGCATGAATTATGGAACCCGAATCCAAATGAAGGTATGGATTGTCTGCATTTAGAAATATGTTAGTCAATAATTTAAAACAAGATGCCAGAAAACTAAATACAAAAATATGCGTGCCTACTACCGTGTAAAGTTGCTCCGTGAAAAAGACACCTCGCCAAGATTATACGACATGCATACAGTAAAATACAATCATCCAATTGGAGAAAAACTTTCTTTGTCACAATCTTATAAGCAATTCAAACATAAACTGCTGTAATTTATGGGAAAATGTGCAACATTTAGAGACTACGAGTGTTGTATGTGGCACAACATTAGCTGACATTTCGCATCATTAATACATAAGGAATGAACACATGCAGAGCTTTCTCACTGCACATAGCTGAAGATCATACATATTCTTGGTGCATTTTACGTTCTCTTAAGGGGATACGGAATGCCCTATGCTTACAATAATAAAATGTGCTGTATATAAGGAACATTTTCTCTGATACCACTGAACTTAGACACTTGACACTTTTACAGGTTAAGGCTGGGTGTGTTTGATTTCTACTGAAACAAGCAAAATTTTTATGAGTACATACTTTAGGAGAAAACAATTTTTTTATGGAACATGTTGTTTATGGTATTTTTAAGAAATATTTTGGCCCCCCAAAAAATCATGCAAATTAAAAACTGTTGTTTTAGTAGTTGTAATAGATATGTATAAAGATGTGATGCAAATTTGAAGTTTCTACATTCAAAATTGGCTGAAAAAATGTTCCTTAAGTAAGAAAAAATAGATTGACGGGTAACAGGCTTCAAAGTTTTAACCATAATGCATGCCAGGCCCGTAGTTTGGACTCTCTGGATCTTCTTCAAATTTCTCTTGTAATCTCTTCCCGGCACCTCTCTTTTCCTTTCTGGCCTTCTGAGCTAGTATTTTAATAGCATTTTCAGCAGCTCTTAGTCTTTGTAAGTCAATACGCAACACAGCATCAGCTGTTCGACACCCAACTGCACGGAGGCCATACACTAACCTAATATTTACACTATACAATTCAATGTCTTTTGCTTTGGTACTTACAATAACCGATGAAAAATTGAAAACTTCACACTGTGTGCACAATATTTACAAACTAATTCAAACTCTGCTGCAAGACCAACATGCGTATTCACCCTCAGAGACACGCCCCCTTTAGCACACTTTTTACAAATTGTATTGTTTTGAATCACTTCTGATAATATACACATATCTGCAATTTCACAACTCTCATTCCCTTTTTATAGGTCTTCATATTTTTCCTCCTCATCACTGAGTTTCTTCTGTGAGGCACTTTCTGGCTTGCAAATAGTATTTTGTACAGGTGTTGATTGTAGGCCTATGTTGAGGTTATTTGTTACAGGAACATGTGGAGATATTATTGATGGAGATAGTGTATCTTCTAACAAGTTCAAATTAAATGTACGTTTCTTCTGCCAATTAGTACGTCTCTTGAATACTTTACCAGTATGCCTAGGTATTTTAGAGGGACTCGTAAATACAATACCAGAGACTAATCACTGATAATTATACAAGGCTAGATGCGCTGTTTACATGGAAACCATCCAGACTCTAAACTAAGTAAGAAACAAATGAATCTCAAGATGCACATGATGCACACTACACAGGTGGCCAAAGTACAAACGTATTCCCTAAAGGCGGTATATTTGAAAATTTAGCCAGAGAAGATAGCCTACCTTAAGTGCTGGCCATGTTTACTTCCAGCAGAAATCAAGTGTACATCATGATCTAAACTATAAAAAAAACACACTTGTAGTTATAATATCACCTTAATTCATACAGCATTTTAAAGAGGACATATTAAATATTAATAAATAAATAAAAATTAAAAATGATTAATTTTTGAAAAATTACCCATTCCATATCCCCTTCAACAATAATTTGCTTAGTTACATGCAAGGAAAATTGTAGTAAACAGTTCCCATTGCTTCCATTACCTGACTACTAAACCAGAAAATGGTAATGCATAACCATACGCCAGTGGCGCGTCCTATGACAAATGAAAGATCGAAAGAAAATGTAAGATCTATAGGAGCCCGGAACAAGGCGATACAATTTTCTACACTACTGAAAATAGTCCAAATACCCTTTGTAATAATGAATAATAATCCTGAGGGTCATGTAATAAGATGTTACTCACCCACTATCCCTTTTTAGATCACGACTTTTATAGTAAAATTGGAGGTTTGTTCGCTATTACACGCGTAAATTATGGGACAAATACAGAATTGCTAACCCCATGAATTCGGCACTGACAGCCTTCCTGTCACTTTGCCCGCTTTTCCTCTCCGCAACCCACGGTCGCCACGTAACAAGACCCTACGTCCAACCGCCACACGGCAAGAACAACGCGAAGGATATGTCGGGAGCTTGGAACAGCTGAGCTGTGTGGCTAAGCTGTTAGTGTTGTTGTAAATCAACTGATTCGAATAATACACAGCGCAACACTTTGGACATTATTTATGTACAATTGCAGGTATACGTAATATACTTTAAAAGACGATCCTGAGTCAACGCCGAGGACATTCAAACAGAGAAATACGACACTTTTAGATGAATAAATAAATTACACACCGAAGCTATGATACCTTTATAATCGGTATTCAATTCAATAAATACGACAAAAAGGGTAAACACTCTACAGCTAATGAATATAAAAACACTCACCATGCAATGATTATCCTTTAACATGGAACAAGAGTCTGAGTGGAGGTCGTTCACAGCTTACTACAGTAGTTGACAGATAACACCATGCACACTCACTGAATTGCGACTCTCTACGGTTAATATTAGCTTTCGTGATAATACAAAAGTAAAGTTAAGGTAAAGACATATTTAGCACCGAGCCGCTCTGTGGCGATATTTTTGCCGTGGTTTTATATTGTCGAGTTGTAGGCTATTGAATGACAGACGGTATTTTGAACACTATGACGGGAAACAATAGCCTGTGCTCTATTATCGATCGACGCAAGCGAACTGACACCAATAAATAACTTATCCTCAGTCACTTGGCAAGGATTTCTTTGACACCCTCCATCCCTTCACTGTCCCTATCATCATCATCACCACCATCATTGTCTTCGTCAGAGTTTGATGAATTGCCAAGGTTAATAATCATTTCATCCACCGCGATATCCAGATCGCCTTCAGTATTTCTTTCTGCACATGCTGTACGGGATGTATCCAGTCCTCGGGTCGAACTTCGGCGAAGTAAAAGTAAGGAAACAATGACAATGAAAGGAAATCCTATACAGGCAGTGGTTAATAAGCGACTGAAACAATGCCTGCCCATACGAGAAGAATTCTGTCACTTGTGTGGTGTATTTTGTAGCCACATGTTGGTGACGGGTGTTTGATAGTAAAATGTCGAGAGCTGCGAGATATTGCTTGTAGTTTTTGAAATTTAAGCATGTGTGATGCATTTGCATTGAGTGTTTGCACGGACTTTAAAACAATTTGGTATGTGCATCTCCCCTGCGAAAGAAGACCATGGAAAGGCTAAAAACAGTAACATTCCACACGCGACACGCCGCGAATTCAGATTTATTTTATCCAAGTAGATAATAGAAAATAAAATAATGCAAACCGAAATTAAATAATTCACTTTGACAAATACAAGATTGTTCCTAGGAACTTCAGTTATACACAGCACAAAATTAAGTTCTTTTGACAGTATTATTTTTATTTTTTCCAATTCCTGGAGATCTTTCGTGGCTTTTCTTTCGACTGCCACCTTAGCCGTCGCTTTGCTCCTGATTTGCTTCCTTGAACACGGCGTAGGAGTTTCGTGCAGTATGGACTCTTGCTCATGGATATCTTTTCTACTCCACCAGCTGCCATCACAGTGTCCTGAACAGTATGCATGCCAATCAGACTTGCTTCTTTGTGATTCACGATCATGCACTCCTTGTTCAGGGAGAAACCTCTGCATTGTTGTGATACAAAATCAGTATCATTTTAACGAAACTTGTGAGATTGTTTTGGCAGGAACTGAGGAAGGTGCTGAAGCCACTAATTCAGACCACAGCACGTCGAGCCGTGGCTCTTTTCCGTCGAACTGCTTCAAACGCGCAGTGACGGAGGGCAGTCTCCGAAGTGCGGAGTAGCTACTCTTGATGCGGCCAGCCATTGCGCCAGAAAGCAAATACTTCTGATTACAAAGAATTTCCAGGGCAATGACGATCGTAACTTCTTCCAACATACGAGTCTCAGCGACCCCTATAGGGTCTAGGCAGGAAATAGTACGGGTCTCTTGTGAGCAAGAGTTGACCTCTCTTTGATTTTTTCAGCCATAGGATACGAATGTATAATTTTCGGCAGTTGGTGCGAAATTGCAGCACATCCGCGTCTGGAATTTTCTGAGATCTTAAGCTGTTAACTTCTTTAAGGGCTGCTCTTGTCGAGAAACCCAGGTATCCTCTGAAAAACAATGCGGACTGATTCCTGCATGTAATTGTCAGCAACGAGCGTGGCGCGCGGAGAGGGTACGGCCGGCAGTCGGCCAGGCAAAGCATGCATTCGACGTTGGCTGGGTTCACATCCCGCTTAGTGCTCTATCGGTGGCGCATTGTTGCGGGTGGCAGCACGGTCTGCAGGCGAAATAGAAGACTGAGCGGGAGGACTCGACCGAGCGGTTGGGGGCTAAGAAGTCAGGCATTATGAGACATTTCAAGATTTCTCGTATCAAGTTCGAATTTCCCGTATTTTTCCCGGGTCACTAAAATTTCCATATTTCCCGTATCGCTCGACACCCTGATTAACCATTCCTCTCTAATAACACTCATTCAGTTGAATCAGAAGAATGCTTAGAAAAGGATTACTAGCAAAATTCAATAAATAAAAACATATTTTATAAACGAGTAGCAAATCAGTGCTATCCCCAAGAATTTTGCAACCATTAACAGGGGTAATATGCAGTGTAAATAATCACTACACTGCACATCCTATCATACAATAATTAAGAGTTGAGGACGCATATGCCTATGTATTTATGTTCCATGATTCATATAATCTCTTTGTCTCTTGGTTAAGAGCCAGCCCCGCTATGGGATCGTTTGTTGCTGTGCGAGTAGTGCTAGGCCACTGAGCACAGTTGTAACTTACTTCTTGGGCATTTTTTTTATGAAAGGAGGAAATTCACAGTATAAATGATAGTGATAGGCATTAAAGATTGCAACTTCCAACAATTCAAGTCACCAGCTGTACTGCCATTGACGACAATATTCCCTATCAATTTACTTCCCTCTATAGCTATTCAACATTACAATGCTTCTAAATCCACAGCACAGATGAGTGGGTGAAAACTGTGTAAGCAGCATTTCATTTTTGTGATAAAATAAAAACATACTTGAAATACTCATTGTGGAGCCAATTTGCTCAATATACCTCATGGAGCATACAGCAGTTACGTGTCTGATTACAGGAACTTGATGCCAGTGATCGAGCGCATCGGCACTGACCCTCGTTGTGAAGTCCATCAGTTAGTGTTGGGCATCCGTGAAGGGAAGGAGGGCTGGTTCCAGACATACTGTCCTTCCAGCCTGGCTTGCATTGACGAGGGTCTACTGTGGGGCACAATGGTATGATTTCTATTTACAAAACTACAATGTATTGTACTTTTCTAACTACCTGGCTGCATGGCACAGTGGTAATATTCTTGCCTGCTATTCTCAAGGTTGTGGAATCAAATCCTGGTGCAGTCAGTTGGCATTTAAGGGTGTACAAGGGAGCCATGCCAATAGATTTACTGGCACGTTAAAGATCCTCCAGCGTCTCTAAAAGCCACGTAGTTAAAATGTAAAACTCATAATTCATGATCATATCTTTTCTAACTGGGGAGAACAAGATAGATGTGAGTGGTTTCATTCTAATAAACATGCAAATCCTTTGGAGCATGCAAGTGGTTATGTGAAAACAAAAACAAATAACAAACCAACACACTATGTGCAAAGCAAGGTAAAAGCACCAGTAGTCACCCATCCCCCAGCCCGAAACTTCCACCAGAACTTACCCTTTCCCCCTCCCCCAAATTTTGCACCAATAGTCGCAAAAAAATGTGTGAAAAATAAGCTGAACACAAAGGAAACAAGAGGTCCGTCACCTAAAAGAACGAGAGTATCAAGAAAGAAGAGACAAGGGCCAATTAAGGCAGGAAAATGAAAGCTACCCTGGACCATGGGTACCCTAAAACCATCACCTTAGGAAAAGGACAAGTGTTGGCCAAGGGAGGTCTTTAAGAAAGATGATAGAGAGGAGCCCAACCCAAGTGGAAGAAATGCCAGACACAGCTAAGGTCCCATGATCACCCACCCATGTCCCACTAGTTGTGAGCTCCTGGGGAGTTCTTGTAATTGGGGCTAGGATTGTCTATGGGGTGGCCATGGCCTTAAAATAGGTACAGGACTATCCTGAGATGAGAAAGTAATCGTATACTAGGTTACATAAATCTCCTCTCCCCACCCCAGTCAACTACAGCCAATAATCCATTACGATTTTGGTACGTGAGAAAACGTTTGCTTAGTCCAATAATAAGAACTGAGATACCGTATAGCCTATGTCAAATTAAATTGGTATGCATATATTTTTTTATTGCATATTTTGGAATTATTTAGCACATGAACTTCCAAGGTCGACCTAACCAGTGTTTGTGATGTGCCCTCAGTTGAAGACCCTGTTGCACTGCTGCTGTCGCCGAAAGCGTTTCTTGGTCCAGCTGGCGAAGCACTTGGGGGCTTGTCTGCTGTTGGCTCTGAGAGACAGCAGTGTCGCCCAGGAGGCCTTGAGTTTGATGCTGGAGTGGGAGCTGCTCACGCAGGAAGACCAGAAGATGCAGGTCGTCACCACACTTCAAAGCACAGACTCGGGCCGAGAACACTACACTGCCTTATGTCGCCGACAGATGCACTTACGAGAACTGGTAAGAATCAAGCATTCAGGTGTTTACTCTCTATAGTTTTTTGTTAAGAAAACTGGATTTTCTTGACACTATTGAAGACAAATACTGTAGCTATTACAGTATTGTATTAGCCATGTAGATGGAAGTTAGAGAAATATAATGTCTGACCAATGCAGGTCTTAAACCTGTGGCATCCAGTCCTAAATATCCAGTTCCTGGAATCAAAAGCCCCAGAGGGCCACTATAATTTTATTTTATTAATGTAGCCAATTGCCATTTATCATATATCCAGGAAGAGTCAGGGAAGGGATTTGGGGAAAAAATCTGGCATGGACCTATTAAAAGGAACCGCCTCTGCATTTGCCTGGTGGTGAAAATAGGGAAACCACAAAAAACATTTTCAGGACGGCCGAGGTGGGATTCAAACTCCCACTTTCCCAATGCTAGCGAGGCACGAGTTAGCCCTCTCGGCCACCCTATCATCCGGTCCTAAACTCCAGTTAGTGGAATCAAGTTGCAGCAGGCTACTGTCACATTGTGATGTTGCCATAATAGGAGAATTGAAGTGTCTCAGCATAAGCTCAGTGGAAAATCAACAAAGTCACAGGTTTATAGCTACAGTTTGTGATTTTTAGCATTTGCAATAGATGCAAAATTTGTCCACAATTCATCATGTAATATACTGTATCTTCATGTTCTATGAATTTTTTAGCAGTATTTAATCTCTATAAATAAAGTAAGCACATACGTGTTTCACAGCAATAACCACTTGACTTACGGTATTAGAACACATTCAGTTAAATTAACATATACAGTATAAACTTTTTAACACACTGTTAGACGTTTACTTATTATTATTGTGTAATGTCTATAATACTGAGCTAGCCACCTCAGGATAGTGGGGCAATATACTTGCTTAAATATCCACACAAAGACACAGGACACCAACTTCTATTAAAAATACACATTTATTAATAATAATTATTTTACACATCTGAGCAGGCCTCCATTTTCCTTGCCTGGCATCATTCCAACAAAAACAACCAACATCACCATGGTATCTTTTTTTTTTTTCAACAAGAAGAAATCTGAACAACCGACTATCATAAAAGGAACATACATACTACAATGAAACTTCATTGGGCAAAGCCCCCTATTACCTCATTGCTAGGACACCACAAATAATCCAATAAGCATAAGTATAAGACTCCTTGCAGTGCCCAGCAAGAGGTAGCCGAACCTAAATACATTAAACAAACCGAAATCGTGAGGGTGAACGCTGTAACCAAATAAATTCGGTTACAATTGTTTGTACTAACTTTTATTCAGGGGCTATTCACTTTAATTGTTTCTTAACAGTAATTGCCAAACCTTTCTGGATCAGTTGGTTTCTAAGAGTAAAGTTTTGAAGCCATTCTTTCAGTGTTGCCAACTGTTGTAGCTTTGCAGTCGGTCAACACGAACTACTACAATGTTAATCTCCCTAAAAATACTTAATCACTTCAGCAAAGTTGACCAACTGAAGAGCTACAAAGGACTGTTTTAAGAGTGGCATTGTGATTTTCAGTCTTGCAACTTTGTACATGTTATTAAGTGTTTTTAGGGGCGTGGTGGCTCAGCGGTCTAGCTGTATGCCTCTCACCAAGGCGGTCCGGGTTCGATTCCCGGTCAATGCATGTGAGATTTTCGAAGTGAAATGCCATGTCCTGTGGTTCGGATTCCACGTAAAAAGGAGGTCCCGTGGCTCATGATCTCAAGATTAACGGTCACGTTAAACTACAAGCTTCCTTTCCTTTTAAGTGTTTTTAGGAGATTAACATTGTAGTAGTTTGCAGCAAACATTTTTAGTAGATTTCATTAGAAATGGGTACCATGTTACGACTTCTGGAAAATTTCGACATATCTTTACGTTTCACTTTCTCCCGACCACAAAACTACCGTCAGTTCAAAGGCTTATACCGGTACTGTATAATTATACCACTTTCTTGTGGTCACGATAAGTATCATCATCATCATCATCATCATTTCCCCTTATCCAGCTTCTGCCGGGTCGGGGTATTTATGGCACTTCTCCACTTTCCTCTTTCCATTTAACCTTCCTTACTGCACTCCAGTAAAAGATCTGTACATCAGAAGTAAAATTCTACCCCTCAGCATAAGTGCAGATCTCCGAGCAGCTATGCTAATATACAAAATTAAACACAACACAATACTCTATAGCTCTCCCTACATCTTGAACTCGGACAATCATTCTTATGGAACTAGGCATGCGAAGGACGTAGCCTTATATATCATTCACTCTTCTAAATACGGTAGAAATAGTTTCAAGTTCTCTGCATCACAGTCATATAATAAACTTCCCGATGAAGTAAAAAGTGCACCAACTTTGTCAGTATTTAAGAGGAAAACTACGAAAGTATTGTGGGAAAAATTCGATGCATCGTAATACATCAAATAAGCTTAAAAATCCTGTGCTTATCATTTTAAGAGACCTTGGTCTAAACAATCTTAGATATAGTATCAACTTTACTAATAGGCCTATGCCCTTATTCATCAATTTGTGTTACCTTCAGAATTTTCTTCCTGGTGTGTAAACACACATATTACTGTACAATTCCTCTGTACGAGCCTATGGCTCTTTGGAATTAATTGAATAAATATCATTCATATCTTCCACGATCTTGTCCCAGTCCAGATTTCTTTTTCTCACGCTGTTCTTCACTGAATCAATCCACCTTGTTCTAGGTCTTCCCCTTGCTCTCTTACCCTTGCACTTCGCCTCCAGCATCTGTCTTGGTATTCTATTTTCCTCCATCCTCTTTACATGTCCAAACCACCTTAGTTTATTCTTCTCAATTCTCTCATTTAGTTTTCCCATCCCAACTTCCTTCCTAACATCTTCATTCCTCACTCTGTCTTTCCTTGTCTTACCTATCATACTTCTTAGGAATTTCATTTCACTGGCTTGGATTCTACTCTCTTGCCTGCTCGTCAGGGTCCAAGTCTCAGCTGCATACGTTAATATGGGTACATAGCACATTTTATACATTACCTCCTTGCTTTTCCTTGGTACTTCCTTATCCCAAACAAGTTTTCTTACACTTTGATAGAATGCATTGCTCTGCTGTACCCTCCTGCCAATCTCCATGTCCAACCTACCAGTTTGCATCAATTCACTTCCTAGGTATTTGAACGTGTCCACAATTTCCAAACTCTGACTTCCAATTTTCACAATGCCCTTTCCTTGTCTTTCCCCTCTTGTCATCACCATGGTCTTGCTTTTCTCTCTATCATCAATTTTCACCAATTACTTTCAAGTTTATACATAAATTATAACCAATCAAAATCTCAATTGAGTTCGTTAAATCGGACCAAGGGTGTGGAAATGGGGGGGGGGGGCTTTTTCGGAAAAGTGAGATATCGCTTTAACTTTCTTAGTATGTGAAAAATCGAATCCATTCAAAGTTCATAGTATTCTTCGGATAAGAGCCAAAAACTTATCTCAGTAGAGTTTTTTGATAGCACCAAAGGGGTGGGAAAAACGGAGTTTTGAGGGGGAAAAAGTCATATCCACCTTAAATAGGCACAATATCAAAACCGTTTAAAATGGTCGATAGTCCTGTGAAAATTGCCTAAAACTTTCATCTGTAAGAATTTTTGATATGACCCACCCTTACGCCAAGGGATGAGCAAAATGTTTTCAGAATTGTAACAATTGGCATATTTAGTGAATTTGAAATATTTTTCATTGTCTGGTGAAATCTACCTCTGCCTTCCAGCATGCTGAGAGGGATTTTTATTGGCATTATGTCGCTCCTTGGAGGGTTAGTGTTGGAGGAGTTATTGAGGTTTTAAGGGGCGGAACTATGAGGTCATCTGACCCGTGTTGGAGGAGAGCCACTTGGTTGAAATTGTGGGCTGAGGTAGTGTTCTGTAAAGCTATTTTGTCTTGGATTTTGGATTTAACCTTGACTGACTGCATGGCGCAGCGGTAACGTTCTCGCTTACTGTGCCAAAGGTTGCAAGATCGAATCCTGGTGCATCAGTTGGCATTTGAGGGTGTGCAAATACGAGGGAGCTGTGTCAATAGATTTACTGTCACCTTAAAGATCCCCTACAGGACAAAATTCCGGCACCCCGGTGTCCCTAAAAGCCGCAGTAGTTAAAAGGGACGTAAAACCAATTACATTATTATTATTTAACCTTTAGGATGTAATGATGCTCTCTTGACGAGTGAAACATGTCATCCTGTATTTTGACCCTCTTCTTGTAATCCATGTAAGTAACTTTCATTCACTTATCAATTTTTTCAGGTTGTTTGACATTTCCCAATAATTGGGATTTTAATCGAGTTGACCATCAGAAAAGTTAGCATTTCAATTTTTGTACTGACCTAATAGCTCAAGGCTTGCCTTTGTTGTCAATACTATCATGAAAATCCAGTTCTTGGCTTAACATTCCTACCTCAGAATTATACTTTATCTTCCATTTTGACAATCATAGTACATATTATCATTATGTGTTACTTTCATTTTCCCCCCCAGCAACAGAAGGGTGGTCCACGCAAGCTAGCTCTGCCCAGTCGCTCCACTGATGCAGATATCGCCCGTCTGCTTAGCTGTGGTTCCTTTGGTAACCTAGAGTGTCTCAGTTTGGCCTTCACCCACGTAACTAGTGCCTGCGCAGAGCAACTCATCAAACTACCATCTCTCCGCTACCTGAACCTCTGGGCGACACAGGTTAGTTCCTAGCATCATTTGTGATTAGATTACAGCATGTTACTAACATTATAGCAGAGGCAGCTTGCAATACAACAAAAATTATTCTCTTAAGAGGCCTAACACCCAGGTAATTGACCCCATGATGATGATTATTATTATTATTGCCACTATCGTAACACAAATGAAATATAAAACATATAAGTTTATGATAATAATAATAATAATAATGTCAATAGAGGAGAGATGTCTGATGCCTTTGAAATCAGGACAGAATTGAGGCAAGGAGACGGGCTATTACCGCGTCTCTTCAATTGTGTTTTGGAAAAGGTCATCCGAGAATGGCGGAAGGAAATGAAAACTTCAAGGGTAGAAAATGGCGTAAGGCTAGGGTACAAGTATATGAATCTTACAATCGACTGTCTAGCCTTTGCAGATGATCTAGTGATCTTTTCAGATTCCATTGATATGGCAGAAGAACAACTTAACCAGCTGAAAAATCAAGCACTGAAGGCTGGGCTTCAAATCTCCTTTGAGAAGACACAATTCATGACAAACATAAAATCAGCGCCCAGGGAACTGGAGGTCGGACTAGGAAAAGTTCAGAAGGCAGAAAAGCTTAAATACCTCGGTGAATGGATAGAGCCTAACCTATCAGAGAAGGAAGCCTTCATGTCACGCATTAATAAAATGGAAATGGCATACAACCTGACTAAAGACATATACAATAAGAGATCGATATCCTTAAATGCCAAAATTAAACATTACTGCACTGTTATTCGACCAGAGGCTCTGTATGCGGCCGAGACTCTAATAATGAACAAGAAAGGTCTATTGGAAAAACTAGAGGCTAAAGAAAGGAAGATCTTGAGGAAAATTCTGGGTCCCATCAAAGAAAACAGCGAGTACAGAAGGTGTCACAACCACGAATTGTACATGCACGTGGAGAAGATCAGTGACATGATTCGAAAAAGAAGGATTGCCTTTTATAGCCACGTGACACGAATGAGCCCAGGCAGGATATCAAAACGGATATTGACGTACTTTCAAGATAAGAAAACCAAAGGGGCATGGTTTACAGAAGTTGAGAAAGATCTACGTGAAATGGAAATTTCCCCTAAAGATATCCAGGAGCGTGTTCCACTTCAGGAAAAACTACGTACGCACAAGGGATTCCAGGAAAAGCTGAAGCTGAAGACAGGGAAGGCGTGGTCCCAAGAGAGAAAAGAACAACACCGGAGACGAATGCGGGAACACTGGGCGGTAGTTAGAGCTCGGAAGAAGAGACAGTTGAACTGACGTGGTCCCTAGTTGGCCGAATCGAAGAAAGAAGAAGAATAATGTCAATAATATCACCACTCTCAGTCCTTGAAGAATGAGGAAAGAGGAACTTGAAAGGATGGAAGGCAGATAGGAAAGAGCATAGACAGTAGAGGGAACAACATATAAATGGACCCAGCCCAGAAATCACTGTCACCAATTCCTGAACACGCCACCCGCTGCAAGCTCCCAAGGGTCCTGATGTAGAAGTGGACTACATACTCCCTGCCCTTCAGATGCCTCTTAGGACAGGCAGTGTGTAGTCAATCCCCCACCTGCAGCATGAAGAAGAAAGTGACAAGAGGTCTCATCGCTCCGGAAATGAGGGTATAATACCATCGAGGTCAGTGAAGAGTCGACCAAGGGAGGGCAGGACTTCTGGACTAGAATTTATTCAAATGATAAAAGAGAATTTCACTCGGCTTATATTTTCAAATCTCTTGGGGGAGGCCCCCAGACTCTTAGACCTGGTGAGTGAGTATACTGTTAAGCCCGGAAATATAAACAACATTACCAAATTTATGGATGTATGTTTTGAACACAATCGGGACAATGTATAATGTGTTGTACAAGTACAGTAAATTAGGGCAGGGGTTCTCAAACCTTTTTTGTCGCGCCCCTCTTCTGAAACATGAAATATCTATCCCTCCCCCCCCCCCCTATTCTTCTTTCCTTTCCTAGCACTTCTACTTCACACACAATGAAATGGATCTCAAGATCTCTACAGTGTTTGCTTCTGTCAATTACTGCAACTACCAGTTACAAAAAGACACAATTTCCTATTCTTGGAGCACATCAAAGTTCAACAATAAAAAAAAAAATAATGTAATGGCATTACTTGTATCAGTTTATTGTAAATTGGGCTAACCACTTCTACTGAACACACACCTGTTCACTCACTGTCTTTGAACTTGCAGCAAAGGCCTGGCTAATTCGAGTCGACATTGGCTGAAATAGAAGAATTTGTTCTTGTATGGTAGTAACGATTCTAATGGGGTGAGGGGGTCTCCGCCCCATTAGAATCGTTATTGTACACGTCAATACGGACCTTGTGAAATGGATAATCTTCCAATTAATCTTGTATGGTAGTGGCGGTCACATTGGCATTAGTGGTTGGGTAAGGAGATATTGCTGTGGGTGGCGGGTGAAAGGGTGCTGTGTGGGAAATGTAACTCTATTCCTTTACTCAGAATTCCTGGTCAGTTCTTGTGAAATAAGACAGCAAAAGTAAGAGTTAATCAGTCTTGAATAATCGTGGGAGCTTCCTGTCTGTGATAGGTTCATGGATTTGAGGATAGCAATATTTGTTACAGAATATGAAATATAAATATTTCAAACAGAGCTGGTGCCCCCCACTTTGAGGACCTCTGGATTAGGGGAGCTAAAGCTATAAAAAATACAGTTGGAGTCTTTAACAGTCCAGAATATTAGACATGTTGCAATGTGAACAGACATAGATTCTGTCACTCCTAGGAGGTTTGATGTTTGAGGACCATTCCTGTTCATGGTTGGACATTGAGGGATTTGGTAATGTTTTGTCGGCTATTTTGTCTCGTAGATTTGAACTTAAAGAGATCTGACAATGCTTGCTTGGCGAGTGAAACATGTCATCCTGTATTTCCTCCCTCTTCTTACAATCCGTACAAATAACTTTTTAATCACATGTAACTTTTTTCAGATTGTTACACATTTCCCCATAATTGGCATTGTAATTGTGTCGATCGACTGAAAACTGTGTGTATGTGTCTAATAAAATGTAACTAAATGCAAGGAACTTTTGAGGAGGAAACTTTTTGACCACAAGATGGACGTACAATCAATCAATGGATATGAAGAGGAAGATATAAACAAGAAAAAGGACTAACACAATTACAAGCAGATGTAGGTGGAGAGATAAAAGGGAATAACACATAAAACAGACCAACACAGCCAGACAGGGAATTCATGACATAAATCCAATCCATAACTCTTCAATGCTAAAGCCCCCACTGAGTTAGTTTCAACAGTCTCATCAGTAGCATGGGCAGCAACAAGTTCTTCTGTTGTTTAGATGAATCTTCTGTCTAGGAATGAATAGTGTAGGATGGAGTGAAAACTGGACAAATGCAGGAAAGGAAGACAGCAAAACTAAACAAAAAAAAAAAAGACTATTTTATAATTAGCGAGCCAACCTCATGGTGTAGATGTAGCATGCTTGCCTCAGGTTCAATTCCTGACTCTGCCGGAGATTTAAGAACTGGAACAGGGTGCAGTCAGCCTTCTGAGACAATAGAGTATCTGCTTGATATGAGGAAGAACTGCCCCATTGCCTAGAGGTTCTCCATAATTTGTAGGTGACAGTAGTTCTTGGATGCATGTGGTCCTCTGAGGCCAAATAGCAGGGTTACTTTTGTAGTTACGAATGTAATGCTTCTTGTTGTAAATAATAATTTGCTTCAATTTTTTGTATCCACAGTTTGGAGACTCAGGCCTGATGATGATATCAGAACACCTCCACAAATTACAAGTGCTCAATCTTTGTGAGACTCAAGTTTCGGACAAGGGCATTGCTGCGTTATCAGGTGAGGTTTTGATTTATTTGTGATAAAGTAATATGTTTGAACTTGAACAGAAATGTAGGGAGTATGGTATAAAGATCAGTATTTCAAAGACGAAGGTTATGTCGGTAGGGAAGAAATGCAAGAAAATAGAACGTCAGGTAGGAGGAACTAGATTAGAGCAGGTGGAACATTTTAAGTACTTGGGCTGTGTATTCTCTCAGGTTGGTAGTAAGGGAAAGAAACAGTCGATGTGTGGAAAAGCCAATGCAGCGAGTTCTCAGTTGCTATCTACAGGATTTTGCAAGAGAGAAGTTATGTAGCTCAGTATTTAGACCGACCTTGCTGTATGGAAGTGAGAGCTGGATGAATTCAGGATATCTTATACATAAGCAAGAGGTAACTGATATGAGGGTAGCACGAATGATTTCTGAGACAAATAGATGGGAGCAATGGCAGGAAGGTACTCGTAATGAAGAGATAAAGGCTAAGATAGAAATGAACATGCTAGAAGAAGCTGTTCGGATGAGCCGACTCAAATGGTTGGGATCATGTGAAGAGAATGGGGGAGATGAGATTAGCTAAGAGGTTAATGAGTCCGGCTGTAGAGGGTAAGATAAGCAGGGTAGACCTAGGAGGCGATGGTTGAATTCAGTGAACGATTTCGAAGTGTAGAAGCAGAGGAAGCCGCAGTGCTAACTGCTAATAGGGGATGGAGGTGACTTGTTCACAGAGAATTGCAGACTAGACTGGATGCATGTATGTGTATAAGGTGTCAGTTCCCAGCTTCTAGTTGAGGATACTGACAAATCTTAAGATCAATTTGCTATGCATAGTTGCGTCCTTCTGACTCAAAACTTAGCACAGGCTGTGCTAAAGAAAAGCTCTAGTGAACGAAATAAAGGTACAGTAATTAAGTTTCTCCAGCATATATTAAGTTTTTTTCTTTTTAGATGATAACCTTAAATATTGAATTATTGTTACCTTTTACTAAATTGTAAAGGTTTATTAAATAATGAAAAGTTTCCACATAGTCAATACTTATATTTTATTAATTACAGGATGTCTACCAAAACCAACTAACAGATTTCCCTGACAATTCCCTGATTTTTTCAGGATAAATCAGTAAATTTCCAGAGTATAAGAGAGTATAACAGTAGCAGCCATAATAAACATATAAAACAGAGCTTGTACTAAAAGGGCATTTCAAAAAGTTCTTGAACAATAAAGGGTAGAATGGACAAAGTTGAAGAGACAAAAAAGAAGTACAGAACTATATTTTTTCTATATTTTGCCAATTTCAAAACTTTTCATCCAGAAAAACTATTGGACTTACGAGTATTGAAAGTAGCTCGTCAATAGTGATACTCTCAAAAATCATACAGTTACACATTTATATACAAATAAGTTACACTTGTAATTTGTGTGCTCTATCTTGCAAGAAATGAGAGCTTACTGATTTAACGTCAGTACGAACATACATCTACAACAATCGTCACCAGAATATACCTTTCATCCATCAAAATTTAAATTCTTAATTTCCAGTTATTCAAGTTAAAGCTAAAATTTCTTGAGTATCATTTAAATACCTTGATAATTCCCTGAGTTTTCCAGAAATTAAAAATTCTCTGTTTTCCATGCTTACCAGAGTAGATGACAGCCTGAATTATGACTATCAATTAGTGCATGTTTCGGCACTCATTCTCAAGCTTTCCTCAGCGAGAACAAATAACAATTGAGCATCTAAATGTGCAGTCCTAGACTATAACAAACATTAAATGACACTTAAAAAATTCTAATAATGTGCTGAATGTCTACTAGCTGCTCTGACAACTACTTTTCTGATGTAAAGAACTGTATGTAGAGACTCTACAAATGCTCCATATCAGATCTTTCAACAGATTTAGTAAACAAACACTGTTTTTGCACAGGGTCATTATCTATGTGCGCCCCTATAAACACGGCAAGCTAAGCCAGCTGTGACTGGCACAGATCGCGGGTGCGCATACGCGGTTCAGCCGGTGGTTGGCGCGCTCCGCTGACTCATATCGTTAGTTCACACGTGTTTTGTCATTCATATGGACGTTTATCTGCAAAGCTTAGACATTACTGTTGCACGTTTAGTGTGTATTGTGGTTACTGTGATTGTTGGTCATGCCTAGACACCAATTCACATTGCGCGAACGTGTGTATATCCATAATTCGTATATGAAAATCAGAAAATCTCGAATCAAGTTTCCAGGAAGACATGTGCCTAATGCCAGTACAATTAGGGGGCTCGCTAAACGATTCAGGCTCCGTAAATAATAAGAGTTGATGGACATTCTTTCATCAAAAGATGTCAGGTGTGTGTTACAAGAGAGGGAGGACATTTTCAGCATTGCCTATGAGCACTGTAAGCACCCATTATTGAACATGTTTGGTAAAAGTGTAAAAATGCGAGCCACCCACCGGCTGAACCAGGTAGGCGCGCCCGCGATCTGCGCCAGTCACAACCGGCTTAGCTTGCTGTGTTTACCAGGGCGCACATAGATAATGACCCTGTATGTAACCATCATCTCATCTGAGCACTTGTAGGTCATTTCTACATAATTTACAATCATTCAGCAGTATAGGGCTTATTGCTGAAGTATATCACAGCAATGGTAGCACCTTTATAGATTAGTTTGGTGGAGTCAGACTGTTTGTTGATGGGATCATCATTTCTCAGTCTTGCAACATTGTAGATACCGTATGTAAATAGTTCTTATTTTGGATTCTTAAATGCTTTAGTATTTTACCAGTAACAGTTGTCACACTTTCTTGGCTTTTGAGGTGTTTTTTGTTTTTGTAGGGTAGTGACCGTTAGTGGGTGTCATTGTAGGTTTGGTAGTATTTTGTAAAGCTATTTTGTCTTGTATATATTTTTTACATCATGACGACGACTGGTATACATACCGTATCCACTCATGGGAAACACATGCTGCGGACCATGTACTGTGACAGAACACTACATCAAGCGCTGTCAACTTATTTGTAGAAGAACGTCACAGACATGGAGAGGCCAAGCGACAAGACAAAAAAGCTTCGTCAGTTACAACCCCTCCCCCAACCATTCAGTGCAATTTGTGTGGGCGCATGTTTTATGCCAGGATTGGCGTGTTTAGTCATCGGAAACACATCCACAAGCTGGTTTGAAAAGCTGTATGCAGGAAGAAGTATGTGTACTCGGAATCGAGTTACAGCCGCCGCCGATTTTTGGATCTGATGGTGCTCGCTTGACAAGCAAAACATATCATCCCTTAGTTTTCTCCCTCTTCTGTAGTCCAAAAGAAATAAATATCAGTCGAACCTCGAATCACCTCGGGAGAAAATTTTTATTTTGAGTTATCGAAATTTCGAGAAATAGAGAAATACCGATTTTAAGCATCTTTAGCGCGTTATTTAACCACATTTGTCTATGAACCATTACGGAGTACAGTGCAAAAATATCTGACAGCATTTAACAAAAAAAAAAATCATACAGTACTTTATGGCATAACTTCAATTACAGTATAACAATTGTACCTAGGTATACCGTATAGCTTACAGTAGCAGACAGAATACGTGCGTACAGTGATTAAAAAAGGAACATACAGTACCTCCGCTAGCACCTTGGGAAGAAATCCGTTAGTTTCTTTTGTTTTTTACTGTTACGCTTCTTTTCCTCAACAAAGTTTTCAACAACATTTATTGCTGTGAAAACACTGTCATTTACATACAGCTGACTCTGTATGTACGATCGAAGAACAGCCACTGCACTTTAACGCCTGATCTGCTGACGGTGCGGGAGAGGGCAGCTCCAACTCTTCTTGTTGGGAATCACCATCGTCGTCTTCTTTCAGTTCTTCTTGCTCGGCAGCAGTGTTGACGATACCCGTAGGTTGTTCCGCAACTATAACATCACAGTCCACATTTATGTAACTCTCAAAATCAGCTTTGCAATTAACAAGCTGCTGATATTCCGCCCATTCCTCAGGAACAGAAATGACTTCGTCCTCTGCAGCTTGCGAGTAATCTTTCGAAAATCCTGTTTTGCGAAAGCACTTAGCAATTGTTTCCTGTTTCACATCAGCCCACGATTTACTTAGCATTGTTATCGACTCTAGTAGATTGATGTCTGTTAATGACTCCTCGGAGTCAATTGCTCTCAGAATTCTCTGAACAGCCCTCTTCCTATAGTAATGTTTCAAGTTTTTAATCGCCCCCTGGTCCATTGGCTGTAGTTTGGATGTTAAGTTCGGTGGCAAGAAGACCACGCGCACTGCTCTCAGCTCCTGAGTGAGCACCTTGGGGTGAGCTGGGCAGTTGTCTACAAAAAGTAGAACTTTCCTCCGTTCATGTTGAAACTTCTTGTCAATACCATGCAGCCAAGATTCGTAAATGGAGCTTGTCATCCATGACTTCCGGTTGCTTTGGTACAGGACCGGTAAAGACTTAACACCCGAAAAACAGCGAGGCTTCGCCGATTTTCCGATCACTAAAAGTTTTAGTTTTTCTGTTCCCGTCATATTAGCTCCCAGCATTACCGTAACCCTTTCTTTACTTCTTTTACCACCGAAACACTTTTCACCCTTAAAGGCCAGTGTCTTTCCAGGCAGGCATTTGTAGAATAAAGCAGTCTCGTCAGCATTAAACACGTCATTAGAACTGTACTCCTGTAACAGGGCTGGTAAAACGTTTTTTTTTTTGTAATGTTCACAGTCCACTTCACTGACAGCAGCACTTTCACCTGACATTACCATCTGCACTATTCCATTCCGAAGTTTAAACTTTTCCAGCCACCCACTGCTGGCCTGAAAAGATTCATAACCGAAGTCTTTAGCAAATTTTTCTGCTTGTTCACGAACTAAGCTACCATTGGAATGTTTTTGTCTCTCACACGGGTCACCCATTGAATCATTGCTTGTTCCAGCTCCGGGAATGTTGAAGTTTTAAGCCTCTTCCGCTGTGGTGCAAATCGTGTTTCATCCACAGCCAGACGAATCTTGTCTTTATCTTTCAGTATTGTAGATAATGTGCTGGGAGGAATTCCATACTCAGCTGCAATATCCTTCTTCTTTTTCTGACCTTTCTCCACTTCACTTATCACTCGAACTTCTTCACTCAGGCTCAGGCATTTCACTTTACGTTTCTCCATGATTGCATCTACAGGGCTGTAAGCGTACACTGAACAGCCAGATACAAGCTGCAAGTTTTCCTGGTGCTGACGCAATGCGCGGGGATGGCCCGTGGAATCTTATCAGCACTGGGAATTCTCACACCAGCTAAGGTTAATGAACAGAGCAGGGGTGGACAGATAAGCCGCAATATAAACGCTTAGGAACAAAATTCGAGTTAGAGAACAATTTTTGCTTCTAGGGAGGAAAAGTTTGCTCCGAAAAATCGAGAAATTCGTATAATCAAATTTCGAGTAATAGAGAAATAAATACACGTCAAGAATAGGACAAATGGCCGGGAAGTAGAAATTACTTCGAGATATTGAAAATTCGAGTAATGGAGGTTCGACTGTATATACTGTATATTTTCAATCACATGTAATTTATTCCAGGTTATTTTTCACGCCCCAGCAATTGGGATATGCGTTGACTAAATGAAAAGTTGTAATATCAATTGTTTTGGATGAGTTGCAGTCTGTTTAACAGGTGTATGAATGAATTTTCTAATTAAACGTCCAATTTATTCTTTCAGCAATGACCAGCTTACGCAAGTTGAATCTGAACAGCACCAAGCTATCGGCACATACATTCGAGCAACTGAAGCAGAAACTCCCAGCCTTACAAGAGTTTGATGTGCGTTACACTGAAGCATGGTGAAGATGAGAATGTGTACTTAGCGTGTGTGTGTATATGAATGGACGTCAGACAAGTTACCAGATGTTTAATGCCAAAGCGCACGTCATTTCGACACCACATATCTTTGTAAATAAAACTTTGTTTAGTCACTTACCTAGATATGAAGAACAATATAATCGCACATATTAAGAGTGATGAATCCAGGTACTTTCCAGCTGTTCAAACACAATTTTGTAATAATCTGAACTATTTGTCTCAACAATAGAAGTTATGATAGCAAGTGCGAGCGAGGTGTTTGTATGTTGAAACATACAACATTTTAATACATTAAGGGGTGATAAAGTTAATGAGCACTAGTATATTTAGTTCACCACATCATACTTTAGTTCTTACATATAGTTTCACTGTCACATGACAACACCATCACAGAGCGTTGAGATTGCTGTGCTAGTGGCTTCCTCACTGATCAGTGATAGTGTGTCTGCCTCATAATCTCAAAATTGTGGAATCTAATTCTGGATTTTTTAGAAAGGCAGGAAAAATGTTGATGTGAAAAAAAAAAAAAACAAACAAACCAACTTGCATTTGACAATTACAAGACAAAATTAACTCGATCTCAACCACACATCACACCCAATGCCAGATGGTAGTGCAAAGCGGAGTAGATCGCCTAGGTAATTCCAACAACAACAAAAAAATCCAATACAGATAGCTGAGGTCATATGATTAATATGCCCATATGTGAGTTAGGTCCACTACAAGGTCTCTGTATGGGTCATCAAATGTCACTTGATACCCATCATGTTAAGATGTACTGTGTTGTAATATGACTTGTCAGATAACTTTTCAATCTTCACTATTTTAGTGGCATTGACGTTTATATGACACCATGTAGAGATGGTATGATTAGCTGATTCCGTCTGGTTTATCAGGTTCCTGCCTTTTATCATCCTTGCAGTTTGTCCAATGACGCCATAGCCACCAGATGAAGCTGTCGTGCGACAGAATTAAAATATGATGTGGCATACCGAATATATTAGTATTCATACATCATTTTAATCTTCTTCTTTTTTTTTTTAATATATCATAGTTTCATGTTGCACACACACTAAATTATTTAAATATAGTTTCTTAGAAATATCCATAAAGAATTTTATACATTGGTATTGTGATATATTTGACAGATTGTGTGTATCGTGGCAACTTGTTTCATGACAGACTGGAGAAATTGCAAATCAGGGCCCTTTCAAGACTGTTGCTGCAGTGTGCAGTTCTTCTTCCTAATGTTGATAGTCATCAAAACAGTGTAATTGCTGCAATTCAGTTCATTCTTTGTATTTATAATTTGTATACATTTTTACTGTTACTGAATGTGTGCATGAGATGTTATTTATTTGTTAATTTATTTATTATACTCGAAAGCAGTGAAGCCATGAGCTCTACATTCAAGACTATTGTCTTACAGTTCATGCAAAGGACTTATAAAACTGTTTAATGTTGACATGTGAGTCTTTATTTCTGTTTTGCACCAACAGCACCCTTACAAAACCAGGCATATTTCACACTATGTAAATTTTTTCAGGTTATTTTTTGCATGTCTCAGTAATTGGGAAGAAATTGTGTTGACCAACTGAAAAGCTTTATTTTTTATGTTATGCCCCCATTTGTGTGAGAAATGTTTTTCTTTCTGCCCCACATTGGAGCACTTGAATCAGTCCATATACCATATTTCCTCGCATAATCGTTGCACCCCTCTTTTCAAACACTAAATTAGGTTTATAAAATTTCATTGCATAATCGTCGCATAGCATATTCGTATTTGTGCGCCAGTCAGTTACACATGCTGCCGCGACTTGATAACCTGGCGCGACTTTGTCAGAAGAAAAATATCTCGTCTTTATGCCTGCGGGCAATGAACCGCGACGCGAACGGCCAGCTTCGTCAGCACGTTCCGCGAGCTTTAACCTGTCGTGACCTTGTTAGAAGAAAGAAGCCTTTCTCTGACTGCAGGCTATGACTCACGCCACGCGAATGACTGGCCCGTGCAGCTAATAATGATCCAGTATAGTCCTTAAATATTCTTTGCATAATCGTCGCACCCTGCTTTCTTCCACGAATTTTAGGCTAAAGAAGTGCGACGATTATGCGAGGAAATACGGTACATGTAAGTCTATTAGTGTTAGAGATTAGGCTTTTCAGCTTCTTCTTCTCTCAAAATTTCTTCATCCTGTCTGACCTTTGTTTGTCAGTTAAGGTATAGAGTTTATAGAAAGAAACAATAAAAATAACTAGATCAACATCATCATGTACAGTTTCCAGCCCCAGGCTGGGTCTGTTTGGAACATAGGCCTCACCACTAAGTCCTTTCTTCCCACCCCCTCTCCGCTGTCACTGGTCCAGTCCTCGCCCCTCTTCTTGACACATTCCTCCACTCCTTTAAGCCATCTACCTTTTGGTCATTTCTTCTGCATCTCATGTATCCTCTTGGGAAACTTCTTCTCTTCCATTCTCTTTAACCCTAGAACTGCGGACCGTCTTCCAGGAAGACGGTGTGATGTTTAATCAAGTGCGACCGTCTCTCTGAAAGACGGTCTTGGAATTCAAATATAGTACTACTGTTAGCCTTCAAATGGCACTAATTTCAAATCATGGTGGTTCCCGATGCTTTTATCTTTCGTAGTGTAAGTCTTTGGCAAACAAATGACAGTATGCAAGCTATTATTTGGCTGCAGAAGTGGAAGTACTTTCATGTTGATATTGAAGTTGCATTGAGCAAAATGGCCGCCAACCATGTAGACGATTCAGAAATTGAGCAGATTTTTCACGATTCGTGTGATAGTATGGACGATGACAGTGATTATTGTGTGGATTCGTATGAAAATGAAGATGGTGAAAGTAGTGGCAGTGATACCGGCGAACAGGATGTCACGCAAGTTATGGAAATCCCCCATCAAGCGATGTTTATCATGTTCCGACAGACCCTGTACACATGCCTAATGTTAGCCGTGAAGGGGTAAGTGTGAACTAGACTGATATTCAACCCGAAGAAAGTGACTTTCCAGGTAAAAATGTACCGTTTATCGTTCATCATCCTGGGCCTGTGAACTTGCCTCCCCGTAATCACGCGCCGAATATGTACTTCAAAATCGAGAAATGTCATATTTTTGTAAAAATAATTTTCTTTTTAGTAAATAACAGGAATTATTTGAAACTGGTTCTTGAATTAGTAAAACAACTATGAACTTTTCATTTATGATGTCTCTGACGAACATTTAACTCGGCAATATGGTTTTCTAGAGCAGAAAAGTCAATATTTTTTTATTTTTTATAAAATACTTTTTATGATGAATTCAAACTGACGAGTCTGAATGATTCACCTATATCAATATAATATAGAACAGTCTTTCAGCTTTCTATTGATGTATGATAGATCATATTCATGAACACAGTATGCTTACAGATACCAAATTCCTTTAGTGTGTACTTTATGGGAATTAACTGCAGCATTTGACAGATAAACCTGCAGCAGTTCTAGGGTTAAATGTCCATACCACGTCAGTCTTGATGTCTCAATCCTACCTTGCAAGGGCTCCTCTTTCACTATTTCCCTGACCTTTTCATTCCTCACTCTGTCTCTTCTTGTTACTCCGATCCTACTTCGCAGGAACTTCATTTCACTTGCCTGTATTCTGCTTATGTCTCTTTTCTTCATTATCCACGTTTCTGATGTATAACACTTCCTTGCTTTTTTGTGGGACATCTTTATTCCACACTAAGCTCCTAATGCTTCTGCCTGTCTGCCACGTTCCGTAATCTCTTTGTAATTTCTCCCATTTTCCTCCACTATACTTCCCAAGTACTTGAGACTTTCCACCTTCTTCAGCTGTCCACCTCCCAGTGTTATCCCACTCATTGGGCTGTCCTTTTTCCTGGTCGTTAACAGGATCTCACATTTACTGATGTTGAACTTCCATCCGTACTCTCCCACCGTTTCTTCCCAAGCCTTCAGTTGCTCCTGAATTTCCTCCTCCTTGTTTCCCCAGACCATGAGATCATCTGCGAACACCATTGCTTTCATCTTATCTTCTCCTATCTTTCCTGCTACCCGTGTCATTACCTCGTCCATAACCACAATAAAGAGAAGGGGTGACAGTGCACTACCCTGTTTCAGGCAACTCATTTGTCTGAACCAGTCTGTTCTCTCCCCTCCAACTTTCACACAACACACACTTCCACAATACACCTCCTTCACTCTGCCCACAGTCCCTTTTTTCACTCCCATGTTTTCCATTGCTTCCCAAACCTTCTCCCTACACACACTATCATAAGCCATCAACAGATCCTCTCCAAATATGAGATCCACTGTTGATCTCCCAGGTCTGAATCCATACTGCTCCTCTCTCAATTCTCTCTCCACTTTGACTCGTATTCTACTTTCTAATATCTTTTCATATATCTTGGTACAATGTGGTATGAGTGTGACTCCCCTGTAATTTCTGCACTCCTTTCTGCTTCCTTTCTTAAATATTGGGACAATTAATCCTTTCTTCCAATCTTCTGGGGTCTTTTTCTCCATCCATACCACCCTCATCACATGGTACAGTCACTGTTTCCCAACCTCCCCTGCTGCCTTCACCATTTCAACACTCACTTCGTCCACACCTGGTACCCTTCCTCCTTTCATCTTGTCTATAGCCATTTCCGGTCCTCTTCCATTCCTGTGTTGTCTTCTCCAGCTTCCAATACGTTGTCTCCCTCCCTATGACCATTTGGATTCAGCAAATCCTCAAAGTATTCCTTCCACACTGTCTATATCACACACTATATCAACATGGTGGGGAGTTCCAATTAATTTCCTAGTGCCTGAAATAAATGCATCACTTATTTAAACACATAATAAAACAATAATAGATACAATGCGGAAAAGGAGAATTTATTTTTCCTGCCATGTATCCAGACTGCCAGAAACGAGCCTAGTAAAACAACTATTTAGCTACTTCTGGAAGAGTTAAATGAAAAAGAAATTGGTTCAAAGAGGTCCAGAATGATTTAGAAGAGTTAAATTTAACAATGCTACTAATTGAAGGCAGAGAAGAGAAGAGGATTCTACAGCACAAACACTTACAAGTCAAACTAATAACATTTGAATGAAAACATTACACCTTAACTGACAAAGGGCAGCCAGGTCAGATAGGATGAAGAAATTTTGAGAGCAGAAGAAGAAGCTAAAAAGCTGAATCTTTAATTAACACTAATAGACTAATAGATAGATAAATAAACTAATAGACTTATATGGACTGATTAAAGTGCTCCAAATGGGCATAAACTAAGTAAAAAAAAAAGAAACCTCTTCTCACACAAATGGGGGTGTCACATAAAAAAAAAAATTGATATTACAGCTTTTCAGTTGGTCAACACAATTTAATCCCAATTACTGAGAAATGTAAAAAATAACCTGAAGAAATGTACATCAATGTGATTAAAATATAAATATTTGTTTTGGACTACAGAAGATGGAGAAAACAAGACAAATATATATTTTAATCACTTGCAGGCCTACATTTTTCAAGTTATTTTTAGCATGTACCAGTAATTGAGATTAAATTGTGTTGACCAACTGAAAAGTTGTAATATCAATTATGAAAAAAAAAAAAAAAAAAAGGCTTCAAAGCTATCTATAAGGAAATAAGTCGTACGATGCAACAACAGATATGAGTTAGTATCTCTCAGGT
Source organism: Meconema thalassinum (assembly GCA_946902985.2). Lineage (NCBI taxonomy): Eukaryota > Metazoa > Arthropoda > Insecta > Orthoptera > Tettigoniidae > Meconema > Meconema thalassinum. Next base: position 308,179,323 of record OX336392.1, on the reverse strand, counting down.
GTGCCAACAACAGTCTAGTTTAAGGAACGCATCAGATAGCCCCAGCAAACGAATAGACACGATGGGATCACACACGCCAGTCCACAGTGAGGAGCGAAGTGAACGACAGTAAAGGAACTTCCAGTAATCAGCTATATCTACAAAACCACATTAGGACTGGCTGCGTGGATCAGCGATAACGTTTCGCTTGCTGGGCCCTAGGTTGCAGGTTCGTATCCTGGCGCAGTCAGATGACATTTGAGGGTGCGCAAATGCGAGGGAGCCGTTTCAGTAGATTTACTCGCACGTTAAAGATCCCCTTCAGGGCAAAATTCCGGCACACCGGCATCTCTAAAAGCCACAGTAGTTAAAAGGGACGTAAAACTAATAACATAATTATTATTAAAAACCACATTATCTCCTGTTATATTTTAGTGTTTGTTCAAGTGATAAATCTTACTAACCAATTACAAAAGCTCATTACGTAAAGGCTCGATAATCCAGATACCCTTATAACAGCAATCGTGTAAAAAAGAATTTTGAATAGCAATGGTTACTAACAAAATAAGTCTTAAGCCGAGTGGCTTCAAGTTCCAACTTCTACAACCTTGTAAGACTTTGTTTGGGATAATAAAGTAGCCATGAGAACCAAAATGACTTTGTACAGATCATACTTTCTATTCTCACAGTGTAGAAACATGTACGTTAAAAAAGAGAGAGCTCACTAAACTTCAAGCATGTGAAATGAAGTTTCTAAGAAATATCGTACAAAAAACACAGTGTAAGGAATGAAGACATCAGAAAGGAATTGGAAGTAGGTTCAGTGGATGAAAGATTAAGGACTTCAAGACTGGCATGGTATGGACACGTAACGAGAATGCATAACAAAAGAACACCACATGCATACCTAGAAAGATGGGTTGTGGGAAGAAGACCCGTGGGACGACCTAAGAAGAAATGACTGCACCAGCTGAGAGAAGATGTGGAGAGAAGGGGAGGAAACTGGGAGTGCATTGTGAGGGAAGACTCATTCCTGGATAGACAACAATGGCAAAGACTCGTTCTACACCACCCTACCCGGCACACTGGAAGGGTTTCACGATGATGATGACAAAATAGTTTAGAACACAAAAGGTTTTCTACTTTAACAGACAAAAAGTTCTAGCCTCAAAAAACGCAATCCTTACAGAAGTGTAGCCTAATAGAGCAATGGAACAAAACATTAGTGGTTAAAATATTTGAATTGAAAACTTCTGTAGCTTAATAACTGTAAATAGAATTATACACAAGTGTTATATACATATCTGCTGAACTGAAATTAGCCTAAGTGAGCAGAATCTGATGATGTTCGCTTGATGAATGAAACCAGTCATCCAATACTACGGTGTAAAGTTGCTCCGTGGAAGAAAAAAAAAAAAAAAAAAAAAAAAAACTTGCCAAGATTATACGAAGTGCATCCAGTTAAATACCATCATCCATTTGAAGAAACACTTTTTTTTTTGTCACGATCTTATAAGCAATACAAACATAAACTGCTATAATTTACAGGAAAATGTGCAACATTTAGAGACTACGAGTATTGCATGTGGCACAACATTAGCTGACATTTCGCATCATTAATACATAAGGAATGAACACATGCAGAGCTTTCTCACTGCTCAAGATCATATAATTCTTGGTGCATTTTACGTTCTCTTAACAACAATAATTTGCTTAGTTACATGCAAGGAAAATTGTAGTACACAGTTCCCATTGCTTCCATTACCTGACTACTAAACCAGAAGCTGGTAATGCATAACCATATGCTGGTGGCGCGTCCTATTGCAAATGAAAGATGGAAAGAAAATGTAAGCTCTATAGGAGCCCGGAACAAGGCGATATAATTTTCTACACTACTGAAAATAGTAAAATACCCTTTGTAATAATGAATAATAAATTGGGGGTCATTTAGTAATATGTGTTACCCACCCACTGTCCCTTTTTAGATCATGACTTTTATAGTAAAATTGAAGGTAAGTCCGCTATTACACGCGTAAATCATGGGACAAATACAGTATTGCCCAACCCGCGCATTCGGTACTGACAGCCTTCCTATCACTTTGCCCCACTTTTCCTCTCCGCAACCCACGGTCTCCACATAACAAGACCCTACGTCCAACCGCCACACGGCAAGAATTCTGAGCATGCTTCTCACTTACACCCTGTGATTCGAATAATACACAGCGCTACACTTCAGACATTATTTCGGTACAATTATACATAATATATTTTTAAAAACGATCCTGAGTCAACGCCGAGGACATTCAAACAAAGAAATGCGATACTTTTAGATGAATAAATAAATTACACACCGAAGCTATGATACCTTTATCATAGGTATTCACTTGAATAAATACGACAAAGAGGGCAAACACTCTACAGCTAATGAATATAAAAACACTCACCATGCAATAATTATCCATTAACATGAAACAAGAGTCTGAGTGGAGGTCGTTCACAGCTTACTACAGTAGTTGACAGATAACACCATGCACACTCACTGAATCGCGACTCTCTATGGTTAATATTAGCTTTCGTGATAATACAAAAGGAAAGTTAAGGTAAGGAAATATTTAGCACTGAGCACTCAAACAAGCCCCTCTGTGGCGATATTATTGCCGTGGTTTAATATTGTCGAATTGTAGGCTCTTGAATGACGGACGGTATATTGAACACTATGACGGGAAACAATAGCCCGTGCTCTATTATCGATTGAAGCGAACTGACACCAAGAAATAAATTATCCTCAGTCACTTGGCAAGGGTTTCTTTGACACCCTCCATCCCTTCACTGTCCCTATCATCATCAACACCATCATCATTGTCTTCGTCAGAGCTTGATGAATTGCCAAGGTTAATAATCATTTCAACCACCGCGATATCCAGACCGCCTTCAGTATTTCTTTCTGTACATGCTGTACGGGATGTGTCCAGTCCTCGGGTCGAACTTCGGCGAAGTAAAAGTAACGAAACAATGACAATGAAAGGAAATCCGACACAGACAGTGGTTAACAAGCGACTGAAACGATGCCTGCCCATACGAGAAGAATTCTCTCACTTGTGTGGTGTATTTTGTTGCCACAAGTTGGGGACGGGTGTTCGATAGTAAAATGTCGAGAGCTGTGAGATATTGTTTGTAATTTTTGAAATGTATGCATGTGGGATGCATTTGCACCGAGTGTTTGAACGGACTTTAAAACAATTTGGTATGTGCATCTCCCCTGCGAAAGAAGACCATGGAAAGGCTAAAAAACAGTAAAATTCCACACGCGACACGCCGCGAATATCTTGAATTTAGATTTATTTCATCAAAGTAGATAATAGAAAATAAAATAATGCAAAACGAAATTAAATAAGTTACTTTGACAAATACAAGATTGTTACTAGGAACTTCAGTTATACACAGCACAAAATTAAGTTCTTTTGACAGTACTTTTTTTTTTCCAATTCCTGGAGATCTTTTCTTTCGACTACCACCTTAGTTGTCGCTTCGCACCCGTTTTGCTTCCTTGAACACGGCATAGGAGTTTCGTGCAGTATGGATTCTTGCTCACGGTTATCTTTTCTACTCCACCAGCTGCCATCACAGCGTCCTGAACAGTATGCATGCCAATCAGACTTGCTTCTTTGTGATTGACGATCACGCACTCCTTATTCAGGGAGAAACCTCTGTCTAGAGCTGCATTGTTGTGATACAAAGTCAGTATCATTTTAACGAAGCTTGCGAGATCGTTTTTGGCAGGAACTGAAGGTGCTGAAGCCACTAATTCAGGCCACAGCACGTCGAACTGTGGCTCTTTTCCATCGAACTGCTTCAAACGCGCAGTGACGGAGGGCAGTTTCAGAAGTGCGGAGTAGCTCCTCTTGATGTGGTCAGCTATTGCGCCAGAAAGCAAATTCTTCTGATCACAAAGAATTTCCAGGGCATTGACGATCCTAACTTCTTACAACTTAGGAGTCTCAGCGACCCCTATAGGGTCTAGGCAGGAAATAGCATGGGTCTCTTGAGAGCAAGAGTTGACCTCTCTTTGATTTTTTCAGCCATAGGATACAAATGTACAATTCTCGGCAGCACATCCGCGTCAGGAATTTTCTGAGATCTTGAGCTGTTAGATTCTTTAAGGGCTGCCCTTGTCGAGAAATCCAGGTCTCCTCTGTGAATCACAATGCGGACTGATTCCTGTATGTCATTGTCAGCAACGAGCGTGGCACGCGTAGCCCCGCGCGGAGAGGGTACGGCCGGCGGTCGGCCAGGCAAAACATGCATTTGACGTAGGCTGGGTTCTCATCCCGCTTAGCGCTATAGAAGACTGAGCGGGAGGACTCTACCGAGCGTTAGGGGGCTAAGAAGTCAGGCATTAAGTTACGAGACTTTTTAAGATTTCCCGCATTATTCCCGGGTCACTAAAATTCCCGTATCACTCGACACCCTGTGATTTCTTAGGCCCCTGAAAACAGTTATCATCATGAATATATTATGCCTCTGTATAAGTGTGATGGTGTTGGTGCAGTACATTGAGGTGTAGATCAGCTGCAATAAGCGTTGGTGCTTTCAAATTTACTTACATTTATTCCGATCCTTATCCTTCAGCGCTATGTGGGGCTAAATGACACTGTTGTTACCTCAGGAGCTCGGGACAGCTAAAGTTTTCCAAAGTGGTCTGATTATTTTCCTACAACGCTAAGCGACAACAGACGACACAATTGGTCTCTACTTTTCAAACAGCCAATAAGATATAGGCCCTAACCAGTGTCTTATTTCACTTACTCCTCTTTCTAATCATATTTTTCAATTCGTTTGTAAATTACATGTATTGTGTCAGTACTGTAGTTAGTAAATAGCCATTTCCCTATTCATTATTATCATTATGGGAAAATGACGTGAATGTCACATCCATTATACCGTACTACGTATCACCCCCACTACCAACACAAAAAGTTATATTTTTACACTTGTTTTTTCTGTTAGTTTATGTATAATGTGCCAGTTCTGTAGTAGTATTCATTATCATCCATAAGACATAAATACACCGGGCGGAGCCGGGCACTACTGCTAGTAAGTAAATAAAACTGTATTAGTTACGATCACTGTTATAATGGGTCAAATTTCAGTGATCATAACTAAACTTGTGTGGAGCTAAATTTCTGGGTTATATTTCGTTGTAACTCTCTATCAAAGTTCCATCGTTCACCACTAGGTATCATTGACATCTGGTAGCGAAAGTTGGAACTACTTGAAATTGAACGGAACTTGTAGCTCACCTTAGGGGTGTCCGCTTGAAGCAGCTACAGCCTCTGGCGAGCTGAACATGTCCTCGGACACTCCCGGCACTAAAAGCCATACGATAAATAAATAATGATACATGTAATTTTTTCCAGGAGTGTTCCTTATTATTCATACTTACATTGTACCCCATCCAGTCTTCGGGCATGCACCGCGTACCTTCTAAGAACATCGTCAATTAGGGAACAGGCCCATCAACAATTGCATGCCCAATAGAAAATCCAAGTCTCAAGCAAACCACTCAATAGAAGCTCTCTGTGTCAGTTAATAGAAGCTCTTAAATAAATTAACAAATATCTGTCAATTTCTTGATCTATAAAACTGACCAGGCCATGCATGTAGGGACTGCTCAACAAAATGTAGCAATCTCCGACTTTTCAACAATAAGGTAATGTTACATCAGGCGAATCATCTTGTAGAGCCAACTGCTTTTCAGTCATGAAAAGAGAAAAATCCCTGCAGATTTACATATTGTTTCAAGAAAATGTGAAACATTTTCTGTCAAAACCTGAATAATCATAGAAAGAATGGAGATTATTGCCATGCTATTTTGTTGATAAAGCACAGTTCATTAAAAAAAAAAAAAAGCCTAAATTGTAATTAATTAAAATATTGAAGGAAAAATTATTTTTGAAAATTTTTGAACGAGTATAAAAATAGTGTGACAACGCACAAAAAACAGATGCAACTTTCACTTATACTATTTTTTGTTGTAACTTTTAATCGTTAGATTTTTCACTTGTGTAGCAAGTTTGAAATCTGTCGACATCAAATATAGATTTAGGTATTAGGAAGTCACTTTTGAAAGCCTTTGCATAGCACTCTATGCAAGTCAAACTTGAGACTGTTGGCGTAGCAAAAAAAGAGGAGAATAGAAGCCTTTGAAATGTGGTGTTACAGGAGAATGATGAAGATCAGAAGGGTAGATAAGTAACAAATGAAGAGGTATTAAGACAAGTGGGAGAAGAGAGATGTCTCTGGAGACTACTAATGAAGACAAAAGATTGGTTAGTAGAACAAATACTACCGTATTTACTCGGATACGACCCGCCCCTGAATAAGACCCGCACCCTGATTTTGAAGGAAAAAAAAAAAAAACTCAAAACTATTTACAATCTTTACTAAATAAACAGAATAGCATTTCTACAAAATAGTTTCCAACAGTTCTGAAGTCATCCTAAAATAACACACAGAAACAATTAAAAATACAAATAAAAGACACAAACACTTCATTCATCGTCATCAGAAGTACCAACTTCGGAACTTTTTTCACCATCACTTTCCCACAAAATGTCGTCATCACTGCCATCCATAGCATTGGAAATACTACATTTCTTGAAGCTCTTCCGTATGAGATCTTCCGAGATATGATTCCATGCCGTCAAAATCCAGGAACAGAGCAGCTGAACTTCCGGGCGCTGAATACGACCAGTTGGGGTCAGTGAGTGCTTATCGGCCGCCATCCACTCCGTATACAGCTGTTTCGAGGCTGCTTTGAACAGTCGGTTCACGCAGACATCCAGTGGCTGTAGCATAGACGTCATCCCACCCGGGATGAGTTGCTAGGTCGGTTTTCCCATCCTTGACGAATTTCTTCACAGCGTCTGTTGTATGGCCACGGTAACTGTCCAGAACAAGCAAGCTCTTTCGTCGTAATAATGCAACACGTTTTTTTTCTTTCTCCAATCTCGAATACATGACTCGTCAATATCATATTTCCTACCGGCGGCACGATTTCCAATAATTTCAGCTTCCCTCATAACTTTCAGCTTCTCACTCACAGTAAACGACCGCAAACGCTTCATAGAATTCATGTTTACACTCGGAAAACGTGCGTGAGACTGTATGACGCCTCCTGCTTACGGTAAAACAAAGTGATAGCCGGAAGAAGGCTAGCACCATCTAGCAAATACTCGCAACACCCGATATCGCGCGTGGCGGGCAATTTAAATCTTTAAAATCAGGATGACTCAAATAAGACCCGCACCCCAATTTTTCACGTCCGATTTTGTTTAAAAATGAGCAGGTGGTATTCGAGTATATACGGTAAGTCATCCAAGAATAGCAAAGTTAGTTTAGGAAGGAAGGGTTGAGGACAAGAATTGTAGGGGTAGACCAAAGTTAGAATGTGTTAAACAGATTGCATACCTGCCAACCTCTCAAAGTGAAAAATCGGGAGATTCGACGCGGCGACGGGGAGGGGGGGGGGGGGGGCGAGGACGCTACATAATACATACATAGGCTAAGACATTGCAGCAAATATGTATCGAAGATCATATTATTGGTCGTTGTTGCAGGTGACTGAGGCTGATTTTGCCCTCTTCAAAAAGGTCTTGCTATATTCTTGCTCAAAACACTTCTCTTTCTGAATCGACTTCAGAGTTGTAAGTTTGTCCAAAGTCTTGTCAGAGAGAGATGACCTGAACATCCTCTCACACTCTGCATTACTATGCGGAATGGTCAGAATGGAAAGCATAACTTGAGTACCCCACCACTACATATCATTTGGCCTACCAGTGCCCACTTCACATCAATTCTCTCTTCTTCTTCAATAGATGTCACATCCTCAAGTTGGAAGTTACAAAATTGGGAATGTAAAGCATCCATTTCCTCATTAAAATTGACTTGAGTGTCTGTTAACATGCTAGGAAATGTATTTACAAAAAACTTAATTTTGGAAAATGAAATGTCCCCCTTTCCAATATGCGAGATACTGAAATCACACCTACAGACACTACAAAATGCAAATGTTGCGCCTCTTCCTGACTCAGTTATATGCGGAATCAGGGTGTCTACTGTTAAGGATGAAGTAAAAACTAGTTACTTTTTAGCTACCTTTTAGTTAATTTTAGTTACCTTTGAATTCAAGATACGTCTGCGGTCTGCAAGCAAATGGGCTCATCACGCGGTGGAGAAAGAGAGCAATGAACTGTGTTTAAAGCGGTAAATACAATTCACTTAGGGAGTTACAACAATTTCAAAAATAATAAATAAATACTAGAAATGTATTATCAAATGAGTTGTTTCAGCTAATATGTCGTCTTGTGCACAAGGCGTTTTTATAATTGCCAAGAGGTTGCTCTGCTCTTCTCTTGACCGTGGCGAGATTTCCTTTGTCCCCGCGGTAGATCACGACGAAATTTATGGGACGTTACATGATTGTAACCGAATTCTGTCTTCACAGTCAAGTACGGCGAAATTTCAAGATGTTACACGATCGGCGCTGGTCTCACCCGTTTGTCAAGATTCCCGTTGTTTTCGCGATAGAACACTGATAAATATCGCGATTTAATAATCGGTGTCACTTTTAGTCGTTCGACGAGATTTCCATTGTCTTTGAGGTCGGGCGCGAGGAAATATAGCATTATTATGCAATCGGCGCCACTTGCTGTCCGTTTGACAAAAATACAGTTGTTCTCGTCATTGAATGCGGAGAAATATCGCGATGTATCGCAATCGCTGCCGCTCTCAGCCGTTTTACGAGATTCAAGTTGTCCTCGCGATATTATGCATACCGCGCCGCACCCGGCCGTTGAACGATTGTTTATTCGTCCTCACAGATTGGTGGATGCAAGCTCAGGGTTGGGCATGGTTAAAATTCACGAGTAGTTATGGACAAGTTGTATGGCCGGCGCCGTGATTCCCGCTGTCCCTATGCTGTGGTTGGGAGCTCATCAGTTCAGGGTAGATCACGAGGAGAAATTAGTATCGCGACGCTACGTAGGCTGTCATTTCTAAGTGGGTAGATGCACTTCTCGCTCCCCGTACGCTTTTAAGTATACGGTCATGGGAAAAGTAGCGAGTAGGTTTCGGAATGTTTCGTGATTGGTGCCCAATCATCTTTGACGGGATTCCCGCAGACCTCGTGGTCACAAGTTCACGATAGGGGACGGGTTTTTTGATTTTACGCTACTGACGTCGATCTCGGTCCATTTGACGAGATTCCCGCAGGCAAGTCGTGCGGTCAGCCGGCCGTCTTGAGTATGAATGTTCGAAGTAGGTATCAAATATTAAGAATTATTCGGAGAGGATTACACGAATAATACGACTAGAGGACACGTTTTCTTTCAAATCCGAATCACGAATTATAAAAGTTATACAAGTTTTCGAAATAACCGGTTAGATTATAATATATCCGATGGAACCCAAGTTAGAAGGAAAAATCGACATATAACGGAATTTCGAATTAACCATACTGGATGTCGCAAATTTACGAGACAGATTTTTAAAATAAGTTACAGCCTACGTATTTCGAATCTTTTTCAAAACGGTAACATTTCGCAAGATCGCGACATTAAATTATTTAGCGTTATTTCTGGACTTCAATTTAATAGTCTCCAAATAAATGCGAAAAATGCGAGGTTTCTGAATAATTTCAGAAGTTTTCACGAATAAACGTCTCGCGAAAAGTCAGGCTTCCTAATATAACACATAATTATTTCACACAAAACTAAAAGTCATCTTGATGCCGACGATATACGCTGAACGATGTATACCACTAAGGGTATCCTCAGTATGCATTTCCTCGAGGTCGGGAACGGGGAAATATAGCTTATGCAATTGGCGCCGCTTGCGTAAAACTCGCTCCATCGCAATCTCTGAGCTTAGAGGCGCAAGTTTAAATGATTCAATCCGCCTTCGGAAAATTTTCGTTACCCGTATGTAAAATTCGTTACTTTTCCGTTACCCATTTGTAAAATTCGTTACTTCCGTTACCGGTAGACACCCTGGGAATGTGATCTTTGTACACACTTTTAAATGTCACATATCATTTCGCCTTATTACCGACGAACCGACGCAATCACTCAGTTCGAAAAATCACAATAACCTACCGGCATATTAACGCCAACAACATCAAACTAAGTTATACACAAATCATATAATTTCACGTGTGAAACAGATACAATATTCCGCAGCGTACAACTACCTATCACCCACTGGTCATTATGCAACACATCTAGGAACAAGCGCTGAATTAACCTTCGACGATTTCAAACGAAGACTTATTCGAAGCCGATTTCAAACGAAGACTTATTCGAAGCCAACTTTTTATAACAGCAGGACGCGACGCGGGAGTTAGTACGCAGTTGTCGATTATCGATACAAAGCGAAACTGCGGTATCGAGATATAACTTCAAAACACGTAAAGTCGATCCGTTCGATAGACGACATATTAAATCCGAAATTACGCGTGGGTTTTTTGAAAAATCGGGAGATTTAATACGTTAAGCGGGAGGGCGGGAGAAATGGTCTGAAATCGGGAGTCTCCCGCCTAAATCGGGAGAGTTGGCAGGTATGAGATTGTCTCAGATGTTAAGGTGTGGTAGCTATGTAGAGACGAAACGATTAGCTCAGGATAGCGAGGCATGGAGGGTTGCATCAAACCATTGAAAAGACTGAAGACTCAAACACACAGTAACTTTGAAGCAAGAAAATAGGGACATTTCAAGGACATGATGGAAATTGAGTTGGTAACATTGTAACTGTCGAATAAGACAAAATCATTAAAAAAGCAAGAATTTTCAGTTCTTTAATCTAAAAATTGTACAAATGCCATTTTTATGTGCTTCCAAGTCAAGAAACATACTATCATAAAATATATTTACAAATTTCCATTCTTAGGTTTTCAGGCTATATGTACAATTATCATAAACAATGAAAACTTCTCTCATTCAATAGTACGAATCAAACAAATAAAGTCGTATCTACACAATTAATAACCCATGAGCCACTTCAATCACCCACAAACTAGCATTTGTTACACCAGCAAGGTACCACTTTCCTGGAAAAATGCCTCAACTATTCCCAGTTTTCAGGGTAACTTTTAGTCTTGTCTCCCTGCCCCACTTTTTTACAGCAGAGGAAATTAAATTTGAATAAATGGTTTGAATTTCATGCATAATACTAAAGAAACATGATAACATTGTGGTATCTCAGCCTTAATGTGTTTGGAAACTGATTCAAATTGGAACATAAAAACTGCAGGGTGAACAAGATCAGCACTCCATTTATTTATATGGATGGTCGGTTTCTGTAGAAATTTTAGAGATTTAATACTCTTGAGCAGATCGATATTAATTCGAACTACAAAGGAACAAAATTGTCCCAAGTTTCTACATCTATTTTGCCAGCATTTCACCCCGGTGAACCATTTGGGTTCATTAGTTGGTAATGTACACCTCACCAAGACACTTTATCATCACACTCCTAATATGGCATAGCACTATGCATCTACTATCCCTCTTTGTTGGATAATGCTACTCTATTCCTACTAGTCACCCGAAGCTGCTGTATGCCTAGTGGCATCCCGGAGGAAAAGGTTCACTTCTCAGCTGCCAAAAAATTCTATTCTGGTTTGAGGTTCTGGAACAGAATTGACAAGCAAGTTGCCCAAGTGGTGTCAATTTCAAAACCTTGCACCAGGCCAGTAGGCTACACGAGTTTACTTTTACCAGAAGCTGAATTAAAGAGAGTTAAGGTAGGCACTTGAATGAGCTGGGTGCCAAGTTTTGGGGCTCAATACTTGTGTAGTTAAGGGATGGATTTGGCAACATTAATATCCAGTTTCATCAGATCCTTCCAACATCCAGTACCGTAAATACCCGAATGTAAGACGACCCCGAATATAAGACGAGGCCTAGTTATCAACTGCCTCTTACAGATTTTATCAAAAAAATACTCGCTAACTTGCACAATATATGCCCTTAAGGTCGTGCTTTCATTTTTATAACGTCTCGTGTTATCGGAAATCCCTCTGCCCACTTTTCAGACACATACCCTATAATTTCTTTGTTCAAGAATGGGAGACGTTATTAAAGTAAGATACGTTGATCATTCAATTACTGCTCGTAAAATTGACTGGTTGTTCTTGTAAAGATTGTTTTAAAACATATTTCCGTATGCTTTCGAACATAGAATTTATCCGCTTAAAATGACGTGTATGCGTAAATCCTAACCTCAAAATGCATGGAAATTAAACATAACAAACCATATTTTAATCTTCATCAATGCATTGATTTGTTGCGAGTTATAAGATGCCAACACCCATACTACTTTGCAAATAATAACAATTCAAAAAATTTTTTTTAATACCCTGAATATAAGACGACCCCAAATTTTTATTACACAAAAAGTGGGAAAAAACCTCGTCTTACATTCGGGTATATACGGTAAGTGCTTTAAAACTTTCCACAAGATAGTTTGCATGAACAATTAATTTTGGTCTAACCTCATGACGACACTTCAAGATGGTTTCTGGTGGCATATCTTTTGTTGCACTAAAAATCTTGTTTGACTGGGTGCAAGTTATCTTCATCAAATGAAAGAGTAATTGAAGAGTGGAATATATAACAAACCAAGCCACATTTTTTCAAATTCATATTTGTGTTGTAATGTGTGCTATGAAACACCACAGATAAAACAAGCTATGAGAAAAAAGTGCTTTCAAGTACTTTTAATTTTCCCCGAAGAACGGAGCATGATCCACACTCTTTTAGGAGCAGATAACCTCGCTGTTCCACCCCTTAAAACCTCATTAACACACTTCAATTTGGTTGTCGCGAGCCTGCGGAGGTGTAAGTGGCTAAGTGTGCCTGTTCAGACAGGAAATGTGACCACATTTTCAAGTTTTACTCAACAGATATGACCACTCCAATTCCTTCAAGTCATTTCTATGCGATGAGGCAAGGCAGGATGCTAGAAAATGTATTGTCGAGGTGCAGTCTACATACTTCTTGCAGGGAGTTAACGAGGTCAGCCCTTTACACGCACTGAATTTGTTCAGTTGCATTTGGTTAAAGGAATGCATCCAAGTACATAAGATACACCAGAGCAAGCTTTAAGAACTATATGCTTCAGTGTATACTAAAATTTGCAGAGACTGAATAGTCCTTAGTTTTCAATGGGCTAGAAAGACTTTAGTGGGGCCAGGCAGATTTTACCCAATTTCAAATAGTTGAGCCAGCCACTCTATCGACTGTATACCCTGACTTTATCTTGCCCAATGAAATTCCCCGGTTGTTCTCAGTATCCCAGAAAGAAGATCCTCTCTGACAAGGGATTTGTACGAGCAAGAATCAATTTCCTCTGTCTTCTTAGCAATTAAAATGCAGTCCAGTAGCTTAGTCAAATAAATGCAATCAGTAAATACTATAAGCCACGTAAGATCTGCAGATCAGCAGCTTGTGAACAACACTGCTTCCTTCAGCTTGTAGCTTTGACAGCAGCCATGCTCTTCCTGATCTCATAACCAATGGCAGCTCCCATGGGAGGAGGGACTGCATTACCCACCTGAAACAAAACCACAATGATTGGAGCATAACAGCAGATGATGCAATGTGAAGGGGAAAACTTGGAAATCTAGGAATTGATGCAACATAGGCTGAATTGGTATATTGGCTTTCACGGCCAGTGAATTAAAACTCAGCAATTCTTCTAGGTTTGTGCCGTGTCTTGTGTGGGGTTTCGCCTAGGACACAAAGCTGGCTCATCGGCGGGCTCTTGGTGTCCCCGCCCGGACCCCCACAGGAGTAACGAACTGCGCGCTACCTCCCTTTATATAAGGTACAACTGCACCACTTTACTGCGAGAACTAAAAGCTAAAGCAGCCTTAACCTCCCTATGAATAGAGCCCTGCGCGGATAGACAAAACGTTATCTGCACGACTGTTATCCGCATTACTTTTATCCGCATCCGCAAGACTTTTATCCGCATCCGCCCCGCATCCACGCGACTTTCACCCACTCGTTTGTTATCCGAATCTACTGCCATTACAATAATATTTTCAATGTGTTGCTTTATACTTTATCTTTTAGACATTTGAGCAGCAAGTCGAACCCTTAGGCTATGTACTGTACAGTATGCCATGTGCTATGTCTAAAATGAATGTTACACAGCCAGAATTGCAACCCTTTTCAGTTCGGAGTGTTGATTATGCTTAATGACATAATTTGACTGTGATCAACGTAAATCATTATCTTACATTTGTCATGAAAAACCACAACGGAACAATATATGTCATAAACATCCGGGCCCTAATAAGGGAGAGTGGGGGAATTGTGCGCACGTAAGCAAGAATCGGTTTTATGATGAAATAATAAAAGCTTGTAGTTTAACGTGACCATTAATCTCGCGATCATAAGCCACGGGACCTCCGTTTTACGTGGAATCCAAACCACAGGACATGGCATTTCACATCGAAAATCTCACATGCATTGACCGGGAATCGAACCCGGTCCACCTTGGTGAGAGGCATACAGCTTGACCGCTGCACCACCACGCCCCCTGATGAAATAATAGATAACAAAACTGCAGTTATGAATAAGGGAGCCTTAGTAACTCTATATTCGATGTACAGAAACAAATTTAATTCAAAAATAAATTTGGTGGACTATAATTCGAAATCTCGCAAATATGCATTTGCGCACGATTACCCACCCTGCAGGGTAATCATGTGCATGGGTTGGGAAATTGTGCGCATGTGATGAGTGTTGGAAAGCCATACTAATAGAATGTGAATGGGTAGAAACTTGCACTGTGCATTAACATTAGAATATTCCAATGCTTTTTATAAAAGCATAATAATGCAATGAACTAAAATTATGCAGTTTTGGATATTAGAATAAAATATCTTCGTTTCGTTAGCATTAAAGGAGGTAATCCAATTTAGACTTGTTCTTCCAGGTTGTCTTAACGTTAATGCAGGATATCTCTTCAAGAACTCATACAACCAATATTTGCCTGCTAGACTTTTAACTTTATGGAAATTATGGGGAATCTTATTCTCCTCTGCAAACTTGAACTCGTACCGTCTGTCAAGCTCTGTGGGCGTTAAGCCATAAAATAATTTTGCCAATGTCAAAACGTATTCGGATAATTTCGTTGGTAAAACAGCTTTACGGACTAGACGAGGTGGAGCAAGACAATTTTGCAGCAACTGCTTTGGTAGAATTGACTGGGGAATTTTGAAACTTCTCCCCACTTCCCTTATTTTCCTCCCATCATCCCTAAATGCACGTCGAGATATCTGCAAAATTTCTGCTGGGTGGGAGTTTCTCTCTGTTTTCCGCGTATAATTTCTTGGCATCTGGAGAACAAACAGGAAATATTTTGCCATTAATGTCGCGTTGTATTTGTAGTACTTGTATCAAATATGATCTGCGCACCATACGCTTTTAAAACGTAACTCACTGAATTCTGGTAAACTAATCTATTATATTGAAAAATAAATACATGCAAAACCACTGTACACACTGGCATTTAAAACTACATTTAATTTTAAATAATTGAATCACAACTGTAGGCTTACCTTCTTATTTGCTGGCTACAAAAAATAACATGCAACGTTATATGCAATATAATCTAACTACCTTGATGCAACGTGTTAAGTTTCTTCATCCAAGCCTCCGGTTATCACATAGCGACTGGCATCATGCTGACTGTCCCTATCTAATAGGTACGATGACAGCTTTAGGGTAGCCGTGAACTGAAAAACATAGGTGTGCTCGATTACCCGATGCGCACAATTACCCAACTTTCCCCATGATATTCTACAAGTTCGGATTGTATTCTAAAAACTATCCGCAAATTTACTCCAAACATTATCCGCAGCTTATCCGCTATCCGCAAAGACATGGCGAAAAATGTTGCGGATATCCGCATCCGCGCAGGGCTTTACCTATGAAGGCTTCCAAAAAGATGGTATATTGGCTTTCACGGCCAGTGAATTAACTCAGCAATTCTTCTGGCTGGCAGAATTAATGTCTTACTACAAATGCAAAACTTGGAGGAAGTTAAGGTGAAGGGGTGAGGTCAGGAATCTCAAATAGCGTGCGAGTGGCACCATAATTAAAAATTAAGATTTTGAAGACCGGCGTTTAAATAGGAATATCTGTTTCGCGGGCTTATAGGCCGTGTTCTAAGGACATTTCTTTGTCCTGACGTTTCGCTGAAGACTGCGTTCAACATGTTCACAGGTTACATTAAGAGAGGTGAAACAAGTACAGTGGAATCTTGTTAGCACGTTCTCGGTTAAGACGTTTTCCCGTTTAGCGCAATAATTTTCTCAGGTCCCAGTCCCAATTCTACGAAATACATGGTGATATATCCCCTTAATATGTTCTCTATTCCCGCTTATGACGATCAAATTTCCGTTGTACTATTTGTAAGCGAACCGGATTTTATTCTTATTTCATTATAAAATTCGGCTTCTGGAAAACACGACGCGATATTGCCTCATATTCTCTGATAGTTATTGACAGAGTAGATGATTTCATTGTGTTTGACGGCGTAGAAGTGGCTATAGCTATGACGCAACACAGGTGACGTGTCTCTCTCCCGCTGCCCTTTCTCTACTTTCTCAAGTCCCTATCCTACTAAATTAATGTTGAAATATGCCCTTAATACGTTCTCTATTCCCGCTTACAACGATCAAATTTCCGTTGAACTATTTGTTAGTGAACCGTATTTTATTCTTATTTCATTATAAAATTCGGCTTCTGGAAAACACGACGCGATATTGCCTCATATTCTCTGATGGTTATTGACAGTGTAGATGATTTCATTGTGTTTGACGGCGTAGAAGCGGCTATAGCTATGACGCAACACAGGTGACGTCTCTCTCTCCCGCTGCCCTTCACCCCCTTCCCTTTGTTTATTTCTCACGTAGGCGCATTATTGTCTTCGTATTCCGCACTATTGTCTTCTAGTTCTTAGTGTTCACGTCCAGTTATGACCTATTTTATTGAGTGTTTCATAATGGATAAGAAGAAAGTACGGCAGATAACTAATGATGAGAAGATGAAATACATTCGAGACGTGGAATGCAATCCTCACATGAAGCGTGTGGATATAGCGCGAAAGTGGAACATTCTTCCGTCTACACTGAACACGATTCTCGGCAAAAGGAAGGAAATCGAACGTGCATTTGAAGATGGGATGAGCGGCAAAAGGAAACGTGTGCGAGAGGGACAGTTTCCTCAACTAGAAAGCACTTTATTGAAGTGGTTCAAGCAAGCCCGTGCTTCAAACATATGCGTGCGCGGTCGCCGGCAACAGAGCCGTCACTGGCGGAGCGCGAGAATGTCCTTGCTAAGCAAAAATAAAGACCCTGTATTATACTGTAGTGTAGAGGTACAGTAATTCATTTTTATGTTAATTATTCCGTGTAAGTTTCTGATAACCTATGTTTATGTCGTGACTGTAGTAGTGCACACAATCACTTACTAAGGTCGGAGATTTGACGTCCATATATACACCGCGTTCTTTCTTATACGTTGTAAATGCAGTATGGCGTTTTTCGGAAGTACGTTTTCCCGCATATGACGTCCAAATTTTTCAGTCCCTTGAAAAACGTACTAATGAGATTCCACTGTAATCAGAAGATATATACCGTATTTCCTCGCATAATCGTCGCACCCCACTTTTCAAACACTAAAATAGGTTTATAAAATTTTATCGCATAATCGTCGCATAGCATGTTCGTATTTGTGCGCCAGTCAGTTGCACATGCTGCCGCGACTTTGTCAGACGAAAAATATCTCGTCTTTATGCTTGCGGGCAATGAACTGTGACGCGAGCGGCAAGCTTCGTCACTTAGCACATTCCGCGTGCGTATAATCTGGCGTGATGTCAGGAGAAAGTAATCTTGTCTTTATGCCTGCCGGCTATGAACCGCGGCGCGAACGGCCCGCGCACATTCCGCGATCTTTTGGCCTAATCTGGCGTGATCTTGTCGGCAGAGAGTAATTTCGTCTTTATGCCTGCGGGCTATGAACTATGACGCGAACGGCCAGCGCACATTCCGCGAACTATAGACCTAATCTGGCGTGATCATGTCAGCAAAAAGTAATTTCATCTTTAGGCCTGCGGTCTATGAACTGTGACGCGAGCAGACAGCGCACATCCCGCGAGCGTATAGGCCTAATCTGGCGTGATCTTGTCAGGAGAAAGTAATATCCTATTTATGCCTGCGGGCTATGAAGCGCGACGCGAATGGTCAGCGCACATTCCGCGAGCTTATAGGCCTAATCTGGCGTGATCTTGTCAGCAGAAAGTACTCTCGTCTTTATGCCTGCGGGCTATGAACTGTGACGCGAACGGCCAGCTCACATTCCGTGAGCTTATAGGCCTAATCTGGCGTGATCCTGTCAGGAGAAAGTAATACCGCGTCGTCTTTATGCCTGCCGGCCATGAACCGCGACACGCACGGCCAGCGCACATTCCGCGAGCTTATAGGCCTAATCTGGCGTGATTTTGACAGCAGAAAGTAATTCGTCTTTATGCCTGCGGGCTATAAACTGTGACGCGAACGGCCAGCGCACGTTCCGCGAGTTTATAGGCCTAATCTAGCGTGATCTTGTCAGGAGAAAGTAATCTCGTCATTATGCCTGCGGGCTATGAACCACGACGCGAATGGCTAGCTTCGTCAGCACATTCCGTGAGCGTTAACCTGTCGTGACCTTGTTAGAAGAAAGAAGCCTGTCTCTGACTGCAGGCTAAGACTCACGCTACGCGAATGACTGGCCCATGCAGCAAATAATGATACAGTATATTTTTTGAACTTAAATATTCTTCGCATAATCGTCGCACCCTGCTTTTTTCCACGAAATTTTGGCAAAAAAAGTGCGACGATTATGCGAGGAAATACGGTAGTCAACAACCCACACATAGAGGCTACCATAGCAACGGCGTACTTAGATGCATTACTTTTATGTGGTATGCCGTTGCTATGGTAGCCTCTATGTGTGGGTTGTTGACTATTATATCTTCTGATTACTTGTTTTACCTCGCTTAATGTAACCTGTGAACATGCTGAACGCAGTCTTCAGCGAAACGTCAGGACAAAGAAATGTCCTTAGAACACGGCCTATAAGCCCGCGAAACAGAGATTCCTATGGCACCATAATGTTGTGACACCTGCTAAAAACGACAAAAAATGTATAGAATTTTGTTTTTGAACATTCCCTTCCTAAAACTAGGATGAAGGGATTAATCATGTACATTAAATTACCTGACGATGCTTGTCCAAGATGGATCCAAAGAAGCGATAGGTGTCGGGAAATCCCTGCGATCTGGCACATTCTCTTACACTGACAACTCGTGTCTGTTCTGGATGCAAAACACGGCCCTGAAAATTAAAGACAATACTGTTCAAAGCTCAATTCTTTAATAACACTAGCTTCAACCTACTAATACTACTACTACTTGAACATGCAATGTCTTCCAGTGTACTGGGAGCAGTCAATTGTAGTGAAACACATGGCAAGTTCAAAGACAAGGACCACTACCAACAGTCGTCTCAACAGCTTTGGCAATATATACTTCACATTTTAATTCTAATTCTGAACTGCCAAAACCCATGGATGGTATAAACCTGTAGATTCAGTAATTCATGAGTATTAGACAAATGATTGTATTGCTAAAACAAATACAAACCCCGTGGGTACTACAGCCCATGAAGGGCCTAGGGCTACCAAGCAACTGCTGCCAGCCATTCGGTTTTAGTGACCGGGACACTGCTTCACTGTCAGACAGCTACTCAATTGTTCTCACGAGACTGAGAATCCCTGACAGAGCCAGGGCCTCCGGGTCAGAGACAAACATGCTACCCCAACACCCTGGCATTATAAATAGTTTGTAGACCTACACTTTAATGTGACAGCAGTCGTTAACTTTACCTGTTTGCCCATGGGCTCGGGGTTGGTGACGGTCGTGCTAAAGAAGCCGTCCCATTCGAGTCGACCATACAGGCCAGCCCAGTTGTTGTGTCGGTTACCAGTATGAGGCAGACACCAGGGAATGAGAGTGTTGAACTGTTTGTCGGCAGGGTCACAGCCTTTCGAGTTGGTACACGAACAAACACCACGGAGGGCACCAGTCGATGAGCGGCCGTTCTTCTTGTCATGGTGAGTGTACACACTACAGAGAAATAAAGGAATTTTCGAACAGGATGAAACCAACATTGAAATCGGCCATTAGGTAGATTTGTGTACAGGCAATATAGATATTAAGTGGAGAATTAAAATGCCATGGTACATGTGAGAATGTTTAATCTTCATAATATAGTTGGTCACATACAGAAATGTAGTAATTTTTGAGCATGGCTTAAATGGTATCCTGCCTTCACATAGTACCAGCTCTCCATATTTCCTTCCATTTTAAATTGTCTTTATTGTCCTCTTTCCTACTTGCAGGGTGTCGAGCGATGACCTGTTTTTAAATTCCCATACGAAAATCCACGAATTTCCTGTATATTTTAGAACTCTTTAAGAGAGTTCGCATACCGAATGGCTGAAAAATGAATCTGAAAGTGCGAATCAAGATTTTCTAGCGTAAGTGGAACTGCATTTTTGGAGATACTTCCGGCTCGGGTGATGGTGACACTTAGGCCTAATCCGTAGCGTGAGCAATGCTCGTCCGCGCGAGTGAACTCTCTCGCAGATGGAATGAGATGCTACGAACACAAATAAAATACCGTTTACCTGAGGAGACTGATTTACTGATTGTGAGGAGAGTTGAGAGAGTAGAGAATAGGAGTCACATAATAAATGTTTACGACTGAATTGTATGGTACCGTAACGGTATAGGAGCCCGGAACAAGGCGAGACAATTTTGTACACTACTGAAAATAGTCAAAATACCCTTTGTAATAATGAAGAATAATTTTGGAGGTCATGTAGTAATAGATGTTACCCACCCACTATCCCCTTTTTAGACCACGAATTGTATAGTAAAATTGTAGGTATGTCCACCATTACACGCGTAAATTATGGGACAAATACAGTATTGCTAACCCCGTGCATTTTGGCGGCTTCGGTGGCGTAGTTGGCAGCGTACTGAGCATCTATGCCCAAGATCGCGGGTTCAAACCCGGCCGAAGTCGTCGGATTTTTTAAGAGCGTTAAAAATCCCTCAGTATGCCTTCCTTTGGCATCCCATGTCATTTATGGAATGTTAATGAACCATCCACGAATTACACCTGTGTCAAGCTAAATTAGGTTAAAAATATGAACACTCAAGTTCCTACGTTCGCCGCCAGCAGCTGACTGCGGTGGCGTCTAGTAGCCAAGTTCTGAACTAGTAGTCGTTGACGGTGACGTTTGGCGGCAAAAGTAGGAACTACTTGAAAAATGCAAAGTCTGCAGTCCTTACTTGAATTAAGAAACAGAAACACACACTAATACAGTCATCACAATTCTACACACACCAAAGTACACGGGGCTACATGACCGCGTTGTCGCAGCCCCTAAAAGGAGGAACCAGCCAACCAACCTACTGACAGCCTTCCTGTCACATTTCCCCGCTTTTCCTCTATGCAACCCACGGTCGCCACGTAACAAAGTCCTACGTCTAACCGCCACACGGCAAGAATTCTGAGCATGCTTCTCACCTACACCCTGTATTTCGAAGGAAAGTACGTGAAGGATATGTCGGGAGCTTGGAATAGCTGAGCTGTGTTGCCACGTTTTTAGTGTTGTTGTAATTCAACTGATTCGAATAATACACAGCGGTACACTTCAGACATTATTTCTATAAAATTATACGTAATATATTTTGAAAGTCAATCCTGAGCCTACGCCGAGGACATACAAACAGAGAAATATGGTACTGAGATGAATAAATACATTACACACGGAAGCTATGATACCTTTATCATAGGTATTCAATTCAATAAATGCGACAAAGAGGGCAAACACTCTACAGCTAATGAATATAAAATCACTCACCATGCAACGATTATCCTTTAACATGAAACAAGAGTCTGACTGGAGGTTGTTCACAGCTTTCAGTAGAGTAGTTGACAGACAACACCACGCACTCACTGAATCGTGACTCTCTACGGTTAATATTAGCTTTAGTTAAGGTAAAGACATATTTAGAACTGAGCACTCAAACAAGCCGCTCTGTGGCGATACTATTGCCGTGGTTTTATATTGTCGAGTTGTAGGCTATTGAATGACAGGTGGTATTTTGAACACTATGACGGAAAACAATAGCTTGTGCTTTATTATCGACTGCCGCAAGCGAACTGACACCAATTAATAAATTATCCTCAGTCACTTGGCAAGGGTTTCTTTGACACCCTCCATCCCTTCACTGTCCCTATCATCACCACCACCATCATTGTCTTCGTTAGAGCTTGATGAATTGCCAAGGTTAATGATCATTTCATCCACAGCGATATCCAGAATGCCTTCAGTATTTATTTCTGGACATGCTGTACGGGATGTGTCCAGTTCTCGGGTCGAACTTCGGCGAAGTAAAAGTAACAAAACAATGACAATGAAAGGAAATCCGACACAGACAGTGGTTAACAAGCGACTGAAACAATGCCTGCCCACATGGCAAGAATTCTGTCACTTGTGTGGTGTATTTTGTAGCCACATGTTGGTGACTGGTGTTTGATAGTAAAATGTCAAGAGCTGTGAGGTACTGATTGTAGTTTTTGAAAATTATGCATGTGTGACACATTTGCCGTGAGTGTTTACACGGACTTAACAATTTGGTATGTGCATTTCCCCTGCGAAAGAAGAGCCGCATGTTTTCCCCGAAGATCATGGAAAGGCTAAAAACAGTAAAAAGTCACACGCCGCGAATACCTTTTAATTTAGATTTATTTTATTAAAGTAGATAATAAAAAATAAAATAATGCAAAACGAAATTAAGTAAGTCACTTTGATAAATACAAGTTTGTTACTAGGAACTTCAGTTATACACAACACAAAATTAAGTTCTCTTGACAGTACTAATTTCTGAATAGGAACTGTAATCTAGTAATACACAAAATAAAATAAGTCACTTTGTCAATACTAGATTGTGGTTATGTACTTTAGTCACACAAAATAAGATAAAACAAACAATAATCAAGGATTTATTAATTTAAAGCTTCTCTAGGTAACTCATCTGCTCTTCAATTTTCTCTGCTTCAGAACGGGCGTCGTTCTATATCTTTTTTTTTTTTAGCCAATTCCTGGAGATGTTTCGTGGCTTTTCTTTCGACTGCCAACTTAGCCGTCGCTTCCTTTTCCTCCTGGCTTCCACACGTTTTGCTTCCTTTTCCTCCTGGCTTCCACCTGTTTTGCTTCCTTGAACACGGCGTAGGAGTTTCGTGCAGTATGGACTCTTGCTCATGGTTATCTTTTCTACTCCACCAGCTGCCATCACAGCGTCCAGACCAGTAGGCATGCCAATCAGACTTGCTTCTTTGTGATTGGCGATCATGCACTCCTTGTTCTGGGAGAAACTTCTCTCTAGAGCTGCATTGCTGTGATACAAAATCAGTATAATTTTAACGAATCTTGTGAGATCGTTTTTGGCAGGAACTGAGGAAGGTGCTGAAGCCACTAATTCAGACCACAGCACGTCAAGTCGTGGCTCTCTTCCGTCGAACTGCTTCAAATGCGCAGTGACGGACGGCAGTCTCAGAAGTGCGGAGTAGCTGCTCTTGATGCGGTTCGCCATTGCGCCAGAAAGCAAATTCTTTTGATTACAAAGAATTTCCAGGGCAATGACGATCCTATCTTCTGCCAATTTAGGAGTCTCAGCAACCACTATAGGGTCTAGGCAGGAAATAGCACGGGTCATCTTGTAAGCAAGCGGTGTACTCTCTTTGATTTTTTTCGGCAGTTGGTGCGAAATTGCAGCACATCCGCGTCTGGAATTTTCCGAGATCTTGAGCTGTTAGCTTCTTTAAGGGCTGCTCTTGTTGAGAAACCCAGGTTGAAAAAACAACTTGTCTCCTCCGTGAATAACAATGCGGACTGATTCCTGCCTGTCATTGTCAGCGCAGAGAGGGTATAGCCGGCGGTCGGCCAGGCAAAGCATGCATTCGACATTGGCTGGGTTCTCATCCCGCTTAGCGCTCTATCGGTGGCGCAAATTGCGGGTGGCAGCACGGTCTGGAGGCGAAATAGAAGACTGAGCGGGAGGACTCGACCGAGCATTCGGAGGCAAAGAAGTCGGGCATTATGAGACTTTTCAAGATTTCCCGTATTAAATGCGAATTTCCCGTATTTTTCCCGGGTCACTAAAATTCCTGTATATTTTCCGCATTTCCCGTATCGCTAAACACCCTGTATTTGACATCTCTTTGAACAAATTAATAACATAATTCGCACCACCAGAGATTAAAAATAAGTAAATTGTTCTATGGACTGTCACAACAGAGCACTCAAGTCTACTTTCAAATGACATAGCCTCAAACAGCTAGAATGTGGAACTAAAAGGGCGAGTGCATAGTGACAAACAGTTTCATCAATACCACCACCGTGTGGTAGTATTCGTGACGAACCGCTTCATCAATAGCACCACCATGTGGTACCATTCATGATGAACCATTTCGTCAATAGCACCACCATGTGGTAGCATTCGTGATGAACCGTTTCGTCAGTAGCACTCAGAAGATTAAAAATAAAAACCAAGTGTAGTTAATCCAAAATTGAATACATATTTAAAAATATTTGTATTATTTTTATGAAGAAATAAGCTGCCAATTAAGAAACTAATTTAAAATAAAATAAAAATAAAAAGATTATTTGGCAGAAAACTAATAATTTTATATTTTTAACAAATTTTACATGTTATTACATGTTATTGCATGTTAAAATCCATATGCAGAGGTCTTAAAAAGAGCAGATGCATCAACTGATGAGTTTTGAACAAATTTTGCATCTATTGCTAATACAAAAATTAGTAGACTCTAGTGATAGCCCATCACGCCTTGCCATACAACACATTGCAAAGTTTCTTGCAAATGTATCCAGGATAATGCAAATGAACAAACATGCAATCAAGAGTGCAATATGCATTAAATCGCAAGACAAATAACATCAGTTCCAACATACCTCAGATTGAAATATTGACACAAGATAAAAAAAAAATTTGAGGGCGGGAAGAAAGTTCAAAGGGAACTAGAGAATATAGGAGTTTAAGACTTTCTTCCTGGTGTACACCTGACCTTGACTCACTCAAATATATTATGAACAATAAAATGTAGTACTGATAACCACTTACAGCTTCTTGCTGAACGTCCCATCATTGAGTCGCAGAACGATGTTTGGTAGATCTCTCCAATCTGAACCAGGTGCTGTAGGGATCTGAGAAATACGACCCTCTATTATTGGGGCCATGTCTTTGCAGATATGGTCCCGTAAGATTGGCTGGTACTGATTTCCACGAACCTACAAAAAAAAATCAAATTCATAGAAAAGACTTGGAAATTATATCCTCTTGTCTAGCCCATCAACTCGGTTCAAGTCTTCGAAATTGACACAATTTGGGTGACCTGTTCATCAACGATTATCTCAAACCAGAATAAATTTCTTGGCAGAGCCGAGAATCAAACCGGGGCCTTTGGGAATGACAACGAACCATGCTAAGCACTACACCACGAGGCGTACTCTGTGAGTGGTAATATCTGTAAATTAAGACGTGACATCAAGATTGCTATCACGACTCCAACTCTAGTTTCCTGCAATTCAGGCCAGTATGCTTTCCAATTGTGTCACAAATGGCCCATGCCACAACACACAGCTGTCTCTGGTTGCCACCAGTTGAGATCACAGTTGTCTCGTTGATTCAGTAGACCAGTAACTGCTTTAGACATTTGTTGGTTCCTCAGTTTAGGGGCTGCGACAACGCGTTGATATAGCCCCGTGTACTTAGGATGTGTGTAGAATCTGTCTAATAACCGGTGTTAATTGTGATGGCTGTATTAGTGTGTGTTATCTGTTTTTAATTCAAGTAAGGACTGCAGACGATAATTTCAAGTACAATAGTTCCTACTTTCACTACCAAATGCTACCATCAATCAGGTGTCAAATTGGCTACTACTAGATTCCATTCGAACCAGCGCCTGGTGACGATCGTTGGAACTTAAGAGCACTAATGAAACCCAATCTACAAATTTTGCTTCACCCAAGTTTAGTTAGTGTAAGGTTCTTTTACATCCCATAAATCTACTACATGGGCCCGCGGGCTTTACTTCCCCTCCGAAGGAAGGCATACTGAGGGATTTTTAACGCTTAAAAAAAAATCCGACAACTTTGGCCGGGTTTGAACCCGCGACCTTGGGTATAGAAGCTCAGCAAGCTAACAACTACGCCACCGAAGCTGCCTGTTTAGACATTCTTGCCAGGGTTGCAGCAGGCTGTCTCATTGTCAATCTTATGCCTCCCAACTGAGCTGTGATTGAATCTGCAATCTTGGGTTTTGAAAGTCAACAAAAAGCAAGGGCCTACATACTGTATGTGCGAAGGACATCATACTGTGCTCCCCATGAGCACTCTTGAAAATTTCCGGATGATGCCGTTGCTACTGCAAACTTTCAATGATGATGATCATCATCATCATCTTGTACAGTTTCCAGCCCCAGGCTGGGTCTGTTTGGAACATAAGCCTCGCCACTTAGTTCTTTCTTCACACCACCTCTCCGCTGTCACTCTGGTCCAGTCCTCGCCTCTCTTCTTGACACATTCCTCCACTCCTTTCAGCCATTTATCTCTTGGTCTTCCCCTTGGTCGTTTCTTCTGCATCTGCATCTCATGTATCCTCTTGGGAATCTTCTTCTCATCCATTCTCTTTAAGTGTCCATACCACCTCAGTCTTGATGTCTCAATCCTACCTTGCAAGGGCTCCTCTTTCACCATTTCCCTGACCTTTTCATTCCTCACCCTGTCTCTTCTTGTTATTCCGATCCTACTTCGCAGGAACTTCATTTCACCTGCCTGTATTCTGCTTATATCTCTTTTCTTCATTGTCCACGTTTCTGGAGCATAGGTCAGTATCGGGATATAGTAGCTTCTGTATAACACTTCCTTGCTTTTTTGTGGGACATCTTTATTGCACACTAAGCTCCTAATGCTTCTCAGAAATGCTTCTGCCTGTCTATCACGTTCCGTAATCTCTTTGTCATTTCTCCCATTTTCCTCCACTATAGTTCCCAAGTACTTGAGACTTTCCACCGTCTTCAGCTGTCCACCTCCAAGTGTTATCCCACTCATTGGTCTGTCCTTTTTCCTGGTCGTTAACAGGATCTCACATTTACTGATGTTGAACTTCCATCCGTACTCTCCCACTGTTTCTTCCCAAGCCTTCAGTTGCTCCTGAATTTCCTCCTCCTTGTTTCCCCAGACCATGAGATCATCTGCAAACACCATTGCTTTCATCTTATCTTCTCCTATCTTTCCTGCTATCCGTGTCATTACCTCGTCCATTACCACAATAAAGAGAAGGGGTGACAGCGCACTACCCTGTTTCAGGCCACTCATTTGTCTGAACCAGTCTGTTCTTTCCCCTCCAACTTTCACACAACTCACACTTCCACAATACATCTCCTTCACTCTGCCTACAGTCTCTTTTTCCACTCCCATGTTTTCCATTGCTTTCCAAACCTTCTCCCTACACACACTATCATAGGCCTTTTCGATGTCCAGGAAGGCCATCAACAGATCCTCTCCAAATTCGTAGTGGTGTTCCTGGAGCTGTCTCACTGAAAATATGAGATCCACTGTTGATCTCCCAGGTCTGAATCCATCTGTTCCTCTCTCAATTTTCTCTCCACTTTGGCTCGTATTCTACTTTCTAATATCTTTTCATATATCTTGGCACAGTGAGGTATGAGTGTGACTCCCCTGTAATTTCTGCACTCCTTTCTGCTTCCTTTCTTAAATATTGGGACAATTAATCCTTTCTTCCAATCTTCTGGGGTCTTTTTCTCCTTCCATATCACCCTCATCACACGGTACAGCCACTGTTTTCCAACCTCCCCTGCTGCCTTCACCATTCCAACACTCACTTCAACCACACCTGGTGCCCTTCCTCCTTTCATCTTGTCTATAGCCATTTCCAGTTCTCTCCAAGTCAGGTCCTTTTCCATTCCTGTGTTGTCTTCTCCATCTTCCAATGATGATGATGATGATAATAATTGTTTTAAGGGGCCTAACATCTAGGCTATCGGCCCCTAATGGTCTGGGTGTTAGCAAAAATGACAATGAAATGGAAACCAGAACGAAAATTAAGTGAGACTGAAAATACAAAAAATAACTTAACGACTCAGAAAATGGAGAGCAGTAATACTTACAAAAGGGAATTTAGAAGAAAGAAAAAAAAAAATCACAAAAGGAATAGATTGAAAAATACGCCTAAAATGTAGTATAGGTTCAAAATACGTACAAAATGCAATGTAGTCGAAATACTGACAAAATGCAATTGAAAATACACAATGCAATTTACATTGAAAAATGCGCATTTCAGATCCAAAAAAATACTCATAAAGTGCAATTAAAATTCAAAATGCTTACAAAATGCAATTGAAATTGAAAATGCTTACAAAATGTATGGCAGATTCAAACTACTCATTTGGATGGACAATACTTACAAAATGCAATTTAGATTGATAATACCATATATACCCGAATGTAAGACGAGGATTTTCCCACTTTTTGTGTTATAAAACTTGGGGTTGTCTTATATTCAGGGTATATATATATATAAAAAATATATTTTTTATCAAGGTTTTTAAAAATTGTTACTATTTGCAAAGTAGTATGTGGTGTTGGCATCTTGTAACTCGCAACGAATCAATGGGTTAATGAAGATTAAAATATGGTTTGTTATGTTTAATTACCATGCATATACGAATAGCGTACATTTTGAGGTTAGGATTTACGCATACACATCATTTCAAGCGGATAAATTATATGTTCGAAAGCATACGGAAATATGTTTTAAAACAATCTTTACAAGAACAACCAGTCAGTTTTACGAGCAGTAATTTAGTGATCAACGTATCTTAATTTAATAACGTCTCCCATTCTCGAACAAAGAAATTATAGAGTATGTCTTGGAAAAGCGGGCAGAGGGATTTCCAATAACACGAGATTTCATAAAAATGAAAGCACGACCTTAAGGGCATATATTGTGCAAGTTATGAGTTAGCGAGTACTTTTTGAAAAAATATGTAAGAGGCAGTTGATAACTAGGGCTCGTCTTACATTCGGGGTACTTACAAAACATAATTTAGATTCAAAATACCCACAAAATGCAATTGAGAATCAAAATACTTGCAAAATGCCCACCATACAAAATGCAATTTAGATTGAAAATACTTGCTACGAGTGGTTTAGATTGAAAATACTTACAAAATGCAATTGAAATTCAAAATACTCACATAAGTCCCAACCCTTATATTGAAAGACTTACTAAAAAGCAATTGAGGTTGAAAACACTTGCAAGATGCAATTTAGATTGAAAAGACTTACAAACTGAAACGTAGATTGAAAATACCTACAAAATGGAGTGTAGATGCAAAAGAATCACTAAAGGGAATTTAGATCATGGGGAACCAATTTACAAAAACAGTGCGGGAATCTTAAAGAGAAGAGGAAATATAATGAAAAGAAAACAAGAATCAAGAATAAACATTCTCTTCGAAGGAGGATCAGGTAAGATGAGACAAGGGCCAATTAAGGCGGGAAAGTGAAAGACTCCCTAGGCCTCGGATACCCTAATACCGTCGGGGTCGGAAAAGAACAAGGGACGTCGACAGGAAAGAAGACGGAGAGGAGCCTGGCAAAAGAAAGTGGAAGCAATGCCGGACTCAGCTGGGTCCCGTGGTCGCCAACTCACTTCCCACTAGACGTAAGCCTCTGGGAGACAGACTTTCAACTTCATGTCCTCTAAATGAGCTTTAAATGAGAGGGCTTAGTCCAGCTTCACACACACTATATTTTTATACTAACCAACCCTGATTACAATGTGCCTAGGTGTCATAATTGATGTGTGAACACTTCCAAGACATCCCTTAGTAGTTAATACAGCACAAGATAATATATACTGGGTACACTTTCCTAATAATCATTAACTATTGTTTCTAATCCACAACAAACAAGAAAATGTGGTTTTATTTGATCAGGCTAACAATAGAAGGGCAAAAGGGTTATCTTCATAATTTGTTCATTAATGCATCCAGTTCCAAGAAGCAACAAAGAAAACTATTGGTGGGGAGATTGTCTTACAGAATAAAAATGAGCTACAAACCAATAAAAATAGTGATTTTCTTACCAAACGTTGGAAATGTGAAAGTGGATCGCCACCATATGACATATCTTCCTTCTTGTGTCCATTACGGATTTCTGGAAGATCTGACATGGCATCACGCACAGTGATGGTTCGGAAAGGTGCCGAATTGATCCACCTGGTCTTAGTGAGATACTGGAAAGGGAATAAATGATCATCCATAAAGATTTGGCTTGGAATTTATGAAGTTTTTATTCAACAGCAAAAGTAATAGGTTGATAACATCAGCCATGCAAAGAACGAGTCACTTGAAATAGCTTGGAAGACGATTCAGTGCGAATACATTTTCAGGACTCTCACTGAAATAACTAAAAATTATCTGCGAGACAGAAGTTCATATTTAAATCAAGCAATTTGTAGCATCAAAAGTTTTCAAGTGTACTTTTTAACATATTATTTGAAATAAATATTGTGAGTCCACCAACTACTAGCAGTACCTTTCTTTCACCCATACCACATCTAAAGATCCTTCCCCCATCAGTCTCGAGGAAAACTATTATACTCTACCCCCGGGCTCTACTTTGCTTACAACCATCTCAGCAGACCCTACCACCAGCAGAGTATGTTCTGCTCCAGTTTATACATTGGTCTCACCTCCAATGTGTAAGTCATGCAGTTGTAAATCCATTAAAGCTAATCTCCTCATACCTACAACTGCCAAACCTATTTTGGCAAGGGTTTCACAATCAAAATCGTTACACGCCTCTGCCCCCTCCTCATGACCCATTGCCCTGAGGAACTCAATGATCAAGTATGGTAGTACTCAAGTCTAGGGAAGCTCTTGCCCTAAACATCAAATAATTCCCCAGTCCCCCTCCTATTTCTTTTCTACTTGCCTTTCCCTTTCCCCACCCTAGCTTCTAGGTATGTGTCCTCCTGTTTTAAGAGAATTTGAGGTGTTGGAAACGAATATACAGAATCTGTTTGTAGATTCGCAGATTTTTTAAAAGTACATTTAACTCTTTATCCCATGGATATAAAGAATGAGGGATAAAATATGGCAATTAATACCTGATGGCGCACACATGCAGAGAGGAGAAGATAGTGGAGGGAACACGTGCAATATTGTTACAGTTACTGACAGCTAGCTAGCTGTGCACTTGCCCATCCCCTCCTCCTGCATACTACTGCAGTGTAAAACATTTGCCACACTAAGAGGCACTACCTTACACTAGTAATGTCCAACAGAAAATGCTGCTGCGCATCAATGTTCTCAGCCAGGGAAGTATTCGGAACAATCCCCGCCCCTTTCCAACCGCCGAGCTCTCAAAGCCAAGTATGCAGCTAGTCGCCAGGGTCTGTACAGTAGGAGCCAATGCAAACATTTCCATAGCAACGAGATGTGAACGTGCCCCCCCTTAACGATGCAGTAGCACATGGACTCGACCGCATACGGTATTCGTTGCTTACACATGTGCCATCAGGTAATGATTGTGGTATACTCAAGGTGAAACTTAGGACATTCATTGGGGAAGGAATTTGAATACTTTGTATTATAAGGAGAGAATTGATTAAATGAATATTATTTCTTTGTGCAAAAAATTATACAGATTTTTGAAATAATGCCAAATATATCCAATGAGATCAAAGTTCAAAGTAAACCCCGAAATACCACAAACCAGATTTCACCGTTATAAGACTATTCCTTGCACAAAATCATCACATGTAAATTAGCCATTATCTCAAAAGTTTCACAAAATTTTAAAAATGGGTGTTTAGTTTAAAAGGAATAGTGATCTGAAACATTTTTCATGGAAATTTGCCATCATATTATTACTATCGCTGAACAAAGAAAATATATATAATTATTGTGTGTAAAGATAGATTTTTCAGACACTCGACCAGAATTTGAAATTTATATTGGTGGCAGCCCTGATCTAGAATAATTTTTTCCGATAAAATGAAAGCATTAACAAGTACCTTCTTATCATCAACAATGACAGCAAGCTGACAAGCTCTTGGATTGAATACATGAGTCGCCTCTGGGTGGTTGGGAAGTACCTCGCCTGGTGCAGCCGCAATAATAATCAACCTGCAAACACAAATACATACTCAACTCTTTGCAGATGATGTGAACAAACCTATATCCAAAACATAACTACAGTACTCAGGGTGTCGAGCGATGACCTTTTTCCAAATTCCCGTATGAAAATCCACCAAATTCGCGTATATTTTAAAACTCTCTAAGACTTAGAGTTTGCATACCGAATAGCTGAAAAATGAATCTAACGAATCACGATTTTCTGGCGTAGGTGTAACTGCATTTTTCGAGATAATTCCGCAGCCCACGCACGGGTGATGGCGAGATTTAGGTCTAATTCGTAGGGTGAGCAAAGCGCGCGAGTGAATTCTCTCGCAGATAGGACTACCGTTTACCTGAGGAGAGCCGATATAAATGACTATTTTACTGAGGAGGGTTGAGAGAGAAGAGAATAGAAGTGTCACATAATAAATGTATACGGGAAGTGACTGAATTGTATGGTACCGTAACCGTATAGAGCTTCCACGAGTTAAAATGACACCGAAACTTATGCATAGCGAACTTCCGATCCAAGAATCTCCATTTGATTTTCATTGGCAGTGAATCGTTCGTTCACGATTATCTTCTTTATTATTTCGGAGTGTGGTTTTGTTTTTAGGCGTTCAACTTATGAAATAAGAACTGGAGGGTTGGCCTTTCATGAATATTCCAAAGACAAGTGTCTCCTAAAAGAGTACCTGTAATTAGTAAAACTTCGCATCAGAGACGACCATAACAAACAGCTTGCCTACAGAGTGTGCGATTTGCACATTTCAAACTACGGTGCAAATTAAATATGTTATATGAGAGAATATTATTATAATTTGCTATCCGGTTGTTATATTAGTATATTATGCATTAACGTGACCCGTTTAAATTCCAAATTCAAACGGAAGCTCTCAGTTATAGGCTATTCACCGTACCGGTAGGCCTAATATTTACTAACAACGCATCGTTTCTCTTTTATATTTATTTAATCATTATAATTATAATAGCCTATCAATTAACACTTATTTAACCAATAATCATGTTATAATTCTATACATATTCCAGGTATTGCAAGAAAGCTATATTTGATAGCACATGCGGTTCCACCTTAAAATCCAACCGTGCCGAGTTTTCAGTACCTATGGAAGATATTACCTTAAGTTAATAAACCAAACAACTGGCGACATTTTTAAAAAATGCTAATTTCTTCACCCTAGTCTACGTAAAGTACATACGGTAATCACTGAAAGGGTAGCGGGGTTATGACCTCAATTTCACAAACGAAGGAACCTCATTTTGCATGAATTATGGAACCCGAATCCTAATGGAGGTATGGATTGTCTGCATTTAGAAATATGTTAGTCAATAATTTAAAACAAGATGCCAGAAAACTAAATACAAAAAGCTGCGTGCCTACTACGGTGTAAAGTTGCTCCGTGAAAAAAAATTACACCTCGCCAAGATTATACGACGTGCATACAGTTAAATAAAATCATCCAATTGGAGAAACACTTTCTTTGTCACCATCTTATAAGCAATTCAAACATAATCTGCTGTAATTTACGGGAAAATGTGCAACATTTAGAGACTACGAATGTTGTATGTGGCAGAACGTTAGCTGACATTTCGCATCATTAATACATAAGGAATGAACACATGCAGAGCTTTCTCACTGCACACAGCTGAAGATCATATTCTTGGTGCATTTTACGTTCTCTTAACAATAATAATTTGCTTAGTTACATGCAAGGAAAATTGTAGTACACAGTTCCCATTGCTTCCATTACCTGACTACTAAACCAGACAATGGTAATGCATAACCATACGCCAGTGGCACGTCCTATGGCAAATGAAAGATCGAAAGAAAATGTAAGCTCTATAGGAGCCCGGAACAAGGCGATACAATTTTCTACACTATGAAAATAGTCAAAATACCCTTTGTAATAATGAATAATAATCCTGGGGGTCATGTAGTAATAAGATGTTACCCACCCACTATCCCTTTCTAGATCACGACTTTTATAGTAAAATTGGAGGTGTGTCCGCTACTACACGCGTAAATTATGGGACAAATACAGTATTGCTAACCCCCATGAATTCGG
This sequence comes from Meconema thalassinum, assembly GCA_946902985.2. NCBI lineage: Eukaryota > Metazoa > Arthropoda > Insecta > Orthoptera > Tettigoniidae > Meconema > Meconema thalassinum. The sequence goes on along the minus strand of OX336392.1, from coordinate 308,144,838 downwards.
TACTGACAGCCTTCCTGCCACTATGCCCCGCTTTTCCTCTCCGCAACCCACGGTCGCCACATAACAAGACCCTACGTCCAACAGCCACACGGCAAGAATTCTGAGCATGCTTCTCACCTAGACCCTGTATTTCGAAGGAAACAACGCGAAGGATGTCGGGAGCTTGGAACAGCCGAGTTGTGTTGCTAAGCTTTTAGTGTTGTTGTAATCAACTGATACGAATAATACACAGCGCAACACTTCAGACATTATTTATGTACAATTGCCGGTATCCGTAATATATTTTAAAAGACGATCCTGAGTCAACGCCGAGGACATTCAAACAGAGAAATACGATACTTTTAGATGAATAAATAAATTACACACCGAAGCTATGATACCTTTATCATTGGCATTCAATTCAATAAATACGACAAAAAGGGCAAACACTCTACAGCTAATGAATATAAAAACACTCACCATGCAATGATTATCCTTTAACATGAAACAAGAGTCTGAATGGAGGTCGTTCACAGCTTACTACAGTAGTTGACAGATAACCCCATGCACACTCACTGAATCACGAGTCTCTACGGTTAATATTAGCTTTCATGATAATACAAAAGTAAAGTTAAGGTAAAGACATATTTAGCACTCAAACAAGCCGCTCCGTGGCGATATTATTGCCGTGGTTTTATATGGGAGTTGTAGGCTATTGAATGGCAGACGGTATTTTGAACGGGCCAGTGGGCCCAGGCCCTCCTTACCATGAACCTACATTATTAATTCATTATTCAGCCTTAACGCTCAAAATACTGGCCGAGTTGTGCGCTCCTTACTATGAAAATGCACCAGCATGTCTGAATAAAGCGCCACATATCTTGTCACGTAATTCGCCTTGCTGCTGGCTGCTTGGGGCCCAGGCCTTACTGGGCCCAAGACTCCATTCAACTACGAACAAGGACAGGTCTATTGCGCGTGCGGGCAGACGCTGTTCTAACGTCGGCTATGGGCCCAGATATTGCGAGCCCACGGTTACAAGGAAGAATAACAAATGGAGCAGTTGTATGGGCTCTGGAGAGAACGTTGGAATGCTGAACTGCTACGTTTGCCTCGAACTTACATCATCTATGGCCGTACCCTGCCCTTTACCTCCCTTTCTGAAGATGCTGTTAGAAATGATTCGCAAGACGACCACTAGATAGCAGCAGTTATCGGAGGCAAACAGGACACCACCCTGTTGTCATTAGTTCCAAGGTTACGTAAAGAGGTCTCTTTAGGAATTCTGTGACGAGCGTTACCAATTAAATAATTTTGTTTTTCACCTAGGCCTAGAGTTTTTGACAAATGTCTTAGTGATAGGCTATTATACATTTGGAATTAAATAGCGATTTAGAGGGATATTTAAATTATATTAAATGTAGAACATAACATTTTCCCTAATGAGACAAAATTTAATGGTTATTGACTAACACCTAGCGTGCTAGCGAGTAGCGATGCTGTGTATGTTGAATTTGTTAACATTGTCCACAAACATTTGAGACGATAAGCGTTGAAATAGGAGTACATTAAGCAATGAATACGGTGGATTATTTAATAAAAGTGCCCTTTTCTTCTCATTCACTCGAAGATAAAATAAAGATTAAGGAATAAGGGAGACCGACGCCAGTTCTGAAAGTAGAGCAATTGTGCAAAGAAAAACGGCGGGAGAGAGTGAGGAAGTTCAGTCCTGAATCGTACAACAAAAATGATTGGCTATGTGGTTGTGAAGTTAGATATTCGTTCTTTTGCTTTCCATGATTGTTATTTGGAGGGGAATCCTCTTCGACTAAAAATGGTGTGACAGATTTGAAACATTTAGTGGACAAATTATGAAAACACGAGTGTTCTGCCGACCATAAGGACAACGTAATGAATCTTGCTGTGCTTGGGAAAGCAAACATTTTAAATCAACTGAGCACTGCTTACAGGCTTCAAGTTCAGCTTCACAATGAAAAGGTAAGAGAGAACAGATATGTGCTATCTCTTCATATTAACTGCGTCTTCTGTGGGGCTTATGAACTTGCTCTCCGTGGGCATGATGAATCAATGACGTCATCTAACCCTGGAATTTTTCGTGGACTTGTGGATTTTAGTGCAGAGCTTAATGAATCAATGAAGACTCACTTAGAAAAAGCAAGTGTTTTTAAGGGAACTTCCAAAACTGTCCAGAATGAATTACTAGATTGCATGCTTCAAGTATGCCATGACCACATATCTGAAGAGATAAGAAATGCTGATTATGTAGCTATTATAACAGATGAGACAAGTGACGTTTCCAACACATTTCAAATGGTGCTCCTTTATTGGTACCTGATAAGTGGCAAGATCGTGGAGAGATTTTGGAGTTTTTTTGAATCCTCCTGAACATAATGCAGAGTCGCTCACCTCTTGTATTTTGAAGGAAATTGACATTCATTTAAAGGACTCTCCACATAAGCTAATAACTCAGAGCTATGATGGAGCCTCTGTGATGAGTGGTAACGACCGAGGTGTACAAGCCCGAGTTAGAGAACAATATCCTCTTGCATTTTATATTCATTGCCATGCATATAAACTTAACTTAGTAATTTCCAACGCAGCCTCCATCAACCGCAGTGTCCGTATATTTGTTTTCGAATCTGTCAGGAATATGCACTTTTTTTTTCACATTCACCACAAAGAACAAAGATACTGGATGAAGTCGTAGGCCAGCGTCTTCCAAGAGTAGCTCCAACCAGGTGGAATTTTAATTCAAGGGCAGTGAATACAGTTTTCGAACACCGGGTTGATCTAATAGCTTGCATGGAGGAAATTGAAATTGAAAATCGGAATGAGATCAGGCAACCATCAACTATTTCTCAGGCGAGTGGGTTTAAGTACATCTTGTCTGATGGTACGTTTGTGTTCTGGCTGTCATTTTTCCATAAGATCATGCCACATGTCGATATGTTGTATTGTCAACCCAGTGCAAGTACAGGAAGATCTGAAATGTTTCGAAAGACAGGTTCAAATTGTCCGAGAAAATGTTGAAGAGGTGCACGTGAACGAAGGCGATGGAGTGAGCAGAAAGAGGATGCATGAAGACCGTTCACCCAATCGAGTTCGTGAAGCAAAGGAAGTTTGCGATGTCATCATCAGCCAAGCCATGGAACGATTCTTCTTCACTGTGCATCTTAGCGAATCTAACCTGTTCATCGTAGAAAAGTTCCAAGATTACAATGCCATTTTCCCTTCAAAAGACTTAAGAATCGCAGTTGAATCCTTCCCGTTTCTGAACGAGAAGCAGCTTGGCCTTGGAGGCTGAATTTAGACAGCTCCTTAACCCGGTCCATGAGGCAATTATAATTAGCTACATGGATAATTCTTGCCAGGCGCATCCACGTCGCGGGGGTGGGCAACAGTACTGTAATATACCATGGAACTACAGTACCGGCTAAGTTCTGGTGAGGACCCAGTCCTATGGGGTATAACATAGGCCCCGTGCACAGGGTTACGTGCGAAGACCTCAACGGAATCTGCAGCGGAGAAGATGGACTTCGGAACGGTGGAGATTGCGGAAGAGGCAACCCAGTACTCAGGGAATAGTATGAGTACAGCATCAATCGGCAGCGTCTGTTTCCCAGGTTAGGGGCGGCTGCAAGGGCGTCTGTTTCCCATGTTAGGGGCAGCCTGTATAACAGCTGGCAGTAGCTTCATAAAATGCCTTTGGGAGTGGCGACCCCATCGTAATAATAGCCTAAAATGGAAATGGCACTTCAAATGATTCGGAGAAGGTTAGGGCGTACCCTGCAGGCGACGCGCAGAACTTTTGGTACTGGGGGAACTGTGAGAAATGGGCGACCAGTAACCGAAATGAAAGTGGGAATCATGAATGTCATGACCCTGACAGGCAAGGTGGAGGAGGTGGTCGACTTCATGGAGAGGGAGAATGTTGGATTGATGGGGCTGAGTGAAGTGAAATGGAAAGGTAAAGGAAGAAAGAAATTGAGGAAAGGATATACATTATACTGGAGTGGTGGCCAAGAGGCAAAAAATGGCGTGGGACTGATAACCTCGAAACAACTGGAGGAGTATGTGGAAGTGGTCGAGTGTGTGAGTGACAGAACAATGAAAATAGAATGAAGATGAAAAATTACGTGATGGACTTCATACAAGTGTATGCACCACAGACTGGAAACAGAGAAGAAGATATTGAAGTATTCCTGGAGGATGTAGAAAGAGTAATTTCAGATGTAGAAGTGGTGATCATGGGAGATATGAATGCACAAGTCGGAAACGAGAGACGAGGAAAGGAAGAAGTCATTGGACCATATGGATATGGGAAAAAGAACCGGGAAGGAGAGGAACTTGTAAACTTTTGTGAAAGGAATGGACTGATAGTGGGTAATTCATGGTTTCAGAAGAAAAACAGCAGGAAAATTACGAGATATGGTTGGGGCGATAGAAGAGCAAAATCAGTAATTGACTACTTTCTGGTGGAAAGGACTAATCGCAGAAAGCTGATAGATGTGACAGCTTTACCAGGAGAAGCATTTGATGGGGGACCATAGAGCTGTGGTGGCAAAATTTAGATGGGAAAAATTGGAAAACCTAAAGGAGATCAGAGAAAGTAAAATAAAAGTATGGAAATTGAAAGACAAAACTGTACAGGAAGATTTTCAGGAGAGATTGAAGCAACAAATCCCAGTTACTGAAGTGGAAAACATAGAAGAGGAATGGTCCCACTTTAAAAAGGCATTTGTTGGTGCAACAGAGAGTACTTGTGGTAGGACATCAACAAGAGAGAAAGAGAAGGAGACACCGTGGTGGAATGAGGAAGTGAGGAAAGCAGTGAAAGAAAAGAAGTCTGCATGGAAAGAATGGAACCGAGATCAAACGGAAGAAAGCAAAAGGAAGTATCACGACAGCAAACGGAGGGGTAAGAAAGTGGTAGGAGAAGAAAAGAAGAAAAGTTGGGAAGAATTTACACGAAGAATGGAAACAGATGTAAGTGGCAGTAAAAGGATGCTGTATGGGATTCTAAGAAGTAAGAGGAAAGAAAGAGTTACTACAAAGCTAGTGAAAAAGGAAGGGAGAGTTGTTAACACACCCAGAAGAGATAAAGGGACGATGGAAGGAGTATTTCGATAAGCTATTGAATGTGAGCAATTGTACTGGTGAGATGGAAGTGACACAACCTGACGACTCTATTACAGAAGATGATATAATAATGCTGGAGGTGGAATTAGCAGTACAGAAAATGAAGATGGGAAAAGCAACAGGGGTGGATGAAATCAGTGTAGAAATGATAAAGGCTGCTGGACCTGTTGGTATGCAATGGTTGTAAGGACTGCTAAAGTGTGTGTGGAAACTGAAATGTGTACCAGAAGACTGGGAGAAAGGGCTAATAATACCAGTGTTTAAGAAGGGGGACAAGAAGGTGTGTGAAAACTATAGAGGGATCACCCTCATATCACAGTAAAAACACTGGAAAGGATATTAGAAAGAAGAATGAGAAGAAAGGTGGAAGGAGAGTTGCAAGAGGAACAGTACGGCTTCAGGAGTGGAAGATCCACAGTGGACCCAATATTTAGCTTGAGGCAGGTGATGGAAAAGAACTGGGAATATGGAGAGCATTTGATCATGACTTTCATAGATCTAGAAAAGGCATATGATAGTGTTCCCAGAGCGAAGGTATGGGAAACCATGGTTAAGAAGAGACTGGGAAGAGAAATGTTGGAAATGGTGCAAGCAATGTACAACAACTGTGTTAGCAGGGTACTGACCCCAGTTGGAAAGACAGATTGGTTTACGAACAAGACTGGACTAAGACAGGGGAGTGTGCTGTCACCTCTCTTGTTCATAATGGTGATGGATGAAATTGTAAAGGAAACAAAGGAAGCATATTGACATAAAGAAATGAAGTTACTGTTATTTGCAGATGACGGCCTGAAAATCAGTATAGAGAAAAGCAAGACCATGGTGATTACAAGAGGGGAAAGACAAGGAAAAGGCACTGTGAAAATTGAAAGTCAGAGTTTGGAAATTGTGGACACGTTCAAATACCTAGGAAGTGAATTGATGCAAACTGGTAGGTTGGACATGGAGATTGGCAGGAGGGTACAGTAGAGCAATGCATTCTATCGAAGTGTAAGAAAACTTGTTTGGGATAAGGAAGTACCAAGGAAAAGCAAGGAGGTAATGTATAAAGTGTACTATGTTCCCATATTAACTTATGCAGCTGCGACTTGGACCCTGACAAGCAGGCAAGAGAGTAGAATTCAAGCCAGTGAAATGAAATTCCTAAGAAGTATGATAGGAAAGACAAGGAAAGACAGAGTGAGGAATGAAGATGTTAGGAAGGAAGTTGGGATGGGAAAACTAAATGAGAGAATTGAGAAGAATAAACTAAGGTGGTTTGGACATGTAAAGAGGATGGAGGAAAATAGAATACCAAGACAGATGCTGGAGGCGAAGTGCAAGGGTAAGAGAGCAAGAGGAAGACCTAGAACAAGGTGGATTGATTCAGTGAAGAACAGAGTAAGAAAAAGAAATCTGGACTGGGACAAGATCGTGGAAGAAGAATGGCGGAAGGACAGAGGAAAGTGGAGAAGTGCCATAAATACCCCGATCCGGCAGGAGCTGGATAAGGGGAAATGATGATGATGATGATATAAATAAATAACGGACACTAATGAATTATAAATATAAGTATAAATCCTACTCGAGAAAGTAATTAACTAATTAACTCGAAACAATTATAACGCAGCAAGGTCAGTGTGTACTCTGGAGGCAACCAAACAAGCGACTGGGCAAGCCTCAAGCACGTGGCCAAATAGCGACATTCAAATTGGCAGCGCTGTATGGTTTCCATGGCAACAAGCCTTGCGTGCGATTCAGTCGTCAACTGTTTTTGCCCAGTGGCGCCGAAATGTCAGATTCCAACTCTGGATAATACAACTGTAGTTACGGTGATGTTCTCGTCCTCCTTTACTTTTTGGAATTTGAAGTGTTTTTTTGTACCCCTCCTGGGTCTTCATTGCTCCGGTCTCTGCTTGATCCGGGCTGAGATTCCTGATTTTGGTTACGCTGTCCCTGATTTTGGTTTCTTGCGTTTCCTTCTTCCCTTTCTCTAAGGTTTTTCAGGTATTCTTGACTTTCTCTCTCTCTATCATCGTAATACCTCCTCACGTTATTGTTGTTTCTCCATCCTCGGTTTTGTTGATTCTGCTGTTGTTGCGGTCTTAATAGTTGTTTGTGTTCCTCCAGTTTTGATATCCTCGATATCCGTAATTATTCGTCGGGTTATCTCTGTTGTAGTATCCCTCTCGGCGATAATCATTGTTCCTTTGGTGGTAGCTGTTTCTCCCCTGATTTTCGTTCCATCGTCGAGTCTGGTATGGTCTCCCTTCTCTAGGTCTCTGATAACCAGGTTGAAAGCGGTTTTGTCCATAAACTTTCGATCTAGTTGGTCTTACTCCATTTTTATTGTCTTCCGTCTGTTGAGTTGATCAACATGGATGGTGTGGATCTCTCTATGTTCTGGATTTCTGCTTCTTTGGTTCTGGTTTCCGGTTGAGTTGTTGGACACATTGGACGGGTGATCCAACCTCCTCAAAATTTCCGCCATCCCCTCTAACGTTCTGACGTTGGCCGAAATGAGGTGCCTTCTAACTTCAGTTGGCAATTGGCATGAAAGAGCATGTACTAGGTCTTCTTCTGCCAATGGAGGTTGAAGATATTGCAAGCGTGCTAATTGATTTGTAAAGAAGCTTGCGTACTTCGTCGGACTAGAGTAAGCATACTTTTTCGAATAAATTTTGGCGCGTATGTCTTGTTGATGTGTGGTATGTATACCTGAAAGCTCTGTGCCAAACTAAGGCCTCTGAGTCCAAATATTTCTCCACTACCCTCATGTGTCGTTCACGAGGTATTCTGTTATCCTCTAGATACGATCTCATGTCTCTGAGAAATTCCACAGCAGTGATATTTCCAACCCCGCTGAATTTGTTGGGTTTTTCGTCGTTACTCTTGATGACGATAATGTTCGCATTTGACCTACTCTGGAAAGGTTCAGAGTCTCCTCCAAGTTCCTCTGTTTCTGTTCGAAATGGCTCTAGAATGAAGTTAAAGCTGGATTTCGGAAGCTGCTGACTATCCACGCTTTCCTTAACCTCTTCTATCTTGTCTGTCCTAGCCTCTAATTTCCTGATTTCTTCCTTCAATTTCTCATCTCTTGCCTCAAAGAATCTAGATAAGTCCTTCCTCATGTCCTCCCTGACTTCAGCTCTTAACGTAGATGAAAATGGAGAATCCCCAATCGTGAGTGACTTTAATTGTTGTTCCAATTCGCTGGTTTCCTTTTCCTGCCTCGACCTAATTTTCGCCAGTTCTATGTTTATGTCATCGACTGTACGTTTAACCCTGTCAAGTTCGCCTGAATTACTTAAATCTCCTTTATTTACAATATCGGTCAGCGTGGCTACGTTATTGATTTGAAGCTCATCTACCCGCTTGGATAGATCTTCACGTACTAACATTTATGTTTGAACTTAATTCTATGGCCTTAATATCATTAGATAATTTACTATGGATTTCAGATACAATTTTAGTAGTAACTGTTACGACCTCCTCCTTCATGTCCGTAACAGCCTTTACAATAGAGGCATTTATGTCCACATTAATGCCATCCTCGATCAATTTCCTTTGACCTCCCAACTTGACCTGTAAGTCACCAACAGTATCATTTAGACTGTCAAGTTGCTCCTTGAGTCTGTTCTGGGCCCCTGAAATGTGTACATGATGTGTAGTGTTTTCCTCCTTAATGGAGCTACCGGTAATACTAGCCTGTAATTTTTCCTCTAGTTCTATTATGTGGTTACTATTAGCTAATTTCACTTCTAATACTTTGCCTATCATGTCGGATCTTAAAATTCCTACTTCTGTTTTAGTAAGACTAATGCCCTGTTTGACTTGGTAAAATGAGGTTTTTAATTCTTCCTGTGCATTTCCTGCCTTTTCTAAAATTTTCGGAGCCTTTTCCTGATTTTTCCTAACCTCATCATGAATTTTCCTGGCCTCTTCCTGCGCTTTTTCCTGATTTTCCTAACCTCATCATGAATTTTCCTGGCTTCTTCCTGCGCTGCTCTTATTTCGGCCTGGATTTTTCTGTCTTCTAATCTAGCCTGTTCCTGACTCAATCGGTCCTCTTCGCGAGCTTTTTCTTGAGCTAATCTCATCTCCGCTCTTATCCTTTTAGCCTCTTCTTCTACCTTTCTGTCTTCCTCTCGTGCTTTTTCTAATGCTAGCCTAATTTCCTCCTGTGCCTTCTCTTGAGCTAACCTGATTACATCACGTTCCTGTCTATCCTCTTCTCTAGCTAACCTAGTTTCTTCCCATTCCTTTTCTCTAGCTAGTCTATCTTCCTTTCTGGCCTTCTCTAAAGCTAACTTGGCTTCCACCTGTGCTAACGTTATACTAGCCTTGGTAAGTGTTTGAGCAACCGACAACTCGGCCTTGACCTCGGATTTCACAGCAGCTACAGATTTCTGAATCTTGGCTTTCATTTGTTTAGTGTTAGAGTGTGTTAATTGGTGGAGGGCTTCAAGGTCTTTGGTCAATACATTTTGACCTTCTTTCATGTTTTCCAACATCGTTCTTATGAACGTCAAGTCATTTGCCGACATAATTTCTTCTTTCTTGAGACTAAGGGAAGTATCAACTACAAAAACTACAAGTGGATATCCAGAATTGACCAACGTATACATTTTATACAAGTGATGGAATGCATTGAAAGTTTTAGTACTACTGAAGTCTATTTAAATCGCGAGTTATTAAGTTTTTTTTTAATTGTCTCATTTTACTGAACCGACATCATTACATTTTATCATCCGACCTAACTTATATTTAACAACGTTAATTTACTCTTTAATTTAATATTACATGACAAATTGTCGCTAGCTGGCTCTAGAAATATGCCTCACAACTGTAATGTACTCCACTAATCTGCTGATGTTGCGTTCACCTCAACAATCATCAAATTTGGGATCGGCATTTCTTTTATTTCAAAACATATATGGCCTCACTCTCGAGTGCTTCCAACTGCCTCTTTCGATCGCCCCAGGTATGGGCCCGGCCATTTAAATCTACCATCTATATGCGCCCGAATTCACCAATCAGTACCTATATCCGCTGCACTGTAAAGGATTGCAGACACGTAGCTACCCAGCTCACAAACTTACCATTGTCTGCTAAGTAAAAATTGGGAATTCTAGGATCATACAGGGTAGATTTATAAAAGAAAATAGTACTACCAGCCTAGGTACAAATTTCTACTAGCATTTACATTTAAGCAAATCGAGAAACTCCAATCTCGAGGGGTGATAAGGTCTGTCTATAGTGAGCGCCTGTAGCCTACCTAGCAGTACTATTTTCGGCGTTGACAAAATGAAAACGATGTCAGCTAAGATAAAAATTGGCTAATTCGCTAAAAAGCGCCAGCCGTTTATTGTGCTAAGGAAATACACACATATCCTGGATGCATATCGATAATAAGTGTCAACTTGACACTGCAAGAAAAATGAAAACTCAAGATAAACTAAAAACGTGGCACTTATACATTATGTCCTGAAAATAAAGGTTGGAGAATTCGGTACTCCACTGATTCCTTCTTCTCTCATCGGAGAATATAGCATTCCTTTGCCATTACAAAAATTAAACACAAAATTTATTACAAACGATAAACTCGAGTGGAGTTACTCAGAACCTCCACTGAAATATGAGAAATTATGAAACGGCGTGATTTCAAACATTACCCTATATTATACATTGCGTTTCATATTCGAACCGTAGATCCACATCTAAATATGTAAGATCAAGATTTACTCAGTATTAAATATATATCCATATGTACAATGATTTGTGATTCGCACAAATATTAACTTAACTGCGTTGAAGTGATTTCATTTCCTTTAATATACATGAGTCTTTACAACTCAAACTTCCTGAACAAACACCATAACTATATCGGTTGAAAGTATAAATACTTGTCTGAATCAAGAGAACATAGGTGACAAACGTTTAAGTTCAGCACTGCTCTAACTTTGTTTCCTCCCATTTGATTATTAAATCTCGAAAAATTCCTGAAATTCTTTGCTCGGCTTACATTTTCTTCGATAAACGTGAATATTCGAAGTGCATGGCATTTTACCTTCATTCCACACTTCCGTTCCAAAATTATACAACAATCACATTATTTCTTAAACACCCTGTACAGAACTTGCCTCAAATGCAATTAAACAATGTCACATACGCTGTGATCAAAACTAGGAAACATGACTCCTCAGTCTCCTTTTGTGAAAATACGTAACTCATTTACGTCTACGATTCCTTTCTTGCACGGTATTCCAAATCTACATCCCATTTCAGTGCATTTTCTCAATCAATGCAAAGAAAATTAGTAACTTTATTAAATATCCACGACCATTGTGAATATTGTTCAAGAAACAAACTTTAACAAACTCCTCTATTCTTATACAAAAATTTCCTCATGCCTATAACTTCAAATCTTTAATTACTTTCTGAACAGTTACTTTATATCACCCTGTGATTTAACTTTCTTAACTCCTTTTCACGTATTTAAATTCAGTTATTACATTATTGTAACTTTCAAAAAAAATTGTCAGCAAGAATTCATATTTAAAAATGATATAAGTGTGTCCTCTTTTCCTGTGAATACAAGTCTTAGCTATCTTCGTGAAATATTTTGTTTAACAAATTTTATCTAGGCTTTTAATGCTCTAAATGTTTTATTGGACACATATATAAAGGTTCTTGAAACACTTTTGTTACTAGGAAATATGGTTTATTGCGTTTACAGCATAGTTCTACATAACTATCTGTTTCATTACACTGAATTTGGTATTCATTGATTTAATTATCTATATCAAGTATTTAGACTATCTTTTACCAGATTTTGTGTCGTGTAACAATCCATTTTTGCACACAGTTGGTTTATAATAAATTTCTGACACTCGATCAACATCTTGAGTTGTCGAAATTTATTTGACACTTCGTGACATAGCTTTTTAAATATACGGTACTTAAGTTGTTCAATATACGTTCCATCGCTGCGCATAAAACAGATTTATTTAATTTAACGCAAGTATCGGTAATTCTAAACGATTTTATATTGAAATGATTTAACGTTGGCAACAGCAATACGCTAATAAAATTTCGTCCAAATGACGGAAATTTTCAATGAAAATGATTCCTAAGAAAATACTGATATACTGGATTAAAATCTACACAATTTTGAATACAATGACAAAATTATACGATTGGTCAATTTGGATAAACACAGAACATGACTACAATTCTACTACATATAAATCAATCTCTTCACTACCTTGAGCTGGCGACGATCTCTGATGTATCATGTCACGTCTGGCAAGACAAAAGTGTTTGAGCACAACACCCACAGCTGCGAGACCGGTTGTGGCGAGGCCTGCTGGATAACCTCACAGTGGGACAAGGTCGATGACATAACTGGGTTAGCGACCTCTCCGAGTACAGCAAGTCTCTCCCTCACTCGACTCCCGCAAGTTGTTCGGATCTTCTGACGTTACCCCTTCACTGCGCCGACATCACTTCTTAAGGTTGAAATTCGATTGTTCTATAAGTGTCTTTGAGAGCATACTGGATGTATTTTATGAACTCGTGTTATGAAGTATAGATTTGTTCTGCATTTATGCGCATCGCGTAGATGTTCAACTGCGCTGCCCATGTTGTGGAATTCTGGATTCAACTTTTCATTTCTCTAGTCTCTACTTCCCTATAATGTGCATCTTAGCACGAAGTCATAATCAGTTTAATGATTAAACCTGTATAATTTCCCCGTTGCCAATTTATAAACTGCATTATGTATAGTTCCCAAGGATGAGCTGAATTGTATGAGTAATATAGCTCTTTTCCTGAAGTGAATTGTTTGCATTTATCTGCGTGAAATGTGTAGTAGCTTCGTATTGAAATACCGAAGTAACAAGCTGTGTTTCAAATTCTCCACAGACTTGCTGTATGAAGCTTCTTTTAATGTGATTGGAAATGAACTCAGTCTCGTTCCGATAAGCGTGTTACTAAATTACCGGTCTACATGCTGTGCTGGTCTCAGTCAGAATGTCCCTTGCTTCACAAGTCACAGCCTTCTGACTTCACACTCCTTCTCTCCACTTTCGTTTTGCGTGGCACTGTTCTAGAAACAACTCGTTTCTACACTGGCGGTCTTGTCCAGACCCGATCCAAATTAGGAATGACTGCTCGTTCTTGCTCTCCGTGTACGGCAAGTTCATCGCGTTTCCTCCCCTCTCGGGGTGTGACGTAGCTCCACAGACTTCCCCTCACTCAGTGTGTCATCAACCTTCGTCACTTCTCCTCCTGCATGACGTTACTCTCACTTCTCGTGGTGTGACGCATTCTTACAATGTAGGTCTCCCTACATTCAGAAAATAAATACACAACCATATTTAAATAGTTCCTTCTTTCCTTCCGTAATTGTTTAATTAATAATGATGCATAGTATTACACTCTATTTCATCTTAGGTTTTCCATATCTCACAAGTTTTTAAGGAATAAGAGATTTTAATTCGTTCTTTTGTTTTTCCTGGGTCCCAGTTCGTATCCCGTCTGGATATTTAGTATTGGCCTTAAATGAATTTGGGCGCAGTACTGTATCATACTTAAGGAGGCTTCCAGTTATTAGGTCATGGTGTAGTGCAAGTAGTTGAAGTGGAAGGTCTTACACTCCAACTACTTTTACAACACATGACCCAACAGCTGATAGCCTCCTTGGTCATATATGCAGTCATGAAAATCCAATTCCTGAATACTGTAGCCTACCTCTTACCATTCTTTTTGCACCCTTTGCATTGATCTGTTACGCCTATTTTTTAACTCAGCTTAACATGAAAATAAATGATAATGTTACTGTCTTGTATACAACGGACTACATTTAATTGAAAGGGGAAGGAATGAAATCTTCTGATGCTATCTGTTTCAGTATGTCAGCATCAAACATAGCAAGAAGGTACTAATTCCCAAGCAATAGGCAAATAAACTTAAAACGTGCCCAACCGTATTAAATAAAACAAATTATTTAGCATGATTTTTTCCTAGACTTTTACTAATTATTTATTTATACTGTAAGAGCACATTATGCCCTAAGGCTAAATGAATGCTTAACCATGGCGAGAAGTCAGTTGTTAAGTACACTCCACACATCACATGTTATTTTCTAACATGTTGCAGGTAGCTCTGGAGGAGCCTCTAACAACACAAAGCAAGCAGAAGCCACTGTGTGGAGAGGTCAATGGGCAAAACTAAAAATGAAAGAATAATCAGAATATGTAATGTTGAGCAGGCAGAAACTGAAGAAAATGAAATGTACTAATGGATTATTTAATAAAAATAAAATAAAAGGATGTAATGTTATTCTGAACTAATTGTTAATTCTTCAGGCCCTGTTAGTTCCTGAAATTGTTGCCACAATATTGTCCTCCATTGACTAAAAAGGTTACACACTGATTGTAGTAAAAAGTCCCTAACACTCATTTATGCTCTCTCTACAGCTGAGCATGGATGATTTATATTTATGAAGTCCTGTTATGTGCATATAAAAAAATGTTTGTGTTAAATGTGCAACATAAGACTGATGAAGACTGCAGATATGCTACAAAATTGGTCGAGGGACATTCAGCGTTATTGATCAAAGTTAATGTCCAGTACAACAGTTGTCATTTGTAATGCACTCACAACTTTAATAAGAAATCGGCTGTTTGCCATTTAATTACAGTTGTCATGTATGGGACAGTCGAAGCCAAGCTGTTAATTGCTTGCATATTGAATTTCTTGAAATTTGGTTAGCATAATAACATTCGAATTGGGTAGGTTTTGGGAACTTCCTATGAAGCAGATGACTGTTTTATTGGAGGTTTCAGGTTCACTTTTCTTTCAAAAAGTAGTTTTTAAATATGGGTTTTTATCACTTTAAAAAATTTTAACGTTAGAATATGTTATCGAATGGTTGTTGGAACATCTTGGTCAATAGCCCTGTGTACCTGAGTGTGTGTTGAATTTGTCTGATAACTTGAGGTGGCTGTAGTAGTGTACCAGTATGTAACTCTGTAATAAAAACAGTGGATTTAGTAAGTTTTCTATGTATGATATTTTAAGGAAAACATGGAACAAGTTTGGGGTAAGTGACCCAGGACTTACAGGTATGGTACCCGTAAGTAGCATTCTAGCATTTGCCTTGGTATAGTGTGGGTACCCCTAAAGAGCCACACTCAGGATGATCAATGTCAGCACTGGGATTAAAATCTCTGGACATGTCGCATTTCCTCATTACCGTCTTAGACCATGGCCCGATATGCTCAGCTAAGCTGCTGGGTTGACATATGATTACATGCAGATATTTTGGGTGGGTGGATAAATGACATGTTGAGCAGGTAGAAACTGAAGAAAATGAAATGTGCTAAAGCAATTTCAGGCCCTGAGAGTTCCTGAAATTGTTGCCACAATATTGTCCTCCATGGGCTCATATAGGGTGTGAGTTATTGAACGGAGTATTCCTTCTCTGGGGCATTTGTACTCTCTCCACCCCTTAAAACATTACACCTCAATCAAACACATTTTATAAGCCTGCTTGAGATAACATCTATCACCAATCAAACAAAATGCCTTCCACAAAGAAAAGAAAGGAATTTGTGAATATGCACCCTATAATGTACAGCTGGTGATCTAGTACAGTATTGTTTTAGAATTTTCTAGTTAATGTGATGCAGTTGTACAACATGGGCCTCTCCTGAAGTGTTCAGGGACACAGTTCAGGGGATGGTTGGATGACCTGGGTCCATTGACACTACTGGTATTTGGAAATAAAATACATGAGCACAGTAAAAGGTGGGGAGTGGAGATGAAATGAAGCAAAATAGGATAGATGGAAATGTTAAAAAACATTTTCTCAGTACAAATAAATTCATATAGGCTACCTAGCAAAGATTTCTCTATCAAACATTTTGCATAAATGTAAGCCATTGAAATGTGCATGTATCTAAATTTACACGAGGGACTATTTAGAAGTACCGTAGCTTATGGCATCCAGCTATGGGCTTACAATTGTGGTGCATGTTTACTGCCATATGGGCTAAATAATGTGAAGTGTGTTACATGAATAGGCCTATGATAGTTCTACAGGATATCTAATAGGCTACTCTATTAGCAAAGGTAAGATTAAGTACCAGTGGCCTACCACTTTCAAAAACAAAAGGTACCGTGGATAAAATACCATAGTCATTTAATACTACTATTACCGTACCGTATGAGTGTGGTACCGGTATTAATATTAGGCTATATTCACTGGTGGTATGAAGCACCTCTCGCAATGCTTTTAACCTCAAAATTGTGCATCACATTCGTAGGCTTAATTACGGTATTGGTGCATATGTCAACGATATAAAGAAAGGTTACAATACCATCACTGATTAAAAACACACAGTTTGGAGTGCAAACATAAATTGTTATCAAATGTGAACACGTATTACATCCGTATAGCCTTTAGGCCTAATACCGGTAACCCTCGACTTGTACAGGCAAGAACAACATAGTTTATAGGTGACCTAATAGCCTACAGTAAAATGTTTAAAAAAAAACTGCCGTGATTTGATATTTATTTAAAACGGAAGAAATAAATTTTCATGTGTCTCAATAAGACACGATTTTTAGGAGAATGGCATTCTTCCTCCTCAAAATCCAAAATCACTCTGACAAAAATGCATCATCGATGAGAGCGAACACGCACAAATTAGGCCTAGTCCAGAAAGAAATAGTACCTTCGCATAACCTGCTAATGTACAAGCTTTCTAACATATTTCTCTTTTAAATGCAGCCTAGAACTGGAATCTAAGCGATAAAATGTTTCACGGACAACAGCTGTGAACTAAGATCAACATCGCTGAACCGAGAACTGTCGCCGGTTAAATATGAACTCGGATCAAGACGCGGTGATCTTAGATTAACGTTTATACAACAGAAATTCCGAGTTCATCACGCGCAAAGATCTGCTGAACCTGGTGAACTGAGATCAAATGCGTTATACAATCGGCCCTTAATCTTTCAGATCCATACCGTATTTCCTCGCTTAATCGTCGTGCCCCACATTTTAAACCAAAAATTGGTTTATAAAATTTAATCGCATAATCGTCACATAGCGTATTAGTATTTGTGTACCGGTCTGCTGCACACGTTGATGCGCGCTTATAAGCTGACATGACTGTCAGAAGGAAGGAGTTTCTGCCTCAGTGCCCGAGAGTTATGCGATACCCTAAACGAGCGGTCAGTATAGTCACATAGTACACTCGTATTTATGCGCAAATTGGTTGCACACACTGCCGCGAGCTTATAAGCGGATGTGACCTTGTCAAAAGAAAGTAATCCTGTCTCTGTGCCTGTGGGTCATGACCACGCGATGCGAGCGGCCAGCATAGTCACTTAGCACATTTGTATTTGTGCAATGGTTGGTTGCACATGCCTTATCAGAATAAAGGAGTCCCTGCCTCTGTGCCTGCGAGCTATGAAACACTATGCGAGTGATCAGCATCATTACATAGTACATTCATATTTATGTATGGATTGATTGCAAATGTTACCACAAGCTTATAGCCTGGCATGACCTTGTCAGAAGAAAGTAGTCCCTTCTCTGTGCCTTTGGGCTATAACACACGCTATGCGAGTGATCGGCATCGTCACATAGCACATTCATATTTATGCATGGATTGACTGCTAACGCTACCACAAGCTTACAGCCTGGCGTGACCTTGTCAGAAGAAAGTAGTCCCTTCTCTGTGCCTGCGGGCTATGAACATGCGACGTGAACAGCAGCATCTTTACTGAGCACATTCATATTTGTGTGCTGATTGGTTGCACACGCTGCCGCGAGCTAGTCAGAAGAAATGAATGTCTCTGCCTACAGGCTATGAATCACGCTACGCAAGCGGCTGGCACACTAGACAGTGCTCAGCTCCAGTCCAGGGGATTGAAACTTGTATAGAGCCATCGTTCCTCGAGTTGGCCTAGGATTTACGAGATTCAATAAGGTGCTGCACGAAGTGCTACTAGTCCCAGTTAAACCCACGTGAAAACAGGCCCAACTGCTGTTGACAGAAACGTACGCAAGGGAAACCCTCCACCAGTCTAGCATCAGCCACTTCCATGGAAACGTCGCAACAGAGACCAGTGCATGATGTCATGCACTTATTCAGAATGAGAAAATACAAGAATTCTACGGTGACCTAGATGAAAGTGAAACGCACAGTATTAAAAATAATAACGATAATATTAGGAAAGCGCACAAGCGTGCAGCAAATATTGAAACAGCATATACCGTATATACCCGAATGTAAGACGAGGTTTTTCCCACTTTTTGTGTTATAAAAATTTGGGGTCATCTTATATTCAGGGTATTAAAAAAAAAAAAAAAATTGCAAAGTAGTATGTGGTGTTGGCATCTTGTAACTCACAATAAATCAATGCGTTAATGAAGATTAAAATATGGTTTGTTATGTTTAATTACCATGCATATACGAATAGCGTACATTTTGAGGTTAGGATTTACGCATACACGTCATTTTAAGCGGATAAATTATATGTTCGAAAGCATACGGAAATATGTTTTAAAACAATCTTTACAAGAACAACCAGTCAGTTTTACGAGCAGTAATTGAGTGATCAACGTATCTTAATTTAATAATGTCTCCCATTCTTGAAAAAAGAAATTATAGGGTATGTGTCTGAAAAATGGGCAGAGGGATTTCCGATAACACGAGACGTTATAAAAATGAAAGCACGACCTTAAGGGCATATATTGTGCAAGTTATGAGTTAGCGAGTATTTTTTTTGAAAAAATCTGTAAGAGGCAGTTGATAACTAGGGTATATACGGTATTTATTTATGTGGTTTTTCTTCATTGAACTTTAATATTCTTTGCATAATCGTCGTATCATGCTTTTCTTCCATGAATTCTAGGCTAAACATTTGGGACGATTTTGTGAGGAAACAAACAAAAGAGTAATTTTATTTTACCCATTGCATTTAGGCGGCAAGGCGGATAATCACGAGTATACTGTATACATACACATACTGGGATTCGTTCATTATAATGCTTAATAACTCTAACTACAGCAATCTTGAGTAAAGGTCAGCATTTCACCATCTGAGTCCCATCACTAGTGATACGTGCAAGGGCACGTCCCTACCATTTCAAACATGTATATACCCTTGGATTGTAACATCTCGACATTTGAAACGACCGCCTGGTGACTTGCTTCCCATTTTGAACACGAGATGGTAGCACCTGTCGGACTTTGGAAAGATTTCAAATAGTTCCTGTCTCCCCACTAGGTAATGTGGGCTGCGCCTTATAAAACTCTTTATACGCATGACATAATTGAAAGACAATCATATTCTTCGTCTTAAAACAAATGCCGGTGTATTCATGATACCGCCAAATTATGAACTTATTTATGACATTGTTGTTTGATGTGTCTTTCTCTGATTGGACAATATTATTTACATGTATACAGTTCGGATTTGATATGCAAAAATTCTCCGCCATTTTGTGGAGGCCATTAGCCTTCGTGAAGTAAACACATCAAGCCGACTGGTCGTGAAAGGTGTCTCCGTTGATGGGGGCTTTTGGCCCCCATTCTCTACGAAATCTAAATTTATTCAAGAAAAAGGGAACGCCTGTGCTACATAAGGTTTAATTTCATAGTTCCGCCGTGAAGAGGAAATGTGCAAAGTTAATCGCAACTGGATGCGATCGAGTGCTGTCATCTACACGAGGCATGGGCGTGTTAGCCATTTTCAAGGCAACTTACTGCCGCATTTTTTAAATTTTATTTAAAATGTGTTAGTTTTTTTTTTGTTTTCATTTGTGTCTCCGCTGTGAAGTTTTAAGGTACGTTTTTTTAAAATTTAATTTATCTAATTATTTTATTTTGGGAGCTCCAATTTTGGCCGTGTATGAATGTTGATCTTCTGTTATGTTTTGGCTTGTAGGCCTAAAATTTCTTTTACGTTTTAATAACGTTTCCTTGTATACATTAAGTTTGTTATTATTTTTTACCTTCTGGAGACACATTTATTAGTTTATTTTACTTTTAAATTATTATTTATTTTCATTTGGCAAGCTTGGGATTGTCATTTTTTTTTTAAATCTATGTAAGATCCGTCCAGTTTTAAAACGACTTGCATTAATAGTTTTTAGATGTAATTGTTTTTTTTTTTTTTTTCGCCGTTCATTTCCTTCTGCTAATGTTTAAATTTAATCTTATTAATTGTTTGCCGTAATTTCGATCAGGCATGCCGATTCCTTGTGTTTTGTGGCCATGTTATGAAGTGATGCATTATGGTCTCATGGTCAGTCTATAGGCGTCCTCCGCGAAGCACTAACGTGTTGTGTTAACTTAAGATGTTTTTTATTTTTATTTTAACATGGATCTACGCATGCCGGATCGCTATTGCATTCCATTGCAAATTGTCAAGCCCTTTCTCAGTATGTTATGCATGTAATATTTATTTTAACCTTTGGGCTGTTTTACATTTTAATTTAAGTCTTTTCTTCTCCTTTGGCCTTGCAAACAAGCATGTTTGGCGGTCTCTTTAATTCATTGTAAAATATTGGTGGCTAATGCATGTTCTTTCTCTGGTGGAGGTGTTCTTTAAATTTTTAATATTAAACCTTTTATTTATCCATTTTTAATCTTTTGTTGTGGCATTATTTCACCGACGGCAGTTCTGTTGGTTTTTGGGTGTGTGTCTGTACGATAACCTGTGTGTGTTGTCCCCTTCTCCATCTTCCTTCCACCCCTTTTGGAGCTCTTCTGTTGGGACTTGTCTTCTGGAGGTGATTTTGCTGCGGAAGTGACCCGGACCCCTGAATACAGGTAAGTTGGCCCATCCACGCTCCCCGTACTCGTCTCATTCTGGTGAAGCAGAGCGTTGGTTATCGAGTTACCGACGTGCTGCTGGACAGTGCCGTTCATTTGGGGTCACATTCTGGTAGCAGAGCGTGGTTATGTTCACTTCCGTAACTATCCCCTCCCCAGTACCCACAGGCTGTTTTATGGACCCCTCTAATGCCGATGGGTCAGTTGTTGGTGGGATTTTGTCAGGAAAGTGCACTTAATGTTGTGTAAAGCTAATCCTTGTCGTTTATTGTGTTTCATGTTTGCCTCTGGATATCCATGTGGTACGCTGTAAGTGTCCTGTTCTAAGCGAGGTGTTTGCTGCTGTATTTTGTCCTGTTGGTGTGCAACATCCCCACTGAAGATGAAGCCCGGTGAGTGACTGACATGTGTTCTTGGCATGGGAAATGGGATTTCTTAATGTTCTGACAGCCTATATGCTGCGTGTGAAGGCATCCTGGAGCCCCGTCGGAAGCTGGTAGCCTGATGTTTGTGCCTATTTTTGTAATTTAGCTCCCTGTTCTCGAGCCAAGCAGGTGGTGACGTGTGCAGTTCTGGACAGCATGGTGCATGATTTGGTGTAGTAGGGTGGCTGTGTTTGAGTGTCAGCCTAATCTTTGGTGATGGTAATTGCTGGTTGTGGTACTGTTGTGAAAGTGTAAACTGTCCTTGTAATTCCTGAAATTTTGTTTCTTTCTATATTGGTTGTCTGCATTCTGTGTTTTCCAAAATGGCCGACAACAATAGTGTTTTCAATTTAATTGACTTAAGCGATAACCTTGTGAATTTGGAGAGTTCTTCTGGAGTTGAACGTGAATCACCTCTGTTTACTAGGTCTGAGGTTTTGGGATCGATTACCAGTAGTAGTTTGCCTGCGCCTCTGTTGCCTGGCGCTGGCTCGTCCATACCACTTAATCCTGCATACGGTCATTCTTCTCATGTTAGGTCACCTAGTGATTTCCTGGGTCCTGCCGACCCATTGCATCCCAGTTCTTTCTCTAGTAATATTAATGTTTTGTCGCCTGTAGAGGGTGTGCGAGCGGGCTACCCTGGTAACAATGTCTCTATTCCTAAGGCTACGTTCTCACCTACCGTTAATTATGGGTCGATTCCTCATCCTATTTCTGGTTTCTTAACTAAGTTAAAGCATTTCAACCTTGATGACGTTACCCAAGTGGTACAATTTTTAAAGCAAGTGGTCGAGTTGGGTAACCATGCCTCGATTTTTGGGATGTCGGAAGTTCAGATTTTCCAACTTTTGTATCCAGTTGCATCCGGTATGCTGCGCGATAAGCTTGTTGAAGCTATCCACCTCCGCATGTCCTTAGCCATGTTTATTAGGGAAGTGTTGTGGTTTTTTGTCCCTGCGAGTGCCCTAATGTGCTCTCGAGCATAAGTTCCTTTATCGTGTCCAAAGGCTGGACGAGTCCCTTAGCGACTATGTCAGTGACATTAAGGTGTATGCCCAGGTTTTTGCATCCCCTTTAACAGAGCGACAGTTGGTGTCATCAATTGTGAATGGGTTTTCGCCTCAATATAGGTCATACATGACTATGTGTACCAGGCCTTTGTCATTTGTCGAGCTGAAACAGGTCGTTATAGAGGCTATGGCTGTGAAGCATGCAGATTCCCTTCGTGTAGCTAATGTTCCTCCTCCTTCCTTGATGTCTTGTCCCCCTCCTTCCTTGATGTCTCGTCCCCCACCTAAGGTTATGTTTCATCCTCGACCTAATATTAAGTGCCACTCGTGCGGTGGAGTGGGACATGTCAAGAAGGTGTGTCCGAGTAACCAGGCTGTGTATCGCCAATGACGGAACGTTGAGGAGACCAATTCGGGTGTTACTTCCAAGGATATTTCTGTGCGTAAGAATTTGGGAAAACCCTGTGAAGTTTCTGGTCGCCCTACCAATGATAGTCTTGATAACTCTATGAAAGCTAATTCATCATGTGCTAATTCTGCTTATGTCGCTGGCCTACCTAACCTGTCGGTGAGCAATGGCGTGGCAAGTCAGCCTAATTCTAAACGTTGTGTGAATCCTGTGGTGCGGGTGTCCTCGTCACCTGCTTGTAATCGTGTTAGAGTGAGTAATGATTTTGGAATTTCTCCTGTGGCTAAAGGAATATCCCCGTTTATTGAAATTTGTGTCAATGACGAGCCCGTTTCTGCGTTGCTTGATTCTGGTAGTGTCGCATCCTTTATAAGCGAGGACTGGTTTTTATCTATGAAGAGTGTTTGCAAATTTCCTGAGTTAGAGCCTAACAATGAATCTTTTATTTCGGCAAATTGTTCAAACTGAAGTATTTTGGGTAGTATGACAGTCAAAATTCATATTCTAAATTTTTCTTGGAAATTTAAATTTTTGGTTGCCAGAAATCTTTCTTGTGCTGTGGTCATTGGAGCTAATTTCATGTCACACGTTGGTATGCTTCTTGATTTTGGTGCTCGCAACTTATGGTTTAAGTTTAATCCACAGAGTAAATTATCTTTTAACCTGGTTTTATCTTCTCCTGCTGTCAATTCTGTTAGTGAACCTATGACTATTGAGGATCTCGATCTGGAAAATTTAACGAGTCTTCAAAGGGAGGCCATTAAGAGGTTATGTCAGGAATATGGCGATGTATTTACTGACAAGCTGGGTGTAACCCATTTGATGGAGTCCAAGATTGAGCTAACCGATTCTGTGCCGGTGCGTTCCAGCCCGTATCGCCTTGCCCCGCCCAAGATGGCTGAACTTCGTAAGATTATCGATAAGATGTTAGAAGAAGGTGTAATCCAACCCTCTATCTCTGCCTACTCATCCCCTGTATTTCTTGTGCCAAAACCTAACGGTGGTTTTCGGCCGGTGGTCGACTATAGGGCTCTTAATCAAAAAGTTGTTTTGCAGTCCATTCCTTTGCCGGACCTTCACACATGTTTTAGTTGGTTTCGCAACGCGAAGGTGTTCACGATCCTCGATTTAAATTCTTCCTACTTCCAAATTCCCCTCTCTCCTGAATCCAGGCATGTTACTGCTTTTTCCACTGACTGGAACCTGTTTGAGTATGCCCGTGTCCCGTTTGGCCTATCCACCGGAGCCGCTGTGTTGAGCAGACTTCTGGACAAGGTATTTTCAGAAATTGAATTCAAGTTTGTGTACCACTACCTTGACGATGTGGTGATCTATTCCGAGTCCTTCGAGGAACACGTTGATCATCTGAAAATTGTACTTGATCGGTTGCGTGACGCTGGACTTACCGTCAAATTGTCCAAGGTTTCCTTTGCCAAGCCCAAAATTTCCTTCTTGGGACATATTGTTTCTGAATCTGGTATCTCAGTGGACCAGTCTCGTACGCAGGCCATCAGAGATTTTAAACCACCCAAGAACGCCAAGGGTGTTGCTCGTTACATTGGTATGGTGAACTTCTTCCGTAAGTTTATCAGTAACTTTGCCGACCGTGCTGCTCCTCTAAATCAATTACGCAAAAAGGCTGTGAAGTTCGAGTGGGGTCCCTCTCAGCAAGCAGCCTTCGAAGATCTTAAGCTTGCGCTCTCTAACGCCCCTGTGTTAGCCATTCCGGATTTTGGGAAGCAGTTCATTGTGCAGACTGATGCGTCTGGTCGTGGTGTTGGTTGTGTTCTACTGCAGGAATCTGATCTGGGTAGGCAACCCATTGCATACGCTTCTCGTACCTTAACGGACGCAGAGAGGAAGTATTCCATTTACGAACTTGAGGGTTTAGCTGTGTTGTTCGCTCTAGAAAAATTCCGTATGTATCTTGAGCACACCAAGTTTCTCCTTGAGACCGATAACCAAGCCTTGAGCTGGGTCTTAGGGAAACCCCGCAAAACTGGTAGAATTGCTAGGTGGGCAACTAGGATTCTGTCGTTCCAGTTCACTGTCCAACATATTCGTGGGTCCGAAAATGCGGTAGCTGATTCTTTAAGCCGCATGTACGAGGAAACTGCTGAAGAGGATGTTCAGGAATGTGAACCCGTAATCCTTGTATCTGCTGTAAATTGTGTCAATGCCGTTCTTAGCAATTCCCCTGTGCTTTTTGAGGATGTGAGACGATTCCAGAAGGAAGACCCCTCCTTATCTAGCCTTATTGACCGAATCAATTCTGGTGAAGTGATCAAGCCCTACTCTCTGAAGGACGGTGTATTGTGTTGTTCGTCTCGTCATGACCGCCTACCTAAAATTGTGCTCCCGTCGGTCCTCATTCCGGAAATCTTTTGTTACTATCATGAATCTCCTATTGGTGGCCACCTAGGAGTATTCAAGACCCGAGCTAAAATCAGACAGTTTTTCATTTGGCAAGGTATGGATGGCGACATCAGGAGGCTCATTAGGAATTGTGCTGCATGCAGTATTAGCAAACCTCCGGTTTCTACTAAGGTTGGCCTGTTGTCATCTGAACCAGCATCTAGACCCATGGAGAGGCTTTTTATCGACCATGTTGGACCGTTCCCTCGCTCTGGTCGGGGAAACCAATTTGCGCTTGTTTGCACTGACGGTTTCACCCGGTTTAGTTGGATTTTCCCCACCAGACAGGCTACGACCAGTTCCGTCATAAAGTGTCTTAATTCCATCTTCTCGTCTTTTGGGCCGTGTCAGTATCTGGTGTCAGATAATGCCAAGTGCTTTGTATCTCATCAGTTCCGTCAATTCTTATTTGATTATGCTATTTCGCACGTAACCACCACTCCCTATTTTCCTAACCCGTCTCTCGCTGAGCGAGTCAATCGTAATCTCCGTTCTGCTCTGATTGCATTCCACCACGACGACCATTCCAAGTGGGATTCTAATTTGCATTGGCTCAATTTTGCTTTCAACACCGCCGTGCATGAGAGCACGAAAGCTACCCCTTTTTCGCTAATGTTTTCCTTTATGGCTAATTCTCCGTTGTCCAACCTGTGGAACCTGCACGATCTCCTTCCTGACAGTTTCACGCCCGAGGATATGAGGGCGAAATTCGACAAGGCTAGAGAGAATATTAAGGTATCCCATGAACAACTTGCCAGGCGACACAATGCCTGTCGCAAGCCAGCTGATTTGGAAATTGGTGATGTTGTGTACGTCCGCAATTTCGAGCCCAAGGGCGTCAGTAATCTAGTCTCAAGCAAGTTAACCCCTCGTTTTAAAGGCCCATGTTATGTAGAGGCATTCTTGACTCCTGTTACTCTTCTTGTTCGAAACCCTAAGGCCAACAAAATTTCTAGAGTGCATCTATCACACATTAAGCGAGGTGGAGAGGTGTCTAATGAGGAAATGCTACCGTAAATTTTGTAAAACAAATTTTGTATAATGTAAAGTATCCCTAACCTTCATTGAAGCCTACAGGCATCTGTTCCTTGTGGAATTTTGAATTTAATTGGATATGCAAACTCTGGTGGGATACAAAATGTAAATGTTGGGCAGTTCCCATTGTAATGGTAAATTGTAAAAGTGTACCTAATTTTGATGTTTCATAGGAGATGCTAACATGTAAGTTGGGCTCGGTGGGAGACCTAACTCATGGTAACCTTGTATTCCTGTTCCCTTTGGGAATTTTAGTGGTCATTCCTCTTCCGTAGTTTCTTCTAAATGTATAGTCGTCTAACTCATGTAATCTTGTAATGTACTTCGAATCTGTAAAAAGGTAAACTTGTTAATGAAATTTTGTAAGCACGGATCTAGGGCATGGTCAAAAATTTTCTTCATTTAAATTCAACCTTGTTTCTCTTTGTAAAATGTAATAAGAATTAGTAATTCTGTAAATCTTTTTGAAATTAGATTAACTTCTATTTTTGTAAATGGCTGCCCACGCGTCGAATCAGATCTTGCACATTGCTTCCTCTTACTTCGTCTAAAACGACCTACATTGGACTTGTTGAAAATGTATCTAACGTGTCTCGGACTCTGAAAGCACTGCTGGTGCTGGTGCACTGCGTTTCTGAAGATTTTTGGACACAGTGATGCTGTTGACTAAGTGGTTTGCGAGGTGATCAATTATCCCATCACTGATAATCTGACCCTGCATTCTTCCTAACCAAAACGATGCGGTTTCATCCGTCAATTGGAGTTAACAGGTGAACATTATCTTCGGGAAACATCTCTGGTGAATCGACTAGTTAAGGAGTACTGTCTATGCCTTGGCATATTCGTGAACGGTGTTCACGCTTAAGGGAGGGAGACTGATACGTGCAAGGGCACGTCCCTACCATTTCAAACATGTATATACCCTTGGATTGTAACATCTCGACATTTGAAACGACCGCCTGGTGACTTGCTTCCCATTTTGAACACGAGATGGTAGCACCTGTCGGACTTTGGAAAGATTTCAAATAGTTCCTGTCTCCCCACTAGGTAGTAGTACATGTATACAGTTCGGATTTGATATGCAAAAATTCTCCGCCATTTTGTGGAGGCCATTAGCCTTCGTGAAGTAAACACATCAAGCCGACTGGTCGTGAAAGGTGTCTCCGTTGATGGGGGCTTTTGGCCCCCATTCTCTACGAAATCTAAATTTATTCAAGAAAAAGGGAACGCCTGTGCTACATAAGGTTTAATTTCATAGTTCCGCCGTGAAGAGGAAATGTGCAAAGTTAATCGCAACTGGATGCGATCGAGTGCTGTCATCTACACGAGGCATGGGCGTGTTAGCCATTTTCAAGGCAACTTACTGCCGCATTTTTTAAATTTTATTTAAAATGTGTTAGTTTTTGTTTTGTTTTCATTTGTGTCTCCGCTGTGAAGTTTTAAGGTACGTTTTTTTTAAATTTAATTTATCTAATTATTTTATTTTGGGAGCTCCAATTTTGGCCGTGTATGAATGTTGATCTTCTGTTATGTTTTGGCTTGTAGGCCTAAAATTTCTTTTACGTTTTAATAACGTTTCCTTGTATACATTAAGTTTGTTATTATTTTTTACCTTCTGGAGACACATTTATTAGTTTATTTTACGTTTAAATTATTATTTATTTTCATTTGGCAAGCTTGGGATTCTCATTTTTTTTTTAAATCTATGTAAGATCCGTCCAGTTTTAAAACGACTTGCATTAATAGTTTTTAGATGTAATTTTTTTTTTTTCGCCGTTCATTTCCTTCTGCTAATGTTTAAATTTAATCTTATTAATTGTTTGCCGTAATTTCGATCAGGCATGCCGATTCCTTGTGTTTTGTGGCCATGTTATGAAGTGATGCATTATGGTCTCATGGTCAGTCTATAGGCGTCCTCCGCGAAGCACTAACGTGTTGTGTTAACTTAAGATGTTTTATTTTTATTTTAACATGGATCTACGCATGCCGGATCGCTATTGCATTCCATTGCAAATTGTCAAGCCCTTTCTCAGTATGTTATGCATGTAATATTTATTTTAACCTTTGGGCTGTTTTACATTTTAATTTAAGTCTTTTCTTCTCCTTTGGCCTTGCAAACAAGCATGTTTGGCGGTCTCTTTAATTCATTGTAAAATATTGGTGGCTAATGCATGTTCTTTCTCTGGTGGAGGTGTTCTTTAAATTTTTAATATTAAACCTTTTATTTATCCATTTTTAATCTTTTGTTGTGGCATTATTTCACCGACGGCAGTTCTGTTGGTTTTTGGGGGGGTGTCTGTACGATAACCTGTGTGTGTTGTCCCCTTCTCCATCTTCCTTCCACCCCTTTTGGAGCTCTTCTGTTGGGACTTGTCTTCTGGAGGTGATTTTGCTGCGGAAGTGACCCGGACCCCTGAATACAGGTAAGTTGGCCCATCCACGCTCCCCGTACTCGTCTCATTCTGGTGAAGCAGAGCGTTGGTTATCGAGTTACCGACGTGCTGCTGGCCAGTGCCGTTCATTTGGGGTCACAACTAGGACTACAGACTGTACAATATACCTCACAACCTCAGTAAAAAAAAAGAGAGATAACCCACCAAAACAATGAAATAAATATTAAAAGAAAGAAGAAAATTGTAAATTTGTATAATAAATGCTCCCTCAAAGCATGCTAGCAATCAACAATATAAAATTAACCTACCAGTATAATGACCAGTGGAAAGGCACATACCTGCGTCGAGTTTGCGGTACACCAAAGTTCCCAGCTTGAAGGACACCAAATGAACACTGGTAACCCATACGTAGCAAACATCGAAGTGTCAACCTCAGAACAATACTGCGCTTGAATGAAACGAAGTTCCGCACGTTTTCCAGAATGAAGAACTTGGGTCGATAGTAATCGCAATATGACAAGTAGGACACAATCAGGGAATTCTGAAACAATAATAAATCAAAATTACCATATTTTCTTAACCTTTTCCCGCCCATATTTTCAGGTTGCCTATCCCCAGGTTTTACCCTATTATTTAGAAAGAAATGAACCTAAGTACATTGTTTCAGAAAAAGTATATTATAATGAAAACGACTGACCATAATGTATTCAAATTTTTAAACAATATTAGAAAACATACCATCACATCCATATCTCCCTTCTTGGAGTCCTAAGGTTGTTGGTTCAAACCAGTATCTTGGTGATACTGGAGAAATCGTCAGACAACATGTAAACATAACCCATAACTCTCACATAGTAGAGAATACTTTCATTATATTATACAACATTTACCAAAGTGAGGAGACCGCCTAACAAACATTGTCTATTCATATCACGATACGTACTTTTCAGTTTTATTTATAATTGTCAAATACTAGAAATGAGGGCCGGCGCGATACAAACCAATACCGGTATAAGCATAAACTTATTACTCTATTTTTCTTTAAAGAATCGATACTAACGATTGGAATATTCCTTTTATTAGCACAACCAAATGAAACTACGAAATAATTTCTCCAAAAACTCATTCGTAGTAAAAAAACAAAATGTTTGTGTTACCTGAAATGCCGGAGCATCGCCGTCAGGACCGATTTCTTGGTCTCCGTTTTCACTTACTTCACTATTATCATTTAAATTATCATCATTCTTCACTGACTAAAAACTCACTTTCACCACTACTAAATGATTCTGCGTCATTTTCTTCGCCTATATTGAGCTCGGTTTCATTATCTGCATTACTCAATCCCGCCATGTTTACGAACGAAACACCTGATCAGTGAGCACGGAAGTTCATGATCGATTTACGCTATTGTTTTGTTTTCACTGCCTTGTGGATTGTACTGCACATTCGTAAATGCTTTATAAACACTTTAGAGTTGAGAAAACTACAAACCTGACGCATAGATGGCAGACGTGTGCAGATAATGAAACCGGGCGCTTAGGACCAGAAGGATAAGCCAAGAGACGGGCGCTTTCGGGCGGGATAGGGTTAAATCTAATGCACCACCGAATCTAACTTTCAAATAAAAATCACATTTGTTGGCGAATATACTGTGCATCGGCAAAAAGTACATTTGTTTCATCGATGAACTCATGTTGTGAAGTCATTTGTATTATAAGGAAACAGAGGTGCCAACATTTGAAGTGGGTTATCAGTAATCCCTTATATTGCCCCTCCCACTCAAAAATTTTCAGGTCCAAATTCGAAGCATGCTCCTCCCATCTCGATAATAACACCAACTTTACCTTACCCGGAAGCAACCTATAGTAAATAATATCATATTATGCAATAAAATTTGCACAGTACCTGCTAGTTCTGTGATTTAAAAAATCCTTGTAGCTTGTTTTGCCCCAGTAGCAACTTTACCGTGAAAGTTTTCTTTTATCAAACTTCCTCCTGTTGAATGTTGAACCGATGTATACCACTCAAGCTATCCTCAGTATGCATTTCCTTGAGGTCGGGTACACAAGGTGTATTGGCCACATTCAAGTGGGAGCAACTTGATCATCCGCCAGACTTGTCACCCTGTGACTTCCATCTGTTTGGTCCGTTAAACAAACATCTCAAGGGAAAATGTTTCCAATTGGACGACGAACTAAAGGACACCGTACAGGATTGGCTCCTGTCACAACCACAAGACTTCTGGGAACAGGAACTCCTGCGGCTAGTGAAGCAATGGGACACCTGTGCACAGGCCAGTGGCGATTATTTTGAATAACGAATAAATTGTACCTTTTCAGTTGAACACCCATTGTAGAACAGAACTGCAAATTGCATTAATTACTACAAAATATCAGGAGTGCACTGTAATAGGACCTTAATGGATTGAAAATAAATGCGACAAATATGCAAGGGGAGAGAGACCACATTAACAAGAAGGAAGACATCATTTGAATCTAGCCACATAGGACTTAGTGCTCTACTTGCAGATAGATGGATAAATAATGAATAAATAAAATAATAGAAAACTAGTGAAACCTTGGAAAAAATGATACAGTAGAGTCTCGCAAACTCGGCACTCGGTAACCTGGCACTCCGGATTTCTCGGCCACCCTGACAGGAGAAAAAAAATCATGATTTTTGTTTGATTTTGTGTTTCCACACAGAGTGTTGTTATGTATTCTTTCGTCTTCCCCATCAATGGAATTATCGACAGTTAAATACGACGCGAAACAAGTTGACCTACAGTACATAGCAAGAAGAATAATGACGACCTAATAAATACAGGTTGTTGTACAGTACAGTACTGTAAGAAGTAAACAAACGGTTCTCACGCAGAGCGTTGTATTTATTTGATTTAGCATTCTCCGCAATTCTGTTTCCTCGCCGTCTTCGTGACGAGGCTTCAACAAACAGGGTTCACTATTTGCCTTCGGAATTGCTTTGTACATATACTGTACAGTGTACATATTATAAAAATAATTTGTAGGCCTCGTTTTTCTAAGTTTTCTTTTATAATTTACAGTAATTGTTTTCCTTGATTTTTATGGAGTACAGTAGTACAGTATGAACTATATATTCAAGTACTGTAATTGTAGTGGCTTAATCGTTCTAAAACTTGTGTTTCTGTTAAATACAAATAAATGTACTGCATTGCATTACTTTTAAACAAACAAAAAAACAACTTATATCTACTTTTTAACACATTTCCCGATAACCCGGCATTTTTGCGAACTCGGCCACCCTTCGGTCCACATTAGGCCGAGTTTGCGAGACTCGACTGTAACAGCTTTTCTATAGTAAACTAGCTGTACCCGGCATGCGTTGGAATGCCAATCAAAGAAAGTGTTGGCGTTGTAACTTTGTTTGTTGAAGTGCTTTTGGATTCCCAATATTTTTTTCTTTTTCCGTTAACCACCTCTAAACTATTGTAAAATTGATTTACTATCTCAAAAAACATCCTGGGAGTGTGCTCAACAACTCACCAAAGTTTCATCGCAATGAAATGAATGGCATATGAACTCATACGGGACTTTGTTGAAACGATTCGAGCGCCGTCACCCATTTGTTGAATATACTCGTACGCTACCTATTGTAAAATGGATTTACTAATTCGAAAACCTTCCCTGGAGTGTACACAACAACTCGTCAATGTTTCATCGCAATCAGATGAATGGCATATGAACGCATACGGGATTTTGTTTAAACGATATGCAGCTGTCACTAATTTGTTGAATCTACTCATACGCTACCTATTGTAAAATAGATTTACTAAGCCTGAAACTTTTCCTGGAATGTACTCAACGATTCACTCAAGTCTCATCGCAATCGGATGAATGGTTTATGAACGCATATGGGACTTGGTTGAAACGATTCACGCGCTGTCGCTCATTAGTTGAATCTACTCGTGCGCTACCATATTGTACAATGGATTTACAAAATCAGAAATCTTCGCGGGAGTGGAAACAACATTTCACCAAATGTCATTGCAATCGCCTGAATGGTATATGAACGCATACGGAACTTTATTTAAATGATACGCGCGCCGTTTCTCATTTGTTGAATCTACTCCTGCGCTACCTATTGTAAAAAGGATTTACTAAGTCAGAAACCTTTCCTGGAGGCTGCACAACAACTCACCAAAGTTTCATAGCAATCGGATGAATGGTATATGAACGCATACGGAACTTTATTTAAACGATACGCGCGCCGTTACTCATTTGTTGAATCTACTCCTGCGCTACCTATTGTAAAAAGGATTTACTAAGTCAGAAACCTTTCCTGGAGGCTGCACAACAATTCACCAAAGTTTCATAGCAATCGGATGAATGGTATATGAACGCATACGGGACTTGGATGAAACACTTCGCGCGTCGTCGCTCATTTGTTGAATCTACTCGTGCGCTATCTATTATAACATGGATTTACTAACCCAGAAACCTTGCCTGTAGTGTACACAACCTCTCACCCAAGTTTCATCGCTATCTGACGAATGGTATGTGAACGAATACGGGACTTTGTTGAGACGCTTCGCGCGTCGTCGCTCATTTGTTGAATCTACTCGTGCGCTACCTATTATAACATGGATTTACTAAGCCGGAAACCTTGCCTGTAGTGTACACAACCTCTCACCCAAGTTTCATCGCTATCGGAAGAATGGAATAAGAACGCATACAGGACTTTGCTGAAACGCTTCGCCCGTCGTCGCTCATTTGTTGAATGTACTCGTGTGCTACCAATTGTTAAGTGGATTTACTCAGCCAGAAACCTTACCTGAAGTGTACAGAATATCTCACCCAAGTTTCATCGCAATGGGATGAACGGTATATGAACGCATGTGGGACTTTCTTGAAACAAACGCATGCCATTTTGTTGAAGCTACTCGCGCCATCTATTGTAAATCTATTGTAAATTGGATTTACTACCCGTATACAAATTACATTGAATAAGAATAACTAACGGGATTTCATGTTAAGAGTCTCATTTTCTATACCGGTAGTGGAGAGTGCTACTCGCATCCAGTTGTAATGTTTTTCTACTTAGTTTTCTCTGTATCCTACCCTGAAGAGTCCCCCCAGCAAGCAGAATATAAAATAGAGAAATCCCGTTGGGCACCAACTCAAATATGAATGTATAAGAGTAATAAACTGAAGTTCAAAACCAGATTAACACGAGTTCTCAATAAAATCAGGGTGTAGGGTAAAATATATACCAACCCGGATACAATCAGTTTGGGATGTAGTTTTGATATTCACTGCAATAAACAAGCATATACCGAGAATATTACTTACGGCTCTGTTGTCATATTATGATACACATATCTTTAGTACTGCAGTGTGATATGATTTTTTTTTTAGTTTTCTTTATTATATGAACTCTTCCTTGTGAGAAGATCGATAGGATTATCATCAAGAAGCAGTCTATACACCTTTATATAACATATATTCACTTCCAGTATTTTTATAAGAGCAGATAACTTTGTATATAATCCAATCCTGCTTGTTATTTGTTTGTTACCCACTATTAACAACAATCTCTTGCTAACTCCTTTTCATATCTTTCTCTCTGCCTTCTAAAGATATGACACCACCCTAGGGTTGGATCCTCTTCTCCTTGACTCCACAGATATGCACTCACAAACACCTAGTTCAATATTTCAACACCTGAGCGCTCTTATCATAAAAATGTCACATTCGCCCCCAGAAATCTATACAACAATGTTATTTTGGAGGGATTTCTAACACACATTATACCCAAATATCCATCAGTACATAAGATACTAAATCGAAGACCATATACATCTTCATACAATGTTTCACCAAACACTCCACTGTAAAATACTTGGCAGCATTCAATCTCCAGGAAGAAATAGCAGTTACTTTGCAAACCAAATGATATACAAGTTTAGTTCGTGCAAAGCCAGAAAATTGTCAGAACCACAATCATAATCTCCGTCACAAAGAACATATTTTCCATGGCAAGCAGCAACTCCACAAGGCCTGCTCTTCCCGATTCCTCCACATCTACTTTGAAAGACCAAAATGTTCGATGTTCCAACCAACTTCCTTGAGGGCAGGCTACACATCCAGATTACCATAAACATGAACAATCTCTTCTTCTTGTGGTCCTTTCCAAGAACTCCCAGTAATTCAAGTGGATGACCAAGTTCCTCACCATAACATAGGGTCTAAGGTCCTTTTCTTGATAAGCTGCACTTCTGTAGATGCCAACCTATATAGTACATTCCACAAAACTGGTGTATATAAATTCCATCATGTATTTTGTAATTGAAATACAGATGCCACATCCGTTGCTCTGATACAGATTCACACCTGTCTATGATAACCAATCTTCATTTCCCCATTTAGACTTCTCAAATCCAAAAACTTATAAATCATATCTCATTTAAACAAATTTACAGTACAAAATCTAACAATTAGATGCAAAAACTAAGTTCAAATTACAGTTAAGAGATTAATCAAAATCAATGTATTGACACAAAATAAGAAAGAAAATTAAATAATATTCTCACTACAAGATATGTACACTACAGCAAACCAACAAATGTACCTTGTGCAAATATATCCTAAGATAGATCACAACATAGACATAATATGCCTCAAAACATGAATCATAATAATAACGAAGTCGCGTAACACGCCCCCTGCACATTTAATTCAAAATATACATGCATCACATACACACTTCTTACACACATAAGAATATACATGAATATAA
Source organism: Meconema thalassinum (assembly GCA_946902985.2). Taxonomy (NCBI): domain Eukaryota; kingdom Metazoa; phylum Arthropoda; class Insecta; order Orthoptera; family Tettigoniidae; genus Meconema; species Meconema thalassinum. Next base: position 308,109,393 of record OX336392.1, on the reverse strand, counting down.
TTAACTAAATCATAAACTCTGCATTCATAATACCTATCTCTAAATGCCAGGCATAGATGTACATATACTTTCTTTAAACAACAAACTTCCGTAATGACTGTACATTATGCACAAGGACCTATCCTTTTTTTCTACTCTTATAATTCCTTAATTCCACCTCCTGTGTTCCCAGTCTACTGGGATCTCCCTGCAGATTTCCACCCCTGATCATCTGGTTACACACATCAAATCTACTATTTCCTACTTCCAGCCTTTCCTCATCCTCTACTCTACATTCACGTAACATCTCCTTTAACTGCTGGTCATTCTCATCTAGCACATCTATTCTACCATCATCTATTTCCAGCCTTTCCTCTACTTCTATTCTAATTTCACCTACAATTTCCTCTACCTGCCGTTCATCCACTCCAATTTCACCTAACATCACCTCTAACTGTGGTTTCTTCTCCTTTCTACTGCTTTATCAATAACATCCACCTGCTGCTCCTTCTCATCTAATTTCTGGCAAACATTCCTACTTATCTCCTGATTATCGTTCTTTATTCCTCTACCCCACTGGCCAATTAATCTAATCTTCTCCTTATGATCTCTCCTCATCTCCTCCCTAAATTGAAATCGTAAACTTAGAACACCTTCCAGACTATCCTTCTCCTTAATACTTGTACCACGGTTTACCACAGCCACCCTTGTGCACTTTGCCCTACCACTCTCACCATCACTATCTAACAAAACATCAACCTGCGCCCCCAACACATTCAATTCCACAATAGAAATCCCATTAACCTTTGCGGATTGTACCTTTTCCTCTACTAAATCTTCTAAGAGATCACTCTTTATATCTAGGTCATAAGTTCCCGACAATATAGTATTAGCGGATATAATATCAGACTGATAATCTGACCTGTCATTACCGTCTGATTCTAGTTTAAATTTCCCCTAGACTCATCCACTGTTTCCACATTTCGACTCCTATCATTGTTACTCTCTTGTCTCCTCTCCCCTCTTCTATCCTCTACATTTTCTTGTCTATTACGGGGATTATTCCTTTGATAATTATTATTATCATCATTCCGCCATCTATTATTTCTATTATTATGATTTTGATAAGGATTACCTTGTCTATGATTCACTTGATTATTAGAGGAATTTAGTTGTTGATTATTATCCCTATAATTATAATTATCTCGACCTCTCTGGTCCTGATTTATGCGGCTCCCATAACCACTTGCTTGATTCTCACTTCTTCCCCCCAATGCATCGAAACTCCCCAGTAAGTTCTCTAATTCCGATATATTAGTTACTTTTTGCATACATGACGCCTCCTTTACTCTATAAGGAAAATGCCTAACAACAGCCTTACTACATCATCCTTAGCCATCCCATCTAAATATTTACATATTAACACTTGGCTCAAAAAATATTCAGTCATACTCATACCATCTCTACTATTGTATTGTCCAAATATCACTCTTTCTCTTAATTGTGCTTGTATTGATTCGTTCCAATATTTATCACAAAATTTCTTCCTAAAACTACTATAACTATCCAATGAATTCCTATATACTAGGAACCAGTTCCGAGTCTCACCTACAAAAGCTTGATCTAATAGTTCTAAAACTTGACTCCACTCTATACTTCCTTCATTAAGTTTATCTTTAAATCTAATCTCTATAATTTCCATAAATTCCATAGGGCAACCCTGTTTATTGTTAAATTTCGGTATCTCTAGTTCTTTAAGATTATTCACTCCTAATAAACCCACTCTAACTTGACCAATATCATGTTTTATTTGAGACTTTAATCTCACTTCCATATCTAATATCCTCTCACCAGTCACCTTTTCAACCTTCTCAATTTTCTCTAGGATATGTTCCTGTACCCTTTCCAATTTATTATCTGCTTCTCTAGTCATATCATTTAATTTCTCTGGTATTTTCGATTCCATTTTCATCATTTTCTGATCTACTTCTTTTATAATTGCTTCCGCCTTTTCCTCCACCATACTCCTTACCTCACCTCTAATTTCCTGTCTCACCCCCTCAATACTATGCTGTAACAATCCATACTTCCTATCTAACTCCTCATTAACATGCATTACTTTATCCAATTTCTTACTCAACTCCTGATTATTCTTATCAAATTTTTTATTCATTTGTTTTATCATCTCCTGATTATTATCAAATTTTTCATTCATTTGCCTTAACATATTTAGGATATCCTGCACCGGCATTAACACATCCTGTACTGGCCTTACAACATCCTGTACTAGTACATCAATCATCTCTCCTTCCATCACACTACTGCTAGTCTCATTCCCATCACTCTCCAACATGCACACCACCACATTTTCTCCATTCATCTCCATCCTGCTACAACTCACTCCATTCCCATTCATTATTCTCATTCGTTCATCCTCCATGTAAATACGTACACAATAACCTATCCCTCAGATAACACTTGCACAAGTCACACTCTCCTATTCCCACACTGATGTATCCTGGTTCTCGAGTCCCACGTTAAGGTGCCAATTGTAATGTTATCCTACTTAGTTTTCTCTGTATCCTACCCTGAAGAGTCCCCCCAGCAAGCAGAATATAAAATAGAGAAATCCCGTTGGGCGCCAACTCAAATATGATTGTATAAGAATAATAAACTAAAGTTCAAAACCAGATTAACACGAGTTCTCAATAAAATCAGGGTGTAGGGTAAAATATATACCAACCCGGATACAATCAGTTTGGGATGTAGTTTTGATATTCACTGCAATAAACAAGCATATACCGAGAATATTACTTACGGCTCTGTTGTCATATTATGATACACATATCTTTAGTACTGCAGTGTGATATGATTTTTTTTTAGTTTTCTTTATTATATGAACTCTTCTTTGTGAGAAGATCGATAGGATTATCATCAAGAAGCAGTCTATACACCTTTATATAACATATATTCACTTCCAGTATTTTTATAAGAGCAGATAACTTCGTATATAATCCAATCCTGCTTGTTATTTGTTTGTTACCCACTATTAACAACAATCTCTTGCTAACTCCTTTTCATATCTTCCTCTCTGCCTTCTCAAGATATGACACCACCCGAGTGTTGGATCCTCTTCTCCTTGACTCCACAGATATGCACTCACAAACACCTAGTTCAATATTTCAACACCTGAGCGCTCTTATCATAAAAATGTCACACAGTCGGCCGTGTCTCGTCAAGAGCTACTGTTGCCTGGAAACGACTTGCCTTAGCTGTCATTTGCGTTACGTTTTATAGTGACTTGTATTCTCTTTGACGTTTTATGTCACGTCACGGGATAAAAAAAAGTATCCTATGTCCGTCTCCAGATTCTAAGCTACCTCCACATCAATTTTCAGCCAAATCGGTTCAGCCGTTCTAGAGTTATAAATAGTGTAACTAACACGACTTTCTTTTATATATATAGATTAAGAACATTAAGACTTACCTTGAAGAGCGAGTACTGGCGAGAGTTGAAACGATTCATTCCACTGAACCCTTGACAAGGAGGACCGCCACACAGTAGTTCAACTTCACCTTTCTGAGGCAAAGCTTGACCTTTGTCATTGGTCTTGTCACCCTGAAAAATTAATACAATTATTTGGCTGGAGCTCATCTCTTTTGTAATATAACCAGAATACAAATGGAAGTAAGAAGCCTACTCATTAGAAAAGAGCAAAATAAACCCTATGCTTTCAGCTGTTATCCCGTAGGCCTAATGTTGCAGAGTGTAGCATAACTGGTCCAGGTCCAATTCCTACCTCTGCTAAAGAATTTATGTAATATTCTAGTTGAGGTATTGAGCCATCAATGGGGTGTCAGCATTGAAGACTTGTACCAGGCTAGTTTAATCTGTTGACCTAAGCCAAGATTTAACTGCTGATGTTCACGCGGTTGGCTACAAGCTGGGAGAAGAGCATGCAGACCCCATAGAAAGACTGAATGTTATGGTTTTGGAATCCATTTTTCATTGTTGCCTTAGTAATCAAAATTAATACTTTCCAGTTGGTCAGCACGATTGTACCCAATTGTAATGGGTGTTTCCCTAAACCTAAAAAACATTACATGAGATTAGGCCATTAAATCTATGTCTACAAGAATGTGGGCGTTGGTATTTAAAATATATACATTTACATATACATACAGTGGATGGATTTGGTGAAGGACAGTGTGAAAGACCGAAACCTGGAGAGGAGTTCAGTGGTTGAGGAAGGATAGTGGTCAGACAGAGTCAAGTGGAGGGGTGTGATATTTGCTCCGATCCGGCCCAATCTGGAAAACGGATGTTGATGATACAGTGGAACTTTGTCATTACGTTTTTGAAGGGACTGAAATAAATGGAAGTCAAAAGCGGGAAAACGTACTACCGAAAACGCTATACTGTAATTACAACGTGTAAAAATAATTTTTTAAAAGTGCGTCATGGACGTGTACGTGAAATTGCCGACCTTAAGAATCGTGTAAAAATAATTCTTAACAGTGCGTCATAGACCTGCGCGTCAAATTGCCGACCTTAAGAATCATGTAAAAACAATAAATAAAATTAAAAAAAAAGCGTCATAGACCGGTGCGTGAAATTGCAGACCTTAAAAATCGTGTAAAAATAATTTTAAAAAAGCGTATCAAACATGCACATGAAATTGCCAACCTTAAGAATTAGTTAATGCGCTACTACAGTATAACCCCGATTTAGCGTAAACCCGCATTTAACGGAAGAAATTTCAAGTCCCGAAAATTATTCCATAAGTGCAATGCAATTTTATATTCAATTTAACGTAATTTGCATTACGCCAAAACCCGCGTTTAGCGTTAGGAAATGTTAAAATTCGCGAGTATTTATTTCGATTCACTATGGTTATGTGACATTAAGAACCTATGAAAAAGACGTTATTAAGTTCGTTAAGGATGATTCAAGGCAGAAAAGGAACTCCAGCATTTATATTGGATACGATCGATCATCTTCCATATCGATTCCTCGCTACATGTACGAGCGAGCTCGATCTTACCCGACCGCGGCTGAAGACACAATGTAGGCCTAAAGCGTGCTAACAGTCACGCCGGCGCCGCATCGCATGCTTGCGCGAGGTCTGTCCGAGTTTGTACGTTTGTAGAGGCACTACAGTATAGCGTCAGTTTACGCAAGTTTGCATCAGTTCGTGTGTTATGGTTATGCGACATTAAGAACCTATGAAAAAGACGTCATAAGCTCGTTAAGGATGATTCAAGGCAGAAAAGGAACTCCAGTATTTATATTGGATACGATCGATCTTCTTCCATATCGATTCCTCGCTACATGCACGAGCGATCACGATCTCAGCCGACGGCGGCCGAAGACACGATGTACCACGTGCTAACAGTCCCGCCGGCGTGGCGCCGCATCGAATGCTTACGCGAGTCTGTACGTTCGTAGCGACATTACAGTATACCGTCAATTTATGCAAGATTGCATCAGTTCGTGTGTTATGGTTATGCGACATTAAAAACCTATGAAAAAGACGTCATATGCTCGTTAAGGATGATTCAAGGCAGAAAAGGAACTACAGCATTTATATTGGATACGATCGATCATCTTCCATATTGATTCCTCGCGACATGCACGAGCGATCACGATCTCAGCCGACTGCGGCCGAAGACACGATATACAGCGTGCTAACAGTCCCGCCGGCGCGGCGCCGCATCGAATGCTTACGCGAGTCTGTACGTTCGTAGCGGCATTACAGTATATCGCCTGTTTACGCAAGTTTGCACCAGTTCGTGTGGATAATCCAGCTGTATATCAGTTTGCTCACTCACATTCATTGTTTTAGTGAAGTTGACTATGGCAGCTAAAAGAAAAACTCTATCTGTCGCGGAGAAAGTGAACTTGATTCGGGAAGTGGAGAAAAACGCAAATGTGCCCGTTAGTGAAATGGCTTGACGCCTGGGACTCGCACAGTCTTCATTGTCAGGCATATTGAAGAATAAGGAGAAGATTCTGGATCAAGAAACACAGTGCGGCTCAAAAGCAAAGAAAAGAAAAAATGTAAAAAAGTCGCCGTACGAAGAAATGGAATCGAAGCTAATGGAGTGGTTCAATGGAGCACGTGCTGGAAACTTACCATCGACGGGGCATTGATAAAAATGAAAGCATCTACAATATCAGGGAAACTTGGGCTTACAGAATTCAAAGCTTCAAATGGTTGGCTGGATAGGTTCAAAAAAACGCTATGGGATAACTTGCAGGGCAGTATGTGGAGAGAGTGCTGCAGTTAGTGATGAAAGTGTTGAACACTAGAAAGAAGAGGTGCTGCCAGCCCTCTTGGAAGGTTCCGAATCTCGAGATCTATACAATGTGGATGAAACTGGCCTGTTTTACCAACTCATGCCCTCTAAAACCTTAAGTGTTAAAGGAGAAGCATGCCATGGAGGAAGAATGAGCAAGCAGAGAATTACTGTTCTCTTATGCAGCAACGCAGATGGCAGCGACTAGCTAGAACCCTTAGTAATTGGAAAGTTCCAGAAACCACGTTGCTTTAAGAACAATTCTACGCTGCCATGTAAGTATTATAGCAACAAAAGTGCTTGGATGACTGCAGAATTGTTCAAAAAGTTCTTGCAAGCTTTTGATGCACGAATGGGTGCTAAAGACAGGAAGGTTGTTCTCTTTATGGACAAGTGTCCTGCTCATCCAAAAGACTTAGGATTCCTGCGGAATGTGAAAGTGCATTTCTTCCCTGCAAATTGCACTAGCAGACTCCAGCCCTTGGATCTAGGGATTATTCATAGCCTGAAAAGCAAGTATCGGAAAGCTCTTGTCCTTAAGGCACTGGCCTTTATTGATAGGAATGAAGTGCTTAAATTGAACATCCTGCAAGCAATGCATATGCTCACAGGAGCTTGGAAAATGGTAACTAAGGAAACCATCTCAAATTGCTTTCATAATGCTGGATTTAATGAAATGAGCACTCACGACCAAGACGGTGATGAAGCAGGAGTGGACATGCATGATTGGGTGCAGGTATCTGACAATTTGCCCATCACTTTTGATGAATTTGTGGCGTGTGATGATGATGCCATCACTACATGCATCCGGGATGTTGAGGAAATCTGCGAAGATGAAGTCAAGCAGAATGATGATGGTATCGACGAAGACGATGATGTTAGGGATGAAGAAATACAACCGCCATCATTCAGTGAAGCTGTTGCCAGCATAGACATTGTTCGGAGATATGTCACAGCATTCAAAGTGGACAACTCTGTTATAGACAGAGTAAATCAATTGGAGATGGACATTCTGAACCTAAAATCCAAAAGTGCTAAAAAGCAGACTACCATGTTTGATTACTGTATTTCAAAAAATGTGACACTGTGAAAGTTGTGTGTTGTATATAGGAAAAGTAACACTCTATATATTATATTACTGTAATTGTGTAAGTATTTTGTGGACGTTTTAATTTTGTAATGTGCTGGGAAACTACGATTTTTGACTACTGTATTAGTGCTACAGAAAAAGTTGTAATTACTGTATAGTGTGTAGGGTAGGTATCTCCTTGTTTAATTGTTGTTATTGCGTTAATTATGTGTGTTGTGCAATTCAAGTCAATACAGTCAAAGAGGTCTGGAAAAGATTTGTTTTTTATCGAAACCTCGATTTAAGGTAAACCCCCATTTAAGGTTAAAAAATACCAGACCCTCGAAAAACGTTAAATAGGGGTTCTACTGTAGTCACAACATAAACATAGGTTTGTCAGTAATTAACAGGGGCAATAAATAACAATGTAAAAATAAATTACAGTGCAATATATGAACTTTAATCCTAATAATACATCTTACCTCACAGTCGAACACTAATATTTACACTGGTTTGAAATACATTTGTATGGTCGATTGCTTTCTTGGTTTTAATTTTAAAATTGTACTGTCCATCCTGTTTAATAAAGTTATTACTTCGTCATCAACTTCGAAACTACACACGTATCGCTTCTATTGCCTCCACTTTTGACACCGTGGGAACTGGCTCGTCATCACTGTCATCCTGCACTGACTCTTTTTCAATCTTCTGTTCTTCAAGAATTTCATCTATTGTCAGTTTTACACACTGGAACATCGTCATCAACATTCATGTACGTTTCCAAAGTGACCTCTCCTGCTACTCGGTGTCATTCTTCAATCTCAGAAAAATCATCCAGCGTGACGTCATCAGCGCGAACACGACCAAAGCCGGCTGCATTAAAGCAGTTCCGAATGGTGTTTTGCTCCACAGAATCTCTGGCAAACTTAATGAAATGCATGGCTTCTAAGACTGTGATCTTTCTCGTCGTCGATTCCACTGCAGCCAATCTTCTCTGTACTAGCCTCTTGCGATACTTCTGCTTCATGCACCGTATTATGCCTGGGGCTAACGGCTGTAGCTTACTCGTGCAGTTTGCTGGGAGGATAATGATCTTTATGTTTCACAAATTAGAAACATTTGAGGGATGAGCGGGGCACTGATCAATGAAGAGTGCAATTTTCCTCATTTCTTACGCCAAGCCTTGCATACATGCGCGCAAGAAATTCTCAAATACTGCTAGAGTTATCCACGCTTTTGTATTAGAAGTGTACTTGCATGGAAAAGGTCGCACATTCTTGAAACATCGCGGATTGCGTGCTTTTCCAATAACCAGCGGTACCAACTTCTCGGTTCCACTTTCATTACAGCACAGGAGAGCGGTAAGCCTTTCCTTGTTAAGTTTGCCACCGTGACACTTCGCGCCCTTAAAATCCAGGGTTTTATCTAGAAGACGATGAAAAACAGCCCTGTTTCATCTACATTAAAAATATCATCAGGAGTATAGTCTTTCAAAATTGCAGGAAGCGTTGTAGTTTTCCATGTTTCAATAGTTTCGCACAGTGTAGCGTCATTATCCAGGGCAGCGGCTTCGCCTCGCACACATCTATAAACTAGGTCATGTCAATTCTTGAATCTGTCAATCCAGTCATTAGATACTTGAACCTCATCAAGTCCTATCTTCTGTGCAATAGTGTTGCTTGAGCTCGAACCACAGTACTATCTATCGGCACGTTTGAAACTCACGCTTGCACAAACCACTTTAGAACAGCTTCTTCTAATTCTGGAAACTGACCCTGGCGATTATGTTTTCATTGAGCACTTTTCCCTTGTTCAAAAGCAGTCTTAATCAGTTTACGTTTGCTAACATTTGTATTTAAAGTTGACGGAGGAATGTTTAACTTCCGCGCTATATCTACACGCTTCATGTTAGGGATTCCGATCCACTTCTTGAAGGATTTTTAGTCTTTCACTGTTTGTTATTTGCCTCACATTCTTCTTCTCCATTGCAAACACATAAATAAGGCCCAGATAAAAGTAGCCAAGAACACTATATCACTGTACGGCAAGCTATCGTCACTGAATGAATAGATGACACGAAAGGAAACACACTCGCAGCTAAACAGGGCTACACTCTCGACTACTGCCATGCCAAGCTTACACAATCACTTAACCTTGGCCGAGCTCTCGATCGCTAAAGTTGCCAAGCTTACGCAGGAAGAACACTCGCTGCTTAACCGTTGCCAAAGTCCAAGTGGACTGACAAATACGCAAGGACTGGCCAAAATACTGTTTTATCCCGGTGTTGGGGGATGGGATAAACAGGGTAGTGTAGATGTATTAATTTGGGGTAGTTTGAGAAAGGGTGTAGTTTCCCGTAATCGGGGGAGACTACTAGTGTAAGTGTTGATGAGAGCTGTTGGGGTGCGTTCCTACAGGGTGCGTCTACCTGTCGGGAGATGAATGTCTAAGACGGAGCTATTAACTTAGCTTACCAATTAGCGTGAGCGAGTGAAGACGAGCTCACGTGCGGAGTCAGCCCTTGGCTGCTGCCTGTCTGTTATGCTAATGGGTTTCCTGACGATGCAGTTCTCAGCATTCACGGTCAGGGGCAATTAGGAACAAGTGCAGGTGGGGCGTAAGGATGTAAAGATGTGTGAAATGATTACAAGAAGTATGTGTTTGCTGACCAAGTATTTTTTGGTCAGTGGCGATAATGTGCTGTCCCTTTGAACAGTGGACGAGTATGAGACAAAGTGTACAAATACAGAAGTGTTCTGGGTGAGGTGTTACAAGTAATTAGGAGATCTGAACACACTACTAATTCTCACCTGGTGACGTCATAATGGAGCTGGGACGAACCTGGAGACGCAGAGCCGCTGGCCGCGAATAGACAATTGGGTTCTCCCAGGTCTACCTTTTAAGGCTTCCCCAAGCTGCTTGCTCGGCGTTTCATCACTGTTGCTGCTCCAGATAGTGTGTTGGTTTGTTTGTAAGTTGTGTAAGAGTGGCTGGCAGCAATACCGCTGTGCCTGCTCATGTCAAAGAAGTGTGCGAGGCTTATGGCATGCCTGTGAGGGTAGTTTATGGTGAAAGATGAAGGGGTGGGTTAGGTCCTAGGTGTACTGCCCCTGGGCTGTACAATACTGAACAGAAGAACGTCAAAATTTGAACGTAGTAAGCAGGTGCGCTAAAACTTGCTAAAAAGTGTTAAAGCAATATTGTACATACAATTTAGTACTTTGGGACCGGGACTTTTATATTTGACGTAATACCGCGTATATTTCGCACCCCATTTTTTTTTATTCGAAATTTCAGGAGGAAAAAAAGTACTCGCATATATCTTGCATTCATTTCTGACACCGTAATATAAATGACAGTAATAACCTTGAGGTAGAAACACGTTCGATTTAGCGCGCCACAACAGTCGTCATTGTCCAGGAACTTACCCGAAGCGATACTAACAGGAAGAGCGAGGAACGAGTTGATCCGACTTGACCGATACGAGCTGATTAGAGAACGAGGCGCCGCCTTGAGACACGTTCGACTTAGTGATTAGCGCGCCACCATCATCATCATCGGCTTTAACTCAAATCCGAGTATAAATCTTCTTCCTTCAGTCCAGTTTGTGGATGTGTTTACGGTGACTAAAGAGTCCAATCCTGGCATGGAACAAGCGTCCACACAAGTCACATAGTATTGCTGGAGGAGGACGTGGTCGGGCTGCTCAAAGTTTCCTAGCTTGACGCTTGGTCTCTTCATGTGTGCGTCGATCCCTTTCAAACGTCTTTACAGTATCCGAGATGGTACGGCGCCAAGTTGAGCGGTCTTCAGCCAGCATGTCCCAGGTTTGTGAATCAAGACCTGTCAATTTCAGGGTCTGCTTAAATTGGTCCTTGTAGCGCCTCTTAGGACCACCATGAGGTCTGGTGCCATAGCATAACTCGCCATATAGGATTTGACGAGGTAATCTCATATCATCCATCCGATGGACATGACCAATCCATCTAAATTGGTGACCTATTATGGATGATTCTATGCTGTTGATTTGAGCCTTTTCCAGAACAGCAATATTGGTAATGCGGTCTTCCCATTTAATCCTTAGGATTGATTGAAGTTTTTGTAGGTGGAAACGCTCAAGCTTCCTAAGATCACGTCGGTAAAGGGTCCACGTTTCACAGCCATACACAATGTAGAAATGACTACTGCTTTGTACACCATAAGCTTTGTACTCGTGGACAGATCTTTATTCATGAAGACCCGGTGCGCTAATCGTCCATATGCTGCATGGGCTGCGCCAATTCTCTTATCCACATCTTGCTCACAGGTACAGCTCACAGAAATGGTACTGCCCAGGTACGAGAAGTGGTCTACCTGTTCTGATAGCAAATTTGAGATGGAGATATTGAACTGAGGAAGAGGTGTGCCTGGTGAAGGTTGTGCCAAGACTTTAGTCTTATTGACATGCACTTTTGTAACAATTAACAGCTCTTCTGGTGTGAGAGTTGGCGACGCAGCATCATCTGCATACAACATGTTAGTAACCTTAGTAACCTGTGTTTTCCTCAACGAGCGGAGACGAGTTAGGTTGAAAAGCCCTCCATCAAAACGATACTTGACCTCCACACCTGCGATTTGTGGGCGAATCATAAAGCATTGCAGCCAAGTAGAGCGCGAAAAGCGTTGGAGCCAGTACACATCCTTGTTTCAGTCCATGGGTAATAAGAAATTCACCGGACATCTTATTCTGATGGCAAACCTGACCTGTCATGCCATCATGGAGAGCCTTGATTAGATCTACAAAACGTTGAGGGCAACCAAACCGCTTCAGCACCGCCCACATGGCTGGTCTTGGAACCGAATCAAATGCCTTTTCCAAGTCATAAAAGACTAAGAAGAGTGGATTCTGTTGTTCTCTACATTTTTCTTGTAGCTGTCTCACACAGAAAGTCAAGTCAATTCTGCTTCTGGAAGCTCTAAATCCACATTGAGACTCTGGGAGGATCTTCTCAGAGATAACCTTGAGGCGGTTAAGTAGAATTCTTGCAAGAATCTTCCCCACAATTGATAGCAGTGATATACCACGGTAGTTGCCACAAACACTGCGATCACCCTTCCTAAAGATAGTGATGATAGTGGCATTCTTTAGGTCTCCAGGTACCTTTCTTGATTCCCATATTCTGAGGATAAGGGTGAAAATCCTTGTTTTGAGGGAATGACCTCCGGCTTGAATTAGTTCGAGAGGGATGTTATCTGGGCCAGGTGCTTTTCTGGGTTTCAATTGGGTGAGAGCTGCACTGAATTCATGATAAGTAGGAGGTACGGCCAACCACAGTTGTTCAGGTTGTTGCGGCACATCACAAAGGAAGTCTTCAGCAGCTGCTGATGGACGATTTAGGAGATTGGAGAAGTGCTCCTTCCAGCATTCCAAGATTTCTTGACTATCAGTAAAGGTAGTAGAATTATCAGCGCTTTTCAGTGTACCTGATGATGAGCGAGATGGTCCATATATTTCCTTGAGTACTGCATAGAAGTTCCTCAAGTCTCGAGCAACCGATAGTCTCTGCAGTTCCTGAGCCTTCTGTTGCCACCAAGTATTTTTAATCTGCCTTATCTGCATCTGGCATTTACCACTGAGTTCCAGTAGTTTATCTCTCTTTGTGTTGGAAGTTTGGTCTTGAAGATGGGCAAGATAGGCATTCCTTTTGGCATTAATGAGAGACAAAATTTCCTCATTGTTGTCATCAAACCAGTCTTGTCTTTTCCGCACTATAAAACCAATAGTTTCCTCAGCTGACTGTGTGATAATCTTCTGTAGTGTGGCCCATTCTTGCTGAATGTCATTTGTTACTGGGTTTTCTGATAACTGGGTGACGATCCTGTTTCCAAAATGTTTATACACGGATTCATCCTGAAGTTTGGATGTCTTAAACTTTTCTCTTGGCAAATTTTTGATGTTCCTAGGTGGTTTAGGTCTGATGGATATCCTGAGCTTACATATAAGAAGTTTATGATCTGTCCAACAATCGTCTATATTCCTTGCTGTTCTGGTAATAAGAGTGTCCTTCTCATCGCATTGCCGGGTAATGATATAATCAAGAATGTGCCAATGTTCGGAACGAGGATACATCCACGTGGTTTTGAAGCGGTTAGGTAGCCGGAACTGCGTGTTGGTATGAAAAGTTCGTGTTCTGCACAAAGACCAAGAAGCAACAGTCCATTGGGATTACATTTTCCAAGTCCCTGTTTGCCCATCACATTATTCCATAGCCTGTGATCTTTCCCAACTCTGGCATTGAAGTCACCGAGGAGCATGAGTTTATCTACAGATGGTACCTTGGAGATGATTTCACTTAGCTGATTATAGAACTGAGCCTTTACTTCATCATCAGAATCTAAGGTAGGAGCATAGGTAGAGATGAGTGTCATAAAGGAACCTCCTGAGAGTGGTATGCAGAGAGTCATGAGCCTTTCGCAGATTGCAATGGGCGTAAGTTGGTGATAATTTACCAGTTTGGTCTTCACAGCGAAGCCCACACCATGAATACGACATTCACCCTCCTCCTTTCCTTTCCAGAAGATGGTATATCCTGTTCCAGATTCAGTAATCTTGCCTTCAGAAGACAGCCCAGTTTCACTGCAATAGCACCACACTGTCCCACTCCACTAGTAGTAATACCACAACAGTCATCAATACACAATGTTATTGTTAGTTTTGGCGGCAGAGGTTTCCTTTATTGTCGTCTGTCAGTTGCCTTGTAGACATCAGTACCGGTACTCTGACTCCGCGTTCCAGGGTTATTTTTCAGTTAAGTGCGTTTGTTTCCTTGTGTACGTCGAAGTTATGGAGAAACGTGGAAGTTTTACGGCTGGGTTTAAACTCAAAGTGATAAACTACGCAGAAGAACATGGCAATAGAGCTGCTGGACGAGAATTCCGTGCTACTGAGTTTAATGTTCGCTACTGGCGTAAACAGAAAGCTGCGCTAGAAACCACCAACCGAACACGTAAAGCATTCAGAGGGCCAAAACCTGGTAAGTTTCCTGAGCCGGAAGACGAGTTGGTTAATTACGTTACGGAGTTGCGAAATGATGGCTTTAGTATCTCGCACGAGATGCTATATTTCAAAGTGCGCGAACTAGCGAATCAACACGGTATCAGCTGTTCGGATCTAAAAGCGAGCCGGGGTTGGATCCGTATATTCAAGAAAAGATGGGCTTGTGTCTGCGAAGGTGAACATCTCTCTGTCAGAGAATGCAAAGAGATTTTAATGACAAAATTACAGACTTTCATCGCGACGTGATAGCAATGCGGAAGAGAAACAATTACCTGCTATCTCAAATTGGCAAAGCAGATCAGACTCCGATCAACTTCGACATGCCATCCAACACTACCATCAACAAGAAGGGAGAATCTAGCGTCCTTGTACGTACAACTGGGTGTGAGAAACAGAGCTGCACAGTCATGCTAGCAGTAACCGCGGACGGAAGAAAATTGCCACCGTATGTTATTTTTAAAAGAAAAACAATGCCTAAAGCAAAGTTTCCCAAAGGCATTCATGTTCGTGTGCAAGAGAAAGGATGGATGGCTGCAGACCCCCTAGAAAGACTGAATGTTATGGTGTTGGAATCCATTTTTCAGTGTTGCCTTAGGAATCAAAATTAATACTTTTCAGTTGGTCAACACGTTGTCCAGGACAGGGTCCGTACAGTGTGGGGAGCACGGCCAGGGGCGTTGCTTCGACGCCCGGCAATGCTAGTGTGGGACAGTTTCCGCGGACACTTGGTGGAAGACACGAAGAAACGTCTTCAAAATATGAAAACCGATCTTGTTGTAATTCCTGGTGGAATCACACATTATCTACAGCCCTTAGATGTTACCGTCAATAACCCCTTCAAGGACAACATGCGTAAATTGTACGCCGAATGGATGGCGGGAGGGGGCCACAGCCTGACGCCAGTAGGCAAAATAAAGAGGCCGTCAGTTGAACTCGTGAGTGATTGGGTTACACGGGCATGGGTTATGGATTCGCCGGACATTGTTGTGAAGAGCTTCTTGTAGACGGGCATCGAAAATGCATTGGACGGAAGTCAGGATGAAGCAGTATGGGATAGTGACCAGAATGATGCACGCGTGAGTACCTCGGATATTGGCAGCAGTGACGGCAGTGACAATGAATAGGGTGAGTACCATATGCCAGTTGCCTTGTTTCAATAATGCAATTTTTTTTGTGTTTTTTCGGGAATATGTTCATTCCCCAAGTATATCTCGCACCGAAAAATTTCACACGTATTTTCGGTAAAAAAAAAAAAAGTGCAAGATATACGCGAAAACTAAATGAGAGAATTGAGAAGAATAAACTAAGGTGGTTTGGACATGTAAAGAGGATGGAGGAAAATAGAATACCAAGACAGATGCTGGAGGCGAAGTGCAAGGGTAAGAGACCAAGAGGAAGACCTAGAACAAGGTGGATGGATTCAATGAAGAACGGCGTAAGAAAAAGAAATCTGGACTGGGACAAGATCGTGGAAGAAGAATGGTGGAAGGAAAGAGGAAAGTGGAGAAGTGCCATAAATACCCCGACCCGGCAGGAGCTGGATAAGGGGAAATGATGATGATGATACGCGAGCAAATACGGTATGTGGGAAAATGTGTTAGTGAGGAAATTACTAACGGGATTCCACTGTATTTAGATACAGCAGTTATTATAAACATGCACTATTTTGTTGAAATATTGTTGAAGTTTGCTTGTTTAGTGTGATATCTGTAATTTTATTGTTAGTGAATGGTCTGGTTTGAATAGTATATGAACTTAGTTTATTGTGTTAGCAATGTGGGATCCATTCTCATGCAACTGCTACCACTTCCAGTGTTTAAAATACAATCACCCACATACTTTTAGACATAGATTTAGTATAACAAAGGAGAAACTGTTCCGCCTAGTCAATACATTTATTTACAACAAGTTATAAACTTGCTATTGTATGGTACATGTTTCGGGGCCTCTAGTACGGGTCCATCCTTGAGCCATAAATTAAGTTGCATAATTAAAGATATCATAATAAAAATACATAAAATAATGAGTGAATGGATGAAATGAGGTGAAAAAGAACATATTAATCATGAGAAGTAACATGAGTGCGCATCAGTAAAAAGTAATACCATTGGTAGTGCTAGGTTCTTGAGAATACACTTATATAGCACTGTACTAATGTTTGTGCATGTGGATATCACTTCACTTGGGATGTATGGCCTGTTGTTTATAATGCTGTTGACTGAAACTTGCTGTTCAAGCTGGGGCTTCTGAGCTTATAGTCTTGTATTAGAGGGAAAAAACACCGATTGTCATGTAATGAAATAAATCATCATGATGAGGAGACGTCCAAGCATGGAAAAAACATACTTTACTTAGACCAACTAAAACAATTTTCTTTGTTGATCTAATTCACAGAATCTCAAATTACTTCATGGCCCCATTATTGCTTCATCCAGTTGCTTAGATACCTTGGATATAAGGCTTCTAGATTATATGCATTGCCTAGGTCATGAAGTATCTAAATTTGTAACCATTGCACTCTCATTAATGATATATTATTAAATTTAAAAAATAATGACAATAAAAAATACTCATAAAACACAATATGAGATTAAACTTAAAATAAGGTGAGGTAATATAATTTTATATCTTTGTGACCTGGAATTGTTATAAATGGAACATAGAAAAGTAGATGGGGTTATAAGGGTGAGAGGATATGGAAGGGGGGGGGGGGGGATATTGGGGGAGTTTGTGTTGGGGAATTCATGGTGGTTTGTTGTTGTCGTCAACAATTTTATTCTTTATATATTTCGTTAGGGTGTTGTACAGGATAATCGTTTCAAAATTTATTTCATTAAGATTATGAAGAGGAGATACAGTAAAACTCGGTTAAGAAGTTCCCGCATAAAACGTTTTTCCGCTTAAGACGTCCGATATTCTCGGTCCCATGATTCGTCCCATAAGATACATGTATATTTTTCCCGTATAAAGTGTTCGTGCATAAGAGGTTTTCCCGGTTAAATAGTTCAGATTTTGTATTCCCTTTGAGTATAAGAAGTTCACTGAGAGGCAACTGGCTTAGAATCAAAACTCGCCAATCTCCGCGGAAGATACATGCGGTGTTCCAAATGAAAGAATACAGTAGTTCAGAGTGTTCGCGGGTCTCTGACCGGACCCGGTGTTCCGAATGAAAGAATACAGCCGTTCCGAGTGTTCGCGGGTCACTGACCAGGCGAGCATTTCAAGGCTAAATGACGTCACACTATGACGACACCCGCCCAAGACCGACTACAATATACAGCATCATGCTTTCATTCGTGGCCTCCTATATTCTTTGTTCGTGGCTTTTATCGCTGTTCTGTGTGATCTAACTTGTTAGCCAAGCATTGCCAGACGTAGCATAACATTATTATGATTACGAAAATTGCGTCGTCAGTGAAGTCAAGTTTTCAAATCATTGTGAAAATGAGTGGATCTCAGATGAAAGGCATCAAAAGAAAAGCACTTTCTAAAGATAAAATGGACATTATAAGAAAAGTAGAGTCGTCCACTCTTTCACATGTTGCTCTTGCGAAGAAGCTCGGAATGCCACCGTCTACTTCGAACGGCATCATAGCAAAGAAAGAAAGGATCTTGGCTTCTGCCGGGAATACTTCGGCAAGCTGCAAGAAGATTAAAAGAGGGATATACGAAGACGTAGAACAAGCTCTGCTTGTGTGGTTTAAACAGCAGCGAAGTTTAAACATTCCATTGAGCGGGATTATCGCGTGTCGATTACAAGTGCCTTTTACTGCGTCGAATGGGTGGCTGGATCGCTTTAAAAATCGGGCTGGCATAGTTTACAAGACTATTAGTGGCGAAGTTGCGAGTGTAAGTACAGAGGAAACGGAAGCGTGGAAGGAAACACTGCTGCCGGCAAAAATCAGTAATTACAAACATTGTGACGTTTTTAATGTTGACGAATTCGGACTTTTTTATCAGGTTGTTCTGGATAAATCTTTGGTTTCGAAGGGAGAGTCTTGCCTAGGAGGCAAATTAAGTAAAGTGCGAGCGACGGTGCTAGTTGGTGCGAATATGGATGGGACGGAAAAGCTGCCACTACTGATCATAGGAAAATCAAGAAAGCCCCGGTGTTTCAAAAATGTCAGAACTTTGCCATGTACTTACAGAAGCAATAAATCAGCATGGATGACAAGCTCCCTATTTGAAGAGTACATTCAAGCACTAGATGCCAAAATGGGGAGCCAAAACATGAAGATTGTGGTGTTTATGGACCACTGCCCTGCTCATCCCAAACAGTGGCCTCATTTAATGTGAATTGTGAGGGTTATGCAAATTGATTTCTCTTTATCTCTGGTGTGATAGTCAGATTTCAATATTGGGGCTTCTCTTTTTCTGGCTTTTATATAGGACTATGTACAGTATATTGTAGGATCCTTCATAAACACAAAAAATGTGTGCGTTTCACATGCATTTCAGGCTGCTACCCTTTTAAGAAGTTTCCCTGTTAAGAAGGTTTTTTTTAATGGTCCCTTGAAAAACTTCTTAACAGAGTTTTACTGTTTCTGTGCGGTGTTAATTACTATCGCTTCTAGTACATTCATAGTGGTCCCCTTTCCTGTAAAATGGAGGATTTCTAGGTCTTTATCGATGTTGGTGAATTTATTATGTGACTCCTCCATGTGTGTTGCCATTGCTGAGAATCTTCTGTATTTTGTTATTTTGTGGCATTAAAATGTTCGTAGTATCTGATTGTGAAAGCTCTACCCATTTGTCCCAAATAATTCGCATCGCACTTGGAACAATTAAGTCTATAAATGCCTGATCTATGGAATTTGTCTATAGAATTTACTTTGTTCGAATTAATTTGGGACAAACGGGTAGAGCATTCACAATCAGATACTACGAACATTTTAATGCCACAAAATACAGAAGATTCTCAGCAATGGCAACACACATGGAGGAGTCACATCATAAATTCACCAACATCGATAAAGACCTAGAAATCCTCCATTTTACAGGAAAGGGGACCACTATGAATGTACTAGAAGCGATAGAAATTAACACCGCACAGAAACTATCTCCTCTTCATAATCTTAATGAAATAAATTTTGAAACGAATATCCTGTACAACACCCTAACGGAATATATAAAGAATAAAATTGTTGACAACAACAAACCACCATGAATTCCCCAACACAAACTCCCCAATATCCCCCCCCTTCCATATCCTCTCACCCTTATAACACCATCTACCTTTCTATTTTCCATTTATAACAATTCCAGGTCACAAAGATATAAAATTATATTACCTCACCTTATTTTAAGTTTAATCTCATATTGTATTTTATGAGTATTTTTTATTGTCATTATTTTTTAAATTTAATAATATATTAATAATGAGAGTGCAATGGTTACAAATTTAGATACTTCATGACCTAGGCAATGCATATAATCTAGAAGCCTTATATCCAAGGTATCTAAGCAACTGGATGAAGCAATAATGGGGCCATGAAGTAATTTGAGATTCTGTGAATTAGATCAACAAAGAAAATTGTTTTAGTAGGTCTAAGTAAAGTATGTTTTTTCCATGCTTGGACGTCTCCTCATCATGATGATTTATTTCATTACATGACAATCGGTGTTTTTTCCCTCTAATACAAGACTATAAGCTCAGAAGCCCCAGCTTGAACAGCAAGTTTCAGTCAACAGCATTATAAACAACAGGCCATACATCCCAAGTGAAGTGATATCCACATGCACAAACATTAGTACAGTGCTATATAAGTGTATTCTCAAGAACCTAGCACTACCAATGGTATTACTTTTTACTGATGCGCACTCATGTTACTTCTCATGATTAATATGTTCTTTTTCACCTCATTTCATCCATTCACTCATTATTTTATGTATTTTTTATTATGATATCTTTTATTATGCAACTTAATTTATGGCTCAAGAAGGGACCCGTACTAGAGGCCCCGAAACATGTACCATACAATAGCAAGTTTATAACTTGTTGTAAATAAATGTATTGACTAGGAGGAACAGTTTCTCCTTTGTTATATAGTGAATCTGTCAATACGGAAAATGAACTTCTTTCAGAGCACAATTTATAGATTTAGTAGTCGAAGTGTAAAGGATCTAATGATAATCGCTTGACGTTCGAAACTAGTCATCCAAGTTCACTTATTAATCTCATGTAAATTTCTTTCAGGTCTAGGGAAACACCCATCAAAATTGAGTACAATCGTGTTGACCGACTGAAATGCATTAATATCGAAGACTGAATGTTATATTTCTTTATGAGAGTAATTTCTCAGTTTGTGGTCAGTGCATTTCCTTTGTGTGTATACAGGGTGTCTACTGTAAGGATGAAGTAAAAATTAGTTACTTTTTAGGTACCTTTTAGTTAATTTTAGTTACCTTTGAATTCAAGTTACGTCTGCGGTCTACAAGCATAGGCGCTCATCGCGCGGTTTAGAAAAACAACAATGAACTCTTTATAAAGAAGGATTTTTATTTATCCTATGGCTTTTAGTGCCGGGATTGTCCGAGGACATGGTCAGCTCGTCTGAGTCTGTAGCTGCTTCCAACGTACACCCTTAGGGTGAGCTACAAGTTCCGTTCACTTTCAAGTTGCTACCAGATATCAATGATACCTAGTGGTGAACGTTGGAACTTTGATAGAGCGTTCCGACGAAATATAACCTAACAATTTAGCTTTACACAAGTTTTGTCTGTGGAAGAATCCTTTACATGCCATAAATCCATGACATGGGACCGCCGGCTTTACTTCCCCTCCGAAGGAAGGCATACTGAAGTATTTTTAACGCTTTAAAAAAATCCGACGACTTCGGCCGGGTTTGAACCCGCTATCTTGGGCACAGCAGTTCAGCATGCTACCAACTACACCACCGAAGCCGCTTGAAATGAAATTCACATGATGTTATAAAAATTTTAAAAATAATAAATATATACTAGATATTGAATATCCAATGAGTTGTTTCAGCTAATATGTCGTCTTGTCCACAATATGTTGTTATTATTACGGTACCAAGAGGTTGCTCAGCTCTTGACCATTTGGCGAGATGTATGAGATGTTACGCGATCGTCACCGAATTCTGTCTTCGCAGTCAAATGCGGAGAAATATCGAGATGTTACACGATCGGCGCTGGTCTCAGTTGTTTGGTGAGCTTCCCGTAGTTTTCACGATAGAACACTGAGAAAAATCGCGATTTAGATCATCAGCGTCACTTTTAGTCATTCGACAAGATTTCCATTGTCCTTGAGTTCGGGCACAAGAAAATATAGCATTATTACGCAATCGGCGCCACTTGCTGTCCGTTTGACAAGAATACAGTTGTCCTCGTCATTGAATGCGGAGAAATATCGCGATGTACCGCAATCGCTGCAGCTCGCGGCCATTTTACGTTGTCCTCGAGATATTATGCACGCGGCGGTTCAACGATTGTCTGCCTGTCTATCTGTCCTGATAGAATGGCGGAGGCAAGCTCAAGGTTGGGCATGGTTAAAATTCACGCGTAGTAATGAACATGTTGTTCGGTCGGCGCCGTGATTCCCTTTGTCCCTATACTGTAGTTGGGAGTTCATGAGTTCAGGGTGGATCACGAGGAGGATTTAGTATTTCGATGCTACGAAGACTGCCATTTTTAAGTGGGTTGATGCAGTTCTCGCTCCCCGCACGCTTTTAAGTATACGGTCATGGGAAAAGTGGTAAGTAGGTTTCGTGATGGGTGCCCAATCACCTTTGACAGGATTCCCGCAGTCCTCGTGGTCACAAATTCACGATAGGGGACGGGTTTTATGATTTTACACAACTGACGTCGATCTCGGTCCGTTTGACGAGATTCCCGCAGGCAAGTCGGATCTCGGTCCGTTTGACGAGATTCCCGCAGGCAAGTCGTGCGGTCAGCCTGCCGTCTTGAGGATGCGATTTTGGAGGATGAACGTTCGAAGTAGGTATGGTATCGAATATTACGAATTGTTCTGAGAGGACTGCACGAATAATACGACAAGAGGGCAAGTTTTATTTCGATTGAGAACCACGAATTATCAACAAGTTATCGAAATAATCGGTTAGATTATATATCCGATGGAACGAAAGTTCGAAGGAAAAATCAGCTTATAACGGAATTTTGAATTAACCATACTGAATGTCGCAAATTTACTTGACTTATTTTTTTAAATAAGTTATATGTATCTCGAAGATTTTTCGCATTTTTTCGAAACTGTAACATTTCGCAAGATTGCGACATTAAATTGTTTCTCGTTATTTCTGAACTTCAATTTGACATAGTTTCCAAATAACAGAAATGAGAGATTTCTTTTTAGTTTCGGAAGTATTCGCGAATAAACGTCTCGCGAAAAGTCAGGTTTCCTAATACAGTAACACAGAAAAATATTTCACACGAAACTTAATACTTCTTGATGCCAAAAATATACGTTGAACCGATGTATACCGCTCAAGGTATCCTCGGTATGTATTTCCTTGAGGTCGGGCAAGGAGACATATAGCTTAGTACTATGCAATAAGCACGGCGCCGCTTGCGTGAAACTCGCAATCTCTGAGCCTAGCGGCGCGAGTTTAAAGGATTCAACCCGCAATCAGAAAAATTTCGTTACCCGTTTGTAAAATTCGTTACTTTCGTTACCCAATTGTAAAATTCGTTACTTTTTCGTTATTTTCGTTACCGGTGTAACGTGTTTTTCGAGGGGTTTTATGCAACTGGCATAAGTCAGTAGGAAGCCATTCTATATTTATTTACGCGGCAAATTGTTCAGCCAAGAGAATTTTTCATGTTAATTTATTATTATTAATTTATTATAATTATTATTTAGGTATTTTCGGAGCATTTTATAAAAATTATTAGCATTCAGATAGGTTTTCTATGTCTTAGAAAACGCTATCCAGCAAATTATTACGAACGACGATATCATAGAAAATTATCTGATTACGGAATTTTACGGAGTTTTCGTCAGTTAGGGTATATCGAGAGACGTGACTCACTGGGATTTCAAGTACACGCTTAATCTTGTCGTGAAGCATGACGCAATCTTGGGTCGCATCGTCCAGGAAAGGCGAATTGTTGGAACGGAACCCTCCCGCCGAGTGTAATGACCCAGAGAAGGGGAGTATAGCGAGTGGGGTACAGCCAATCAGCGGGGACGACGTAAGCTAGATGTCGGTACCATGGTGGGGGAGCCAACAGGTGCATATATCGTTCGACGCGCCGTGAAACGAGGACAATCTGTATAGTTATTGCCGAGTGTGGATATACGCGGGAGTCGCTCCGATGTTCCGTGGGACGAGGACTATCTGTGAAATACTTGAGGTGTACGGTCGCAAGTGCGTGTCGCTCCGATGTTCAGTGGAGTTAGCGACGAACTTTTGTAAAACTTGGTTGTACGAGTGTTTGGGTCCGAGGTACGGACCATAGAATTATCTAATCTACCAGAATATCATCAAATTCCGACGGAGATGACGACGTCCAGGAGACTGTGGGAAGCTCACAACATCATCAAGAACGAGGGAAATGCTTTGGCAATTTCCAGTGGTAAGCGCCAATGACGCAGAAATACGCAATCTCTCATTTTCTTTGTTTTACATTTCATATTTCAGTAACTTCATAGCTTGGAAATAAGAGTAAAATCAATTTATCAGACTCCGTTTTCACGTAATTTTCTATCGGTAATATTCAAATCACAACGCTCCAATTTAAATTTTATACTTATTATTATTAATTTTGCTATACTTGTTTTATAAAATAAATTCATTTCTTTTACAATGCAATCTTTGCTTTCAGTAGGTAGCATTAGATATAGACCAATTCCTTCTCCTGATACAATTGTTTGTTGGGTTAATGATCAAATCATACCACGATCTGAGTGAATAGAGTCTTGAAGGTGTTCTGCCAGAGCTAGACGTTGTTAAATACAAATTTAGATTTCAACATTGCGTTGAGGTCTTGGCGCCCATTAAAACAACATAGCTTAGGCAAAGGTAAACAGTTACATTTCTCACCCAACAGTTAGGAGCTAGCAAAATGTTTCACTTGTCGCCGACAACTTGGGGCTGAAAACCTAATAACATTTGTGGAAGGAGAAGGGTATATATTTCTGTGCCTGTATTTTGGGGGTTATTTGTCTGTATCAGTGTATATCATTATGGGGGATGAGAAAGAAAGACAGATGAGGTTACGTAGTGGTCATCAACGGGAGAGTGATGATACGAGCAGTATGTCGAGTGATGGTAGTACCCGGGGTAGCGGAGGTAAATCCCGATACTGAAACAGGGAGTGTAGGCGGCCAACCAGAATTAAAAACTTTACTTCTCGAGTTTATGTATCAGAACAAAGTTAGTAGTGATGCCTTAAATGCAAAGTTAGAACAGAATAACGCTAAATTAGAACAAAACAGTAGGGAAAATAAAGAAAGTACAGAAGCTTTAAATGCAAAGTTAGAACAGAATAACGCTAAACTAGAACAAAACAGTAGGGAAAATAAAGAAAGTACAGAAGCTTTAAATGCAAAGTTAGAACAGAATAACGCTAAACTAGAACAAAACAGTAGGGAAAATAAAGAAAGTACAGAAGCTTTAAATGCAAAGTTAGAACAGAATAACGCTAAACTAGAACAAAACAGTAGGGAAAATAAAGAGAGTAATAGGGAATTGAGCGATAGTTTAAACGCCAGATTAGAACAAAACAGTAGGGAAATGAGTGACAAATTCGAACTGATTAGAGGTGAGATCAGGGGGGTGATGGAAGAAAAGGCTAAAGAGATTATTGCAGATGTAGACAGAAAATTAGGAAAAGTACAGGAGGAGTTGGAAATTAGAATCAGTACACAGGCTGAAAATTTAAAAGAACTAGTGCAACTGGAAACACAGCAGGTCAAAAAGCAATTGGGGGGAGAAATTGACAAAATTCAGGTAGCTACTAAAGAGGTTAAGGAACAGCTGGGGGGTAGAATTGAGAAAGTCCACTCACAAATAGTTGCAGAAGTAAATGATTTAAGAGAGAGTAATAAAGAGAGCATTAGCAAGATTGAGGAGAAACAAGCAAAGCTATATGATAAAGTAGAAGAATCAGAAGGAAACATTAAATTAACAGTAAACAGTATTGAGAGGAAGGCTGAGGAGAAAATCGCAGAATTAGAATTAAAATTAAAAGCTAGGATCAGGCAAGAAAATAGTCAGAATAGACCAGCTTTTGTGAATAGCACACACAGGGAGGTAGAACTGGGTAAGTTCAGCAATCGACAGGGGTGCCCAATGGAGTTCATGAACACTATAGAAAATAAATTCGGGGAGAGGTTGGAAAATGGTAGTATTGAGTGGTGCCAGGTAGTTGAAATTTTAGAACAAGTGTTTGTGGGGGAAACGAGGAATTGGTTTGCTGTCTACAGAGACAAGTTTACTGATATGAATGATTTTAAAATGAAATTCTGTGAAAAGTTCTGGAATGAGGTTATTCAGTCGCAGCATCGTGAGGGAGTAGTGTGTGGTAAATATAACCCTAAAGGAAGCTCCACCATGACCGAATACTTTTTAGGGCAGGTATTAGTGTGTAAATATCTGGATGGCTTGAAGGAGGAAAGTGATGTGGTAAGGTTGCTACTTAGGCACTTTCCCTATAGGATCAAGGAGGCTGCTTGTATCCAGAATGTAAAGACTATATCACAAGTAGAAAATTTGTTAAGCACATTTGATGCACTAGGGAGAGGGGGTTATGAGGACAATTTCAATAGGAACCAGGGTAATAATAATAATAGACCTAATGAAGCCAGGCATCAGGAAGTTCAAGGGAACGGTGGCGAAGGGGCCAATGCTCAAAATAGAAATAATAATAATCAGCTAAATCAGAACAGAGGAAATGGCTATGGTAATCAGTATCAAGGGAGGAACAATGATTACAGGGGAAATCAAGGGAGAAACAATGATTTCAGGGGAAATCAAGGGAGAAATTATAATGACAATAATTACAACCAGAATAGGGGTCAAGGAAGAGGACAAACTAGGGGTAGTAATATACAGCAAAACAATGACAACACAGCCCAGAATATCCAGACCAGTTCAGTAGTTAGTAGTACTACGGCCAGCTGTAGCGGTTCTTTAAACGCGAACCAGGCTGCGAAGTAAGGTCAGAATCTCAGTCTGTAGCATGCCCTGTCCATACAATTATACAGGAACCCTATGACCTAAATGTGAGAAATGAATTATTACATGAACTAAATGATGAAGGTATTATTCAGGAAGTGGTTAGTAAGAGCCCCATAGTTAAATTTAACGTGTCCGAGGCGTACACAGATGTTTTAATTGATAGTGGTTGTATGAAGAGTTGCATAAGTAGTGCATTTTATGATAAAATGAAAGGAACTGGAGTAAATTTTGAGGAGATGCCAATTAAAAGCACTTTTGTTATCACAGCTGTTGGGAAGAGGTCTAAAGTAATTTCTAAGCAAGTTTTAGTAGACATTAAAATTAATAATCATGTAGAGAAGCAGATTTGCCTTGTAATTCCAAATTTAGTATTCAGTGTTATCTTGGGTTCAGAGTGGCTAAGTAGAGTGTCTGGTAACTTATGTTATGATGTAGGGAGTTTGAAATTTAAATGGGGAGATTCTGAAGTAGAAGTAGCGTTCAATGACCATATTCAGAGGAGTAGTATTGTAGGTGTGATTTGTACTTTAAATGAGATATCGCCAGCCGTAGAGCGGGGTTCTCCATGTTTTGTGGGCAGTGTGATTACGAACGGAAGTCTAGAGGACTCGTTACGTGAGGCTGCATTTCAGGGTAATATAGAGGTGGAACAATGTGTTCGGCTCTATGATGTGTTATTGTGTAATAGGAGAGTTTTTGAGGATCGCATTGGTATGGCCAATTGCTATACACATTCATTGAACGTTATTGATAGGTCAGTATTCACAGGACATAGATATCCTGTACCTTTCGCTTATCAGAGTGCAGTTGAGGCACAAATTAATCAGATGCTTGAAGATGGGATTATTGAGCACTCTAACAGTCCATATGTTAATTCTTTGATCACGGTACCCAAGACCGACGGCACTGTTCGTATTTGTTTAGACGCTCGTTTGGTTAACAGTAGAATTAGTTCAGATCAGCTGAAATCTATGTCAATAGAGGAATTAATGCAAACATTTGAGGGGAAGAAGTATTTCACTTGTGTAGATTTGAGTTCCAGTTTTTGGCAAGTGCCACTTATGTACGAAGATAGACCATTTACAGCTTTTAGTCATAAATATAACCTTTATCAATTTTGTAGAACACCTTATGGGATAAAGAGTAGTTCAGCAGCTTTAATTAGGGCTTTAAACATCGCATTAGGGGATGACACAGGAGAGTTTGTAACCATTTACATTGATGATATGGTAATTAGTTCACGCAGTTTTGAGGAGCATCTATGTCATTTAAATATAGTTTTTCAGAAGTTAGATCAGGCAGGGTTCACTTTGAAGCTGTCTAAGTCGTCATTCTGTCAGTCAGAAGTGACATTTTTAGGTCATAGAGTGTCGAGTAGAGGTAGGAATGTAGGGTTAGCATGTGTGGACAGTAGCAACAGGGCATCGTTACAGACACTGAGAAATATGCTAGGTGGAGCAGCGTGATGACGTTAAGTTAAAGGGAGCCACTGGCAAGGTTGGAAGCAGGTGATGCAGTAACATTTATAGTTTCCAAACGTATTGGCAAAACAGCATATGTGCTGGAGAATAGTGAGGGAAACAGATTATACGGGACGGATAATATACATAGTCTACGAAAATATGTGTCATAAAGTGAGTGTGTTTAGCTGGCGAGCCAGCCTATCAAATGAGTAAGTGTGGTATTTGGTGCGTGGGAGGATCTGGTCTTAAGGCAGGCGTATCAGAAGTCACACAGGGGGGTAGTATGTAAGTAAATGAGAGTTTTTAAGGTACAGGGAAATATGACGGGATTGTCGGATGCTGTTGAGCACTAAATTGTCTCGATGCACCAAGGCCATTTTGGCAGCGCTGATGGGTTCCCATTTATCTCCAAGAGATGGGGGAGCGCTTGAATAGGGCTTGTTAGCTTAAGGCGTCCACGAGATAAAAGATGGGCCATCAGAATGCGAGACAGTCCTTCATGAAACTCATACATATCTGCACACGTGATTTCTGTTTACGGCCTCGCCATGTAAGATTTGTAAGTGTGTAATTTAAGATAATCTGTACAATGGTATTATTTGGGTGAGGAGAAATGGTCTGTGTTGAGAGCTAGTATTAAGTAGAATATGGTTAACGGGAACTTAACAAGACAGGGCGATTACGGCACAGAAATATTTGGTGTTATATGTAATGCGCATTTACTGTTTTTTTTTCAGAAGTCAATATTAATTTAATCTACTTCAAAGAGAGATTAAGTATTATGGTCACGAGGCGCTGCCACAATAGTGTGATCGTGTGCTCAGTGATAAGTGGAATTAAATGTCACCATAAGGAGGGGACCTCCAGTGAAATTAGGAAGTTCTAGGGTGATATAAATATATCAGAACACCTTCAATGCGTGTGATATGACATCATAAATACATAGTGCTCACACATTAATTATGTCTATTTCTCCAACATATAGAAATTTGAGAGGCGGAAATATCCGTGGAACACTATTCCATATGTAAAACATTGGACTGGTTGCAAAGTGCAATCCATTGTGACAACAAACTTTGACGCAAAGTGCGTGAAAAAAAAAAAATGAGTGTATATATCTGTAATTTAGGGTGATTTCATTTATGTAATATGTATTTTGGATGGGGATTATTAACGTGTCTGGGATAATCGGATAATGGACCGTCGTCACGGTAAATCATCCGATGATCCGAGGCGAATATGTAACGTGTTTTTCGAGGGGTTTTATGCAACTGGCATAAGTCAGTAGGAAGCCATTCTATATTTATTTACGCGGCAAATTGTTCAGCCAAGAGAATTTTTCATGTTAATTTATTATTATTAATTTATTATAATTATTATTTAGGTATTTTCGGAGCATTTTATAAAAATTATTAGCATTCAGATAGGTTTTCTATGTCTTAGAAAACGCTATCCAGCAAATTATTACGAACGACGATATCATAGAAAATTATCTGATTACGGAATTTTACGGAGTTTTCGTCAGTTAGGGTATATCGAGAGACGTGACTCACTGGGATTTCAAGTACACGCTTAATCTTGTCGTGAAGCATGACGCAATCTTGGGTCGCATCGTCCAGGAAAGGCGAATTGTTGGAACGGAACCCTCCCGCCGAGTGTAATGACCCAGAGAAGGGGAGTATAGCGAGTGGGGTACAGCCAATCAGCGGGGACGACGTAAGCTAGATGTCGGTACCATGGTGGGGGAGCCAACAGGTGCATATATCGTTCGACGCGCCGTGAAACGAGGACAATCTGTATAGTTATTGCCGAGTGTGGATATACGCGGGAGTCGCTCCGATGTTCCGTGGGACGAGGACTATCTGTGAAATACTTGAGGTGTACGGTCGCAAGTGCGTGTCGCTCCGATGTTCAGTGGAGTTAGCGACGAACTTTTGTAAAACTTGGTTGTACGAGTGTTTGGGTCCGAGGTACGGACCATAGAATTATCTAATCTACCAGAATATCATCAAATTCCGACGGAGATGACGACGTCCAGGAGACTGTGGGAAGCTCACAACATCATCAAGAACGAGGGAAATGCTTTGGCAATTTCCAGTGGTAAGCGCCAATGACGCAGAAATACGCAATCTCTCATTTTCTTTGTTTTACATTTCATATTTCAGTAACTTCATAGCTTGGAAATAAGAGTAAAATCAATTTATCAGACTCCGTTTTCACGTAATTTTCTATCGGTAATATTCAAATCACAACGCTCCAATTTAAATTTTATACTTATTATTATTAATTTTGCTATACTTGTTTTATATAATAAATTCATTTCTTTTACAATGCAATCTTTGCTTTCAGTAGGTAGCATTAGATATAGACCAATTCCTTCTCCTGATACAATTGTTTGTTGGGTTAATGATCAAATCATACCACGATCTGAGTGAATAGAGTCTTGAAGGTGTTCTGCCAGAGCTAGACGTTGTTAAATACAAATTTAGATTTCAACATTGCGTTGAGGTCTTGGCGCCCATTAAAACAACATAGCTTAGGCAAAGGTAAACAGTTACATTTCTCACCCAACAGTTAGGAGCTAGCAAAATGTTTCACCGGTAGACACCCTGGTATAAGATAAACCGAGAAAATTTTACTAGTCCATGTATAGCAGGCGTTCTCAACCTATTTGAATCTGTGAGCACCACCCTTATGCCATGCCATGCCGGTAAAAAAAATGCTATTTCACAAAATGATAAAATTTCTGACAGTGAAAACTGGTAATGAAAATACTATTTTCCCAGTTCATGCAACAAAACTTGGAATTGAAGAATAGATCTCTGTGGACATTTTGCTCGCGAGCACTTTGAGGCTCGTATTACGAGCACAACTGCAGTGCTCGTGAGCACCATGTGGGTTGAGAACGCCTGGTGTACAGGATGATTTTTCCCATGATCAACAGGTCTCATGCATTGCACTTAACAGTCGTAGACCGAGCCATGGGTCGAGTATTTCCAGCTGTGTCAGCTGTCGCCAGGCAGACTTTAGCTGTAGTTCAGTCTGAAGGAGGAACTCCTTTTGTATTGGTCATGTTGTGAGTGATATTGGTTTTTAACTAGGTATAACCAGAAACACTTACTTTCTTGTGATATTAGAATGGACTTGAAGAGATTTACTTTGAAATAACGTATTTACCTGTACAAGAAATGAGGGGGCCATGCATATACAGTGGATAGGTAAACACACGGTAACATTCAAACCCAATATTAGTGCTCCTTATAACACGCCATTGGTAGGGATAGGAAAAATTTGTGATTGCGAATTTCGCGAATTATTAAATGAAGTAATACACAGATGGTAATGTGTTTTAATAACCCTAAAAATGGCGAAAAAAATTGTTTTTGAAGTCGCGAAATTTCGTGAATTATGCATGAATTTTTCATGAAAATGCAAATTTTAGCTTTTTTCTTTTTTTCTTTACAGTGCACTTCCGATAATTCGCGGCAATTAATGCACGAATTTCCGCGAATTATCCTTAGTAATGTTTTTAAGCCTAGCAAAGAGAAAACTATTTTATGAACACGCAAAAATTTAAATATAATACTTTATAACATAGTCTTTGTAAGACACACTATGTGGATTTTACCAATATTAAAAACTAAGAAAAATGACTGTCATCACTTTTTGTTTCTTAGATGGTTTATTTTTTCTAATTTTAGATTGTACAATTCTGAAGAAAACAATAGATGAGAACGAAAATTCATCTTGATTTTCTATGTAAGAGATAAGTGTGACTATAGACACACTAACTTGACTGTGGGAACTTTCGGGATTTCCGTTGCATCACTCCTGCACTCTATATGTACTGGATCTCAGTTTACCTCACCGACAGTCAAATTCCATACAATATCCTCATGTCTGAAACCATGATTGTCTTTATCGAAGTCTAACTACTGGATGTCACTTTCTTCTGCATCTTGACATTCATCCAGGTTTTGCCCTAATGTCATCGTAGTGAGACCACCTTGCCCGTTTAAAATATCGTCGTCACAGAAGCCGACAAATGCTTGTTTTTGTGCGAGTGTAGTAGCAGTAATCTTCTCCCATGACTTGACTGCATCCAACAAACATGGAAAGATTGGAAACTTAACGGTAAACAGCGGGCCTCACTTTCTGCATACAGCGATCTCTATCAATCTGGGAAGTCATCCTAGTAAGTTACAGTACTTAGTTATTGAGGTTTGAAGGACCGGAACAGCAAGGTCATCTGCCCCTTCATCCTAGTACCTACTCGATGCGTGGCGTCATAGTCCACCTTTCAGACATGAATATCTAGATGGCAAGTATCCAGATCAAAATGTCCCACTGTTTCCTGAACCAGTATTAACCAAGTGTCAGAGTACTTGAATGATATTTTGCAATTTATGAGTGAAGTAGTAGGGACTGATATCTCGGGTGCTGATTTTCTCAACAATGTTTCACATGACAAAATACTTGAGATTCAAAGAATTTGGCACATACATCACTGAACTCATCCCCTTATTAGAAGGCCACATCCAACTGTTCACCTTCTTGATGGACATCTACGGAGAATTCAGCAAGCCCTTAAACTTGCTGTTTCTGGAAAGTACGGTACCAACATTAAGGAGGAGTTGGAGGGTTGTAGAAATGTGTTAAGAAGAGGGAAAATACATTCAGTTTTAGTAAATGCTGGGTCCCATGCTCTTGGAAAATTAATCAGCTTGAGATCCGTTGACCATGGGAACTAGATTTACAAATGTGTGCGTTTGATCCAGCAGAAATAGTGCCAATGAACATCAATGAGGACATTGCAAAGAAAATTAAGAAGTTGCCGTTCTGTGGAACACTGGAAGGAAGTGAGGTGTTAAGAGGATACAAAGAACTGCAAACCTTAATCAAGAAGCAGATGCATGACAGGACTAAGACAGACATTGTTGGAGTTTTGCAAAGAATGACATTTGTATTTCCAAAGTTCTCAGAATCTATGTTGAAAACCATTTGGATCCCTTGTTCAAACGCTGTGAACTTTTGTTTTTCAGCTTACACTAGCACGTTAAGTGATATGCATCACCGTTTGTCACAAGAGAATTTGGATCTCTTCACTGAAGTATACTTGGAAGGATGAAAGAAATGGGTTATGTTTTGCATGTTATCCATGATATTTAAAAAATCCCACCTAAAATTTATGATTTTGAAAGTACCAAAAAGTGCACTTGAAATCACCGAATTTGCCACTTTAAAATACCGCTTTCTTCACTCTGAAATCACCGAAAAATTCCAATCCCTAGCCATTGGAATTGAGAGAAGGGAAGAGAGAACAAGCAATGGAATACCGTATTCCCTCGCATAATCGTTGCCAACGCGTAATCGTTGCACCCCACTTTTCAAACACTAAAATAGGTTTATAAAAATTCATAGCATAATCGTCGCATAGCATATTTGTATTTGTGCGCCAGTAAGTTGCACATACTGCCGCGTCTTTATAACCTGACGCGACTTTGTCAGAAGAAAACTATCTCGTCTTTATGCTTACGGGCTATGAACTGTGACGCGAGCGGCAAGCTTCGTAACTTTGCACATTCTGCGAGCGTATAATCTGGCGTGATCTTGTCAGGAGAAAATAATCTGATCTTTATGCCTGTGGGCTATGAACTGTGACCAGAGCGGCCAGCGCACATTCCCCGAGTTTATAGGCCTAATCTGGCGTGATCTTGTCAGCAGAAAGTAATCTCGTCTTTGTCTGTGGGCTATGAACTGTGACGCGAGCGGCCAGCCTAATCACTTAGCACATTCCGCGAGCTTATAGGCCTAATCTGGCGTGATCTTGTCAGGAGAAAGTAATCTCGTCTTTATGCCTGCGGGCTATGAACTGTGACGCGAGCGGCCAGCACACATTCCTCGAGCTTATAGACCTAATTTGGCGTGATCTTGTTAGGAGAAAGTACAGTATAACCCCGATTTAGCGTAAACCCGCATTTAACGGAAGAAATTTCAAGTCCCGAAAATTATTCCATAAGTGCAATGCAATTTTATATTAGATTTAACGTAAGTCGCGTTATGCCAAAACCCGCATTTAGCGTTAGGAAATGTTAAAATTCGCGAGTATTTATTTAGATTCATTATGGTTATGCGACATTAAGAACCTATGAAAAAGACGTTATAAGTTCGTTAAGGATGATTCAACGCAGAAAAGGAACTCCAGCATTTATATTGGATACGATCGATCATCTTCCATATCGATTCCTCGCTACATGTACGAGCGAGCTCGATCTTACCCGACCGCGGCTGAGGACACAATTTAGGCCTAAAACGTGCTAACAGTCATGCCGGCGCCGCATCGCATGCTTGCGCGAGTTCTGTCCGAGTTTGGACGTTCGTAGCGGCACTACAGTATAGCGTCAGTTTAAGCAAGTTTGCATCAGTTCGTGTGTTATGGTTATGCGACATTAAGAACCTATGAAAAAGACGTCATAAGCTCGTTAAGGATGATTCAAGGCAGAAAAGGAACTCCAGTATTTATATTGGATACGATCGATCTTCTTCCATATCGATTCCTCGCTACATGCACGAGCGATCACGATCTCAGCCGACTGCGGCCGAAGACACGATATACAGCGTGCTAACAGTCCCGCCGGCGCGGCGCGGCAGCGAATGCTTACGCGAGTCTGTACGTTCGTAGCGACATTACAGTATACCGTCAATTTACGCAAGATTGCATCAGTTCGTGTGTCATGGTTATGCGACATTAAGAACCTATGAAAAAGACGTCATATGCTCGTTAAGGATGATTCAAGGCAGAAAAGGAACTACAGCATTTATATTGGATACGATCGATCATCTTCCATATTGACTCCTCGCGACATGCACGAGCGATCACGATCTCAGCCGACTGCGGCCGAAGACACGATATACAGAGTGCTAACAGTCCCGCCGGCGCGGCGCGGCATCGAATGCTTACGCGAGTCTGTACGTTCGTAGCGACATTACAGTATATCGTCAATTTACGCAAGTTTGCATCAGTTCGTGTGTTATGGTTATGCGACATTAAAAACCTATGAAAAAGACGTCATATGCTCGTTAAGGATGATTCAAGGCAGAAAAGGAACTACAGCATTTACATTGGATACGATCGATCATCTTCCATATTGATTCCTCGCGACATGCACGAGCGATCACGATCTCAGCCGACCGCGGCCGAAGACACGATGTACCGCGTGCTAACAGTCCCGCCGGCGCGGCATCGAATGCTTACGCGAGTCTGTACGTTCGTAGCGACATTACAGTATATCGTCAATTTACGCAAGTTTGCATCAGTTCGTGTGTTATGGTTATGCGACATTAAAAACCTATGAAAAAGACGTCATATGCTCGTTAAGGATGATTCAAGGCAGAAAAGGAACTACAGCATTTATATTGGATACGATCGATCATCTTCCATATTGATTCCTCGCGACATGCACGAGCGATCACGATCTCAGCCGACTGCGGCCGAAGACACGATATACAGAGTGCTAACAGTCCCGCCGGCGCGGCGCCGCATCGAATGCTTACGCGAGTCTGTACGTTCGTAGCGGCATTACAGTATATCGCCTGTTTACGCAAGTTTGCACCAGTTCGTGTGGATAATCCAGCTGTATATCAGTTTGCTCACTCACATTCATTGTTTTAGTGAAGTTGACTATGGCAGCTAAAAGAAAAACTCTATCTGTCGCGGAGAAAGTGAACTTGATTCGGGAAGTGGAGAAAAACGCAAATGTGCCCGTTAGTGAAATGGCTTGACGCCTGGGACTCGCACAGTCTTCATTGTCAGGCATATTGAAGAATAAGGAGAAGATTCTGGATCAAGAAACACAGTGCGGCTCAAAAGCAAAGAAAAGAAAAAATGTAAAAAAGTCGCCGTACGAAGAAATGGAATCGAAGCTAATGGAGTGGTTCAATGGAGCACGTGCTGGAAACTTACCAATCGACGGGGCATTGATAAAAATGAAAGCATCTACAATATCAGGGAAACTTGGGCTTACAGAATTCAAAGCTTCAAATGGTTGGCTGGATAGGTTCAAAAAACGCTATGGGATAACTTGCAGGGCAGTATGTGGAGAGAGTGCTGCAGTTAGTGATGAAAGTGTTGAACACTAGAAAGAAGAGGTGCTGCCAGCCCTCTTGGAAGGTTCCGAATCTCGGGATCTATACAATGTGGATGAAACTGGCCTGTTTTACCAACTCATGCCCTCTAAAACCTTAAGTGTTAAAGGAGAAGCATGCCATGGAGGAAGAATGAGCAAGCAGAGAATTACTGTTCTCTTATGCAGCAACGCAGATGGCAGCGACAAGCTAGAACCCTTAGTAATTGGAAAGTTCCAGAAACCACGTTGCTTTAAGAACAATTCTACGCTGCCATGTAAGTATTATAGCAACAAAAGTGCTTGGATGACTGCAGAATTGTTCAAAAAGTTCTTGCAAGCTTTTGATGCACGAATGGGTGCTAAAGACAGGAAGGTTGTTCTCTTTATGGACAAGTGTCCTGCTCATCCAAAAGACTTAGGATTCCTGCGGAATGTGAAAGTGCATTTCTTCCCTGCAAATTGCACTAGCAGACTCCAGCCCTTGGATCTAGGGATTATTCATAGCCTGAAAAGCAAGTATCGGAAAGCTCTTGTCCTTAAGGCACTGGCCTTTATTGATAGGAATGAAGTGCTTAAATTGAACATCCTGCAAGCAATGCATATGCTCACAGGAGCTTGGAAAATGGTAACTAAGGAAACCATCTCAAATTGCTTTCATAATGCTGGATTTAATGAAATGAGCACTCACGACAAAGACGGTGATGAAGCAGGAGTGGACATGCATGATTGGGTGCAGGTATCTGACAATTTGCCCATCACTTTTGATGAATTTGTGGCATGTGATGATGATGCCATCACTACATGCATCCGGGATGTTGAGGAAATCTGCGAAGATGAAGTCAAGCAGAATGATGATGGTATCGACGAAGACGATGATGTTAGGGATGAAGAAATACAACCGCCATCATTCAGTGAAGCTGTTGCCAGCATAGACATTGTTTGGAGATATGTCACAGCATTCAAAGTGGACAACTCTGTTATAGACAGAGTAAATCAATTGGAGATGGACATTCTGAACCTAAAATCCAAAAGTGCTAAAAAGCAGACTACCATGTTTGATTAGTGTATTTCAAAAAATGTGACACTGAGAAAGTTGTGTAAATGTGTGTTGTATATAGGAAAAGTAACTCTCTATATATTATATTACTGTAATTGTGTAAGTATTTTGAGGACGTATTAATTTTGTAATGTGCTGGGAAACGATTTTTGATTACTGTATTAGTGCTACAGAAAAAGTTGTAATTACTGTATAGTGTGTAGGGTAGGTATCTCCTTGTTTTATTGTTGTTATTGTGTTAATTATGTGTGTTGATGCAATTCAAGTCAATACAGTCAAAGAGGTCTGGAAAAGATTTGTTTTTTATCGAAACCTCGATTTAAGGTAAACCCCCATTTAAGGTTAAAAAATACCAGACAATCGAAAAACATTAAATAGGGGTTCTACTGTAATCTCGTCTTTATGCCTGTGGGCTATAAACTTTAACGCGAGTGACCAGCGCACATTCCGCGAGTTTATAGGCCTAATCTGGCGTGATCTTGTCAGGAGAAAGTAATCTCGTCATTATGCCTGCGGGCTATGAACCGTGACACAAACGGCCAGCGCACTTTCCACGAGCTTATAGGCCTAATCTGGCGTGATCTTGTCAGGAGAAAGTAATCTAGTCTTCATGCCTGCGGGCTATGAACCTCTACGCGAACGGCCAGCGCCCATTCCGCAAGCTTGTAGACCTAGAGTGATCTTGTCAGCAGAAAGTAATCTCGTCTTTATGTTTGCGGGCTATAAACCGCGACGCAAACGGCCAGCGCACATTCCGCGAGCTTGTAGGCCTAATCTGGCGTGATCTTGTCAGCAAACAGTAATCTCGTCTTTATGCCTGCGGGCTATGAACTGTGACGGAGTGGCCAGCGCACATTCCGCGAGCTTTTAGGCCTAATCTGCCGTGATCTTGTCAGGAGAAAGTAATCTCGTCTTTATGGCTGCGGGCTATGAACTGTGACGCGAGCGGCCAGCTTCGTCACTTAGCACATTCCGCGAGCTTATAGACCTAATCTGGCGTGATCTTGTCAGGACAAAGAATTCTCGTTTTTATGCCTGCGGGCTATGAACCACGATGCGAACGGCTAGCTTCGACAGCACATTCCGCAAGCTTTAACCTGTCGTAACCTTGTTGGAAGAAAGAAGCCTGTATCTGACTTCAGGCTATGACTCGCGCCAGACTCACGCTACGCGAATGGCCAGTGCAGCAAATAATGATACAGTATATTCTTTGAACTTAAATATTCTTCGCATAATCGTCGCACCCTGCTCTTCCCCAGGAATTTTAGCTAAAAAAAGTGCAACGATTATGCGAGGAAATACGGTATCACAATACTTACATTCATAACAAGTTTAAGAAGTAAATTGCAGTCTTCAGAGAACACGGTGCTGTTGGGATTGTTGAGGCGGAAGGCATGAGCAGCCGCTTCTTCCTTCTCTATCGCCCACCGGCTCTCTGCTATACCCGACTGGTGCAAGCCTTCAGACAGCCCTGAAACACACATTTTAAAAAATAATGTCATTATCTTTGGACAGGAAGGTACAACTTCACACTAGAATGATACAATTGATAATATTTACCCCCACAGCCAGCAAACACATCCAAGGAGCGAAGCTTCTGTAGAACTGGTGGCCAGTCTTCAATGACCGTCTTCTTACACTCCTCTTCCTCTGTCTTTTTTCCTTTGCCCTTTCCCTTCCCTTTTCCCTGAAAGAATAAAGAAGCTTGTTGCAACATTTTTAAATACCTTCATAGTCATAGTAGAAGGAAATATATATATATATATAAAGAAGAGGAGACAGATGGTAACTTTTGCTTTAAAGGGTCCAACTCCCTAGGTTATCAGATTCCAGTGCTGAGGATTATTACCACAGTGAACCCTCAGTCATTCCCAGAAGTATCACTTTTGCCTGATCATCCAAAGTTTGCAGTCGTGAGAATCTTTCTATTCGACCCGAGTTAACAAATCCTGTATTAATGAATCCTCGAGGTGTCATTTTCCTTCATTTTAGCATCCAGAAAACTTGGTCCCAGAACCCCCCCCCCTCCTCTGTCAATTGCTTACCAGAATGAGTATGCTAAAAATTTATGCAATGGCAATTCATGTGCATGTTTTAATTTTGGAACAACTTGTATTAAAGAAATTAAGTGTTTACCCCCTAGCTAATTCTTGTCCCAAACACATCTCTGTGCGCCTGCATGGTGGAGAGAGCATCAGAGTGTCATTTTTCTTTTATAATTAAATTAGGAACCACGATTGATATTGTATTGCATATCCAGTAAAGATATTGAAATGTTGTTTTAAGAGGAGGAACAGCAGTCATCTGCGCCTCCACATTCAGTTGTTTTGAGAAATGAACATGGTACACATTGCGCAAGAAGATGCCTTTGGCACCATTTCCAATGCATTTCACAACATAGTTAGTCATTAACATTTTCAGGCAATTCATAAATGATAACTGCAAAAGAGTAGAAGATTTTAAACACACAAATGTAAGCATTATTTTAAATGCCATGAATTCATAAAGGAAGAATTGCACATGGCTCATGTAATCCAAAACAAATATACACATATATATTTTAATCACATGTCATTTTTTAAAGATTTATTTCCACATGTCCCCGTAATTGGGATTATGTTGTGTTGGCCGACTGAAAAGTAGTAATATCGAGGATGATAGAGAGGATTTGTCCCTCATTAAGACTGAGGATAATGTGGAATAAATTTGACACGAATGACTAGGAGTTTTCCAAAGATAAGAACAGTGCAGAATTAGGTCTCTGTCTTCATCTAGTGTTGCTTTTTTAACTGAAATATCAATCAAAATATAAGTATCTAATACAGTGATGAGTTTACCAATGAATTAAGTTTCATTATAATACAAATGGCATCATAACATGAGTTCATGGATGAATAAGATGTACTTTTTGCCAATGCGCATTACATTCGCCAACAAGTCAGATTTTTATCTGAAGGTTTTGCAAGTTACAGTGCACATCAGATTCAAAAAATATGGTAAACTCACTATAAACTCTCGGATTGCTAGTTTCGATCATCAGACCCCTCACAGACACTCAAGCTTTTATATCATCATTTAGGAGTATGTGTGTGAAGATATTTACAAGATGTAGAATTTTAGGAACAGAAGCTTACGGTATTGTAAACTTGGGCAACTTGTCAGGTTTCGATAGTATTATGTGATTTGTTATGATATAGTTGGTGGCTATTGCCCTTGAACGCATACTACTTTAATCCACTTCCGAATTACAACAGCACCAACCTGAATATTTACTAACCATTAGTAAAGATACGAGAAAATAGCATTTTGAAATTGATTTTGTAGCACTTTCATTTTGAAAAATAGCATTTTGGAGCATTTTGAAATTTAAAACTTAGCATT
The DNA here is from genome assembly GCA_946902985.2 of Meconema thalassinum. Taxonomy (NCBI): domain Eukaryota; kingdom Metazoa; phylum Arthropoda; class Insecta; order Orthoptera; family Tettigoniidae; genus Meconema; species Meconema thalassinum. The sequence continues at coordinate 308,068,818 of OX336392.1, read as the reverse complement.
TTGTAGCATTTAAAAGTTCGTCACCAGGTACAATAAAACTTTAACAGGTTCAAAATAATATGCACAGAAACTAATTCAAACATGTGCAGGATTGGAAATATGTGTGTTTCTGATAAACGGCATAAGCATTTAATATAATAATGTAAATCATACATTTACTTAACTTTAGGTAAATACCATACAATGGATAATTAACTAAATAATAAAATGTACGTTTACTCCCTCATTATTTCCTTGTCAACGAGGGCCATAGATTAGGGGCATTGAATTTCTATTTGCCGGTGGTCGAATGGCACTTCTTGAATCCAACCTCATAAGATAATAAGTTATTAAAAGAAATGAATGGAACTTGGCAAGGAGTTAGTAGGAAAACCACACTAAAGGATTTCCTAGACATCCACAGAATTTGAACCAATTCGTCCACAGAGTCCAGGAGAGCCCAGTATTGTCGTCATTCCACCTGCCACACAGTAAACTTCATAAGACAAGCATTGTCGCCTGACTACAGCTCGCTTAATTCCAACAATTGGCACCTTGGTACCAGTGAACTAATACAACTCTCTGCCGGCCCTCAATATTTGAGTTGCTGCACAACACCTGATATTGTTGATTGCATAATGAGAACATGACCTTTGGATCTTTTGAGCATAACTCAGGTACCCTCGTCTCACGTGATACAACCAACCGACAGCACTTGAACTCAATCTTGCCAATTAGCCAGGCTGATGCCTTTATCTTCAGAGATCTTACATTTCTGAAAAATCTATGATGACAAGTTTCTAAATTTCTTTAATACTGATATTAGGATTTTAATACTTCTAACACTCCCTTAGTAAAAATAAAAACCACACACACACACAATAGGAGACTTAACACTGCTGCTAATGCAACTTGTATAGATGAATGCTGACAATCCTGTGAACTTTATTGTGCACCTTCCATATCTACTCCAAAGATTTAAATGATCACATCTTATCAGTCTCAAAGGTTTTCTTAAGTTAAACAGAATATGCAAACACGGAATTACTGATATACCTTTTTGCGACTCTTGACTGACAATCTGTAAAACAGTATCCGAATTCACGGAGAAATCGACGGACGACATGTATCATAACCTATAACTCACACATGGTAGAGAATACTTTCATCATATTATACAACATTCCCCAAAGCAAAGACAACGCCTAACAAACATTGTCTATTCATATCACGATACATACTTACAGTTTTAATTATAATGGACAAATACTAGAAATGAGGGCCAGCGCGATATAAACCAATACCGGTATAAGCATAAACTTATTGCTCTAATTTTTAAAAAGAATCGGCGCAAATGATTGGAATATTCCTTTTATTAGCACAACCAAATGAAACTACAAAATAATTTCTCCAAAAACATTGTTTTACTGGCGATAAACAGTGGATATTTATGCGGCAATAACAGCAGCAATTTTCAAATTTATTTTTTACCGTAATCGATTGTTTTCATGACAATAATCGATGTTCGTACATATCGATTATTACTCGTAAATATAGATTATTTAGCCAATGTTTTCATTGCTAAGAACTCGCAAATTTCAAAGTTGCGGCGCGAAAATGTAATAAAACACAATATTCAACATTAATAGGTAAATTCGTCACTTTTCGCATTTATGGGAATAATTCGCAAAAACCCTTAGTCATCGCACTTTGTCGCACATTCAGTTTCGCAAATTTTGGGTATACATAGTCATATTAGTTACCAGATTGTTGAAAAAAAAAACAAGAAAAAAGTAAAATTCGCATATATCGCAATTGCGATTTTCCCGTATCTCTAACCATTAGAGATATCACACTAAACAAGCTTACGCAGCAGAATGGTATACATGCATAAACACTGTACACAGTTAAGAGAGCGAGTTGAAGCAAGTACAACAACATTGGTTCAAACATAACTACCGTATTTCCTCGCATATATTTAGCTTGAAATTAGCAAAAGAATAGCAGGGTGCGACGATTAAGCAAAGAATATTAAAGTTCAAAGAAGAAAAACAACAATTAAAAAAAATATATACAGTATCATTATTTGCTGTACGCTCGTGCATTTCCTTAATATTATTGTATGCATGTCTACCCCCTTATTATTTCCGTTTTCCAACAGGGTCGGGGATGAGATGCAATGGAAGTTCTTTTGGCGGGTGGTTTCTACGGCCGGATGCCTTTCCTGATGCCAACCTTATGAGAGGAATTAATGAGAGATGAAATAAATGGTGGTGAATGAAACTGGGCAAAGATGTGGAAGGAAGCGGCTGTGGCCTGTTAGAAGGTACCGTCCCAGCATCTGGCTGGAGCTGAAAATGGGAATCCACGGAAAACCATTTCAAGGACCGCTGACTGTGGGGCTTGAACCCACGTCATCCGAGTCTGCAGTTAGCTTGGCCCCATGGCCTACTGACGACCAAAATATTATGTGCACTCTAGTTTGAAGGTTGTTTGTGAAGTAACCAATAGACCTACATAAAATCCAATAACATCATCATTTTCATCGTTCTATTTTACGTTAGTTCATGTAGGTGTGGAATTTTAATTTATATTTTAATATTTTTTATCGCAGTTGAAACACAAAAAGTGTCCTTTTTCAAGCGTGTTTCAACCATGCGTCACATATAAGAATTATCATCTCACAAACCCGTCATCAGATCGAATCCAAATTTTAACACAATATACATTTGAATGTTGTATAACTGGTTTATTAATTTCAAAATTTTGTGTGTCCAAGAAACCAAGTTGTTATTTTTGTAAGGTAACTTTTTCTCGGCTCAGGGTGGTTGGAAAATGTAGTTCTTGGTTGCGTTGTAATCCTTATTTATCAAAAAGGTATGCTGTATGATTGTGAAATACGTAAATTAATTCACTTATTTTATATCGGTTTGTATTTGCACGGGGAATTAAGACGGGGTTCACCAGCTAGCCGCTCCGCGAAATGCTGTACAGCGTTGCTGAAATGGAGACCATCACTTCTGAGCGAGGCGCACCATGACGCGTGATGGAGCCCATCTTGGCAACGTTGTACAGCTTTCACCGGAGCGGCTAACTGGTGAACCATGTCCTAATTCCCCGTACAAATACAAACCGATATAAAATAAGTGAATTAATTTACGTATTTCACAATCATACAGCATACCTTTTTGATAAATAAGGATTACAATGCAACCAAGAACTTCATTTTCCAACCACCCCGAGCCGAGAAAAAGTTACCTTAACAAAATGATAACAACTTTGTTTCTTGGTCAAACAAAATTTTGAAATTAATAAACCAGTTATACAACATTCCAATGAGTGTTGTGTTAAAATTTGGATTCGATCTGATGACGGGTTTGTGAGATAATTCTTAAATGTGACGCATGGTTGAAACAAGCTTAAAAACGGGCACTTTTTGTGTTCCAACTGCGATAAAAATATTAAAATATAAATTAAAAATTCCAAACCTACATGAACTATCGTAAAATAGAACGACGAAAATGATGATGTTATTGGATTTTATGTAGGTCTATTGGTTACTTCACAAACAACCTTCAAACTCGACATAATATTTTGGTCGACAGTAGCGCTGAGTGTCAGCGAGCGTAGCTACCTTTGTCAGTTCCTTAATATCAATATTTGCTTTATTTGTAATCCTGTGTATTTCACTTTCATCAAGATCACCATATAATTCTTGAAATTTCTCATTATGAACTCCACGTGTTAACATCACGTGTGGTTGTCTGTTGCAATGTTTCTACAGAAGTGGCTAATGCTAGACTGGCGCGGGGTGTCCCTCACGTATGTCTCCCCAGATAGCAGTCGGGCCTGTTTTCAGGTGGGCAAACTGGGGCTAGCAGTGAGTCATACAGCAGCATTTTGAATCTTGTCATTCCAAGGCCAACTCGTGGATGCAGTGGGTCCACGCATGTTTCACTCCCCTGGGTGGGGCTGAGCGCTGTCTAGCGTGATGGCCGCTCGCGTAGCGCGAGTCATAGTCTGCAGGCAGAGACCGACTCATTTCTTCTGACAATGTCATGCCAGGTTATAAGCTCGCGGCAGCATGTGTAACCAACAATGCACAAATACGAAAGGTGCTACAAGACGATTATGCTAGGATATTTTTAAACCATTTTTTTTGTATTTGAAAAGTAGAGTACGACAATTATCCGAGGAAATACAGTAAATTGAAATATTTACGCAACCCTTATTTTCAGAAATAAATTAATTTGTGAATAGGTCTGAGAGGTATTTCAAAAAATACATTACTACTACTTTATTTACCAGTAAATTAGGTCTGACAGAAGAATGAAATGCCGTCAGACCTTATAGAATGAACTGAGAGACTTGAATGGAAGTAGAGCTTGTCAATACATTATCAGTACACATTTAAGAAATTAATCCCTTAAAAGCAATACAATATTAGTATAAATAGTGGAGAAAGCATGCCCTTCTGCAGCTTGAAGTGTGCTGAGATGTGACGAATGGAAGATGTAGGCATTATAGCCATTATAAGAAACAATAAGTCCTATAACAATTAGCAGTCTCTACATCTGGTATTCTTAAGTAATGTGAATGTTAACTGCTGTGCATATATCAACATGGCAGAAAACTGCAATCCTGTGTAGAAGCTCCTGGTCCTTTTTATCTATTTGTCCTAGTTTTCCCCTCAGCTCATGCCTGTGTGTCATTGTTTGTCCTATTTATATATTTAACATAATTATCTTCAACACACCTTGCCTTTACTACCAAGAGCAACAGCCTTAGCAGGAGGATCCTCAAAAGTTTCCTCTTTACTGTTGTATGCTTGCAAGAAATAGAAGCGGTTTGGACCTAGTCTTGTCCATTCATCCATTGACACATCTATGTTCTCTCCACATACCACGTAGCATGGGGCAACAACATCAGATAAGCTCACCACAGCCTCTGGAAAGACAGAAATCATAATCCAACTGAACCTCTATTCAATGAATTGCTTATAAAAGAAAACTATTCAATATTTAATAGAGTTTTCTAAACTAAAACATATTTTGAAGACTCTGAAGCTACACAAGATTATTATTAGCACACTTAAACAACATTTTAATTGCAAATCACTGTCAGAATGTAAGTTGGAAAGTGTTACCTATTGATGACAATATAATATGAGTAAATCAAATAAAGATGTAAAGAACCTTGGATACGGTTTAAAAAAAAACTAAAACTAAAATAATAAAAAAAACTAACCTAAAATATCACTTGACATCAAATTAAATATATCTATGTGATGTTAAATTGAGGATATTCGTACAATAAAAATAAATCGTGACTTGAAAAGTTAAATACAAAGGGAAATCACTCTTACCAGCCAATCACTGAGTTAATATAGACTACAACTACTCAATGTTGTATTCCTAATCCAGAAATGAGAGAGCCAAGGGAATGAAGATTTAAAATCACACCTTCATCACTCCAGTACAAGACATTGAGATCGGCCTGCTGTGCCAACGCTGCACCTCGATGTGTATTCTCTTTATGAAAAGCTTTTTCTCGGGACTTATTGTATCTATAAGCCTAATTAAATGAAGTCATATCTTCATTAATTAACAATTCTTGAATCTTATGAAATGAACGTTGAGCTAATGTCAATAAGGAGAAATTTTGATCATCAATTGGGTGTCTAACTAGGACACAATAAAGACAGGAAGAATTTTTTTAACAGAAAAGTTAGGACTGGCTAAAGAGAAAGATAAATTTGTATTTTAGTGCAAAAACTAACCCATTCATTAAACAAAGTATTGATGGGTAGCTACTATTTTAGATATTGTAAGTCAATTATATTCACTTTGCAATTACATTCATGAAAGGCCATGCAGCGAACTATGTGCTACAGTTGGGGGCTTTAGCTGAAGAAATACTGTATACCTGGGACATCATTACTTTCGACTTTTAAGTGCTATGCTAGAGCTACCCAGAGGTCAGATGTGAAATCACTCTTACCAGCCAATCACTGAGTTAATATAGACTACAACTACTCAATGTTGTATTCCTAATCCAGAAATGAGAGACCCAAGGGAATGAAGATTTAAAATCACACCTTCATCACTCCAGTACAAGACATTGAGATCGGCCTGCTGTGCCAACGCTGCACCTCGATGTGTATTCTCTGGCCGGTAAAGCTTAGTGACCCCAAGAGATACACTTCCTTTGTTGACACTGTCTCGTCGAGTGAAAATGGAAGTGATGTGGCCAATACAGAATGGTTCTGGTGTTTCTTCATTTGAGCCCTTAACATTGTCTGAAGTCTTTCGATAAAACTCTGGATACAAGTCTTCGTCAACAACCTGAAATAGAATAAGCCTTCTTGTTACCCCACTAGCAAAGAAAAGACATCCCTCTTTCCAAATACAAAGACTTCTTGTTTCAATCTCCGATCATACCTTCTCATCCTTTCGCTTCTGTTTCTTGGCCTGGACAGTTGTAGTCGACTTGAATCTGAATATTCCAGGCGTCAAGTAGACTGAGTTACCAACTCGATATTCTTCGTTGTGTATTATCACAGCATTATATTTCACCTTAGGAACAGAAAAACTAGTCACACAAACATAATTCAGAACATCTTTCAACCACAAGTTCCATGTTGACAGGTGCTATTGTGTTAAGTGGCAAAATATTGAGGTTTGTCAGTAAAGAAAATTGGGAATTTAAAAAAGTGGAGATGGGAATTTTTTGTATCATGTAAGAAACCGGAGTGGTATTTTCAAATGGGAAGATGGGAAGAGCACCTGTATATCCACCTGTTCCCATTTACACTTGCAACCATTATATCATTTTCAATGAGGGCTCGATTTCCTTAAAAGTAATAATTATGCGTTGCCACCCACAGCATAAGGGGTTGTGGCAGAGCGTAATTTGAGCTTTTCAAGTTTCCCGCTAGAGAGAGCGTTGTGCTCTGTGCAAATTTTGTTTACATTGGGGCCTGATTTCAGGGTAAACATTTCGAAATTGCAAACACAACCTTCAAGAAATAACTGCGAGAAAGAATAGGTTACGTTTGTCTTATTGAACGCCGGCCCCATTAGAGCTGTTAACAAAATTATAATAAATAGGACTTGTTCCTTCTCAACCACTGCATTTTTATTTATAGGTCTGTAGCACTACCTATCTTTACGACTCTAAAATGTATATGATGTAATAGGATTAAATAAATAAATATTAACATACAAATAATTAAGCACAGTGTAATAATATTAATAATAATAATAATAATAATAATGTTATTTGATTTACGTCCAATTCAGCACAGTACTCCAAGGCAGAGGTTCCCATTAGGAATTTAGATACCGTATTTTAAAAGATTTTGGAGCAAGGGGTCCGTGCTTACATAAAAATAGCTTTAGGGGGTCCGAGAAAAAATCCTAATGGGAACCTCTGTCCTAGAGGAAGTACTTCTCCTTGAGATCAGTTCATAGATATCTTTTTCTCTTCATCAACTTTCTCCTATCGGTCAGCATCCAGTTCGAAGTGTACTGTGGGGTCAAGTATGATTCCTGTGCGGGATGATTTCTCAATGGCAATGATGTTAATGCTGCAGGTAACTTATTTCCTCGCATAATCGTCGCACCCCACTTTTCAAACACTAAAATAGGTTTATAAAATTTCCTCGCATAATCGTCGCATAGGATATTTGTATTTGTGCGCCAGTCAGCCGCACATGCTGCTGCGACTTTATAACCTGGCGCGACTTTGTCAGAAGAAAAATATCTCGTCTTGATGCTTGCGGGCTATGAACTGTGACGCGAGCGGCAAGCTTCGTCACTTAGCACATTCCGAGAGTGTATAATCTGGCGTGATCTTGTCAGGAGAAAGTAATCTCATCTTTATGCCTGCGGGCTATGAACCGCCACGCGAGAGGCCAGCACACATTCCGCGAGCTTATAGGCCTAATCTGACGTGATCTTGTCAGCAGAAAGTAGGCCTAATCTGGCGTGCTCTTGTCAGCAGAAAGTAGGTCTAATCTCCCTTTATGCCTGCGGGCTATGAACTGTGACGCGAACGGCCAGTGCACATTCCGCAAGCTTATAGGTCTAATCTGGCGTGATCTGTCAGCAGAAAGTAGGCCTAATCTCGTCTTTATGCCTGTGGGCTATGAACTGAGATGCAAACGGCCAGTGCACATTCCGCGAGCTTATAGGCCTAATCTGGCGTGATCTTGTCAGCAGAAAGTAGGCCTAATCTCGTCTTTATGCCTGCGGGCTATGAACTGTGACGCGAGCGGCCAGCACACATTCCACGAGCTTATAGGCCTAATCTGGCGTGATCTTGTCAGCAGAAAGTAGGCCTAATCTCGTCTTTATGCCTGCGGGCTATGAACTGTGACGCGACCGACCAGCGCACATTCCGCGAGCTTCAAGGCCTAATCTGGCGCGATCTTTTCAGGAGAAAATAATTTCGTCTTTATGCCTGAGGGCTATGAACCGCGACGCGAACGGCCAGCTTCGTCAGCACATTCCGCGAGCTTTAACCTGTCGTGACCTTGTTAGAAGAAAGAAGCCCGTCTCTGACTGCAGGCTATGACTCACGCTATGCGAATAACTGGCCCGTGCAGCAAATAATGATACAGTATATTCTTTGAACTTAAATATTCTTCGCATAATCGTTGCACCCTGCTTTTTCCCACGAATTTTAGGCTCAAAAAGTGCGACGATTATGTGAGGAAATGCGGTACTTCCTCCTTTAGCAAGGCAGTCATCATCTTGCACAGTTTCCAGCCACTGGCCGGATCTGTTTGGAACACAAGCCTCTCCAACATCTTCTGTCTTCCCACCATCTCTCAGCCTCCACCCTTGTCCAGTCTTCTCCTCTCTTCTTCACGCTTTCTTCCACCCCCTTCAGCCACCTCTCGGTCTCTTTCCTTCCCACTTCGTCTCGTGTATCCTCCTGGGTATCTTCTTCTCCTCCATTCGTTTTACATGTCCATACCATCTGTCTAGATTTCTCTATACCCTGCAATGGTTCCTCCCTCATGAATTCTCTGGTCCTTTCATTTCTCATTCTGTCCATCTTTGTAGCTCCAATACTGCTTCTCAAGAACCTCATCTCACAGGCCTGTATTTTGCTCTTCTCCCTTCCTTTCATAACCCAGGTCTCGAAGGCATTAGTCAGGATAGGGACATAGTACGTCCGATATATGATCTTTTTGCTGTTCTGAGGGACATCCTTGCTCCATAACATGCTTCTCACACTCCTCCGGAATGCTTCTGCCTGTCTCCCCCGCTCATTAATTTCTCTATCGTTTCTTCCATTATCTTTTATCAGGCTTCCCTGATACATGAAACTCTCCATTTTCTTGAGCTGTTTCCCACCAATTGTTATTCCCGTTGTGGTTATTTCCTTCTTCCTTGTTGTGATCACCATCTCACTCTTATTTATGCTAAATTTCATCCCATATCCTTGTATTATTCCTTCCCACACGTCCAACTGTTCCTGTACCTCCTCCTCCATGTTTCCCCAAATCATCAAATCATCAGCAAACACCATTGCTTTCATCTTTCCTTCTCCAATTACAGTGGAATCTCGTTAGCACGTTCTAGGTTACGACGTTTTTCCCGTTTAGCGCGATGATTTTCTCAAGTCCCAGTCCCAATTCTACAAAATACATGTTGATATATCCCCTTAATATGTTCTACCGCTTACGACGATCAAATTTCCGTTTTACTATTTGTAAGCGAACAGAATTTTATTCTTATTTCATTATAAAATTCGGCTTCTGGAAAACACAACGCGATATTGCCTCATATTCCCTGGTAGTTATTGACAGTGTAGATGATTTCATTGTGTTTGACGGCGTAGAAGTGGCTATAGCTATGACGCAACACAGGTGACGTGTCTCTCTCCCGCTGCCCTTTCTCTCCTTTCTCAAGTCCCAGTCCCTATCCTACTAAATTCAAGTTGATATATCCCTTTAATATGTTCTCTATTCCCGCTTACAACGATCAAATTTCCGTTGAACTATTTGTTAGTGAACCATATTTTATTCTTATTTCATTACGAAATTCGGCTTCTGGAAAACACGACGCGATATTGCCTCATATTCTCGGATAGTGATTGACAGTGTAGACGATTTCATTGTGTTTGACGGCATAGAAGTGGCCATAGCTATGACGCAACACAGGTGACGTGTCTCTTTCCCGCTAGCCTTCATCCCCTTCCCTTTGTTTATTTCACACTTAGGCGCATTATTGTCTTCGTGTTCCGCACTATTGTCTTCTAGTTCTTAGTGTTTCATAATGGATAAGAAGAAAGTACGGAAGATAACTAATGATGAGAAGATGAAATACATTCGAGACTTGGACTGCAATCCTCACATGAAGCCTGTGGATATAGCGCGAAAGTGGAACATTCCTCCGTCTACACTGAACACTATTCTCGGCAAAGGGAAGGAAATCGAACGTGCAATTGAAGAAGGGGTGAGCGGCAAAAGGAAACGCGTGCAAGAGGGACAGTTTCCTGAACTAGAAAGCGCTTTATTGAAGTGGTTCAAGCAAGCCCGTGCTTCAAACATATGCGTGCGCGGTCGCCGGCAACGGAGCCGTCACTGGCGGAGCGCGAGAGTGAGAATGTCCTTGCTGATCAAATATAAAGAAAGACCCTGTATTATATGTGTTTGGAAGTGGATGGGAAACATTTTCAGCATCTAATGTAAATCATGGCCAGTAAAATTGCATGGTAGGCTACTGATTTTAAACACCGTATTCTGCCGTAGGCCTACATATGCGTGTGCGGTCGCCGGCAACTGAGCCGTTACTGGCGGAGCGCGAGAATGTCCTTGATAAGCAAAAATAAAGACCCTGTATTATACTGTAGTGTAGAGGTACAGTGATTCATTTTTATGTTATTTATTCCCTGTAAGTTACTGATAACCTATGTTTATGTCGTGACTGTAGTAGTGCATACAATCACTTACTAAGGTCGGCGATTTAATGTCCTTATATACGCCACGTTCTTTCTTATACGTTGTAAATGCAGTATGGCATTTTTCGGTAGTACGTTTTCCCGCATATGACGTCCAAATTTTTCAGTCCCTTGAAAAACGTACTAACGAGATTCCACTGTACTTGTACCACTCAGGTCATTATGTCATCCATCACCACAATGAAAAGTAACGGTGACAGTGCACTTCCTTGCTTCAGGCTGTTTCTCCGTTCCAACCAGTCCGATCTCTCTCCTCCCACTTTCACAGCTCACGCTTCCCTTGTACATCTCCTTTATCCTCCTTATAGTCCATTTTTATACTCCTCTATCCTCCAGGGACTTCCATACTTTGTTTCTGCATACACTGTCATATTCTTTCTCTATGTCCAGAAGGCCATCAGTAGATCTGTTCCATACTCGTAGTGCTGTTCTTGTAACTGCCTTACAGCAAAAATCAAATCCACTGTGGACCTTCCTGCTCTGAAGCCATGTTGTTCTTCCCTCATCCCTCCTTGGGCCGATAGCCTAGATGTTAGGCCCCTTAAAACAACAATTATCATCATCATCCCTCCTTCTATTCTTGTCCTAATTCTCCTTTCCAAAACTTTCTCAAACATTTTTGCACAATGACTCATCAGTGTTATTCCCCGATAGTTTCTGCATTCTGTACTGCTACCTTTCTTGAAGATCGGGACAATTATTCCCTTTTTCCAGTCCTCTGGGGTCTTCCTTTCCTTCCATGCAGTCTTCATCACTCGGTACAACCATTGTATCCCCACCTCTCCTGCTGCTCTCACCATCTCCACACACTCAACTCATCCACACCCGGTGCCTTCCCTCCTTTCATCTTCCTCACTGCATCTTCCACTTCTTTCCATGTTAAGTCCTTTTCTTTTTGCAGTCCATCTTCCTCATCCCCGATTTCTTCCTCCTCAGGCGGTCCGGGTTCGATTCCCGGTCAATGCATGTGAGATTTTCGAAGTGAAATGCCATGTCCTGTGGTTCGGATTCCACGTAAAAAGGAGGTCCCGTGGCTCATGATCTCAAGATTAACGGTCACGTTAAACTACAAGCTTCCTTTTTTCTTCCTCCTCGCCGTGGTTTCCATTTGGGTTCAGAAGTTCTTCAAAATATTCTTTCCACATTTTCTTCAGTTATTCCCTATTTTCTATTTAGTTCACCATTCTAACATAATCCGTAGGATCCTTCTGCCTCTTATTTTTTACCATCCCATACAGGACCTTTTTTGTACCTTCACTATCCTCCTCCATCATCTTTGTCCACTCTCCTCAGCCACTACTCTCTTTGCCTCCTTCTTTCTTTCCTGGTACTCTTCCCTCGTCTCTACCGTCCTATTTTGATACCACCTCCTAAAGGCTCTATTCTTTTCCCTTACTATATTTTTTGTCTTCTCATTCCACCATGGTGTTTCCTTCCACCTCTTCTTACTACTTGTCCTCCCACATACTGCTTCTGCTGCACCTACTAGTGTCTTCTTAAATCTAGCCCATTCCTCTTCCACCCCTCTTTCTTCATCTGTTGGAATTCCTTCCTTTACCATTTTGAGGTACTCGACCCTTCTATCTCCTCCTTTCAGTTTCCATATCCTTATACGTCTTTCCTGGTTCTCAGTCCCTCTCAGGTTCATTACCAGCAATCGATGGTCGCTATCCAAGTTCTCAGATGGTATAACCTTGATGTCCGTGATGTTCTTATTTAATTCTTTCTCTTACAATATATAGTCGACCACCGACTTCCTGGTCAAGTCATCACTGTACCATGTGATTGTGTGGCTCTCTCTTTTCTTGAACCAGGAGTTCCCAACTAGCAGGCTGTTCCTTTGGCAGAAGTCCAACAGTCTCTTTCCTTCCTCATTTCTTCTGCCCCAACCCTCTGGTCCAAGCACACTCTCATACCATTGTCTTTCTCTTCGTACATGAGCATTCAGATCCCCCATAACAATCATATTCCTTCCTACCAGCTGCTTCTGCAATTCCTCTTCAAACTCCTCCTTCTCTTCAGAGGTGCAGCCTACTTGTGGAGCATACACTTGCACTACTGTATTTCTACGGTCTCTCCCCTCAGTGCTACTTTCACTTTCATCATCCTATCACTTATTCTCTTCACTTCTTCTTTTAAACCATCTCGTACTACTACTCCCACTCCATTCCTCTTTCCCACTCCAGTACAGTCTATAGCCTTATCTCAGTTTTCTCCTTCCTTCCCCTTTCCACCGTGTTTCTGCCAATCCCAATAAATCCAACTTCCTTCTTTCCATCTTATCTACTATCTCCTCCACATTCCCCGTCAGCGTTCTTATGTTTATAGTTCCAAATCTTAGTCCATGAACACAGCTAGGTCGTCGTCCATTGTATCCGTCCTGTGCGAGGCCTGTTCCCTTCTTGAAAGCAAAAGTCTTATCCACTACTGGCTTGCTGGACCTATCGTAGCTTCACCAGAGCCCCATTAGCCGTCAATTTTCAGGGTTCCTGTAGGACCTTCACAGCTACCGTAACGGTCCCAGGGCACACGAAGTCCCTACTGTACTTCGCCTCTACAGGCAATCCCCTACGTGGACGAGGGGTTGGACTTATGGGCAAGGCAGTGAACTTCTTAAAACTCATACTGTCACAGGTCCTTAGCAAGAAGAGTTTGTACATTGTTATGGTGAATGTTATGCAGCAATTCCCTCCACTACAGGAGTCCTGAACATGGCTAAGGGTCTCAAACTCATTGCACTTATGGCAATGGCTGATGGTTTGAAACGTCATGGAGTGGTACTTACAGACAGAAGTTTCTTTCGAGTGCTTCTGATCATTCTGTTAATGTTAGCCCCTCTGAATTTTGGTGTCTCTTCATAGAGACAAATTCCTTTATCTTTGCGTTGTATTTCGCACAATCTCTCATACTCCATTTCTTCAAGTTTCACTCTTAGGCCTGATATGTTTCTTTCAATTGTTATATTGTGAGGTTTGAAGCCATTTTTCAGTGTTGCCTAAGTAAACAAAAGTTTGGTGCTTTTCAGTCGGTCAACACAAATGTACCCAAAGAGAGCTGGGTTGTGCCCTAATCCCGAAATAAATTACATGAGATTAATAAATAATGTATTATATTCAACCTACTACAGACCCATACTAACATATGCAGCTGGAGCGTGGACTACTACAAAAAGAGAGGAGAGTAGAATACAAGCCGCGGAGATGAAATTCCTAAGAGGTATAGACGGCAAGACCAGAAGAGATAGAGTTAGAAATGAAGAGATTAGAAAAAGGACAGGAATCTTGAAGCTGCAGGACAGGATAGAAACAACAAAGTTAAAGTGGTATGGACATATGATGAGAATGGGAGAGGAGAGAGTACCAAAGAAAACTTTCTGTGAAAAGATGACAGGGAAGAGACCACGAGGAAGGCCCCGAAAGAGATGGGCAGATACAGTGTGGGAGTGTGTCAAGAAGAGAGGAGGAAAACCTGAAGAAGTACTAAAAACAGGAGAGGAGTGGTGGAGAGACAGGAAACGTTGGAGGTCCTTAATTCACAACCCGACCCAGGAAGCTGGAAACGGGAAATGAAGATGATGATGATTAATAAATACACTAGGATGACCAGTTTCGATCGTCAAGCGATCATCATCAGATCCATTACACTTAGGCTATAACATCTATGTTCGAGAATACAGGTGAAAAATATTTACAATATGTACAATTATTTAGTTGCAGTATCGGTAATACAATTGTCGGTGTATGCTAATTGTAGTATATCTTATGTTAGGTGAAATGCTAAAATGGTGCTAAGAATCCGGAGTTTGTTTGGGGTGATTATATGGTTATACAAAATCAACTATGGTTATACTGTAATAATACAGGCTGACACTTATCCGGTTTGTCTTCCTTACTGGAACTTCGAGCAGTTTCTCGTGTTCACTCTGGCACTAGTTTCGGTCGACTAACCCGGGTGTTAACTAGACGAAACTGGTTATTCCCTTTCTCCCCCCTTTTGTTCCTATGTGGTTTTTGAGGTCAGTGCAATGTTTATTTGTGCGATGTTGCCAAGTCTAGATAAGAATGTATGTTATTGAATACAGGAAGATCTACAACTATTAAAGACCGTGGAACTGTCTTCGCCACGTGTGGACTAAAAAGCCATTCAACTAAGCGGTACACGGTCTATTGAAGACGTCCCGGCACCTTTAATACTGCTGCGGATACCAGCCTAGGTTTATTGCAGAAAAAAGTACATAGTACACCTGATCCAGAAACCTATAACCACCGCTATCCCCGCCTTATCTAGCTTGGCTGTATCGCCAAGTTGTGTCTTGTTTCCGACAGGGTGTGTTTTTTAGTAGAGTGAAAAGGGGTGAACTCTCCATAAAAGTGTGTTCATTTAGATTGTTGGGATTGTTTCGTTTGGCTAGGTGAATCTCGATTGCTTCCTTTATGTCGAGAGCTCTGCCTTTCGATTCGTGATGAATTATTTTTAGGTCAGTCTCGATTTTAGTAAAGCTGTGCCCCGTGTCACACATATGTTCGCATACGGCTGAATGTGATCCGTATCTTATCGCATTCCTATGTTCATTATAACGTGTGTCTACTCGTCTTCCACTCTGTCCAGTGTCTTGGCATGTAATAGAATATACCCCTGACTTTGAATATGGGTCTTGTTTATTTAGATTACTATTTTGCAAGTGCCTCCCGGTCGTATTGTTCGTTGTGAATGCTATTTTTATGCCTTGCTTTTTGAAAAGATTAGTGATTTTATGTGTGTTCGTATTCACATAGTTGAAGCTCGCAAATTTTTTCTCATGACTGTCCGGATTGGGAATCGTTTTATCTTTATTTTTATGTTTGGCTATAATTTGGTCATTTGTCTTGGCGGAAAATTGTTTTCCTTTGCTATTTGCTTAATGGTTGTTATTTCCATATTATAGTTGTCTTTTGACATGGGTATGCTTAAAGCCCTGTGCACCATTGAGTTGAACCCCGCTAATTTGTGCATACTGGGGTGATTAGACTGATTATCGATTGTATGCAAAGTTTGTGTGGCTTTCCGGAATATGGAATATGACAGTTCGTGATCTTTACGTTCAATAGTTATGTCGAGATAATTTATTTTTCGGTCTGTTTCGGATTCCTTAGTGAATTTGATTGAGTGGTGTAGGCTATTAATGGATTGGAGAATTGTTTCTTTGCTTGTTAGTTCAGTATCGTAGATGCAGATTACATCATCTACGTATCATTTCCATATTACTATTCCCTTTGTTGATATCTTTTCTAGGAACTCATTTTCTAGTGCAATAATGAAGATGTCAGCGATTAGTAACAGCATTGAACACCCTACAAACGAAGCCTAGTTTGAGGCTTGTATCTTTCGATGTAACTAACATGTACACCAACATTCCTATTATTGATGCACTCAACACATCGAAAACAACTTAAAACCCAACAATTCGGCAAAAGAAACTGAAGAGATTGTGAGTTTACTGAGGGTCGTTCTCAGCCAAAACGTGTTTCAATTCGACAATAAAATGTACACACAAACAGAAGGCCTAGCAATGGGGACTAATCGCTGACATCTTCATTAACCCTCTTAGTGCCAGGCGAAAAGGTAAAGGTGAAGTCTAAAAGTGCCAGGCTGTTTTAATGGAAAATGTAGGCTTTCAGAAAAAAATATGTACATCCTCTGTTTTGAAAGATACGAAAGCGAAATTTAGTCAGGGATTGCAAAACATAGCTATCTAAATTCAGGGAAATTTTCAGATCATTATGAAACTTATTTCTTTCTTTATTAATTAATTAATTAATTAAAATAATTTCTTCTATAAAATAAAATTGAAAAGTTTTTATTATTCCTATTACCACACGCATATAAATGGAGTAAAAATGAACACTGGAGAGCACACATACATAACAAAAGAACCAGGAAATGCAGTTTTTTAGTTTTAAAAATATCAGCAGGGGTGTCAAAAATCCGAAATTCTAAAATCTAGCATATTCATAAAATACCGTACACCAACAATGGCATTGTTGATATAAATAAAATAAAAATAATTACAGTGAAAATAAATAAACAGAAGGGCACCCTGTAGTTTTATCTTTCCAATTTGTGGTTGTGTAGCCTGTGGAGGATTGTCCTGGTCAACAATCCTTTCTTCTCAGTCACTATTACTCTCAACATCATTACCATCACTATCATTTGTTTGGTTATGTACGATCGCATTATTCTGAAGCGGAATCGGCACTTGATTTGTCACACACAAGATCGCAATCACTGTCCACGAAGTCCAAGAGTTCACCACTTGACTCATCAATCATTAATTCTTCAATTTCTTCCTCTCTCAAACAATGCTTCCTTCCCTTGGACGCCATGCTTTTACGACTCACGCGTAAACAAGTCAAGGAACTTCAAATATCGATCGAGTATATCGATAGAAAACAAAAGATGTTTGCCAGAAAATGGTAGCTAGAACTCTCTTTAATGGTCACGTCAAGTTTAGACGCCATTTTCGGTCTATAAGCCCTTCTAAGAATACAAAAACGAAGCGTCTCTCTGAGCGACACTGGCAAGTTTCGTTCATTTTATGAGGATCGCTCACAGCGACTCTGGCACTAAAAGGGTTAATGCACTAGAAAATGAGTTCCTAGAAAAGACTCCAACAAAGGGAATAGTAATATGGAAATGATACGTAGATGATGTAATTTGCATCTACGATACTGAACTAACAAGCGAAGAAACAATTCTCTAATCCATTAATAGCCCATGTCAAAAGACAACTATAATAAGGAAATAACAACCATTAAGCAAATAGCAAAGGAAAATAATTTCCCGCCAAGAAAAATAGACCAAATTATAGCCAAACATAAAAATAAAGATAAAACGATTCCCAAACCGGACAGTAATGAGAAAAAATGTGCGTGCTTCAACTATGTGAATACGAACACACATAAAATCACTAATCTTTTCAAAAAGCAAGGCATAAAAATAGCATTAACGAACAATACGACTAGGAGGCACTCGCAAAATAGTAATCTAAATAAACAAGACCCGTATTCAAAGTCAGGGGTATATTCTATTACATGCAAAGTCACTGGTTGTCAAGCTAATTACATTGGACAGAGTGGAAGACGAGTCGACACACGTTATAATGAACATAGGAATACGATAAGATACGGAACACATTCAGCCGTATGCGAACATATGTGTGACACGGGGCACAGCTTTACTAAAATCGAGACTGACCTAAAAATAATTCATCACGAATCGAAAGGCCGAGCTCTCGACATAAAGGAAGCAATCGAGATTTACCTAGCCAAACGAAACAATCCCAACAATCTAAATGAACACACTTTTATGGAGAGTTCACCCCTTTTCACTTTACTAAAAAACACACCCTGTCGGAAACAAGACAACTTAGCGATACAGCCAAGCTAGATAAAAGGGGGGGAATTGCGGTGGTTATAGGTAAATATTTTGTGGATCAGGTGTACTATGTACTTTTTTCTGCAATAAACCTAGGCCGGAATCCACGGCAATATTAAAGGTGCCGGGACGTCTTCAATAGACCGTGTACCGCTTAGTTGAATGGATTTTTAGTCCACGCATAGCGAAGACATTTCCACGGTCCTTAATAGTTTTAGATCTGCTTGTATTCAATAACATACATTCTTATCTAGACATGGCAACGTCACACAAATAAACATTGCACTGACCTCAGAAACCACATAGGAACAAAAGGGGGGAGAAAGGGAAAAACCAGTTTCGTCTAGTTAACACCCGGGTTAGTCGACCAAAACTAGCGCCAGAGTGAACACGAAACTGCTCGAAGTTCCAGTAAGGAAGACAAATCAGATACGTAACAGCCTGTATTATTACAGTATAACCATAGTTGAATTTGTATAACCATATTATCACCCCAAACAGACAAACTCTGGATTTTTATCACCATTTTAGCATTTCACGTAACATTAGATATACTACAATTAGCATACCCTGAAAAGTGACGGCTGACGGGGCTCTGGTGAAGCTACAATAGGCCTAGCAAGCCAGTAGTGGATATCATATTTGCTTTCAAACCAGGAACAGGCCTCGGAAAGGACGGATGCAAACGACGACGACCCGGATATGCTAATGGACTACGAGTTGGGACATTAAACATACAGACACTGACAGGAAAAGTGGAGGAGATTGTAGATGTGATGGAGAGAAGAAAACTGGATGTACTGGGCTTGGCAGAAACAAGATGGAAAGGAGAAGGTCGCAGAGAACTGAGGAAAGGGTACCGGTTGTACTGGAGTGGGAACAGTGAAGGAAGGAGCAGCGGAGTAGGAGTAGTTGTGAGAGATGGAATGAAGGAAGAGGTAAAGGGAATAAGTGACAGGATCATGAAGATCAGAGTAACTGTAAAGGGAAGAAGCCTGGAGATAGCCCAGGTATATGCCCCTCAAGTTGGATGTACAGCTCAAGAGAAGGAAGACTTTGAGGAGGAGCTACAACAGCAGTTGAATGGGCAGAGCATCATTGTCATGGGAGATTTGAATGCACATGTAGGAAGTGAAAGGCAAGGAAATGAAAATGTATTGGGAGCAGAAGGATGGGGTAGCAGGAATGAAGAAGGGAGAAAGTAGCTGGATTTTTGCAAGAGAAACGGTTTAGTGGTAGGCAACTCCTGGTTCCGGAAGAAAGAAAGCCACAAGGTAACGTGGTACAGCAGTGATTTAACAAAGAAATCTTTGGTAGATTACATGCTGTACGACTGGGAAATGAAGAGAAGTGTCAGAGATATAAAGGTAATACCATCAGAGGCCTTAGATAGCGACCACAGAATACTTGTAATGATCCTGGGAGTTGTTAAGGATAGCAAGAGGACAGAGTACCAGGAAAGGAGAATCAAAGTATGGAAACTCAAGGAAAAGGAAGTCAAGGAAGAATTCCAGAAGATAATAAGGGAAAGGATGCCAACAGACAATCCTAAAACAGGGGAAGAGGAATGGAAGCAATTCAAAAACACAATGGTGGGAGCTGCAGTGGCAGTATGTGGAAGAACAAGCAACAGAAAGCGGTGTAAAGAGACACCATGGTGGAATGAGAGAGTAAAAGAAGCTGTGGGAAGGAAGAACAAGGCTTTTAGAGTGTGGTTCCAGGAAAGAACTGATCTGACAAGGGAAGATTATAAGATAAAGAAGAAAGAAGCAAACAAGATTGTCGCAGAGGAGAGGAAGAAGTGGATGGTAAAGTGGACAGAGATGATGGAGGAAGACAGCAGAGGAAATAAGAAAGTACTTTATGGGATGGTCAAAAGTAAGAGAAGAGGTCTGCGAGAGGATGTGGTAATGATGGACAAAAACGGAAATGAGGTACACAACAAAGAGGCACTCAAGACAGTGTGGAAAGAGTACTTTGAGGATTTGCTGAATCCAAATGGTCATAAGGAGGAAGACAATGTATTGGAAGATGGAGAAGATAACACAGGAATGGAAAAGGACCTGACTTGGAGAGAACTGGAAATGGCTATAGACAAGATGAAAGGAGGAAGGGCACCAGGTGTGGATGAAGCGAGTGTTGAAATGGTGAAGGGAGCAGGGGAGGTTGGGAAACAGTGGCTGTACCGTGTGATGAGGGTGATATGGAAGGAGAAGAAGACCCCAGAAGATTGGAAGAAAGGATTAATTGTCCCAATATTTAAGAAAGGAAGCAGAAAGGAGTGCAGAAATTACAGGGGAGTCACACTCATACCTCACTGTGCCAAGATATATGAAAAGATATTAGAAAGTAGAATACGAGCCAAAGTGGAGAGAAAATTGAGAGACGAGCAGTATGGATTCAGACCTGGGAGATCAACAGTGGATCTCATATTTTCAGTGAGACAGCTCCAGGAACACCACTACGAATTTGGAGAGGATCTGCTGATGGCCTTCCTGGACATCGAAAAGGCCTATGATAGTGTGTGTAGGGAGAAGGTTTGGAAAGCAATGGAAAACATGGGAGTGGAAAAAGAGACTGTAGGCAGAGTGAAGGAGATGTATTTTGGAAGTGTGAGTTGTGTGAAAGTTGGAGGAGAAAAAACAGACTGGTTCAGACAAATGAGTGGCCTGAAACAGGGTAGTGCGCTGTCACCCCTTCTCTTTATTGTGGTTATGGATGAGGTAATGACACGGATAGCAGGAAAGATAGGAGAAGATAAGACGAAAGCAATGGCGTTTGCAGATGATCTCATGGTCTGGGGAAACAAGGAGGAGGAAATTCAGGAGCAACTGAAGGCTTGGGAAGAAACAGTGGGAGAGTACGGATGGAAGTTCAACATCAGTAAATGTGAGATCCTGTTAACGACCAGGAAAAAGGACAGACCAATGAGTGGGATAACACTTGGAGGTGGACAGCTGAAGAAGGTGGAAAGTCTCAAGTACTTGGGAAGTATAGTGGAGGAAAATGGGAGAAATGACAAAGAGATTACGGAACGTGGCAGACAGGCAGAAGCATTTCTGAGAAGCATTAGGAGCTTAGTGTGGAATAAAGATGTCCCACAAAAAAGCAAGGAAGTGTTATACAGAAGCTACTATATCCCGATACCGACCTATGCTTCAGAAACGTGGACAATGAAGAAAAGAGACATAAGCAGAATACAGGCAGGTGAAATGAAGTTCCTGCGAAGTAGGATCGGAGTAACAAGAAGAGACAGGGTGAGGAATGAAAAGGTCAGAGAAATGGTGAAAGAGGAGCCCTTGCAAGGTAGGATTGAGACATCAAGACTGAGGTGGTATGGACACTTAAAGAGAATGGATGAGAAGAAGATTCCCAAGAGGATACATGAGATGCAGATGAAGAAGAAACGACCAAGGGGAAGACCAAGAGATAGATGGCTGAATGGAGTGGAGGAATGTGTCAAGAAGAGAGGCGAGGACTGGACCAGAGTGATAGCGGAGAGGTGGTGGGAAGAAAGAACCAAGTGGCGAGGCTTATGTTCCAAACAGACCCAGCCTGGGGCTGGAAACTGTACAAGATGATGATGATGACAATTAGCATACACCGACAGTTGCATTACCAATACTGCAACTAAATAATTGTACATATTGTAATTATTTTTCACCTGTATTCTCAAACATAGATGTTATAGCCTAAGTGTAATGGATCTGGCGATGATCGCTTGACGATCGAAACTGGTCATCCTAGTGTAATTATTAATCTCATGTAATTTATTTTGGGATTAGGGCACAACCCAGCTCTTTTTGGGTACATTCGTGTTGACCGACTGAAAAAAATAAGGAACCAAGCCAGTTGGCATTCAAGGGTGTGCGAATGCGAGGGAGCCGTGTCAGTAGGTTTACTGGCACGTTTAAAGATTCCCTTCGGGGCGAAATTCCGGCATCCAGGCGTCTCGAAGCCACAGTAGTTAAAAGGGACGTAAAACTAATCACATTATTTTCGTTTTAAGGGGGGACGTACATGAAAATGTCGTTTTTCGATTTATTTTTTATCAATTAGTACAACTCATTGACAATACTTTCCACAAGTTTCATAATCCAATTCGCATCGTAAGTGCCATCAAATAATTAAATGTACATCATTTCATTTTTCATTAATGCCTTTGGTGTACAAAATTTCAAGCTTCAATATTCAATTGGCGTTTAGTGTCTTAGATTTACCAATAATTTTTAGTTGGCACTAAAACCTTAACACTCGTAAGTGATGTGCAATGCCAGAATGGAATATATATACGATCTTTAGCGATTCCTACGCTAAGCTTCTAACTCTCGAAGACCAAACATTACTGCAAACTCCTACTGGCCATGGGTATGTATTGCAATTCGGTAATGTCTGAAGTGCTCTAAAAAATAAAGTAAATATATCCAAATTTTGTTCCACAGATATCTTTAAACTATTCTGAAGATGTTATGTGCTAAATTTAGTAACATAGAATTAGATGGTTTTCTAGAAAAGGTACATTTTAAGGGTAGATGTTTCAGAAAATTCATATATTTCTAGAATAAAAACGATTTAAGTAATCATCACAAAATTTAATACACATATGCCCAAAACCCAGCTAACCAAGTATATTAAATTCTACAACATTATCTTTAAAACTCAGGGAGTTACATCAATTATTTTACTGAAGTGCAATTTTGCATACGTCCCCCCTTAAATGCAAGCAACGCACTCGATCAGTATGAACTTGAGCACAGTGCAGCCATCTGTCAATTTTAGTTTTATGTTTACAGATCTGTTAGTGCTCACTTTACAACATGGTTTTAGTTAATATGTTACTTATTTTGTGGCTTTGGTCAATGGCAAACATGAAGAAAACCTTAATTCAGTTTCTTGAAATCAACAATATTGTCATTTTATCTTCACTGAAAATATGAGGTTCCACCGATTATCGTAACAGTATGAAATACTTTTTTAAGTAAAATTTTGTTTGCCAAACTCAACCTCAAATTTATAAAGGGAAAATTGTGTGTGGGGGGGGGGGGGGGGACCTTTCACCTCAATTGTGGGTAAATACAATACTGTACTAATAGTCACTGTGCAATAATAAAAAAATAATATAAACTAGAATGGGGACAAGTGCTAATGCTCACCTCACGGCTGTCAGCACTGGTGTCTATTTTCTCAATTAGTAGTGGTAACTTATCTGCTTCGTCACTGGAGTTCTTATAACAAGCAAGGCAGGAACTACAACAAAGGCAAATATCTCTTCTAAAAATTCTTGTATGAGGATGTGCTCTAGTTCGCATCACCTTAAATAAGTTACTAACACTGTAACCTTATTTCGACCCCCATCACTACAAACATGGTGATTTATAGTGTTATTACTTACCATTAGATTGAATCAGAGTTGCATGCATTATTGCCAAGCATGTTTCAGTCACCATGTTTGCAGACCACTTTCAGACATGATAATTGTTGTTGTTTTTGTTTTAAGGGGCCTAGCATCTAGGTTATCGGCCCCTAATGATATGGTGTAGTGAAAAAATAATGAAATTATAACTACCTACACATGGTGTCCACAGAATTTTCTATGTCAATTTTCCTGACCATTTTTCAACAAAATTCCCGACTTGCGAAGTCATCGTAACATTGGAAAAATGGTTTATTGAGCAAATATAATATATATCTTATTTGCAGCCTCCACCATCCCCATAGCTGCCCAACGCTCACCACTTTATTTATTTAAAATACAAAATAAAGTAATTTATAATGCAATAATACATAAATCAAAGTACTTAATAACCTAAACTATAGTGATGGGGTTGCCACATCCCTTCGCCAACACCAAAAAAGCGTACAAATAATAGGTATAAGAGGTTTCTACTATGATGTACTGCAAAAATGGAAACTTTGCTTTTTATCTTCAGAGATTAATTGAACTAGTAATATCAAAATATGGCTATAAAACAAAATACTGTATGGTTAATATAAAATTCCTCACTTTCTAATACTTTTCGCTATTTTTTCCTGACGCGTGCCATTTTTTTTCACTTTTTCCTGACTTTTCCTGACCAAAAACAAAATTCCTGACTTTTCCTGACTATTCCTGCCTGTGGACACCATACTACAACTACTGCCTTACATCTAACTTATAAATTGAAAGAAGAAATGGACAAAACAGGAATAAAGAAAATAAACGACATGAAAAAGAAATGCCCTCAACACTCGAAGAATGAGAAGTGACAGGCTTAGAAGGAATTCGAGAAAAACAGAAAGGAAAGGGAAATAGGAAATTGACCATCCCAAAGTCAAAGGAAGAAGGGGAAAACGGTCCCAGCTCAGGTATCCTAGAGTCGCTTACTCCCGAACTCACCAGCCATGAGCCCTTGAGGGCGTAGCACTGTGTCCTCGGATACCCTAATACCGTCGGAAGAGAACAAGAGTTGACCAAGGGAGGCGGATAGGAAAGGTGAAAGAGACGATCCCATCACAAGTGGAAGCAATGCCGGACTCAGCTGGGGACACATGGTTGCCAACCCATGTCACTAGTGAGCCCGGGGGGGGGTCTTGTAGACACCGGAACTGGCAGTTACAATGTAACTTGAAAGTTGGCAGCCATGTGCTGATTGTCATGTGTTACTGTGGCATCAATCTATGTTCACCCAACTTCACATCATCAGCCAGTTCACTTCTTGTAGACTGCACATTCTATCTACTACGTAATATTTGTATACGATTGGCACAAGATAGTGCCATCTATAATTGCCTAGTGTTATGTTATTGTTGAATAATTTTACGATGGTTACGGAAGTAAATATCTACATTGGCAGCACAGTACCGAATGATCAATTTTCTTCAAAGAATAAATAACTTACTTTTTAGTAGTTAAATTAAGCTGACTCCGACTTTATATGAATTCATATCCACTAAATAAGATTCAAAGTCAAGAAATACAACCTCTAATTTGCACTTTTGAAGGGGCCAAAAAAAAAAAAAAAAAGAGGGGGAAATGCATGTAAGAGACATATACAGTACAAACCCGCTTATCCGAGGTAATTGGAACCGAGGGTAGCTCGGATAGCAGATAACTCGCTCGGTTAAGAGGGAATGTGTAGGAAATCATATTTTTGAGTGTTTTTCGACTAGAACCTTCATCGTAGTTGACACACTGGGATGCCCACTTCTCAATGTCTGCTCTTTTCAGTCTCCAATCCCCCAATGTAACTTCTCCCACACCCAACAGAGCTGCTTTATTTTTAATATTCTCGCCGCTGTCGATAGGTCTAATAGCACTTAATTTTGTTTGTAATGGAACTACTACTCCCTAACGTTTACAACTCATCTTGCTAACGAATCACAAAACAATAGCGCACAAAACGATCCAACGTGTGTATAAACATCGAAATACAACTCACAACTAGTCGAGCAAGCGAAGCAACATGCGGCTCGGTACACAGAGCCTCGGATAAGTGGGTCTCGGTTAAGCGGGTTTCTACTGTACACATTTATTAACATTCACTCTGCAAATTCACTTTTGAATGTCCCAAAAATAATGAGTGTACAGCAGAACTCTTCAATCTTGGCATTTTTTCACTTTTTTGGTAGGTTTTCCAAGTAATCTGCCATCTTACGACTTTTTTGAAATACACTGAGCAAGCTCTTTAGAACGACTTAAAAATTATTTCAATCTGACCAGTAGAACTCTAGGTAGGAAGCCTTGGTCTTTGCAATACAGTACATACAGTATGAGTGTTCTCCCACTTTTCCAGTGGGTTTTGCATTCAACTGTAACTTAAAGACTTAAGCCCAGCAAGAGCTTTCAAACTATGTAACAAGAAGTTCCGTGAAGAACTATACAGCCTACTTTTCATGCCAATGATTATTCTACAGTATATGAACCTATCTAGAATAATGATGAAATTAAGTTGGTAATATCGACATATCTAATTAGTTCAAAATATACCTGGTATAATGTAGCCTAATAGAGCACTACAGTTGGCAGCCCTGGTGACTGAATATATTCTTAGTTCCACCTCTTAAGGTACAGAATACAAAATTTGGTTGAAGTCCAATGGACGTTACATGCAGTTAGACACTGGGTCTATTAGCACGCGTGAAAGCATGTTGCCAACAATACCATGCGTGTGCTGGTCAGAAATAATCTGAATTATTATGATATCTTGTTGTGCCAATTTTGGATGAAATCCATTTGTTAGTATAGAAGTTACATGTATTTTAAAATTGGACATATCAGCAGGCATAGAATCATGTTGGCAGCACTGCCTTGTATTAATTACTCCAAATTAATCTAGAATGTCAGGTGCTATACGTGTGCAAAGTATAGAGCTGTTGGCTT
Organism: Meconema thalassinum; assembly: GCA_946902985.2. NCBI lineage: Eukaryota > Metazoa > Arthropoda > Insecta > Orthoptera > Tettigoniidae > Meconema > Meconema thalassinum. The sequence continues at coordinate 308,042,093 of OX336392.1, read as the reverse complement.
GCATACTTTCTGATATATTGATATTAGGGTAAAAAGAATATAGACAGCATTTATTAACAGTTGGCAGCCCTGATTGCTTTTAACAATACTTATAGTCATATCTGTTATGGTACACATAGCACATACGAAATTTGGTTGAAATCCAACTGATAGTATAGAAGTTACATGTATTTAAAAATTGGTACCATCAGCAGGCTTATAATCATGTTGGTAGAGCTGACGTATATAAGTTACTCCAAATTAATCTAAAATGTCAGAATATACGTGTGCATAGTTTAAAGCTGTTGGCTTACATACTTTCTGATATATTGGTATTTGGATTTAAAAAAATAGAGAGAGCAATTATTAACAGTTGGCAGCCCTGGTGGCTCTTAAGAATACGCTCAGGCATATCTGTTTATGTACAGATATTACATACAAAATTTGGTTGAAATCCAATTGATAGTGTAGATGTTATATGCATTTAAACATTGGACCTATCAGAAGGCTTAAAATTATTTTGGCAACACTGTCATGGTTGGCCTCCTGGAAATTAAACTGAAATAGTATTATCTACATGTGTGCCAATTTTGTAATAGCTCCCATGCATACCTTGCAAGATATCCAACATGGAGCTCAAATTTCTAGTGCGTTTTTTAAGCAGTTGGTAGCACTGACATCATTTTCAAATATGGACGTGTGCTATTCCGGTGCACATCTTTACTCATACTAAATTTGGTTTTGATTGCTGCAGCCGTTTAGGAGTTGATAGGGGGACACACACACACACACAGCCAGACAGACACACATTTTCCCGGATCGATCTCGTAAGTCTACTTTTTCCTTATTTTTGCAAAATGTGAAAAGTAGGCTAAAAATTATCTTAATCAAACCAGTAGAACTCTAGAAATAGTGTTGACCAAAGATATTGAAAATTATGTTATGGGCAAGCATATTGGAAAAAAACAAACAAAAAAACTACATAAGCTTTTCTGAAAAGTTAGGATTTTGTAGTTACGTTTCATATCTTAAGTATAATATGCACAGTAGACATCATGGTAAATGATAAAAACATGCTTCCGTACTAACCTTAGTATATTCATACCCTCGACATAAGAAGGAAAATCTTTGACGTCTTCAAATCGAGCATGGACTTGGTCATATCTAGAAAGGTGAGGTAAGTTTTGGTGAGCATACATATTATTTACAAGAACAGAACAATCAAAGAAAATATATCTACAAATTACTTAGGATGTCTTTATGAGACAAAAATAAAAATAAAGTTAGAAGAACCAAAACCTTACAGCTAATAGGCCGTGTTAAATACAGTACGTACTATACAAGCCATATAAAATTGAGAGTTAAGATAGCACGACACAACCAGAATTTGAACTCGCACGCTTTGGCTTCAGCTGATAATGCTCTAACCATGACGAATAGAAGGAGAAAGTGAGAAGACTCCTGAAGTTCAAGCGCGCCCCGCCGGGCAGTGCTCGAGCGGGTACTTTCCACACTGCCGGGGTCAGCTGGTCTTAGAGATGGTGCTAAGGGAAACGAATTACTTTGTAACTGATACTTTTTTAAAAAAGTAATTAGCGGTTCCAATTAAAATAGCATGGCAGGGCACACTGGAAAATATAATTCATAGAAATAAGAACTACGGTCTTCATTACATGTTAGGAACGCACAGATTCCTGGAGTATACAGACACAGAAAAAAACATAATTCCCAGCATATTAAAACAAGCACACATAAACTATTTAAAGTAACACTCTACTTAACAATTCATTTTGTCGGCCACGGTACTGGACTTTCGAAAGCTTGCGTGAAGACTTGGCGGGTGTTCGAGATTGCAAATCTCGGCGGATTTCCTTCGTTCTGAAGAAGAATCGGCACCCAAAATAAACAAGTCTGGGGATAATATCCATGACACGCTGAAGACAGCAGCCAGCTCCTGAAGGATCAACTGAAATTGTTTCTTTGGAATCGATACAATCATAAATATTTCGCTCCAGATCGATTTTGAGTTTAATTTTCCGGTAATTACTTCTCGGCCTGGAAAAGAATGCCACATACACTTCTCGAAGGACGTGTTAGATACACTTCATTGTTCATCTTAGGGCACCTTTTTTAGTTTCTTTGTTGCTTTCTCTTAGCAATAATTTAGTCGTATCTGTTTCCTCTGAATTTGGTTAATTAAAGCTTAATAATTGAGTTTAAACACCGGTTTGGTGACCCATCGTTCCAGGCAAGCCGGTAACACCTGTAACTACTCAGGCAGATAGGTCACTTGGCCAGGCGCGGATTCAGGGGGGGGGTCATGACACCCCCCCCCCCCCCCCCCCCCCTCCAAACGGAGACCAAATTTTTTTGCAAATTCAAAAAACGAAAACGCAATAACCAGACAAATAAAACTTAACGAATTTTAACTGACAAACAGTTTTTTTCATTTTATTCAATACTGAAAATATCTTTATTGCAATTTTTATGTTCTGTTACAACTCTACATATTTGCAACTTCATACCTGTTATATAAAAACGATTATTTATTTAACAAAATCAACTTGTCTATTTTGTTTAGCAAACCTTGCGATTACCGAATCGATGTTTATAGTGGTGTCACGATGAATGTGCAGCAATGCACGGATAGGAATTTGGGGCTTTTTTCGCACCAAAAAATGTTGCCGACGTCCAAACTGCAAGCTTGGTTGGCAATTTAAGCTGCGACTTTCTCCCTTTGTCGGTACCAACTCGACTTGCCGAAACTGTAACGTACCTTGATACTTTTCTCGAAGCTCGATGTGAAAGTCGCAAAACACGCCGTTGCAATTTGTACGAATATTTTTGGTGCGCTAAACGCATCAAATGTCTATCCATGTAGCTTGCAAAAAAAATTGGTCTGGTTTTGTACGTTTGGATATTTTGTGATTGTGTTTTTAGTGATACCATTTTTCTTAACAATTTCGATTCTCTGACCCCCCCCCAAAGCCAAACTCTAGATCCGCGCCTGCACTTGGCCGTAATTTGGAAGTTATTGTGAAGTTATGAATGCGTATGCGGTAGCACTGCCGGAGAAGTAATCGGGCTAGGCTATTGAGTTTTTAAATTAGCTCCCGTTTCAGGGTTTTTAGTTTTTGAGTGGAATAGTTCGCTTAATAGTTGTAAAACAGTAGGGAGAGTATGTTTTGTATAGGTTTTAAGTTGTATTATGGCTTATGTCGAGCTGAGAAGTGAATTTGGTTTCGCTTAAAGTGTAGTTTTTTGGTCTGTTCTGTAGCCTGGATTTATTAAGTTTATTGTGCTGCTGGCGTGATTAAAAGCTGTAGGATTTGATGTAGAGTGCTAGGATTGCTTGGCGGAAGTGTTGGTGAGAGGGAGAGAAGTGAGGGGATGGGTTTATGGAGTTGTTGCTTGTTTTTCAACTGCTGTTCCTTGATGGCGTGCTTGTAGTGCCTACAACCCTGGTACACGTTGTTGGACATTATCGCTTGCAGTGCTTGTAGCGGCGGGACCACAAACTACCGTGCTATAATGGCGGAGTCCTCACACTAGGTCCTTCTATTCGTCATGCTCTAACATTGAGCAACTGTGGCACACCAAGGAAACACGAGTGGAAGGGCTGTAACATTCTTTATTGAAGCCAGCTGTTGAGTTGACTAAAAGAATTTGATTTCCACCACCATTCAAAGCCTCCATGATCATCAATGCAGCCATGAAGAAACAAATCTTTGTTTCAGTGCAACTGCTTTTGTGGTATTAGCATACACTAAATTCGTCATGTCCCATCGCCTAGAGAATTGATTGATGTGCTATATTAGTTCAATAGGCAAGACACTGACGGCCAGAGGCAAAAGCCGTAGGCTCAAATTCTACACAAGGCATAACATATTCAATATACACATCATAATCTCTACTGCAGATTCCTTCAGTTAGCTATTTGTACTGTAAATTTGTTTATAAGTAGGGTTATTACCGTATTTGCTCGCATATATCTCACCCCAGCATATATCTCGCACCCCATATTTTTTATTTGAAATTTCAGGGTGAAAAAAGTACTCGCATATATCTAGCATTAATTTCTGATGCCGTCATAAAAATGACCATAATAACCTTGAGGTAGAACACGTTCGATTTAGCGCGCCACAACAGTCGTCATTGTCCAGGAACTGACCCGAAGCGATACTAACAGGAAGAGCGAGCAACGAGTTCATACGAACTTGTCTGATACGAGCCGATTAGGGATCGAGGCGTCGCGCTGCCTTGTACACGTTCGAATTAGCGATTAGGGCGCCACAACAGTCATCAATACGCAATAGGCCCTATTATTGTTCGTTTTGGCGGCAGAGGTTTCCTTTATTGTCGTCTGTCAGTTGCCTTGTAGACATCAGTACCGGTACTCTGACTCCGCGTTCCAGTGTTATTTTTCAGTTAAGTGTGTTTGTTTTCCTAGTGTACGTCGAAGTTATGGAGAAACGTGGAAGTTTTACGGCTGGGTTTAAGCTCAAAGCAATAAACTACGTAGAAGAACATGGTAATAGAGCTGCTGGACGAGAATTCAGGAAGCTGCGCTAGAAACCACCAACCGAACACGTAAAGCATTCAGAGGGCCAAAACCTGATAAGTTTCCTGAGCTGGAAGACGAGTTTCTTAGTTACATCACGGTGTTGAGAAATGATGGCCATAGTATCTCGCACGAGATGCTATATTTCAAAGCGCGCGAACTAGCGAATAAACGCGGTATCAGGTGTTCGGATATAAAAGCGAGCTGAGGTTAGATCAGTAGATTCATGAAAAGAAAGGGCTTGTGTCTGCGAAGGCGAACATCTCTCTGTCAGAGAATGCCGAGTGATTTTAATGACAAAGTTATCGAGTTTCATCGCCATGTGATAGCAATGCGGAAGAGAAACAATTACATGCTATCTCAAATTGGCAACGCAGATCAGACTCCGATCAACTTTGACATGCCATCCAACACTACCATCATCAAGAAGGGAGAATCTAGCGTCCTTGTACGTACAACTGGGTGTGAGAAACAGCGCTGCACAGTCATGCTAGCAGTAACTGTGGACGGAAGAAAATAGCCACCATATGTTATTTTTAAAAGAAAAACAATGCCTAAAGCGAAGTTTCCCAAAGACATTCATGTTCGTGTGCAAGAGAAAGGATGGATGGATACAGCTCTTGTCCAGTACTGGGTCCGTACAGTGTGGGTAGCACGGCCAGGGGCATTGCTTTGACGCCCGGCAATGCTAGTGAGGGACAGTTTCCGCGGACACTTGGTGGAAGACACGAAGAAACGACTTCAAGAAATGAAAACTGATCTTGTTGCAATTCCTGGTGGACTCACACATTGTCTACAGCCCTTAGATGTCTCCGTCAATAAACCCTTCAAGGACAACATGCGTAAATTGTATGCCGAATGGATGGCAGGAGGGGCCACGACCTGACGACAGCAGGCAGAATAAAGAGGCCGTCAGTTGAACTCGTGTGTAATTGGGTTATAAGGGCGTGGGTTGTGGTGTCGCCGGACATTGTTGTGAAGAGCTTCTTGAAGACGGGCATCGAAAATGCATTGGACGGAAGTCAGGATGAAGCAGTATGGGATGATGACCAGAATGATGCACGCGAGAGTACCTCGGAGATTGGTAGCAGCGACGGCAGTGACAATGAATAGGGTGAGTACCGTATACCAACGGTTGCCTTGTTTCAATACCGTAATGCAAATTTTGTGTTTTTTTTTTCGGGAATACGGACATTCCCCGCATATATCTCGCACCGCAAAATTTCACACGTATTTTTGGTCAAAAAGTGCGAGATATATACGCGAGCAAATACAGTATATCAAAGATCAATGTGTAGATACTTTATTATATATTATTATTATTTCAATGACAGAAGGAAAAGAAGTGTAATTTTGCAAAAACACCTGATATCAATAGGCCATAAGAAAAAATTGAGTCAAATTACCGTTTCTGAAAGAAGAAGGTTTTCCCATCATCTACAAGCTGGTCTTCAGGGTTAAGTTTCATCCCACCAAGTTCTGCCCAGTTGTCGGGAGCTGGCCGGTACAACACACTTGCCTTACCCGAAATGGATGCTAGGGGACAATTCCCACATGTATCAACCACAAACAACTCAACAGGATCTGCAGTCTCACCAAGAACTGTGCTTGAACCACGGCTATAGATTGGGATGAAAATATTAAAATTAACTTCACATAGCCAATACAAACCTAAACAAACTAAAATGTTAGATTTTTCATGCCAGGTCTCTCAAAATGACACATAGCTGCCAACAATGATTGTTCTATTTGCTGTATACATTAGATAACCTCGACACAAGCTTAATTCGATAAATTCAACTGCCCTTGCCATCAATCAAATTACACTCCACTCGACTACTTTAAGTGCTAATTACCACATTTCCCTGCATATTCGTTGCCACCGCATAATCATCAAACCCTCATTATCATCATTATCTGTCTTCTACTACAGTTGCCCGGGTGTAGTTTACGAGCGTCCTCCACTTGCGTCTGTCCATGTACCATTCATCTTTCAAGATTCTATCCCAGCTAACTCCCCTTGTTCCTATGTCCTCCTTCACCTGGTCTAGCCATCTCTTCCTTGGTCTTCCTACTGGCCTTCTACCAACCACATCTGTGTGTAGTCTTTGTTTTGCTATCCTTCCCTCGGCCATTTGCTTGACATGGCCAAACCATCTCAAACGGGCCCTTGTCACTTTTTCTTTCAAAGTTGGGTACACTCCAGCTTCTTCCCTAATTTGTTCATTTCTTACCCTATCCCTCCTAGTTTTTTGTACCATTGTTCGTAGAAACTTCATTTCTGCAGCTTGTAGTTTGCTGTCTATCTGTCAGGTTGTTGGGCAGGTTTCTAGGCCATATGTTATTATGGGGGTAAAGTATGATTGAAAAGCGTCTGTTTTGATCTCAAGGGGACTTGTTCGTTCCAGAGTAGGTTCCGAACTTGATGGTAGAACTGGGTTGCTTTTTGGGTTCGGCTATTGATCTCATGCTGTATCCTGTTATTGCTTGAAATAATGCACCCAAGATAGTTAAACTGGTCTACTGTTTCAAGCTGTGTACTTTCAAGCCTTATTTCTCCTTTCTTGTTCTGTCTGTTGACAGACATCGCTACCGTTTTTGATTTGTTTATTGTTAAGCCGTGTGCTTTTAGACATTTATTCCAGGTGGCCAACCTCTCCTGTACTTCTTTCTCTGTATTACCCCAAATTACTACATCATCTGCAAATGCAAATGCGCTGATTTCTGTGTTGTTGTTATGCCTTATTCCTTTCATAACTTCGTCCATTACAGTGATAAAAAGTAATGGCGAGAGGGCACTGCCCTGTTGAACTCCTTTAGTTGTTTGAACCAGTCAGAATTACCATTTCCTATCTGAACACAACTGTGGCAACCTTCGTAAAGCATTTTAACTTTCTGGATCAGCCCCGCGGGTACGTTTTTCTTTCTTAGGCATTCCCATATAGTCTTTCTTGGGACGTTATCAAATGCTTTTTCAAGATCTAAAAATACAAGTGTTAGGACTCTACCCTTCTCCCAGTGCTTTTCTAGCAGCATTCTGAGGGAAAATATGAGATCTATAGTTGCACGGTGTTGTCTGAATCCATACTGCTCTTCCTGCAGTTGCGGTTCTATTATTTTCCTTAGCCTTTTCTCAAGTATTTTTTCAAATATTTTCAGGCCATGAGACAATAAAGTGATCCCTCTATAATTGCCACATTTCTTTCGGCTTCCTTTTTTGAAGAGAGGTACTATTATTCCTTTTTTCCAATCATCTGGAACTTTTCCATCCTTCCATATTGCACCTATTACTCTATGAAGCCACTGTATTCCTAGTGGACCAGCTGCTTTGATCATGTCCGCACTGACTTCATCAAATCCTGTCGATTTTTCTTTGGGCATACTATTAAGGGCTGTTTCTACTTCCTTCCATGTTGGTGGATTCTCTTGATCAAGTTCATCATTACAGCATAAACTGACCTTTGTGGTTCCATCGTTGGGGTCTACTCCTGTACTGCTGTATAATTTTTCGAAATAAGATTTCATGACCTTCCTTATTTCTGTCTCTTCCCTGACTATGTTGATAACTGGTTTCTCTATTGCTGTTATATATTCAAAGTCTCTTCTTATATTTCTTATTGTTCGGTACATTAGTTTAGAGTTGGCTTTGCTGTCCTGTTTCAGTTTATCTGTGAAATCGGTCCAAGTTTTATGTTTTTCTTCGGCCACAATTCTTTTAACTTGTAGCTTCAGATCTCTGTATTTCTGCTGTAATTCATTCACACTGGATTCATTTCTTCCACTTCCTTTTTGCATTTCTTTATCTCTGGCTTTCCTGGTTTCATTCTTCTCTTTTACGGCTTTCTTCACCCTATCGCTCCACCAAGGGGTTTCTTTTGCCTTTATTTTGTTGCTAGTCTTGCCACATACTTCTACAGCAGCTCCGACAATACTTTCTTTAAATCTAGTCCATTCAACATTTCCTTCCTGCAACGAGTCTGATGGTAACTTATTGCCAACATTCTTCATGTACTCTATTTGTTTCTCTGTCTTCTTTAATTCCCATGTCCTAATTTTTGGTTTCCTGCATTTCTGAGTTTTATGAACTACAGTGTTTTTAATTGTTGCAAGGAGCAATCTGTGGTCACTGTCTAGACTTTCACTTGGTATAACTCGAACATCACAGATGATCTTCCCTGCTTCATAGTCTGATATGATATAATCGATCACAGTCTTAGATTCTCCGTTCCAGCTATATCTTGTTAGTTTGTGACTTAGCTGTTTCTGAAACCAACTATTGTTTATTCTCAATCTACTCCTTAGACACAGATCTAGGAGATTTTCACCTTCTTGGTTCCTATTGCCATAACCATGTGGACCCAGTACGCTTGCATATCCTAGTCTATCTGATCCAGCTTGGGCATTCAGATCTCCTACTATAATTACATTTTCTTCTCTTTCTATAGTTTCTTCTAGATCAGTTAGGAATTTTTCTTTTTCTTCCTCACTGCAGCCTGTCTGTGGGGCATATACCTGAACTACTGTCAGCACTTTCTTGTTTAGTGATATATCCAGTTTAATAATTCTTTCATTCACGTATATTACCTCACTAATAACATCTATGTCTTCTCTTAGTATAAAACCTACACCATTTTTGGCTTCCGTTCTATGACCATTCCAATGCAGTTTATATCCTTTCCTTAGTTTCCTTATTCCTCTGCCTTTCCACTTCGTCTCACTCAGACCAAGAATACAGAGGTTTCTCCTTTCCATCATATCTATTAGTTCTTCGGTTCTACCATTCAGTCAGGATATTTAATGTTCCAATTCGGTGTTTAGGGTTCTTCACCCTACATATCAAAAACTAAAAATTGGTTAAAAAAATTTCATTGCATAACTGTCACATGGCACATTTGTTTGTTGGTCGGTTGAACATGCTGCCGTGAGCTTATACAAATATCCTCTTAACCGGGCATGACGAGTTAATTCGTCTACTACCTGTTGCTACTCAATCGGGTAATGACGAGGTAACTCGTCTAGAGCACTTGAAAATTGTTATCTGCCGGGGGGACATCTTTATAATGGGCGTGACGAAATAACTCGTTTTCAGTCAAAATATATTCCCCACTACGATGTTACTTTGTAATGTAGTTCCAAGAAGTCTAATCAAACATTAATTATGGTTTGAAATTTAAAACAAATAAAATCAGGAAGGACTAGATAAATTTTCATGCTTGCACTCATAATGGGCGGGACGAATTCCTTCGTCATTCGCGGAAGTGTAATGGGCGTGGTGACGAGATAACTCGTCACCCACATCTTTATAATGGGCGTGACGAATTAACTAGTTTTCAGTCAAAATATATTGGCCCACTACGAATGTTACTTTGTCGGTGGAAACTCCCCGGTTAAGAGGATATACAGGGTCATTACCCATGTGCGCCCCAATAAATACGGCAAGCTAAGCGGGCAGTGACTGGCGCGGATCGCGGGCGCGCCTACCCGGTTTAGCCGGTGGTAGGCGCGCACTTTCACACTTTTACCAAACATGTTCAATAATGTGTACTTACAGTGCTCATAGGCGATGCTGAAAATGTCCTCCCTCTCTTGTAACACACACCTGACATCTTCTGATGAAAGAATATCTTTCAACTCTTTTATTATTTAAGGAGCCTGTTTCCTTGAATCGTTTAGCGAGCCTCCTAATTGTGCTGATTTTCGTCTCGTTTCAGAACAAGATTTTCTGCTTTTCATATACGAATTATGGATATACTCACATTTACGCAATGTGAATTGGTGTCTAGGCATGACCACCAATCACTGTAATCACAACACTCACTAAACGTGCAACACTAACATCTAAGTTTTGCAGATACACGTCCATATGAATGACAAAACACGTGAACTAACAATATGAGTCAACGAAGCGTGCCAACCACCGGCTGAACCACATACGCGCGCACACGATCTGCGTCAGTCACAGCCGGCTTAGCTTGCCGTGTTTATCGGGGCGCACATAGATGATGACTCTGTACAAGAACAATCGTCAGGTCTGACTTTGGGTTCACCACTTAGTGGAATTATAGCTAATATATTCATTAATGGACAGTCGCGGCTCGTGGTGTTGGAGCTGGGGAAGGCTCAGCACGTAGTGGCAAAATGCTGGTATAACGCATTATACGACACCCACATACAAGGCTGCAGCATTTTTAATTTCACGGTGTAAGGTGGGGGAGCTCGGAACAGACTTCTTGTTGACAAACAGATTGGCACCATTATGTTATTTTATGAATTTACTTACCTAGTTACAAAATTCAGGAAGAGGCAATTCATTCCTTTTCTAATTTAACCTACTCCCCATTCTAATTAGTCCCGATCAGAGGAGTCTGTTTCACGATTGCACACTACCAAACAATCGCAATTTACTTACAAAGCACTGTGCCTAGAACTGGAAGGGAATTGATCTGTAACATAGTCCGAATGTGAACCCGATCTTGAGGGATAAATGGAAACAAATAAACACAATTGTAGATATTAAGAGCAGTGAAGCTAGTTGCTATTACTTTATATAAACACATAACCTACCTTAATTCATAGGTTTGTAAGTGAAGTCTGCCCTCCTCTCCTTTAGCGCTGCAAAGTGGTCAATGACAAGCTCATTGAAGTTCGGGGACTCCAACAATTCCTTTTCTGTGGAACACATTACAAGTGCACAGTCGGCCTTCCTTCATTGTGTTTCGTAAAAATGGGTTTACTCGTTTTAGGGTAGAGAAACACCGCTCTACCTCTCCTGTGACCCTTCACAATCAGCCTAGTTTCATGGTCTAGATTTTTGCCCGATACGCTGCTAACTGAATTCATTGTCTTGTAGACATGCAGTACACTTACCACTACTGTAGCTAGGGTTGCCAGACGTTCCGTTTTACCCGGAACAACAGTTGTTTCTTGTTTCGTTCCGCATTCTGTTTTAATCTTTAATGGAACGCCAAATGTTCCGTTTTTTGGTAAATTTGATAATATATTCCATTTTGCACCAATTTTCAAATATCCCGCTTCAGAATTGATTGTAATATCTAGCTTGCTTTCCTGTGATACAGGTACAAACTTGAAAGAGAAAATGATTTCTATGTCTGTGTTAGATAGATGGATACATGTTATAGATTTATTAGGGGCAACAAAATTAAGGGGTATCATAGTCCTTGTGAAGTTAATACTCAGCAATTTCCCCTCCAATGCTTTTACGGAGAGTTTTTTTTTTGGTCATGAATATCAAATGGAGAGATTATACGAACAGAAGCTCCATTAGTTTGATAAAACAAGAATTGTTCACATATTACAATTATGACGAAAATTGTAGTGAATTTTATCAGAAGGTACTTAGGTAAAATGAAAAATCCTTGCAAAGTGTCGTTCAAATGAAAAGCATTTGTAAGTTGCTGGTGTCATAGGCCTACATGATATGTCAGCAATATCTAGTTGTAATTTAATGTATTTGATTATGTAATGCTAATTTTACACATATGTGTAATATTTATTACAACATTTGAGGAAGTTGATTTAAAAAAATGCAATGTTTTGGGACGTGTGATCCGCTTTTCCATTCTAGAAATCGGGCAATCCTAACTGTAGCCCATAACATGCAAATTAAGACTTGCCACTGACAAACAACATAATTAATGAACTAATTAAGTTACACCAACTATTTTAACGCATAAACACTTGTTTACAAATACACAGCATGAACGGCGGCAGATTTTAAACAGAATACTTCCCTTAAGTCTCGGTAGATGGTTCTGCTACCCCTTGCCACCTCATGGTGCTACCTGGCGGAAATATTTTAGTTATTATACTTTAAGAGATACCATTTGAGTTTTCAATAAATGAATATCATTTATTAGTCATCTAACTGTTTCTGGTAACTTGTCAATTATTAATCCTTCGGAGAGTGAAAGAGGGAAAGTATAAACTTTCATGAGAGTGGTTTGAGTCTCTTTGAACAACTTTGAATGCATTCCACAGAATAAGAACATCCCGTCATCGTTGGCAAGCCTGGCTTAGGCTGTAGTTGCCTGAGCCTTCAGCGATACAATTGAAACGAATGGAGCTGTCATAACCACGCCCCCCATCCCTGTTACATAGGAAGGAATAGGACATCTAAGGCGCAGCCTAACGGCGCTACTATCCATCTGAAAAACATTCTTTATCAACAGTTCCAAATATATTGACTTGTGACTGAATGGATTGAGTGAAATTTATAAATGTTTCCAATCAATATAAATTATAAATTCCTGAATTAAATATGTATATTTATAGAATCTTTCAAGAGAGGCTCCGCCTAAGAGCCTTTAATCACCAGCCGCGCCTGTTAATGGATTAAGGAACAAATTTTAGGAGAGATAGATGCTACAGTTAAAGGTAATGGAGACCAATCTCAAATGTTTGGTGCTCAAAACTATCCCTTCTGTTACCAATTACAAACAGTTACTTTTTCCTTTAGCCACCCTGTAGTATATTTAGTTGTTTTGACCGACACCCTGGCAACTCACCTGAAAAAATGGGCATGGAATAATTGCTTCCCCGTCTTTTTGTCTTCAAACATATACAAGAGTTTTGCAACATGTATTGGTGTTGCAGGATCCTTAGGTTCAATCATGACGCAGTCTCCCATCGAATATACTTCCCCATCAACTATGGCAGACCTGGAAGAATAGAATATGGTTTACAACCTTCCTCCGAATATGTATAGCAAATTTGTGAAAAATTTCTTGAATTGCAAAGCAGTAGTGAAACCTATAAATGGGTTATTTAGGTGGATGCCACAAAGAAATTTAAGGAATCAGCGAAATTTGATCATGAAATGAATACGAAGTTTAGGGACCTCCGACTTCATGGTCCTCAGCTCCATGTTGTAATATTAATAAAAGCTAGCCACCTCAAGTAGTGGGGCAATATGCTTGCATGAATGATACCACACAAAGACACTTACCTCAACTTCCAAAATATATGCATTTATTAATCTAAACAAGCTTCCAATACCTGCATCTGTTGTGCAGTATTAACAACAATTATGAAGAAAATATTTGTATATTCTTCTGCTCCTTTTATATACAAGATGTTCTCAATGCAATCAAAACTTATCAACCTGTCAGCAGGCCTTCATTATCCATGCCTTCATCCCACACAAAATCAACACAAAGAAGCCATTCATGTTAAGAAATAATTATGTTGGTAATAACAAAATCTTTATTGATACTCAATTCACATGTTGGCATTACTGCATATTGTAATTTGTTCAACAATAAATTCATTACTCATTGCAATATGGCGTACCAGCTGATTGTCCCATATCACCTGAACTATAAAAACTTAAAACTTTAACAGGTTATGAGCCCAGGTGATTCTAAAATACAAGTAAAAGTAAAAACAGGTGACAGTAAAAACATTTAAAAAGTAAACTCAGTGAAGTGTAGTAAGTGAAGTCCAAAAAATGGCCACAAGACCCGAGGACGTAGCACATGTCGACGAACTCAAGGGAGTCGACACATATCCTATGTGGGTGTTTGAGTTAAAAATTCTGCTTGCCGCAAAAGAACTGATCAAGTTTGTCGACGGGACAGACGTGTTGGTGACCAATCCATCCAGAAATCAAGCTTCAACAGCTTCGAGATGTAAGAGCCCAATACTATATTGTCACATCCATTGACAAGCAAGTTAGGCCTCATATCCTAACATGTACAACTTCTAAATAAATGTTTGATACTCTTCGAAACATATACCAGAATGACTCGAGCCAACTAAAATGTTTGCTGCTACGAGACTTTTACAATTTCCAATTTGATGCGAAGAAGGACATGATGAGCAACATTAGTGATCTCCAAAACATCTCCTTCAAACTGAACAAACTCGACCAGAAAGTTGACGAGATTATGCTAATTACCAAGATCCTGTCCGTGTTGCCTGAAGAATACGGTATACCCATTTTAGCACAGCATGGGACTCTACTCCAGAGGCGTCCAGGACCATAGAGAACCTGTGTTCGAGGTTACAGATGGAAGAAAGCAAGTTGAGGCGCACTTCGACAGAAGAGCAAAATGCATCCTTTAAAGCAGAGTTAAAAAACAAACAAGGTAGATCAAAATCTAAAAACAAATGTATAAGCAGTAAAAAGTGTAATATATGTAAAAAGACAAACCATGAAACCAAAAATTGTTTTCTCAAAGACAAGCATCAATGCTCAATATGTAAAAAAGTTCAATCATGAAGAGAAAGACTGCAATTTTAGGGATAAAAATAATTCTAAGGTGGAAAATAAAGTGTCATTTCTTGCAGCTGATTGCAAGGGCTCACATAACGCTATACTAAAAGGAACCAGGCGTCTAGTAGTAGACAGTGGATGTTCAACTCACATGGTAAGTGATGAAAATTTGCCAACAGGTGTTGTGAGCTGTAATGAACAAATATTAGTGGCTAAGAAAAATCAGGCTATGTCTGTAGTAGGTAAGGGAACCTTTACCTCTGAGCAGTGTGTTCTCAATGATGTTCACTGTGTGCCTGATTTGTCTAAGAACTTGATGTCAGTAAATACGATAACAGAAAATAATGGCATTGTTGTGTTCACAAAAGATGATGTTAATATATACCAAGACAACAAGCCAAGCCAACTCCGTACAGGCCATGGAGGCCCGGGGAGTAGTGGAAGGTAGAGGCTTCCACTTTTTGTGACATCGGCACTAGATGGGATGGAGTACCAAGACAACAAATACTAAAAGGTAAGAAAAATGCAGTAGGACTGTATACTGTTGACCTTGATGTTAATATGCAAAATGAGGCGCTGTGTGCACAAGGTAATGATGTAGGTAAAGAGTGGCACAGAAAACTGGGTCATTTAAGTTACAGCTACCTTAATAAACTGCCTAATATTTGTGATGGTGTGTCCCCCATTGTCGCACATACTAAAATAGATGAAGTGTGTGAGAAATGTGTAAAAGCAAAACAGATCAGATTACCATTTAATACAGAAAGGACTAGGGCAACAAGACTGTTAGAAATAATACACACAGATGTTTGTGGACCTCTAGATCCACCCACCCATGATGGCTACAAGTACATTCTATGCTGTATAGATGATTACTCACATTTTAGCGTTATCTATTTGTTGTTAAATAAAAGTCAAGTTCCTATGTACTTAAAACAGTATGTGACAATGGCCGTAACCAAATTTGATCTGAGAGTAACCAATATCAGGTGTGATAATGGAGGAGAGTATTCCTCACATGATCTGAAAGATTGGTGTAAAAACAAAGGTATTATGCTGGACTATACAATTCCATATACTGTACACCCCAATTAAATGGAACAGCAGAACGGTTCAATCGTACTCTTATGGAAAGAACAAGAGCTATGCGTTGCGATTCTAACCTAGATAAAGAGATGTGGGGGGGAAGCAGCACAAACAGCTACATACCTGATTAATAGAAGCCCCACTAGTTCTGTTGACACAACCCCAGCTGAAAATTGGACTTACAAGAAACCAAATCTGTCTAACCTACAAATTTTTGGTTGTGTATCTTATGCCAAAAATTTGGGTTATCTCAAGAAGCTTGACAGCCAAAGCAAGAAGTGCATTTTTGTAGGCTATGCACCAAACGGATACCGACTATGGGATGAAGAAAACAGAAAGATATTCTTCATCTCAAGAGATGTGGTATTTGAGAGAAATATAATAAAATTAGATCAACCTAACCCTAAAACTGAAATATATCAAGCAAATGTTGAAGAAACAGAAGAAAACCAAGAAAGGAATGAAAATCCAGATGACAGAGATGAAAATCAAGATAGAACAGATGAAGAAACAGATCATGAGCCACAAGAAGAAGATGGTGACTTCGTAGATTCAGATCAAGAACAGAGAGAAGAAAGATGTCATGAACTTGGTTTACGACCAAGAAGAACTTTAAAGAGACCTAATAAATATGATGACTATCAACTAGATAGCGGAGAAGATGAAGAAGCAATGATGACATACAGGGAGTCGCAAACAAATGAAGACAAAGAAAAATGGAAAATAGCCATTAAAAAAGAAAAAGAATCTTTGAAGAAAAATAAAACTTGGAAATTAGTAAGCCCTGAGGCAGCAAGAGGAAAATAAGTTTTGACAAGCCGGTGGGTGTTCAAAGTTAAGGAAGACATTCTCGTCATTTCTCTATAAATGAAACGCTTCGGAGGGCTTTCGCTACTGCAAAATTCCCGTCAATTCTTGAACCATCTGGAATTTGCAGCGACGACTGTCGCCGCCCTGACGGGATGACCATAATTCCATGGTCGAATGGCAAATGCCTAGTCTGGGATGCAATGTGCTCAGATACGTTGGCTCCTTCCTATATTTCATCATCGTCAAAGGAAGCAGGATCTGTAGCTGAGATAGCCGTCACTCAGAAGAAAAACAAATATAGGAAGATCATGGAGGACTATATTTTCGTGGCCTTTGCTGTGGAGACAATGGGTCCTTGGAGTGAGGACGCAATAAATCTAGTACACAAGCTAGGAAGAGTAATAGGTGGAGTCTCTGGTGATCCTCGTTCCAAGACCTATTTGATGCAGAGAATCGGCATAGCGATTCAAAAGGGAAACGCAGCCTGTGTAATGGGGACTATTCCACAAAACACTAGTATGGACGAAATATTCTATTTGTTATAGGGTAGTTAATTTAATACAGATGTTTTATTTCAAGATTGTATTGAACTGGCAGATTTATGTAAAATGTGCCTGTTTGTGTAGCTGTAGAAATAAAATTTTGCATAAGAGGAAGATGGTAGATATAAAGCTAGACTTGTAGTACGAGGATGTGAACAAAGGAGTGGAAATATAAATTATGAAGAAATCTTCAGTCCAGTTGTAGACACAACTTCACTAAGAGTTCTTTTTGCTATCACAGCATACTATTACCTGCACATTAAAACCATTTGATGTCAAAACGGCCTTTTTGTATGGAACTCTAGATGAGGACATCTACATGAAAATACCAGAAGGCTACAAAAAAAGAAGGGAAAATATGCAAACTGCAGAAAACCTTATACGGACTGAAGCAAGCCCCCCGTAGGTGGAATAAAACTCTCACAGAGTTCCTGAAACAAGAAGGCATGACACAAACTAAGTCACACCCCTGCATCTTCAAGAATTCTGAGAACAGTTTGTTTCTAGCAATTCATGTAGACGATGGCATTATCATGGGCAAAGACATTCAGAAAATGACACAGCTACTCTCAAAACTTGAGAGAAATTTTGAAATGAAGACAACTCATGAACCCAAAACCTATTTGGGGATAGATATAAACAGAACAGAAGATGGTATCTTCATTTCTCAAGAGAAATATGCTCATAATGTGCTGCAACGTTACAACATGCAAGAATGCAAAGTAGTTAAAACCCCAATAATCCAAAATGAAGAAACAGGTGCAACAGAGGACAGCGTGAAGACAGAATACCCCTATAGACAAGCTGTTGGGAGTCTGTTATATTTGTCTTGTAAAACCAGACCAGACCTGGCTTATAGTGTGATTTATGAAAGCAGGTCTATGGAGAAACCAACATATCAAGATATACAGAATGTTAAACGAACACTTCAATATCTGAAAGGAAGCACAACAATGGGAATATACTATGCATCAAAAATGAAAGATGATCTGAAAATAATTGCATACAGTGATTCAGATTTTGCTGGTGATCAAAATAAAAGAAAGAGTACTACGGGCTATGTCATAATGCTGGCAGATGGACCGGTGGCATGGCGGTCACGCAAGCAGAAAATTGTGGCACTGTCATCCACAGCAGCCGAATACATTGCTGCAGCAGACTGCTGCAAGGAGTTAGAGTATCTGAAATACTTGATACAAGAACTAACTGGAAAGTCTGTTCCCATTGTTCTTAACATAGACAATCAAAGTACTTTAAAGTTGGTGAAATCAGGACAAATGAGAGGAGAGTAAAAGCACATTCAAGTGAGGTATCACTATCTGCATGAGAACTATAAAAATGAATTGTTTTCTCTTCAATTCTGTCCGACCCATGACCAGGTAGCTGACATTTTTACAAAGCCTCTATTGTCTACTAAATTTGAAAAATTCAAAGATATTCTGTTGAGGAGTGGAGTAGAATAGGTCCAAAGAAAGTATCTGATTTTAAGTATGGCAATAACAATTAAGACTATTTTGAAATTGAGACATTTCATGTTTCATTGTTGAA
Source organism: Meconema thalassinum (assembly GCA_946902985.2). Classification (NCBI taxonomy): domain Eukaryota; kingdom Metazoa; phylum Arthropoda; class Insecta; order Orthoptera; family Tettigoniidae; genus Meconema; species Meconema thalassinum. The sequence goes on along the minus strand of OX336392.1, from coordinate 308,023,333 downwards.
ATATCAACGAGTATGTTATCCAATATATAGCCATATTGTAGTTTAAGTCAAATATTGTTTGTACAACTTCTCATAGTTGAATTAAGATAAAAATTTTGTTCTTACGGGGGGGGGGGGATGATAAGAAATAATTATGTTGGTAACAACAAAATTTTCATTTTCACTCAATTCACATGTTGGCATTACTGCATATTGTAATTTGTTCAACAATAAATTCATTACTCATTGCAATATGGCGTACCAGCTGATTGTCCCATATCACCTCAACTATAAAAACTTAAAACTTTAACAATTCATTCGCATGGCAATCAAGCCAGGTCAAGGAATTTTTGCCAATCTGCCAAAACACATATGCCATAGCCAAGGCCACCCATCCGTAGACCACCAACAAAGAATCCAATGGGCACTGACCACACAAGAGACTCCTTGGCGCTCCAGGAACAGGCAGCCCTGTCTGGCAACCTGATAAAAATAAACAGTCTCTGTAACCTAACAAAAGTTTGGTTACAGAAAACGCTCAAAACAAAAACATAAATGAAATACATGAAGCAAACACTAACAAAAACCACAAACAGAAACAAATTATACATCATAGTCAGGAAACCATTGGCACTATCATCGCAGAAACAACCATTCTAGATTAACCAGAATCACCAGCATAAATATTTTCTTCAGAAAGAACGGCAGAATCGTCATAAGACCTGTCTGTGCCGTCATCATAATCATCTTCGTCTTCATCAACATCAACATTATGTGAATCCAAAATCCTCTTTCCTTTCTTTTTCTTCTCTTGGTCTGTGTCCTCTGATTCAGAATCATCAGATTTTCCTTTTATTTTTCTTCTTCTTCTTTTGGTCTGTCTCCTCTGATTCAGTATCATCATCTTTTCCTTTCTTCTTCTTTTCTTCACATTCTCGTAATTCAGCCTCTCTATGGGCCTTCTTCTCAGCTTTAGCTTCCAACTTAGCTCTTTTCTTGCCACCAACCTTATCAGAAATGTCAATACCTTTGGGCTCAATGTCATGGTCATCATCATCTGCATCATCAGATTCATTATAGTATTGGGCTGTATGTCTCGCTCGTGCGCTAACGTGGCGAGCTCCAACTGCTCTTCTGATCCAGAACCACCACCTTCATCAAAGCCTTCCTCTTTGCTCTTCCTTTTCTTCTTGTCACCTCCCTCCGCATCGTCTCCTTCTGCAGATGCTTCTCCTGCTTCAATCTTCGCTGGTAGTGGTGCTTCTTCAGATATTTCAGCTGGAGCTGGCTGTCCTTCAGTCTTCTTGGCTGCCTCCTTGTTCTGTTCCAGTTTCTTCTGCTTCTCACTGTCCTCCTCCTCTCTCTCTGCGCCGCAGATTTCATAGTACTTCCTTCCACTTCCTCACCGTCAGTATCGTCCGCCTCCTGCACTTCCTCTACCATTTCTACAGTATCCCAGGTGTCCTTCACCTCCTCCTCCTCTTCCTTCTTGTGTTCCGTTCTGCCCTCTCGAGAGCAGGGGAACCTGATCCACAATCTCCACCTCCACCTTCCGTTCTTCCTGGTCGGCAGAAGCTTGCTGCTGCATGGTCTTGTTGGGCCGTATCCTGGTGCCGGGTCAAGGAAACTTGCGGCCGTCCGCCGCAGGAGGGCCTGAACACGCGCACAGTCTGTCTTCTGCTTGTGCGTCAGCCACTTGCCTTCCGCCTTCATTCTATCCTTCTCCTTTCCCTTCTTTTTCTTCATCTGCCTTATCTTGCTCAGCAATTCTTTTTCTTTTCTCTTTGCCTTTATCCATTTCATCTCCTTTTTCTTCTTCTGATCCTTCACTCTCTTATCTCGATCTGCCTGACATCTCTTCCTCTTCTTACTCCTTCTCTTTGCCTTCCATCTGGTCCATTTCTTCCTCCAACTTGTTCTCCTGCATATCCTCTTCTTTCTCCTCCTACGCTTCTTTACGTTATGTTCCATCTCATCTCCCTCCTTGTCTTCAGTTTTATTCTCCTCCTCTATTTGACGTCCTCTCCTTTTACGTCGGCGGCGACCTCTGTGTCTACCTCCACAACTGCTCTCTCTCCTTCGCTTGCTATTGTCTCTCCAATATATTCCTCTACAACCTCGCCTTATCTTTACCACTTCTTGATCATTTTTCTCACGCCCCCTAGCATCAAGTACTTCATAGATCTTCTCCTCTTCCTCTACACACACGCTCTCAGATTCGACTATCTCAACTTTCTCATCTACAATGCATATGCTAACCACCTGCTCTTTGACCTTGTCAAGCTTCTCAGACATATGCTCACTGACCTCATCAAGCTTCCTTGACCTGATCTTTTCCACTTCTTCATGCCCCCTAGCATCACGTACTTCACATTTCTTCTCCTCTTTCTCCTCCTTCACAGACACACTCACAAATTCCACAATTTCAACATTCTCTTCTACAATACATATGACCTCGACTCTCTGTTCTTCCAACTTCCCTTTTTCTTCCTCCTTCAAAGCTACACACTCAGATTCTAGCCTCTCAACTTTCTCTTCTATGATACATAGGCTAGCCACGTGCTCTTTGACCTCATCAAGCTTCTCCGTCAACTTCTCTTTAAAACTAGTCATCTGGGAGGTGATCCTCTCCTCCTTCCCTACAGACTTGTTGCTACGAAGCATGAACTTCCTCAACATGGCCATCATCTCAGGTTCCATATTCCTTATATTTTTGTTATACGTGCTCCTGTCTTTGTGTAATTCAATAATTTATCGTGCTTTAACGTTGGGCGCCATTGTAATCTAAATAAAAGCTAGCCACCTCAAGTAGTGGGGCAATATGCTTGCATGAATGATACCACACAAAGACACTTACCTCAACTTCAAAAATATATGCATTTATTAATCTAAACAAGCTTCCAATACCTGCATCTGTTGTGCAGTATTAACAACAATTATGAAGAAAATATTTGTATATTCATCTGCTCCTTTTATATACAAGATGTTCTCAATGCAATCAAAACTTATCAACCTGTCAGCAGGCCTTCATTATCCATGCCTTCATCCCACATAAAATCAACACCAAGAGGCCATTCATTCCCATAGCAACCATGCCAGGTCAAGGAATCTATGCCGATCTGCCAAAACACATATGCCATAGCCAAGGCCACCTGATGCCACCAGCCAAGGCCACCCATCCGTAGACCACCAACAAAGAATCCAATGGGCACTGACCACACAAGACTCTCCATGGCGCTCCACGAACAGGCAGCCATGTCTGGCAACCTGATAAAAATAAACAGTCTCTGTAACCTAACAAAAGTTTGGTTACAATGTCTTAGGGTGTATATGGAATCCAACAATCTGCGTTATTGTGGAGTATGTACTAGCGGGAGAGAGTGTGCGCGGCTAGGATCGAAAAGGGGTGGCAGACACCTTAAATTAAGGACCATTTGCATGAAGTAAAATTTGGAAACCACACAAAGCCACTTCTTCTCAGCTATTGTCATGAGGCTGAGTGAATCCAGTTCCAACCCTCAGATAAGAATTAAACTCCTTGGTAGGGCAAAGAATTGAATCCAAGCCCTTTGGGACCGACAGGATGCTGTTGCAGAGGCTTCAAGAATGACGAGGAAATATCTTTTATCTCCTACACGACACAATTGAAGCCACTTGTAAACCAAAGTCTGATCCTGACATAGATTTTTCAAACAGAAATGACTCTTTGGAGTGGTCATATCTGTTTAGTAAGACTCACCATTGAAGACTTGAAAATTTCCCATGGTTGGACCGTGGCCATATCGCTAGAAGTGGCTAAATGCACCTGCCCAAACTGCAGAAGATTCGGGCTCAAATCCCTACTGCAGCCACAAAGCCATTTCTAAGTTTCATAAATAGAAGTCAGGTTCAGAGTATCTGTGCACATCGTAAGAATTGAAATTTGCAGAGTGTGCGCCTATGTAGGTGTACCTGCCTTGACAGCAAAGGACTCTGGTTCATATCCCAACTGTGGTTACATCCTGAAGGCGTATAAAGTATTCTTGTTCTTTCCTTTTTAAGGTGCTGCAATTGTACTGAATATGCGTCGTGATTTTAAGATTTTAAAAAGTAAAAGTATAAGTGCATATTATGTATGAATATATTACAAATTAATGACCTAAATACAAGTTTTAACAATCATTTTTTAATTTTGCACATAATTTACACCCCACTATTCCAAGACTATGAAAAATAATACCCAAGTAAAAACGGCAAATCCTGATAACTTCTTGCTTAAAGAAAGCTCTAAAAGCAGCTGCATGTGTTGGTAGAATCTACCTGTGGCACTAGGAAAAAATAATATGCTACACTTCCTCAAAATTCAAGCCCTCAAATTTCATAATGAGTTTTACCAAGTTCTGGCAGGAGTTCCTTGATAAGAACTGCTAAAATAAGGTGTCACTAGATCGCTAGGGGGATCGAAATTATTGGAAATTTATTTGTACGTGCAGAAAACCATATTCATGTGAAGAAAGTCAAGAAATAATGATTATTTTATTGATTCTCGTAGGGGTTTTGCAACATTGTGGTCATGTAGCCCATGTATTTGGGTGTGTAGAATTTGTCGGACAACCTGTATCACTGTGATGTCTGTACTAGTATGTGTATTTGTAATTGAGATATGATTTGGGTAGGAAGCAGTCATGGCCGTAAGTTAAGAATAAATATGTTATTGGTTTTACGTTCCTGCAGCTTTTGGAGAAGCCTTATGTTAGGTACCTGGAGTAGAAGTGGGGAAACCACTTCCAGGATGGCTGAGGTAGGAATTGAACCCACCTTTCTCAGTTTTGCCTCATGAAACTGAGTGTACCCTGTTCCAGCCCTCAGACCTGAATTATCTTTCTTGGCAAAGCCGGGAATCAAACCTGGGCCTCCGCGGTAACAGCCAATCGATTGGTTTTTGCATAATCTTGATTCTCACGAGTCACCCAAACCATGACATTATTGCAAAATTAGCACGAAATACAACAAATTATCCTCAAAAATTCTGGCATTTGCCTGAAGACTGTGTGGGAAAATATAAACCAGATAATAACCACACTCAGTATGGCTGTCAGTGTTGGATTCCAACCTTTAATCTCTTGACTTGATGCAGCTGCCCATCACAGTCGGTGGCGCAAGAAATATCCTGCATGGATAAGCCACAGGGTTTATTTTTGTTTCTACCTGTAATTATGTATTTAAAATAATAAAGGTTACTAGGCATGTATTATTGCATAATATAATGTGTCATAACTGCATTTCCACAACAACAAAAAAGCACCAAAATTACTATGAAATAAGCACCAATATTGAGGTGAAATAAACACCACAAAATCACACCCTTACAAATAACTCAACATTGGTGTCAAATCAGGAAATACTGTTGAAACTGGGACAGATGAACTCTCTGTTCTGCCTTTTAAAGCCATAACAATTAATCAGTGTTGAAACTGTCCCCGGAAAAAAGAAAAAAAGAAATTAAATTATTTAGATTGAATTTTGTGACTTCCAATAAAATAAGCTAAAATTTGCATTCTTTATTTATTTATTTACATAGTTTACGCCCACATTGGAGCACTTAAATCAATCAATATACACTACAGTCTTTACAAATATTAGAGTTGTAATGGCTTCTCAACTTCCTCTTCTCCTTCCAGAGCTTCTTTAATCTCTCCGACCTGGCCGCCCTCTCTTCATTTGTAATGGTGTACTGTTTTCGTTTGACTGTTTTTTAATTTCAATCTTAGCTTGCCACGGTGGGTGAGTGGATAGCGTGTCGGTCTACTAACCCCAAGATTGCAGGTTCGCCCCTGACCGTGGTAAGTGATTTTTGAAAGGCAGCAAAAATACGATACGCATGTCATACGATGTTGGCATGTCAAAGAACCCATTTGAATTCAGTAGGCCGAGTTCATAATGGCAAAATTAATCTCGGGTGTTTCCGCCAGCACAAAGTTCCTCATTTCTCTACTAGAAAGCGCTATTGTGTTCAAGGAGATTAGATATCTAACATCTAACCTCCTTGACTTTCATAGTCAAGGAACTACGAAATTCGACATGCAAGCTACCCTCTGGGTGTCAAATAGCAAAGCTTGCACCAGGCACCCGAGGCCATACGATATTATTATTATTATTATTTCAATCTTGTATCCCTACTTCTCAGAATCCTCTTCTCTTTTCTCTCTGCAATTTGTTTCATTGTAATATTTAGCTCGTCTAAATCATTCTGGACCTCAACGAACCAGTTGTTCTTGGTTTTACTTTTCCAAAAGAAATTGAATACCGTATTTACTCGAATACGATCCGCCCCTGAATAAGACCCGCACCCTGATTTTGAAGAACAAAATTTAAAAAAAAATATTTTTTACTCAAAACTATTTACAATCTTTACTAAATAAACAGAATAGCATTTCTACAAAATAGTTTCCAACAGTTCTGAAGTCGTCCTAAAATAACACGCAGAAACAATTAAAAATACAAATAAAAGACACAAACACTTCATTCATCGTCATCAGAAGTACCAACTTCGAAACGTTTTTCACCATCATTTTCACACAAAATGTTGTCATCACTGCCATCCATAGCATTGGAAACACTACATTTCTTGAAGCTCTTCCGTATGAGATCTCCCGAGATACGATTCCTTGCCGTCAAAATCCACGAACAGAGCAGCTGAACTTACGGGCGCTGAATACGACCAGTTGGGGTCAGTGTGTGCTTATCGGCCGCCATCCGCTCCGTATACAGCTGTTTCAAAGCTGCTTTGAACGGGCGGTTCACGCAGACATCCCGTGGTTGTAGCATAGACGTCATCCCGCTCAATCACGAATACATGACTCGTCAATATCATATTTCCTACCAGGCACGATTTCCAATAACTTCAGCTTCCCTCACAACTTTCAATTTCTCACTCACAGTAAACGACCGCAAACGCTTCGTAGAACTCATGTTTACACTCTGAAAACGTGCGCGAGACTTTATGACGCCGCCTGCTTACGGTAAAACAAAGTGATAGTCGGAAGAAGGTTAGCACCATCTAGCGGATACTCGCAACACCCGATAGCGCGCGTGGCGGGCAATTTAAATCCTTAAAATCAGGATGACTCAAATAAGACCCGCACCCCAATTTTTCACGTCCGATTTTGTTTAAAAATGTGCGGGTGGTATTCGAGTATATACGGTAATTGTTTCAGTAGTCTGGTGTCTGGTAGTCTTACTATGTGGCTGAAAAAGGCAATTCTCCTTTTTCGCATTGTATCCACAATTGATTCATTTTCCCGATAGACTATTTCATTAGGCAGCAGTCTCCAGTGTCCATTTACTTGATGTTTTTTATTGATGATTGTCCTGATGATCCTTCTGTCTATTTTTTGGATTTTATCTGTTGTTGCTTTGGTATTCATCTTAAACAGGGTTTCACTTGCATAAGTTGCTTCAGGTTTAACTACTGAACTATAATGTTTGAATTTGGCATTCATCGAGAGAGATTTCTTCTTATAAGTTGACCATGTGACTCGTTGTGCTCGTCTCAGTTTTGTTGTTCTATACTCTGTTGCGGCTTTCTCATTTAGGTTCCAAGTTATAGTTTCCCCAAGATCAACTTTTTTACAACCTTAATTTGTTTGTTATCATTTAGTTGAAGGACAGGGGTGTCCACCTCGAAGGTTGGCATAATCTCTGTCTTTTCAAATGAAATTTGTAATCCCACTTTAATTTGCATTCTAATAATAAAACTTTCTATATTTGTGAAAAGATGCCAAAAAAACAGGCATAAACGCAAATAAGAGTTTGGCATGTCTTTACCCCAAACTTAATAAGGAAGCTTGTAGTTTTACATCACCGTTAATCTAGTCCTCGTGAGCAATGGGAACTCCATCTTTACATAGAATCTGAACCACAGGACATGATATTTCACTTTGAAAATCACACATGCATTGACAGGGAATCTAACCCAGAGAAATAAGCACCTAGACCAGAGTTTCCCAAACTGTGGTACGCATACCACTAGATACGCTACAAAAATTAAAATTAAAAAAAAATATATAAAAATATAAAATATAAAAACATAAAATTTAAAAATATAAAAACATTGATATATTGCCGGTGGACTTTAAGGCCAAAGAGCAGTTTTATGAATTGAGTTGTGATTCAGAACTAAGGCAAACTTTTTCAAAAATGGCTCTTGATAACTTGGGGGTTGAGAGGCGTGCAGACAATGCAGACATATCGTAGCTGACAAAGCAGTTAGATTTTTACTACCTTTCGCTACTTCGTATTTGTTTGAGACTGCATTTTCTTCGCTTGTTTATCTCAAGAATAAATACCAGAATAGGCTCCTTAAAGTGCAAAACGATCTTCGTTTGAGACTCTGCAATCTTAAACCAGACATTCCTAAGTTGGCTTCTAATCTTCAAGCTCACCCTTCACATTGAAGTTGTTGGTTGAACTTTGGTTTTTATGTTTAATTAAGTTATTAAGATCTTTTTTACTAATATTATTTGTACAGTTTCATTTCTGAATGTTTGAATTGAATACTTAGTGTAATAAATAATTAAACAACTGGACACAGTTTTTATTATTTGAACTTTAACTCCAACAGTCTAACTCTAACAAACACAATTTACTACTACGTAGTGGTGGTGGGGGAGGGGGGATTATAGTTACTATATCTCCCAACCATTAGGGGGTACGCGAGAGATTCTCATCCCTTAAAGTGGTACTCACACACAAAAGTTTGGGAAACACTGACCTAGACCACTGCACCATCATTCCCCACCCAAACTTAATTCTGACCTTCAAATAAGAAACTATCAATCTCCACTGAGAAACCTGAACCACCATCTCGTCGTCGGCCAATACTCGTTCCCGAGTGTATGATTCTTTCCTGCATTACTAATTTGTATTCACTCGATGGTGATGTCGCTGGTGACTCAACAGACCAATTCTGGCATAGAACATACGGCCGCACACGATGCAGATGATGGAAGGTGGAGGACGTGGCAATATCTGGCGCAGCTTTCTCCTCTGAAGAGTTTCCACTTCCTGCCTTCGACGTTCTTCTTCAAAATATGAAACCGCAGCTGAAGTGGCTGCACGCCAACGTGCGCGATCTTCCGCAAGTGTATGTCAATCATCAGGATCAATGGCTACACTCCTCAAGGTTTGTTCAAGCTGGTCTTTGTAACGCTTCCGAGGTGCTCCTAGAGGTCTCTTGCCCGTGCTGAGCTCGCTGTACAGGATTTTCCGTGGGAGTCTGCCGTCATTCATGCGTTGGACATGACCGATCCATCTAAGCAGGTGACTAATGATGATGGCCTCGATGCTCTTCATCTCTGCTCTCTTGAGAACCGCAGCATTCGTTATATAGTCATCCCATTTGATGTGCATAAATGGAACGAATTTCTGCAGGTGAAAGCTTTCCAGTTTTTTGATGGTCTGGAGGTATAGGGTCCATGTCTCACATCCATTGAGCAACGTAGAAATGACCATCTACCATAAGAATATAAGCATACATATCTCTTATGTTATGACCAATATTTTGAGTAATAATATAAAACCTGAATTCATATATAAATACAGTATGCACATATTATAAAAACTGCAGTTTCTCGCAGCTTTTAAAGACATTCGCTACTAAACAAGGTTGCAAGATGGACCTTAGCATACTGGACGTAATATTGTACTGTCTAATTTTAAGGATTGGTTGTGCAAACGTACCGATAGCATTTCACGTTTTGCTCTTCCTTCAAAACTCCGCAACTCCATTTAACTGCACGCTTGTGTGAGAGGTCCTTAACCGTTGGACACTTCTCTGAAACTCCATTCTCTGTCAAGGGTGAGGACTGATCATCATCTTCCATTTCTGAATCATCAGCATTCTGAATAGCAAGATTTGGACACCTGTAACATTAACAGTCATTGCAATGCTATCAATGATAGGCACAAATTAAACATTATTCCACATGTTTGTCATATACCAAAGATACTTATTGCTCAATATTTTTATAACATCAAAACTGTAATGTTTGAAGTTACTTGCACATTAAAAAGTTCTTCACAGAGAATCTTTTCGCTATACCTAGGTATATGATGTTATAGATATTAAACACCATTGGACTAAGTCAAGATCAAACATTGCATTCATATTAAAGTACCTTATTTTCTCAAACACCATTGTGTAAGCCATGCACCCTATTAATGCGTGGCAAATATCAGAAAGAAAAAAATCTTATGGTATAAGAAAAATTAATTACTACAAATGTTTCTTAAACAAATGCAACATTTGTACGCGTTCATAATGTCGTTGCCGAATTATCATTATCATCATCAACTAGAGCAGTTTCCAACCACAGGTTGGGTCTGCTTGGAGCACAAGCCTCTCCATCGTTTTCTGTCCATCCACCACTTCTCTTCTGTCACTGTTGTCCAATTGTATTTACTCGCCTATAACACCCCGTTTTTTTCCGAATTTTTTTGGCTTCAAACATAGGGGGTGGTATAACAGGTGAAAATTTTCGTTGATATAGGTTAGGATGGCATGGTATAAAGGCACACAAAGGAGCACCCTTAAATCAACACACAAAATAGTTATTTTAACCTAGACTTTATTTACGATAAAAGTAATAGCCCATTTAAATAGTCACTCCCTTGCATCATCATAGCTGACTGGCCACAGGACTAAGACAGCGCTGCAGCCACGCACAGCATTGCATGCATCGAGTTCAAGGTTACGCAGGGTTGCAATATGTTACGCATCAACTAGGCCTACCTGAAATACGGAAGATTTGTTTCTAATACCGACCATATTTTCGTACTTTACTTTTTTCATACCGCGGAAGGACGTAGAAGTTTTCTTGGTTCCCAATAATTTGTCCTGGTTGCGCCACTAACGAATCATACACGGCTGCACTTCGTATTTACGGCTCGCTGCTTTCACTCCACTTTCTGCAGCAAATTCTAGCAATTTCAACTTTAAGTATGCCGTAAAACTTGTTCTCTTGCTCATGTTCAGTCCAGCAAGCTTCTTAATTATACACTACACACGGCCGTGCAAACGCGAGACACGGAACTCGTAAGCAGGGAGGTAGGAGGAGTGAGTAACCATTGTCGAGGTCAACGATGCACAGTCAAAAGCGCGGGTTTTACCTTTAACTGGAATCATGTAGGCCTATTTGCTACATTTTTCTGATTATTTCTCCTTCGCAATTCTTTTTTTTTTTTTACATTCCCCCCCCCCCAATAATAGTAGAAAATTGAGGGGGGGGGGGGGGTGTTATAGCAAGTAAATACGATAACTTCTTTTCTCTCGACACTTTTCTTCATCCCCTTTAACCACCTATCCCTTGGTCTTCCTCTAGGTCTCTTTTTCTTCCACTACATTTCAAATATTTTCCGTGGTATTCTCTCTTCTCCATTCTTTTCACGTGTCGTTGCCAAATTATACAAAAGTTAATTGTAACTTGATCAAAAGCAACAACAAAATCACAGCACGATTAGTTATGCCTTGTATGTCAATGAAAGCACTCAAGATGCAACTTTAGGGGCTACATCATTACAAATCTGTGACTATACCACTGTACTCGTGCTAATCGAAAGCAAAGGGAAAATGTGTTCTCAGCATTCAGGAGAGCTTCCACCAACACATGCTTGTGGCTCATAAACTAACTATGCTACATAGGTTCAGCTTCACTGTAGTGAACATTTCCCTGTGTTCTGACAAATGCCAGTTTTGAATTAGGTCAACAAGAAAGGTGCTGCTCTTGGCATGTTTCATGGAATAATGCAAGGTGCTGCAAGTAAATTGAGAGTTGAAAAACATCAATTCGAACATACTGTAGCTTGGATTGAAATATTCAAGATTAACTGGAAGGTTGAGATATTCATCCATGATAAACACCCCCACTTTCAGAATCAAACTCTTTCTAAAATATGTGCACAAGGTTCGAGAAAATTTGGGTCAACATTTCTTGCCATTACAAATTATAAACCGTACAAAAGGTTAAAATTCTTCAAATCTCTAGATTTGGACACAAGCAGTTTCTCACAAGATGTTATTTCAGGGTGTCGAGCGATGATCTTTCTGCAAATTCCCGTATTTCCCGTACGAAAATCCACCAAATTCCCGTATATTTAAGAATCCTCTAAGACTAGAGTTCGCATACCGGGAGGCTGAAAAATGAATCTTAAAGCGCGAATCAAGATTTTCTGGCGCAAGTGTAACTGCATTTTTGAAGATACTTCCGCAGCCCACGGGTGATGGTGAGATTTAGGCCTAATCCGTAGCGTGAGCAAAGCGCGCGCGAGCGAAATCTCGAGCAGATGGGATGAGATGCTACGAACACAAATAAAATACTGTTTACCTGAGAGCTGATATAAATGACTGTTTTACTGAGGAGGGTTGAGAGAGTAGAGAATAGGAGTGTCACATAATAAATGTTTAAGGGAAGTGACTGAATTGTATGGTACCGTAACCGTAAAGAGCTTCCACGAGTTAAAATGGCACCAAAGCTTATGCATAGCAAACTTCTGGTCCGCGAATCTCCATTTGATTTTCATTGGCAGTGAATCGTTCGTTCGTGATTATCTTCTTGATTATTTCGGATTGTGGTTTTGGTTTTAGGCGTTCAACTTATGAAATAAGAACTAGAGAGTTGGCCTTTCATGAATATTCCATGAATACTCCTAAAAGAGTAATTAGTAAACATCGCATCAGAGACGACCATAACAAACAGCTTGCCTACAAAGTGTGCGATTTGCACATTTCAAACGGCAGTGGTCAAACATATCTTAGACCACAATAATTAAGTCGGTGCAAATTAAATATGTTATATGTGAGAATATTATTATAATTTGCTATCCGGTTGTTATATTAGTATATTATTCATTAACGTGACCCGTTTAAATGCTAAATTGTGAAGGATGCTACGAGTTATAGGCTATTCGCCGTACCGGTAAGCCTAATATTCACTAACAACGCATCGTTTCTTCTGTAATATTTATTTACTCATTATAATTATAATAGCCTATTTATTAACCCTTATTTAACCAATAATCATTTTATAATTCTATACATATTCCAAGGTATTGCAAGAAAGCGATATTTGATAGCACATGCGGTTCCACCTTAAAATCCAACCGTGCCCAGTTTTCAGTACCTATGGAAAATATTACCGTAAGTTAATAAACCAAACAACTGGCGACTTTTTTTTTTTTTGAAATGCTCATTTACATCTTCACCATAGTCTACCGAAATCACGGAAATCACTGAAAGGGTAGGGGGGTTATGACCTCAATTTCACAAACGAACGAACCTCATTTTGCAAGAATTATGGAACCCGAATCCTAATGGAGGTATGGATTGTCTGCATTTGGAAATATGTGAGTCAATAATTTAAAACAAGATGCCAGAAAACTAAATACAAAAAGCTGCGTGCCTACTACGGTGTAAAGTTGCTCCGTGAAAAAAAATTACACCTCGCCAAGATTATACGACGTGCATACAGTTAAATACAAATCATCTAATCGGAGAAACACTTTCTTTGTCACGATCTTATATGCAATTCAAACATCAACAGCTGTAATTTACGGGAAAATGTGCAACATTTAGAGACTACGAGTGTTGTATGTGGCACAACGTTAGCTGACATTTCACATCATTAATACAAAAGGAATGGACACATGCAGAGCTTTCTCACTGCACACAGCTGAAGATCATATTGTTACGTGCCACCCCCTAGTGGCACTTTTGTTAACTGGATTACGGTGGGGGTACAAAGCACAATACCAATTACTGCTTAAAGAAATAATTAACTTTATTGTGGCCAGAAAATTACACTAATCAGCAAATACAAGCAATTAGGAGCCTTACTCCAGTTTCCTCAAGTCTCTTCCTTGAGCGCTCTTGGCCCTTCCACTTGTCAACAGATCACAGAAGTTAATCCGTCCTAATGAGTACGGTGGCCTTGACAGAAACTACCTGCTCCTCTCCTTTATGTTCACCGACCACAATTACTTACGATCACTTGCTGCAGGCTATTTCGCTGTCCACAAGCTGGAGAAACAATGCCGCTGGATTTCGTAACTCGCACAGCACTTCGTCACCACACTTCTGTCGCACCAGATAATCGCTCGCACTAGCTCGTAAAACACAACAATGACCACTGCTTCACGGGTCACTCTTTTATAGCAGGCCGGTGACTCAATAAATGCTTCTAGATCCATCCAGGGTCCACGGCTTCTCGAGGTTTCCATCGCTGGTCCAGTCACGAATATTCTGGACTATCCCTTTGTCTGTAGTAGCCCTGTTGCATAAGGCGCGCGCAATACAGGAGGCAGGCCACAGCCCAGCCCTGGGGCAGTTGTGACTCAAGCGGCGAGCGATGACACAAACTCACAGCCGTAACAATATAATTCTTGGTGCATTTTACGTTCTCTTAACAACAATAATTTGCTTAGTTAGATGCAAGGAAAATTGTAGTACACAGTTCCCATTGCTTCCATTACCTGACTACTAAACCCGAAGCTGGTAATGCATAACCATACGCCGGTGGCGCATCCTATGGCAAATGAATGATCGAAAGAAAATGTAAGCTCTATAGGAGCCCGGAACAAGGCGATACAATTTTCTACACTACTGAAAATAGTCAAAATACCCTTTGTAATAATGAATAATAATTTTGGGGGTCATGTAGTAATAGATATTACCCACCCACTATCCCTTTATAGACCAAGATTTTTATAGTAAAATTGGAGGTATGTCCGCTGTTACACGCGTAAATAATGGGACAAATACAGTATTGCCCACCCCGCGCATTCGGTACTGACAGCCTTTCTGTCACTTTGCCCCGCTTTTCCTTTCCGCAACCCATGGTCGCCACATAACAAAACCCTACATCCAACCGCCATACGGCAAGAATTTTGAGCATGCTTCTCACCTACACCCTGTATTTCGAAGGAAACTACGCGAGGGATATGTCGCGAGCTTGGAACAGCTGAGCTGTGTTGCTAAGTTTTCAGTGTTGTAAATCAACTGTTTCGAATAATACACAGCGCTACACCTCAGACATTATTTCGGTACGTAATATATTTTAAAAAACGATCCTGAGTCAACGCCGAGGACATTTAAACAGAGAAATACGATACTTTTAGATGAATAAATAAATTACACACAGAAGCTATGCATTCTATTCAATAAATACGACAAAGAGGGCAAACACTCTACAGCTAATGAATATATATTAAAAAAACTCACCATGCAATGATTATCCTTTAACATGAAACAGATGGAAACAGATGTAAGTGGCAGTAAAAGGATGCTGTATGGGCTTCTAAGAAGTAAGAGGAAAGAAAGAGTTCATACAAAGCTGGTGAAGATGGAGAGTTGTTAACACACCCAGAGGAGATAAAGGGACGATGGAAGGAGTATTTCGATAAGCTATTGAATGTGAGCAATTGTACTGGTAAGATCGAAGTGACACAGCCTGACGCCTCTATAACAGAAGATGATATAACAATGCTGGAGGTGGAATTAGCAGTACAGAAAATGAAGATGGGAAAAGCAACAGGGGTGGATGAAATCAGTGTAGAAATGATAAAGGCTGCTGGACCTGTTGGTATGCAATGGCTGTATCGACTGCTAAAGTGTGTGTGGAAACGGAAATGTGTACCAGAAGACTGGGAGAAAGGGCTAATAATACCAGTGTTTAAGAAAGGGGACAAGAAAGTGTGTGATAACTATAGAGGGATCACCCTCATATCACAGATAGTAAAAATACTGGAAAGGATATTAGAAAGAAGAATGAGAAGAAAGGTGGAAGGAGAGTTGCAAGAGGAACAGTATGGCTTCAGGAGTGGACGATCCACAGTGGACCCAATCTTTAGCTTGAGGCAGGTGATGGAAAAGAACTGGGAATATGGAGAGGATTTGATCATGACTTTCATAGATCTAGAAAAGGCATATGATAGTGTCCCCAGAGAGAAGGTATGGGAAACCATGGTTAAGAAGAGACTGGGAAGAGAAATGTTGGAAATGGTGCAAGCAATGTACAACAACTGTGTTAGCAGGGTACTGATCCCAGTTGGAAAGACAGATTGGTTTAGGAACAAGACAGGGGAGTGTGCTGTCACCTCTGTTATTCATAATGGTAATGGATGAAATTGTAAAGGAAACAAAGGAAGCATATGGACATAAAGAAATGAAGCTACTATTATTTGCAGACGATATTGTGGTCTGGGGAAGGAACACCGAAGAAGTGCAAAAACAACTAGATGCACTGAACGAAAATATTCAGAAGTATGGCCTGAAAATCAGTATAGAGAAAAGCAAGACCATGGTGATGACAAGAGGGGAAAGACAAGGAAAGGGCACTGTGAAAATTGGAGGTCCGAGTTTGGAAATTGTGGACACGTTCAAATACCTAGGAAGTGAATTGATGCAAAATGGTAGGTTGGACATGGAGATTGGCAGGAGGGTACAGCAGAGCAATGCATTCTATCAAAGTGTAAGAAAACTTGTTTGGGATAAGGAAGTACCAAGGAAAAGCAAGGAGGTAATGTATAAAATGTACTATGTACCCATATTAACTTATGCAGCTGAGACTTGGACCCTGACGAGCAGGCAAGAGAGTAGAATCCAAGCCAGTGAAATGAAATTCCTAAGAAGTATGATAGGTAAGACAAGGAAAGACAGAGTGAGGAATGAAGATGTTAGGAAGTAAGTTGGGATGGGAAAACTAAATGAGAGAATTGAGAAGAATCAACTAAGGTGGTTTGGACATGTAAAGAGGATGGAGGAAAATAGAATACCAAGACAGATGCTGGAGGCCAAGTGCAAGGGTAAGAGAGCAAGGGGAAGACCTAGAACAAGGTGGATCGATTCAGTGAAGAATAGCATGAGAAAAAGAAATCTGGACTGGGACAAGATCGTGGAAGAAGAATGGTGGAAGGAAAGAGGGAAGTGGAGAAGTGCCATAAATACCCCGACCCAGCAGGAGCTGGATAAGGGGAAATGATGATGATGATGATCATCATCATCATCATCATCATCATTTTCCGTTTTCCAGCCTAGGCCGGGTCGGAGCAAACATGAGTCCCCTCCACTTTACTCGGTCTGTCCACCACTCTTCCTCAAGCACTGAACGCCACTCCATGTTCCGGTTTATCACGCTGCACTTAACAAGGTCCAACCACCGACCTCTAGGTCTTCCTCGTCCTCTTTTTCCCGTCATCTGCCTCTCCATCACTTGTTTTGGCATTCTTTCATCATTCATCCTCTTCACATGTCCATACCATCTCAATCTGTTATGTTCCAGCTTTTCGTTCAGCTTCTGTACATTCACTTCCTTTCGAATGTCTTCATTTCTCACTCTATCTCTTCTGGTCTTCTGTAACATACTCCTCAAAAATTTCATTTCGGCTGCCTGCATTCTACTTTCATCCCTCCGGGTCATAGGCCAAGTTTCTGCTCCGTATGTCAATATTGGTAAGTAATAAGTCTTGTACATCACTTCTTTAGCCTTCATTGGTATGTCTTTATCCCAAATTAAATTCCGAACTTGATAGTAGAAGGCACTCCCACCTTGTATTCTCTTGCTAATTTCCATATCCAGTCTTGCATTTTCCATCAATTCACTTCCCAAATATTTGAAGTGCTCAACTACTTCCAGATTTACATCTCCAATTTTAACAATTCCTTTCCCTTCTTCCTTATGTCTTGTCATCACCATTGTCTTACTCTTTTCTACACTGATTTTCATTCCCCATTTCTCAATATTTTCCTTTAAAACATCCAGCTGTTCCTGGACCACTTTCTCATTCTCTCCCCAAATCAGAACATCATCCGCAAATACGATTATGTTCATTCTTGTACCTGTGTAGGCTTCCTTTGTTGCCTTCAGTATATCATCCATCACCATTATGAATAACAGTGGTGAAAGCACACTCCCTTGTTTCAAACCAGTTTCAATTTCAAACCATCCTGTTCTACCTGCTTGGGTCTTCACACAACTGCAACAATTACTGTACATTGCTTTTGTCATTTGTATCATTTCATCTCCAATACCTTTCTGTTTTAAGCTTTCCCAAACTCTGTCTCTAGGGACACTATCATATGCCTTTTCTAAGTCAATAAAGGTCATTACCATGTCTTTTCCATATTCCCAGTGTTTTTCCATAGTTTGTCTTACAACAAAGATAGGTTCCACTGTTGATCTTCCCCTTCTGAACCCAAATTGTTCCTCTTGAATTTGGTTTTCAACCCTTTTTCGGATTCTTTCCTCTAGTATTCTCTCCATGATCTTGGCAACATGCGAGATAATAGTAATTCCTCAGTAATTTCCACACACCTTCTTGTCTCCTTTCTTGAATATTGGTATAATAATACCTTTCTGCCAATCTTCTGGAATTTGTTTTGCTCTCCACACACTCTTGAGTACTCTTGAAGTCCAATATATACCAATGGGTCCTGCAGCCTTTATCATTTCTACTGCCACTTCATCCACTCCCACAGCTTTTCCCATCTTCATCTTCTTAATGGCCAATTCCACCTCTACCATTGTAATGTCCGCTTCCATTTCTTCTTCTTCCACATCTGGCACTACAGTTAACTTCTGTGTGTGTTACATTCCTGACATTTAACAGTCCATGAAAATATTCTTTCCATCGGTTCTTAATCTCTTCTGGTTCCTTCAATATCACTCCTTCTTTGTTTTTCACAAATGATGATGATGAAACAAAAGTCTGAGTGGAGGTCGTTCACAGCTTACTACAGTAGTTGACAGATAACACCATGCACACTCACTGAATCGCGACTCTCTACGGTTAATATTAGCTTTCGTGATAAAGCAAAAGTAAAGTTAAGGTAAATACATATTTAACACTGAGCACTCAAACAAGCCCCTCTGTGGCGATATTATTTCTGTGGTTTTATATTGTCGAATTGTAGGCTATTGAATGACGGACGGTATTTTAACATAATGACGGGAAACAACAGCCTGTGCTCTATTATCGATTGACGCAAGCGAACTGACACCAAGAAATAAATTATCCTCAGTCACTTGGCAAGGGTTTCTTTGACACCCTCCATCCCTTCACTGTCCCTATCATCATCACCGCCATCATTGTCTTGGTCAGAGCTTGATGAATTGCCATGGTTAATAATCATTTCATCCACCGCGATATCCAGACCGCCTTCAGTATTTCTTTCTGTACATGCTGTACGGGATGTGTCCAGTCCTCTGGTCGAACTTCGGCGAAGTAAAAGTAACGAAACAATGATAATGAAAGGAAATCCGACACAGACAGAGGTTAACAAGCGACAAACAATGCCTGCCCATGCGAGAAGAATTCTGTCACTTGTGTGGTGTATTTTGTAGCCACATGTTGGTGACGGGTGTTCGATAGTAAAATGTCGAGAGCTGTGAGATATTGTTTGTAGTTTTTGAAATGTATGCATGTGTGACACATTTGCATTGAATGAGCAGACTTTAAAACAATTTGCTATGTGCATCTCCCCTGCGAAAGAAGACCATGGAAAGGCTAAAAACAGTAAAATTCCACACGCGACACGCCGCGAATACTTTTTAATTTAGATTTATTTTATCAAAGTAGATAATAAAAAATAAAATAATGCAAAACAAAATTAAATATGTCACTTTGACAAATACAAGATTGTTACTAGGAACTTCAGTTATACACAGCACAAAATTAAGTTCTTTTGACAGTACTTTTTCCCCCAATTCCTGGAGATCTTTTGTGGCTTTTCTTTCGACTGCCACCTTAGCCGTCGGTTCGCACCTGTTTTGCTTCCTTGAACACGGAGTAGGAGTTTCGTGCAGTATGGACTCTTGCTCATCTTTTCTACTCCACTAGCTGCCATCATAGTGTCCTGAACAGTATGCATGCCAATCAGACTTGTTTCTTTGTGATTGACGATCATGCACTCCTTGTTCAGGGAGAAACTTCTCTCTAGAGCTGCATTGTAGTGACACAAAGTGAGATCGTTTTTGGCAGGAACTGAGGAAGGTGCTGAAGCCACTAATTCAGACCACAACACGTCGAGCCGTGGCTCTTTTCCGTCGAACTGCTTCAAACGCGCAGTGACGGAGGGCAGTCTCAGAAGTGCGGAGTAGCTGCTCTTGAAGCGGTCAGCCATTGCGCCAGAAAGTAAATTCTTCTGATCACAAAGAATTTCCACGGCAATGACGATCCTAACTTCTTCCAACTTAGGAGTCTCAGCGACCCCTATAGGGTCTAGGCAGGAAATAGCACGGGTCTCTTGTGAGCAAGAGTTGACCTCTCTTTGATTTTTTCAGCCATAGGATACAAATGTACAGTTCTCGACAGTTGGTGCGAAATTGCAGCACATCCGCGTCTGGAATTTTCTGAGATCTTGAGCTGTTAGCTTCCTTAAGGGCTGCTCTCGTCGAGAAACACAGGTCTCCTCTGTGAATAACAATGCGGACTGATTCCTGTATGTCATTGTCAGCAACGATCGCGGCGCGCGTAGCCCCGCGCGGAGAGGGTACGGCCGGCGGTCGGCCAGGCAAAGCATGCATTCGACGTTGGCTGGGTTATCATCCCGCTTAACGCTCTATCGGTGGCGAAAATTGCGGGTGGCACCGCGGTCTGCAGGCGAAATAGAAGACTGAGCGGGAGGACTCTACCGAGCGTTCGGGGGCTAAGCAGTCAGGCATTATGAGACTTTTTAAGATTTCCCGTATCAAGTGCAAATTTCCCGTATAATTCCCGGGTCACTAAAATTCCCGTATCGCTCGACACCCTGTATTTGCTCCCAGACAAGGACGGATTGCAATTCACTTCAGTTACTAACATACCTGTCGCCGTATTGCGATAATGCGGACTAATCCGTTGAGGGGAAGGGAGGGTTTGATACCCGAGTCCAAAGTGGTCCGTCAACGACTAAATCTAAAGTATTATTCTACTAAGAAACAGAAATTAAAGAATGGGTTCAAAACAGCAAGGAAAATTAAAAGTAAGTATATTCTGAAAGGGGTAAATAAATACAATGCCACAAGGCAGATGGGAGGAAGCCAGGAAAAGCACTCCTGACCAAAATTCAAAAATGGAGGTCAACAATTACCCAATTAGATGTGGCAACGCTGCAGCAAAATCAATCACATACTTGAGTGAAATACCAGTCACCAGAATAACACATTTAAATCTTTTGAAATGAAATCTCAAAATAACCAGCAACAAAGCTGTAATACTTAGGTCACAATTGACCGAGACGTGCTACATACGGCAAACTAAAAACTAGGGGCTGTTTGCCATCGTTTAAAACCTAAACTGTTACCCACTCCAAAATGGTATCGTAACATTTTACTTTAAGTGAAATTATATTTTCTTGCCATAAGGAATAAAATCAGAAATTCATTACATAGTGAATGTTTCAATTTTAAAATCCTACCATTACGCACGTTGCACCCTATCATTAAGGCTTGTTCCCTACGACATTTGGCCAGAATAAAGAAAACAATATGGGCCCATTTTTTTCAAATAAATAAAAGAATCACACAAAATATAAATTAACTATACGGAGCTAGAAATGCTCAAAATCAAGCCAATAAATCTCAAGTCGTTTTCGTCATTGTGCAACACGAAGATCAAACGCCACTTGATCTCAACAGGCTAACCTAAGAAATTTTGATAAGTTTTCGTGAACAGTTTCAAATTAAAATATGCCAATCATCTTTGAGTTCACGAAGATATAATAATCAACAGTTTTACCTTACTTCAGGGCCTAAATTAGAGATAGTGGCCCGAGGCCGCCACTACACGTCCGTCCCGTTCAAATTCACATCATGAAGTCTTCTTTGTTAATCTGTCGTTTGTTTTCTCGACAATTAAAGTTCCTATCGCGCATGCGCAGGACGCACTGAATGCTACTCCTAGCATTATGACGGTAAGGCAAAAGGTAAACAATTGAACAACGCGTATCGCTCGCACTAATGGCCAACTGTAGAACTAACTTTTTCATAATTATAAGGGCCAAATCAGCTTCTCAGCTCGTGTTAATTTCTTAAACGTATAGGTACTAAAAATTAATTTATAATTTAAAAAATGTATTAATACATGTGGCCAAATCTTATTGGTTATCCAGTCCCAAAGTTTGTTTTAATTTAAAACACGCCAGAATTGCGGTACAGTTCACTTCATATTAACATACTATGTTGCAGTACAGTTCAGTACATATGAAATATACAGATCGGCGAGGTGTTTCCTTAATCAGCAATAGTTCACACACACAGAAGGGAATATTTAGATCAACATAATTATGAGAATGTTGAATTTTAAGTTTTCTTTTATTTCTTCTTTGTAATTTTGGGTTAGTCACAATTAGTAACCAGGGGTTCTGAGCTGGATTAGATGACGAAATCGGCCATTACCGAAGACAGACGAATATTCTCGAACAAGAGCCGATAAGCAGCGACAGGGGCGCCGACGGGGGCGAGGGGGGGTAGGCAAAGTATTCTTGAGACGAGAACCAATCGTCTCAATACCCATAAGCTGTTTGCAAAACTTAAGGCTTCAAACCTGCTCTTGGATATTCATGGTGACTATGTTAATAATCTAACCTCCCGAACTTCAGGCATATGCTAAGATGGAACCTTGGAAAAGTCTCTCAAAGCACTTTCCCCATAAATAAAGAGCAACACAAACTTTCACATACCTCCTCGATGAACAAGCCTGTTTACTACGTCCACTGCCGCCAAATTTAACCATATCTCGGCAGGAGTTGCACGTCCCACAGTCTGGCTTTTGACAGGCTTCACAGACACCACAACGGCGGCGACGAGGACCCTGACCCTGTAAAGACATTCACATTCATGGATACAAACAGTACATAAAATATCTTGCCGGATAGTTTCTCGTATTGATACACCTATATATAGAACAGCTGGTGGAATGTTTCAGAGAAACTAAAGTGGTTTGGGCACATGACGAGAATGATGTCAGAAAAAATACAGAAACAGGTATAGATTGGAAGGATAACAAGGAAGTGGCTCAGAGGCTTGTCCAGAACTAGATGGAAGGATACCCTGAATGGCAGAGGAATCAACTTGGGTGGAAGGACAAAATGTAGTGGGAAACATTAGTGCACTACGTACTGTACTCAAGAACAATCAGGAAGAGGGGTTTGACTATCGCGGACAAAGGAAGTTACTTTTCAGACATTGTGAGTTTTTTCCAAAGATGTATGAAAGTGACCAAAATGCACCTTGCTGAAGAGGAATAGAATGCAGTATATTCGAATGACTAATAATACAGGTTCGAAAGTTGGAAGTAAAATTCAAAACATCACAAAAGTTTGAACGAACCAGGGTTTACTGTAATAATACTCGCACAGCAATATCAACAGGTATAAATTAGCAATTTTTGAAAAATTTCATAAAATTTAAATAATACAAATGAAGATTTCACGGGAAAAACGGGCAAGTCACATTGTGTAAATTTTTCAGGAGAGACAATTTAAACTTTCAACTCTAAAAAGAAATACTTAAAATACCCCTATCGAGTGTAAGCAATATACAGTAGTTATTTTGCGAAATTTATTTCTTATAAGGGAAGTACATGTATGTCAAATAACAACTAAAGTTAAATTATGAAAAGTGAGAGGATATGGGACGTTCTTTCCATTTCCACTAAAAATAAAAACCCCTGTATCTCTGTGACTTACCGCTTTATTTCAAATTAATTTCAACTAATCTGTAGTTATGATGGCTGGCCACCAGAACGCACCATCAACTCATTTCAAAAAAATAATAATAATAATGGACTTGCCCCATTCTTTCCGTGGGGTCTACAAATTAAAAATTAGTATTTTGTTTAAAGGAACATTATGCTGAAACTTTTCATATAACAGTGATGGATAAAAATAAATTTGTGATGTTGCATTAATTTCTTTCTCATGAACATTCACCACACAATTTTTAGTAACTTTGAACAATAATAATAATAATAATATCGTATGGCCTCGGGTGCCTGGTGTAAGCTTTGTTAATTGACACCCAGAGGGTAGCTTGCATGTCGAATTTCGTCGTTCCTTTGAACGCTATGAAATTCAAGGAGGTTAGATATCTAAACTCCTTGACACTATACAGCGCTTTCAAGTAGAGAACGGAGGAACTCTGTGTTGGCGGAAAATCCCGAGATTAATTTTGCCATTGAACACGGCCTACTGAATTCAAATGGGTTCTTTAACATGCCAACAACGTATGACAGGAGTATCGTGATTTTTGTCGCCTTCAAAAATCACTTACTATGGCCAGGGGCGAACCTGCAATCTTGGGGTTGGTAGTCCGACACTATAACCACTCACCCACCGTGGCAAGCTACTTTGAACAATGAACATGATAGATTAAAATTTTGATTTAAAAAAATCAATGTTTAGGTAACAAGCACACAAATTTGTGATTTTTTACTAATGTTTGTTCTGGAGTGTTGTTTTTCATCTTTGTAAATTCATTATATTCGTAGATTTTTGTGGGACTTGACCAGTATGTAAAATTATATCGGTGGCAGCCCTGGTATAGAGTACTACTGTCGGCCTGCTTGTCGTTGTCGCTCCACACAGCTCGACTGACGTATGAGTAGGTGCAAACGATAAATCAAAAACTTAAAACAAAAATGGTAATGGAGACTTCTAATAACCATTAACTAGTGGGGTTTTTGCCAAAATACTACAGTAAACTCTCAATTTACCAAGCACAGATTATCCAGTTTGTGAATTATCCAGGCATATGGATAGAAGTGTTATTTTACAAGACTAAAACATTTATATTTTTCATGGAGACATACACACGGATGGAAAATATTTACCAACACAGTTACATAATATTTATTCCTTTCTTATGTTTGGTGATAGTTTGAATTACTGATGTCATAGCATTTTCTGCAGTGAAAAAAGAGGACACATTTCCAATAATTGTCAGTCTATTCTTCACTTAACATTATGAATTCGTAGAAATATTTTCTCATTTAAAATTTAAAGAATATGCAATAAGTAACTTGAGAAGATTCGCATGGTCTTTGAGACCAATCCAACAAATAACACACTTTGAAGGACAACTGTGTAAAATTATATTGTCAGCACCAAGTGCAGGCGACAGAAGAGACCATTTGAAGGTACTCAGAGGGAGACGATGCAAACTTGCGTGACCTTGAAGATATCAAGTATTATTAATCACGTACGGTTTTAAAGACCGTGCACGCCCTCTCATGGGTTAAACGGCAACCATATGAATGCATTATTGATTGTATTTACTATGCCTCAGGCAATCTGCCAATTGCATACCTGCCAACTTTTAAAATGACCTAGAAAAATCCCATGTGACAATCTGCTGAAAACCGCATGCACCAAAATACAGTGAAGCACGACAAAATGCCGTTATTTTCTTAGATTTTGGTATAAAGGAAAACTGCCACAAATACAGTAGAACCTCGTTAACACATTCCTCATTAGTACGTTTTATCGCATTTCACGTCGTAATTTTCAAGTCCCATTTCTTATCTAATGAAAATAATGTAAAAGTACCTCACTTATCACGTTGCATATTTTGCCGCTTATCGCTTAGTACGATCGCATTTCCGTCAGCTCTGAAAGCATTCTTTGTTCACCCCTAGAGAAATGTGTGCCCATCCGCTAAGAGATAATATTCCGGCCAACAGGCGGGCGAGTGTTGCGACATAACAGGTTCAACTTCCCTTGTCAAGCTGGTAAATACCCATCCCATTGTGCCTATTTATGGATTTGTGTCTTCAGCAGGTGTCAGTAGGAACTAGCATTACGTATCGAGCAAAACCTACTGGTACCGAATGTTTACGTGAGAGTACTGTATTTACGCAAATACGCATTACACTACCGAAGAAGTTGTGAAACCTAGTGATAATTTTGTTGAGTCGTATTGAAATAATGGAGAAAGTGCCGTATTTGCTCGCATATAACTCGGACAAGTCTTCAAGCATGACACACTTCTTCAGATTGTCTTCGAAGGCAAGATCCTAGGGAAGAAATCGAGAGGAAGACTGCATCTCTCATACCTTAGGAACACAATCACTCAGCTGGGTTTTGCTTCGTACCTCGTGATGAAGAGAGCTGCTGAAGATCATGGGCTGTGGCTGCAGCTACAAGGCTTAGCCTTTAGATAATGATGATGACGTGTTTGGTTAGTGGTTTCTAGCATGTTTTTCTGTTGACGCCAGTACCATTGTCGTCTGCGTATTTTATCACTTTGAGTTTAAATCCAGCCGTATAACTTCCGGGTTTTTACATAACAAAAAGATAGATTTCCACAAGAAAACAAATCAACTAACTGAGAAACAACAATGGAACGTGAAGACAATACCGGTAGACCTATTTGTCGAAAATGCAACAGACAGACAACAAATACCGTGAAAGCACCGCCGTCAAAACGATCAATAAAATCGCGGGCAAAACGTGTCTTAAAATTACTACGATCATCTTTATGAGGGCGTCAGAAATTAATGTGAGATATATGCATTCCTGCAATTTGAAATTTTAAAAATGGGGCGCGAGATATATGCGAGCAAATACGAAGAGATGAGAAAATGAAAATTCTTGAAGTAACCTAGACAGAAATCATGAACACTGTCAAAATTAGACGCTACATTGTAGGCTACTCACTTGGACAATCGAACAAAAAGGGCTATCGAATAAATCAATCTTTCATATGAAAGATTAAAATAAATTCGAATCAAGCAGCTAGGATTCAGGGACCACCGTAATTATGATCATAAACTGTTTGACAAAATACAAAACAGAGTGATGTATCGAATATTCGCTGGACACACACCATTTATCGGGGGCCCCCGAATGATCATCCTAGTGTGAATATGAATGAGAAACCCTTGGAACGTCGTCATCATCATCATCAACTAGAGCAGTTTCCAACCGCAGGTTGGGTCTGCTTGGAGCACAAGCCTCTCCATCGTTTTCTGTCCATCCACCACTTCTCTTCTGTCACTGTTGTCCAATTAACTTCTTTTCTCTCGATACTTTTCTTCGCCCCCTTTATCCACCTATCCCTTGGTCTTCCTCTAGGTCTCTTTTTCTTCCACTCCATTTCCAATATTTTCCGTGGTATTCCCTCTTCCCCCATTTTTTCACGTGTCCATACCACTGTAGCCTTGATTTTTCAATCCTATCCTGTAGGGGTTCTTCCTTTAATATTTCTCTGACTATCATTTCTGACTCGGTCCATTCTCGTTACACCTATACGACTACTCTGAAACTTCATTTCCACTGCTTGTATTCTGCTTTTCTCTCTCTCCCTGATCACCCAAGTTTCTGATCCATACGTTAGGATCGGCACAAAGTATGTCTTGTACATGATCCCTTTACATTTCTGTGGCACATCCTTGCTCCATCTCAGGCCTCTAACACTCTTGAAGAATCCATCAGCACATCTTCCTCTTTCATCTAATTCCAAGGCATTTCCCCCATTTTCTTCAATGACACTTCCCAGATGAAGCTTTGCACTCTCTTCAACTGCTCTCCGCCTAACTTTATCCCAGAGTACACTCTGTCCTTCTCACGTGTTGTTATCACCACTTCACTCTTTTGTGTCGAAAACTTCATTCCATAGGATGACACTGCTTCCTCCCATGCATTGAGTTGCTCCTGTACATCCTTCTCCTTGTTTCCCCAGATCATCAAGTCATCTGCAAACACCATTGCCTTAATTTCTTCCTCCCCAATATGCTGCGCTGCCTTTTGCATCACTTCATCCATCACCATTACATAGAGCAAGGGCGAGAGGGCACTTCCCTGCTTTAGACCATTAGTCAACTCAAACCATTCTGTTCTTTCCATACCGATATTCACACAGCCTCTGCTTCCTTCATACATATCTTTCACATCACTATTTCTTCAGTTATTGCTTTGGCCCTCATCGCTTCCCATACTCTGTTTCTTACGACACTGTCGTATGCCTTCTCAATGTCCATAAAGGCCAATACCAAATCTTCCCCATACTCGTAGTGATGGTCCTGTAACTATCTCACTCCAAATATGAGGTCAGTAGTGGACCTCCAGTGCCTGAATGCACATTGCTCCTCCCTCAGTTGCTGTTCCGTTACCTTACATATCCGTTTCTCCAATACCTTTTCATAAATCTTAGCACAGTGGCACATCAGTGTAATTTCCCGGTGTTTTTGGCATTTATTCCCGTCTCCCTTCTTGAAAATGGGCACTATCACCCCCTTTTTCCAATCTTCTGAGACTTTCTTCTCCTTCCATATAGCTCTTATCACCCTATACAACCACTGTTTCCCACTTCCCCTGCCGCTTTTATCATCTCCACACTTACCTCATCTATACCTGGTGCTTTCCCCATTTTCATCCTCTTTATTGCTTCTTCCACTTCTGTCCAGGTTAGGTCTTCCACTTGCACTTGGTTACCGACATCAACCCTTCCAGTATACTCTTCCTCCTTACTTGGTGCTGTCACATTCAAGAGGTCCTCAAAGTATCCTTTCCAATGTGATTTAATCTCTTCTTTTCTCTCAATAATATTGCCATTTTTGTCTTCCATTCTCTCAGTGGTAATCTTCTCATTTTTCCTTTTATTCTTCCCCATCGCATACAGCAGTTTTCTATTACCTTTACTGTTCTCTTCCATCATCCTTGTCCATTCCTCCATTCACTTCCTCCTTTCCCCTGTTATCACCGTTTTGGCTTCCTTCTTTCTGGCTATATATTCCTCCCTTGCATCTGCTGTTCTAAGTTGGAACCACATCCAGAAAGCTTTCCCACTACTTCCTTCACTCTTTTGTTCCACCATGGTGTCTCCTTCCATAGTTTCTTATCACTGGTCCTCCCGCATACCATTTCTGCTGCTTCCACTAGTGTTGTTTTCAGCCTTTCCCATTCCTCTTCCACAGTTCCTGTTTCCTCTCTGGGAAGCCTGCGCTTTCCTATTTCCTGAAATTCCGTTTTGGTATCTTCCTCTGAGTTTCCATACTTTTATTTTCCTCTCCTGCCTATCACTCTCCTTTCTGACTTCATTCTGTAGCACATAACCACCAGCCGGTGATCACTATCCAAGGCTGTAAAATATTATAGTTCATCCGTAAAACACACTGCAATTCCATAAATGTTATGGAAAAATTGTAAATATGGCAGGTATTCAGTATCGCAATGCTTATTGTAATTAGTACCATGACAAGCAGAAAGACATCAACATGACAGATACGTTACTAAAGGGTGAATCGGCATCAAAACTGATGTTTTCAACAAATGAAATCAAAACTGATAAAATCATTTTTGAGTGGTAGAACAATGATGCTAGTAAACTAGGATACAAACAACCAAGTTACTCGCATGCGGGCATTGTAAACGGAGTTCAGGCACACTAAAGTAAAGTGAAAATGTGACGATCGAGGAACCATCCATTACTAGGGACCGGAAAAATTAGCATCTATTTGTTTCAAAATTAGCATCTATTTTCTTCAATATTAGCATCTATTTACAAAGTTAAAAATCATCACATTGTAATATTATTTTAACGACTCCAAGTTTATGAAGTGCAGTTCACAGAAACAACGAGCAGCTCTCTTTTTGATCCGGCTGGAACTTGGAATATGATGATAAAAACACAATGGCCCATTCTATCTGAGTTTCATCACAGAGTATGTTGATGTTCTTCCCCATCAGAGCCTCTGCTGTTCTTTTCTGGTGATAAGATGCAACTTCTAGAAAGGAAGAAAGACCTCTAATTATAACAAAATAATTTAAAATTACTGGATCAATTGGGTACGGGTAAGATAGTTCCGATACGGAAATAGCGCTCAAATTCGGTCTCCTTCAATTCTGAGTGTGGTTTCGATGTCGTAATATCTAAACCGTGCCCGATCAATGAAGTCGAAACTAACCTGGTAAATGTAATTCAGGTAGAGTTTTCACACATGGCAGCTCTTCATTTGAAAACTCAGTAATCCAGGCTCTTAGCTCTTTGTTTTCAAGCTTTTCCAGAGGTATATTTGCTTTGGCAAATACTTCAACTGTGCGTTTCGAGAAGTTATCTCTGGAAATTTTTCGTTGTTTACAACTATCCAACTGCGTAAGCACGGAAGTTTGCATTCCCTGAGACGTACTAGCAGCAAGGGTTGAACTTTTGTTATCGGGTTGCTTACCAACGTGTTTTTCCGACTTAACATGTTTCGCAAAGCTATCCTTTTTTTCCCACGCAACTCGGCACTTACAATATTTACAAAACACTGTCACTGAATCTGTGGCATATAAACCATCCTTTGCATACTGCTGAGCCATTTTGCGCGCAGTTATCGCCGTGCGCCTCATAACCTAAACAATCGCTTGATTTTCTTCTCTCCACTATTCACACGCACCTTACACGAAAACAGTTTCAACTTTGAACAAAGAGCATGAACAACAGGAAAACAATGCTGCGTCTATTTCGTTATTTCCATGGCACTCGATTTACTTTTCGAGAATAATCGATACATCCTATTCCCATTGTAAATATCGATTAAAGTCAGCAAGCAGCGATCGATCGACTACTTTTCTCTATATATCGATCAGAACAGTCGAAAGACTTATGCGTCATATTTGCAGTATTTCTCATGATTTCGCCGAAATATGCTGTTTTCGCCAATAAAATAACACATTTTTGCAGAATTCGCACCAAAATTGCATATGTGCTAATTTCGCATTTTGGTCAAAATTCGCATTTTGAATTTAGGTACCACAGCGCTTCAGAACACCTTAAAACTATTTAAAAAATGGTTTTAACACATACAAATTCGCATTTAACGCCAAGCGAATTTTTCCGGTCCCTACCCATTACTTCCACTAAGGCACCAAAATGTGTTGATTAATTATCAGAGTATGCAATCACAAAACTCACTTCCTGCACTAACATTTTGATGCTCCAAAAAATTAAGAATGCTCTAAGAAAGTAAATGATACTGTGCCCGTTTAGACTGAAGTCCGGACGACCACATGCATTTCACCAAAAATCAGTCAGCACGAGAATCAAAATATCCCGGGGCGCCAGATGGGTTGAAGTGACAACAACAACAACTCAACAAAAAAAAAATTGCTTTACTGATTTTCGACTCGATGCAACAATAAGGATAGAAGGAGATTTTCTGAAAATAACACAACCTGTAAAATTATCTCATTTTATTTAAAACGTTAAAAATTACTGAAGGCATGCCAAAAATAGCATAATAGATGCATGACGAATCATACGTTATATACAAGATTTACAATTCCACCAACACATGAACACTTGGCAATTGAGACGAAGGTCAAATTAATAGTCCTGTTGACTTCGCTCAAAAGAATTATTTACAGTCAGTGCAAATTTAATTGTCCTTCCTGATTCCTATCTTATTTGAGTATCCACATGAAATGAAAATCCATAGCCTGCTTCCAGTCTCCGACCGGGTCAGGAATGGAATGAATGGAGCCCCTATCTAGCGGCGAGGATATGAACTGTGCCGGCTGCCGAGGCCTGACGCACTCCTCTGGGGCAATGATTAAATGAATGACAGATGAAATGAAATGAAAGTGGAGAGTGTTGCTGGAATGAAATTTTTGACAGGGAAAACCGGAGTACCCGGAGAAAAACCTGTCTGCCTCCGTTTTGTCCAGCACAGATCTCACATGGAGTGACCGGGATTTGAACCACGGAACCAGCGGTGAGAGGCCGAATGAAAATAATTTATCACTCGAAAAATATATCACTGTTTCAGTTTTTCAAAAATTATAGTAGCAAATTAACTAACACTTCAGGATTCAGTTATCTCTAGATTTGTTCAAATACAAAGTTATTAACGAGGAATACAACACAATATCATTTACATGGACACTCGAGCATTTGGATTCGACGAACTTCGATAAACAGAAAATATTTATTGAATCATCTGTTCTCGATCCAAAATCTATTCAGAGCTCTTGACTCAATCATCAATATAATAGTCAAAATATTATTATCCACAAAATATAAATTCAATTCAATATGGATTCAACCATTCAATCAATTAACTATCACTTGGAAATATTATTTAGAAAATTTATCATAAAACAATATCATTTGTTATCATCAAAATTACGATTATTTGAAAAAATGTCAAAAATGTTAATCATCAAATTTATTTGCAAAATGTTAATATATTTTACAGGATCACAAAAATCCTCTCAGTTTGTAGTGGTTGTTAAGAAGTAACAGGTTTAAATAATTTACAGCATCGGCCCATTCGATTTAAATGCGTCAAAAATTACATAATCATAATTAGCATCTAGACAACGGTAAAGTCTTTTCATAATGAAAGGTACAAGTTTAACAATAAATTTTCGGGCTGGCAATTACTAGGACGTTTTATCAAAAGACGTTGCTCAATAATGAATTTTTATTTATACAAACTAGCAAAATCCCTGTTTTATACATGCTTTTGGCTTCCCATATCATTACTTTCCGTGTCTTCTCAAAGATTTAAAATGCATAATGCAAGCGTAAAATACTTCCACTGAATTAATATGTTATTTGTTTGTGGGCATGTGTTAACCACTAACCTTCGGAATCAACAAGTATCTGATCTTAGAAAATTGTTTTAAATGTCAAATGAATAAATCACACTACATGATAATGATTATTAGAAATCACAAATATTATTATTATCTCAGAAAATTGAAAAGAATTATTATTATTAAATCAACATTATTATTATTATTTCCTCAACAAATGGATTTAATGTTGTTAAACTGTTCGGGGAATATCATCCTCGACTTCTTAAGGCGACACTCCGGAGATAAAAGTCGATATTTGGTTCATTTTGGTTAAAAAAAAATGTGACTGAAATTGATAGGATTGGGTTTCTTCTTTCTTGTCACAAAGCTATTCCGTTGAATTCAAACAATTTATCACCTTAATAATGCTTTGTTTGTCAGTCTGCACACAGCAGAAATTGGCGTGGAATCTGCTGAACTGCTTGTTAGATTATTTATGATGTCATTGTCATGTTTTCATTTAATCAAATCTATAAAATATCCCCGTTCCTCGCAATTGGGCCAACAGCCCCCCCCCCCCCCCCGCATATATTTCTACAGAATCGAGCTGTAAGATCTACCATGTTTCTGAATGAATGTATAAAGCCTGCAAAGGACTAATATTTCAGTACTTGACTCTACTGTCATTGAGCAACATTGTATGCTAGTTATATGCTTGTACCGGTATTCCTGATGTCACTACAATAATGCCGACAACTAGAAGTTTTGTTATTCTTGTATGTTTCTTCTTTCTTGCGAGTTCTGTGGCGGTAGCCAGTCTGTTTACTTTTGTGAAGTTCGTGCGCAAGTAACCTCTTATAGTTGTGCATCAAGATACTAGAAAAGCTTCCAGAATTACCAATATTCGTACAGAAGCTGCTAAGAAACAAAAGGAAGGAAAAACATACGGTTCTGGTGACTTCTAGGTAATGGATCAGGAAGATAACGTCACTTGAACTTTGCTCTAATTTTCCCGCCAATTGTAATTTTACATTTAAATCCCATTTTTCTCCCATAATATTCTGCCAAATGCAACAAAATTTGTATGGTATATGTATCACAGCTATATTAGGAAACCTGCGTATGGAATTCTTGATTGCAGAATTCTTCCCAGTAGTAGGGATTTAAAAGTCCAAAATTTTTAGACAAAAAAATTACACAATTTTAGCACTATAATATCTCATTATATAAATTATTTACAGAAAAATCGATACGTAGTGTTTTTAAAGAAGTATTATCTACTTAATTCCAAATTTCCATTAACATGTCATTTCAAATTTATGAAAAAAAAATGGAATTAAAAATTTATATATATTTTTTTGGAAAAACTATTAATTGTATATGAAACCAATGTTAGTGATATCTCTACGTTTGTTTGGGTGACATTCCCACAAAGTTTCGTGAAAATCCATGCATTAGGTAGGAAGATAACGTCACTTGAACTTTGCTTTAACTTTCCCGCCAATTGAAATTTGACATTTAAATCCCATTTTTCTCCCATAATATTCTGCCAAATGTAACAAAATTTGTATGGTATATGTATCACAGCTATATTAGGAAACCTGCGTATGGAATTCTTGATTGCAGAATTCTTCCCAGGAGTAGAGATTTATGTCCAAAATTATTAGACAAAAAATTACACAATTTTAGTACTATAATATCTCATTATATAAATTATTTACAGAAAAATCGATACGTAGGTTTTTTTATAGAAGTATTATCTACTTAATTCCATATTTCCATTGACATGTCATTTCAAATGAATGAAAAAAGTGGAACTAAAAATTTCCAAAAAAAATAATTTAAAAATAAATATTTTGGAAAAACTATTAATTGTATATGAAACAAATGTTGGTGATATCTCTACTTTTGTTTGGGTGACATTCCCACAAAGTTTCGTGAAAATCCATGCATTAGGTAAAAAGATGTGTTTATCTCAGGAGTGTCGCCTTAATAATGGAAAAATATCCATTCCTCAACTTAAATTTATTATAAATTTTCAGTTACGACGGCTGATGACCGTGACAGGGTGTCGAGCGATGACCTTTTTTCAAATTCTCGTATAATTCCCGTATTTCCCGTACAAAAATCCACCAAATTCCCGTATATTTTAGAACTCTTTAAGACTAGAGTTCGCATACCGAATGGCTGAAAAATGAATCTTAGAACGATAATCAAGATTTACTGGCGTAAGTAACTGAATTTTTGGAGATACTTCCGCAGCCCACGGGTGATGGCAAGATTTAGGCCTAATTCGTAGCGTGAGAAAAGCGCGCGAATGAATTCTCTCGCAGATGGGATGAGATGCTACGAACACAAATAAAATACTGAGAGAGTAGAGAATAGGAGTGTTACATAAAAAATGTTTACGGGAAGTGACTGAATCGTATGGTACCGTAACCGTATGGAGCTTCCAAGAGTTAAAATGGCACCGAAGCGTATGCATAGCGAACTTCCGGTCCGCGAATCTCCATTTGATTTTCATTGGCAGTGAATCGTTCGTTCGTGATTATCTTCTTTATTATTTCGGATTGTGGTTTTGTTTTTATACGTTCAACTTATGAAATAAGAACTAGAGGGTTGGCCTTTCATGAATATTCCAAAGACAAGTGTCTCCTAAAAGAATAATTAGTAACACTTCGCATCAGAGACGACCATAACAATCAGCTTGCCTACCAAGTGTGTGATTTGCACATTTCAAACGGCAGTGGTTTAACATATCTTAGACTACAATAATTAACTTGGTGCAAATTAAATACGTTATATGTCAGAATATTATTATAATTTTCTATCAGGTTGTTATATTAGTATATAGGTATTATGCATTAACGTTACCCGTTTAAATGCTAAATTGTGAAGGAAGCTACGAATTATAGGCTATTTGCCATACCGGTAGGCCTAATATTTACTAACAACGCATAGTTTCTTCTTTAATATTTATATAATCTTAATAATAATGGCCTATCTATTAACACTTATTTAACCAATAATCATTTTATAATTCTATACATATTCCAGGTATTGCAAGAAAGCAATATTTGATAGCACATGCTGTTCCACCTTAAAATCCAACCGTGCCCAGTTTTCAGTACCTATGGGAAATATTACCGTAAGTTAATAAACCAAACAACTGGCGACAATTTTTTTTAAATGTTCATTTACATCTTTACCCTAGTCTACGTAAAGTACAGTACCATACGGTAATCACTGAAAGGGTAGGGGGGTTATGACCTCAATTTCACAAACGAACGAACCTCATTTTGCATGAATTATGGAACCCGAATCCTAATGGAGGTATGGATTGTCTGCACTTAGAGACTACGAGTGTTGTATGTGGCACAACGTTAGCTGACATTTCGCATCATTAATACATAAGGAATGAACACATGCAGAGCTTTCTCACTGCACACAGCTGAAAATCATACATATCATTCTTGGTGCATTTTACGTTCTCTTAACAATAATTTGCTTAGTTACATGCAAGGAAAATTGTAGTACACAGTTCCCACTGCTTCCATTACCTGACTACTAAACCAGAAGCTGGTAATGCATAGCCATACGCCGGTGGCGCATCCTATGGCAAATGAAAGATCGAAAGAAAATGTAAGCTTTATAGAAGCCCGGAACAAGGCGATACAATTTTCTACAATACTGAAAATAGTAAAAATACCCTTTGTAATAATGAATAATAATGTTGGGGGTCATGTAGTAATAGATGTTACCCACCCACTATCCCTCTTTAGATCACGACATTTATAGTAAAATTGGAGGTGTGTCCGCTATTACACGCGTGAATTATGAGACAAATACAGTATTGTTAACGCCGCGCATTCAGTACTGACAGCCTTCCTGTCACTTTGCCCTGCCTTTCCTCTCCGCAACCCACGGTCGCCACGTAACAAGACCCTACCTCCAACCGCCACACGGCAAGAATTCTGAGCATGCTTCTCACCTTGGTATTTCGAAGGAAACAACGCGAAGGATATGTCGGGAGCTTGGAACAGCTGAGCTGTGTTGCTAAGTTTTTAGTGTTGTTGTAAATCAACTGATTCGAATAATACACAGCACTACACTTCAGACATTATTTTTGTACAATTAGTCCACCACTATTCCTGGGCACCCCACCAATGACTTTCACTACTATCCCTTGGTAAGCAAAAATCTTAGTATCAAAGAAATAGAATGGAATGGACAAAGTATCATACATGGAAATTCAAACTTTATTTTATTTGAACATAGGGAGGAAGAATGCATCAAATAGGGAATGAGTGATAATGCTGAACGATCACATCTCACTAACATTTGTAAACACAACCGAGTACGTATTACTGTATTCACATATTTCACATTAATATACCAATAACGTGTCACACAAACGCCGACGGTTCTTGCAACAATTGAAATATTTAAAATAAAACTGAGAAGAAGGCCGCCGCTGGCACATTTGGTAAGAGTTAGCTCTTGCAGCTCTTTGATTAGTTTGTTTATTTATTTCAGGGTGTCGAGCGATGACCTTTTCTCAAATTCCCGTATAATTCCCGTATTTCCCGTACGAAAATCCACCAAATTCCCGTATATTTTAGAACTCTCTAAGACTATGGTTCGCATACCGAATGGCTGAAAAATGTATCTTAAAACGCTATTCAAGATTTACTGGCGTAAGTAACTGAATTTTTGGAGATACTTCCGCAGCCCACGGGTGATGGCGAGATTTAGGCCTAATCCGTAGCGTGAGCAAAGCGAGCGCGTGCGCGAGTGAATTCTATCGCAGATGGGATGAGATGCTACGAACACAAATAAAATACCTTTTACCTGAGGAGAGCTGATATAAATGACTATTTCACTGAGGAGGACTGAAAGAGTAGAGAATAGGAGTGACACATAAAAAATGTTTACGGGAAGTGACTGAATCGTATGGTACCGTAACCGTATGGAGCTTCCACGAGTTAAAATGGCACCATAACACTAACAAAATGGCACTGAAGCTTATGCATAGCGAACTTCCGGTCCGCGAATCTCCATTTGATTTTCATTGGCAGTGAATCGTTCGTTCGTGATTATCTTCTTTATTATTTCGAATTGTGGTTTTGTTTTTATACGTTCAACTTATGACATAAGAACTAGAGGGTTGGCCTTTCATGAATATTCCAAAGACAAGTGTCTCCTAAAAGAATAATTAGTAACACTTCGCATCAGAGACGACCATAACAGCTTGCCTACAAAGTGTGCGATTTGCACATTTCAAACGGCAGTGGTTTAACATATCTTAGACTACAATAATTAACTTGGTGCAAATTAAATACGTTATATGTGAGAATATTATTATAATTTGCTATCAGGTTGTTATATTAGTATATAGGTATTATGCATTAACGTGACCCGTTTAAATGCTAAATTGTGACTGAAGCTACGAGTTATAGGCTATTCGCTGTACCGGTAGGCCTAATATTTACTA
Source organism: Meconema thalassinum (assembly GCA_946902985.2). NCBI lineage: Eukaryota > Metazoa > Arthropoda > Insecta > Orthoptera > Tettigoniidae > Meconema > Meconema thalassinum. The sequence goes on along the minus strand of OX336392.1, from coordinate 307,985,348 downwards.
ACAACGCATTGTTTCTTCTTTAATATTTATATAATCATTATAATTATAATAGCTTATCTATTAACACTTATTTAACCAATAATCATTTTATAATTCTATACATATTCCAGGTATTGCAAGAAAGCGATATTTGAAGCACATGCTGTTCCACCTTAAAATCCAACCGTGCCTAGTTTTCAGTTCCTATGGAAAATATTACCGTAAGTTAATAAACCAAACAACTGGCGACAATTGTTTTAAATGCTCATTTACATCTTCACCCTAGTCTACGTAAAGTACCATACGGCAATCACTGAAAGGGTAGGGGGGTATGACCTCAATTTCACAAACGAACGAACCTCATTTTGCATGAATTATGGAACCCGAATCCTAATGGAGGTATGAATTGTCTGCATTTAGAAATATGTTAGTCAATAATTTAAAACAAGATGCCAGAAAACGAAATACAAAAAGCTGCGTGCCTACTACGGTGTAAAGTTGATCCGTGAAAAAAAAAAAAAAAAAACTTCGCCAAGATTATACGACATGCATTCAGTTAAATACAATCATCCAATTGGAGAAACACGTTCTTTGTCACGATCTTATAAGCAATTCAAACATACATAAACTGCTGTAATTTACGGGAAAATGTGCAACATTTAGAGACTATGAGTGTTGTATGTGGCACAACGTTAGCTGACATTTCGCATCATTAATACATAAGGAATGAACACATGCAGAGCTTTCTCACTGCACACAGCTGAAGATCATACATATCATTCTTGGTGCAATTTACGTTCTCTTAACCCTAGAACTGCGGACCGTCTTCCAGGAAGACGGTGTGTTGTTTAATCAAGTGCGACCGTCTCTCTGAAAGACGGTCTTGGAATTCAAATATAGTACTACTGTTAGCCTTCAGATGGCACTAATTTCAAGTTATGCTGGTTCCCGATGCTTTTATCTTTTGTAGTGTAAGTCTTTGGCAAACAAATGACAGTATGCAAGCTATTATTTGGCTGCAGAAGTGGAAGAACTTCCATGTTGATATTGAAGTTGCATTGAGCAAAATGGCCGCCAACTATGTAGACGAGTCAGAAATTTAGCACTTGATTTTTAACGATTCGTGTGATAGTATGGACGATGACAGTGATTATTGTGTGGATTCGTATTAAAATGAAGATGGTGAAAGTAGTGGCAGTGATACCGGCGAACAGGATGTCACGCAAGTTATGGAAATCCCCATCAATGCAAGCGATGTTTATCATGTTCCGACAGACCCTGTACACATGCCTAATGTTAGCCGTGAAGTGGTAAGTGTGAACTAGACTGATATTCAACCCGAAGAAAGTGACTTTCCAAGTAATAATGTACCGTTTATCGTTCATCATCCTGGGCCTGTGAACTTGCCTCCCCGTAATCGCGCGCCGATTATGTACTTCAAAATCGAGAAATGTCATATTTTTGTAAAAATAATTTTCTTTTTAGTAAATAACAGGAATTAATTGAAACTGGTTCTTGAATTAGTAACAAAAAACTATGAACTTTTCATTTATGATGTCTCTGATGAACATTTAACTCGGCAATATGGTTTTCTTGAGCAGAAAAGTCAATAATTTTTATTTTTATTTTTTATAAAATACTTTTTATGATTAATTCAAAGTGACGAGTCTGAATGATTCACCTATATCAATATAATATAGAACAGTCTTTCAGCTTTATATTGGTGTATGATAAGTCATATTCATGAACACAGTATGCTTACAGATACCAAATTCCATTAGTGTGTACTTTATGGGAATTTACTGCAGCATTTGACAGATAAACTTGCAGCAGTTCTAGGGTTAACAACAATTTGCTTAGTTACATGCAAGGAAAATTGTAGTACACAGTTCCCATTGCTTCCATTACCTGACTACTAAATCAGAAGCTGGTAATGCATAACCATACGCCGGTGGCGCGTCCTATGGCAAATGATAGATCGAAAGAAAATGTAAGCTCTATAGAAGCCCGGAACAAGGCAATACAATTTTCTACAATACTGAAAATAGTCAAAATACCCTTTGTAATAATGAATAATAATGCTGGGGGTCATGTAGTAATAGATGTTTCCCTCCCACTATCCCTCTTTAGATCACGACTTTGATAGTAAAATTGGAGGTGTGTCCGCTATTACACGCGTAAATTATGGGACAAATACAGTATCGCTAACCCCGCGCATTCGGTACTGACAGCCTTCATGTCACTTTGCCCCGCCTTTCCTCTCCGCAACCCACGGTCGCCACATAACAAGACCCTACGTCCAACCGCCACACGGCAAGAATTCTGAGCATGCTTCTCACCTACACCCTGTATTTCGAAGGAAACAACGCGAATGAGCTTGGAACAGCTGAGCTGTGTTGCAAATGTTTAGTGTTGTTGTAAATCAACTGATTCGAATAATACACAGCGCTACACTTCAGGCATTATTTCTGTACAATTATACGTAATATATTTAAAAAAACGATCCTGAGTCAACCCCGAGGACATTCAAACAGAGAAATACGATACTTTTAGATGAATAAATAAATTACACACCGAACCTATGCTACCTTTATCATCGGTATTCAATTCACTAAATACGACAAAGAGGGCAAACACTCTACAGCTAATGAATATAAAAACATTCACCATGCAATGATTATCCTTTAACATGAAACAAAGGTCTGAGTGGAGGTCGTTCACAGCTTACTACAGTAGTCGACAGATAACACCATGCACACTCACTGAATCGCGACTCTCTACGGTTAATATTAGCTTTCGTGATAATATAAAAGTAAAGTTAAGGTAAGGTAAAGACATAGTTAGCACTGGGCACTCAAACAAGTCGCTCTGTGGCGATATTATTTCCGTGGTTTTATATTGTCGAGTTGTAGGCTATTGAATGACAGACTGTATTTTGAACGCTAAGACGGGAAACAATAGCCTGTGCTCTATTATCGATTGACGTAAGCGAACTGACACCAGTAAATAAATTATCCTCAGTCACTTGGCAAGGGTTTCTTTGACACCCTCCATCCCTTCACTGTCCCTATCATCATCACCACAATCATTGTCTTCGTCAGAGCTTGATGAATTGCCAAGGTTCATAATCATTCCATCCACCGCGATATCGATACCGCCTTCAGTATTTCTTTCTGTACATGCTGTACGGGATGTGTCCAGTCCTCGGGTCGAACTTTGGCGAAGTAAAATTAACGAAACGATGACAATGAAAGGAAATCCGACACAGACAGTGGTTAACAAGCGACTGAAACGATGCCTGCCCATACGAGAAGAATTCTGTCACTTATGTGGTGAATTTTGTAGCCACATGTTGGTGACGGGTGTTTGATAGTAAAATGTCGAGAGCTGTGAGACATTGTTTGTAGTTTTTGAATTTTATGCATGTGTGACGCATTTGCATTGAGTGTTTGCACCGACTTTAAAACAATTTGGTATGCGAAAGTAGACCATGGAAAGGCTAAAAAGAGTAAAATTCCACACGCGACACGCCGCGAATACTTTTTAATTTAGCTTTATTTTATCAAAGTAGATAATAGAAAATAAAATAATGCAAAACGAGATTAAATAAGTCACTTTGACAAATACAAGATTGTTACTAGGAACTTCAGTTATACACAGCCCAAAATTATGTTCTTTTGACAGTACTAATTTCAGAATAGGAACTGTATTCTAGTCATACACAAAATAAAATAAGTCACTTTGTTACTACTAGATTGTGGTTAGGAACTTTAGTCACCCAAAATAAGATAAAACAAACAATATTCAAAGCTTCACTAGGGAACTCATCTGCTCTTCAATTTTCTATGCTTCAGAACGGGCGTCGTTCAATATCTTTTTTTTTTTCAATTACTGGAGATCTTTCGTGCCTTTCCTATCGACTGCCACCTTAGCCGTCGCTTCGCACCTGTTTTGCTTCCTTGAACAAGGCGTAGGAGTTTCGTGCAGTATGGACTCTTGCTCACGGTTATCTTTTCTACTCCACCAGCTGCCATCACAGCGTCCTGATCAGTAAGCATTCCAATCGGACTTGCTTCTTTGTGATTGACGATCATGCACTCCTTGTTCAGGGAGAAACCTCTGTCAAGAGCTGCATTGTTGTGATAAAAAATCAGTATCATTTTAACGAAGGTTGTGAGAACGTTTTTGGCAGGAACTGAGGAAGGTGCTGAAGCCACTAATTCAGACTACAGCACGTCGAGCCGTGGCTCTTTTCCGTCGAACTGCTTCAAACGCAAAGTGACGGAGGGCAGTCTCAGAAGTGCGGAGTAGCTGCTCTTGATGCGGTCAGCCATTGCACCAGAAATCAAATTCTTCTGATTACAAAGAATTTCCAGGGCAATGACGATCCTAACTTCTTCCAACTTAGGAGTCTCAGCGACCCCTATAAGGCATAGGCAGGAAAAGGCACGGGTCATCTTGTGAGCAAGAGATGACCTCTCTTTGATTTTTTCAGCCATAGGAAATTGCGAAATTGCAGCACATCCGCGTCTCGAATTTTCTGAGATCTTGAGTTGTTAGCTTCTTTTTAAGGGCTGCTCTTGTCGAGAAACACAGGTCTCCTCTGTGACTAACAATGCGGACTGATTCCTGTATGTCATTGTCAGCAACGAGCGCGGCGCGCGTAGCCCTGCGCGGAGAGGGTACGGCCGGCGGTCGGCCGGGCAAAAAGCATGCATTCGACGTTGGCTGCGTTCTCATCCCGCTTGGCGTTCTATCGGTGGCGCAAATTGCGAGTGGCAGCGCGGTCTGCAGGCGAAATAGAAGACTGAGCGGGAGGACTCTACCGAGCGTTCGGGGGCTAAGAAGTCGGGCATTATGAGACTTTTCAAGATTTCCCGTATCAAGTGCGAATTTCCCGTATAATTCCCGTATTTTTCCGGGGTCACTAAAATTCCCGTATAATTCCCGTATCGCTCGACACCCTGTATTTTCTTCTCTTCGCAGACACCAACAGTGATCCCTTTGGTGTTGTTTTTTTTTTCTCTTTGCGCAGGAATTTATTGTGTCTTTGAGTCTGTTCTAGATGTGAATCTTCTATGGAAACCCTAGCGGCATCTTGCAGCAAAACACTGAAGTTCCTCAATCTCTGAGCTCAAGAGGACTTCCTCACGAATCCGCCAGGCGTCATCCTCGTCGCCAGCTAACATCTCTTTGAAGACACTGCTCCATGAAGAAAAATTATTTTATAAAGTGTTTTTCATTTCTGTAATGTTTCCCCTTCTGACATATATTCTCTTGTCTTTTACCCCCCTCTCCCTCACCTCCTTGGTCCCTTCGCGCGCCGTTCAGCTGCTCTCACTTTTAGTCTAGTTGTCAAGTGAACAGTTCGGAGCCCTCCCAAGGGCCAGTCTCCTGTCTTCATGAGACATTTTTAAAATAGACGCCATGTCTACGTTTTAAAGCTAACGGTCACAAGGAACGGCCTGATCATCATGAAAAAGATAAGTACAAAACTTCAATGGTTTTAGACATATTTTAATGGTTTTAAAATGCTAAACACTTTTAATACAATTTTATAGACAGTGTGGGGGATTGCTCACTATTGTGCAATAACCGTCTTCGTGGGATTTTCTTTGTGAGGCTTTAGCTATCTAACCTGGCTTTATAACATGAAATCCAGTACTTCCTGTACTAAATAAATGGGAATACCTTCCCACAACGAGGGATTTAATTCAAATTAACCGCTGTCTATAAACTTAGCTTTTTCCACCGTGGGACCTCTCTTGCCCTATTTAACTGTCATCCTAGTTCTGAAACTTTCCATGTGAACCAATCTTTCTACTAGTTAAGCAATCTAGTATTTTCAACACCAAATAAGGGAATACTTTTCCACACCGAGGGATTCTTGTCAAATTAACCGTTGTTCAAAACTTAATTTGTTTTCGCCGAGGGATTATTACCGGTACCGCATCATTTAACTGTGACTACTATTCTGAACTATTCTTTGCATTCTTAAACTTGTACAACGCAAGTAACATGTCAAAATTCAACCAAGTGTTTTACACAAACTGTAATAACTATCTATTTTTCTTCTGACGTACCTACACTACAATAGTGAACATTTTGAACTTGTCAACAAACTATCAGTGCTTCGAATTTGTGTGTGCTAATTTCAACCGCGCCACGTTCGTTCGAGCAATAAATTCTGGCCAGAACTTTATCCCAAAGTTCCTAACTTCATTTCCTCAAATACCATTTACTAACAAACCTAAGCTAATCTACAAATTAGTTACTACTCTATGAGGCCTCGCCCAAAGTTTGGCACCCTCACATTTTTTCTCCATGTTTCACTTATTCACTGTTTCAATATCAGTAGTTATAGAAATTACTTATTAATTATCTTTTCTTATCCTGCTTGTTCAGAAATCTTTGATTATCTAAAGTTTAAAACTTTTGTACCTGATTGTTTTTTTTTTTCTCTCCAGGCTTCGTTAATACGACCTGTACATTTTTGTATTTCACATCTAGTAATCTCTGTTTAAAAATAGTGGTAACCTCCGCTTGTAATTCTACTTTTTCCTCCTGCTACGAACAGGAATTTAATCTATTTGTTCATAGCCTCTTCGAGTGCCAGAAAGGCAGTCCAATAGTGCTTGTATCCTTACCTAATTGATAAAAGTTATAATTACTGTGCAATTTATTGTTCTTAAAAGCTTTAAATTTCCCAATTGTAAGCACATTTTAAAACCTTTGTACAGGTTTAGTGCTTGTAACAAGTTTGAAACTTGTAACCACTTTAATATTGTTCATTGTGAACTTTCCCCTTACTAGGTCTGAGACCTTCAAATGTTTGTGGAGGTAACCAAAGAAAAGGTTCTTCTTACTCCAGAAATAAGATTCTAAATCTAACAATTTGTTACTTTAATCTCAAAAATAAAATTTAAACTTATCTATTGTCATTGAGCCGATATCTCGTCTCATTTTACCCTATCAGCTTCTTCGCCTTGGCGTAAGTAATTGCTGCCTGGTTTGTCACATTCAGTTCTCTGTTTCCCGCTAGAGAGCAGCACCGCAAGGTAAGATCTTGTGTATGTCTTATTCTACAGATTGTAGTTGGTGCCCTGGTCCAGAGAGCGAACGCCGAGATGATCTTAGTTTATTTAGTTGTTATTTTACAGTCAAGTATGAGGGATGCTTGGATCTTTTATTACAGAGGCTTGAATTGGATCTCCAAAGTATGGAAACTCAAGGAAAAGGAAGTCAAGGAAGAATTCCAGAAGATAATAAGGGAAAGGATGCCAACAGACAATCCTAAAACAGGGGAAGAGGAATGGAAGCAATTCAAAAACACAATGGTGGAAGCTGCAGTGGCAGTGTGTGGAAGAACAAGCAACAGAAAGCGGTGTAAAGAGACACCATGGTGGAATGAGAGAGTAAAAGAAGCTGTGGGAAGGAAGAACAAGGCTTTCAGAGTGTGGTTCCAGGAAAGAACTGATCTGGCAAGGGAAGATTATAAGATAAAGAAGAAAGAAGCAAACAAGATTGTCGCAGAGGAGAGGAAGAAGTGGATGGTAAAGTGGACAGAGATGATGGAGGAAGACAGTAGAGGAAATAAGAAAGTACTTTATGGGATGGTCAAAAGTAAGAGAAGAGGTCTGCGAGAGGATGTGGTAATGATGGACAAAAACGGAAATGAGGTACACAACAAAGAGACACTCAAGACAGTGTGGAAAGAGTACTTTGAGGATTTGCTGAATCCAAATGGTCATAGGGAGGAATACAATGCATTGGAAGATGGAGAAGACACCCCAGGAATGGAAAAGGACCTGACTTGGAGAGAACTGGAGATGGCTATAGACAAGATGAAAGGAGGAAGGGCACCGGGTGTGGATGAAGTGAGTGTTGAAATGGTGAAGGCAGCAGGGGAGGTTGGGAAACAGTGGCTGTACCGTGTGATGAGGGTGATATGGAAGGAGAAAAAGACCCCAGAAGATTGGAAGAAAGGATTAATTATCCCAATATTTAAGAAAGGAAGCAGAAAGGAGTGCAGAAATTACAGGGGAGTCACACTCATATCTCACTGTGCCAAGATATATGAAAAGATATTAGAAAGTAGAATACGAGCCAAAGTGGAGAGAAAATTGAGAGAGGAGCAGTATGGATTCAGACCTGGGAGATCAACAGTGGATCTCATATTTTCAGTGAGACAGCTCCAGGAACACCACTATGAATTTGGAGAGGATCTGTTGATGGCCTTCCTGGACATCGAAAAGGCCTATGATAGTGTGTGTAGGGAGAAGGTTTGGGAAGCAATGGAAAACATGGGAGTGGAAAAAGGGACTGTAGGCCGAGTGAAGGAGATGTATTGTGAAAGTGTGAGTTGTGTGAAAGTTGGAGGGGAAAGAACAGACTGGTTCAGACAAATGAGTGGCCTGAAACAGGGTAGTGCGCTGTCACCCCTTCTCTTTATTGTGGTTATGGACGAGGTAATAACACGGATTGCAGGAAAGATAGGAGACTATAAGATGAAAGCAATGGTGTTTGCAGATGATCTCATGGTCTGGGGAAACAAGGAGGAGGAAATTCAGGAGCAACTGAAGGCTTGGGAAGAAACAGTGGGAGAGTACGGATGGAAGTTCAACATCAGTAAATGTGAGATCCTGTTAACGACCAGGAAAAAGGACAGACCAATGAGTGGGATAACACTTGGAGGTGGACAGCTGAAGAAGGTGGAAAGTCTCAAGTACTTGGGAAGTCTAGTGGAGGAAAATGGGAGAAATGACAAAGAGATTACGGAACGTGGCAGGCAGGCAGAAGCATTTCTGAGAAGCATTAGGAGCTTAGTGTGGAATAAAGATGTCCCACAAAAAAGCAAGGAAGTGTTATACAGAAGCTACTATATCCCGATACTGACCTATGCTTCAGAAACGTGGACAATGAAGAAAAGAGACATAAGCAGAATACAGGCAGGTGAAATGAAGTTCCTGCGAAGTAGGATCGGAGTAACAAGAAGAGACAGGTTGAGGAATGAAAAGGTCAGGGAAATGGTGAAAGAGGAGCCCTTGCAAGGTAGGATTGAGACGTCAAGACTGAGGTGGTATGGACACTTAAAGAGAATGGATGAGAAGAGGATTCCCAAGAGGATACATGAGATGCAGATGCAGAAGAAACGACCGAGGGGAAGACCAAGAGATAGATGGCTGAAAGGAGTGGAGGAATGTGTCAAGAAGAGAGGCGAGGACTGGACCAGGGTGACAGCGGAGAGGTGGTGGGAAGAAAGGACTAAGTGGCGAGGCTTATGTTCCAAACAGACCCAGCCTGGGGCTGGAAAATGTACAAGATGATGATGATGAATTGGATCTCCGTGGAAAAGTTCGGCTGCGAGTCCCGTTTTGGAATCCAAGGGGCCTGGGAAGGAGCATTAACATTTAGATGTTCTATAAATTGGTCTTATAAGAATTGTGGTGGCCGTGAATGACATGGACAGGCCCAAGAGTAGAATTTGTATCGTAAGTCGTATTGGATTTATGTTAGCTGGTGTTTTGTTTTATTGAATCTTCTGTTGGCGGACTATAACCTTGGTCGTGCGTCAGCGGATTGTAAAAAAGATGAGAGCTCTGGGAGCCATAACAGGAAGAAGTCGTCTGATATTTTACTGCGGGGATAGTCATGAATGATTGTAAAGGACAAAAGGATTCTGGCACCTTGACATGTACTAATACATGTATGTGTATTAAAGGAGTAACGATTGGTACATTTGGAAGAGTATACGAGTCGTCTTGATAGAGAGCGCACGTCTTATAATGTTTGCTGTGGGAATAGTCACGAGTTGTTTAATGAAGAAACGAATTCTGACATCTGGACGTGTACTAAGAGATGATATGTATCGAGTGGTAATATTAGTAATGTTGCAGACTTCATAGAGCTATGACGACGGTCAATGGATTTGAAAAGGTTGCTTTGAAAAGGTCTTGGATTATTTGTGGAGAGGGTGTATCCTGACTTCTGGACATGTAGTAAGACATGTTTGAGCATCGTATAGAACTTTACTGGTGTTTTTTAAGAAGCGAAGTAAATACGAGGCGACGCAGAGAAGAAATTATATTGATGAGTGTATGTTATTGTCACCTGGGTTGTGTCTGGATTACTATGAATATGACGGACTGTTAATAATAAGGCAAGTACCTTTGGGGCTTATGTTATTTCCATATCTTGTTTTTTAAATTTGTGTTGTTATTGGTTTTATGTGAATGTGTAACTTAAATGTTTGTGAATAGAAGTTGTTACTTAAAGGTGAAAAAGTGTATCATTTCTAGGCCTACATTTGATACTGTAATCTCTAAACATTCATCTGGGTTATATCGCAAATGGGTTCGGTCCTTCCACTCAAACCACTTACTTAAAGGGTGTGTGTCAGTTATTAATGTTCAAATGTTTACCAACTGTTAAATAAAAATATATTATTTTCCGTTTCATCTCTCTCGCTAGAATAACTGTTAGGCAGGACCTTCTCTTCCCTGATTCTTCTCCCAAAATTATTGCTGATTTCAAAATAGAAAAAGCAATATTTAAAACAATAAAACCCTTACCACTTGTTGCGTTTGAAACAAAATTTCAAAATAACGTTTTCAAAGTTTCTTTTAGCTGTCACAGCTAATTCTAGCAAATCATTAAGGCAAATACAGCTTGCTCCGCCAGCTACCTATTTGTAGAGATTTTCTCTCGGACTTATGTTTTGCTTTCAAAATCTGTTTGGTTTAAGTTAGGTCAGAGGTCGTCTTCTGTTCTAAACTTTTAGTCAGCATGCTGCTGGGTAAAAGCTTAGCCTACCTTCAGTGTAACCATTGGTATTCTTCGAGGATTTTCATAAAAAACAGTAAAAGTATTGCTAAACGCACTGAAGTTGCTTTTTCTCTTCCCACTGTGGGAGCATTCGGTTGTTTTGCCAGAGATCCAGCAGTGCCCAGAAATTAAAATATTACTGCAAATTCAAATCTTTCTAGCATTTTCGAATGCGTAATAAAATCTAACCTTTCTGAAGGGAAAGTTTGTAAATCCTTTCCCTTTGGCTTACTTTGTCTTGCCAGAGTATCACCCTTCCCCATAGTACCGAAATACCGGCTCGGGAGGGAAAGAGCACTCACCGAGCGCTTGCAGGCAACCTCAATTCATGCTGCGCTCTCCGCTTGCCTTGTACAGGCCCCCCGCTAAAGTTAGGTACTTCATAGGTTTAGAACGGCGAACTTCCTCTTTATATCAACATTCACTTATAACTTAGTGTTGGATGCTCTTCCTATCTACCAATACTCGTTTCTACTCCTAAACCCACCTCCTTTTTTCTGTCATCATCTTCCCTTAGGTAGTGTTAATAGTCAGTAATAACCTACCAACATTTGGTACCGAAATCCGTGAGAATCCAATTTGTCAATATCTTGCAAATTACTAATATCTACTTTGAATTTTTCAGCTATAAGTTTACTGTGCAAAGCTGGTGAAGGGGAAAGAAGCTGCTCTTGTCTCCTTCAGTGTCTATTATTCCAACTTGCTCGTTGCTGCCAACCTGACAGCCCTTCCACTAACTCCACAGTTTCATAAGTTATACCTCAATTTACCCATTTCATCATGGCTCCTGATAAGGATCAAGATAAAGATAAAGAAAGTAGGGATAACAAGCTTACCGCCAACGAGTGTCTTATAAAGGGCAAATCACCAGATTTAAAAAATATATCAAAAATACATCCTTCAGAAGCTCAATTAGATTTATTGAAACATCGTGTAAAAGACTATGATCGTTCTTTTGAGAATTACTGTACTATCCAAACCGAAATTGAAACTTGCATGCTCAATCAAACAGACGATCGAGTAGAGGTAGAAAACCAATACTATAAAGGTATAGGCTCTGCCTTTAAAATAATTCGCCAACTTGAGGAGGACCAGAAAATGGATGTTTCCATTCTTAGCTCCCTCCACGAAAAACAAACCTCGTCTCGTGAGAGCACTCTCAAACCAAAACCAATACTTCCCAAAATAAATTTACCTCATTTTACAGGACATGAATCTACTTGGGCTTCTTTTTAGGAATTCTTTTGTTCCCTTGTCCATGACAATGAAGATATTCAACTCGTCAACAAATTTCATTATTTTCGATCAATTCTCCGTGATCAAGCACTGCAGTTAGTTGAAGCACTCCCATTAAGCGCTGAAAAACTATCCTATTGCTTTTAACTTATTGAAAGAAAGATACGGCAATTTACGGTAACGTATTCAACGCCATATGAAGGCTCTATTTAACTTGCCTTCTTCACAGCATAACGTCACTAGTCTGCGTACTCTCAGTGATACGACACAACTTCATGTAAAAGCATTATCCCAATTAGATCAGCCCACTGACCATTGGGATACTTTCTTAATACATTTAGTAGTTTCTCAAGTTGATACTGCTACTCTCAAAGCATGGGAAATTGAACTTTCTAATAACGATGACTATTCTTACGAGCATTTAGTCACCTTTATAAATGCTAGATGTCAACTTTTAACCGCTTTAGCTAACCAAAGTGATCTCGCCTCTCCTAATTCTAAACATGAACCTATGTCTCTTAAATCTAAAAGCGAATATGCAGCGTCTAGTACTCAAAAACCTGGGTCTAGCTCTTCTAAATCCAAGTCATACGCCACTGGTTACCAAACCAGGTCCAGTGAACGCCGTATTGCAAGTTTTCTTGCTTTAAATACTCAAGGTGAACCCCGTAAAAGTCTTAATGAACCATTAAAGTGCATACTTTGCAAAGATTCTCACGCTTTATACTTATGTAAATCTTTTAAAGAACTATTAGTTGATGACAGAAGGAAATTAGTATCTCAAAACAAATACTGTTTTAATTGCCTTTCACCTAAACATTCCGCATCTAATTGCAAGCCCACCAGACTCTGTTTCCATTGTGAAAAAGCGCTTCACACTTTATTGCATCGTCATGCTCAATCGAGGTCATCAGCAGCATCCACTTCTCAAAAAAGTGATAATACTAGCAATCCTAATGCTTCATCTTTTATTCAAAACGCTAAGTCCTTGCGTAGTGCTCAAGTACTATTGTCCACTGTTCGAATTGAAGTTCAAGATAAATCTGGCAACTGGGTCCCTGCACGAGGTCTCCTCGATTCAGCGGCAACCCATGATTTCGTTTCCAATTCTTTAATCAAAAAACTAGGCCTTCCAGTAACTCCCACTTCTATCAATGTAACAGGCATTAACAGCTTAAAATCATAAGCTTTGCAATTCTCAAAACTAACCATAAAGGATACTTGTCATAGAAATAATTTTCTCAAATTGAATTGCCTTATTCTTAATAGTATTGGCGAAGACACCCCTAGTCACTCTGTTGATACTATATGTTCAAACATTCCTTCTCACTTAAGGCTAGCAGATCCTTTGTTTAATATACAAGGTCCCATTGACATACTTTTTTCAGTGCCAATGTTTTCTGGAACTGCCTTCGCAAGCAAATTGGTCAACTATCTTTAAATGTGTTCGCCAGACACACTAATTCTGGATGGATTGTTACCGGTCAACTCCCCCATTATTCCCCTCAACCTGTGTCTCAATGTCATTTTGTAACCACCAATTTGGAACAGTTCTGGAAACTGGAAAATATTGATTCTACTAGCTTAACCTCCTCAGAAAATGAATTCTGTGAGCGACTTTTCATTTCTACCACTAATCACAACCCCGAAGGCCGATTCATAGTTCAAATGCCGAGATTACTCAATCCTCCAAAACTTACTAATTCTCAACACAAGGCTCGAAAAGCTCTCTGCTATCGAGAGTAAATTTAAGAAAGAACCCCTCGTTAAACAACAATATACAGAGTTCATGGACGAATACAAATGTCTGGATCACATGGAAGTTGTCAGCAAAGCTGATGACGAATTGCACCCTCCAATAGAAACTGTACTCTTAAATCATCCCGGGTCATCACCTGATGCTAATGGCAACAGTCTCAACTGGTCCTGCTATTCAGTCCGATCTGTCCACTATACTCTTAAATTTTCACCTGTTCCCTATAGCAGTTATTGCAGATATCAAACAAATGTACCGTCAAGTTTTAATTCAATCCGAACAGCAAGATCTCCAAAGAATCTTATGGCGTGACGAAACTAGTAAACCCATTAAAATATTTCGCTTAAAAACAGTTACGTATGGTATTAAACCCTCCGCTTTCCTAACCATCCAATCCCTACATATGTTAGCCTCTCAAGATGGACATTTATTTAACACTAAAGCTTCCGAAGCACTAACTACATCCTTTTATGTCGACGATTACCTCCAATCCTTTCAGACTCTTAAAGAAGCTTCTCTCATATCACTGGAACTGAAAGCATTGTTGAAGAAGGGAGGATTCCCACTTCATAAGTGGAATTCCAATGCCCCCGAGTTCCTTGCTCAATCTCCCAACGAAGATGTAGACCCCTCTTCTGTCGAAATTGGCGGAGATTCCGAATCCATAAAATCGCTAGGAGTACACTAGTGCACTTACACTGATACTCGCATCTACCAAGTCTCGCTTTCCGAAGAGCTCCCTAACACAAAAAGGCAAATTTTGTCTGAAATTGCCCAAATTTTCGATCCTCTTCAATTTCTTGCTCCGGTTATTGTTATCACCAAGCTTTTTATGCAAGAGCTATGGTCTCTTAAATGTGAATGGGACGAAGCCGTTCCCTCCTCTTTCCTCAATAGATGGCTCTCTTTTCGATGTAGTCTACTTGATCTTTCTCTTATTGAAATTCCTAGAAATTTAATTAACGCTCCTCTTAATACATCTTTCTTTCTTCATGTTTTTGCCGACCGCTCCGAAAAAGCTTACGGTTGCTGTGCCTACCTGGTCTATTGTAATCCTCAACGAATCTTCACATTCAAATCTTATTTGTGCCAAATCTTAAGTAGCTCTGCTTAAAACTATCACTTTGCCCAGACTCGAATTGTGCGCCGCTCTCATGGCCGCAGAACTTGCTAAAAAAACTGCAGAAAGTCTTAAAAATTGAATTTTTGCAAATCTATCTATGGAGCGACTCCATGATTACTATTTCTTGGATCGCCAAAACCCCCACCCACTGGCAAATCTTTGTTGCAAATAGAGTTTCTAAAATTCCAACCCTTTCTTCGGGATGTCAATGGAGACATGTGCCTAGCGCAGATAACCCCGCTGACATCATCTCCCGTGGTTGTTTACCCTCTCAATTGGCAGCATCTCAGTTGTACTGGTATGGGCCCTCATGGTTAATCGAAGACTCTTCTAAACCTCCAGTTACAAACTCCAACTTGCCTGGCGCTGAAGTATCCAAATTACCGCTTCGTGTCTTATTTCCAGCGTTTCATTTCCTTTGTTGTCTCTGTTGTTGTTCCTATCATAAACTGATTCGAATTTTTGCCTTCTTCTCAGATGGAAATATCTTGTTGTTGACCAACCTGTTCTTCCTAAACCGCATCTAACCAATCATGAATTAAATCTTGCTACTATTAGAGTTTTGCAATTAACACCGCAAGAAGCTTTTCCTACTGAATTGTCTTTGCTTTCAGCTAAGAAAGATCTTCCGAAATCTAGTCGTCTTTGCGCCTTAGCCCCTTTCCTTGATGACAATGGGTTACTCAGAGTAGGTGGTAGGCTTTCGCACTCTTCACTTTCTGAAGACAAAAAGCATCCCGTTATTTTGCCTTCCAAACATCATGTAACCTCTTTAATCATACGCGACTTCCATCATCAAAATTTGCACGTGGGTACTTGCACCCTGCTTTGTTTATTAAGGGAAAAGTACTGGATAATAAATGGAGTTCATGAAGTTTCTTCTGTAATTCATAAATGCATCCCTTGCTTTAAGGTGAAACCTAATGGTAGCACTCAAATGATGGGCGATCTACCTTCTTTCCGTTCTTCCCCTATTCATCCCTTTGCTTTAACTGGAGTAGATTATAAGGGTCCATTTCAATATCAACGCAATTCCCCTGAAGCTAAACGCAAATTGTTTGGAAAGCTCTATGTTTCTCTTTTCGTTTGCATGGTTACTGGTGCGATCCACATGGAACTAGTAACAAATGCCTCTACTTCTTACTTTCTGTCAGCGGTTTCTCGCTTCACTGCCAGGCGTGGCGTCCCTTCCGAAATGTTCTCCGATTAACGCCTCCACATCTTCTCCTGCCATGCAACAAATTTCTAACTTCTCTTACTCTAAAGGTTTCAAATGGCTGTTTATACCTCCTTACGCCCCTAATCACGGCGGAAGGTGGGAGTCTTGTGTTTTACACAAACTGCAATAACTTTCTCTTTTTCTACTGATGTACCTACACTACAATCGTGAACATTTTGAACTTATCAACAAACTATCAGTGCTTCGAATTTGTGTGTGCTAATTTCAACCGCGCCGCGTTCGTTAGAGCAATAAATTCTGACCAGGACTTTATCCTAATGTTCCTAACTCCATTTCCTAAAATACCCTTTACTAACAAACCTAAGCTAATCTACAAATTAGTTACTACTCTATGAGGCCTCGCCCGCCCGAAGAGTGGCGCCCTCACATTTTTTCTCCATGTATCACTTATTCACTCTGTTTCAATATCAGTAGTTATAGAAACTAGAAGACCCGTGCTGCTCCGCAGCATTCACTTCAACAATCCTACAGCACTTTGGTCCATATGACATTTGCATGTCTTCATGCTAGTAACCTGAACAGACATTTACGGTACCGTCGCTTTTGGGTAAATGATGAAGTAGACTTAAGAGATCAAATATGTGGATGTCTGCCTGTCCTCTGTGTGTGTGTCCCACTATTTACCCTGCGTAAGCTTAAAAGGCGCACGGACGTCAGACCGAGGTGAACAGCTAACTCCAAACACATAAGCTATACTCTTCTCTGAAGAATTAACTCGACACGACTCGGCAGTTTGATGCTGGCTGAAGCTAGGGTGATAGGTCGCTCGCAAGCTCGTAAACTCACTCTGAAGCTAGTAATTTAAATTTCCACTGAATGGAGATTGCTGGAAGAAATTAAAACGTAAAAACACTTACAGTGGTCGATGTGGGAGCTGTCGCGGACTTTCTTGCAGAACTTTTCATGCTGAACAATTCTCAGAAAATATCGATTTTTTTAAAGACACATGGACGTTAGGTTTTTCTTCAACTCAATTCACGGAAATCGAAAATGCTAGGCTTCTTTTGGTCATAAATGTTTTTCTACCTAATCCTTCATCGAGAAATCCTTTACAGAATGGTGAAAACCGCATCAAAATCCATCAAGTTGCTCTCGGGATTACCCGTTACATCCAAGAATTGGGAACTTTGTTTTATACTAAGTAGATAAGAGATATCCACACAATTTAAGGCTACAGCGGAACAATTTGGTGTTTTGTCTACTTATGAACAATGGTATACATTTAAAATAAAAGATGGGTCTCTTATATTTGAATTTATGTAACTCTTGGTTAGCATATAGAGGTGTGCAAATTAATAGAATTAAATAAAGAATTTGAATTAGTCGCAATTACTTTTATTCAAAATCATTTTATTGACCAACATCTTTTGTTGTCCTACTTAGTAGTGTTTCCTCTCCAGTGGAATTACACCTTTTCCCATAAGGAATTGCGTCTGGAAACTTTCAGATTATTGGATTCCGAGGGATATCTGTGCTGGGTCCATTTTCAATTTTTCATTGACTTCAGAATTCAAGTCAGGTGATTTCAATGCATATTTCATGTATCTTTGAATAGTTGAATAGCGTTCATCAGTTAAAAGACCCCAAATCCCTCCGCTCTAAATTCACACGTAAAGTAGAGTGAAGTAATAAAAACGAAATGTGTGGCATTTTGCATTTGCAAGGCTCCTCTGTTAGTGGAAATTCTAAAAAATCATTTTAATTTGAGTTTCTTAAATGAAAATATAATTAGGAGTCTTGGTTAAACATTTGAAGTAATTTCATCGCCTTGTAAACATACTTAGTGCATTAAACCGTGAAAAGTAAAAATGCAATTTTGGAAAACTGACATCGAATCTAATAATTTGCACATCTCTGTAAAGACAGCTATCGCCTCCACCCATACAGATAGAATAGTAAGTAAAGGCGATTGATGTGAAATGAAAAGATAAATCACACAGAAGGAATTAATATTTATTAAGCTGTAAATTTGATTGAGTATATCTTTGTTAAAGAACTGAGGGAATGAAATAAGAGGATGTAGGATAGTAATCACCGATGTAGGTAAATAGAATTTTTTTTTACCATTACCACAGGACAGTTATCGTATTAAGAGACACGGACGTCCTTGTATAATTGTTATTTATTCTGTGCCCCGTTTGCTGAGGTCTGTGCTCCTCCGCAACATTCGTTTCAAAACTCTAATAGTACTTCCTTCCATTCGACATTTGCTTGCCTTTTGGTTCTATTTGAACTTTGGCGTCATGAAAGGATTTTGCTCGCGATAGTGCGGCATACAGTAAAGTTGTCCGTTGCTAAACACCGGTTGAGGTAAAAAAAAAATGCCTACTTGATCTAGTGTTTGACCTTGAGCTTTATTGATAGTTATACAAAACGCCAAACCTACTAGAAACTGCCCCCTTTTGAAGGAAAATGGCATAGAAGTATCTAATGGCGTAAGGTCGAGGCGAGGGAGTAGGACATTGTTTCCAACATTTACGCCAGTAATAATTTCCAGGTGTAAGCAATTATCATGCATCTTCCAAACCAACAGTCTAGTACCGTTCAACAGACCTTGGGTAACATTAATATTTCTCAACAAAATCACAATTGAGCCTTCTTTTAGTCGAAGGATATGAGGTGGCAATCCACTTAAGCCTATGCTGTCTAAAAATTCTATTGGGAATTGTAGAAGTTCACTCATCTTCAGTAATCAAATTATTCACACTGATGTAAGTTCTCGATGATCCTGGGATTAGGTCTAAAACTTTGTCATTGATTTCTTTACAATGTTCATTTTTAGGTGCTAAAATCGCTATTTTTGAAAAGCGTGAAATATTTTTCAGCGTGGGACTAATTCTGAATTTTCTCCATCGACGTGAGGGTATTCACCATTACCAATTTGTATGAAGAAGTTTGCAGAGTCAGGTTGATCTGTGTCCGCTCGTATATTTTTGTTGAGTTTAAAAATTTTGAATAATGGTCACAAAGGAGAGAACCTTACTGACATTTGGACTAATGCTGCTTTAGATGCGTGAGGCACAACAGGCAATACCTGCTTAAAATCTCCACCTAATATGATAATTTTTCCTCCGAAAGGCACGTCGTTATTCATGGTGTCCTTGAGCAACCGATTTACACACATCAACGCGTGCTTATTAGCCATAGAGGCTTCATCCCAGGTGATAAGTTTTGCTGAACGAATATAAAAAGCTTCCTTGCTGTTAACTTTTATTCCTGATACAGAACTTTCATGTAAATGTAGACTTAACTTGAACTGGCTGTGTACAGTAGTAACATTGCTGCAATACCAGTCCATGCAACAGAAACTACATTTAACCCCGAATTTGTGCAACTGTGAATCAAGCATTGGTAAAGAAATGTTTTCCCGGTGCCCCCAGGACCGTCAATGAAATATGCATTACTCATCCTTTCATTGCTGTTTTGTACTAACCCCAAACTTTCTGTAATTATAGCCGTTTGGTTTCCATTTGCTTGGTTTATCATCCGACTTAATTGATCCTCATTCTGGCAATTCGAGAGAAATAATGGGAAGACCATGGAGCTTTAATGTATTAGAAATATGTATAAGAGTGAACTGATATGCAATGTTAGGTTCGTGAAACTGCAGATAATCTTCTGACAATGAATTCTTGAAAACGTCACATAACTATCTTACAATTGAACGGGTCTGAAAGATACATATGTAAGAAAACAGTTGTCGTAACTGAGAAGGCATCTGAAAATGTGACGCTTCTGCCAAACAACGCTGTCATTCAGAATCGTCAATCAGCAAACCTCGCTCCTTAGCTGTTTCTTTAAAAGTAGAATATACAACTGCTTTGTATGTTCGTAGATCCTGGAAGCTGGTAGCACCTATGACGTGAAGCAATAACAGGCGTAAATAATACCTTTCTGTTTCTGTAGGCGAAACATTATACATTCTGCCTATAGTTTTGGAAACATTTTTTTCTTTTTTGCCACTGGCAGTTGCTCTTATTCCAGACGTAATGTACTGATGTTTTAGGATATATATACGGACTTGTGGCTTGCGAATCTTGATTTAACTTGAACCACGCTTGTAATTTCGTGTTGCACAACTGTGCTTGAAGTAAAATATCAGGAGCGTTATCATTTTTAAAACAGATATTTTTCAAGTTTGGCAAGTGAACTGGTAATCGCACGATAGAATGTGACTGTTCATGCATGTGAAATGATAATATCCTGAATGCGGCTTCTGTTGGACCAACATATCTAGCATTTAGGATAGAAGTAATTTCATCGTAGTTCACCGTTTCGCCTTCAGGACATATTTTAACAATGCAGCAGTCATGACCTTTATACACATACTAGTGGATTTTAATATATAAGATATTTGAGGATGTATTTAACACTCCGAACACTTGAGCATATTTCAACATTAATATGAGCTTGAACGTAAAGTAAAAGAAATGGATTGTAGGGAACAATGAATCGACTATCGACTTCAATGTCAATGCCTCGAATTGTTTTTATAATAATCCGTCCATTATTTCTTCTCCTATACGAAGGATAACCATTGGCATTGTCTTTGGTCTCTTCCTGAAACTGTTTAGGGAAATCTTTCTTACATACGCCATCTTTCATACAGACTGAAGCAGGATTCAAAGATCCGCGAGGAACATGTACCATATGACGCCTTACCAACTCGTATAGTGCTTCATCCTCGAGATCTGGTATTTCGGTTGACACCACACTGTCAATGTCAGAAATTTCTCGAAACTTACTATCTTCCGTTAATGTTAAAGAGTAAATAGATGTGCGGGAGACCTCGTTTTTGAAATTCCACTGTATATAGAAATGCTTTTACCGAAAATTTCCTTAACATTAATCAATCGTAGCAATTCCTTTACTCTGCAATGGAAAACCCTCACTTCAATATCAGGCCTATTATTAGCCGTTTCCCAGAGATGAATGTTGTTAAGTATTTCTGGCCAGCCCGCATTATAGGTGAACGTAATGAATAAATCTGGCTTTCCAAACTTCCTCACTATCGCCATCGTATCCTGATAATTTTGCAATATTTTCCTTGGGCTACCTGTAAAAGAAGATGGCAAAACTATAATACGACCGACTCTGAGATTTTCATCTTCTGCTCGTACATGCAAGGCGTCTGCTAAACCGGCATATGTATCAACTCGTAACTTCGTTTGTTGATGACGTATATATTTTAACCGGTCACCTTCCATACGACAGTAGTAATCCACGAATAAATATCCATTTTGCAAATTTGAGCAGCGACAACTAACTCAGCATGACCTCCATGAACACCATTCATAGACATATACATTTTGTAATCATCGCTCGTATTGAAAGCAGTTTCGTACATATCGCTGTTGCCAACAATAAAGGAAGAATAATTATTCCACTTGTCTGTAACATGTTTTACAATTCGCTTTCTAACCTGTGTAAATGAACTCTGATTTTTGTACTCACAATATGCCAATGACCTGAACAGACAATTACCGTCACCTTTAATCTTTATAACATTTGTAATTGAGTGTCGCCTCTCATTCATCATATGATTCATTGTATTGATTGAGCACACAACTTATAAGGACGAATGATGAAACGAAAAGAAGACAGTTTGTAGCTGGTGATACCAAAGGCTATATAACAGAAAGATCGGATACACAATACAAAATGGCGGATCCAACAATCGACTGTAGCAGCATCTTCGTGAAATTAGTCGTCTTTCGTATACATTATTTGTTGTCATTCAAACAGATGTTGACATGACAGTGTCATTAGCAAAATGACTGCTGATTGTGCATGAGCATTTCAGTCTCAAAGTAATCCATTCCTTGAGAAGTTTTAATAAAATTATGTGCACAGAATCCCCTTCTAGTTATTGTATGGATACATGCGACATTAGCGCCCGAGTGGAACAGGTAGAAGTTAACGATATCATGTACGGATACATGCGACATTAGCGCCCGAGTAGAGCAGGTAGAAGTTAACGATATCATTACCTAATTAGGAAACTCTCTGTTAATATCAAGTTAGATTTATTATTGGGGCGGCGTTGAATATCATGATACAGTGTTAGTCGTTGTCGCCTAGCGACAATATGTCCGTCAAGTCATTCGATATTCTATTTTCTTGAGATCTTGAAGGAAATAATATTCGCAATTATTTAATACTCGAATGATATAATCAAGTAAGGTGGGTATCAATCGACGGTGCTTGACGGGCATTACATTTTAAGACAACAAACGTCGTCGTAGCGCAAATACTTCCCGAGATATTTCAGATTTAGTAAAGGGTGAAATTTTTTGAAAACTATTTTAATATATAAGATTACTTATTAATTATCTTTTCTTATCCTGCTTGTTCAGGAATCGTTGATTTTCGAAAGTTTAAAACTTTTGTACCTGATTGGTGTTTTTTTTTTCTCTCCAGGCTTCATTTTTGTATTTCGCATCTAGTAATCTCTCTTTAAAAATAGTGGTAACCTCCGCTTGTAATTCAATTTTTTCCTCCTGCTAAGAACAGGAATTTAATCTATTTGTTCATAGCCTCTTCGATTGCCAGAAAGGCAGTCCAATAGTGCTTGTATCCTACTTAATTGATAAAAGTTATAATTACTGTGCAATTTATTGTTCTTAAAAGCTTTAAAATTCCCAATTTTAAGCACATTTTAAAACCTTTGTACAGGTTTAGTGCTTGTAACAAGTTTGAAACTCGTAACCACTTTAATATTGTTCATTGTGAACTTTCCCTTTACTAGGTCTGAGACCTTCATATGTTTGTAGAGCTAACCAAAGAAAAGGTTCTTCTAACTCCAGAAATAAGATTCTAAATCTAACAATTTGTTACTTTAATCTCAAAAATAAAATTTTAACTTATCTATTGTTATTAATGTTCAAAAGTTTACCAACTGTTAAATAAAAAATATATTATTTTTCATTTTATCTCTCTCGCTAGAATCACTGTTAGGCAGAACCTCCTCTTCCCTGATTCTTCTCACAAAATTATTGCTGATTTCAAAATAGAAAAAGCAATCTTTAAAACAATAAAACTGTCACCACTTGTTGCGTTTGAAACAAAATTTCAAAATAACGTTTTCAAAGTTTCTTTTAGCTGTCAAAGCTAATTCTAGCAAATCATTAAGGCAAATACAGCTTGCTCTGCCAGCTACCTATTTGTAGAGATTTTCTCTCTGACTTATGTTTTGCTTTCAAAATCTCAAGTTTTGTTTTAAGTTAGGTCAGAGGTCTTCCTCTGTTCTAAACTTTTAGTCGGCATCCTTCTGGGTAAAAGCTTAGCCTACCTTCAGTGTAACAATTGGTTTTCTTCTAGGATTTTCATAAAAAGCAGTAAAAGTATTGCTAAACGCACTAAAGTTGCTTTTTCTCCTCCCACTGTGGGAGCATTCGGTTGTTTTGCCCGAGATCCAACAGTGCCCAGAAATAAAAATATTACTGCAAATTCAAATCTTTCTAGCATTTTCGAATGCGTAATAAAATCTAACCTTTCTGAAGGGAAAGTTTGTAAATCCTTTCCCTTTGGCTTACTTTGTCTTGCCAGAGTATCACCCTTCCCCATTATACCGGAATACCGGCTCGGGAGGGAAAGAGCACTCACGAGCGCTTGCAGGCAACCTCAATTCGTGCTGCGCTCTCCGCTTGCCTTGTACAGGCCCCCGCTAAAGTTAGGTACTTCATAGGTTTAGCACAGCGAACTTCCTCTTTATATCAACATTCACTTATAACTTAGTGTTGGATGCTCTTCCTATCTACCAATACTTGTTTCCACTCCTAAACCCACCTCCTTTTTTTCTCTCATCATCTTCCCTTAGGTAGTGTTAATAGTCAGTAATAACCTACCAGCCACAAACACTACTTCGAAGCGCAATACAAGGAATACAAAACTAAATAATGTAGTCAAGATATGAAACAATAACTTTCATTAGCGGATTTTAAACTTGGCGCTTCTACTCGGCCAATAGTGTGGCATCTTCTATTGGATATCGGGTGAAGCCTATTGGCTACACAATTTGATATCCTGCCCAATCGCATACGCAGTACATGTACGTAAAATGGCGGTCATATCTTCAGAATAACAAAATAATTTTGTCATAAAAGGGAATGAATTTCTGTTATAATTTTAAAAAAAATTAAGAATTTGTCAATTTCCAAGAATGTTGTATTTTGACTCTCAATAATTAAGGAGGGGTACTATAAGCGATTACCAAGAATTTTGGGTTTTGGATCTCGAAAATTAGGGGGGTTACTATAGGTGAGAAGGTCCTATAGCCGAGTAAATACGGTATGTTTGTTTACACTATCTGTGTTTTTCAGTTATCCGTGGGATCTAAAACACAGATAATCGACAGTTTTACACATATACAATTCTTAGATAACCAACCCTCTTAATGGATGTTTAAATCACTCAACTGCTATAACTTTGTATTACGCTGTGTGCAGTCACAGCATAAGGACAGTCAGATGTCACCTCGGTACAGCCTTCTTATGCACGAACAAAATGCAATGCACAACTCTGTGAAGCCCAGTTCTACGGGGAGATGAAATTTACAAGAAATAATAATTTCTTACCTTAGTTGCCTCATTATCAAGCTGTTCTGGAAAGAAAGTCTCAAAGACATCGTCAACCAAATGAGTAGTAGTAGCCTTTGTCCAATCAGAAGGTTTAGGTTGTTTGAACTGAGATTTTCCAACAGCTCGTCGCATCGCCATCCTGTACACCAAATAGAAGCAAATTTAGTATCAGACGTACATCTATGAACAGCAAGAATAATACCTTCTCCGCAAGTGATAACAACAATGATCCATGCAGTTCTAATCCCAATTGCAATCAACGGAGAGGTAAAAATAGAAACACAAAAAAGAACACACAATGACAGGTGGGAATAGGAAGACTAAACAGATAAAAGGGGAAAAATATACAAAATAGGCAGAGACAATCTCCACAGCCGTCTTCAGAGGACATTCGTGACATCAATCCAATTAATAATTCTTCAGTGCTACAACAGCTGACAAGCTTGCTTCAACTAGTTCCATCAGGAGGGCAGGTAGTAAAATATATTCAGTAGAGGGGGAGATTCTTCAGCGAGATATTTTGCCATGAAGTGGATGGTGTAAAGTGAAGATAAAACAAGACAAACACATGAAAAGGCAAGGAAAAGTAATACATTGACAAGACAAGCAAAGTAGGAACGATTAGGACAAACACGCGGACAGAGGAAGAGATCCAAGTTATGGTTAAATAAATCTACATAGCATTTGAGCTGAATAAGCAAGCCAGACGAGGTCAATCCTCTCAGGATAGTAGAGAGCAGTGGACCTAACAGAATATGTGTCCAGTAATCAGATAAGTGAATCACTTCAATATTAAAAGTGGTTTCAATTAATGTTAGAATAGAATAATATTAATTTTAGAAAAGAAGTGCCTTAAATTAAACACATAAAAAAGAAGTATTGCATTGTTGCTGTTGTACACACACAGAAAAGAAAGAAGTTTTAAAAGCAGGAAGTGAACCGTATCTGATGTTGTTTGCATGACGAATGAATAAAGTTGTCCAAAGAAAATCCCTGTGGTTAGAATAGTGTATCGAAGTGTATAAGTCTATAGTTAATCCACGTTACTTTTTCCAGGTTAGTGGGATGATTCTTATTCACTGCCTAATTTAATTGGGCACATTACAGTGTTGGCCGACTGAAAAGAGATAAAATATAATTCAATCTCCAGTAAGTCTACTTTTCAATTATAAAACAAGAAGTTCAGTAAAGAACATATAGCCTACATTCTCCTAAAAGCATGGGTATTGTTATTACTCTTTGTCCTTTTCAAGGAGTATAACTGAATGTTGGTTGTTGTAGCTTGTTGAAATACAACGTGCTATACGGATATTAAACATGAATATGAGGTGCCCTTTGCTAGAGCTACTTCTGTAAAAGAATTCATTCAATTCGGTTTCACCGTGTTTGAAAAGATAGGGGAATCGATTTGCACACATACATGGCCGCCATCCGCAAATTATTGGGTTGATGACCTTGTAGTTTGGTCAAAAGATTCTTTATACATCAAGGTATAATGTTGCAATATTTGGTAGAGATCAGATGATTAGGTTGGTCGTAATTTGATTTAATATTTGGGTGGCCGCCATTACGTTTTCATCAAGATGGCGGCGATATAAAACATGACACTGAGGTGCCCTTTGCTAGTGCTACCTCTGTACCAAATTTTGTGCAATTGGTTTCACCGTGTTTGAATTGATAGGGGGAATCGATTTGCTCACATACGTGGCCGCCATCTGCAAACTATTGGGCTGAAGACCTTGTAGATTAGTCAAAAGACGCTCGCCATATGAATATAGCCTATGTTGTTGCAAAATTTGGTCGAGATCGGGTGATTAGGTTAGTCGTAATTTGATTTAAGCTTTGAACATTTGGGTGGCCGCCATTATGTTTCCGTCAAGATGGCGGCGATATAATACATGACACCGAGATGCTCTTTGCTAGTGCTACCTCTGTACCAAATTTCGTTCAATTCGGTTTCACCGGGTTTGAATTGATTTGCACACATACATGGCCGCCATCTGCAAAGTATTGGGCTGATGACCTTGTAGTTTGGTCAAAAGATTCTTCATACATAAAAGTATAATGTTGCCAAATCTGGTAGAGATCAGATGATTAGGTTGGTCGTAATTTGATTTAAGCTTTCAACATTTGGGTGGCCGCCATTACGTTTTCATCAAGATGGTGACTCTATAAAACATGACACTGAGGTCTCCTTTGCTAATGCTACCTCTGTACCAAATTTCGTTCAATTTGGTTTCACCGTGTTTGAATTAATAGGGGGAATCGATTTGCACACATACATGGCCACCATCTGCAAACTATTGGGCTGATGACCTTGTAGTTTAGTCAAAATACGCTCGCCATATAAATATATGATTTTGCAAAATTTGGTAGAGATCGGATGATTAGGTTAGTCGTAAATTGATTTAAGCTTTGAAAATTTGGGTGACCGCCATTACGTTTCTGTCAAGATGGCAGCGATATAAAACTTGACACTGAGGTGCCCTTTGCTAGTTCTACCTCTGTACCAAATTTTCGTTCAATTCGGTTTCACCGTGTTCGAATTGATAGGGGGGACAGACATTCAGAGTGCACACACTGACACACACAGACACACAATTTTTGGCCCTGTGTAGATCTCATAAGTCTACTTTCATTTTTTGCAAAAATCGAAAGTAGGATAAAAAACTAGGAGTGAGTAAACTAGGGAAACACAGTATCAAAAAATAAGATGATAACTGCCGTTGGAAGGGGGCTCAACATCTAGATCGGCCCTGTAATAGAACAATATTGTGTTAAGCTAGGCAGAAGGCAGTGACTTACCACCTGCAATTGCTGCCTTTTGTTGAATGTCTCTTGCAAGGAATTCCTTACCCAGCAAATCACTTCTTTCCATTTATTCCAATTCTGTATTAAGGTTTGGTTTCCAGGTAATTATAAAATGGGAGTTCCCAACAGTCAATTTCATGAATTCTCATTCTTACCTTTTACCAAATGTAACACCAGCCAGTTTCACTAACGCTCGCATGCAAGGAGATGTAATCAACTGATCTTCCGACTCGGAAGCTGAATCAAAGCTGAGGACTTGATCGCATACAAACTGGGCATGTCGCAACAAGCTATCCTCAGTGAAAGTCGATAATCCTTTTGGAGGCACTGTAGTCTGAAATAAATCATGAAGAAAGTATCAAATTTACACCCCTAAATTACAAATTTTTAACTTGACAATTCTTATCAATTATCTGTCAATCCATACCTTACCACGACAAGATATTCTTCTTCAGAAAGATTTTAAGAAGAGAACCCTTATTTATATAGATTCAGTTTTCCTGTGTGAAGCTAAATTGGATAGGTTAAGAATGTAAACAACGCTCTTAGGTTTCTGCGTTCGTTGCCAAGAGCCGACCGCAGTGGCATCTAGTAGCTATGTTCTGAACTTGGCCTAGTAGTCGTTGACGGTGGCGCTTGGCGGCAAAAGTAGGAACTATTTTAAAAATTCTAAGTTGCAGTACTTAAATTAATAAACAGATAACACACACTAATACAGTCATCACAATTAACACCGGTTATCAGACAGATTCTACACACACCCAAAGTACACGGGGCTACATGACCGCGTTGTCGCAGCCCCTTAACTTAAGAACCAACCAGATTCAGTTTCCTTATATAATTCTGAGTCTATTATTTTTCCCTACATCTGTTATTTGTTTTTGTTGGGATCCCACTGAAAATGATATCCGAGTTTCTGCATTAATTCTAGGAATATACTGTCCAACTTTGTACTAAATGCATAGGCCGCTAGCCTATGGTCTGAAGGGCCCAGGGTTTGATTCCCAAATGGGTTGTGGGATTTTAATTGTGGACAGTTAATTCCTCTGCCTTGGGGACTGAACATTAGTGAAGTTTTCATCATTCACCAGAACCAGTTGTTTCCAGAGGACACACACCATTTTAGGTAGATTGCATTAGAAAGCTACCTATTGCAATGGGTAACACGCTATGATTTCGGGAAATTATGCAATATCTCCACGTTTCACATCCCCCAGACCCCAAAACCACCGTCAGTTTATATATAATGTATATATCTATCTATACTATATATATATATATATATATATATATATATATATATACACACACACACACACACAGGGTGTCCAAGAAGTCCCCA
This sequence comes from Meconema thalassinum, assembly GCA_946902985.2. Classification (NCBI taxonomy): domain Eukaryota; kingdom Metazoa; phylum Arthropoda; class Insecta; order Orthoptera; family Tettigoniidae; genus Meconema; species Meconema thalassinum. Next base: position 307,956,458 of record OX336392.1, on the reverse strand, counting down.
TACCCCTAGTTTCATATTATTATTTTGTTATATTATGGCATGGACTGCTGCAATGTCTGTTAACAGACGGAGAAGTAAAGATAATATAATGCTGGAGGGTGTACAATTGGAAGCAGTAAACCAGTATCAGTACCTTGGATGCTTAATATCAAGTGACAACAGAATACAGCTTGAATTAAATAACCGTATTCAGAAATCAAGTCAATTCTATCAGCAAGTTCGATATCTACTCTGGAATAAGCAAGTGCCACTAAGATCAAAACAAACTCTGTTTCGAACATTCTTTGTCCCTATATTGACTTATGGGTTGGAAACATGCACAACTAACAAAAAGGATGACAGCAGACTTCAGGCTTCAGAAATGAAGTTTCTAAGAAGCATGCTTCAAAAAACTAGGAAAGACAAAGTAAGAAATGAGAGGATAAGAGAACAAGCTGGAATAAATCAGTCCCTGAAGGAGACCATAACTAGGGCACGTTTGCGATGGTTTGGTCACGTCAAACGTATGACAGAAGGAAGAATTGCAAAACAATGGTTACATACTGAGATTACTGGAAAGAGACCTGTTGGAAGACCTAGGAGGAGATGGCTGGACCAAGTGAAGGAAGATATCACATCCAAGGGAATCAACTGGAATGAAGTCTTGAAGGAGCAGTGGTACATGAATCGACCAAAATGGAGAGCGCTCGTAAACCACACCCGGGAAACTGGAGTGGAAACTCGATGATGATGATGATGATGATGATGATGATGATGATGGCATGGACAATTGAGTTTGTATAATTCGGGAATTAAATAGTTGTTTTATTGGTATCCCCTGCTTTGATGCTCTCAAAAGCGTTGTTGTCAGTCTCATTTCAGTTGTAAAGCCATGGATGACGTGAGCGGACACAGCTACACTGTTGAGGAGCGATTAGTAGCATGTGTGTGCACGAACGAGCACATACGGAGCAAACAATGACAGTGATAATGAGTGCGTTTTAGAGATCACTTTGGCAAGTTTGCTTCAGACAATGTCAAAGACAGGCCGCGCAGTGGACGTAAGAAAACGTGGGAAGAAACATGTGTCGCCGTCGCCCAATCAATTGAGCAGTCTCCAATGCAAGAGAGATTTGAAAATGAAAGAATTTAGACTGATTCATGTGAATGAATTATCTGACAATGACATGGAGCAACGATTTGCAGCCCGCCGTGCTTTGTTGCCCTAGTTTTCAAATGCCATGTCTCGCTCAAGAGTGTTATTTTCTGAGGAATGTGCGATATATCGCAGTTCACTGAGGACACGGAGGAGGAATGTGGTTCACTGGTCTAAGGAAAATTCTCATTATGTGCAAGGGTTGGAAAGGAACCCGCCTGATGTTTTGATATGGGCCGGGATATCTTCACGTCACTTGTGTGGACCGTATTTCTTGGATGGGTATGTGAATGGAAAATCTTATTTGCATGTTATAATCTTCGTTAATACCAAAGCTTCAAGACGAGGGAATCATGAATCATGTGTGGTTACAGCACGATGGGGCTCCAGCACATTTTGCTATTCAGGTGCGAGAGTTCCTTGATGAACAATTTCAAGGCTGCTGGATTGGCCGTGGATCACCAACATCTCCAGCCCCATTGAAATGGCCACCATGAAGCCCGGACCTTACCATGCCAGACAACTCATTATGGGGAATAATCAAGTCCCATGGGGCTCAACATCGGTAAAAGACTAATGAAGGATTGCACCAAAGTGTGGAGGAAGCCTTTCGTACCATAACTCCTGAGATGATCCGCAAGACGTCAATGAGGACTTGGGTGACTGATATAACTCTGTGTAAGGCATGATGGTGAACATACAGATCCACTAGATACATAGTTTTATAATGTAAGTACTCCTCAATACAGTAGCTTGTCACGATGGGTGAGTGGATATCATGTCGGTCTACCAACCCCAAGCTTGCAGGTTCGCTCCTGGCCATGGCACGAGATATGTGAAAAAACGACAAAAATCAAGACATGCATGTCATACGTTGTTGGCATGTTAAAAAACCCATTTGAATTCAGTAGGCAGTGTTCATAATGGCAAAATTAATCTCGGGATTTTCCGCCAACACAAAAGTTCCTCCTTTCGCTACTAGAAAGCGCTATAGTGTCAAGGAGCTTAGATATCTAACCGCCTTGACTTTCACAGCACTCCAAGGAACAACAAAATTCGGCATGCAAGCTGCCCTCTGGGTGTCAAACAAAGATTGCCCTCGGCACCCAAGGCCATACGATATTATTATTATTACTATACAGTATAATGTTTTGACAAAGGGGACTTCTTGGAAACACTGTATATACAGGGTCTTTCATATAAAATAAGAGCGCCAAGCGGCGGCTTTGTTAACCGCTTCTGCGGTCACCTTGGCCGAGCTTTTGGCACGCCAAGGCCCCCTGCTTTAAGCGTGTGCACAATCCTATATGATGCAGCGGCCTTGCTAGCGTGTGTGCAATGCTGAAATCTTACTTTAGTTAGTTATTGTTGATGAAACCGAAACCCCTACTTGTGCTAATTTTGTGAGTGATTTATTCGGAGACCGTTCAAGATGCTCGCCAATGTCATCTAGCTCATCCTCTGTTAAAACTGTTCGTGTGCGGGCATGTTTTTTATTGAGCACCGAGCCAGTATTGTCAAACTTATTTGCAATTACGTGAATCTGTGCTAGTGAAGGTGGCACTTCATCAGGAAATTGTTGAACAAATGCATCACGTACCCGCCGAGCCGACTCGTACTTAAAATAAGTTTTACATTAAAAAAATGCGATGTTGCAATGATAACTGTCTCACCAAGTTAGCACTTGAGGTTTAGACTGGCGACTGAGCAACTGCACGCTTATTGCAAGGTCAAGTTTGGTAATGTCAATCTGTTATTTTTATACAGTCCATCAAAACTTGGGGGGATAAAAAAAAAAAAAAAAAAAAAACAACAACAACGTCGTATGTACTATGCGCGCGCTTTCAATACTATAGGGGTTTCGGTTTCATCAACAATAACTAAAGTAAGATTTCAGCATTGTACACACGCTAGCAAGGCCGCTGCGTCATATAGGATTGTACACACGCTTAAAGCAGGGGGCCTTGGCACGCCAAAACCTCTGCCAAGGTGACCGACCGCAGCAGCGGTTAACAAAGCCGCCGCTTGGCGCTCTTATTTTATATGAAAGACCCTGTATATGCAGTATTTACTCGGCTATGGGACCCCCTCGCCTATAGTATGCCCCTTAATTTTCGAGAGCCTAAATACAAAATTCTTGGAAATCGCTTATAGTACCCCTCTTTAATTATTGAGAGTCAAAATGCAACATTCATGGAAATTGACGAATTCTTAATTTAAAAAAAAAATATATAACATCAAGCGACAGAAGCTACAATATTTTGGCCATGTGATTCGAAATAAGTAACGACTCCAGCAGCTAATCATGGAAGGCAAGATTGAAGGATGGCGCAGACCAGGGAGGAGGAGGATCTCCTGGCTCAAGAATTTGCGGGAATGGTTTGAACTTGACTCAGCATCTGTTTCGAACGGCAACCTCGAAGGAAGGGATTGCAATGATGATCGCCAATCTTCAACGCGGAGACTGCACATAAAGAAGAAGATAACTGAAATTCATCCTCTTTTATGACAAAAATATTTTTCTTGTAATATTATTTTGTTATTCAGACGATATGACGGCCATTTTGCATACATGTACCGCGTACACGATTGGGCAGGATATCGAATTGTGTAGCCAATAGGCTTCACCCGATATCCAATAGAAGATGCCACACTATTGGCCGAGTAGAAGCACCAAGTTTAAAATCCGCCAATGAAAGTTATAGTTTCATATCTTGCCTGCATTCTTTTGTTTTGTATTCTTTGTATTGCGATTCAAAGTGGTGTTTACGGCAGCCTTCTTCTCAGTTTTATTTTAAACACAATTCATTTGTTGCAAGAACCACCTGAGCATCATCACTCATTTCCTAATTGATGCATTCTCCCTCCCTATGTTCATATAAAAATAAAGTTTGAATTTCCATGTCTGATACTTTGTCCATTCCATTCTATTTCTTTGATTCTGAGATTTTTGCTTAGCAAGGGATAGTAGTGAAAGTCATTGCGGGGTAGCCGGGAATAGTGGTAGATACGTGAGGTTATGTCAGTCTCATAATGGGCTGATTAAAGATGAAAACTTTGTTTATTTTGATTAAATGTATCGTACTATGTAGCATCAAAATAAAATAGCTTATTTTTACTCCCTCCCTTTCCCAAAATAATGGATTTTTACGAAGTTCGCGTCTATAGTACCCACCCCCCCTTCAATTTCGGATATAATAAATGCCTATGATCATGTCGGTGTTTTGTAAAACTGCTACAACTCGGATCCTGTCTGTCTGTTAGGTAGTCAGCCCGAAGGCTGGTTGGATCCTCAAAAAGTACCGCCGTTACGTTATGTGAGTAGATACCCACAAAAACCCAAGGCAGCACTATTTTGAGGCGTTCTAGGCAAGAAGAGGAGTGTGGTAGTTTGCCATTGCTTTCCTCACCGAGTCAGAACAGTAGTCCTAACCCTATGAGTTGAACCTTTCACAGCATTCACAGGCACTATAAATAGCAATTTTACGGCACTGAATAGAAAACCGCCTTACTCAAATTTTAATTTTATTTTTATTAAAACACATAATTATAATCCATGAAAGAACTTTGTATGTTATTGTATAGTACTAGGCAATGTTGAAAGTTAGTAATACATAACTTTCATTTAATTATGTAAATATTTATATTTTTCCTATTAGCTCAAAATCCTTAAATACTTCTCCTGAGAAAGTGTCCTTTTTTGACTTGTGGCTCTCTTGCAACGGGGGTGCGATGTGTATATATATATTTATTTATTTATCATATGGCTTTTAGTGCCGAGAGTGTCCGAGGACATGTTCGGCTCGCCTGAGTCTGTAGCTGCTTCCAGCGGACACCCTAAAGGGTAAGCTACAAGTTCCGTTCAATTTCAAGTAGTTCCAACTTCCGCCACCAGATATCAATGATACCTAGTGGCGAACTTTGGAACTTTGATAGAGCGTTCTGACGAAATCTAACCTAACAATTTTGCTTTACACAAGTTTAGTCTGTGAAAGGATCTTTTACATGCCATAAATCTATGACATGGGACCGCCGGCTTTACTTCCCCTCCGATGGAAGGCATACTGAAGGATTTTTAACGCTCTTAAAAAATCCGACGACTTCGGCCGGGTTTGAACCCGCTATCTTGGGCATAGCAGTTCAGCATGCTACCGACTACGCCACCGAAGCCGCTTTATATATATCTATATATATATCACTTTCTTGTGGATACTATAACATCATTTTGCACCAATCACTTTCTAATTTCTCCATAAAGTTTAACCATTTAAAATCTCGGTAGGGTTCGTTAATGTGCAAAATCGGACAAGGGGTGGAAATGAGGCATATGAAAAATCGAATCAATTCAAAGTTCATACTAAACTTTGGATAAGGGCCAAAAACTTCCCACCAAAGTGGTGGGAATATGGAGTTTGGAGGTAAAAAAAAAAAAAGAAGACCATACCTCCCTTAATAGCAACAATATCAAAACCGTTTAAGATGGTCAATACCCCTCCGAACATTACCTAACACTCTTGTCTGAAAGAATTTTTGATATGGTCCACCCTTACGCCAAGGGATGAGCAAAATGTTTTCGGAATTATAAGATGGGATTTCTTGTATGCTAACCATATAGAACTCCTGCAGGTATACAACAGTTGGCAAATTTAGTGAATTCGTAATATTTTTCTTTGCCCCGTGAAATCTACCTGCGTCTCCCGGCGTGCCGAGAGGGATTAATTATTATTTAATACCTTTTCTAGGCATTACCAAGGGTATTGCAGAAATTTCTGGATGATGTATTATCTCACTGATGTCTTACTTTCCGAGGTATGACAAATATCAGCCCTGTAATCCCCTTGACTTTCTATAGTGCCAACAGTACAATGATTATGGCTCTGTGGTGTGTAGGTACTTTCATACAGTTTTATAATTTTGTTCGGCACGAACTGACACTGTTTAAGTTGCTCTATGTAACCCCTCAGCATGGCTCAGCCCCTGCTCTCCCCCCGGCCCAATATTTTGAGTTTTTAATTACCGAAAATCCTGGCTCCCTAGAAATAATCTCGATTTTCATGCTAGCTTTCTGTCTTACCTGTAATTTGTTGAGGAGATCTTCATAAGTTGGACTTTGTTCATCAAGTAAGAACTCTATGACACTTTTACTAAGGAAGATCTTTTCTCTGACAGCATCCATAAAGGGAGCATAGGCCTCGCTTGGCTCCATGAGGTAATATTCGCCATAAGCAGTGGAGAATCCAAGGAGAGCCAGTTCACCACCATCAAATCCAGACACCCACCACTCATTGATAGGACCCATATCCTTGGTTGGAATGCCACCTGCACCAGAACCAAGGGGAAGAGAAAATAATTAAGAAGCATGTAGCAAAGGAAGGACTAAAATACACCATACTCGTACACCTTTCTGGAAGCCCTTCACTCTAGAAAGCACTCGTCTCCCAATTTAGGATGCTGTATATTCGCTTACTAAATATGTCATATCTCAAAAATCTGCATGTTTTAAAGGAGTAGATGGTTTAGTGCGTTTTTGCAACTACTTTTCATTGTTGCCTAATATAGCAACTGCATATTGAAAATCAATTTCTTACCAGAATGAGACAGATATAAAATCTTAAAGTTCATTTTCTGTGACCGGGTGATCTCTGAGATATGACATATTTAATGAGCAATATGAATTAAGACCAAGATGTCAGTCCCATGCAACTGAGAAGTCAGAATTAAACACAGAATGCCTCAAATTGTTATCTAATAAAAATAACAAGGGTTTAAAAAAAGGCAATTCTTTCAGAATATGCTTCTTTATAGCATTCAACAGAACATCAGTCTTCAACCTAATTTTTAAATTCATGCTAAAAATACAAAACCTATATGAACTTAGCAGTAAACCACACACGTACGCACAAATACCACTGATCACTCAGTCAACTGGCATGTGATGTGACACAACCCACATACTCAACAAATGGAAATGAATGTGTAATTTTACAAAACTTGTTAAACAGTTAGGACACAGGCACCATAATATTACTGTATTTGCGGGCATATTACTCCCTTTTTTTGACCGAAAATTTTCGGTGCACTATATAAGCGGGAATTTGTGTGCAAAATACTGTATTCCAGAAAAAACGTAAATTTTGCATTATTGAAACAAGACAACTGGAATTGTCAACTGCAGTCACTGCTGCCAATCTCCGAGCCACTCGCGCGCACACCATCATCCCCACTTCCGCCCAATGCATTTGTGATGCCAGTCTTCAAGAAGCTCTTAACAACGTCTGTCAACACCATTTTAACCCCCGCCCGTATAACCCATTCACGCAAGAGTTCAACTGGCAGCCTTATTTATTTTGCCTTCTGTCGTAAGCATATCGTGACTAACAACACCAGATCTCGACGTATCCTAACCTATCAATTACTTATTTAGAGCATGGAGTGCTAACAAAACAGCTGACAATAACACCCCATATTGAAAATTGCTTCAAGGAAGCTGGTTTTGATGGTGTTACTAGTAGCAGCATTTGTGCAGAAGTCTGCGATGAAGAGCCAGAGTGGTGGAAAACCGTGCAGGAGAAGATGGAGATAACCAGCAGTTTCAGCGACTTCACTGCTGTTGATGATCTGGTAATAACTTGCGAGGAGCAGACCATTGACGACATATGCAAGGACATTCAGGCAGGAAATGAGGATGTATAAGAAGAAGAAGAAGAGGAAGAAGAAGAAGAGAATTTCCAAGGCCTTCTTGTAGTGAGGCAAGTGCCCATCTTGGACAACTACGGAAATTCATAGAAGGAGCTGCTGGAGTGCCTCACAGCACATGGAAAGCCGTGTGGGAAATGGAGAGATTTATAGTACTAGAAAGCAGAAAAAAAGCTCAAACAATCTACACTGGACAACTTCTTTTCAAAGTAGAGGCCTATATTTTTGTGGTGAGAAATACAGCATTTTTGATGGTGCACAGGTCAATTGACGTAAGCCACAAAAAGCCAATTTTTTCAGGACAGACAAAAAAGTGTTTTCAATTCAGTTTTAGTTGTTGTTTATTTACATTCTAAAATGTGTCTATAATTGTAGTTTGCTGGAATATATGGTGTGGGCTCAAACAGTTATTGAAATTAATTCTATTAATGTGAATTGTGAGGGTTATGCCAATTAATTTCTCTTTATCTCTGGTGTGATAGTCAGATTTTAATATTGGGGCTTCTCTTTTTCTGACTTTTATATAGGCCTATGTACAGTATATTGTAGGATCCTTCACAAACAACAAACATGTGTGTGTTTCACATGCATTTCAGGCCGCTACCCTTTTAAGAAGTTTCCCTGTTAAGAAGTTTTTTTTTTTAATGGTCCCTTGAAAAACTTCTGAACAGTTTTTAAATTGGCTACAGTATCCACTCATCCAGTTATATGCCTGCTAGTTCAAGGATATCAATCTTATCTCGTACTTGGTGTGGATTCCTGTTTTTATAAACTACCAGTGGGCTTACCGAAGTATATGCTAAAATTAAGGTTATATGCCTCGAAACTGTTGTGTGACTGGATACAAATCCAATTATTATAAAGATAAGCCATTGGTGCCTATTTTCCAATTTCCCATTGGGGGAACTCAACCCACACCCAACTGCACGGGGCTGATTACCAAGATGTCCCAAGCCCATAAAATGAATTAACAGCAGACAAAATCACGTCATGATGTTAGGGATAAATGGACAAGAAGTATTCATCGTGATGCTTTTCCTCCGACAGCTACTTCATCAGTTTGTGTCAAACATTTTGTCCCTTAATTTGTTATTGTTGTTATTACTGTGCAGAAGGCTCAGTTGTAACTGTACTTAGGAAAGGAAAAGAACAAAACTACACATCAAATAAGTCTTCGTTGCCTACTGGTATCGTATATTTTGTATCGATTGCACTTGGTTCAGTGTCATTTAAACTTATCAATGGGACTAGCCTATATGTTTATGGATTCACATGGAAGTTATTTCTTGTGTGTACAGTAGGCCTAATTATTATTTTTGTGTTAGATGTGCATAAAATATGCCTTTTTGTCTACTGGTACCAGTATACTTTGTATTCATTCATTCGCCAGTGTGCTATTTCATTATTTGAATATGACTACAGTAGCTTACATGTTCAAGTATTTACATGGAGGTAAATCTTTGTATGTAGAGTTGATTTAAATTCTCAGATGTTCATCAAATAGGCCTTCATTGTCTACTTGTATATTTTGTATTTTACCGAGTGCCATTTTTAATCTCGTGAACAGGAATGAATGAATAGGACTGGCCTACTTGTTTATGGATTTACACAAGGCAGTCGTGACCTTATGATAGGAATTACCTAGGCATTTATCTTCAGTATGTGTGGGAACCCATGGTAAACCACTTGCTGGATGGCTAAGGGGAGAATCGAACCCAACATTTCCCGGTTTTCGTCACTAGGCTGAGTGTACCCCGTTCTTACCCTCAGACTAGAAGTTGATTTCTTGACAGTCAGGAATCGAACATGGACCCCCAGAAGTGACAACCAAGAACTACACCACCTGGTTGGTCAAATTTATTTTTAAGAATAATATGTACTAAAAAGAAATTGAGTCACAACTTTCCCTGTCCACTCAGCCAAGATATTCTGCAGATACTCTCCTGTGCGCCTCAACATCATTATTTTTTTTTTTTCCCTGGTGGAACTCCGGCAGTACCTTCCTTCAACTCCAGGGGCACCTCCCCATCCCTGTCCCTTATAGAGCTACACACACTACTACAGTCATCACAAAATCGTGGGAATTCAACCCACACCCAACTGCACGGGGCTGATGACCAAGATGCCCCAAGTCCATAAAATGAATTAACAGCAGACAAAATCACGTCATGATGTTATTTTGTGTTGTGTTGTGTTGGATTCTGACACACATCATGCGTTTGATGTCCGACCAGCACGTACGTCGTCCATCTTGGATTGTAGTATCAGGTCCAGTAGTAAAGAAGGTCCTGCCATTGGGCACGAAGATTTACAAGCTGTCGCTAGATATCACCACGTCACTGTTTAACAGAAAAATACTGATCTGTTTGAAGGCAATGAGAACTCAAAAAGCCTTCGATCTGGTTAACCATAAGATTCTCCTTAATAAACTAGAATTTGCAGGCATCAGAGGAGTGGCACATGATTGGTTCAAGAACTACCTCACAAACAGAAAACAGTATGTTGCAATCTATAATTTAAAAGGATCTCAAATGCGAATTGGCACAGGAGTACCTCAAGGTTCTGTCTTAGGACCAATTCTTTTCTTGGCCTATATTAATGATATAGTATTATTAGAATTGAAAGGCAAGCTTAAACTACACTGAAGAAAATGGAAATTTCAACACCCAGAAGGAATGGTGCTACATTGCTGCAATTGAACATGCAGGAAGGCTGTTCAGTTGTGATTCGATGATTACATTTTCAGGTCCCTCTGACCGCAAGTTTGGACAACAATCAATACAGGATGTGCCCACCACGAGCTGCAATACATTGATGAATTCGCCGAGGCATGGAGCCCTGGATCGCTTCCTGCACTGCACGGGTCAGTTGTTCCAGAGTTGTGGGTGGCTGAGGACGGTTGGCCAATTGTCGACCCATCATGTCCCACACATGCTCAATAGGACTGAGGTCCGGGGATCTGGTGGGCCATTCTAAGGTTGTGATGTCGTGGAGATCTTCTCTGGAGATGCGTGCAGTGTGAACCCGGGCATTGTCCTGCTGAAACATCCCATTAGCAATGTTCGCCATCACAGGGACAATCACTGGATTGAGTACCCTAGTAACGTACTGTCCAGCAGTCATAGTGCCCTCAACAAGCACTAATTGTGATTTCACATTAAAGCCAATAGCTCCCTAGACCACAATGCTTGGTGTTGGCCCTGTGTGCCTCTCGACAATAAGGTCTGGGCGGCCCTCTCCCCGGTACATCGGCGCACACGATTCCGGCGATCACTGCGGGCAAGACAGAAACGCGATTCATCACCAAAGACGACCCTGTGCCATTCGTCGACCAACGTCGATCTTTCTCGACACCAGGTCAGCCTTACACGTCGCTGTTGTGGGGTCAATGGAACACCTTCTGCAGGGGCACGGGATCGTAAGCCAGCTGCACGCAGGCGATTACCAACTGTTTGTTGCGTAACGTGGGGTGCCACAGCTGCTCGAATTTGTGCTGCTGTTGCATGGGGTTCCATCCGGGCCATCCGAATGATGCGGCGATACTCTCTCACAGTTGTCGGTCGCGCTGGGCCAGTGCCAGGTCCACGAGTGTGGGTACCTTCATTTGACCACTGCTGCCATACACGTTGTACCGTAGATGCCTGTCGGCCAACACGTGCAGTGACAGTCCTTAGCGATAATCCAGCCTCACACAGCCCAATTATCCGAGCCCTCTCAAACGGCGACAGTTGTTGATAGCATGCTCTTCTCTGTCGTCGAGGCATGTTTGACGGGGAACACTTCACTACACAGACTGCAAGTCAACTACGCTACACCCGAGTCCGTATACTGGAGTTGATTGCTCCGCGACCAATTATGTGGGGAGACCTGTAGCAGCAATCCAATGGGTCTGAAACTTTGATCGTTTACATACCTACATGGCATTGTTTCATATCTTGAAAATCAACACAAACGACCAATGCCTTCATGGTGTTGCAATTTCCATTTTCTTCAGTGTATTTGCAGATGATATTTTTATATTCTATCTGGGAACATCTGAACAGGAAATTATGCTAAGTATTAATTATGATCTCAATAAGCTGGTGGATTGGTTGAGAGCACACAAAATGGTGATCAATATCAGTAAAACAAAATATTTATTCTTCCATAAACCATCATACAAGATTGAGACCACAAACATAGTCAACATAGCCCCAAGAAATATGAATGAATGAAAATCCACAGCCTGCTTCCAGTCACCGACCGGGTCAGGAATGGAATGAATGAAGCCCCCATCTAGCGGCGAGGATATGAACTGGGCCGGCTGCCGAGGCCTGATGCACTCCTCTGGGGCAATGATTAAATGAATGACAGATGAAATGAAATGATAGTGGAGAGTGTTGCTGGAATGAAATATTGACAGGGAAAACCAGAGTACCCGGAGAAAAACCTGTCTGCCTCCGTTTTGTCCAGCACAGATCTCACATGGAGTGACCGGGATTTGAACCACGGGCCCAGCGGTGAGAGGCCGGCGTGCTGCCGCCTAAGCCACGGAGGCTTTATTCCACAAAGAAATAGAAAGGGTTAAATCGGCAACATACTTAGGTATCACACTAGATAGTACACTAACCAGGGAAAATCATGTAGAAAATGTAAAACATAAAATCAGCCCTATAATAAAATTGGTATTATTTTCAGATTAAGATATAGCTGTCTTACTAGACAACAATTGAAAAATATATACTTTGCTCTGATACATTCACATCTAATGTACAGGAATTTCATATGGGGGTATTGTAAGGAGCTGATAAAAGAACTTGAGATACTCCAGAAACGTGCTATAAAATCTATCTTTGGATTTCCTTGGCTCACACCCTCAAATGAATTATACTCAAGAACTAAAAGTATATCACTGCAAAAACAAATAGCTATGGCAGCAACAGTATTTGTATACAAATTAGAAAATAAATTGATACACACACACACATCCATTTTACCCATGCAAATGACATTCATTATTATGCAATAAGAGGAGTAAATCGAATATTCACCAGCCATTCCCAATCCATTAAATTTGGAGCTACAGGAATTATGTCCTCTATAATAAAGGAATACAACTCGCTACCATTAGGCATAAGGGAAAGCTTCTCTAGAAAAACATTTAAGAGGAAAACAAAAGACTTCCTATTAAGGAATGAATAGCCCATATCCAATAGCCTTAAGCAATGCAATGTATCATACCGAATCATCTCTGTAAAGTTAGTCACTAGCAATCTAATATAAGTTACTATTAACCTAAACAATATAATGTTACAAAAATTATATATATGCCATGCTGTAACTACAGTATAACCCCTCAAATTCGAACTAATTGGGGATGTAGCCTGTTCGGATTTCAATTTGTTCGGATTAGCCGAAAGATATCCATAACATAATGACCAGCCCTCGTTACTGTATAGGACTGTAGCCTACATTGAGCGAGGCAGGTTGGTTTGGCGCAAACAGCGAACATGAAAAGGAAAGGAAGATTGTAGTTTTACGTGACCGTGAATCTGGTGATTATGAGCCACGGGACCTCCTTTTTACGTGGAATCCGAACCACAGGACATGGCATTTAGCGAACATGAAATAGTGAGCCTGGTCCAAAGTCAACATGACGGCAATGTAGCTAATGTCAGTGAGGAAGAAGAAACTTCGGCAGACAATGTGACTTATACGGAAGCTGCATCAGCTGTTGACATCGCATTGCGCTTCGTAGAACAACACGCAGCAGCCACGCCAAACGATGTCATCTTAGTGCGACGCTGGCGCGCAATTGCCTCCGCGGGAAGGTTTTCGTCACTTCTACAATATTGAAGATAACTGATTTCAAATGAAAGATTAAGTGATATTTTGTGTGTTTCTATTGCTATTTCATTGTTTTAGCAAAGTGATTACCTACGGAATAATAATAACCAACATTTCCGTTTCTCAATCCTGGATGGGATAAGTGGTCTATGTGGGCACTTTTACACTATGCTAACTGTACTTCTTGTTAATTTTTCAACTAATTATGTAAAATGCTGTCATGATGCAGAATCATGATTGTTTTATGACTAAATAAATAAGTTTCTCTTTTTTGGGTGTATATTTTCAAACTCCAAATTGTCGAAAGATCCTCGTTCGGATTACCCGGGATTTCGGATTTCCGGGGTTCGGATATGAGGGGTTTCACTGTATGTTACTTGATTGTCCCTAACACAAGCTCTGGCTCATTGGGACCTATGTAAATAAATAAATAAATAAATAAAATGTTGGACTTTGTGTTACCCTTTGTTTCAATATATACCATACCGTAGTCACATGGTGCATCATGAAAAGTGAAGTCTCAAGTAGAGAGTTTCATTAATTAAGTGATTATTGAGACTTGCCGTATTTCCTTTTCGCCATTGCATTATCGTCGCAATAAATTCCCAGCAAAATAAAAAATTATATACTTGCCACCAGTGAATAAAATATATTGTCGCTTGAAAAAAAAAAAAAAAAGAGACCACTCTTGGTCTTTAGGTTTAGGTTTAACTGTAGCATTAAATACAGTGTTGGTATGTATTTATCTTCAAACAATATAAATTCCAGAAGAGTGAAAAATTACCATATGTTGATGAAGAATAAAAGAACATTGAAAAGCTTACC